>JAVIWC010002863.1:1382184-2764368 GCA_031894815.1 Creontiades dilutus | reverse complement strand
TAAAATTATAACGATTAATAAATAAATATAATGATGAATTAAATAACGCTATACACCGAGACCTAAGGCTAGCGACGAAGCTTCACTTGTCCACCAGAAAATGAAAAGAGTAACAAATTTTACGAAAAAAAGATTTCAAAGAAACGCAAAAAAATAACCCATTGCAATCGTATCAGCTGATTCGATCTTCAAAATTTACAAGGCAATTTTCGCAAGGTTCACACACATTCGCATTCTTGTTGACTTTTTCATTTGTTTGGCATTCATTTTGACATTTATCCAAAGTTCAAGACCTTGCGGAGACCGAACGGATGGACGCAAAACAGTCCGAATGGGCTCCATTGATTCATTGAAGGGATGTCTACCAACAACGAACATGAAAACATTTGCGTTATATCCTAAGTTTTCTACAATTTGATTTTTCAATATTTCAGCACATTTCAATATTGAAAATAATCAAAAAATACTCCCTAGGACCGGGTGATATGTGGTATGTTTGAGTGTTGATCATAATTTCGGTAGATTACATCTTTTTTCCTTATTTTTTAACATGAGTGTTACATGTACCAAAATACATACCGCATCTGTTTAATCTTCTCTTACGTGACTATCAACTTCGTTACTGAAGAACCGTATTTTTCTAGCACCAACCATTAATATCGTGATGAGTTGAAATCAAAGCTTTCTCGCAACAATCTCACAATTCCGTATTTCGACTTAGTCAATAGGAACACCGTTCCATGAGAATCTCACTCCACCCCTTAACACGCAGTCGCCACACTTCACAAATCACAGCTAATCCAACACAATGCAGCTTCCCACCGACCATCAACAACTCAATCTTAATTGTTATTAATTACTAATTCAGCTCTTTCCACACCCTCGCTTTCCTCCACACTCATCAAGGTCTTTGAATAGTTACACGCTCTTTGATTCGTTGCAAAACGAACGCGACGCGGAACCATTGAGAACAAAAGAGCCCACAGTGATTGTTGCAATGTGCGAGCAAGAATGCTTATTAAAATGGATACTATTATTGCCGAGGTCAGCGTTCTACCGTATTAATTATGTTTTCCACATCCATTTTTGTCGAATGTTTTGTATCCTTTTTTTATCATTCCCGGCGCAGTCTCGCGGTTATCATCGTAATGAACGTACACTACTAATTAAATCTACGTCTCTAAAAGTTGATTAGTTCAAACCCTCTATCATATCTTCTTTGAATTGAATTAATGGGATCCTGCAAACATTTGATTATCACAGTTGGCCTATTCTTAGCTTTTTAAAACTGTTTACCTTCCCAACCTTCAGAAGGGTTAAAGGAGAGGTAACCGATCGTTATGAATAAAACTGTTTGAGGCGTGTTTGACTTGACTCTGAAACCATGTAAAGGAATTTAGGTGGGTATTTCGGTCACTAAGGAGTCGATGATGAACATTCTCGACCCAAGAGAAATGCGGGGATAGTATTGGAAGAATTTCATCCACCACCGTGAACCACAATGTCGCTCATTGTTTATCATTATACTTTTCAAGGTGCGTAAATGTAAAATCCGCTGTCTGTACGCCGTCCGCCGTATAAAAGGCCATGTCAAATATTGATGTCAAAAATCTATTCTTTCCCATGTTAACTCCGTTCGTTATATAGTTGGTCCTAACTTCTAGCCATTCCAACCGCCTCATACTCATAGATGCTATGGATCAAAGAATGTTCAAAAACGTTATTTTTCGGTGTTCGTACTGAAATAGGCAAGCAGTCCGTAGAAACTCATCCATAGCAAATAATCGCAGTTTCCGAACCTAAGAGTGCCCTTAGTAAATAATCATGTCTGATGTGTTTTCATCCAATCCAGAGATGGAGGTGAGATGAATCCAATTTTCAACTTTCATGAATTCGACTTTCTTTGGATGAATGTTCTGACACCGTCCAATCATTCGGTGCCTCTCATTTGGCACCTTTTTGAAAAGCTCTCTTCTGTATCTTTAAGTTGCCGGAATTTAATGAAACATATGAAATGAATGTTCGTAGAAATGAATAAAATACCACTTCCAATTTTTCTTACCTCTTCTCATGACGTCATTAATGATATGTAAAAAGTTGTTACGATCTACACTGGCCTATTCCACAAAGACAGGACTCTGAAGGGGTCCATTGATGTCGGATTTTTATGCTACCTCTGATTCTTACAATACTAATTCTGATCGGATGAACACCGCAGAATTACCTTTTTGAATAACATTTCTTGTACGTGACTTGAAACGCAGCAGCACATAACGTCACTTAAAGAAGCCATAGACAAGCCAGTGGTCATATTGACCTTAGGATCTAACTTTGATGAAACAAATTCAATTTTAATTTTAAATTTTACTATTTCAAATGTTTGTTTGTGTGTCGCAGGTCGCTGTTCCAGTCCCAGCTCCCTATCCCGTCCACGTTGAGAAGCACGTCCCTTACCCCGTGAAGGTCCCCGTCGCCGTCCCCGTCGATAGGCCTTACCCCGTGCATGTCCCCAAGCCCTACCCCGTGGCTGTCGAGAAGCCCGTACCCTACGCCGTCGAGCGTCCAGTCCCCTATCCCGTCAAAGTCCCCGTCAAGGTGCCGGTCGCTGCCCCATACCCAGTTGCCGTCCCCAAGCCCTATGCCGTCCCCGTTGAGAAGCACGTTCCCGTCCCATACCCTCAGCCTGTCTACGTCCACAAGCCCGTGCCCGTTGTCGTCAAGGATCACGGATACAGCCATGGCTACAGCCACGGATATGACTCCCTCGCTCTCTCCGGCCTCGGATACGGCGGATACGGACACTCCAACCTCGGATACGGTGGCTACGGACACTCCAGCATCTCATACGGTCATGGCCTCTATCACCATTAACCTTCCAAAATCAAGACTACTTTTATACGAACCTGTATAGTTTTTTAAACTATAAACCATAACTTTTCTACTTTGCCATAAGTATTAATTTATATGTGTATAAATTGTGTTTCTTGTGATAAGGAATTCTGTTGTTTTCAACAAACTGTGGAAATGAATGCAATTCATCAAAACTTCAATTGATCTTTACCAAAAATATGTATGATATTTTTTATAGAATAATAACGTCCTCTTTTTTCTAAAACATCAATTTCTTTCATCCTATCTCCTTGAAATCCTTGGCAAAAAGACATTCGTTTTGGAATAACCATCGTATAAGGCAGTGGTTGTGCTAAACAATATCTGATTTTGAATGGCACATAATCACGGCTTTCAGACTGCTTAAAGACTTTGTACGCAGATCACAGTGATTGGAGATTTGGAGCTATAAGCGCTAAATCTAAACATACCACTCATTTATGTACCTAAAACAGTATTTCAACAAGTTTTCCACAAAAAATCGTCAAACTTGTTTTTAAGACGCCCCTTTGAAGCGAGGCATCGTCATTTGAGAGACGCCTGTTTGACTTGATCCAAGTGTGCAGGTCAACAAAAACTTGAGAAAGAATGATTGCATACAAATGCGGACTATTCTAAGACTAACCATATGTCATAATGGGGAGGTGGGCTTGGAGGCTACCGTCCGATTTTTATTTCGTCAGTGGTCTTCCGCCACTTCCATAAGAAACGGGCATCTCGCCTCCAGGCGGCTGTTGTAATGGGTGACGTCCACATGTATAGCATTTAGGCCAGCGGATGGCACAGGGGAGAACCTTACAGTTCCCCAAAGTGTAATTTTGCTGGCTCTGCTTGAGTTAGACCGTGAAATTTGCTCTGCTGGTGACACAAGTGCCTATATCCATGCAACGGTCAAGGCCAGTGGGCTCGGCATAGTCTCTCTCTCAGCCAGTGCCTATAGCTAGGAGGTGGAGCAACTCCAACTACTCCGAACCCAGCTCATCTGCTGAGTTTTCTGCTTCCCTGCATGATTCTGTGAATGGTAAAGAACTCCGACAGAGCTCTGAATCCCCCACTTCCTCCCAATGCGTGGAGTGGGCTTCAGAGGGCACTAGGGCCAGCAACAACTACTGCAACTACTTGGGCCGCCCAGGTGGCTACACCAGCCACTATGGTGAAGTGTTCCGAAGGTGTGGTGAAATAGTGTCCACGAATCCACAGTGACAACATTCTCCATCATGATGCTACACCCTTTCAGGTAGTAGGCGCATTGTCATCCAGAGGCTAGAATGGGGAGATAGGGAGAGAAGACTGCATCACATGCCAAGTAACCGGGGCAAGAAGCCAGATATCGTTGCCAATAAGCCCAAAGGATTTGCCATAATCATGGATGTCCAAGTTGTCAGAGGCAGCAGGCTTAGAAAAGTAAATATGATAGGAACGACCTGCGGCAAGCGGCACCTTAGCTAGAAGGAATTGGCATCTAATAACATCAAGGTTATGGCTGCGAACATGTCACGGCCTGGAGTGTGGTGCAGGAGAAGTGCAAAGGAGTTACTCTAGCTGGGCATCTCGTCTGGAGTACTTCGTGGTATCACCACCCGTGAACTAGTGGTCATTCTATAGGGGCACTTTCCTCTATCTCTCTCTCCATCGTTCCTCCGTTTCCCAAATCCCAAGCGTATTTTGTTCGATCCCAAGTTTAGTCTATTGTGCCACATACTTCGGAAACTTTGCTCCTGGGAAATGGAGAGGTGTAATAGCCATTCATTACAATCGCTGTTCAAGCAAGGATTCTCGACCGAGACATGTCATTTTTTCTATTCAGTTAAGATTCTGGTTTAGTGTTTTACAATATATCAGCACACTCAATTTTCACCATAAAAGAGGGTTAACAGAGGGTGCAATGGTGGTAAATCGTTATTTCTGCACCATTATCATCTGACTTTATTGATTAAACAAATAATTTATACCCCTATTTTAGTATATAAAAACCTCGAGAATTTTGAATTTACGGTTTGGAGGGAGAACGGAGAGGGTACTACACTTTCCACTCAAGCGCTGTTCATGCAACTCATACCACCGATGTTCTTCTTCGATTGTTCTATGTGTTCTTTGTTCGACGAAATTTTGGGTCGTTTTGAAACATACTTACTACAGGTTTTTCTCATTCAATTATGGAAAAAGGATAATTTTATGAATTGAGGGGATAATAATGATAAATCGTTGTCTTCACAGGTTAAGAATTTTGTAGGAGAAAAATATTCCTAAATGTTTATAAGTGATCATGTACAAACCGAACATGGGGATATCTCTGTATGCATGCATTACTTATCAATATGTTTTGTGTATATTTGCCATTGTTATATCATGATTACGTTATTCTCGCGTTTTTTTTCACATTGTTGCACGACGACCGGGTTAAGGGTTTTGCATTTCTGTAAATCATTTTAGTAACTGAAACCATTCATGACAAGGTCAACAGGTTCTAGTAAGCACCAGGAAAAAGCATCTAGTAAGAAAGGAAAGGACATCTATTTAAGTGAACTTCGGAGTGCGGTATTTCCAAATTTGTTTGCAAGTTTGATGATCGTCTATCAATTGCATGACTAAAAAATTAATGGTTTCCACAGGAAACGCGCTGGTTTAGCACCCTTCATTTCCAATTTTGCATTATTCTTCTCAAATGTGTTGACCATTTTTCCATACTCTATTCTCACTCAATTTGGAAGAGGCATTACTATTTGATAGCCTATATGAGTTTCACCACGATTGTACCATTAATTGTAGCTGCACGTATGAGAACAAATCCTCATATCAAGATTGATATTGGGATATTACCCGATATCAATGAAATTTCTATGAATGTAATATTGGGGTAAAGAGGGCTCTCAAAAATGTCATCGCTCCCAACCCAATGGTATTGAGCTTTTGTAAGGTAATTCTTTGTTTTTCCCAACAATAGGAACCCAATATAGATTCTAATAACATTATTTAATAAAGTATACCGATGATTTTTTACGAATAAGAAAAAGGTAATGATTTGACATTAAAGAAACCCATCCAATGTCAGAGCTCATGTCTGGTAGTAATGAAGAAATGGATTTTTTTGAATTTCTCAAACCGGTATAATATAATGGCCTATGTTGGTTGCACTGGTATCACTAATGAACATTATGGTATTTCCTAGCCAAATGTTTGATACTATCTCACTTGAAATATCAATTATCATTTAAGAACGCTCACGAGTTACAATATCAAAGGATTCTACCGATTAATGATGTGGTAACTTAACACTCAATAGCTAAACTTCAAGTTCATCGCTAATGAAAAAAGTTTAAACATCTAGATCATTCGTGCTGTCCCTCCTAACCCGCTCTATGTAACCATCGTAAAACTGATTGGTAAAATATCCACTCCACTTCAACATGCTTAGCTCAGCGTAGCTAACGCTGTAATCTCTGGACGCACAAAAACTAGAGAAAAGTTAATGGTTTTCCGGTAGTATCCAACGGTCCTTCCTGCCGTAGGTTGAGGAAATACTAACCTACTTCATTTTTTTTTTCAAACAAACACGAATACAAAAATATAATCCACGACTGTTACCCAACACGTTTTTCGAAGGAAAGTACATACTCATTGTGAGTGCGCAAATATTTTCCTGATGGAAACGTCCAAATCGCATGTGGTGCAGACGTAAGCCGGGTGGTAGGGGCAGGCGTTTTTACGGCACCTGGGGGTTTTTTGGGAGCCGAAAAAGCGTGAGAGACTTTCTAACACCAACATATAAGGAGAACCAGTTGTTATTGAGTAACAGGGGGAATAACAGAATCGAAAAAGGTATTTTACGGCTATGAATGAGAACAATTTGTTAGACAACTTTGTGAGAGAATTACTCGTGTCCGAGATGTGCGAGAAGTACTCGTGATTAAAGAGTTGCATTTCAAATGTCATAACCTACAGCTCGATATTTTGAGAAGGCTTCGTACTACTTTCCTAATCCGTGTTGTATTTGCAAAGCTTTTGATGGTACTAATCGCACCTAAATAGCTGGATCTAAGTAATGCCTAACGAAAAGGCATCCAAAATCAAACTTTTCACTCGCAATTATAACCACAAGATGACGGAATAGACTACCAGCCCTTTCAAAGGCTAAGAGTACGAGTCTGCAACACTCATAGGATATCTCTGAGGCCAAAAACCTCCAGGCATAGTTCGGGAGTAGCAGTTTCAAAGAAAGGGAAGGGAACATCTTCAAATTTCCGAGGCTCTCAAAAAGCAGAAAACGGAAGGACTAGGAGGCAATAGGCTCGCAAAAGGTGGGGCCAGAGTAAACTTAAGATTCCTCATAAAACGAAGATTCCCCATATGAGCGACTCGTAACGTGAGAGTTCACGCCCACTTTTTCAAGATTTTCCCGGTGTCCAGTGAATTTAGAGATCGCTTCTTTGCCTAAGAGCGTTTGTACAAGGGGATGTTTAATTTATTGAACGAAGGGAGTTGACCATGGCTTGCGAAGAATGGAAGTGGGGCATCGAATTACTGATTGATGATGATGACTCAATTATTGAAGAATTTAATTCGTGAGAAGTAGAAATGAATAAATAGCATAACTATATTATGGACAGCAACAAATCTGGACAGCAATTGGTTTTCATTGATTATTTCAATAATAAACATTTGAAATCGTCCAAGAAAAATATATTTTAACCCCTCAAAATTAGCTGTTTTACATTTCTTTCGAACTTAAGGGAGAGAAAGTTTACAGAATAAACAACAAAAACACGAATGTGATTATAAATGTGCTTGGTCAGAGCGAAATCGCCAAGTTTAGTACGAGGATCGCATCAGCTGATGTAATTGCTGTGGAATTTTGTTTCAACAGTTCCTTTTGAAATTGTTTCAGGTTTTACACAATATAATTGTGTTACAAGTGTAGAGTGGTCATGATCAATCTAGAAAGCTAAAATTTTAGTAGTACCATTAGGATTTAAAGTGAATTGAGGGCTTTCTAAAATAAGTAACGGATGTGGAATGATCACATCTGCCACGCAGAGCTTCGTCGTGAGCTTTAAGTTTTGATACTAACGTATTTTTCTTACAAAGAGACTGGTAAAGGTTGGTTATCACGGAATTATATTCAGGATGAAGTCTTTGGATATATAGAACTCAATTTTAAGGTAAGGAGACCAGAGATCAGCTGAAAGCTAATTTCGTTTTTAATCGATATAACGTGATGGAATATAAATGGGGGACGTTTTTATGGCATCTAGAGTGGACATATGGAAGCTCTAGATTTGATAATGCGCCATTTACTACGTCCAATGTACATAGATCATTGACTTACGAGAAAGGGTTATTCCAATACAGAAGTAATAAACCTCTATGTAACGATTTCGCCGACCTTTTTCAACTATTCTGCCATTGCTATGGGAATTTGATTTTGCCGCATAAACTACAACGATCTATTCAGCTGATATAATTTCGACGGGCTTTTGTAAATCATGAGATCGTGACGATTTTCTAAACAGTTTTCATTGATTGATAGTTTGATTGAGAGACCAGAAAAATAATTGAGATGTTGACGACGAATCGGTGATTTGCCGCTCATTGGGATCTGATAAGTCTGGTGTCGCCATCCAACATTGAGGAACCGCTAGGAGATCAATGAACGAATCCTATACAGGGGAATTCACTTCGTCCTTGAAACAACCGAATGACCGAGCAGACGAGAGATGAACGATGATACGCCCTCAAGGTCATCGAGCACTTTATCCGTCCACGGAATCTCAACTAACCGTCTGGGGATCACCCAGCACCGTGCGATTATTCTGCGGCTACCGTATTCTAATTCAAAGATGGATGGATTCCTATATTCCTGATCGAAATTACGAGATAAACGCGTAATAAGAGCGTTGGGTTAGTTAGTTTTGGTTTTGGTAAAACCACAATTTCAACTTATCTACATTTGTTGGATCGAATAAAGATACTACACACACAATCAAGTTACTGCTAAAAAGAAGAAACGCATGTACAAAATACAAAACAATTTTAGAAATCAAGCTACTTCCCTCCTTGCTCACGATATGGTAAACTTGGCTCGAGTGGCTCTGTAAGGTAATCTGGATTTGCCCAGCTTTTAAGCTATGCCCCGGGTTAACGAAAAGAATACGGATAAGTACACATAATATATAATCTGTTCACCAGTAGATTCAGTCATACTACTTGCTGATCTTCAATGTTCTTAAGAAAAGTAGATTTTCATAGGAAATTATTATTCACAGAATAATTCTCAAGATAGATCCTTTACCACCGTTTTCGTGCTTCGTTTGATAGTCTCTAATCTATCTTCTTTGTAATCTACCTAAAATTAGCGGAGCCTCTGTTTTCACTTTTGGGAGATAAACAATTTTTTTCCTCCAAAATCCAAATTTCCAAACGCATTTTAATCGCGTTGTTGACCATTCAGAACAACTTCCATTTGTGTCTGTATGTTTGTTTGTTCTTGTGACCACAGATCCTTGGAACAAGCCTAATTCCTACAGGTTTCATAAAATTTTGAAAACATTTCCAGAGAATATGTGGGTTCAAATGTAAACGGTCCCCTTGTAGTTCCATTGCTTACAAAACAATACATCCGCCTACGCAGGAGCAAAACTGAAATTCACTCAGCACCATTTTCTCGGGTTCTAGCTGTCAGATCTAGCTCAAATTTGGAGGACAGTCGAGAAAGACTTGCTTTATAATCTCATATTAATTTCAGCACGATAGCATCATAAGTACGTACTGCGCACGCGCGAATGTGAAGTACGTGTAACAAGAACAACTTCTAAAATTCTCAACTTTGATGATATTTTCAGAGAATGTGCGGCTTAGAATGTAGACGATTTCTTTAGCGTTACATCGCTCACCAATAAGTAAATCAAACTGAGCATACTCAAAGGTAAAATAACAAGTCTAATTTTCTCATATTCTTAGTGACTATTCGACTATTCCTTTGAAGGCAAACGTGTCTGCAAGAACATGTCCCTTGACAATCTGCCTCGCGAGTCTTAGTAAAAAACTTATATTCTAAACCTTTTAATATAATTTACAACGTTTCAATGAGGTACCTACTTATTACTAATCATCCTAATTCAACTTAATCTCAAAGGGACCGTTGAAAAGATAAGGGAACTTCAATATATTGCCACTTATAAAGTCACAAAGAGTGTTTTATAGAAACAGCTTTTGAGTAAAACGACCGGAAACGAGTCACAATAAGTCATTAGTTACTATAAACACCAATATTTTTAAATTATTGGTAAACGAATCATTCATGTTTCGTGGAACTGACGTAACAATAGCGTTGTGATTCACCAGATTTGCCCATGTTAGCAGGTACTGACTCGAACTCTTTCCTTTCTTTAGATCTCTTCTCACGCAGAACAGATATGCGTTGCGGGCACGCGCATGAGCCCGTGATGGGGTCTCCCACGCTCGGCCCAAGTGATGAGTGAGTTCCTGTATCTGTAATTTTTGCTTTAATTTGTAATTCTTTAAATGTTCAAGTACTTTTATGGTAGAAAAACACAGTAGTACTTATGCCTCAAAAGGAGCATCTCGATCGGAGCCTTTAGAAGTTCAATGTTATCGAGTCATGTGACCGAGATCGATTTTGTAATATCCGATTTCGTTATTTCCTCAAGTTGTGTCATATTGGATTTCTTCAGTTCTCTAGAGTTTCCATCAATATTTATATAGAAACCAATGCAGATTAATTGGACTGCTTGAAGAGAATAGTTTGGAGATCTTCCGAATAATGCCCTATTTCCGATTATCCTTGGGCTTAGTAATATTTTGATTTTGTGATCAGACTTATTTGACGAAATGAGAATGAAGTTATAATAAAAACTGGTTATCTGGTGAAAACTCTGAGATTTTCCCTTGAGATACCGACGAGATTGGAATCTCAAGAGTAATCACCAATAAGAATATATCCAAGTTTCAGGAATGAGTAAAGATGTAAAGGTTCCAGAAATTCGAGCAAAAAGCAGCGCTTGAGTTACAAATGAGAAAATTCAAACAATTGTTTTATCTAGTCTCAAGTGTTTTTGGGACAACGGTTTCATCATCATTCCTCTTTCAATTGTTCTTTCAATACATTTTAATGTCCTCATCTTCAACATGGACCTCTGTAGTTAGTGCAAATCCTGTCGTACGCAAATTCTGTCGTTTCCGCCTGTTCATGAGAATTTATAATTATTGCCGGCCAATTCTTATCATGACCGTAAAATCATGTAATATGTGCTTTTCTGTTCTGTACAGTGAGGTGTTTAATATTCATGCTTTCTAAAGGAATGAGTTTCTTTGCAGATGCGGTGAACATTCTTCTTTTGTCCTTTTGGTGCCCGCTGCCGCGTTCTGTGTAGTGACCTTCCAACCGGTAAGTGGCTGTTCGGCCTGGTAGTACGCGATAAACGAGTTATCTTTTTCGGAAACAATTACAGAATCCGAAAAAATTACTGATAACATTCAGCCTTGCATCAAATAAAGGTAGCCTATCTTACAGTTCTGGAATGCATCTTTTGGTGGCTTTGTTATCAGGTTCAAATTTCCTTCATTTCTAGTGTTTACTGCATGACGTACCAGTTCGTATTGTGACCAAGAATTAATTGAGGACGTCATAATTTGAAGATAATCAGCACTGGCCATCGTATAACACGAATTTCCCTTTTCATCTCAAGTTAAGATTCATCTTTTGAGACTTTGATGGTTATAATAAGTGTTAACATCCGTCATTTCCCGTGAAGTGAGGGCCCCGAGTTATTAGAATGGGCGAGCTGTAGGTGTGTCCGGTATGTCCAAAGAGGCCATCGAGCCTCAGACCCGACCTTCCACGGCTGCATCCCGGGATAGATAATTCATTTCCGTTGCACCTCTGCGTAATAATTTTCTCCAGTAGAGAAGGACAAACTGAATTACCACATGTACAATGATTTCTTCCGTAGAAATTGTGCTCGTCTTTCTCCGATCTCATCTTTAGGTGGGATTAACGGGAAATTGGTGGTTATAAAATTACGACTTTGTCATCAGTGTCGGAGCTTCATCAACCGTTGGCGCTGACCGGTAGCGATTGTAATCTCCAAGAGCTACCAAGTAGCTAATTTAAAAAGAAATAGAATGAAATTAATGGGAATTAAAAGTTACAGAAAGATCATTACCATCCCGTTTTTCTTAATACATATGATGATAATCATCTGGTATAATTTTTTTTTTTTTTTTTTTTTTTTTTTTTTTTTTTTTTTTTTGGCATTAATACAGATATATATGTATCATAAAATAATTTGTCACATGTTCACATCGAAATTAATAATTATAAATTGGTATTAATTCAAATATTATAGTTGATTTCATTTAAAAAACTTGTAACGTTCACGTACACGTCCGGACTGACCAATATAGTAGTCAAATATCTGGTATAGTTTTTGGATATCAATTTTGAATTATGAACTTTAGTAATTTACCAAGAAAAAACTTTACCAAACATCACCAAAATTTATTGGTCGACGTTTGAAAACGGAAGAATCCAAAAAATTAATGTTAAAACAAATGATTACACAAAACTTGAATATTTCTAAGCTAATTGGGGTTTCCAATTTAATTTAATTAACTTCCAGTTAATAGGCGGAGGCCTATCTTTAGTGTGGAGCTGATTTTGAACGGATCTTGTGCTAATCATTATTCAGGTCGTCATAAAGGCTAAGGGCATCCATAAATACAATAGCAACGTAAACTACGTAATTATTTAATTTATTCATTATTTTTCTCTATCAGAAACTTTCTCTTGTTTTGCTACAATCCCTAATAAACTTTATACCGTGATACATAATTATAACTATTTTGGCATGAACATTGTCCCTAACGAAAGGAAATTATTGAAATAACATAAAACTCTTACCAGTGCTCCACTTATTATCAAAATTGTTTGAAAACTGAATTCCATTGAATTACTTCAGCTGCTCGAATCAGCCCGAGTTACTAGGGTATCCTTGCCATTATCACACCAGTTTCATTTACATTTTTATTTATCGACGATATTGTATAAGTTAAACGTTTTAACCAGTTTTTTGTGTAAGACGAACGGACTTAAGTGCAAGAGCTGGATCTCGGTTTCCGTGAAAATTTGAATACATTTTATGAGTTGAAGTCGTAGTAGACCTTACTAAAGTGAGTCGTTGTCAAGAATGCAGGACAGGAATTAAATCTGATTAGATAACTCCTTATCTCCGAGCTTTCGGTTTATTTGATACCTTCATCAGGGTCTATAACAATTAGCATTGAATTAATTCAATGTTCATGAACACTATTGAACAATGACACAAGATGAACTCAAAATATAATTCATAATCATAACATTACTATCGACTGGATTAAAAACTAACTCAAGAATGCTACAGTTTGCGTATACTGGACAGTGTCAGAAATGGTAAGTAGCTCAAGGTCATAACTAAAAGAAACAAATATAACAATATTATTACAACTTCTAAAGAAAAACTACTATATATTTTTAAATAAATAAAAACGTTCATTCTTACCTGGGTCTTGGGTGGATTGCTGTGTAGCGAACAGTTGGGAAAAACAGAGAGCACACAGACAAACCAAAAAAACTAACAGTGACACGAAGTTTCTAATCAGTTCTGATACATTTCCTGGTTTCTTGACATAGAATAACAATTGTTCACGAGCTGTTAATTAGATTTGTCATCTTAAATATGTTGTAAATTCTTTGAATCGCCTATTTACGCCATATTCCACTGATAATGTGATCGAAAGAAATATCCATCAGAAAAAAAACAGATGATGATGAGCTGAAGAAGTATCGTAGACCAGGAATCTATGCACAAGGGTACTTCATGTCACTGAAATGATGAAGCAGTACATAACAATTTACAACATTTTCGTTTATTAAATCTCAAAAAAAGTCTTTGCAATTTGGGCGACTGATACCTCCAACACTGAATATGATTTTGTATTGAATGGGTCTCCCAACCTGGTACGATCTCTGCCCTCCTCAATGGCATCCACTTCACTGGCAACTCGAACAGGCCTAGCCGAACCTCCGTATTCGAGCTAATCTTCAATCGGAACCAATCAAAGACAACAATGTCAAAAGAAAGTGCGCCCCAGGGAAATGACCTGCGCCCGTTTATGCGGATTGTTTGTTCGATCTATTATCGGATGGTTCGTCGTCATTGGCGAATTATCGTATCCGCATCGGGCAACCCCTCTCGGTACTCCCTTATTGCTTTCCTGTCAGTACTCTCATATATAAACTCCGAGGATTTCAATAACGGCATCACAGTCTATTGGTTGTCGACAACAATGAATCAAAAGGTAACTCACTGAAACATTTACTTTCAGTTTCCACAATTACCAAGCTTGACAATTAATATAATAGTTTCAATCAATTTGATTCCAATCCTTATAATGAATTGCGCTAACGAAATTAACATGTTTCTTACTTACGACTAAAAGCTCTCTTTAAATTTTTGAAGCCTAATCAATTCACTTTGCTTGTGTTGGATTCACAATAACTAATTTAATTGTTTATTTTGAACAATCTTTGTCTTGAACAATTTATTTATAATTATAATATCAAATAAAGCAAACATTGGATGATTTGGAACAGAAATTTCTAGTATAAGGTAAGTGATTTCGTTAATGAATAACTATTAAGCTGAAACTTGCAGCTTTCTGCTGAATGCCAATTAAGCTACTGAACGACTTGATTTGTATTCAAATGGCAAACGTTTGTCCGTTTGGTGCTTAGGAGCTTCTGTAAGACGAGCTCCTATTATAGAAGCGGTTCGTGAGAAACTCCTACATTAAACAAATAACAGCAATTGTTTAATTCAAATACAAAATCTGGGGATTCTATGTTCCAAATAGTAGGTGTAATTAGCCCCCACAAAGCAGATTCGGAAATTCCCTCTAGGAGATATTAACAGCCAATATTTTGGCCTGTGAACGTACCGTTAAAAAACTAACCCATCTGATTACATTCAATCTTAAAATACGTAACGTAAATTTGAATACAGCAGTATTCGGTCCCACACCGGGGGCTTCTTTACGAAAATACAAAATCATGTTTTGTCAAACCACTAACGTATCTGCAATTACGTATATTTCGTCAGGTTATATCTACTATTGACCCCAATTATGTTTAGAGGTTTCAAATTTCTAGATATACTGACATAATGGAGTGCAGGAAACGAGCGAGAGTGGACTAGAATATTCACAAACACCATGTTAGAGATGCCCCTAAAAAATTGTTAATTACATCACCATTGTTTTTACCACCAGTCACAACAATATTGTTGTCATTCGAAATGTACTGAATTGTCCAATCGAGAATCTTAAAATAATAATGAGTTTAAATCGCACTGACATAATAATCAATCAGGAATAGTTAGGCATTATTACTAATACGCCACCTCAAATATCGATCTAAATTTGCTATGTGCAATTTTTACCTCCTAGCGATTCAATATACTTATTTATTCGTCCAATGGATACACACTTATTCCAACGTTAATTCAATTCAATGGGTACTTTCCTGTTTATTTAAACCAAAATAAACATTTTTTTTTTTTTTTTGTTTGAGGAGTCCGGCCGAACTTGTCTGAACCGAAGTGTCAGTCGTTATTTTTGTTAACACTCTAATGTTTTGACTGTTACCATCTTTAAATTCATTGGATGTTTGGGGACAAGTCAAAATCTCTTTAAAACGTAGCTTCCTGGATTTAAAAATGACATTCCTGAGCTGCTTAGCCCCTGGTATTGATATGAGAACGCAAAGTTCTCCAACCTCACGGTGCTAATAACCACACCATGGTATACCTTGTCGGAACTAAGGAAGGATACGAATGAAATTATTGTCATGTTACATAAAAGAGTTTTTACTTTCAATTATTCATCTAAATTTATGTGGTTCCAGGTTGCTTACGGTCTGTTGCTGCTCCTGGCGGTTGCCTTCGCGGAAGAAGACACGAAAAACAGCGATGAGAAGAAACAGGTCAAAAGAGGACTCTTTGGTCTGGGACTCGCCGCACACAAGTTTGGAGTCTTCGGACGCGGTGTCGGCATCGGACACGGATATGGAGGACTCGACTACGGATATGCGCGCGGATACGGTATCGATCACGGAGTCGCCATCGGAGCTCACACGAACACCCACACGGTTCATACCATCCAACGAGATGTAAGAGCAACATTTTGTCTTACTTCCGCAAACATTTAAACGGGTTGATAAAATGCCAAGAGACCAGCAGGATGCTGTAGGTGAATGATCAACTTCTCATTAAGGTTCTCAAGGAAGAGGGTTCAAAACTTGTTTGGGACCCAATATTTCGCGAAATAGTAAACCCTTCGAGATATAGTCTACTTCTTCCAGTTTTAAGGGTTATAGATATTGAAAGTTGTATGGGATATTCAAATGTTTCTGGTTGATGTTGAACCGTCTAATCTCTCTTGATAAGTGCCGATGACAAAATACTGCATTTTCATTTTGATGAGGGTACAATGTTTAACATTGTCAATTTTAAGCAAGGATAGGTAAGTGCTAGAGGAAAATGTAGACATTTTAGTGGTTTTTGGTTTTCAATGTAATCAATAATCAACATTTTGTTGTTGATTCCAAACTTTCAAGCACTGTTGCATCATTCGACAACAAAATTATCATCAACACATCATCAATTACATCGCAAAATTCCAGTCCAGTGGCCGTTTGCCCTGTTTCATTAGAAGGCGAGTTGTTTGATGTAACTCTCGTTCAATTGAGACGTCTATATCGGTTCAGCGCGGGGAGAAAATGTTGCATCCCGCATTCCACTGTCGGATCGGAAGAGCTAAATGCCATCAACAGGTTGTAATGGCCCTGAACCTGACGTAAAAGTCAAGTTAAGCTTCATGCGAATAGCTCCCAACTTCGACCGGTTTCTCGGGGGTGAGTATCAAATTACGGCCTTCACCAAAATCGTTGTTATTCCATCATAGTTATCGCCGATGACGAGTCAAACCTGAAAATCTTTTTGCCCGATTTAGAAGAGTTCTAGGACTCAACCGCTCAACCGGGCAGTACACTTCATCAACTTGATACGACGGTTACGGCAACCGTCTTCTCCTTTAGGGATGAACGTTCCCAACTTTGTTGTAACAAATGTGTAAAATGTTCACTTAAAAATCAGGGAATTTCTTGATGTTGTACGTAAACAACGCTAATGAATGATGGTTTATACATTAGTTCCATGACAATACTGATACTGATTTTGACCAAAACATTAATTTTTTTTAGAAAGAAAAACTCCAATCACCTAATTTTTTAAATGGGTTGTTCTACATAATTTTGTTTTTAATTAACTTTTTACGTATTTTTCTGACAGGCCACCAATGTAATCGTATACAAGCATTGACTTTGCAGCGAAGAATGTTTACATTTCAATAACAGTTCGATTGGGTCATTTAGAAAATGGTTCATAAAATGTATCAATTTCACCTATCAGCTTGTCATATTGGTCATCCTCAGGGCATTGATACGTGATAAATCAATAGTAGTGATTCAACGTGGAATGCGGTAACGTTCCTTTTAGTTTTCTGAGTAGCACGTATATGTCATAAACTTTAGAACTGGCTCATCAAGAAAATGGATTCTTAAAATGTATACATTTCACCTACTTTCTTGTCCTTTTGCTCTTTCACAGTGTAGAATCGAAGGAAGAGAAATCGAAATTTAAAGGATTCAACATGGAATGTGGTTGCTTTCATTGGCTGCGGGGGACCTCTTTTCATATTTCAACCATAATTAGTCATTGGAATTCGCTAATTAGAAACACATGTGGGAGATCCTACTTTAAACATAATAATCGGACTGATTCCTCGATTCTAATGTCAGAATATTGTGTGGGGGATTAGGTACATATTGAGCTACGACACTCATGACCATTTTGTCTGAGTGCAAAGGCGCCAGCCTGTCTGGATGCTAGTTTGTGGATATTCCTATTAGGCTAATAACCGAACTCCTAGAGTGAAAATCGTAATATTGATTGCAGGTTCCAGTACCAGTACCTCACCCCTACCCAGTGACTGTCGAGAAGCACGTACCTTACCCAGTCAAGGTCCCAGTTGAGATCCCCGTCGACAGGCCTTACCCTGTCCATGTACCCAAACCTTATCCAGTCGCCGTCGACAGGCCCGTTCCTTACCCAGTGGAGAAACATGTCCCATATCCAGTCCACGTTCCGGTCAAAGTTCCAGTCGCCTCCCCCTACCCCGTCCACGTACCCAGCCCTTATCCAGTCCCTGTTGAAAAGCCCGTCGCCGTCCCTGTGCCTCATCCAGTCGTGGTGGAGAAGACCGTTCCAATTGCTGTGGCCCATGAGACCTTCGCCGCTCCAGCTGTGGGATTCGAACACGGATGGAACGCTCCGATCTCGCACGGATGGAATGCTCCAATCTCCCGAGCCCATGGTTGGTAGAGTGAACCACAACTTCATTCTCATATCAGCCTACTCACTTACAACACAACAATTCACTCAACATCCTGGGTGAACAATACAATCACATGTTGTATATTTATAAATATGTAACTTATGTATCGTACTCCATAATTCTGTCAACAGACTAACAAAGACTGAATTAAATATAGCTGAAAATGTGATAAAAATAAATGGGCGTTGTCAGAATAATTCTGCTATATTTAATCCCCCACTGCAATTCTACATTTTTGTGTAGTACCGATGACAAAACGTCAAGATTCGCAGGACTGTCTTTTTTCAACAACTGTAAAAAAATGTCAATTGGTAAACTAAACATCTATCTTGAACAATGATATTAGTTCATATCGTACACCATTGATCTCGGAGTTTTTCCTGGCAACAATCTTTACTTGTGCCCTTGGACAATAGTTATTACTCAACTAATCACGATTAAATGTATACACCACTGTCCTAAAACAAATAACTCCTGGACGAGCTGGAATGCAATTCTACCGATTGAATAAAATCGACGGTATACGTTATATGACGTTTGTACATCAATACTCAAAACGATTAAATAGTAATAAAATTTATCGGAGACAACTGGGAGCTATCTTGCACAAACACTGAAACAGAATAGAAAATGTAAACCCTCTACTTATTTTTTGCAAAGAATGAACCACACTCATATAGTCTGGTGTTTCATGAACGAGCTCTTCCTCAGCCCATCCAAGTGGTTTTGTCATTTAGTTTCGTCGCACGCAATGATTATTATATATGTGGTTCATGGCTTGAAAAGGTAGATGAAGTGTCTGATTAGGTAGTGTCCATGAATTGCAAGGTTTCTTTTATTTGAATAGTGCCAGAAACGCCTTGTTTTCTTACGAAATGGTAGTACTCGGGAATTTTTCAAAGCAGCAGCTATAATGATGTAAAATAACGCACTATTACTTCCCAAATTTGAATATGCCTCCCCCATTAGCTCTCCGACGTACTCAGTTCACAAAGAGTTTTAAAAAGTTCCCGGGCAACGTTGCCTACAAACTGGGTATACTTTCTGATGATTAAATTGGAAAGTTGTTCTCTCTTCCATGGAGAAAAGACTTTGAATCTCCCACCACATCTTGCTGTGGAAGCATTCGAATATTCGTATTTTTCGTCAGGGCCTACTATCTGAAATATGCCTCCATGTTCCCTGAACCTCTTCTTGCTCACCTCTCTGTAGCATCGAGTTCTCTTCGAAGAACAGTCTTATAGTTCCATCGGAATTCACCAAAATCAAAGTTTCCATAATCCAACCAGTAGATGCTCTCAGATTCCTCAATACTTTGGTAGTAACACAGTTGATTGGCCATTGAGGCATTTCAGGAAACAACAGGAGGCCATGTAGCTAATCGATACATATTATTAAGCCAATCACCACCCTCACCTTACATCCGACACAATGGTCTGAAAAGCGTTCTAGCTCAAGACAACGAAATGCAATGTATTTGTGATATCATGAGGTATCATGAGGACACTATTCCTGTCAGTTCACATCTTCGTAGGATAGGATCCGTCAGACCACAATGCAGACTCTGCGAGAATGAGATTGAGACCTGCCAGCACCTAACCTTGGAATGTGATGCCCATGCTACAGTGAGGAGAAACCTCATTGATAGAATTTCGAAGAATGTGTACTCCCCTTTCAACCTGGACACCATTTTGCCATAGCTGGAATCCATGTGGTCATAGCTTGCAGAAAATATTAAGGGGATGACAATCAACAGAGGAAGAACTGAGGGAGCACAGGGACTCCATGGCCACCACTAAAAGGTCAACTTAAAACTCCAAGTAAGTTTATTTTGAAAAAGTCAACGGACATTTGAGGGTCCCTTCATATTATTCTTTTAATTTTTTTATTTACAACATTCCTGAGTTTTAATATGTATATGTATAAAGCGACCGTAGAGAGTTAAAACGCTGTTAATCCAGATTCAGCTCAAAACGATACGAAGATAGGCGTATTCTTACCTCACCTCGTTAATGTTTATTGATATTAATTGATTGCCACCTTAACTGTTAGCTCCTTCGTTTTTCTCATTCATTTCTCTTGTTCCAATTCCATTCCGCGCCTCGTAAGTCAAACTATTTTTTTTTTATAGCAAGCTAAACAACTTTGGCATTTGGAAGAATGTTGGACCCGCGGCAGGATCAATATCGGAGCTTATCGAGAGTGAAAACGGGGCAACATTACTCTCGGCAGCGGGACCGGTTGTCTGGTCCACCTCGGAAGAACCCAATTAATTGAAAACGGGTCACTGGGCACCTCTAACATACTGACCAGCAAAGCGCATGTGGGTTCTCGTTTCGAAACTGAAAACTGTTCACTTTTTTGTCCATACGTTTTGAAAGTTCAGGAAGTGCGTTTCTGTAGGTGACAGCTGCTAATGACAAAATTCAATGAAACTCGATGCCGTCCCACCCAAAAAACTGGGTGTAGCACGATTTTTTTAATTGTGTGATACATATTTAAAAAAAATAAGAGACCCTGCTTTCAGTTTTATATAATGTTACATAGAATCAATAGGTGGAACTATAGAATCAAGATTGTGAAAAAGAAGAAGTACCTTTACCTGAAAATCAAGCATAAAAATGTGTGACATCGTAGATCAACACAACAACAATCTATAGTAAACGTTTGAAACGCTGCAAGTCCACCATGCTCTTGGGGATATCGCCAGCAAGGTGTTGTACTACCCAACCTCATTTATTGCTTAAAAGGCATTCCTTCAGAGTTTTTGAAATTGGGATCGAACGGCAACCCGATTGGTCTAGTTCAATTCACAAAATTCAGAGTGAATCGACCTAAAAATCACACTAATACATCGACAAATTTTGTGATTTTGATTTCTTATTATTTTCACCCCTGAATAATATTTAGAAGGGTTGGATTGATCATGACGTATCCCAGACCAATGTACGATTTTTTATCTAAACATCGTAAATGTTGGTCAAATAGTTTAGAAAAAAGATCCGAACGGCGGACGGACGGATTAATTTATAAGATTTTTGGAATTTACATTTCATGAGAATAAATAAACGAATTTTCGGTGGTGGTTATATTTATTTGTTCATGGTTGTTCATAATGAAAATAGTACACCTAAACATACTGTAAGTAATGCATGTATTATAGGGATGTCTGATTTATATAACATTTTAGTGAGAAAAACGAATACATGAAGGGAAACTGGAATTTGTTCCAGAACATGGCCGAGTTTTTAATTGAACACAAAATGAATCAAGAAAACCGGTTGTGGGATGAACAGCACTTGAATGGATAGTCTATTATAATCTTTCAGAGGATCTTTTTTTGCATTTCTGGACAGCCCCTAAAATTCAGTAATCCCAGGAGTGAATTAGCTTAGCTGAATTAGAATTGGGTCAGTTGTAGCTATTCTTGCACTAATCTCAACCCCAACTTCATTATCCTTAGTCAAAAGGACATCAGGATATCTACACTCGCTAAGCTGCAATGAAAATGCACGTAATTCTCTTCTTAATTTATTTGTAATCCTCACTCTCATCCTGTCTGTTCCATTTCCTTCATTGTTTCCCAGAGAGTTGGTAGCAACCGAGCACTAAGTTCAACATCACCAGCCTAGTCCTTTTGCTCTGTGAGCCGATTGTAATTAGTGCCACCGGGGATTCGTCCAAGTTTCGCGCATTGACATCTCCATTGAAGGTTAAACTGCCTACAACATGTCAACTTACCGAATGCGAAGTCGATAACTAGAACTGTTGCTAAGTGATTATGGTCTTAGTTACCATCAGAGGGCAATTAGATTCTGGACTTTTTCCGTCATCCCTTCTCAATTCACTCGGTTCCAAAACTGTAGATAGCTGAACGCCACAAGGCATCTCCGATGTGGTAAAACATTTGATAGTTCCCTTTTTTCGTCTGTTCGAACCTGAAGCTTTAAAATTTATGTTGTACCCTTGAGTGTACCAGGCATGCCCCCTCAGCCCTCAAAAGGGGCTACTAGTCCATACCATCACCTTCTGGTTACGAACCACTCACCCTCTAACATTGACTGCCCTGACTTCCCTTTCCTTTGCACTGCCAACAAAGGGAAAGTGGCAATATGTTTTAAACATCCTAAACTAGCTTAAATATATTACCTCCCAGTCATATATGTCTCCGTGTTGGAGACATTCAAATTACTTCCAAATTGAGAGATCCAATCGAAGTCAACTGTGATTAGGGGTCCAGTTTGATAAGTTTTTCGTTACGTCACGCTAACAAAAAAACTCAAAACCCAGAACAATTCAGTGGCAGTTGTGTCTGTCACGAACAACATTCCCGAGCCTGAATTTTCGTCACGAACGCAGGTCGTTTCTATGTCAGCACAGGTTGGTTAACATAATCAAATCCCAACATCGCGAATAGCCTGGAGCCCGCTTGCCAAAACGCGGGTAGCTCGCAACTCGTCGCTCCACCGGTTATTAAATCCCGCGATTTATTGACTGTTATGCCCGCTGTCTTGGAACCCTCTTGAACGTTGTACGTTTTAAAATATTAATTTCGCTCCCCATATTTCAAACTTTGAAAATAATTAAAAATACAATTTTGTATGTACCTGTGTGATAAGTGTCCTGATGAGAACACAAGGAAGATTTATAAATGTTAAGTTTGTCATACTAACTGACTTACTTATACATATACTTCATTTGAGCATGTTGTGTCCCATCTGTCACTTCACTCGACGTACCTTGCAATACCTTCCTTATTTTGTTGTTCGGACGAACGTAGAGATCTTCAACTGCTTTCCTTTTTACACCTGTGCGTACTACTCCACTAGCAACTTGATCATTTAACAGCGGTTCGTGATTACGCGAGCCTTCAAAATTTAAGACATTTGAGTAAGTCGTATCACGGTACAAAATGACGCTACAATTTCGATTGGTAGGTACAAGTTAATTTCACCCTACCGTCATTTAACTTACTGCGTTTACTAAGCTTATGGTTTTCCACCACAACACACACATTTCCTCGCTTAGTTTCGATAGCGTTGTCTATTCATTGAACATCCCACGAGTGTAACACCTACTGCTAACTGATGGACATTTGGGAATAGGATAAATAGCGTTCCTATGATCGGTGATCAAGGAATCTGATATGCCTATGGATAGATTGAGGTCATTGGTATATTTTTGTTTATTCAACTGCAAGGTGGAAAGGACCGAGCGAAGGTTTGCAGCGACCCCCCCCCCCCCCTTTCAAATATTAGGTTTACGTTTCAAGATTCGTTGATTCCAAAAATCGAATTTAAAAAATCCGTCTGCCCGCCGTCCGTCATAAAGAGCTTAGCACTTGAAACTTGGGTCAAACATCACAAATTGGTTCTCGTTAGAACTGAGTTCTGGTCAGGCCGACACTAAATTGCTGAAATATTAAATAATCTGAATATCGGAAACTTTGGAAATAACACTGTTATTTTGATGATTGTTATTTGTAACCGTGCCTTCAACAAACTGATTAGCACAACCAGTCTGATCCATGGTCAGTCGTTCGCTCTCCTAAACTGCCTCCAACTTTGGCAGAAAAAAGAATGTAAACATGTGAGTATGAATGTGCTTGAACATAGTATCGAAAACTTTAGAAATAGCCCTGAAATTAGTGGTTTATGATTTTCACATGCAGAGACTCCATGAACCAGAAAACGTGGTTTTCGGGCTTTTAACGGATTTCAGCAAGTGGGGTGTAATTGATTAGTAATTTTGAAGGAAAAATCGACTGCCGTGTAAATTCACCATTAACAAATAAATGCGATTTGTAAACCTATAAGTGACTTTACAACCCTCACCATGGCACGAGCAATCATTCATTATTGACAAAATAATAATCCCATGATAGAATTAGCATAATCTTAGTGTGCTATTGATAGACATCCCTTCCATGAATCGAGTAAGCCCGATCGAACAGCTTTCTGTACATCTGTTTTCTCCCCTTAAGATGTAAAACTTTGACAGAAAAAAAAACGTCAATAGGAATGTGGAATACATCTGTGTAATAACTAATGATAATAACTAATGGTAATAACTAATGATAGAAAAATATTGGTGTTTGCAGAGTTATATTTATGGCGAAGTCACTCTACCGTTTATGGGACAACTAGGAGTCAGTTACAAGGTATGGAGACACACCAAACAGGCAAAGGATCATTTTCGATGATTTCTCCCCCAATAGATCTGCCGAGGTGAAATATAAATTAAGCTCTCCTAATTCATATAAAAGTTCATAACAAGCTTTGAAAGCGCCGAGGTTCGATAATGTATCACAGTCTACGTATAACTGAGATATATTAGTGATTTACAGATAAAAGGTTATGTAATACAGGAATAATAAAGCTTTGGGTGATAATTTTCACCATTTCGACATTTAAAAAAAAAACAGTTTCATAAACTTCGGATCACTCCCTGTAACGGCTTGGGAGAAAGAATGCCCTTATTTTATTATTTTTCTCTTCATTCTCCTCTCCTTGAAAGAGAAACCAAATACAAGGTACTTAGGAGTGGTATTATTGAAAATAATAACATCACAAGCCTGTAGATAATTAGTGTACCTAATCGTGGGCACATTAGGTGTCTCAATAAAAACAACTACTTGTGCTTAGTAACACATCAATTGGAGTCATTTCTCTCGATTCAAGAACTGATAGTTGAATACATATATTATACGTTTATTAATAATAAACATAACTTTCATGCAGGTATCATTTGCAAACGAAATTCATTCTAAATTTGCAAAACATTTGATACGAGCATAAATGTTGAATTACAGCGAACAATGTTTCCGTATTCCCGCAATCGGATATCACTGTTCTGATTTCGAAAGTTTTCGAGACCCCTACTTTTCAAATATTTCTACCTTTCAGTTTCGCTCTTTCACATTGATTTAAAATTGCAAGGACTCCCGGTGATGTAGGATTTCTGATTTAGATCCCCATCAACGATTCAGGCAAAAGCTTCGCACGTCTGACGGCAATACTAAGAGTCCGCCAAAAAAATTTCGAAAATACTATCGTTCGATATTCGTGATTTGAGGGCATTAACTCGTCACCGCGTACCCCTTGAGTAATATCAGAATGATTTCCAAACTTAGATTCAGGAGCTCTGGTTTTTGGGTCATTCCAACGCACGACAATGATCGTCTTCGTATTTCAACATCTTCTTACATCTCTTTCGCAAATGATGAATTCACCATTCAAGTTACGCTACCCTCAATTTTTCGATAGCGATTTTCATCATAAACTTTCAAAACTTGCCTAATACAGTTTAAACTCAACAAATTCTTTTTCGATAGGTGTCTTTTAGAATGAATTTATCAAAATGCTCTCTTATATTTTCTTCTATCAGTCTCTATCACAATATCCTAAACGTTTCCCTAGGGTAGCCGAAATTTACTATTTTTTTATAATTGATTTTAGCCTGGGAAGCGTAATTATAAAAATTTAAATCGAGCAATCAGCTAAGCATTTGACTTTTGCCAGTTCAATTGTACTTATTTTATTTCATTGTTTTTAAGCAAGTCTATGATATGTTTGATAGTAGTATGAAACTTCATAACAAATGCTATGTATACTTAATACCTGGTACATCAAAATCGATGAAATTGACCACAAAAGTTGTAACAATCCGACCTCTTGTGCTCTATCGTTACAGTAGAGCACAAGAGTTCGGGTCGTTGACAATATTTACCTATCCAGTTCCTGGTGTACGTAACGAAAATTCGCTCCTGAGGTCATACTAACTTGGTAAATTCAATTATATTTGATTCGGTCATTTTTCCAATCTCCTAAATTTTACAGAAAAACAGAAAAGGTAAATGAACTACATAATTCTTAGAATTGTAGTGGATCATTGTTTTAGGAGTCCTCCAGAAACACAGCTGAGGTAACGATAAGTATTCTAGAATTTGTCCAAGAGGGTGTGAAACATCGCAAACAAGAAAAATAATAATAACTCAATTCCAATCCGTTTGGGCCGTTCTAAGATGGAATCCGTGAAAAAAAAGCTATAGATGTGCTTGTTTGTAATTACCAAGGAGTAGCGGCCGATCCAATCACCTGCTGATAGGCACCCATTGGAATCCTCATCCGATTTTCGTATTTTTTCCTCGATGGATACTAATCGTTGCATGAATGATGAATGATACTAATCCATTTTATGAAAATGATCCCCTATAAACTATTCTATTCCTTACAAGCCAAAGAACAACGAGAGGAGCGGCTTAGGCTACTACCAGATAAGCACCATAGTCAAAATCTAATAAGTATTAGGTAATTCGGATTTCAGAAGAAAGACTTGGTAGGTTGGCTCTTGAAAATCTTCGTGGATAAATCTTTTTTTCAACGATTCTTACTATACAGGGTGACCCAGGAGTTATGCACGATCCGACTCATACGTGTTCTACAACGTATTCCCGACCAAAAATGCCACTTAGCAATTCTTTGCCAGAGGCCTCGTTTCCGAGCTATTCGCGATTTAAGATTTTTTTTTCCGTGATTTCGATCTTATGTCATTAAAACTGTCATAACTCCCTCAATTGTGGAGATAGCTCAAATTTGATGACACCGTTGGAAAGAGCGTTAAATTTTCTATCTATTTGATGTCAAAAACCTTTTTTTAAATTGCATTGAAGATGTGCGATTGCTGCACGAAATGGCAGTTTTGTCAAAATCTTAAAATCGCCTGTTTTTCATCTCGCCTAGAAAACTCATGAATGCCTGACGCAGAAATATGAAGGCCTGGCAAAACGTGTGCCAAAATGTCAGCCTTCCAACGGTGTAGTCGTTTTGGGTTTTAAAAATATTTTTAGTGAAGGAAATAGTGTTTAACTGCAAAAAAAGTGTGTTTTCTGTTAAAATTGAGGTTTTTCCAAAAGTCTCGACGAAAAAAGGTTGGTGGCCGAGAGACGGCTATTGTTTGTGTTCATTTACGACTGATTGCGATGAGTTGCATTCATCTTTTTGATGACACTATGGACCCTTATCAAACCAGGCTTCCGTATCATTAACAACTCTTCTCTTTCGTCTCTTTCCTCGCTGTATTTATTTCATCGATGATTTTCCTATTCCATATTCCCATTCATCATGGTGCGCTATAGCTATTGAACAAGCTGGTAGTAATAACCAAAACCTTAGTTACAAAAAACAATTAGTAGATAAAAAAATAGATGGTTTACTAGATAAGGAAGGATCAGCTACATAAACAGTGTTATCTACCAATATTTTTTCCTCATACTATCCGACGTGTTCGCTAGGGTGTGAGTGTGACTCCTCCTTTGCTGCTTCAGAAGCATTGCAATTGGCTAAACCGTACACAAAAATCATGTCAACCCACTCACTTGTGGTATAGCTACTCAACTGAAAGCAAATCGTCGCAATCAACCGTAAATGAACACAAACAATAGCTGTCTCCCGGATCTTCGATTATCCTGACTTTGGCTGGACAGCTTGGAAATGCCGTAGACGCTGATCACAAACGAACATTTTCATTCATTAAACGTTTTCATTTTTCATGTTGTTACTAATCTTGTTTAATTGTTTCAATCTTGTTTAAACTCTAACTCTTTGTATGAACTCGATTTAAACTCTAATATCTTACCATTGTCCAACAGCTGGATAACGTGTTCGAGTCAATAAACATTTTACTAAAACTGAATTTGGTCAGAAACAACAAATTATCAACATTGAAACACCCAATGCTTCGGCCAAACCAGATTGGGGTTGATAGTACACGGCGCACAAAGCAACCCCTCCTTCAAGACCGCTCGGTTGTGCGGGTCATTGCATATCCTTGCCCCTGACCAAGACAATGCCTCCTCCGTAGCTTTCCCAATTTTCAAACATTAGGTCTTTTTTAGTGGTAAAGGGTGTCCCAGGACTTGTGCACAATCCGACTCCCACGTGTTCTACAACTCATTTCCGATTGCGATGAGTTGCATTCACCTTCAAGACTTTTGGAAAAACCTCAATTTTAACAGAAAACACACGTTTTTCTGCAGTTAAACACCATTTCCTTAACTAAAACTATTTTTTAAAACCAAAACGACTATACCGTTGGAAAGCTGACCTTTTGGCGCACGTTTTACCAGGCCTGCACAGTTCTGCGTCAAGCATTCATGGGGTTTCTAGGCGAGATGAAAAACAGGCGGTTTCAAGATTTTGACACAACTGCCATTTCGCGTAGCAATCGCACATCTTGAATGCAATTTTAAAAAGGTTTCCGACATTGAATAGACAGAAAATTTAACGTTCTTTCCAACGGTGTCATCAAATTTGAGCTATCTCCAAAATTGAGGGAGTTATGACAATTTTAATGACTCAAGATCGAAAACAGGAAAAAAATCTTAAATCGCGAATAGCTCGGAAACGAGGCCTCTGGCGAAAAATTACTAAGTGGCATTTTTGGTTGGAAATTAAATGTAGAACACGTAGGAGTCGGATTGTACATAACCCCTGATATACCCTGCATATGTCATTCAATTTCCCTCAAAGCCCCTTGCTAGGCGATATAAGATGTTAACCACGTTTTGTTTCCTCCTTATAAGTTGCATCAGAGTCTACCTACAGATAGTGGTAACTTTTTTTCTCTACAACATCAAAATTTTCCTTCGGTTTTTACATTTTGGACCATTTTGAACGACTTTCGTTCGTGCCTGTTTGTCGTGGATCCTATATACTACATATCAAAATTTGAACAAAATTGGACCAGCTTGAGGAGGAGTAGTGAGCACAGAATTGTGTCCATAAATATGACAGGTATATAGGGAAATCCGAAAATGAATTGCCATGTAAACGTATTCTACTCTTTCTGAAATGGAGAAAAATAAATTCCTGCTCCCAAGTGAAGCCTTGTCGATAGCTGTAATACCCCCTTTTCTACGGAAAGTCGGATAATAACGAGAGCAGGGTAATAAGTCTAACGTCGTAACTACTTAGCGAAATTGATTATCCACCATGGTTCATGGTACATAACATTTATGAAGTGGGGCAGTAATACCACAGGAGAGGTGACAATGCCCTCCTTAAACAAAACAATCCAATCCCTTGGGTTGGATGGTAACAATACATCTCTGGGGAGTGAGTAATACGACATATTTAGCGAAGAATCTGTGGAGCACAAGAAGTTTACGTGCATTGGTAACAAGGTGCTCCTAAGACGTGTGGGCATTTGTAACAAAATAATGCAGCTTACTATAAACGAACGACAGGAGTACGTGGAGAGGTAGGGGAGTTGTTTGCGGAGGAAAGCTCTTCAGCATGTTTCACTGTTTTCCCATTGACATATTGCCCGCCCTCTTTCTTTGTAAATGCTGCTTCCATTTACGTGTTGTCGCGTGTCAATATTGTGTCTCCCTAACAAATTAAATATCTCTTTTGCACGCATGGATTTATTTCACTGAGTATAATGCAAATCAATAAATCCCGAACTAAACACACTTTTCACAAAAACTTACCTATTCTTATTTTTCTTGGGATGGTCCTTAACCACTTGATTCTGTTTTTGTATGAAATTCGTTCTATAAATAAAATGTAATATCTTCAATACGCAAAGTGATATTTATTATTAAAGTATTCATGAATTGAGAATTATTAAATGACCCGACTTATTGGTTTGCAACGAACTTGACTTCATTATAAATTCCCGCATCCAATAACTGACGATGTAAACATATGAGTAAACTTGTTGGTGTAAGGATATTATGCAAGTATTTCCATTTGGTAAAAGGAATACTTCTTTGTTAATGTAAATCTATTAAGTAGTATCAATGTTTTTATTATGATTTGATGAACACAAGGTGTTTATGTTGCTCGTTTTTTCGATCAGACCTCCAAGACACGAAACATAAACGGCATCCATAGGATCCGGAAGAGATGTCGCCCCATTGACCCAAGCCCGATACGTACTACACCCACACATGCCCTCACTAGAAAGTTAATCGGCTCTTAGATTATAATGTCGTGTTAATATTTGGAGCCTTATCCTCCGAGATGTTGTTCCAGATTAATTGAAATCCGAAACTTGCGAGGGAGCTGGTTCCGCGGGCCCTGGAGGGTCCTGTGGGAAGAACCGGGGCGAGTACGTCGGGGCTGGTGACGTCACTCAACCCCTCACTCTCGAGGTATATATACTCAGGGGTGTCCTCCATGACCATCACAGTTCAATACCAGAATCTACAGAATGAGTTTCAAGGTATATTCTCAGTTCGTTTTACCACCTAAAAACCTTTCTTCTTTTTTAACTCTGGTTTCCAACAGACATAAAACACATATTTCCGACTCTACTCCATATATTTTCCTCAATTCAAGTAGACAATAATGTAATCAAGATAACTACATTCAAAACTCCAAATCTAGGACTTCAAAATGTAGATTGTAACCACCATCCCAATTTGGATGCATTTCACTCGATTCAGAAAACCGAACAAACATTTCTTCAAATCAATCCAATTTCGCACAAAACTCTCCTCCATCAACTCAAAACACATAAATACATCTACAATGAACTCTCCAAGCAATTTCAATGGCTCCAACAGTTTTTCGATGATAATATTTGGAAAGGTACAAAATTACCCCTTAAACCTCATTTTTGTTTACCGCTGGTTTCCAACAGCTAGATTATGAAAGACCCTGTCCCGACTCTGCCATATACATTTTTTGCAATTCAAACTATCAATAATATAATCAATGTACCTACTATTTTGAGAATTCCAAATGTAGGACTTTCAGTGCACACCAACATGTATTTTAAAGATTACTAACAAAGTCAGGATTGTATGACTCTGTACAAGAGCTCAAATGAAATCGAATTCATACTGTCCAAGGTACTAAAAACTCCATGAAAACAAAAAATGAAACGTTTATCGCTGACTCCTATTTAACTTCAAAATTTTAAAAATAAGCTTTCAAAATTTTAAAAACTTAAAGCACTTTTGTAAGAAAGCTATTTTCCAAAAAAAAATCTGGTATTATTCTACTTATTTATAAAATCAAACATTTCTTCACAGTCAGTTCTTCAAGTCAGCACCAAATTCCCATCCACTAACTCAAAAGACATAAATAGATCCGCAACGAACGCCACAAGCAATTTCAATGTCCCCAATCGAGTTTCAATGAAAATTATTGGATATAAACACGCTTGTAATTTCAGACAATAATCAATTCCAAATTTCAAAAAAGTGACAAATAACATTAAAAATCGTTGAATTACCATAAAGTCGTTGAATTTATATATTTTAGCAAAAGATTTCTCAATGAAGTTGAACAACTAATAACCAGAGCATTCAAAGTTCATGTTCAAATTCTGCTGAACAATGAATGACGTGGAAGTTTCATTCATGTGTACAAAGAGATTGATCAAATTAGTGAAAAAATCTAATTTATAATTAGAACGTTTCTGTTGTTATCATTGCAGATAGCCGCCGGCGTGCTTCTTCTGGCCGCCATTGTCTTCGCCGAAGATGCCAAGAATGTCGACGAGAAGAAACAAACAAAGAGGGGTCTCTTGGGTCTGGGGATCGGCGGATGGGACAGCGGGTTGTCCTTAGGCGGATGGGACGCAGGTCTTTCTCACGGTTGGGATGAAGGCCTGTCCCACGGATGGAGCGCTCCCGCCATTTCACTTCCTTCGATCAGCCATGGCCATGTCAAAGCTATCACTATTCAGAAAGAGGTAATGTTGAAAGTGACTTGATGTAGTAGATATAGCTTCACTCATGATATTGGTAAAAGTTCTTAATCTCTCTATTGCCTTTAACTAAGTTATAATGCTGGATAGTCTGCGAATATATTGAACTACAAGGATCATGCCTTAGAAACAGAACCTGCTTCACAACCAAGTCCAGCTGGTGGACTGAGTTCTGAATAGACATTGACAGCCTTGATAGTAATCCTTCCCTTGGAAAGATCATAATTTCCCTTGCTGCTGCTGGCATTTGCGTGTCACTTTTATCTGTCTGAAAACTTCTGTTTCTGTTTTTTACAGGTCGCCGTTCCAGTTCCTCAGCCTTACCCTGTGACAGTTGAGAAGCACGTACCCTACCCTGTGAAAGTCCCAGTCGAAGTTCCCGTGGACAGGCCTTATCCAGTCGTCGTTCCCAAGCCATACCCCGTCACCGTTGAAAAGCACGTGCCATACCCTGTGGAGAAGCCCGTCCCATATGCCGTCAAAGTCCCTGTAAAGGTCCACGTTCCTGCCCCCTATCCCGTCGCCGTTCCCAAACCCTACCCCGTCACTGTCGAAAAGCAAGTGCCTGTACCATACCCGCAGCCCATCCTCGTCAAGAAGCCCGTTCCCATCATCGTCAAAGACCACGGCTGGTCCCCCGAATGGGCTCCATCTCACCCCATCAGCCACGGCTGGTAAATAACAATATTTCATGACATTTGTGTATATGTAAAAAGACTTAATTTTGTATAAATATTTTGTACTGAAATGTACAAACTCGTTCCGCCGTACCGAAAAAGATGGCCCCACGCGTTGATGGCCCCAGTTTAAAAAGGAACATCGAAATGTGTGCAACTAAGTCGATCTCTTCTGAGCTGGCAAGTATGCCATTGTATGATATCAAATAAAATGTTTACAATATATTTTATAAATGACCTCTTTTATTTGATTTTGTCCTTAACCGCTCGGAAATGTTGATAGTGCCATTAGAAGTCACTATTATAAAATACGAAGTGCAGTTACGACGAGTAGCTATCAAAATTTGGAATATGGAGATGATGATGGAGAAATCGTGAAGAACGTAATTAAGTACGATCTTAAATGTTACTTGTTTCTTGTAGAGTAGGTACCTATTACCTAACAACGGAAGATGTATGATGAGGATTTACATATAACTTGCATTACTTTTCCCGAAAACACTATTCGTAATCCACGATGTTTCATGACACTCAAATGAACCACATGTAACATCTTAAAAAGTTCATCAGCAGTCGGTATCAGCAACCACTATCCGACCTTGCCAATTTCAGAAAGCATCAAGTTCCATAGTTTTCTATCAGTTTGAATCCAAAGTCACTCATTTCGGTTGTAACTAGTGGTCCACAATGTCCAAATGAAGCTGTGATTTGAATTTAATAAAAGTTGAGGTGGAATAACAGTGTATTTGTGTCTAACAGCATAATGAAACAGCCAATAAATATTGATTCAACTCCATTTGATTCAGCATTATGAACTCAATATGTGTAATGCTATTGGAGTTCAAGATATTTCATCAATGAATATGCTTCATCAATAAACAATTTTGGATCAATTAACTTTAATTTCTATCCAGGAATCGCTCATTCTCATCACAAACTTCAATCAGCACTACATGACAAAAACACAATGCGTTGGTTTCAACGACACTAACCGCAAGAGAATCGGTTTAGTTTTTAGGGAGCATACAAACCTTGCTTAAGTAAGTTTAAGAGGGTTGGGTACCCACAGACGCTCCGCGCTTCTCAAAACGATATGGTTTTACATAACTCACAATTACGTCGGTCAATATAGTCTTAAAATAACTTTATTATATACCATTAAAACCGCCAGGAACTCTCAATTCCAAAAAGTGTCAAATTTTGTCAGTTGCATCAAGTTCCATAGTTTTCTATCAGTTTGAATCCAAAGTCACTCATTTCGATTGTAACTAGTGGTCTCTCTGACTCTTTACAACTATATTTAGAACAACTAGACGGATTGGATTTGATTCATGTGCAAAATCTAATTTTTGGTAGAGATAAGAAGTGATACCCTAAAAGTATCCACGAAAAATCCGCGACTTTGTAGGAGTACTAGGTAGATACAAAAAATAATCGGCCAAAACCAATCTGTCCATCGAAAGAAAAACTTATTCCCAACATAACAAAATTGAAAAAGTTAGATTCCGTCTGATAGAATCAGAGGAAATGGGTCAAACATGGTTGAAAAAGTAAATTTTCATTAGAACCGTTTGACGTTTTTCACTCGTGCGCCCGACGCAACGTAAAAACATTTCTGCCCGGTTTGGCCCTGATTCTTTCAACTTTCTCGATCCATGAGTTACTCACTCTTTTACACGCGTTTTCCTTCCTCCATATTATCTACCAAAGTGGCCAATTTAGAAGAAAAAAACTATTATATTCGTGTCCAATAATATTTTTGCTAAATACAGCAAGTTAAAACAGTTCACTTCAAAATGTGAAATCTCTCTTCTTATATGCAAACATTTTCCACAATGTTTATTCCTAGAGTGTTTTCGAAAACCCCTACTCTGAAGAGACGATATGTGGCAATAACATTAGGGATACTGTATCAAACGGAAAATAATTATCGAAAGCGTATATTACATTATTATTTATAATTTAAAAAACTTCACGGCGAGAATGAAGACCAATAATGTCACCCATACCAATCAACAAAACCGTAAATTATTAGTAGGTACTTTAATTCATGCCTTGGATCTCCTAAGCAACGAAAAAATGTTGTTTATCAAGGATTATGGCCATCTAAATTGCGAAAACATGTCAAAAACGTGGTTAATAACTGGAAATGCGTTGACCTATAGCCTTGCAATGCGGAATCCATGTTAGGCCAAAATGGGTGCTTTGCCAGAGCTCAATACTTATTAATGAGGAACGTTAAATACATATTATTATCATATCATTAGATTCCTGATAAATTCAAGGGTTTTAAATTTAATATGAAATCATTCACTAAGATTGTTCAAATTAACCTGTTGCGACGTACTTACCCAAGAAGTACACCAGTTAGATAAGATTTTAATGGAAGAAATTAGGATTTCGAAGGAATCTGCCACGAAAAGTCAAACATTGACGTCCGCAACACGAATTTAACCTGTCGTATCGACAGCTATCAGTGGGCCATAGTTTACCGCTTGATGTACGGAAATTGCAACATCTGAATCGAAAACCCGTTGTGTTAAATTAAATAAGGTAGAAGAGATAAAAGATACCCACCTAGTGAATGGAATGGGCGTCCAGGAACAGATTATAAATGCAAGGACCGGTTACAGGGGCAACGCACGGGAGAAGTGGCACAAGTTAGCGCGAGGAGGTCACTGGGTAGCGCTGGCCACGCACAGCTGGTCACGATGTTTTGCGATGCCGCCCGTATCATTTTCACTTTCAATCCGACGAACGACTCGATTTAAACGGCAACTGTCGAGATTCGATTGACTGTTCGGTTTGTACTCCTACATCAGGGGTCGGCAACCTGCGGCTCGCGAGCCACACGCGGCTCTTTGGATATGAAACAGCAGCTCGTTAGTTCCATGCGCAAATATTACTTATTTTTTTAAAAAACACTTGAAACCGGTTTCGAATCGTCTAACTAAGATTGGCCACCATTTCTCTCTCCCAGCCCATTGTACTTGCTTTTCACTGCTGTGCGAGCTAGCGTTCCCTTGTTTGAATATAATTAAAAGAAAAGTAGGAAGCCAACTATGAGAATTTGGAGTCGTGTTTGAAACTTAAAACAACAAGTTATGAGCCAAATTCATCCGAACTTTCTAAAACCATGCGAAACCAACGCTCCCATTAAATTTGTTTGTTTTTATTTTCAAGTACAAGTTACATTCTTCAATAAAGTTTACATTTTTGATATGTATGTTATTGTTTGTTTTCATTTTCACATCGATAGGACATGTCCTTGCAGAGCAGCACTTTCACAATTTCAAATAACTTAAAATGGTTTAACTCACAGGAGCTACAATTCTTTTAGAATGTTATCCATAAATTACTTCAGAGATGGCCAAGAAGTATAAAATCGAATGGACAACGCCAGGCGTTCCAATACTGCCTTATGAAGGCAGCGTAGGCCGTAATTCTCTCAAGTAAGTAAGAAGGATACCAGCAGACAGAGCGATCGTCTTGCAAGTAAATCTCTGTTTCGATTTACAAATTTTGACCACTTGTTTGGGAACAAAATGAAAATGGTAGTTGTATTTTCATCTAGATGGGATGAAATGAATTAACTTTTTTCTTTTATTTTATTGGTTGGGTTTTTCCTACCTTCCTACGGGGCACTCTACCCAATGTGAGTTTCCCATCATACATTGAAAAATTCTTACTAGGAAACATAAAACATGGTTAATTATTTGAACATGGTAAATGGTTCGAAAATTGGTATGCTGCGTTCTAGATTTTCCATGTTTAGAATAATAATGCTTATATTAGTGATCAAATGAGCCTCTATTAATAGTGATGTAGGTAATGTCTATAAGTCTTGATGAATGGCTTCGTGTACTCAGTGGGAAAGCGAATACGAGGTAGGCAAAACCCGCACGACCTTGGGGTCTTGAGGGAGGGGAAAACCCTTTCGCCTGCTCCGAAGGTCACGAACACAATGACATTCTTCGAATCGTCGCCCGAGACCGCCTTCGCCTTTACAACCCCTCATTTCGATTTCCGACGTGTAAGATCTTTTTTGTCTACTGAAACCGTACAACCTACATCACTAAAATATCGTCAACCGTTATTGAACCCAATCCACTCAAATTTGAAGAATTGTTGACGAAGTTGGGCTAGTCTTGCTAGTTTCATTGAAATGTGTTGAGCTGGGATTAGAATGTATTAGTCATTAATGGTTGGCATGGATTCACTATGTCCATGCTTTCATGGCAGATTGCCCAGGTCAAAATTATCCCTCTTCACCCTGCATGGATCGGCAACGACGGAAGCTGTTCCGACATGCTAACGTCTAACGCGTTTTTCAAACCCCAAGGATGACTGCCTTCAAGAAGAAACCCTATCAGCTAAGTACGCTACAGTACGAGTTAATGAACTCGGATTCTTCTTCCTAAATTAGGGTGGGAGTTTTATAGTCCTCCATCTAGAAGTACTACACTAGAGCACATCAAGTATCTTCTATTAATTGTGGATCAATCTTGCAATCTAGGGAAGCCTTCATAATGTCAAAGACTGAACTATGTCAATGAATGGCTATATGAACGTGAAGTGAGATGATCACCTATTTCTTCCTATAATATAGCATATTATGCTTCATTTTCTTTATTTGTAGAAATATATTTCCACCGATGTACAGCCACATGGAATGTAACACGCCACCCAGGAATACTTATCATTTGAACGATGGACATCGCTGGAGCGACATCGCTGTACACATTACATATCTCAATCATCGATGCCACCTGATAGGTCATCATTGTGAAAATCAACCACTCTCAGGGAAAGGAGTTAAGTTAAAATTAGAATCAGCTATTATGGTAGAGGATTCCGACACTACCAACTCCATTCCGCGGTTGTGTTTCGGAGATCCACGAGTGATAAGTCAACGGGTCAACGTTCTAATGGGGGAAGAATTCAAGTTGCAAAAGAGGATGTGCCTCACTTATTGAGGTTATATCACGAAGATCCCAACTCTAGAGGTCATGGCGGTTTCTTAAGGACCTATGAAAACTCTGCACGCTATTGCACAACGGATTATTATTTAGCTTCCGAGACTTTGCACCCACGTACAAGATAGTCCTCCAAGCGGAGGTTGTTCTTTAAAGTTGAAATTTTACATTTCGAATTTCAACACTTGTGCTTCCTAGTCCTCGTGCAGGTTGCGGAGACTTTGTTTCCACGTTCGTGAGGGGACAATTTTTTTCTCCAAAATCAAAATTTCCACTCTCAAATTCCGTTTTCGACCATTTTGAACAACTTTTCTTTCGTCTTTGCTGGTCTGTGTGTTCGTCTCCAGATCTTTGTAAGAAACTTCATTTCTACGGTTTTCAAGCGATTTCGATGACATTTTCAAAGATCAGTTTAGACCGCAGATGGTGTCCTATGAGTTTCATAACCAGAAATCAATACATCAGACATCGCACGCATTATATCTCATTCACATTTTCGGAAAAGCAGGAGAAAGACGATCTGATGATTCCATATAAATTTCGACACGATGTTATCACCATTCTATTGATTTAGCGAAACAGACATGCAACACCTGTTGAAGGCGTTGCTGAACGCCGGAACATGTGCCTAGTTCAGATGTCGAACGGACAGGAACCATTACATCTCGTGGGCCCACGATCTCAGTTCCATATGTAACGGTTAATCACAAATACTATGTAACTCGGTGCTGCCTTCCAAATTTTCTCCGAGTAACTTTCGCAGTAATTAGTACATTGAACTACAGCTGACGAGAACATAGGTAATTGCTCAGAATTCAGTAAAAAAGAGTAAACGACAAAATGATAAGATATTGTATTAACGTATGATAAGAGAGAAGCGGAACTATTATGTCCAGAGTGGAACATAAACTATGTAACAACGCATCTGAGGGCGAAGGGGACTGAAGCAAATCAGCCTCCGTGACTCTTCATATTTCCTTTACAATTTTTAAAACTTTCTTTTATTTTTTAAAAATTAGTACAATACTAAAATTTTAATGATAGACTTCCTTTTATTCAAGAATCTAGTTCAAATACTCGTATATTAGAATTAAAATCTGGAGGTTTTTGACTGTCTCATAGGTGCCCAAAATAACTGGAACGGCGAATTGGAACTCTTCCACTAATGGGACGTAATCATTCAAGATCTGAAGACAATTTAATCGTAGAACCACACGCCTCTACCACTCACAATTAGATTGATTCAACATCATATAAGGTACCATCAGTCGGGCTGACAGTACCTTTTCAAAAATTAGTCATGCAAGATGACCTTGCAATAGCATGATGTTCGATTTCTAGGAAATAAAATGTGCGGGAGTAATCGTAGCGTTTAGTAAGACCGGGAACAGCGGTGGACAAAATAGCTCACACGCTGATTGGCCGGAACACCAATAGACGGCAGGTTACCTCCCACCAGCTCGGAGTGTCTCAACCCCCACCAACATCCCGAACTTTTTGGTAATACTAATATGAATAATTTTTCCTCAAAGATTTACGTCTTTGTCAGTGTGGGCAACTGGCCGCTATCAGTATATCATAACTGTTCATTCTATAGAATCAATAAAACGGCCAGTCGTTGTATGTTGAGCTAACCGAAAATTTCGTCGCTAGTAAACTTGTTCCGAATGATGTTTCTGTTTTCAAACAAACATTTTGAACAATTAAATTTTGTAGCATATTTTAATGAAAATTAATTACAGTTTTCAATATAAGTTTGCTTTTCAATTTTTAAATGACCTAGTTCTTGCAGTTTTTATGACTGATATTCTCATAATAATATAGAAAATAAATATTTAAATTAGAAAAGTTGGATTAACTTTTCCTGACAAAAACTTAAATTCCAACTGAACTCATCGTTTCATCTGAAAAGCTCCTATTTTCGGTGAAAGAACGACGTATTTATCACAATCTAATCGAGAGTCAGCTATCGTGAGGAATATCACACACGTACAGCACAAATGCAGGGGTCAATTCTACAACTAATTTATGACAAATTTTCACCCTTAACTTTTTCTTACTCGCCTTAATGTCCATCATGTTTTATTTTTAGGATTTGTTCGGGTTTTCGGCCTTTTTTCTTTATACTTCTAACTCGGTGGGTTGCGCTTTTTTTCAATCCTGGTTGGGGTGAGAAATGGGGAAATTGTCTGTGGGATAAAGCAACCATCTACTCAACAGAAGCTTTCACTATCAACAAGGCTTTGAAGTACTTCTTGGAAACTACTGTTTACAACCCCCTCGTTATTATTATTTCAGACTCTCATTCGGTGCTGTCAAAAATGGAAGCGATAAACCCTATTAAAAACCTCATCGTAAGAGAAATTTTAAATGCAATGAATACCCTGAAGTTGGCTGGTACGACAACCAGACTTATCTGGATTAGAGGCCACTACAAGATCTACGGTAGCAACATAGTGGATTCACTTCCAAAGCAAGCGAATTCACTCCCTCGTCGAGATCTCTGTGTGTTCCCTGCTTCTGATCTAAACAGATGGATGAAGATTGAACAGTTAAGCAGCTGGAACGACTTTCATTCCAACTAACCCATTCCATATGAAAGGATGAGTCCCCCAACACATGTCCAAAAACGTTCTGCACGATCATTTCAAGGCTCAGAAGTGGCCACTGCGCCACTAAAAATTATCTTTTTCGTATTGGGGAATTAGATTCAGGGAGCTGGGACCTCTCCCTAGAAGATGATAGTGCCGATCACCTAATAATGGTGTATCCACTGTTTAGCAACCAACGTTTGCTTCTTTATGAGGGAATCGAAGAAGCCATACTTCGCCCTTGCAACCTAGAGCTCATACTGGTGACTGAGCTAATTGAAGTCTACGACGCAGTGGTTAAATTCGTTACGAAAAAATACGGCTACGAATTATTTCTATTTTAGAAAAGTTCTTCAATGTAAATCTCTGATCTACGACGATTAAACATGTTCAGTGATCAATTTGTAAGTGTATGTGTTTGTTTGTGTATTTTGGTTAAATCATTTTGAAATTTGAACAGTTTCTGAATGACTTTTTTTAATATTCTCAGCTTTACAAACAAATGATCGAATTTTTAACATCCTTTACCGATGCTATCGATTTTGAGACGTGCTTCAAATAACTCTACATACATTTTTCAGTAATATCGAGAGTTTTTCAGAGTGTAGAAAGCAAGACTTCAAGTGCACCAAAATCAACTTAGTTACAAGCAATTAAAATTATACTCATACAGACATGCTGCACAGCGAGAGTTTTTGCTATTTTATTATACCGTATAGGTTTCTTATCCATATTGTGGGAGCACAAAAATGTGGCATGAGGGGTCAAATGTGATTGGTAAGTGGAACTTCGCTGGAAGGGCGGTATGGATATTTGAATATTTCATCCTCAAATCCAGTTTTGCTGTGATGAAGGCCCTACAAATAGCTTAGTAAAACCTCTAAGTGAAGCGATAGTTAATAACGATAATTATCGGTTGTATGAAATAATAACACCCTCTCCGGCTAGGGGGCAACAAGCGTATGAGCAACCGACGATTAAGCCGATCCAGTTGACGAACTTTCCTTTTGAAGTAAAAACGCGGAATCAACACTCCTTATTGAAATACGAGTTGCTCCAGATTTTATGAAAATTTGGATCGTTCACTCGCAAGATTGAGTTTTTGCGCTAACAAGGTACGAAGAGGTCGATACGGAAGAACCGGGCGTGGGTAGGTATGATACAAGAGGACTGCTTGCTTACGACGCCGGATTAATTCGAACCCTCACCCCAACCGGTATATAAACTCTTGGGTACCGGATTCACATCACAGTTGCGCTCAAGGAATTCACCAAGATGTGCCTCAAGGTACTTCCCGATCCCAAGATACATTTCGGCTACGTATAAGTTCGATATATTATGTCTACGTTCAGTAGTGGATTTGATGCCGCGGTTTTCTCGTTGGGGGCTCAGTGCGGAATAGTGATATTGTGCGCGGATTCGTCAAATAAGTGACTTCGCTCTTATTCGCATATTTGCGGATCTTTTAGGTCCAGGGCTGCTAAGATCAACAACGGAAAATAGTTTTGACTTAAAAAAATACTTACCCCTTTTGAATGTACACTATTCCCCAGCACCACTTCAATTTTACTTCACTTTTACTTTTTTTATGAACCTTTCAAATCTGACAACTATCGATTGGTTTCAATTAACTTGTTACTGCGTAGGACGTCTTTCTGAAGAGGTTTCGTCAGTAGAGTTACGCCTGTTAGAATTGATCAGCAGGGGTTTGAGATAACTTGAACATGAGGAAAAAAACTGAATTCAGGACCGTTTCACACAATTCAATAAATGAGACCGCGAAAAAATCATTGATCTACGTCAATGTTTAATTGACAAATTAAGCCGATGACGCCCACTTATAGTTTTCAATCGATTTTCATAATTAATTTTTTGTTCAATCTCAATTTTATTCAAGAAATGTCAAAAATTTCATGATGAGAGAGAAAAATTGGAGAGAGTAATGTCCGAAGAACTTATTTTTTCGACAAATTCCGTCAACGGTACTCACGCACACTCAAGTGATTTTCAAGATTTTTATTTTGTTTAACCCAATTTTAGTTAAGGTGTTCAACAGATCTTGGACATTTTCCTTATTCTGACAGTAGGGGAATGGGGGGGGGGGGGTAATGGCAATCTCTTCAACTTGCTCAAGCAAATAATCTCGACCAAATCATGTCTTTTTTTTTATTGATTATTTTTTATTGATTAAGATTTTGGTTTATTATTTAACTTCAGAACTTTCAATTTTTCATAATGAAAAGAGGTAGACGGAGAGAGAAATAGATATAAAGATAAATCGTTGTCTTCACTGTTTTCATTGATTTTTTTTTTTTTTTTTTTTTTTTTTTTTCCTTTTGTTAAACCCCCAATTTTAGTCTAGCCGATTATCTTGCTCTCTTTCGTTGGATGAAGAATTGTGGTCTAGTTTTGAAACATATTTCAGAACTTGCAAACTTAAATATGGAAAGGTGAATAGAGGGGTAGTAGTGATCTTCATTATTTTCACCTGAATTAGATAACTGTATTAAATCAATTGATTGATTAATTTTAATTCGAGTTTTTGAATGTCTTCTCTTTATTAGAAGAATACATTCACTAATTATCCACTGCGCCATATTGGAACCAGGCTCAATTCATAATTACTACTTCAAATCGAACATAGTAATGTCCCTGTAATACATGCATTATGTTCTCAAAATATTTTCTATAAACATTCAATATGGCCAGTGTCCAATGCAGTTTTTAGACTCTATAAAGATTTTTAAAATCCGAAAATCCTCCACGCGTTCATTCAAATCATATTTTGGGTTCCGTTCTAATTATAGACGAATATCTTCATGAATTATTTATTCCACTAGGGATTTTTGATGGTCAGTAATTATGAGAGTGATACATTTTTTCTTTTAAATTTATTTATCTTTTATAGAGGCCGCGGTTCACAAAGGAAAAAGGGTCAAATAAAGGTTTTAATGTTATATTGGTTTTAATGCTTGGATAAGAGGATAACTTTAAAATTGGTTTCATTAATAACTTTTCATTGGTTAATTTTTATTTTCATTTCATTCATTAAAACGAAACACTGATGAAAACTGGATGTTCAACCTTCGGGGAGCACATGTAACGTTCAGTAGACATATCTAGAATGAATAATGCTGAGAATGCCGATCATCTTTGTACATGAGACTCCTAGCAGTTTAATCACTTTGTGATTGAAAAAATGAACCATCAATCAACAACGAGATTTCTTCTCCATTTCTGAAATCATTAGTATAATGGATTTTCCCATAGCCTCCTTCGTCAATGGGGTTAATGAGCTATTACAATTGTCCCCAAGAATTATTAGCATTATTAAATGGCATAAGTATAGTATTTACAGTTTATTCAAGGGATCCAAGTAACTATCCATTAAAAAATTGGTTTTTGTTCTTTAGGTAACTTGTGGAGTTTTGATGGTCGTGGCCGTCGTCTTCGCCGAAGACGCCAAACCCACGGAAAATAAACAAGTCAAAAGAGGAATCATCGAAAGCGGATGGGACAGCGGTATATCCTCCGGATGGGACAGTGGTCTGTCAGCTGGATGGGACAGCGGTTTATCCTCCGGATGGGACAGCAGTCTGTCATCTGGGTGGGACGCTTCTGGCTGGGACTCGTCAGCCTCTATCGGCCATGGCGTCGTAAAGGCCATCACGATTCAGAAAGAGGTAAATCCCAAATGGTTTTCGAAAATTATAATCACGCCTGGTGGAAAGGTTTGGTCAGTTATTCTCCAATCCACCAGCGTGGAATTCCGTTCGATTTTTAATTGTCATCAGAGCTTACACAGAAGGTTCAGCAGAATATTACCACTGCATGAATTCATTTTGACCATTCTTAATCGCTTAGAAATCTCCTGGCTTTTAACAACTAAATTAGAACAGTGACAAACATTTTTCACCAGCAGACGTCATTTGTAAAGTTTGTCCGTCCTATGAGACATCCGTCCATATGACTGCAAAGCTGCTGTCCATGTTCGACTGATGAGATCTTTCGGTAGTGTTTTATCTGAAGTGTCTGTTACCGACAAACACAAGTATTACCTACCAAAGCATAGCACCAAATCCAAATAACCACCTCTCTTAAATGTCAGTAAGAGGTCGTTCGTGTCATAATGGTTGATGAACGAAATTTGGCTGTTCAGCCTGCGTAGGAAGCTCAATTTGTAGGGCTTAACGCTCTTGCACCGGTGGAGGGCAAGCGCTCTCTACGAGATCTACACAAGCTAAAAGAAAAGAAACATTCCTTGGAACGCGTCTACTCCTACTGCACAGAAAATTCCTGGAAGATTATGATTGTGGACTTTCCAAAAACTGTTCTGATGTTGTCTGCATCTCCGATACTGATCCGATACGGAAGTTGTAATAAACATTTTGTTTCAATTTGTCTTCAACCTTATGCCCCATTGGATATTACCAAAAGCTCAATCTCGCTGATTCGTTGTTTCAGGTCGCTGTTCCAGTTCCTCAGCCTTACCCTGTGACTGTTGAGAAGCACGTACCCTACCCTGTAAAAGTCCCAGTCAAGGTCCCTGTGGACAGGCCCTACCCAGTTGTCGTTCCCAAGCCATACCCCGTCACCGTTGAGAAGCACGTGCCATACCCTGTGGAGAAGCCAGTCCCATATCCCGTCAAAGTTCCTGTCAAGGTCCACGTTCCTGCCCCATACCCCGTCGCGGTTCCCAAACCCTACCCAGTTACTGTCGAGAAGCACGTGCCTGTTCCATACCCTCAGCCCATCCTCGTGAAGAAGCCCGTTCCCGTCATCGTCAAAGACCACGGCTGGTCCCCCGAATGGTCCTCTTCCAGCTGGTGATTTAGTCATCCACTTTGAAGTCATCAATTTATTGTCAAAACCTGTGGATTATTCCATGTGGCTCGAAACGCCCGTACAATGTACAAATATGTCGTTCCTCTCAATCATGTTCAAAGTGACCTCGTCATTGTAACCAAATCTGTCTCAACTTTGGCTACAGATTTGATCACTTTAAGCTTTTCTACTTAGCCTTATTTTTGTAAATAAATTTTTATACAAAACTATTCTGGTTTTTTAAATTAGTCTTACCTTCATAGAGTGCATCCTACATGCATAGTGACGCATAAAAAATTATCGACTGTGATCAAAATTATCTCGTTTTGACCAAATCTACGTCAATTTTTGTTACAGTTTGATCAATTAAAACTCTCCATCTTAGTAATCAATTTTTTAAATACATTTTATTCGAAACAATAACTAGTTTTCCAAATCACTCGTACGTGTCTGTGTAGGGTGCAACCTATATCCATGGTGATTCACTAAAATGTTCACATCTTTTGGGAATGAGAAAGCTAAGAAATAAGGCACTCTTTTGAAAATTCATGTTCAATTACGAACATTTCCAGTAATGTAGCCACTCAAACACTTGTACTGGTCCAGAACATGCAAAACTTTGGCCGAGGAGTGTCGAGGATATTTACGTACCTTCATCGGATAAAAATCACAAGGATCACCCATCGTGTTCACATTTTCAGTTTCAAACTTACTCTATCTCTGGTCTGACTACCACTTAACAGCCGTGATAAGCATAGTTTCTGCAGTGTGGTGGTTTGATGGTGACAACAAGAGCAAAAAAAAATTACTTTTTAATTAAATAATATCCAATTAACGTGCAGGCATTTATTTAATTTTTAAAGTTAAAATGCTTTAATTGTTCCCTACATAGTGTTTGAGTGCTATGAAAGAAATTGAATTGTTTTAGGAAACTGATTTGTATCTGAATGTATTGCACTCCTCACTACTATGGATGTACCTGCTAAAAGCTTTCTCTTGCACCGTCTACCTTAATCTCCACCCAGTAATTGGTTAACGTGCAATTCTTCGTCAATGTTTAACTCTTAGCTGAACTGCACTTCTTCCGTCATTCTGTTTTCCTTTAAAAAAAATGAATAGTAGTAGTACTTAATAGGTACTTATTTGTTCACACTACTTTACTTTTTACCACTTTATTTCTTGGATTCTCAAGTTTTGCTCTATGATTTTTCAATATTTATGGGTATCATCTCAGTTTTCTTGTTACCGTGCTTATTCGACCAGAAAGGAAAAGTAGAATGGTAACGCTCTAAGGTTTCTGAGCAGAATGTGTATCCGACAAAGAGATTAGCTACGATTAGCTCAAATTGTCTGTTTGCCACATACTGATTGCAGAACTTTAGGATTCGGAGTTTTATTATTATACGTCAGTCTGGCGAGTAGCAGAGTATCAGGATAAACACTGCAGATACTTTTGTGAAAAGGCAGCAGATGTGGACTGTTTAGTGATAATTGCTCCAGAATTCGAGACAGCCACAGGTGCTTTTGCAACTCGTCAATTCCTAAAACATAGGAACCACATAATTTTTTGATGCCCTGTTTTTTTAAGATATCTAAATTTAATATTTATATGTAGACTGACCTGCCAGTTCAACAGTGCCGCCTAATTTCAAAGACATCATGGATCATTGTGAGGAATCTTTCAAATTGAAGTGGACCTTATGATTCTTAAACCACTCAAATTTTACAAAGTTCTAGTAGAAAGAAAGTATATTCTAGAATTATGATCTAGTTGGACAGAATTTGGCAATGATAGAAGAAATAGACGAATACCGCCAGTTCATCTCCGTTGACAAGGTAGTTGGTAGTTGCGGATCAGATTTTGGAGTCAGGAAGCTTTAGCTCACCAGCCTTGATTATTTCGCTGGCTCAAATAAAGAGAAAAGATGTTTGAATTCTTAGTTTGGTTTTTAGAAAATATTAAAACGCTACAAATCATTGCAAACGTTAATTATTTCTGTTTTATATGTTTCTCATGCGCGGATCACCGGACTGCCCGTATTGGTCTGTAGAGCTAGTAGTATTGTTCTCCAGATACACCCAAAAAATTAAATCCACGAATGGAATAGCTGAAATTTAACGATATGTATAACTGACATATAGGATGACTTCACCTCATACATAACTCCGTAAACATCAAGCTTTACTAATCTCTATCTTCAAACAAAAGCTATTATTAAATTTGCATAAATACAATGGTGTGTTATACTGTACATTGGCACTGTTCAAATCCATGAACAGAACAATTGAAATTGAACTAGATCTAAAATGAAAGCTTTATACAAAGTTAATGCTGCATTAGCAGCGGTTGAATGGATTGTCTCCATCCTTTTTCCCAAAAGGAATTCAACATTTTCGAGGTTGCATCAAACTTGCTTAACAAGTTTTTAAAATCAATAAAATCAGTAGCAAATACAGGATATATAATGAATTGTCACTATTATCCCCTCCATTCACCCCCTTTCTTTCTGAGAATTGAAAGTTTGGAAAATGTTCAAATACTAAACCAAAATCTAACTCGAGTAATTCGACTCCCAAAGAATACATGAATCGTCGAAAATTCTCGGTTGAGTAGCGATTTGAAGGATAGCAACCTATCTAATCTATCCATCCCCCTTCTTACAGCAAAAGCAGAATTTTCTATGTTCGTCTTACAACTAGACGGAAATCGGTATCAAACAAAAAGTCAACAAAAGAATCAGGAAAATCAATTGAGAATTAAAACCTGAACAACATCGACAAAAATTGGTCGAAAAAAAAAATGTTTTTTTGGCATTAACCCAGCCGATTTTTAAGCTACATCATGAAACTCTAAATTCCCTAAATGTTTGCGAAAAAAGAGCAATATTGCGATTGAACAAAAGATGGAATCGAGAAAACCGGTTACGAATTACAGGGGGAGGGGGGGGGGGGGACAGCTCACTCAATTTGCAAAATGAATTTTAATAATTTTCGTTATGGTTGAGTGGGGTTAGTGAAACATCGTTATTTCCTAAATTTTTTCATACAATTTCTTTGTTTTAAGCACTTTTTTTGTTCCTTCCTAATTTTGTACCGTGGATAAATTGAATTTTACCGCTCTTTCGGTGGGCCACTCCTTTCCCCCATCTACCTCTAGACATCAGTACGGTGCATCTGATGATTTCGATCCATCCATCAGGTGATCCATCATTGACTGATAACCTGGAAGGTAAAACCTTACTCTTCCCCTTCACGAAATGAAAAAAAAGTACTACCTCACGAGATCGCCGTGCAGCCGAACATCAGCTTCCTTATCCCGTCTTATGAACTTTTTAATTTAAAATATTCATCACGGAATTAACGTTTCCACATTTCATCGAGTGCTGCCGACTCGGACCAGATCATCTCGACGCTGGATTTCCGATTATACTCGTTCTACGGTGCGTAAACCTATTTAGTCATGCACCCACGTGGTACTACCTACTCCTCATATTATCAGAATAAAAGAATTTAATCATGGTATACGGGTCTTCCTTGCAGTCGTCTCGGATTCATCGCTCGAGAAAAGGAATCTGCTCAATCGGAACAAAATTCGTCGAGAATCCTGCGAGCACCTCATTTTTACCCCTCCATCTACCTTACCAGTATGTATGTTCACCATACCCCATTCAAACCCCCCTCTACTCTTATCAAGGAACTAAATATTTGAACCTGTTATTTGCAGTCCCAAGTACCGGCCCGAAGTTCTAAGTATGATTTTCAAAATTTGGAATTTAAATTTTCATGAAAGTTCTTTAAGAGTTATTCGGAGTGTTGCTGTCTCCCTGATTTTTTCATGTGGATCGGCACTTTAACAGTTCACTGTTTTAAGGCTAACTCTTTATTTGAACAGGGTTTTCAATACTTTCGTGACCCAACTATAGATCTATCGACAACTTACCGGGTCAGTATTACTTTATTTATTTTTATAGATTGTTGACAATTCCTTTTTGAGCAACGGTATTGCGAGATGGAAATTGCGCTGCTCCAATAATTGCTCGTAGTTTCGGAAATCTCGCATAATTTGGCCTACTCCGGCACGTTGAGTCGCCAACGGTAAATGAAGGACAGCGAATGAGACGAGAAACATTCTACAACCGGTTGTAAAACTTCGAGCTGGCGCAAGCCTTCATCCCTCCGAGCCTCTTGGGCGTGTACCCTAGGCGGTCACGTTTATTTATTAATTCCCTCGGTTGACCGCTATTTATGAACGAGGGACCTAATGGAATCAAATCGGCATTATGAAGCGTCTTTTAGTTACGGGGAGAGATTTTCGGCACGGATGCCGAACAAGGACGCGGCACCCATTTCGGGATGATATACAACCGTCTAACCCCGGCAAAGGAGGCGAAATGTTTACGTAATGTTCGCTCTCGAGTTTTTATTTCTTGAAACGACAAGTGTTTCACGAAAATCCAGTCGTATTTCAGGTATGTAGCGGAGGAACATCGTTTTGACACCGCTGTAGAACAAGTTCATTAGTTCACCTTGGTATGATAAATGTGCTCTTCGCTTTCCGGCAAATGTGTCATGTACACGATACAATTCATCAGTGGACATATAACATACTCATCCATTAAACGGACGGAACGAGTTACCCGCTATCAATAATCAGGATAAAAACCTCCACACCATCATTTCATTTTCCCCATCTCAGGAAATTACTTAGTCTGAGCCTTAATGGAGACCTTCGTGACAGTTAGTGAATCCACAGCACTACTTCAATAAAAGTTTCACCGCTTTCAGTATTTCAACTCAAAGAATGAGTTGTTGAAAGTAATTTCAGGAAGTAGTGCAATAAGTTTGAGTTTTCAAGACACCAAGTCCAAGGATTCACACTTCGGACTGGAGTACACAACCTACGGTGAATTATGAGTTTGTCGAAAACATAGACTTAATGCAAGCACCATTCAGATAGCTGACGTTCGAAGATCGTTGATCAAAGAACGTGGAGTACTTAATTAACCATCATTATAACTCTGATTAACTAACGCATAAGGATGTGTAGCAGCAGGGGAAACTCACACTTCATATTTCGTTTCAAAATAGGAGCTAATTGTTTGAAGTATTGCATTACCTACTCGTTGACGTCATTTTTTTGAATCGCTAAAAATGTTGATAAATCTCCTATTGAAAGCGGTGATTCTCGGATATTAGTTCATTCATCTGATCACAAGAGCGTAACACCTGTGGTGTTTGAAGACAAATTGAAGAACCTCGAAGGACTCGCAAAGCAATTTTTTCTAATATAATGATGTCTATAATCACCTCCAAAGTAATATATTGTTATGGTTGTCATCCTGTCGGGAGAGTTTCAACAACAACAAAAATAATAAACGTCAACCACCTGTTAACTGACAACTAAAGAACCGGGTTACGGTTACCCACCGGACGGTCAACTCGGGAAAGATGGCTCAACCCCGATCCTGAAACCGAAAAACCTTCTGGCGAAACGCTGACTTGAACCTGCGACTCAAATTGCGTGCAGGCTGTTTTCGCCTCCAGTTACGTTATTACGAGCCTTCTCCTATAAAGGAACTTTCGAGAGGAATAACTCCGCTCTTTTACTTCACATATTAACCGTAGGAATGTTGAGATGCCGAGCAGCATAGTCTGCGTTGCGTGGAAAAAAAAATCCACTGAAATATTGGTCAGTGCGTCCTTGTACTGTAATTAACGACTTGCTCGGTGTATACCTACCTACTAGAGTAGGTACTTCAGCCGTGCCCAAGTCTCGAGTAGTGTGAAAGGTGCAATTCCTAAGGTGATAAATTTGCCGATTTCGTGAGTTATGATCGATGTTCTGGTTTTTTCGGTACAAAGTGTAATACCTACTAAGTAACGGGAAATACTAAAACGTTCTGTTGGGGAGAATTCACATTATTCTTCGGACCTGGAGTTCGATCTTCGGTATTTGAAACGTTCTTCAATAAACAGCTGCGCACTTCACGATAGGGGCTTACTGTATCATGGGCGTCAGATATTAGGTTAAGAACAAAGTATGATTCCAAATAGCACAATGAATGAAACAGTGTTACAAGCTGCTGTTGTGCTATAGAGCTTTAAATAGTGAGAAATGTTTGCGAAACCACACCCCCCAAACACGATTCAGTTGCTGTCAATACGTAAGATATGTAGGAGATCAACTAAGAGCCAGTAAATAAAAATCGGTCTTTTAAATTCGTAGTTTAGCGCACCCAAAACAGAAGTTACTGAGCCAAGCTTTCATAGGAGCAGCAATTAGGAGAAATAAAATGCATGAGGCACCACCTAAGCCTGGCCAACTTGATCCGATTCAGTAAAATTGAGACAGGGCCATTTATGAGTTTTCTCATAAAGTTTTTCTCATAAGTTATCTCAGTTTTGATTTTTGAATGATTCACTGGAAATGTTTGCCACCAATGCAGATTCGTACTTCGACATTTGACAACTTCAACCACTATACGTTCCAGCCGCATATGTAGTACGGTTCAACCTCCAGTGTTAACCCAAGAGACTTAAAAACCTGAGAAAAAGACGCTCGAGCCAGTCATAAAACCTCAATTCTCTGTTAAAGTGGTCAGTCTGTCCTTATTTTAATTAACTTTACATTACTCCGCATTCACACGCCAACTGCGCTCACAAAGCCTTTCTCGCGGGTCTGTATTTTAATTAGTCATTAATATGCTCGAAGCAAGTGAGCCGAGGTTTGCGCAACTGCTGGTTATAATAGGTTTAATGATCGATAATGCTCAAAGTTCAACGTCGCGGATTATGGGAAGAGCGAATGAAGCCATGAGGCCACTAACGTCTGTACCAACACCTGCACTTATGGCTTTGTATCACAGCACTAGCGCCACGAATAGACGTAAAAAATATTCCAATTCGAAATCATACCATTTATTTCGATGACGTGATGTGTTATCTTCATATTACGAAGAACACTCACGTACAATCCCAATGCTTAGGTTGTAACAAACCTAATGGTCGGAAATCCAGGAATAGATTTTAGAGATTATTTCCAACAAAAAGTTGGTCCTAGATCATTATTAAAGGCTTTGATTACAAAATATTTCACTTTCAAGATTGTTTCGCTTTGGCTAAAATAGCATAACTCCCTTAAAACAATCTCTGAAAATAATTAGGAATACAGCTGGAAAGGAACATAAATTTACTCTCTCTCAACATGAGAACATTCGAACATGGCTAGGAATGTGACAAATTAGTCCGAAGATGAAATTTAAGAATTTATGAGAAGTAGTTCAGCTCTGTCCACTTAATTCAATTTCTCTCTGAATGTGCTAGAGATTTTTTATTTAGATAATGTAGCTATCTAATACAATGATTAAAACAAATTTGTGTGTTTGTTAAATAATTGTCGTTTTTCTCCAAAATATAGATGTATTGTGTAACATGGGTTAAACGTATTTAACCCATATCTGGATTCTCACGATTCGTAGCTTCGTCAACGATCTTCTCTTCAACCATAAATACCAATATTGGTAAAATTGGAGTAATAATCATAAACTAGTTGAATAACAAATTAAACAATATTTGAATGACGTTTTCAGGTTGATATTACGCTGTACATATTTTGAAATTCAGCAAGCTACAACATTTCAGGTTTATGTAGTCTTCAAAAGTGAACTATTAAATATACCTAGTGACTACAAAGATACAAAGACAAGATTTCCTTAAGTTCTGATTAGCTGAAGGAGGTTCTGTGGTGATTTCTTTTTTATTCATCTTGCGATGCTGGAATAAATTTTCTTCCATATCCCACCATTCCAGCACTTCAGAGTAACAATGAAACAGGCTCTTAACCAGGTTCATCAGCGAGGGTCTCCTAAGGCTGAAATCAGTTTGAGGCTTACTTATTGTAAATTGACTTAACAACGAGGATGCAAGTACTTATTCCGTCGCTAACGGTGATTCCACCAAGGATGTTCTCGCATCTACAAGAAATTGTTATCAAAACTATTTTGTTTCCTCTCCGTCCATGATATACACCGAAGGACATGAATCCGTTGGTGGAACTTGCGAGACTAGATGTTAAAAGAAAACGGTTGTGTTTTGGGAAAGGAGACATATCTCTTGCAAGGACACAAATTCCGATATCATTCCATCGACCTATCAAAGGGCTTTAAAACTTTATGCAGCTGCCGTAAGAAGTAGCTTCAATATTGAGCAGTGTTGAAATATATAAAGAGGTAAAGATTCTGTTATTCCAAGAAAATAAATAAAATCACACTGATTTTAGACTGGTTGTGTCTAGTTGGAAATTTTGAGCTTTCTTATTTTAATTGTGTTTATCTTCGTTGTTACCTAACTGATTAGCTGATTTTATGTATGAATTTATAACCTCGGATCGTTTCCACTGCATAACTTCCACATTTTTAAGTGAGATTTTATGAATTGTTGTTTGATTAGCGGATGATTCTCTATGCATTTCATTGCTGTCTTCCCAACAGAAGCCAATACGTATTCTCTTCAAATCATCTCAACTGCTACAGTTTTTTAGTTGTAATGGTATTTGGATGGATTATGGATTGTACTACTCATAAGACCTTAGATAGTTCTTTATGATATGAGATTCATCTCCTTTAACTTTAGGGAAAATTCATATTACTCGTACATCATGTTCCCACAGATTATAAGTTATTCTCTTCTACCAAATGATTGAATAATTCATTTTTAATCCACGATATTTAAGACTTTGTATGAAACTACAATTAGGCAGATATTGAGAAGCTAAGTGCCAGCTTTGGAATGCCATTAATTCTTTCATTAATTAAGACTTTTGGACATGATCCAACCTTAGTGAAGTAGGAAATTTGCACTTACTTAATGAAAATGTAATACAATTTTTTGAAAAAATGAGATTGTGATGCCGTCTTGTAGCTTGTATCGGAACCTATCACATCGTGAATCGAAACGGGTAGTAAAGATCATTGTCATGCGCCTAAATGAAGGAAAAATAAAACAAGTAACGGCAAAGAAAGATCATGGTCCGCGTAATCAAACTTTCAAATTGAGATTCCCAACATTTTTGATAAATTGACATTGATCGTTCTTCCCCGCGCCCCTTCGTATGATTACGTATCTAATTATATAGATTGTCTTGATGCTTTATGAAGTAACATAAAGGAAAGGGTGGTATGTGTGCTTAAGTGTATCAAGTGTTACCATATTCATTCCAATCATATTCAACATTTTCCTTGTCTACAAAAAGCGCTATATCGCGTTGGGTAGCATCGCAGCAGTCGAGGCCGTTCGTTCTTTTATTGTTCACTGCAAAGAACACCGAATATATATCATCTGACACCTCAACATATAAAATAATATATAATAATAAAGAAGTAGTGGGTGTGGGTAGTGGGGTGACCACATTCATTTTGAAACTCTTATTTGGAGCATAAGTATTTATGCTTTGAATTCAATGAGTTTTAATTTTTGCTTGCAGCTCTCCTCTCTCCCCTTTGTTATCCATAATAAAAAAAATTTTTTTAATAATTAACGCAGTTGAGACCAACAAAGTTCTTAATCATGACCACTTTGTATGTATGGGAAAGGATGAGGGAGCAATTTTACAACTTCGCTTACCCAAGCTACAAGTAAAAACAAACAAACAGAGATGTGTGGTGGCACCACTACGTCACAGCCTAAATTCTGAATGTACTTATGACATAATAAGTTATAGACTGAAGAAGTCCTTGCTGCAGGACGAAACGTTTCTAAGATGAAGTAAATAAATACTTATGCTCCAAATAAGAGTTTCAATAATAAAGAAATATACAGAATCATTAGGTTAAACCCTCTCTCAACTCATTTGATTCATTTGTTGAACATCCTAAGTTTACCTGAGATTGAAACAAAACAATTATGAATACACTCACTTTGAGGTGCTTTTGTGAGAAGGAATTTGAGTGTAAATTCCACTGCATGAATTGGAAATTTTCATCAAGAGTGACTACCTGTGTATAACGTTTAGAAGAGGCTCACTAAAGCGATCCTATCTTCACGATTCTAATGAATGAGAAACCTCTTAATTGATCCATTGCAAGGCAGTACGTAATCGCGTACTCTCAATAGCAGTTATTTTCAAAAGACATGAAATCTTTTCGAAACAACCTGCAATCTGATATATTCATAGAAGAAAAATACAATAAAAAGTTCGGGCACCAAGAGTCTTAAGCAGATTTCCAGCCTACATTTTTTGGATTATTATTTGCAATAATGAAATTTTTTCATTGACCAAGACCAAATAAATGTTTAACCCAACATTGTAAACCAACACGAGTTGTTGGTTTACGTTTCAAGATGTGTGGAAACCAAAATCGAAATAAAAAATGGATTTATAATTTAAGGATTAATCTTTCAAAAAACCGAAATCTCAAAACATTCAATATTTTTGGTTTGATTCAGGTAGAAATTCTTTCTCTAAACCGAATGAGACCACTCCGGTTGCTGTAAAAATATCCGTTCTCTCACATCTTGCAGATCTGTCTGTAAACAAGTGGATGGAGACAAATCTATTGGAAGAAAGATGCTATTCGAACATACTAGTCATATCGAAATCTCCGATTGAGTTTTCGTCATTTGTTCGTAATTAATTTTCGAATAAAGAAAATGCGTTTCCACGAGTTCATAGCGAGTGATTTAGTTCGTTTAGTTCTTACCAAACCCATTGCGCACAACATATTCTACATTTTGATTTATGAAAATGCTTCGTTCCCTAGAAACCAACGTTTCAGCTACGTTCCGTCGTTGCCTTTTCCTGACTGTTCAGATATAATGATTTCCAAATTAATCAAGCTATTCCTATTTTTCCAACCACGCAGATTTGTGAAGTAGGGTAGTCGTATTTTGTTGATCAAAAACTCATGGGTTCTGATAAATAACATAAAACCCATCAGTTTAACAGACAAGCATGTTCATTGTTTTATAGACCTGTGGATTCCATGATTGAAACAGGTGAGATAACAACGGACTAGAAGGTACGCATTTCTCTCATAAAAGGTGTCACCTTAAGACGCATACTTTACAATCATTCCTAGATTAAAAGCATCTACAGCTTTCTGGAAAGTTGTTGCAACTTTAAGAAACCCTCCCCCCTCCTCTATGTAAACTGCAAAATGTGTGTTTTCAATACAGGCGGGGACCAAAAAATCCGCCTCGAGAGCGATGTTTCTTGCTCCATTTTAAATAAGAACCGAAAGGTTTTGGCGATGCAATGCGATGCGTTGCCCACCTTTAAGACGCATACTCTTACAATCATTCCTAGATTAGCATCTACAGCTTTCTGGAAAAAGTTTAAGAAACCATCATGTACCAGTGGTACATTCATACCCTAAATTTTTATTCTTTTCTTCAAAAAATTGACAAAAATCGAAACAGCGAATATCACAAAGTTAATGCTCAAAATGACCAGTTTTTGGAGTTGATGAATCGTTGCATGTGAAATATGATTTCGGAGTATTTTTCACGCTTCATCCATTCGTTAAAAGGTTTGTACGATTTGCTTGTTGAAACATTAAGGGGGATATATTGAATTCTTGAGGTGTTTTCAATACTTTTACAAGTTGGTATTGCAAATATGCTGATGCTCATATCAGCAGCCGCTCCAGCTCGGTGCAATAAAATATGATCGTCGTTCAATGAACGATAGCTGACTAATTCTATGCACAGAATGAGCTCACATTTCAAATGATTCATCATTCATTCATACATGATCATAATTAAACAAATTACATAAATTTTGGCCATAACGTTTTATTTTACGACAGATGCTTTTGCTTTGATTTTTGAATGATTCACTGGAAATGTTTGCCAACAATGCAGATTCGTACTTCGACGTTTGACAACTTCAACCCCTATACGTTCCAGTCGTATATGTAGTAGGTTCAACGTCCAGTGTAAACCCAAGAAATTTTAAATCTCCTAAAAATTTCACCACAAATGGAAATGTGAAACTTTTCAAACACAGTAAAAATTGTTCATTAAATTGTCATGCTGAATGAGCTGATTTTAGTTTTACACTTCGTGGATCTCAATGTAGTGTCGATATACAGATCGTTTATTGCACCAATGTAAGTATTTTGACATCAGCTACTGTTTTGTACGGAAAGGAATTGTATCATTAATGTGAACAGAGTAATATATATGAAGGAGTCATCCTACCTTCTTTAAGACATCTAGAAGTGAATAACAAGATATGGAGAGACACTGGTCAGATGAACATCCTTGTGGCTAACTCCTTTTGTTATCGACCCACGGCGCTGAAATTCAAATGGAGCTCTTTTTAAGGCATCTATAGTATAATTACAAGGAATGGAGGCAGCGAGATTGGATAGTGTACCAAGATCAGTAATTTATGCAGATTGGTTATCTACTGCAGAAACAATACCAGAAAAAATCAAGAAGCGCGTGGTTGGAATATAATTCCTCCGCTCCCAATTAGAAAAAATAACTGATGGGTACGTGGTTAGATGGACACCCTGCGTACACCATGTACGTACTCTACATATGCTCGGCTGGGAAAAACTAATCCGTTTCCTTGAGAAACCTCGCAGCGGTCAAGACGCCGTCCGTTCTCCCATTGTTTCGTGCGAAGACACGTTGAGTGTGGAGCAGCCGAATGAGAAATAAAAGGCCCCCGGAGTCGTTAGGGGCCCTCGAGCCTCCCGCCTTGGAGGAAGAACTTGGGATTATTGCGATATGCTTTGGGGGCTGTTTGTGACGTCAGACCATCCCCTCACTCCCCGGAGTATATATACTCTTCGCGTCTCCCGGCCCATCATCATAGTGCATTAGGTTCACACTGCTCACCATCATGAGTTTCAAGGTACGGTGTCTCAATTTTTACATTGGTTTTGTGGTGACCGAGATGTGGTGAATTTCGTAAGTGAATTTGATGTGGGTCTGATACAGTTTTGAGACGGCGGAAGTTAACCAGGTTTCGTTTTATGAATGCTAATTCTGCTTACATTACACTTTCAGTAAACATTTTTTGCTTCCCAACTACATTTTCGTTTGTTTACATAAAAATTTGGTTGTACCAAGATAGCGCAAAATATACATCATTTTTTGAGCTATAGAGTTCGTAAATTATATGTTTTCAATGGTTTTCAACAAACTCAGGAAAGAGAAAATCAAATCAAATTTAAACATAATTAAATCGTGGAAATGTTGTATATAAATTTAAAAGATTCTGCAGAGAGTGGACTTAAATTTGTTGAATTTCGTATGTGAGTCCGTTACGGTTTAATGACAGTGAGCGTTAATAACGTTTTATTTTATCTATACAAGTTATATTAAGCTTACAATAAACATTAATACGATTTCTTCCGGATTTTCATTAATTTCTAGCCAAAAAAAAATGCATGGGACCAAAAAATATTTGCAAGCTTTGAGCTTCAAAATCCATATTTTTTCAATTCCATTTTATGTTTTAAATTCTTTCCCAATTCAAAAATAGAAAAAAAAAACAAATCAAATTAAAATTTCAAACGTGTGTAGTAGTCTTAACGGATCAACTGGGTCTTAACTGCGTGTGTTAATTTAATCTGGCTTTGATACATTTTCATTTGTTTTATCGATTAGTACTACTCCAATTTGCTTACAGGGAACGTCAATTTTTCTGTCATGTTCATTTGTTTGAAGAAAAATATAGTACTGCTGGAGTAGCAAAAACTCTACATTGGTTTATAGGCTACGAAATTCACAACATTTTCATCGCATTTCATATTTTTGATTATATCCAACAAAGTCAGGAAAGGCATAATTAAATAAAAATTAAATTAAATTAAAAATAATCATTAAAATGTTTTCAATAATCTCGATTTTAGGTGAGTTACCGAGGTATCGTTAATGTCTCGTGTGAATTTGACGTATTCCATAGTTTAATTTTTCAGCCAATTCAGCCGATTAAACACTGCTATTTTTGGAGAAACTGTAAGCTCAACTCTCAACTGATTCAAAGTCAAATAGTTACAAGTAGGAATTATAAAATCACTTGCGTACCCAGGTTTTAAACTGATCTTCTCCTTGGAAATTTTTTTTGAAACTATGAGTTAAAAATCCGGTTTTTTTTTCTTTTTTTTTCAAAAAATCAACCGTTCCGTTGAGAGGAGCGGACAATTTCATTCCGTAACACTTTTGCAACATCATAAATTTTTCAAATCTGCAAAAAAAAGAAGTTAATTTATATTTTATGTTAATATGTTTGGCTGAATAACAATCAGAAAAAGTTTATCAACTAAGAACCCGACCGTTGAAAAATGTGTACACTGAATTTTCATGAAAATGTACTTAAATTCCATTACTATTCGTAAAAAATCTATAAAATTGTCACAACAACAACTTAAGTGTAATGAGTAAGCTATTTTACAAAACTCACTCATTTGTTTCTCACTGCTTCAATTTTTGTACGTTTATTTTTGGGTACAGGATCAGTGATCAAGTAACCACATCTCTCAATTTTTGGGCATCTTCGAATATGGAAACTTAGGTTAACGCAGTTCTAATACGGAAGATAGACATATGTGTTATGAAGAAATATTCTCCCCCTAAAATTGTGGATTTGTTTTGAAATTCTGCAAGAACTGTTGAGTCCATGTAACATGTAACACGTATCCATATTACATAGGTATTGACGAAATCTGTGAGTAGGGAGTCGAATGAATATTTTGGGCTGTTTTACAGTTACCTTTTCTTTAAAAGTGTTGATGAAAATAATTCTACAGTGTACGAAAATTTCATGAACAATTTTATGTTCATGTTTATGTTGCTGGGTAGTCTGCAATAAGAGGTACATAAGTTCAAATATTCCCATGATAGGGAATGTCTTATTTCGATAGAACATGTAGAAATCAAGATTTTTTCATTACAGTTGTTATACCAATAATTCATGTGTGTAATCTAAAAGGTATTAATGGACAATGAGGCTGGGTAATTTCATTAGGAGGAGATATGTGTGCAATCAACTTGCATTCAAGTCGAGCACTATAACAAGGTTAGTTGATTAGCAGTCTCTTACCATTCTCTAACCATGAAAAGCTAGCGAGGCCATTATAGTTGTTAGAGAGGTAGCTACCTACCTGCCTTTACAGCCGCCCTTTCTCTAAATGAACTCACAAGTTCTGTAAGCATGTAAGACAGAAGACACATTTTTCCCGCTGTCTATTAACGCAGTCGAGACGTTTGAATGACTACATTTACCCTATTCACAAAATTATAATACAACACTACAGCTGATTAGTTCTATAATACGAAGTAGTACAGAAGGTAACACCTCCTCTGAAGCCAAATTTAGAATGAGAGATTCCGAAAGAGTTTTTATAGGATGTCCAGTAAAACTGTGGGAATGTCTCAAAAAAAGGCCTCCTCCAGTTTTTTTTACTTAACAAAATGCAACTTTTTTCGCTTTCAAGATATTTTTTTCATGTTTAAGCGATTATGCCACTAAAATGGTCAAACTCCCTTAATTCACAAAATTAGCTCAAATTCGAGAACACCGTTGAAAAGGAAGCTAAATTGTTTATCCGTTTAAAGGGAAATAAAATTCCGTGAACTAATTTAACCCGTTAAAGCTGGTAAAAAGTATTGTCAGCATGAAGGTTTATATTGATCTAGTTTTAGCTAGACCCTTTCATAAAATTAAAACATTTCTTCAAGTGTTTTGTGTGAAATGGCATAACATTTATGAGTTATGCTATAAGTAATTTTCAAAAGGTCTGAGCTACAATTCCCTGGATACAAACATTGGTTTATTCGAACAGGGAATAGTTTTTCGTGACTCACGAGGTTATATTTTCATTTCATTTGAAAGTAAGAATATACCTCCAATGCCGCAATATACTGGATAAGGACTAGTCGTCAAAATCAACTATTAAAACAACTACCATTCAGCGAGGCAAAATACACCCCTACGTATGCTTCACTTGTACCACGATTATACCATGAAAGACTTGAAAAAGCCATTTCAAAATAAACTCATGCAAAAAAAATCCACAGTAATGATATCAACTGATTTGATTTTATCCTTTCATGATACTAAGCGATGTTTACTATGCCCAAGCACGTTCACATTCCCATTCGTGTTAACGTTCAAAGTTCTAGCCCTTAGGGAGAGCGAACAGACCAACGTAAAGCGGTCAGGGTGGCCTCATTTGATTCTTTGAATAACGTATGTGACTGAATATTGCCGTCAGTCAATAACGATCATCAAAACAATGGTTTTATTTCGAAAGATTTTGGTATTCAAAATTTTGAAATTTCGTCCCTTCTAAGACGTTTTGCAAACAAGAAGAAAAATGTGAAAATGTTTATATTCTATCATAAGAGACACGCTTGGTCTCTTGATCTCAAGGAGATGATGTATATCACATTCATTACTCAACACGGTTTCCTCATCTATTCGCAGTCGCACACTGTAACCGTGTGATCATACAGCTCGTCCTCGATTGGCCGGGGGACCCCAGCTGGCGCCGTAACTTGTAATTACGTTGATATATTCAATCGGTCAGTTTCGATTTTCTTTGTGGGTCAACACTCGCTTGGAACTGGATTTTTCAAAAACGGTTTCTTGAAATTGCTAATCTTAACCTTTCGCCGAGAAACGAGTGGGTCTCAAGCTTCATCTTCACGGTCAAGTGAAAAGACCGGCGTTCATCCTGTCAAACCGCTCTCGCTGATCGCTCATAACGTTTTTGTGGCTGCTGGCGACATAATACTGGACACCGAGCGTACCAAGCCCACACGTTCTGGAGTCAATTTTCAGAAGTCACCTTTTTCCTTTACAATTACTTGAAATTGAGTTCTTTGATGAAATTTACAAATTTAACGTACTTACAATTTCCTAATTTCCTTGCATAGATTCGGCTGTCAATTTTGGTTCATTATTTTCAAAAATGAACCTTTCTAATCGTCAGCGATTGAAGGGCAATTTAATTCCTCCGCAAATTTGTTTGATTTTATTTTCTAGATATAACATTTCCACGCCAAATGAAACCTATTGAGAAAATTAATGAAATAAAGTACCTTTTAGGAAGGTATCCTGCAAGTTGTAGGTAGATGCAATCGTACCTATCGGAAAAAGAAGTTGACAAAATAAAAATTTCATGAATGTTAGGCATAGGATGATCGAAGTGGTCACCTTAGTATTTTTATCATAAGAAGTAATATGTAAGGGTTGAAGGGTTATCAAAATTTCGTCTGCCAATTCTTGATCGGAGACTCCTTGAATTCGACCCTGGTTGTAAAAGTTCGCATGTGGTTTTACAGACAACTGCAGGAGTGTTATTGCTGGCGGCTGCCGTCCTCGCCGGTGACTCCAAATCGAAGAAAGTCGACGACAAGAAACAAGACAAGAGGGGCATCTTCGACTTGGGCTACGGTTATGGAGGCGGCTACGGTGGCTTCGCTCTGGACAGCCACGGAGGCTACGGGCTCGGCTCCTACAGCGACTACGCTCTCGGCCACAGTGTCAGCTCGCTTGGCCACGGATTGAACTCACTTGACCACGGACACATCACGGGCATCACCATCGAAAAAGAGGTGAGTCTTAGTTTTTATTTTCTCCCTAAATATGGTTAAAACACCCCTCCTAACTGGACTTTGCGGTGGATACGGATTCTGAAACCGTTAATTCTGGGCATAAATCTGACGCCCTTTATCTTCACAGATATCCTTATTTTTGAGTGCGCTAGACAGCTCCTACTTTCTTGATGTTACGCATTCTTAAAATTTTTACCCCGGACGACATTTAACTTCGGGGATATCCTCTGGGTGTTGCAGTCATAATCGCCTCAGCCTTTGAAAGGGGCAACTACTCATTCCATCTCCTCTTTATTATATTCAAGCTCAGACTTTGTAAATACGTGGGGTTTTTATCTACTTGTTAATTTGCTCCCAAGCCACCTATACCCTGAACTCAAGAGAGTATCTTTTTCTCCATTCTCCGAGATGGAATTTGTGTTTATCGAGAGGATTCATTAGTCAAATACATGTTAATGACTGATCTGTTCTGTTGTACTTGCATTTCTTAAGATGGGCCTTCCATGGGCTTTCAAATAGTTGAAGCCTCAAACTATCAAAATTATCTGACCGAATACTCATTTTCAGTCGCGTGGATGAATCCCAACAATAGTCAAGATAGAAATTACATGAACAAATTTTTTCAAACTCACGTTTTGGGATGGATGATGTTAGTTCCCCATTTCCGATTCTTGAAAACGCCACCTCTGGAAATAGCCTGGCGCTTTCTGGCGTTACAGTCATCCTCTGGATGTATTGGGCATTACTCGCCTCAGCCCCTGGAAGGAGCAACCGTGCCATTCCATCACTCTCTTTGTTGCAGTTTTGTCAGTGTCATTAACCTTAAATAAGTGTTTGTTTGTTACAATTGTTGATTTGAATTGGTTTTGTTGCAGACCCACGTGCCAGTCCCAGCTCCCTACCCCGTCCCAGTAGAGAAGCACATCGCTGTACCATACAAAGTCCCAGTCGCCGTTCCCGTCGACCGCCCCTACCCCGTCCACGTCGTCAAACCCTACCCCGTCCCAGTCGTCAAGCACGTCCCCTACCCCGTCGATAAGCCAGTCCCCTATCCCGTCAAAGTCCCATACAAAGTCCACGTCCCTGCTCCATACCCTGTCGCCGTCCCCAAGCCCTACCCCGTTGCCGTTGAGAAGCACGTGCCTGTCCCATACCCCCAGCCCTACCTCGTCCACAAGCAAGTTCCCGTCCTCATCAAGGATCACGGATACAGCCACGGATGGGATTCTGGTCTCTCCCTCGGACACGGCTGGCATTAACGCCCTCTAAATATTCCTACTGTAGACAAATTCAATGCTTTAAATTTTTTTAAAGCGATGCTACATTAGGTATTATTTATGTACAATTCTTGTAAATAAGTTCCTGTTCGAAGTCAAATGTACATTCAACCATTTCTTCAATCTCATCAATCAAAACAAAAACCAAGGAGAGCTATGACATGATATTTTTTTCTTAATAAATAAGATTTTTCTACGTGAAAAAATTATATTTCTTCCATGAAAATACCTACCCCAGCCGATGTTGACATTTTATCACATTTGAACAGATTACGACGAATTTTGTTCAAGAACGCTTGCTGTGCTCTGCATGGAAACATTTCCTCTAAAATGTGTCAAATGGTGAGAACTCCCGTAGTACCTTCCATTTCAACAGGTAAGGTATGTCTACCCGTGATCTATCAAATAGTGGTAATTTGGAACGGTGATCGTTGATACTCCAACCTTGTGAGGTGATGGAATGGTGTAGTACTCCTTCCAAGCAGGTGGATTCGTTATTACGCTCCGCCACGTTCAGAGAATGAACCAAATGCTTGGTTACACCTGATTCATCTACGAAGGCGTCGGAATCTAAAATCGGGAAGGGGCCAACTAACCATATCCATCACAACCTCGAATGATGTAGAGAATCTTTGCTACCATCATTTTATTCGTTCCATACAAGAAATCCAATATTCTCGTGAATCACAACAATCAAACAAAAAAACGCAGCAAATTATTACACAAAGGTTTATTATGCCTATATTAGAACCCTTCTAAGAAGATCACTGATCTAAGGATATTAGACGTAGTCGAAGGTGTATATCTAAACGCGGCTCCTCGACCCTCCATATTTTGTCTTGTCAACTGAAGATGCCATAAAAAAGCAGCACGTTAGATCGGTTAGTAACGAAATTAGCCACAAGAGCCTTCAGCTATAAATGACTTCTTGGTGCCCGAAAACTGTTGGATGACTCTTAAATATAACTCCTGTACTGTCCTTTGTGCAAAACAGAATCTGATATCAAAACTTATAGCTCACGAAGCTCTGCTGAACATACCACAATATACTTTAACATGTTATGTGTGAAAGCCCTCGATTAACCTCAAATCATCAACCTACTAATCGTAGCTATCACTCGCATTTCAGTCGAAAATAAGGACATACAGTGGTGCAATTACTGAAAGTAGACATCAGAAATTTATTTGATCAAGCGAGGTGAAAAATACCTACCCAGCGAACGGACGCACGAAAAGCAGTCTGGGTGTGCTCATTCGATTCTTTGAAGGTACGTCGATCATCAAAGAACATTTAACCCATTTGTTTTTTCGAAAGTTTTCGATGTTGAGTGTTTCTAAATTTCAGCAATTCGATTTCAGCCTTAGGGGTTTCTGAAATCGATGGCGACAATTCAGCCACAACTAGATCACAAATAACATTTACAATAATACAAATCAGATTTGGATCATTTTCAGTATAAGACTTCCTTTGGGCAAATTAAATTCAAGTCCGTATGCGGCATCACCCGCATTGGCAAGCTACGAAATGGAATCAGCTTATGCAGAGCCTTTCCCAATTTCAAGCAAAACATTTAATGATAAAAAGAAAATAAAGCATTGATTCAGTCCACGCGAATTTTTAGGATAGCTTGATTAGTGAGTAGGTAAGTAAAAGTTGAGGGAAATGAGGTTTTTCAAAATCTAGGTTTGAGTTTCCAGTTTCCCCAATCTCTAATGTTCAAGTTGTTCGTTTTTTTCCCTTGTTTTAATGAGAATTGAAATTTAATTGAGACTGAATATTTATCTACTTAGTTCAAAGTGTTGTAAAAGCATGAGTTCAATAGATGACTAGGAACTTTAATTTTGCTCATTCAAAATACTGTGCTTATTATGGGTGGGTAAATGCTTTCCCAACATTAGAAGAATGAAAACTTGATAATTTTAGTTTTGAGCCACGAATTTGATTTTAAAAGAGTGCTTGAATCTTATTAAAATTCTAGTCAATTTATTGGGGTAAGCTCTCTGATTTATTAACTGAGAAAAATGCATTCGATAAAATATCGCAGTTTACCTTCTATGTTTAAAACAGTGGTGATTTGTCTGTTATAGTAAGATAATTTAGTTCAATTTTCCAGAGAATAATATCATTTTGGAGTTTCAGACCAGTATTTTTTTTTTTTTTCCGATAAGGGATGGGAGGACCCCCTGGTCACTGAGACCGCTAGGAGTATTTTTCTATTCGGATTTCGAATTCTACACGTCTTGAAACGTAAAATAATAAATTTTGAGGAGTGCTAATTTTTTTTTTTTTTTTTTTTTTTTTTTCTTGGTTGATTACAAAAGTTCATTCCTGAACATAATTTTAAAAACCAAGGAGAGCTGCGAAACAACATTAAATGTTAAATTAAGAAAAATTTAACAACGTTAAATTAAGAAAATTTCTCTTAATAAATAATCTCTTAATGCGAGAAATAATGGTATTCCTTTATTGTAAGTGACAAACACAGCCAATAGTGATACCTACTTTTAATTTATGGTTTTCCTTCCTTCCTTTGTGATCGTATAGCAACTTTTTTTTTTTTTTTTTTTTTTATAAACCCAACTAAAAGTTGTCAAGTGTGTAAAGTGTTTGTATGTAAAGTCATTTTACGTTTCAAGTGGCGACGATTCCCGATTTGCAATGTCCATCCGTTCTTTCGCGCATGGACTCCACCGGGTCTTGTACGTCCTAACTTCTACCAGCTTGATAGCCTCGTTCGCATTGGTGATAAGACGCAAAAACCAGTCAAAACCTACAAAAAACTTGGTTTTTTGAATTTTTTACTGACGTAGGCAGTTGATCAAAATCATTGACTAGTGATTTTGAAAGCAAGATCGACTGAGAAAGGTGTCAGATCCTTTGAAATCCAAACAGAGCAGATAATTAGCAATTTTTGAATCTACGATTGAACCCCAGCACCCTTCCTTCACACCTCGAAATGACACGATCAATAAGGCATTATTCAATCACTCACCCTGAAACGTAAAATGTATTAAAAATGAATAGTTGTAAAAACCGAAAATAATGAACCTACGTCTCAGCATTTGCATCGTTTTATAATATATGAGCAGATTAAGACGAATGTTCCCCAATAAATCTTTTTGCTCACCTTTCATTAAATTAATCAAATAATGAGACAAAAATGACGAGTTTGGTTAACGCTTGTGACGGTTCCCATCTCAACTTGGAGTATTGAAATGTTGACGGTCATTGGGTAAACCTCAACTTAGAACAGTCAGAAGGTGCATTCCTGAAAGTTGCAAAAACTGTTTAAATATCAATAGAAATGTCACACACGTTTACCTGCAAAATTTGATTATGTAGGCCCATCCTCTTTCTTGTATATTCGTCTTAAGGTGGCCATTACATTCTGAAATGAACTTCAGCCCTCTACATTTTTGCAGGACGTTCTTAAGAGAATATAGCGCCCTTGGACAGAAGAAGGAATCCATACTAATTATTAGGGATGAACGATACTGGCGATGGATCAATAGGAGCTCTGGTTAAGGTATCGAAATAAAGATTCTCAATTCACTAGTCCTGTTCGTTGATTTAAAGCCAAGTCAATCACAATCTTAAACTAGGAAAGCTAAAAGGGGAATTATCTTAGAATAAGTTCAAAATTGATGATACTATCAACTTGTAATAAAAAATTATTATATTCATTACAAATCATCTAACGTTTGATCGATTCTGATGCGGATCCATTGGGATCAGCAAGTTCCACATAAGGTTTATATCGATATTGAATGTCACTCAGCTTCCTCCTTAATCGCGCAATCCTTAGTGAAGATGATGAAAAAACCACGTTCGTCAATAGGAAAGGTATCACAGTTTTACACCTTTCCAAATCGAATGGCGACGTTACCGCCAAAAATAAATTTTATTAACGAATTCAACAATATCAGAACCATTTCTGTAACTTGAGCCGTTTTAACGGCATTCATCGGCGAAGATCGTAAAAATTTGGTTTTGAACACGATTTTCCGAATGTTTATTGAAGCAACCAAATGATCCGGTTTTCCAGGTCCAGATGTTCAGAGAATATTATTATTTTGCCTCGGTTATTTGGTTTGACCTAGCTGTTATTTTGTATACTGCCCCTTGAGGCAACTGGTGGCCCAATTTTTTTTTTTATGAAGGAGGTGTTGAGAGAGAGAGCTGCATTTTTGAGCTTTACAGACAATTTCTCTACCTGTCATCTTCGCTGCTGAAATTTGGTACAGAGCCTCATGCGTCCATGGGGAGGGTTTGGGAGTTAGCTGTGTGAGCGAAAAAGCTAATTGGTTTTCAATCGGAAGGGTCAAAATTAATTCACTTTAAAAATTCTTGGAAAATTTAGGGTTTTCAATTCAGGTTTCAAAAATTAGGACGGTCGTTTCGGGAATTATACGTTTTCAATATAAATAATATTGTTCCACGCTACATTTTGGGAACAATTGACCATCGAATACTTCAATCTCCTATGACGAGTTGTCATCACTCCAATATTATAAGGTATTACCCACCGATGTGTGAGTTGTTTGGAATTCCATCGTATATCTCTTAATGAAAAACACATGTTTAATCAGAAAATTCGTTTTCTGTTGGATATTCTAAAGTCGTGTCAATTATCTCAAAACTGTCATTAATTAATTAAATTAAGTGAGAGAGCTTTTAAATTCATTGAATTGACGGCGTTGCCGGACCAACATGGATTTTTCCTGAAAATGCTTTTTTTGCTTCAGCCGTTTGGGAGCAATCGGCACCATAAAATTTTCAGAAAAAAGCATTCCTGGTTGAATAATAAACCAAAAAGGCACACAGTTCGTAGCTTCCTCGTCTAGATAACATGGATAACATGTCTAGATGTGCTAGAAAGATGTAGAATATAAGTTTGTTTCAACGATTTACGGTCAGATTGAATGAGGCCAAGTCAGTGCATGTTGACTTTACCAATGTAAACCAACTACATCCCTACTTTCCTCAACAACGTGGTAATTCCCTACGCGAATGAAACGAAATACCTGGGCATGACGCTAAACGCTAAACTCAGGTGGAAAGAACACGTAAAAAAAGAAATCTGAACTCGTGTTGAAACTTGGAAGAATGTACTGGCTAATCGGCCGGAGAACCACCATGACCATTGGGAACAAGCTGCTATTGTACAATCAAGTACTAAAGCCAGTTTGGGAGTATGGAGCGCAGTTGTGGGGCTGCACAGCTCCAACCAATAGACAGATAATCCAACATTTCCAGAACACCGTTTTACGATGTATCACGGATGCACCGTGGCATTTCCGAAACGATGCCCTCCACCGTGAACTTCGAGTTGACACCGTTGATGAAGTTATTAAAAAGCTAGCTACTGCTCACCTTAACAGGCTCAAATATCATGTAAATGGGGAAGCTGTCAAGCTACTGAATGTACAAGATATAACTCGTCACCTTAAGCGAGTAAAACCACATGAACTTGAACAGGAAGTGATTGTGAAAGTTAAAGAGACATGGGACTAAGTTGTGTACCTTAACCCTGAAATATTTATAAGTAAAATAAGTCAAATTAATATTGTTAATAAGTTTACTCGGTGTTATAAAAAACCGTATCCTTCGACTGGTTAGTCGACATGAATTGGGGGTGTGTCGCGCTATTTCTATAGCAGATAAAATGATTTTTGGCAGTGTTGAAATTGATATGAAATTATTATACCGTTCTTCATCAACTAATCGAATTTTTAGAACCTGAGAAAATCGTGCTTGGTAGATTGTGAATTATGAATCGTATTTTACGTTTGTGAGCAATGAATATCATAGGGGACCATCTACATTCAACCTCTCACATTTCCTGAAACTTTTATCAAAATTGGAAGAAAACTGAAGAAATTAGCTTGTTACAAAGATCGGCGGACGCACTGACAGACGCACAAACCCCAACACAGATGAAAAAAAAAAGTTGTTCAGAATGTTCTTAAACGGATAATGCGATTGGACATTTGGATTCTGGAGAAAAACAAAATTGTCATCATCTGAAAGTAAAAAAAAAAAGCTTCTATTAATTATTGCTGATTCAGGAACAAAGCTACATGACGCCTTCCGTTGTACCGTTAGATTTCTTGGTACGCCTGTTCGTTTGGCGGGCTAGTATAACCAGACAGACGTAGGCGCTAAACGTCGGTGTTCCACTGCTTTTATTTATATATCCCTTCCTCTTTCCACAGTTTATTTCCTCTTGATGGCAACATTTTCAGTGTTTTGAAAATAGAATCTTCAGGGTATTTGACCTGCTTTCTACTAAGGAAATATCCGGTAGGTTACAGGAGTGTTCAATGATTGCCTAGTAGGTCAGATCGCTGTTTGACTCTGAAACTATGTATCATTTTACATCCTAGAGAAATACACGTATTGTCTACATATGTCTCTTTCCCTTTCAATAGCTCATAGACGGGCGTTCTAACTTACTACAACAATCTACAAAACTTCAAAAATACTTTTTCACGAGGGGTTTCTACATCTAAGTTAAAACAGATACACTAGTGTATTATTATACACTTTACTCAATCACCAAATGATTAAGACGAGATCCTATCGCAATGAGGAATTTTCAGGCAATAAGTGCTACTTGAAAATTCACTTTTCTAAATTCTGTGAAAGACAAACCTTGCCGTTCAAAATTTTACTTCAATCATAGATTTATTCTATGTCAAATTATATCATAGACTATGTCAAAGAGTCTATTTGTCAAACTGATGTATACTTGGATTTAAATTATTCGGATCGTAATTCTCATTTGGAAGTATTGATGGGTATACTAATTTCCTTGAGAAGGGAAATGTAAGACAAATGTCACGGTTTGAAAAACTGTCAAACGTATTGTCTATTAACAAATACTATAAAGACAGTTTATTGGTGGCCTGAAGGTATTTTATTGTTAGCATCCGTGTATGCTAGAAATCGGAATAAAACTGTAGAAGTCATGCATGATAAAATGTTTTTTGTTCGCGTGTGTGCACTGATGATAGTAATAGTCTTACAGACTTTTTCAGTAATAATCAAAACCTAAGGAGTATCGCCGATCCCAACTGCATACTTTTTCCCACATAGGATATTGAAATTTCATGTGGGGCCTGTAGGCATTGCATTGTTTGCATTTATATGGAAAACTTGGACGTTGGATAACAGAAAATTATTAACAAGGACTTCAATTTAATATTGGTTTATTATTCAATAATAAACCATTGTAATCGCTCTTGAAAAAAAATTCAAACCTCCCCCCCCCCCCTGAAAATTTCATGGTTTACGTTTCAAAGTGTGTAGAATCCAAATCTGCAATACAAATTTTGCCGTCCGTCCGCCGTACGCACGATTTCTCCCAAACGGCTGAAGCAAAAAATCTGAAATTTTCAGGAAAAATCAATATTGGTCCGACGACGCCCCAATTCTTTAGTCAGCACTCTCACTTAATTTAATGTGCCCTTTAAGGATTGTGAAAGTTTTGTAAAATCCCTAAAAACCTCAAAAAAAGTCAAGGCGGCCTAAATTTCGACTTTATTTGAAGAACTTTCCATGAGGAATCGAATGAGCCCTTCCCCAGGTTAGTAGCTCAAACCATTCTCGATTTATGGTGCCAACATTTGCGTTATTTTGGTTTATTATTGTTTTTGTTTTGGTTGCAGTAACCTAGTGATGTTGTGAACGTGGATACTGGAGTGAACTCCTAAAAGGGTTTATAGCCGATAGCTGGTTGAAGTTTTCTGATAATTCTTCACTGGGGTTTATTATTCAATTGGCTGGCGTTCATGATTTGAATTTATACTAAGCTTTGGAGTGCGCGTGTTTCACAGGTGATAGAGCGATTATTGAATTTCAGGAGGCACACAAATATGATCAACTGATCAATCCAAATAGGTATTTTGGTTGAGAACAGATTTACGTGCCTATAAATATCTCCTGAAATTCAATAATCCCTCTATCACCTGTGCAACACGCACACTCCAAAGCTTAGTAGAAATTCAAATCATGAACGCAAGCCGATTGAATAATAAACCCCAGTGAAAGAATACTTATTTACCCCAGTAATAACAGGGACTTGATCTTCCGATATTCGGCTTTTTGCCCCTGTCAGCGTATGATACTCGTAAAAATTATATCTATTCGTCATGTACACCAAATACCAGTCACTCCGGGAAGGGCGTGAAGCCTTTAAACGATTGTAAGCAACTTTATGTGTGATAATAAATAAGAAAACACCAATTGAACTAGAAAAATAACTTAACTAACTAATAACTAATAACTTTTTTTTAGTGGGTTGTCATAAAATGTTTGTCGAAACATTAGGTGTGAACTGACCTACACCACCTTCCCCTCTGCAACGCACGGACAATCCGGCAAGTTTTCGGATATGCGGAAAACCGGTTCCTGTCATGGGTCCCATTCGTTTCACTGACGGGCTCCAGTTCATGGTTCGATCGCCGTGATTCGGCAAGTAATACGTACAATAACATCTGTCAGCAACCTGACGAGTGAATTACGTTTTGTCGACATCACCGATTAGAGTCGGTGCCCCAAGGCGGAGGGTGAAAATATTAATGTCTGCAAAGTATCATTGTTGAAGCTTCATCCCAGTAATTGTTACATTTTCTACGGTCTTGCGAAAAACTTCAAAAAATTTTTTAATTTAATAGCATGATTATTCTAAATATTATTCCACTTTACTAGAAGCACAACACTAAAGCCCCATTTTCACCACTCGATCATCCTCGATCATTCGCGTCTAGCATTTACCGGTTTTCAACGAGAACGATTGCAACGAGCACCACTGTTGACACTGTTTGAGCATTTCCTGCGATCAGATGACTCCCGTGTTATTAACTACTAAATTAACGTTAGGCACTTTTTGTTTTCCAACCCCATCGCGAAACAGTCGAAATCCAATTTAAAACAATTTAAAAACTGACAAAAGATGACGTCAAAATGGGAGAGTTGTGACATCGGTCCTAGGTGTTCACACTGAGCGCGCAACGAACGAGCATCCCTTTGATGATTCGTCGGAAAACCGACATTGTGTGGACCAGACTCGAGCACGAGCAAGCCTTCCACGCGAACATTTATCGGCCTGAAGCGACTGTTTACTGCCTGGTACGAATGTTAGTCCGAAGCTCCGAATCGCAGCAAATATTCGAGCAGTGTACGCTGAGGTTAAGAAAGTTTCACTCGTCTTACTGACTTTCCACACTCTTATAGTTTAGATTAATTATCACCATTTGATCCATCTTCGTTACTAAATGAAGTTTACTACTCGTAGGTAATCCACTGTGGATACACGTTATAGCCCTCAGTGAGATGGCAGTTAATGAAAACTGTTGGGAAACGAATACGTCAGTACTAGAGAAGTCTGATTTCGGAGTTTTGAATTCTTGAACGGAAATACAAAACATCAACTGTCACTGATTTCCATGATAATCACAATCATCTGTCAACCATCTGAAAGATACCTCCTCTTTGTAATGCCCTCAAATCTCGATTTAAAAACCTCGAAAATTCCGAGATACCAGCGATGGCAGTTAATGAAAGCTTCCAAACTTCCACCAAGTTCGTCACAAAACAACAATAAAAGGTTGCGCGTGTCATCAAGGCTCTGTTTATTAGTTTGGAACCGCTGACAACTTGGTTTTTAGAGTTCCCCTTTTGTTTTTAACTGGAATCTATATTTTCAAACCAACAAAGTTTGATAATGAATACCAATTTACTATCGCATTATGTGGAAAATGAAAACAAACATTAGAAATGATATGCTGCCGAACGGAAAAGTAACAGAACAATATTCCCCGCCGGGTAACATTAATTCTTACATTTAACTGTTGTATTTAATATTACATATGACTGCTATATTCAATACGAAATTCAAAATGAAAACGCTGAAAATTCTTTCACTGGGGTTTATTATTCAATTGGCTCGCGTTCATGATCTGAATTTCTACTAAGCTTTGGAGTGTGCGTGTTTCACAGGTGATAGAGCGATTATTGAATTTCAGGAGATATGCATAGAGCACGTAAATCTGTTCTCAACCAAAATACATATTTGGATTGTTCAGCTGATCATATTTGTGTGCCTCCTGAAATTCAATAATCACTCTATCACCTGTGAAACACGCAAACTCCAAAGCTTAGTGAAAATTCAAATCATGAACGCAAACCAATTGAATAATAAACTGTAGTGAAAGAATTTGCAGCGTTTCATGCGTATCAGAATGCTTCAAACCGTGTATCGGCTACAAAGCCTTTTAGGAGTTCACTCCAGTATCCATATTACTACATCACTACATTACTGGGTTACTGCGATGAAAACATAAACAATAATAAACGGAAATAACGCGAATGTTGGCAATATAAATTTTGGCCATAGATCGGGAATGGTTTGACCTACTGACCTGGGGAGGGGCTCATTCGATTCCGCGTGAAGTGTTCTTCAAAAAGAGTACAAATTTAGGCCGCCTTGACTTTTTTTGAGGTTTTTAGGGATTTTACAAAACTTTGTCAACCCTTAAAGGGCACTTTAAATTAAGTGAGAGAGCTGGCTCAAGAATTGGGGCGTCGCCGGACCAACACGGATGATTTTTCCTGAAAATTTCAGCTTTTTTGCTTCAACTGTTTGGGAGAAGTCGTGCGTACGGCGGACGGACGGTAAAATTTTTATTGCAGATTCGGATTCTACACTCTTTGAAACGTAAACCTTGAAATTTTCAGGGCGGGTTAGAATTTTTTTTCAAGAGCGATTACAATGGTTTATTATTGAATAATAAACCAAAAACTAATAAGAAAATATGAACTCCAAAATTTATGAAGAATTATCGCAAACACCTTAACTTATAATTCGGAATGGGTGAAGCCTAGGTCTGGATTTGGGACAAAAGTTATGAGACATATTCGATTCGGTTGACTCTTACTAACTATTCTTCTCGAAGAACTTATTTATTGAATAGTTGAACATATTAACTGTAGTGAGCTTATTTATTTTATGGTGATGTTTAGTTTTGATCAATTACCCTGCTAGTGGAATCTCCCTAAATGTTATCAAGTATCTATACTGTGTTGCACAAATTTTAGAAAAATTTAACACCAACATGTACGAGTTGCTACTAGATGGTTCTGGATTACAATGACATTGGAAGAATTTGAAATTTTGTTAACGTGAAATAGTTGAAACTAGGTTTCATGATGCCTTACGAATTTCACTGCTGTAGGTTGTGAAATATGAATTCCGTGAAAATTGATTGCCAAATGTTAAAAGAAGGATAATATTCCGATATTACCAAAATTGTCTGGGATCGTGCAAGTTACCTGGCTAGATTTGAAAGCCGTTGGATTGTCGTAGTGTTTGCGGAAGCACCAACTTGAATTATAGACCTCTTTAACTTATTAGTATATTCACACTTGAATTCTATAATGTATTCAATCATTTTGATTGGTACTTTATTTCAAAGGCCAGTCTAAAGCAAACGAACAGTGTTCACAAACAATCGTGAACCAGGTGCGTGACCCTGTACTCAACGTACGAGTCATTTCCGCCATTGCCGGTACACAGATTGATCATCAAAGAGATTTGTGTTCGTTGAGAGTCTGGTGTAATCAGCAAATCGGCTAGTGAACGAGCGTTATTAGGTGCTGGTGTTTCCACCATAATTCCATAATTATGGTGGTTCCATAATTCTTTGGTGTTTGCGTTTTTGTTTTCATGCAAATTTAAGTGGAGTGGAACAATGAGGAATCCCTCGAATTAACTTGGTTTTTTTAATTAAAAATTGGGTATATTTTAAAAATGTCCGCCCTCAGTTAGCACCAGGGAATAACTCCTGACTTTCAAAAAGAAGACTCCCACATTCGCTTTATCTTCCTTTGGCGGAACTTCTTGATTTCCGACAGTATTGCAACCTTCAACAACAAAAGCCTGTGCCATTTTCATTAATTTTTGTCGCGAACTTTCTCGAATGCTCGAGAACAACTGATCATTCGGGCCTGCTGAGCGAGTGAGAAAGGAAGCTCGTTCAACGTATATGCTAAAATTTGCGAAGGTTCGCAAACTTTCACTAGCAGCACTCGTTTGGTGTAAACGAGATTTAAAACTAATTATAAGATACAACTCATGAGGATGCTGTACTTTCCACACTACTTGGTTGGGGTTTTTTCTCGTAGGGAAATCATTCACTATATCGAAATGATTCACTGCTTATAAAACACGCTAAGGAGAAATCCGAATAAGAAGTCATATACGTTAATGGGATAACGAATGAGGAAGGAAACAATTTAGTGGGGGACAGTGAAATTACTTCAAACAAGCAACGCGTTCGAGTTATCGAATGCTGAAATTAACAAGAGCCGATGTATATAATGTTATTATTCACTATGTCACGTATGGCCGTCCACCCAACTAAGGCTCCCTGGCATGTGCCTGTTACGCACGCCTGAGCGTTTTGCACCAGAATATGTCACCTTCTGCTGATCGTACTTGTGTTATATAATGCAAAACATCGAGGTGACGACGCCTTTTTGCTTTCTTCCCTGTGGTGTCCCGAGTGAGATGCGGAATTTTTGAAATATATCTAGTAAATAGGTCTACCTATATGTAATATGCAAGGTGAAAATGGCAACGGTAGGCGACATTGACTAGATCGCTTAAACACAGATGTGTAGCACGGTTAAAATCTCTGTAATATCTTCCATGTTGCTTGGTAACATTATTGAAATGTTTCTAATAATTTTATAATATTCATTAATGAGAACAAATGGTTCTAAGAAGTCATTAACATTTAAGATGATGTTCAAGATCGACCACACGACAATGAAAAAGGATATTTAATGATAATATGTTTGTTCATGCGAATTAACCTGCGTTGGACCTGGAGCAAGAAAGTTCGTTGTTGACTGCACACAGCCTAAACCGTACAGTAACTGAATTGTCATAGAAATTAGATAAAAACTGAAGACATCATGGTGTAACGAAGAGCTGCTGCTTCATATGTAACTGACATGAATTTACGCAAATGGATTGTCAATCGTAGTAACTAAAAGGCTATGATGCCCCTCATGAATTTTAACTAATGTTAGCTCCTACAGATGCAATTGAAACCCTCAAAAAGTTTCGGAAATTATGTCAATATTGTAACTACCCAAAAATGTTGAAATATTCAGAAACGGAAGAACAGCAATGGTATCGTCACAATAGCTAGATCATCATGCCTCAGACATTATTTTAGCTTATGCTCATCAATGTCCCTCCATCTTCCAAATTTGATGAACTCAGCTCTGTTCAACCTCCTCTCAAGCGCAACGACTCCCAGCAAATGAAAAATTGGATTTCACATGCGCCTAATTCAACATTGCGTTATAGGAGCTGTTATATTTATTGCTAGGCCGATCCACCATGAATCTCCGTAAATGTATTGAACTCTATAATGCATTAAGCTCTGCCAGTCTTTTGTATTTTTCCTCATTTTAGCCTTTGGGAAATCTTGCTGTTGTCTCCCAGTCTTGAGAGAAGAGAGAGGAAGCGGCGGCGTTTACAATTCGATGATATAATTCACCTTCCTCTCACTTCCTACTACTCTTCAGTGGTAAAACTGTCGTTTAAGCACCTTAAAGAAGGTTCGTCACTAGATAATCCAGCCATGGGACGACACATTCTCTTCAGCGTAGAGACCATCTACTCCCCCCTGTAAACGTTGTTTTTACAGCGAATCCGCTCAGCCTGTACTCGACCGTGAATATGAAATCTTCCTTAAGGTTCGTTACTGATAATTGCGCTATAGTTACCAGCGGAAGTTATCCAATAGATTTAATACTGGCAATTTCTGCAACGAAAGCTGGCCTTCATTTCGTGATTCTTGTATGTACCGGCTCCACTGACACATCACTCCATACGAGATTTCCTGATTTGCCATAACTATTTTTGCAGTTTAACACATGGTTTCAATTAATTCCTGCGTCGCAACCACCACTAATCCAACATTGTCGGCGATGCCATCCCGGAATCTGTCGCTCTCAGTCTTGGTTAAAGTTAGTAAAAGCCATTTGGACGATTCTCCATGTATAACTCTCCGCAGCTTGTTACTCGGAAGCTAACTCGTTACTCAAGGTCCCCAAAGAGGATAGCTTATTACTCTAAGCTTCCATAGGGAGCAACCTATTATTCAAAGTCCCCTGGAACAGCAAAATCCTTTTAATGGGGACTGCATATTTCACCCGAGCGACCCGAGAGTGAAAGTAGCATATACATAACAAAAATGTAGATCTGTAACTGACGGGTATAGCATAGATCGGTGGTTGAAATCGTCGTTTTGAATACTTAACCTAAATCATCATGATGTGCAAGGTGGTTTTAGTGAATGTATGTGTAAGGTATGAATGCTGCAAGAAACGCTACCAAGTACGCTTATGCACATCAACTATGTCAGTAATCATGCTGACATCCCTTCTACATCGTGGAGCTACACACCAGAACATCGACATTCGACGTTGCAATTCACAGAACCTATTTCACTCAAAATGTGTCCAAATGAAGTGATATTCTACATTTTTTCTACCAGATGTGAAAATATTGTTGAGCAACACATACTTATTAAATTTTGAAGTGGACTCGATCGCCAAATAAAATAATGTAAATTACACTTTGTATAGTAATTACCGCCGAATAGAATGGGTATAGCACCCAAAACGGAGTGTTCGATAAATACGGCGTGCAGACCTGCAAATTCACATGGGTGCAGACATACATATTTTTTTCGGGGCCAGGTGCAGATTTACGGTTACGTCCTTTAAGGCTTTAAAGTTTTACAATTTATCGCTCTCATTTACCAAAATCTTCGATTACGGGTTACTAGTCTAATGACTGTTTCAGACGGTATTTTTTGAAAAACCGTCATTGACAATCCATTCAGTTTTGGTTTATTATTCAATAATAAACCATTGTAATCGCTCTTGAAAAAACAAATTTTCAACCCCCCCTGAAAATTTTATGGTTTAAGTTTCAAAAGATGTAGAACCCAAATCTGCAATAAAAAATGTTCCGTCCGTCAGCCGTACGCCGTGAGCCGTAAACACGATTTCTCCCAAACTGCTGGAGCAAAAATCTGACATTTTCAGGAAAACTCAATATTGGTCTGACAACGCCACAATTCTTTATCCAGCACTCTCACTTGATTTAAAGTGCCCTTTGAGGGTTGTCCAAGTTTTGTAAAATCCCTGGAAACCTCAAAAAAAGTCAAGGCTGCCTAAATTTGAACTTTTTTTTAAGAACTTTCCATGAGGAATAAAATGAGGCCTTCCCAGGTCCGTAGCTCAAACCATACCCGATGTATGGCCCGATATGTTATTGTTTTTGTTTCGATAGCAGTAACCTAGTGATGCAGTGAACGTGGATACTCATAAAAGGGTTTATAGCCGATACACGGGTTGAAGTATTCTGATAACCATAAAAAAAAAAAAAACCGCAGCAAATTTTTTACTTTGGTTTATTATTCAATTGGCTTGCGTTCATGATTTGAATTTCTACTAAGCTTTGGAGTGTGCGTGTTTAACAGGTGGTAGAGTGATTATTGAATTTCAGGAGGCACTCAAATATGATCAACTGATCAATCCAAATAGGTATTTTGGTTGAGAACAGACTTACGTGCTCTATGCATATCTCCTGAAATTCAATAATCACTCTATCACCAGTGAAACAGGGACACTCCCAAGCTTAGTAGAAATTCAAATCATGAACGCTAGCCAATTGAATAATAAACCCTAATGAAAGAATTTGCAGCGTTTTTAATTCTCATTGTCAAGAAGCTTAAGTTCTACGTCAGCGAGATCATTTCGATAGTAACTTTAAGGTTCCTTGAAAGGAGTCCATTTTCTCCAAATAATTATGTTCTTAAAGCTAGGAATGTTAGGTCCCATCACGAACATTCATTCCCGTGTTTCTGGTGATTGGGGATGTCTCAAATTGAAACGTTCGAGTAAGGCATTCTCCGACAGCAACCTGCAATTCGCTTTCGATTCAGGATTAATCGGAGCTGCACACTGCTTTAACGTTATTGGTGTTGAATTAGTCGATGACAGCCCTCTTTTTCTACAATTCGTAATACATCTTTGGAATGTTCGAGTAGTCTCACTCAGATTCATTCATATTCTAACATAACTATTACTACCTATACATATACTGTTGATCACCAAATCAAATCGATTTTAATCTTGTTTCACCTAATTAACAGCTGTATAGTAGCTCTTTTTCCCTATTAGGTAGATAATTGTCGACTGAACACGTATTTGATTGCTTTCCGCGAACTCGCCTGACCTCTAAAAATCTTTCCGGATCATTCAAAAGAAAGGAAAAATGGGTTACGGACGCGACGTCCAGAGACCCGGGACTGAGGCGCATAAGAAGCCAACGTCGGAATCCTGAACGGAGAGCCCGGCCGAACAAAGGAAGTAGGTGTGAAGGAAAATGAAAGGATCTTGAGATCTCGCAGAAAACGAGTTGTGCCATCAATTTTTATGTAATTCCCGACTCCCACCCCGAGGGACGTACCTACGCCTGTCTTGGGAGGTGTAACCCCGAAAAGAGTGCTCCTGCCCCCTGGACACCGTGAAAATCAAGGTAACAAAAGACGGTTGACAGCGGGTAGTGGATATAAGACATGGCTCTCCTGCTTGTCCCTCCAGTTTAGTGACGATCAGACATGACTTCATACCTAGTAAGTCGAACACACATCCTTCAATATACTGCATTTTATGTACGAAAAATTACATTGGACAATTTTTTTAAAATTAAGTTGGTGCCATAAATGAACACTCAAGCATTCGTACTACATATTGACTCCGTAACATTCAAGCTTTTTGTGCTAATAGTTCAATTTCATTCAAGAAATTTGTTACTGCCACGATAATTACTCATTACAATACAAAAAAGTGTAAAACAACACAATTTTATTCGCATTTCTAACCAAAATAATAGTTATCTGACTAAGATTTGAGGCTTTAGGTAATTCTTTATCAAGTTACATGATTCGAGGGAGAGGTTAGTTTTCAAAGTCTCGGTAGAATCTGAATTTTTTTTTTTTGGGTTTTAGCATGTCTTCGTCAAAATTTAACTCTACCAACCAATATCATGACATTTTTCAGTTAATTTAAGCATTACAAATAGACATAAATATTTTATGTACACACAATTTCCGAAAGTTGATAATTATCAGGTGCATGTACGTGTGTCTAATATTTAAATCAATTCCGAAATTCTTAATATGTAATTATAAATATTAACTTTTTGATTAGGAAAATGTCTAATTCAATTTTGAAAAACCATCTTCGATTAGGAAAATATTTATTGCTGCAATACCAAAATGATCCATATTGAAGATACTTTTGATCAGTTGTTGAATATTTTTGATCTATTTTATCTTTTTTACTGAAACACAAACGACATTTTCCTTCCCTCGTCTATAAATTTAAAAAACCTACTCGATTGAAGAGCACTTACTAATTAAGTTCTCCTGGGGTAGTCTGTGTTTGCTTATGTAATATCATGACAATTTATTAAAAATCTTATTAAATAAACAAGAGTTACATTTTTTAGGAATATGTTCTTATTTACATCAAAACTTCACTCTATAAACATCCGATTACCAGGTAGTAGTACTTTCTTTCCTCCAAATTAGGATTTTAAGTTTCAAAGAAATCTCCATATCCGTTTCCTAAAAAATGAAAAAAGCACACTTCCATGCTGGTTTTCGAGCTTATAAGTTAGGTTGATGGTTGGAAACCAAAATGTATCGAATTTTCTATTTCATTTCCAACGATTAAAAGTCCTAATGGAATCGACTTCTTCCGGGGCCCAGGGAGTACCAGGAACAACCCCAAAAAGGCCGATCTCCTTTTTACACTCCTTTCTTTGAAATGTCGTGGTGTCTATTCATCTGAAACAATCTCATGATGCATTGGATGAATACGACGTATTCTAGAACACAAACTAAAACACACGAGAGGTTCTTGAGAGGTCAAGAAAAGTTGGTTTATCCACAACATGTAACATCAGTGGACAGCCTCACCTGGTTTATCTGTCTATAATCGAACAACGGAAATAACTCTGACTCCAGTTTTTCAAAGTGGTACAATATGAGGAGTATCGGTTAATTGATAATAGACAAAACATCAATGACAAAAAGTTTAATATCGCAAGAGGTTGGGAAGGGGAGGAGGGAGGTCAGCCCCTGCCGTGTATGACGTAATTTAATATTGACTGTCTCCCCGTTTTTTCTCCAAAATTATTTTAGTACTTTAGTAGGAAATAGTGTACGCTCAAAGTTACTGTTTAATTGGATATACTGTCCAAGGCAATTAAAAACATCCAATGGGATATTAGTTATGTGATCATAATGGTTAGGAAGCGTAAGAATTCAAGAGGCGCCAAAACGGTGTTAGTTGTGGGAAGATGATAAAAATGTAAACATATCTGCCATTCAGATGATCTATAGGTTCGACACTAGAATACATGTTGCCGATCGCAGCCTGGTACTACCAGACTCGTAAAGGGTGGGAGGGGGCACTAGACCCGATGCTCTCGGGCCTGGTCTTCCTAAGGGGTCCCGATTTTCTCGAAAAAACGTTATTTGTTGTAAAATAAGAGAAGCAAAATGGGAAAATTGACAGATCAATCTTTCCTTTCCGATCTGGAATTGCTTTTGGTTTAAGGCGCCTGGTTAGCAGAATGCACATCGAACGATGGTAGAGCGTGGGCCCCGACCAATTACGGAGATAAACTGCAGCTAGGATGAGGGAGGTAAACAAAAGGTTTCCCTGACAGATTTCGTGTTATTTACGGTACATAGTTACGGCGGTTCGTGGGCTTTTTTTACCAGAATTTTTGTTTCACGGCCCTGAGTACTATTCTTTAAAGTTCACGTTCAAGAACCAAATATTCAAACGTTGGTTATTCTCAAACCCATTCCTGATTTCTGTTGGGGATAAAAACTCTTATACTGGATAAAAACTGGTATTTCTTGTTTATGAAAGAAAACCCACTGCAAAAATTAGAGTGTTCTACCACACTATATACCCACGTTTTACATGTTTCGTCTTTGGTCTAGTGGTTTTCGATTCTTCTGGCGATATCGGTGGTGAGCGCAACGACGTACAAGAAGAACTACAGGCGCAACTATGACGACAGTGGAGAGGCCTACAGCAGTTACGGTGGCAGTTCGTCCTTCAAGGGCAGCGGAGGCGGTTACAGGGGCGGGGCCAGCGAGGGGCGGAGTTCTCAGAACAAGAGGGACTTCAACGCCGGGTACGACGGCGACGACTACATCCCTCCCATTGGCATACAACATAACAACGACTACTCAGGTAAGTCCATTTTCTTTCAACATTAGGGTAACCTCATTTATTCATCGTATTGGTGAGTTTCTCAAGACGTCACTGGCTATATACGCTACATATGCTTCAAATAATTGAACCGACCAAGAGTTCTCGGTCTGGATACAGTCAAACTAGCCTTATTCGAAATCTTCTTCAATATTTTCATTAAATCTCTCAGCTATTATCTATTGCTTGAATGATGTTCAATTTTCTAGCGAGCATTTGATAATTCACACCATCCACGGACAGATGGGAGAGGGGTACTCGACGACCTTCATAAAGGAACACGGATTTTCTTGAGACTTTTTTTTATTAAGGAGGGATCATAGACAAAATGGGATCATTCTCAATTTTTCACAATCGATATTTCTCCCTTAATTTTCTTCTCTGTCTCGGAATGGCCTTTAATAATTAAATAATTTATTACTAAATATATTTGGTTACATTAGTTTGTAGACTTTGGGTTTTTCTCGTTTTTCCATTCTTTAAGGGGGCCCAGATTTAGTCCCTGGGCCCGGATTCTCTCTTCACGGCCCTGAGATTCAGTACAATACAAAAATTGAGACAACCATAATTTTTGCTACCCTGTGATTTGGAAGTACATGTCCTCCTGGTTGTTGCGTTTATGTCCTCTGTCAGACAGGCCACTTTTCGGGGTGTTCAAATACTTGGTTCTTGAACAAATCTCGGTTCCTCATTAATACAGGGTTTAGGTAAAATTATATTACCGTCATCACTCAATTTTCACAATGGAGTCGATATGTAAATAACATTCCCCAATTAACAGGATGTCTCAATTGATGTTCCCAGGGTTTCAAGAATCTATTTCAGAGCTCAGTTTTTAATTTTTCATTACTGGTAAGTTGTCATTCGTACTGAACTTTTCCTGAAGGAGTTTTCCTACCAGAGACCGATATCATTGAATATGTCTCAACCGAAAATACTTCATTTTCACAGCACGGGCAAAACCGCGCTTCTAGCATAAACCCTAGAGTGAGTTAGAATATGGACCTAATTTATACATCCGATCCAGGGTATGAAACAATTTAGAAAGTTTCAAGTTCGTTACCCACCGGACAAACATAAATACCCAGCTAAAAAACAGTGTGTTTTCCGAATCCATCGTATCGATTTTACTTCTATCGTCAAACTGAAGAAGATATCTGTTTTGCAGGCTTAGGAGATGGTTATCAGGACTACGCTTCGGGAGGTAGCGGTGGTACGGGAGCCATCAGCTACAGCCACGTAGTGACCGAACATCGCCCCGTACAGCGCGTCCAGGCATCAAGAATCAGAGCAGAATCCACCAACATCGTCGAAAAACCTGTACCCTTCCCTCTTAAGGTGAGTACTCAAACAACATACGAATGAACTACACGGTGCGAGGCTTCTCACAATTCCACCACGTCTTCAACCTCTATGGATATAAAGCTCATAACCGTTATTGTTACTTACCGTTACTTATTACCGTTATTGTTTGGTAATTAATAACATAAGGCTATTTATAGTTTTTCATCTTTTCAAAAAAAAACTCATGTGTATCATCAATATCGTTTGTGCCGTTTGCAAAGAAAAATAGAATAAACCTTTAAAAACGAGTTTATCTCCTTTTCATGAGTCATTCCTTACAACGTTCGTAGACAATCATTCTTTTGCAAAACCCATCTCCAAATAGGATTGTTATCGAATATTGACGCATTAGGCATATCTAATGGTAGAATTTGGGCTGATTGTCTTCATCCGATGAAATCGAGGTTTACGTTCGAAAGTTCAAATCGCGTAATTTTGTTGCTCGTATGATGTTTTCATGATTGTGGTACATCCCAATCAAAATACCCTTTCTCTCGAAGAACATTCACTCAATACAAGTAGGATTACACTAGAACCGTAGGTATCTGTTGCTCCATCCACTATCAGTTTGCTTCAAGACTTTGTGTAGGTTAATTTATTTCTCAGATAGGTATATCGTGTGATGAGAGACTGGTGCAGAACGTAGCATCAAGACTAAATTATAGGATATCTGAATAATGTTCAATAATATTGGCGGTAGTGACAGTGCAAGAAACATTTTATATTCAACATTACCGTTTTAATTTTGAGGGTTGAGTTCAATAATAAGTATCATGATTTTAAATTGCTTCTTTTGACTTTTAATATTCAGGTCCAGATTCCAGTGGTTCCAGCCTTTGATAGACAATACCTTCCGTTAGTTCCTCTCGCACCAGTGACGCCTGCTGTGATTGCCCCAGTCAAGTACCCCATCCAGTTTTTCAAACCCTTCTCCTACCTGACACCCGAGAAACAGAATTCCGTCCCTTCGAAAAGCGATCAGCCGGAGTACGTTCTCACCAAAGTCCCTTTGGTGTACCACGCCAGCTACTCAGAGGGTCCGGCCGGTCAGAACGGTTTCAATCACGCTCCCGTCAATATCAACCACGCCCTGTCAAATTTCAACACTGGTGGATCCCATTTCAACCATGGAGCAAACAACCTCAATCACAACTTCAACCACGGCAATAACTTCAACCACGGCAATAACTTCAATCATGGCAATAACTTCAATCATGGCAATCATTTCAACAGTTTCAACCACATAAATCCAACAATTTCCACCCCCGGGTCACCGTCTTTTAATAATTTCAACCACGTGGCTCCACCGACACCGCTGGTGCCTACCCCCACCCCGTACCACCATCACCATAGCCATTAATGCCATACGTTTGTAGCTATTATTTTGTGTACATATTTATGTAAATGTTCAATCCCTGAACGCTTGACTGCTAACGTACAAATTAATATTTAAAAGTTATGATGTTACCTATTAAATTTTAGTTTTTCAATCTTGTATAATTTATTTAGCTATCTCTTTCCTACACTTTCATCAACAAGAACTTCTGAACTCCAAAGCAGTTATTTATCCGAGTGGTAGTCCAGTCATTTTAGCACTTGTATACCCACACAAAGGGGTATTATTTTTGTATTATACAACCTTCCAATGAGGATCACGTGTCAACCAGAAATGGACAGTACATTCAAGATATGTAAATCCCAAGCAGACTCGGAAAAACACGCAAAAATTTAACTTAAATTTAACAAGATAAAATATACGTTTTAACAAAATTATTAAAATGTTGAGCTGCCTTGAACTGTGATTGATGCTTGATGAGCATTCACCAAAACAAAACGCCCTACTCCGCCTGTAAGAGTAATAAAATATCCGAGGACTCCCAGCATGAAAGTTTCCAGATACGATCAGCTTTCCAACGGTGTATTCAAAACTATTTTGAATTTTCTTATAAGCACTGAATAATGTGTTTCTGAGAAAAACAACACATGGAAAACGGAAAAAACGGAAATCACGGTGAAAGCTTCTTAAGAAAAAGCGAGTAGACGAGTCAGTTTGATCAATGTATTCTCCCAGGTTTGGGCTCCTCTGGCGAGCTTGTGGTACCTAGTTCTTACTGTTCGGATAGTTGAATTTTCGCACTCAAGTTTTGTACAGCTTCATAAAAACGAAAACAGGTTCTCAAAATGTTGATGGGTACATAAAATGGGTTGTGCAGCTAACCTCGTCAACTATCCTAACAAGTTCATAAAGCAGTACGATCATTTTGACTGTTGAAGCCACAAATTAATAACATATTCCTCAGAAATATGAACATATGGTTATTAGTTTATTGCTTCCAAAGCTGTCCACCTACCGATCGAAGCAAATGAGGGAGGTCAACTACTTGCATTCATCTAGATTCGGTAATAGTACAATTCGATTCAGGGAGAAAACCCACATTGAATCCTCCAGACTCTGTCATTCCTTAATCCATTTCCAGCCAAGGGTACAACAAATGAAATAGAAATAATTTATTGCTAATTTTATATTTTATTAGGATCAAAACAATGAAATAATGCAAAAATTTAAACTTTAATCAAAATTGTTATACTTAATTTAAAGGAGGACGTAGGCGTCCTTTTGGCCGGAAACACTGTCGGACGTGGTACGTCTTGAAACACTTGGGGTGTAAGTTCACATCACATTTTTCCCACATGTACAATTTTACCATCGCAACTTTTGTACCTTCTCCGTTTATCATCCGAGTTTCTTACAATTATGGGCCCCACGTTGTTGAAACTGGAGTTTCATGATCGGGATGCTGCAGATGGACCATACGAAACCGTCGAGCCTTTTTCGTGCAATTCAAATTTCATCATTTCCCACACTACGTTAGAGAGAAATTCTATTTGGGATATAGATTTTGAATGTATGCGGTTATATATTTTCCATGAATTGACAACGGAACTTCTCAATGAGTTAGTGGCCACCACCATTTATTGCTTCTCACTTAGCTTTTTTTTGGTAGTTGGCAACGCCTTTATCAAGCAAGTCTACCTCTCCCATGAACTGATCGATCGATACCTTACCTCTGACCGCTTTGAAAAATCGTTTCACTTTTTGTAAGGGTTTGAGATACCAGCGTAGTTACTGGCTACAATGACTAACAAGTTGTCATGCCATTTTACCACCAGCAAATTTGATTTGTGGTCGTATGCTGAGTCCATGGATCCTCTTTCTTTTTTCTCTAAATCTTTATTTGTCAAGAGGGGACATTTTTTCAGTCTATTTTCTCTCACCGTTCCCGTGGCTCGGAATCCTTTATCGTTCAGCGAATGGAATAAAGCATACAAATAAAATAATAAATAAAATAAAAAAGAACTTACAAAGTCAAGCTATAACCAGGATTTTGATCATCCTCCTTATTTCCATGTTTTCTACATCAGAAACACGTTTTTTGCAGCTTAAAAACGCCTGCTTATAAAAGAAGATGTCGGGAAGGCAATTGAGATAAAAAAGTAAGTACAATTCATATATTTTATACTGGAAATTAACATTAAGAAGTCAAAAATACCATGATGCTGAACATGAGTGTTATTCTGAAAAACTGCAATCGTTATGTAACCATTTATTCATCTTAGGCGCTCAAGCGTTGAATGCCACCTGTGAGGCATTTTCCCCTATATTTATTATTCTTACATTAGCGATTTAAATAATGGCATCTTATCTAACAGAAATCATTCGCTTCAATTCGATTCACGAAGGAGACTCCGATCGACCCATTTAAATGAATTTAGTTAACGTCCGAGAGAAAGTTCGACGCTCAAACACCTCGTTGCCGAAACATTTCAGGGGTTACGTGACTCGAAAGGATTCACTGAGGGCGTAAAGAAGAAATTGCAGACTATCGCCGGAACTAACGGTAACCGGTGGTTAAGGACATCTAGGTGCTTTTGTCGTTTTGATTAGAGCTATTGAACCTTTTCAACACCGTTTCGAGCTGAGACGTGATCTTTACCTTCTATCTCCTTAGGTAATGGGAGTGTTGTACAGGGGATAAGCTGGTAAGACGATCGCTACAATACCGACATTGTATTGGAACTGGCATTGTACTGCCCAATGTACTCGTAGTTACAGATAAGATACTCGTACCACCTCGTTTACCCGTCTTTTCCCGGGTGAGGTTTATGAAATTGGTGAGAGATTCACATTAAAATTCAACCTTTGTCCTAGTATTAAATAGTAGGATTAAACAAATTATGTTTTCTCTTCTAATATTTCCGTGATAGGGTACTTGCTTGCATATATGCAAACAGTACGACTCCAAATAGAATGTCAGCTTCTTTAATGAACCCGAAACGGTCTGTGCTGAAACACTGCTCATCTCTTATTACATTGCCTAAATAAAATGAACAATTACATTTTTACTGCTCACAAATCTACTTAAGATAACGGAAGATTTGTCCTCTTTTGGGAGATAAAACATTTTCCTCTCCAAAATCAAAATTTACACTTTCATTTTGCGTTTTAGATTCTGAACAACTTTTTTTTTCGTTCTTTTTGTGTGTGTATGTGCGTTGAAGTCCTTCTAGCCCAATTCCTACAGTTTTTGTAGTATCATGTTGAAAATTTCAGGATAGTCTATCAATCTATTTTCTCACAAATCAATTCATCTCTCTCCGCATGCGCTAAAATTGAGTATTCCTTTATTTTTATTTTCTCGTGTCTAGTAGCCAGATCGCGTTCAAATTTTTCGGGAGTAGGAAAAAAATAGATTTGATTATCCCGCATGAGTTTTATAACGATAGTATTAATGGTAGATACTGCGAAGCAGCGAACTTTATTAATCTGTAATTGAACTGTATTAATCTTTGTAACCACCCAAATTCTTCAAAGTTTTCATCCGATTCTGATGAAATAGTCAGGAAAGTTAGATGTTCTCGTATGAGTTTCTTTGCTCAAAAATTTTTACATCACACTGCGTGTGTGTCCCTTAAGTCTCATTTTCCCAGGTTTTAATGGTCTTACAATATGCAACACAGTCGGGGAAGAACTGCAAAATAATCTCATATCAATTCCACTATGATCGCATTGTCATTCTATCACCTACATGTTACCCCTACAGACCCGCAAACATGTTTACTAACCTTTTGAAGGCGTTGACGTATGCGGACACTTTCACCAAATTATATTCTGTGTAACCAAATTATATTCTGGACCTTTCTGGATGACCCAAAAGCTCTAAGCGTTCATGTTACCAAGACAAGGAAGCCATGTGCCACAACCAACCTGGCCAACGTTTTTTGTATTCTAACTCGTTTTTATTACATTTTTGTAAGTAAATTAGTATTTTTTAATAGGATAAACGTAGGGGGGTTTGTCCAAATTTTGACATTCAGTTAACCAAGAGAGTTTTCAAACCCGTCTCAACTTCTAAGCGAAGAATGCGTCCCGAATAATTTTAAGTGTTCCCTTTTGATAAAGATCTCAAAACCTCAACCAAAACCGCTGTAAGTGTGGAAGAACCTGAGATATACCCCCGAGGTAAAATCACTGTATACAACATTCTTGGTAAGAACCATCTTCGGTTCACCGGGTTTTTATTCATGAAGTCGCTTAGTTAGGAAATGGAATCTAAGGAACTTTAACTTAGTTAAATGGACGTCAAACAACTTCTGCAGTGGAAATACTTTCTTAAAAGCCAAGTAGAAAGACACCAAAAAAAATAATAAAAAGCAGTGCTATTGAAAAGAAGAATTTTTTCTAAGCGACAAAACATCCGAGAGTCCAAGAAAACTGGGCCAACGGTCCGAGTTTTGTATAATTGTGTTTTGTTTGAGATAAATATAATTTTGAAGAATGAATTACAATAAATTAAAAATATAATGGAACCAACCCATGTAATCAGCGAAACTTCACGGAAATCGAGCTGACACTAGGTGTAGTTTTATGCGTGGTGTGGAATTACGATAGGCAAACTGGATAGGGGCTCTGAAACGTAAAAAGCAAGTAAAATCTTTGATTTTGGAATTTGTTCTTATTGTTATTGTATTTTTATTTTTTCAACCTCTTTTTCGAATATAGAGAACTTTTATACACTTCTTCATTGGGTAGCTTGGACCCTTATGAGGAGCTAATTCGAGGAAAAGGCTACCCTATACAAATGTTTTGAGTCATTCTGTTCTTAGAAAGCCTGAGTCAGGCACTTCAATAATTGCATGTAGGAATTTTGGGGAGAGCTTTGCCGGGCGTTCCCATCTGACTCCTGAATGACCGAAAACAGGAGAGCAGTTTCAAAAGGTGAATCACTCCAGCCGAAATCTTTTGCCGCACCTTCAAGACGGTGTTGATGGTTGAACGTTATCTTGTATTTAATCTCTCATTTCTATTCAGTGGTTTTCCTTGGATGTTAATTTTCCTTTTGTTTCTGCGATGTGTCTCAGCGATTTTCGTCTTTGAAGTGTAAAGGAAAAGTTGTGAAAATCGCATCCGAGTTCCGTCTTCACTGGCGATCAGCTGCAATATTCCTCATTTTTTCGCATGTGGGAGGTCAGTAAGGATTAGTGCCCTGTCGGCACTGTTCGCGAAAAATTGGGGAAGTTTAATAGACGTATCATTACTTACCTCATTGGAAATTAACCATTGAAGCAGATTTTGATACATGTTGCCAGTATTTAAACTGGATTCAAACGATGGGAGTTGCTATCGATGTAACATGAAGGTATTCTAACTTCTTAGTAACATTTTTGTTCTCAACTGCTACATCCCAAAAAACCGCCAAATCTGAAATAGTATGCGAGTTTACTCAACACAGTAAAATGAAAGGAAGAATGGTTGTCGTGGTGTTTTGTCAGCACCACTGTGGAATTTTTGCCTCAGGTTATTTTTCGATGTGGATAGCGCCAAAAACTCTCGCTTACGAAGTGTTGCTAATTTCGCCATATTCGCTCCCCATCTTCAGGGAGTATTTTTCGTATACCACAAGATGAAGAATGAAGAGATAAACCGCCCCTCCAATGGCGTGTCACAAAATATTTAATGGGATTAATTGTACTTTTGGAACCAAAGAATTTCTTGCATAGAAATTTCGCCCTACTGTAATATGCTGAGTCTCAGTAAGAAATTTAAGAGGTTTTGGAGATCAAGATTGGCTACAGCAGTTTATAAATAATGCTGACAACAAGGATTGAGGAAAATTGAATTGGAGCTATCATTTTCACTTTTATTTTTTTTATTTCATCCTCCACTATCGGTGTTTTTTCTTTAATTCGGCAGATTTTTTGTGTTTTTATTTTCGAGGTTTTGGGGTATTTTTGGGTTAACTCTATTGGTTTTTGCTGCCCCGTTTTGGCAAAACTGCCTGTCGGCAGTCAGATGAGTCTTTTCTTCGGTATTTTATCTCTTGGAAGACAGATGGTATTTTTGATCGGAAACTCTCGTTTTCTCAATCTAACACCGTCTGACAAGCTTTGTAAAGTGCGTAGGGTATTCGTTATGAGCAAAGTGTAACGATGGTAACATCCATTTATATTTCAGTCCTTCTCACATTGTGACCCCTAATGGATCTTAAAAATACGAGTATATCGGCACATATTAATAACATCTAATAGTTAATTAATTCAATTAATAGTATTGCTTTTGTTTACGAAGCGATATCTTTGGTTTTTTGATAACGAATTCGCTTTGAATGTAGCGATAACAATAATTAATAACTATACGTATTATAAAAAAATACGGTGCTAAATCTCTAAATCACCCACAATAGCATTTGGGGAGATCGTGGAAAATAGTTTTAATCAACTAAAAAAGATTATCTGCATTCTTGTCGATGCAAGTAACGAAAATAATAAAATTTCGTACAACAAACACTACGGAAGCCGTAATAAAGTGAATAGTGAATCTGGTGTATCACAGATGGGTTCCCAGTGCGGGCTTCATCGGAACTGTCGGCCGGACTGGGAGTTGTAGGACGGCCTGATTATTATCGGTACTTTGGCTGAGGCCAGCAGAAGTGGCTGCTGGAGTGGCAGCGATTGTTGGTACACCTGCGCAAACGACAAAATTGTGAGAAAGAGGAGCAAGAGATCATCGACGTTTTTATAGCGATTGACGATTTGAATGACACTTACTTGATTAAGCACTGTTTACTTTTTGCTATTCGATTCTAAACCACGGGTATTGATCCAAAGTTAGGCATCAAATTAAAACATTTTTTTTTTTACCGTTTAGGAATGGGGGATAGTATTTATGAATTAATAGGTGTGTCAAATTCGCTACTTCAAATTTATAATTACAGTTGGAACAATCATGCATGAAGCATGTGTTCTATAAAACAGAAGATATGGTGCATTTTTGAGATTTATTCTTAAGCGCATAGACAACGGCTATAAATGGTTTTAAGGCAATGAAATTAATAGAGGATCATCAAGTGTTCCAAAGAACCATTTCTGTTTAATGTGTCTAAAAATGAAAAGGAATCATGAAACTGGGTTATTCTTTGATTTCAAATGTGCTTATGGGCGGTTTGTAACTAAACTAAAAGACTGTGGAATATTACAGTTTAGTTTCTTTGGGAGTTTTGGTCAACAATTTTGGTCAACAAACTTATAGTAAAATGCTGCAAATTATTACACAAAGGTTTATGATGTCGGTATACCTTCAACACTGATCATTAACGTGTAATCACTAAATGCGACTACCTAACAAAAATTAATTATAGTAAATAAAACACCTGAAAACGCTTCACTAGTTTGTCAATATCGTGTAACAGAAGATATCGATTTCTCGAAAAGGTATTTTCGTTGCAATTATATCAGATGTTTATATGGTCGTCTATAAGACTTTTCTCTCACATTCACAATCACGGACGTGTTTTTGTTTTACATTTTTTCGTCTTTGGATTCTGAACAGCTTCGAACGCAAAACAACAAATTCGAAAACGGTAATAACGGAAATAGTTAACTTTTTTCTTGGTCGATTTAAAAGGTTCATTATTTAACAAAATAAACCCATTTCATTGATTGGAAACATTTGCGATCACGTCTTGGATAAAATCATGTCTTTAACAAACTTCAATACCAATGTGACCTAGACTTACCTTTCAGGTTATTCCATGTTATAGACACCCACTCCTTTGTTATTCATAGCGCTAAATATCGACGTTGCACACGAACGATAGTATTTCAAAGTAAGGAGAACACAGTTTTAAAAATGTATACTTTAAATGAATGTGTTAGTTAGTACCTACAACCTTGTGGTGTTCGATTTCACCTATTCAATTCAAGCTGCTCCAATTGATTTTGAAAGAAAACATGATAGTGAATTAAAAAATCACCGAAGGAAGGTAACTTACCGAAGAACAAATTTGTATTACATAAAACAGTTAAAGTCGTAATTACCTACTTATCACATTAAATGGCCCCTCGTCGAGAGATAAAGAGCATGCAATACGTGGAGGAAATACCTACCAGGATGCCTTGGCAAGCGTTTCTTGGCGCCTTGTCTTTTTCGTTGACTTTTGATGTTTAAACGTTTGGGGTCGCTGTCCTAATAAATATCACAACGAAGAGACAAGAGTCAATAGCCTGTCAAGTTCCGCTTGACTTAAATGCTCATCATTTGATTGCTCATCATTTGAAAGCTCATCATTCGACTGAAAAGAAATTTTGGTGCACAAAATTAAGACAACCAAACGGGTGAAAGCAGGAGAAAATTTTGAGTATGGAGTAAAAAAAAATCAATTTGGCATTCCATCGGAATTTTTCATGCAGTGTTTATAAGCTAGAAATGATGGCAACTGATGACCTGGATTTGTAGTAAGTATGCACCAGCGCATTAAGGCAGGAAGTCGGACTATTGAAAATTTACAAGTACATTAAATTTGAAATGAGAAATTTTGTGAACGGTTTTGTGATATTAACCTCAGATTATTTAACAACTCACCCTTCAAGGGCATTTATCTCGTTGTTCCAATGTGTTCCTCAGAAAGGGGTACTCCTGAGTTAGTGATTTTTAATACATTTGAAATGAGATCTCAAGCTATTTTTCAACCTTATATGAAATCTACATGATTTTCACTGTTTTTCGCCTAACTAAATTCTCATTATTCTACAAGGAACGTAAAGCACTGCGTACAGTTCAACCTCACTCCATTATAACCAGTCAAACTTGGTCATGGTTTGTAAAGTAGTTGGCGTGAGGCTTCAAACTATTTTTCAGCTATCATTCATTTTACATGGGCTCTACTTGTTTGATCCGTCTTATAACCTCATTCCTAAATTAACACTGTCCCCATTACAAAATAACGAAAAGTGTCAATGTTACTGGTTACCTTTTAAGACCTAACCACTTCAACGCGGTCTCCCTTCACTGTACTACCAGAGGAATAGATTATCACCATCTACTCCATCCTAAAACCCTCTCGAATCGCTTATTCTTTGGCAATATTAATCAATCAATGAAATTAGTGCAGTTTAATAGTTTGAGATTAAATTCACACTATTCAGAAACCATGAAATTAAAATAAAGACAATCTGTCAATTTCAAGAATTCTCGGACTTGCTTATGGAATCTGAACCAAATTTTTAACCAAAATTTCCCAACTATGACTGAGGGCTATAGAACAACAAAAGCAACTACCTACTGGCGTAAAAACAGCTTTTCAAAATCCGTCAACTACTGAATTTTGGATTATCGTATATCATTGTTTTTATTGCACTAATAATATAGATAAGGATGCATCGAACATTATTTTTTTATACGACACTACTTGGTCTTTGAGTCACACCGAATTGTAGAAGTAATTGGAAGGAAATTTTTGGAGAAAAGAAGTTAAATGTTTTTAAAATTTGTGTCCTGTGCGCAATGACTTGTGTGGGGGACTATTTTTGCTCTCACACTTGTTAAAATCCCTCTAACTTCTAAACCCATCGTGTACACCTTAAATATTATTTGTGGCCGTTAAACAGTTTAAATAAGTTAAATAAAGTCGAGAAACTGAATATGAATTGTTTGTTGTATGTACGTTTCGTACTAAGACCTTCTACGGCACATTGAAGTTCGGTATTTTAGAAAAATTACAATGTATAAGTCCTAGCCATTTCTAAAGCCAGTGCTGTTCACAGATATTTTCTCCTAGCCATCGCAAATTCTAAATTCTAAATAGAAACAGTTTCCGGTGAGATCTGAGAGCTGAACGAACAAAAAATGTGTTGATGCCGGATCGGGAAAATGACCATTTGTTTCCTTTCCGTGTAGAAGGGGATTATTTGGGAGGGTATTCTGACGGTTCAAGAAACTCAAATCTTTAGGGATTAAGAGAGCCAATACCTACCCTAACCTTATTACCTCTGTAATTTGATACGTTTACTAGAACCGGATGCTATTTGGAAATTATAAGGAAACACAAACCCCGACAAACAAACAAGCGACCATAATATTGGTCTTAATGGTCTAAAACTGAAAAGTACAAATGGTAACTTCGCATAAAGATCCATAAAAACACCTTAGAATTGATGCAAAAAATTTGTTGCTCGGCACAGGGACTACATTTGGGGTCTAGTTAGTCCTAGCTTCTTGCCAGCCCTATCGCCTCACACTCTTAGATGCTATGGGCCAAAAACCTATCCAAAATGTTTCAAAAACGTGGTTTGTAACTGGGGTGTCATTTTCAAGTGATTTGGGACGCCAAATCGATTGAGTTGAGTCCCAGACCAGTCCGAGCTCATCTGACATGGGGAATCTCACTTTATCGGATAAAATGTTGAAAACGGGACGGGAAGGGTTTCAATTTTTTTTTATTTCCTTGTTTTGACGACTTGGCAGTTGAGAAAAGTTGGTGAGAGGGAGTTCAAAAACAATAAACTTTTGTGAAATAATTTGCAGTGTTTTCCGTTCTAGATTAATCTCTTCACCCCGGCTTTCACTTTGTCTGCTCAGAAAATCACGTCTTGCTCACTTCACGTTTGTTACACTAAAATTCTATAATTTCTTGAAATATGTTTCAATTTCCCGCTGTAGTTTGCCACCACCCATGCTGCGGTTTTCTTAAGCAAAGCTTAAGGAGCAACTTTTGGAGCATTGTATTTACGCGTAAAACGTTTTCAAGTGAATGCTAAGATCATTTCTCGACTACTTCACCCTCGTCACGAAATAGTAAAAGGTGACGTATCTTCTACACTGGTTTTTTTACTTTGGAGTATTAGGAGTGAGGCAAATGTTATGCATACAACTCAATGTATCCGCTAGGTAGGTTCCTGTATTCTGTCATCCTTGCTCTCATGAGAAAGTCAAATTTGAGCAGCATAAGGCGTATTCTGCTAACGGGGAAGTCAATTGACCGTTCCTCTGGCCACGCTGTTGTTCGTCCCGGAAGGAACGCTTGCAAGCGGTGATGCAACGAATTTCTTAATGCACCTAACCTATTGGACTATGACAAGCAGCGGACGAGGCTTTTTTTCGCGCTAACCGGATAGTTTTGCCGGTCCGAGATTTACGAGTGTATAGGGAAGAGAGAGTTCGAGGCAATTACAGTTGGAAAATGCGTTAAAAAGTCGTCAAGACCTCGCGGAAAGAAAGTGAGCGGAGTTCGATTATTATTTCTATGGACGAGATCGGAAATTCCAGTTGCTCCTGTGACGGAAATTGTTCTTGAGCGATTTTAGTTCTAAACCATTTTATTCAGTTACGTGGAACGGACAGGGGGATAAAGATTTTAAAGAACTTGAGAGAATAAACTACAGCGATTTGATATATTTCAGTTCGGACCTTAAATTAAGGCATTCCACTCAACAAAGTGTATTAAGAACCTATTTCCATTTCTAAATCCTTAAGAAGTTTATTTTAAAAGTGTCAATTGTGCATCATGATCGAATTTTGGTAAGCATTTTTTTCATTTCGTAAGCATATTTGACGTATATTTATGTTTAAGTAGTTAGAAATGAGAGAATTTGTGCAAATAAATTTCCTGCTATCAATGTTAGGGCAAAAAAACTTATTCTATTCAAATAAATATGTAATTTAGATTCGTAGAATTCTTGCGCATTTCTTGACTGACCTAATTTAGCGCACAAATTGATTGATGTTCTAGTTATGTTTAGAAGCTAGTTTTTACTATATTCGGGAAAAATTATAAATTCAACAACTTTTTTACCGATTTTTCCACTTTTTTTGAAATTTGAACAATCGACTGTGCTCGAGAACTGATGTTTAACAAACTTATTGTTCACGAATGATTTGGTGGTCTGAAATTTTCTCTCTAAATTAAAATCTTTCTTTTTATTCTTTGAACGTTTCTATTGACCGTATTTCTGCCTGACTTTCCTACCTTAGTAATAACAGTAGTCAGTTGTAAACTAGCGGTTAAACCCGTTACCTGTTTAAACATCAAAGATTCATTATTCTCTTGTTCAGAATTCCGTCGAAACAGTTAGTAAGAATGCAATTTTAATTACTGAATACGATTTTATGAGGAAAAGTTCAAATCGAACAGAAGTTGGATGAATAACCCTAGCAAATCCACTGAATAGCATCTAGTAAAACGGTGATTGCCTCACGCAAATTGAATTAGGAAGTACATGTTCGGAAAGGGGAGGAGAGCCTCGTCACAGAGCCTAATTTTTCTTGCTCCCACAGAACCATCTAAAGCCAGGAAATTAAGCCTAAAGCAAAATGTTGAGACCAAAAGGTTGTAAAAACAAACTTTTCAAATGTTCCCTCTTCACTTTTGTTGAATTTCTATGTCTCTGACAAGTCTTAGAAGCTTGCGTCATTCCTCAAAGTCCCCCCCCCCCCCCCGCGCTCAAATTTGTCGAACGGAGTCTACAACCGAATGCAAACTGACAGAAAACCCAACATTCAAACACCCGAAATTCATATTAATCCATTCAATATTCCAATACTTCAATAATTTTTTTGGAACTTATCAAAGGGCAACAAAGCATTCGTTATCCTACCTGTTTTGCATTTTTTTTTTTTTTTTTTTTTTTTTTTTTTTGCTCTTTAGGGTCTTGCGCGTGGGCTTTTTATTCGGATTTATATAAATAATATAATTATTTGTTGAAATAACAGTTAAGTGGGTTAGCCATGCAGTTGTAGTGAATTATACCAAATTTACCTTGACTGGAGATGAAAACTGGGTTCCCGATCTGTCAATCGGATAAGAGAATTGGCCAGGGTTTAAGTAAGGGACTGAGAAGGAGGGCTTGGGGATGTTCAAGTTTCCAATGTTGGGGATATTGGGATAGTTTCCAACATTGGGGATATTAGGGAAGTTACCAACGTTGGGGATGTTAGGGTAGTTACCAACGTTCGGAAAGTTTGCAGCGTTGTGATAGTTTCCAGCATTCTGGAAATTGCCAACGTTGGGAATGTTGACGGGGAAGTTCGAGTGGCCGGAGGTGTATGAGGAGAATTGCGGGGTCGGGACATTGACGGGGAAGGACGAGGCTCCATTGACCGGGTAAGATGAGGCTCCGTTGATCGGGAAAGCGGGGGCTCCGTTGACTGGGAAAGAAGAAGCTCCGTTGACGAAAGGCGGCGACACTGGAGGACCGTCGTACTGCGGCACGTTCACAGGTGGAGGCGGAACATAGCTCGGGTTGTTGTACGGGACATCAGGAACGTTCGGGCTGTCGTACACTGGCGGCGGGTTGTTTGAGTTGGGAGCAGTGTCGTAATTAGCTTCGCTGGAGTAGCTCGGCGTCGACGGATTAAACCCGTCGTAGTTTTCCCCAGAGTAATTCGGAGATCCGGAGAAGCTTGACGAGCTCTTCGAATAGCTCGGTCCGTCTCCGCTGTAACTGCTCTTCGATGGTGGACCGTCGTTATCGAAACTGCCCTTCGCAGGAGGTCCGTCGTTGCTGTAACTTCCCTTCGGGGGCGGACCATCGTTGTTGTAACTCGATCCACTCTTGGAGTAATTCGGTCCGTCCGAGTATGACGATCCTGACCCTGAGAAACTCTGCGTATCCTTGGAAGGTCCTGACCCTTTCACAAAACTCGTCGGCGAGTCTTTACTGTAGTTGTCCCCTCTTGGACTAGAAAAGTATCAACAAAAATATGTTACATCAAATACCCATGATGAATGATCAATTGCAGAACAGAAATTATACAACATTTGTCATAACGTAGAAGAACGTGTAGGGCTAATTTTGCTTGGGAGTAAAAGCTCTTGGTAACTTCCAGTCCACCGACCAAATCCAATTATTAGGTAGTTACTGTAAGAAGTGTTCGTAGGAACTATCCCCAGTTGTTCATTGTAGAAGAAAACGCGTATTAATTCGTGTGACGACATAATAGCCTTGTAGGTAGTCGACTGGGGCCACTGCCCCAGTTACCCTCCCCTGCGTATATAATTGAAACCGTGTCGATATCAGTCTGTATCGGTCATCCCTAAAAATAGGAAATAAATCGTTTACTTCTTAACTATTTCCCTCCCGCGCCTAACGCAAGCCTTATCCCCCAATTCTTTCCCAGTTGTTTGAAAGTTCAAATGTGGTGGACGTGGATAGTTCCCCTTTCCCGTCTCTTGAAAGTAGTACGCCTTACCATACACCTGATGCTCTTTAGCTTCAAGGGTACCCCTTGGATACTGCACGTTTAACACCACAGCACTTTTAGGAGTAATTACACCTATCCATCGACTGTCCTGACATAGAAATGCTGGAAAAACATGCCCAAAAACCATAAAATCTGGTTTTTGATAGAAGTGTGATGGATGAAGATAGTTCCTCCAATCCTGTCCTTGGAGCTTCTACAACACCTGAGCATAAACCTGAAGCTCAAGGGTATCCTCTGGGTGTTGCAAGCCAATCTTCTCAACCCTTGGAACTCTGAACTATTCCATTCCATCACCTCCTTATAACAAATTTAATGTTGAAAACGTTCTCACCTAGAATGTTTAGATCCAAGTTTGGTAGAGTAGCTGACGCTCCTGGTGGGTCCGTCGCTGGGCTCGAATTTGCGATGGTAAACCGAATAGCTCGTCGCTCCTTGTTTCCCGCTAGGGCTCTCAGCCAATGCTCCCAACGACAACGCTACCACCCAAAACTTTAAAAGAAAATTAAACAATTAAGAATGAAGAAAATGTTTATTTGGATATGTATGGTTAATGAACAAATCGAAGTCACCACTATATATTTTTTGTTATGGATTATTATTTTTTATTTGTGAATTTGTTGAAACGTAAACGTTTTTTATATTTTCCTAGACTTTCATTCTGTTATTTTCAATGTTTCTTCTCGCTTTACATCCCCTTCCCCACTTCTACTGTGCATAAATGTATGCGACAAGCCTCCTTATTGACGTATTGTGTGTTCTTCTTAGCCTGTACACAATGTGTTTGATGGCAAATAAAAAATATGCTAAGATTTGAAGACAATAGTCCATTTTGTATAATAATAGTCAACCTTTATTTCAAAAGTTGACAAATACAGATACTGAATGAGGAACTTGAAGCTAAAAAGGAAGATTAAACAGAGATTGGAATATCGGCGATAATACCTATTAGCTTTGAAAGTGAATCAGCAGTAAGGAGGAAAACACTTGACATCAGTAACATAGGTGCAGGTAAAAAAGGACATGAACGGGAGGGAGGATACTCAACGACTCTAAACAAAACAGTCACGTTGAAGACGGCTTGACAGCCGTCCAATTTCGAGCTCTCCTAAAATGTACCTTTTAAGCCCAATGTAAAGCACCTTGAATCATTACTTTAACCATGAGAAACCTTCAATTATTGCAGTTGCAATCAGTTCGGGCTTACCCCGTTTGTCAAAAAATTTGCCTACATGAGATTCTGTAACTTGTTTGTGACTGACGTATACACTGACCTACCTCATTCAAAACAACATTGAATTTCCAATGTTATCATCGGGTGCCTCAAGATTGCGACATCTCGAAATCATCACCATCCATCAATTGACTAGATAACATGCTTCGCCGGAAAACCTGATTTTCGTTTTTCGATTCTCTATTATTTCATTGGTACATTTATTTATGTAGATATTCATTTTTTCTTCATACAAAAATGAGAAAAGATGAGAAAATGATTAGAAATGAGATAACTATAAGCAAAATTAAAGTGTGTACCTATCTTTAAGAACTCCTACAATCTGGACTAAAGCGAGGTTGAATTGAGAAAATAGCAATTCCGTTGTGAAATAATGGTCATGGTGATATGTACCTAATGACCATTTTTGGAAGCTTTTCTCCTCCGCATTCAGTCATGTTCTGTTAAAAGAACAGCATGGCTAAACGGGAGTTCGGAACAGAGGGTGAGCGTTATATAACAATTATATCAACTGCTCCTTTGTCAACTTGGAAAGTACATAACCCTATTGCGAAAATGATCCGCAACGATAGGCCCCTCGACGAATTAGATCGCTTTAGAGTTGAAGGCCTAGTGTTGAGTCGCCCTAAATGATTTACACAATTGCAAGTCCGATAATTCAATGACGAACCACACATTCACATCTAATTGAACACACACAAATATACATTTGTCATGTTTCTTGAAATTTGTAACGTAAGAGTCTTCGAATCATAACATCCAATTCTAGTAAAAAACGAATCTTTTCTAATTTTCTAATCGACTACTGCTTTCGTTTTACGTTCGGTGGGCAAGGGGAGGGGATAACAATAAAACTCCTGCCTATTTGGGTTTATCTCTCCTCGAATCAGTCAAAGGAACGACGATTCAAATGTTTCAAATATTTACTCGTCAAATATAAACCATTCAATCCCTGAAAATTCCATTTTAGTCGAATGTGAATTTTAGATTTCAAGCTTGTTTCAAGGGTCTGAAGTTCGGGCCTTTGTGCAGCAGCTATTGACGGTGGGATAATCAAATCGTGTTTTGCCAACTCCTTTCATAATTTGAGTTGAAACGGAAGAGTAGGCAATGAAACAGTACCTAACAATGGTGAATTTACTTTGCGCATGAAGAGTAAAAACTTATTCAGTTATGGGGTCCCCCTTTAGCTCAAATCAACCATATCTCGTAAATTTCATCAAAACCTGATTAAAATTATTGATTTTGATGCTTGTTAATAAACATTTCATACTACGCTACAGATACTAATGATAAGAACATATCAAAATTGAATTGGAATGATTAAACCGTACTCTTCCGACTACCCTCGAAATTCGAGACACATCGGATGTACAGGTCTAGAGAAGAAATGTTCGCAGAGGGTGGCACATTCTCCCAACCAAGAATCTGTCGCCTTGGGAGATGAATTGGACGCCTGCAAGCGTCTGTTTCATCCTATGAGAGTGGCGGAGCATAATAATACATCCACCTCTTCGGAAGGGGCAACCATACCATTCCTTCACCTTCACAGTAGACATGAAATTAAAACTGTTCAGAACGTAAAATACTAGCCGAATTGTTGATTACAGCAAACATCTAAAATTTAGATTCTAAATACTCCCAGTCGAAAATACATCGCTCTATTGTGTGTCAAAAAAATTGGAAGAGATTCTGTATTTTGAAATTATTTGTCCTTCAATGGAATTAGGTTTTGTGATTTACGTATCCTGGAACGTGAACTGGAAAATTTAGGCGAGAACCTGCTTACAAAACTAAAAGCGAAATGATTCAATCGAAACAAAAAAAAAGGGTTATAGTAGACCGATTAACATGTTTAACTAGAAGTTCCAAATAGGACATTGGGTGAGGTGAGGTTTAAAGTTGGATTTTTAACATTTTGAATCGAAAGTAGCAGAATTTTTAGACACGAGATGTCTACATTTAAACTGAATATATTGGATGGGCATCTACAAATTTCGGCATCTTGAAATTTTCTCTCGAGGACCACCTCAAGATTACAAAATTGATAAACAATTGAAATTTTAGTTTAGATCGAAGCTGCATGAGGCTTCAAACTTTCACTCAAGGAAAATCTGATAAAATATGTTGGGTTGATGTCTCTAACTCAAGCGTAATAAAAACACTGTAAAATATTAACCAAATGTTTATAATTTCAAGATTCATTCATGTTTATAAGGCCCAGTCTATTGACCATCAGTTTCGACTGACTATCGAAATCCCTTGCACCTTCTTACCTTATAATTGTATTACAGATGGCTTAAGAAGAGCTCCATTTATATTTCGACTCGGTTGACCATTTAGGAAAAAAATAGCCACAGGGGTACTCAGGAGATTAGTGTGTCTCCATTACCTTATAATTGACTTCTAGATGTCCCAAAGATGGAATGATGTCTTTGTTTTAAACAAACCTCCATAAACAGTCCACTAGTCCTACAAAAAAAGTGACTAAAATACCTGCAATGGTGCAATGGGTGGTGTATATGGGCACTATGCAGAAACCCACAAATAAGACAACCGAAATCTAATTGGATAAAATGAAACAATGACCTACGATTCACTTGTCAGCCAATATATTACACAAGTTATTAAGAAAAAGCCAAATCAAAAGAAACTTGAAGAAAAAATTGAAAAGACAATGACATGGCAATTATATAAGCTGTTCGATAAATTTGTTGAAAAAATTGAAGTCCATCCGTCTCAAGCTGTGCTCTTTCCGGAGCTCTCTTACAAATTGTTTTATTCGATTTTTGGAATATACACATTTTTAAACGTAGAACAACGCAGTTTGAAGGTAGGGGGATTAGAATATTGTTCTCTTGGTCAATTATACCAAGTTCATAATCGAAAATATACCAAAATTGATGTAATTGACAAGTGAAATGTATTGAGATGAGACAAAAATGTCGTTTTTGTCAAAATGTCTATTTTGAACTGTCAAACATTCATAAAAAACGGTAAAATTCCGTACATTTTATGTCATCGCGTGAGCATCGCCAACTGCATGGAGCCGATCACTAACTTCTAACTGACAAGAACAGACGGAAAATTTTAAATTTCGTTTAGAGATTTTTCGTTTTTAATTTTGATTTAATTTAGCTTCAATTAATTTGATTTTCACTGGACGAAAATCTGGTCAAATATGTTGGGTATCTATCACAAGCATAACAAAACCTGATGTGAATGTTTTGAGATGACATTTCCAACTTCAAACTTAACTGATGACATTTAAAAAACAAAATCATATTAAACCGGTCTGCAAGGGGCTTGAAATTATAATTTGGGAAAAACTTGACATGTTTGGTAAGTCTGACTCAAACGAGACAAACATTGATGTAGATTACATTAAAGTTAAATGTGTAAAGTTGACATGTTCAAACTGTTAAGAATTTGTTAATATTTTAAAATGGAATTTTAAATTGTCACTCGGAGATTACACGGCCAAGTTTGCGATGTGAGGCTGCACTAGACAGGAAAACTTACCGCTATCCCGATCATGACGAATGTGATGCAAGAACCGAACTGAAGGGCCAGTCCGCAGAGAGTCAGACTATATAGGAATCCTTCAGGCGGAGTCCGGGAAAGCGAGAGAACCCCCAAGATATTTAATAAGGTCCCCCTTTTGTCAGTTGTGGTGGGGTACGTGAGCCGATTCGGCACAGCTTCCCAACCCTTCGTAAAACCACCCACTCAATCTTAGCGAGAATCCGTCTTTCGAGGTTCGAAGGAAAAATCGGCGAAGTCTCTTTTTTTTCTTTCTCTTCGGCCGACTTCGATTTTCTTTCGGCGGACTTTTTCGCGAAAAACATTACCGAACTGAGGTGATACGTCCCGAGTTTTTCCATCCGGCTTCCACAGCTTAACGCTCCTCGGTCAGCGTGGAAATTGGATTCGACATACGTAGATACTGCCACATAAAGAAGATTGCCAGGACATTTGGTTGGCCATTGATTGTGAAATCGGTTCAAGGTTTGTCAATATTTGTCTTATAGAACTAAAAAAATAATTTTATTCGGTTACTTATTTATTGCCTCGTTAAATACATTCATTTGTTGTTCGGACAAAGATCTGTGCCTACGTCAATTCATTTATCATTATACCCATTGCCATATACATGTACTTGAAGACATAATTCTCTCTTTAGTCATTCAGGCAGTCTTTTGGTTTCTTTATTAATTATTTGCAGTCCAGTCGTCAGAGAAGAAAGGCTATCTGATATACAAATGGTAAACCTTTGTACGATATTGTGCAGAGTTTTGCTTCCGAGTCTACCAAGGTAGCGGAAGCATTGTTTTCACTTTCGGAATGTGAAAATGTTTTTGTCTCCAAAATCAAAAGTTCCACTCGCATTTTGCGTTTTAGACGTTTCTGAACAATTTTGGTTCCGTGTCTGTCTGTCTGTCTGTCTGTCAGGAAATCCTTGTTACGGGCAAAACTACACGAAGTTTTAGTCCGATTTTGATGAAATTTTCAGGGATTGTGCGGGTTGGAGTGTAGATGGTCCCCACAGGTTTTATGACCCCCCGATCAATAGTAGCCTCTGCGCATCCGCAAACGTGAAATCCTTGCCACAAGCATAACTCCGGGAGTTCTTGACTGATTTCGATGAAATTTTCAGGGATTTTTCTCAAGTTATGCTCCTGCATAACAATAAATTTACCCTAATTCAATATTTACTTCGCCTAATTGAACGAAGTTCTTTAGTCTATAATAATTTTCAATGATCTATACAGTCATGTTATGGATACGAGGAAGCTATGTGCCACACCCACTAGGCAGACGTTTTTTCTTTTGGTTCCTGTAAAATTATTCTTATTATTACCGTTTTAGGGTATATATTGTCTAAATGATTCTCACACACAGTAAAGTGAAAATTGTTCAGAAAGGTACCTAAATCTCTTATAGAGCATTTACTGAACTGTTTTGATTCTGGATTAATTTTCTCCACCCACATTATCGAGACGTGTTCAAGAACTACGGGTGCATTGTATTTTCTCAAGAGAAATACCAGGGAGGTGAGAACTTAGGAGCATTGAAGATGCCGATTACTTCGCTTATTCGACCAAGCTTGGAGTTCATCCCTACAGTCTGGTCACCCAATTATACCCAAAGAGCCCGATGATAGCGAGGAAAGCAAGTTTTTCTTTTAGTTTCCTTTAAGGATGACAGGTAGGAGAATTTCAGTTATTGAAGGCAGAGGAGAGCAATCGACTGTCTTCCCTGGAATGCAGGAAAGCTGGTGGTATTCTCCACGGTTTGGTGTAATGTAAACTTGATGCCCACTACAACACTTGATGCTCACTGCCGAGTGAGCTGCAGTATTGTCTTCCAACCATATTCCACTACCCTTTCTATCCTTCTATCTTACTGCTCCTCCAAATAAACTACTTCGGAAGCAATCCTATTAGAAGACTGAAAAAAGAATACAACCCTGTTTCTTCTACCATGGCAAGTGGAAGTTTTGATATCTTTACGCCGCCTGCCGGTTCATTTAGTTCAGTCCCCCATAGCCCGTTTCCTCATAATTAATCTACTTATCTATCTGATTAATTTCTCTCCTTACAGCTTATTATGGTTTTTTTTTATAAACTTTATATCTTGTACGCATTATAATGTTTTTTTATAATTATGTTCTTGTTAGTTTTACTTGATGTGTAAAATTGGGTTTTTGGCCATATATTAATAATTGACTTCTTCAAGTCCGAATGACGGTAGGACTACTTCGTCATAAATATAGCTCCTTAAGCGCTAAAACTGTACCGGATCCTCAGTACCTAACAACATTCATAATATAATATGAATACCTACAATATATTGTATGTATTTCGGCAATGACATTGAAACCCACGAATAAAACAGATACATTAAACGAAATAAAATAAAACATCATCCTAATCTTCTCTTGTCAGCTAATATGTTAATCAACTAAGTTGTCAAAAACTCGAAAACAAAAGAAACTCTTGAAAATTAAATTTCAGGGCGTTTATATTAGTGGATTTGATCGTTTCAATTATGTAGCCGGATTTTACTATTATGAGATGCTTTCTGACACATTTGCGTTTCTTTAGTGTTTTTTCTGTCAAATTTTTATTGTGTTGATCTCTCTAAATTGAAATTTTGGGATTCGAAGTAATTTGAACTGTGCTGTCAGATGTACCTCTAGAACCCTTGTTTTTGACCAAAAAAACACTTCTTCGTGATGTCGCTGTTCCATGAAATTCTTTTTCTGGAAATAATTGGACAAAAACAACTCTCATTTTGAACCCATGTATAACTGCACTTGGCGTCTGAGAGGTCTAAAACTCTGAGATGGGACTTGAGTCTCGTGGGTGTGCAACTTGTAAAAAAATGATAATTTTTGAAGAGGTTTTAGTTTTTGAGTTCCTGTCTGTATATTCATTTTTTAGCTCTCTGATCCCTGCTGGATTTTTAAAAAATCTATAATGCGTATGAATAATTATTTCTCTCTACCCAAGGCAAGAGGGAACACTTTTACTCTCACAAGCATCTTGACTTGTTGCTAACATAATCGCTTCTATTCATATGCGTTTCTTTAGTGTTTTTTCTGTCAAAGTTCTAGCCCTTAGGGAGAGCGGATGGGTGAACTTAGAGCAATCAGTGGGCTCATTCGTTTCATTGAAGTCCATAACGAATATAAAAACATTTGCTTTATTTCTAAAGTGTTCGATATCCGAACTTTGGTTAAGTATTTTCAAAAAATGATCAGACGGATAGATTCTTCTTTAATTTCATTATTTATTTTTCTTTCTTAATTTGATTTTTGGTTCCACTCATTTCACAAACGTAAACTACCAAAATTTGAGAGATTACATTTTTCTTTTGTTCTGCTCCACGGGCTCATTCACTAAAAAGCTTTACAGTCATCTTGTGTCAATTTCAAGAATCGCATCATTAGTACCTAGCTGCTACAAACGCTCGATTGTGAAATTCCTTGTAACATGCATGATTTTAACAGTTTTCAGTGGGTTTTGATGACATTTTGAGAGGTTGCAGATAAAAGTTTAGTTATTATTTTCTCCTTACTTCATTTATATTTTAGGCCTGAACTTTAAAGACGCGCTGTGGATCATCCTATGATTACTTAAAACACTATTGAATAAGTTTTAAATTATTAAAATAGTTTTGCGATTATTACTTTATTACTGCAATTATTCTTTCATCATAGTATTACAGTGTGTTTTCGCTCGATTCCAAAGAGTAGATAGGAATTCACAATATGATCTCATTTAAGTTTCATGGAATTCGAGTCATCTGGTGTCCATGCCCGATCCCTCATATTCTTGTTCCAAGCATGAATGAGCATAAGATGAGATGATGAGCATGAGCAGACGTAAAATCCAACATCCATCATTCAACTACAGCTTTTTTTCATTAACTTTCTTCAACAGTTTTCTCAAAGGTTGAGCTCAGACTTTGATATGAATTGGGAAATGACTATTATACCTAGGTGAAGCAAGGATCAATTTTGGATCTGTGTAATTTCCAGCTATTTGTTAATCAACTACTCTACCAATTCCAAGATGGTGATCGTTTGTTCCTACTTACAAACGATATGACGGCCCTAATCCTTGCTACATCAGTTGATGACCTGAAAAGAACCTCCACTATTGTGAGAGAGTAGTGGAGGGGTGGTGTACAGCTAACTCCATTACACTTAACAAAGAGAACACACTGGTGCTTGATTTCAACGTTGGCCCTCAGTTAACAGTTAAGTTTAAATCAGCTTGTCAATTTCCGTGGGATGATTATAGATAATCGTGTATCATGGAATGAACATATCGACATAGTTCTACACAAACTTTCATCTTCCGCGACGTCCCTCGGACTGTGTATTTTGCTTGCTTTGTAAGCAAAGCGTCTTACTGAATACTGCTCTGCAGATATTCCTGCCAAGCCAATGGGGCGTTTATTCCACAAAGAGGCTTGTTATTTTTGTATTAGATAGCCCTTCTACGTAAATCACTGAACTATGTTTATTAAACGTAGCCTCTGGTACATTACCTATCTAAAATCGGCGCCAGACCCCTGCGAATCTTGTGATTATTTTCAATATGAAAATATTTGGGCTCCTGCCAGCCAGGCGGTCTAGCTCAGCCCCCCCGTAGGAAGGTCAGTGCAGCCGAACCTCGAATGGATGGATGGTCTTATTCGATTCTGGGAACTAATTTCTGTCTTGAAAGGGGGTATGGTTTTTTTCTTGGTCGATTACAAAGGTTTATTTTTGAAAAATAATATACCAAAAAAGAGAATCTTGCCTTAACCCAGTATGTTCGAGTTGCAGTGCTTTAGGTACGTCAATGACTTTGAGGCCACTCTTCTCACTGTTACGGACCGGCATAGATACACACTAGAGGAAGAAATATGACTGGATAACACCGTCGTGCGTCTCACCATATCAATGAAGAGTAGCACTCTGGTTGTAGGTGTTCGGCTATTCAATTATTTACCCAACTCAGTTCGAAATCAACAAATCAAGTTTTTTAAGAAAGAACTCAAGAAATTGTTACTAGAGGCGGAGCTGTACACCGTAGCTGAGTTATACGCAGTAGTCTGCAATCAGTTTGATACATTTTTTTACCAATTTGTTGCCTTTATCAAGCTTTATTTAAAATATATCATGGTAAGAATAGGAGAAAGCTTTGTGTAGATCGAGGACCAGATTGACTCCATTATTAACTTTTTGGTTTTAATAATGTAAATTTGATGTTTACCAGAGGTCCTCATCTCATTAACATAGAGTACTAAGATACGTACAGCAAAACAGAATACATAAAAAACCGTGTCATATCCACAAAACCAATGCCAATGTACAAAAGGCTTACCAACCCGTCGATTTCCCTACAAAAAAGCAAAAGCTGCTTAATGTAGTTATCCAACGACGTTATATCACGGATTTCGCATTTTATTCAACACTTGAAATGGTGTATATATATCGTTGAACATTTATTACACTATAAATCCTTATTGATAAGTTATACTCGAAGGTATATAACAAAAATCAATCAATTAAAATATAAATTGATTATTTGTACAACCCCATCGGGCAAGTAAACGGCCATCTTATTTTCTACTGGAAATAACAAATACAACCTCTGCTAGATCTATGTCTCGCACCCCCACACATTGGCCCTATACAACAACACCGACAAGGACTGGAAAACTATCATTTTTGAGTGGCAGTTAGTAACTCTTCCCAGGCCAAGAAAATTCAGGGTTGTCCCTACCGCTATCTTGCCCTTAGTAGTGCATAAACACGTGGATCCTACCACTATCGTTTTTAATTACAGAAGGAGTGCGAGACATTCGCGAACCGCCACTTGGCAGAACAAGACTATGGTACACAACTCCACCTTCAACCGGATGATTGTTGAGCTAATGCTGTTGTACGTACGTGCTGAGTCAGTTGTTAAGCATCAATTGATGAACTTCTAAGAAGCTCATTCGTATGGTTCAGGTGACGAGAGGTCCCAGGTTCGATTCGTTGTGAAATCTTGTTTTAGCACATTTAAATCTCGCTCTGGGTTAGGTCAGACCTGCACGTTCTAAGGTGATCCATGTTTTTTTGGGATTTTTCGGACGTTGGGAAATTTAGTTAGGAGCACCTACGGATGGATGGGTGGACGAGTACCAGGGAGGCTCGGGCCGACCGGGGTTTACCCCAGCTCCGCTGGCTAGTATGAAAGTCCGCGTTAACTGGTTGTGGCTGTATTTATTGTGTGAACGTGACTTAGGTAGTAGAAGAGAATGGATATGTGATATTATCTTCAATACAATAGTTTAGGAATCTAGTAAGTAGGTACAATCCGCGATAGACAGGGGTGGGTATTCAGTATTCACCCAGTCTCAGCCTTTTTTCGTCTTAACAAGATATGGAGCTAACAAAGAATGGCATACGATATTTAGAAGACCACAATTTAGAAGAAGAGGTGGATTAGTACCTAGGTGTCATTAACACCTGTCTGTGATCAGTAACGCAGCCCATAAAAATCTGGAACCTCCACGTCGTCCATCCCGTGCACACTCATAGAGTGTGGCTAACGCCAGAGAGGACAGGGCCTGCTGTGTCATCGAGCAAGCTGTGAGGGAAGTCCACTACTGCCGCATCCAAAAGTCCTGGCAGATTGTAGTGGGCCAGAATGGTCCCAGAAATAATCTAACCCATTCTGATACAGCAGGTTGTGGACAGGTGAGCTCATGGACCAGACCCTCTCTCTACCATACACAACATCCATATGTTTCCCCAAATTTCTTCTTTTTTAAGACAAGATGGCTAGACACAATTACTCTATATGTAAAACTATGAGAAAATGGTAATGCGCTGGTGAAACTAGATAAGAGTGGTGGTGTTGAAGACACAATGTCAGATGCCGAGAGGGAAACTCAAGTGATGGTTCGCTGATATTTAGGGAGATAATGAGCCGTAGACGCTTTTGAATGACGCCCCAGATTTAGGGCAAGCTCGTTGCCCAATTTCCATGCTCCCTTTTGATTGAGCGAATTTCATTATTAGGCAGCTACCCTTGGTTGATTTCGGAGCAGTTGTCGTTCGCTTCGCCAGCTCAGTTGAATGAAATCAAGTCACACTCCACAAAATTGAGTTGTTAGGAAACTCGGAGTGCGGATTGTTTGGTCGAAAAAAACGCCGTTATGAAGAATATAGGAAGACGAAAATTACTGAAGAAAACTCTCCACTCTTTTCAAGCCTCTCGACTTCCCAGTAAGAAGCCATCTAGAGAGCTTTGAAACGCTCAGAAACCGGAGCCCGTAATTCGGTAATTGTCCGTCATTTCGTTCTATTTTAAACCCGCACGCGAAAAAAAAGAACCTTCTCGCTAATCGATGAAATCGTCTGGAAAAATGTCCTAACCCCGTGACCCACATCCATTAAAGCAGAGAGTAAACAATATCAATGCTTCCTGGACAAAAGACCTCCCCTCCTCCCATTCTCGTCTAGCTTGCGAACTCGGAAAATCAATGGACCAAAGGTGGAGCCGCCGTAATGGTCTTGTAACCCCTGAAGGGAGAAGATGATGTAACGAAGGCGCAGAGGGGCTGTTTGGACCAGAGTGTTGAACGTTCTGGCTCATCACAATCAGCTCGCGCTTTTGTTTAAGATGGAGCTGTTGACGAGGTACTACTAGTGGAGACACTATGTTGAGGGCTGGAGAGAATCCTAACTCGTTGGGGGTTCCAGGGCCTGTTTTGACTCACTATTTTCAATATTGAACTGTTGTAATGACTTTAAATAATGTAGAATTGAAGAATGTATCCACCAATCATCTTTTCTTAGATTGTAGGGGTCCGATCTTACTCAAAATTTTGGTGGTCTCGCCCAAACGAAAGCGTTGAAGTCTGCGGAAACATATCCCATGTTATATTTGCCCACGAACCGTTGTAATAACAATACAGTGGACTCTGTCAACGAGAATTTGACTACTTCAAGATTATTTACACATTTTAGTTGGCTATACATTCATGTTTTCTACTGTCTGCCACACCCAACTTGAAAACTAACATCTAACATGTTATTAAAATAAGGAGACACCCATTTGAGAGAAGTTTCTTGGGGAATTTTGATTGTGTAATCCCATCTCGGCTTTTAGTGATCCGATCTCGCTGAAATGTTGAGGCTCTTCGGCGAAGATTGGTCAAATAATAAATTTCATGTCAATATCCCCAGATCGTTCATTATTAACTGCTGCCCATGCACAAACGTGAAATTGTCGTAACAAGCTCCATTTTACATTTGTTCATCTAAGATTGTTAATCTTAATGTTGATGAAATCAATAGGGGACGTGCTGGTAGATGTTCCTTCCTGATTTCATCGGTTAAATATCAGCAACTGTGCGTCGTGTATTGTTAAAGTTACTAACTTTTTGAATTGAACTGTAACAAACAAATTTTTTAAAAATCAAATCTTTCTTCTTTAAAATATCCTCTTGAGTGAAAGAGGGAACTATATTTGTCAGTATGAAGTCGATTCAAGGCCGAACAACATGATGGATTTTAATGCGGGTTTTTGCAAAACGATCGCCAAGTTCCGGATTAACGTTGGGGAGGAAGTGAACTCCTCCGAACCTTATCTTTCGCCGGCAGCTCGGAATTCCGGGCATCATTGGACTCGTCCCTGAATGGCAGATAAATTCGTTCCCATCACCAACCTGGTTTTCTGATTGTATAGACTCGTCTCCAAGCAGGGAATATGGCCCCTGTATATATAGTTTGTACTCGTCCCCAACCCCAGAGCCCCATCATTGCCATAGTCCTCAGAGTAAAGAAATGCATAATTTTATTAAATAGAAATAAGTAGAAAGGAAAAAAACTTGGAGGTAGGAGGATGCGAATGATAAAAGCTCGTTGAAAGATGTGCATGGAAAGACTCATTCTCATTTGTGGTGTGCTGTCTTCAATTATTGACAGTTCGGCTTGGAGTTGGGTGGAGTACTTGTGATGAGCGTTGACGAGTGTGTACAATCCGTTCTTCGGACTCACGGTCATACCGGGTACGACTCCAAACAATCTACTATCAGTGAACAGGCTTCGGCAGGGGAGAAGATCAACGATCATCTTTCCATCAATGACCTCACGGCGACGAGCCCCGGGAATCGACTGTCGACGTCCAGTCGGTAAACAAGTTCGTGATCAAGGAAAACTTGAATGCGTAACTAAAGAAATAAGAATCTGTCATCACAATCATTGTAGTTTTGGTAACTGCTGTACAAAACGATGGCTATACAAAACATTGGCATTCTACTTACTGGAAGTCCTCGAATAATGTCAAATATATTGTGATGTAAAGGAAGTCGAACTTACCACGAGATTCGCAAAAGCGAAAGATGTCCGATGAAGGCTCCTGTAATGAACTACTTTTCAATCGCAAGTCGGTCGATTTTCCTCATTAGTTTATTTTCAAGAATATATGATTATTTTTCACAAAAAACGGTTAAGTTGGCACATTCTGATGCTCGTTTTTTAAAACTACGTGGTTTTCTGTTTTTCAGTATGGTAATTATTGCAAACTGCAACGTTCTCCACGCATATTTCGTCGGCAACGAGAATATATAAGAGCACCCCAGTTTTATTGAAAAGGAATACCAAGGAATTCACCAGCCTCTGCTATCGTGGTACTCCGCAGAGTCCCGGTTCTTCCCAGTTTGATTAATGATCTACAACATGGACTCCTCCTAAGTACTGGTTGAAGCGAGTCCAAAACAACTTTTTACAGTACTTGTCTTCCCATCTCCTTATTCCGTGGTCCGAAGTAAATGACGTAGTTGTGCTAGGGGTATCGTCCGGCAATTCTCAACGGAGAAACGAAGGAGCAAAGCAAGTTTCAGTTGCATATAAACTTGTGCGGCGCCCCAACGTCTATCCGACTCTATTCGCTTCGAAATAAATCTTCTGTTACTACAAACCATGGGCCTCGATCGCAACGATTTTGGTTTATGATTATCAATAATAAACCACAATGATAGATTTCTAGTTTTTCGATTACCTGTGTAACAGCCCGAGAAAAAACATGTTGCGACCGTCCCCTCACGATAGTTTTTGCCCCAAATTTTACAGACCTAACGTTTATCGATCGAGTCAAAATCACATAAGCGCTAGTTACGACTAAATCCCATTCATCACAGGCAATCAACACTATAATTACACAGAAAATAAATAGTAATGTTTACCAAATCATAATCTCTAAAATTTGGAAGTAAGAATACTGTTCAAGTTCAGGTATCATTCGAATTTAAGTATGATGAACCATCGTAATTGACCAAGAAAAAAAGTGTAACTTTTTCTCAAAATTTGTTGGCTTACGCTACAATACGTGTAGAATCCAAAGAATGAGCAAAACAAGAGAGAAATTGTTCTTGGTATATGTGTAGATGATGTGCTATTGAATGGATATCAGAGAAAACTATCTTCTCCAAGACTAATTGGCTACCTGCTCAGATGGTGGGATCATGTCTGTGGAGACACCTGCGTTTTGGGTTTCGCTCCTAGTAGTGATAACTATTCAATATAGTTCAAGAATCATGTTAAAATGGGATCATTTTTTTTTTCGACTACCGTCCAAGTTTATGACCGTGATGTGAGAAACTTATTTATTTATTTATATACGGGGAAGCCCAATTTAAAATCAACGAAACGAGCGGAAAATGACTGAAATTAAGATAATACAATACACTGGAGGAGGGTTACGAAAACATGCGGCAGAGGGGCTTAAAGTGAATATTTAATTTCAATTGACTGAATTCAATGGGAGAAGTAGAAATTAAGGATTTTAGTGTCGATAGAGTACTATGAAAATAAATCAAATTTGGGATTTGTAGAAAGAATTTGTTGGACGATTTGTGTCCTTATGGATCTTTTGCAATTCAAAGGGATACATCTACAGCGCAAATCCTCGAAAATTTCATGGAAGTCGATAGAAAATTGGAAAAATGAAGGTTGTTGCAAGGTTTTTCGGGAACACGACAGGAACGTTCGCGAACAAAACCGAAACGGAAGTCGTTCTAAAAGATTTTAAATGCGGGTGAAAGTTGTGTTTTCTACATCTTAAAAACAATTTTTTTGCTACCTATGGTAGACTAGGGGAAGTGAAGTTCAACGTATTCTCGAAATTTGCTGGTTTGAGTTTCAAGAAGCATAGAAACTTGCAACAACCGGAGGACACTCCAGAAGCTGAAAGGGTTTAGATTTATGCCCAGGATTTCGTGAACATTGTAGTTTCGTGAAACAGAAAGGGAGATTTCAAAAAAGAAACAGATAAAGGGGCTGGATGGAGAGGTTAAGGCAGAGCAGAGGGTTAATGGTAATTTTCAAGGTACTATTTTAAATCTATTTCCCGCTTTACCTTTGTGGTATTGCGAGGGAAAGGGAGTCAGGAAGGTCCATGTTCAGTTATTCCAGGCATCACCATTTATTAATGTTTAACATATTTATTTCGGTGAAATGGTTGACATTGTTCAAAACAATAGTTGAGCTCGGCATCACTAATCAAGTGTTCGCCATTATTATTAGGTAGGAAACTATCATTATTAGCTACGAAGTTGAAACGTAGGTCGCGGCCGAAAACGTTTTAAGGAACTTCCCTTTGTGAGGCAAAACAAACACATAAAAAATTCAGGTTTTCATCAATCTACAGTGAACAAAGGAGAATTGACCTCACACAGCTGAGCTGGTTAGAGCCCATCGTGTTATTCGCCTCGTAATGCCTCAGGAAGACTAGCTATCGAATTTCAGTTTTCATTTTTTTAACCTTAAAAAGGCTTTTGCGATTGGACCAAACGCCACCATTTCCCACTCCTTACATCCCGGAAAACCATTGGTTACGAGTTCGTTTTGTTGACAAAACTTCTTATTGGAGTGAAGTTCTGGCTTAGGTATCTATGATTTTAAGTTACAACCGATCGTTGCTAATATTGGCTTGTGATAGGTAAAGTAAGTGATGTAATTTTTGGAGTCAATGTTATTCATGTCTCGAACGAAGATCACATCCATGTACGATCCTCCTCCCTTAGGTGTATAAGCCATTAGATTCAGTTCGAAAAAATCCCTTGGTTCGAGCAACCATCCTGAATATTCTCGGATTCCCCAAATCGTTTTGGGGTCTCTGGAAAGATTCAGGATAGATTGGAAAAGTTCCAGACCAGTTACCGGGGTCAGATCTTTAATAATACAATACAGTGAGAGTGAGAGAAAGGCCTCGTATACAGGGTGTCCCAGGAGTTATGCACAATCCAACTCCTACGTGTTCTACAACTCATTTCCGACCAAAAATGCCTCCTAGCAATTGTTTGCCAGAGGCCTCGTTTCCGAGATAATCGCGATTTAAAATTTATTTCGTGTTTTCAATCTTAAGTCATTAGACTATCATAACTCCCTCAATTTTGGAGATAGCTCAAATTTGATGACATCGTTGGAAAGAGCGGTGAATGTTCTATCTATTTGATGTCAGAAAACTTTTTTTAAATTGCATTGAAGATGTGCGATTGCTGCGCAAAATGGCAGTTTTGTCAAAATCCTGAAACCTCCTGTTTATCATCTCACCTAGAAACCCCATGAATGCTTGAAGCAGAACTGTGCAGGCCTGGTAAAACGTGCGCCGAAATGCCAGCTTTCCAACGGTGTAGTCATTTTGATTTCTTTAAACATTTTTAGTTAAGGAAATGGAGTTTAAATCGAGAAAAACGTGTGTTTTCTGTTAAGATTGAGGTTTTTAAAAAGTGTCGAAAATGAATGCAACTCATCGCAGTAGGGAATGAGTTGTAGAACACGTAGGAGTCGGATTGTGCATAGGTCCTGGGACACCCTGTATCACAAAAAAGACCTAATGTTTGAAAATTGGGAAAGCTACGGAGGAGGCATTGTCTTGGTCAGGGGCAAGGATATGCAATGACCCGCACGACCCCCCTGTCTTGAAGGAGGGGTTGCTTTGTGCGCCGTGTTTACCAACTCTAATCTGATTTGGCCGTAGCGTTAGGTGTTGCAATGTTGATAGTTTGTTGTTTCTGACCAAATTCAGTTTTAGTAAAATGTTTATTGACTCGAACATGTTATCCAGCTGTTGGACAATGGTAAGATATTGGGGTTTAAATCGATTTCAACAAAGAGTTAGAGTTTAAACAAGATTGAAAGACTAGAAAACATCGCCGGTAAGTTAGATGTTGTGATGGTTGAATACTACGAACGCTGTATACCAGTGAATAGTAAATGTTAAGTGACATACAATAATTTAATTATTAATTATTAAACTGGAATGTTGAACAACCTTGCTTAGCTGCACAGGATTGAAAAATTACACCTTCAAGTACATAACGACTTTTAATAACCGACTGTACATAAATAATTTATTAATATACGTGAGACGGAGCATATAAATAACAACAGCTAGTATTCAGCTACCTGTGAAAGGTGGGAATGCTCATATTAATAGTATATAAGATAGGATAAGCGGTTAGTACATCATTCAAACCGTGTGGTACATGATACCTGGTGTTTATAATATGAGATGAACAACAACGAAAACCCACTCAATAAGAATTTTTAAATCATTTATACTCTACGGGCTTAAGGTGTGAATCCAATTTAATTATATAGGTTGCGATTCATGATAATATGGTACATGGCTTTTTTTTAAAGTTACTTATTTTTGAAAAATGGTTTGACCAATACAATTGATATCTGAATTGTCAGATATGCACTTACATAACGTTAACAGCTTTAAACAATCAAGTTTTAGAATTTGAAATATTATCCAAACAAGTTTAACCCATGATTGTGTAATGTGTATGCCACGATATAATATAAATCATTGCAGTGAAAGAAATAAATAGAAAAAGGATAAATTACACATATCATACATAATTTAACAAAACATTTAATCATGACAATGAAAATAAATAACACAATGTATCAACAGTTTTTCTGAAGATCATTTCCAAAGGAATCTAGAGTTATCTTTCAATGGGCTGAGCATTTTGAGAGTACATGGGATCATATTGTAGTAGTGATTTTCGATTGTCATTGTAAGCTACTATTACCTGCACAAAATACGATGACCTTTTCGTCACATGGAATGAATTAGAAGCTAAAAATCGTATTACGATCGGTACGTCAGGTGTGATATGTAATACAGGTCTAACCTTTATTTTTCACTGATGCCTAAATATTTCCATAACTCCATCATAATATGATATGTATATGAGTATTATTGAGTATATTATTGAGTATATTATACCGAATTAGTATTGGAAATCTGAAAACAATGTCTCCCAATATTGAGTGGGCAGTGCAGCATCGATGCTTAACTTTTTCAAGTGTGTATTGAATTACGAGTTGAGAACAAATTGAGAGTCAGAATAATTTGAATGCAGAATGGAACGGGGATATGTGTGCATGATAATGTAATAACTAGAATACAATCCTTACTATTCAATAGGTGATTTCTCCCTCCTAACAACTGTCATTAGGCAACTATTGAGTAGTTTGTTTGGTATTCAAATGAAAAACTCAACTTAAATATTGCATACAATTTTTTTACGTAAAATACGTTGATAGATATTGAAACCTTTTATATCCTCTCAGTAGATAGCTTCCACGGGTCATATGCAAGCAAGCTCTAACTGCAGAAATGTGTACCTATGCAAATAATTGGTGACCGACACAATCAACATCCATTTCGACAAATCGATGTATTTAGTATAAGAGCTTTGTCTATAACAACAATTTTGAGTATAGCGCACGCTTTAAGGTAGTCTCAACGAATCGCAACAAACAAGATAACTTCCGATCACTTGTACCCATGTTTTGTACCCCAACTTTGTACAAAATCGTGCCTATATTTCCAACATCAAAAATTTTGGTTCTTGAGGAGAAAAGAATTTCATCAAAATCCCAGATAGTAGAAGCGAAACCTATTCTCATTTTAGATGTTTAAGGAACAACTGAAGCAACAATTTGAACGACAATTTTCAAGAAACTATAGCGTCCAAGGCCAAGTTACACGTTAAATTGAACGTTAAGATGAAATACTGGGATTGGTTTTCACAAAATGTTATTCAAGTTTTAAAATAAGTAAGTTTTATCGAGTTAGGTTTTGTTTCTTAAAAATATAAACGTCATGAAACAGAATAATTCCTATAACATAAAAACCTCGAATTCGGATTTATTATCTGAAGGATTCAAGATTTGTTTATTCATTGATCAAGAAACTTGATTTTTTTCCCCTCTTAATTTGAAGAGATGGACCTAGCACTGTTGTTGCACTGGCCTTGTCCGGTTCACCATTGAGATTCGGGGAGATAGGAATGGTCGTTTAGCTCTGGGGGTGTGTACTCCTGACTGGGCCTGAAGGGCTTGGCCGTGGAATAGCCGTGCCTTTGATAGACGTCGTCTTGGAGAGACTGTTGTTTACCACGAGAATAACCAAGGTTGCTCCCAGAATAACCGTGATTGCCTCCGGAAAACCCTCGTTGTGGTCCGGAATAACCATGGTTGTCGTTACCCGAGAAGAATTCGGAAGAGCCCGTGTGCTCCAAGGAGTTGTGGGTCAGATCCGGACCACCGAGAGACAATCCGAGAAGGTGGTCAGCCAAACCTTGGTAGCTACTCTCAGCTGATCCGTGGTATTCAGCTCCAGAGAAACCATTATAGCCCCTGCCAGTCTGGTGAGGATATCCGCCGCCGAAACCACCATTTCCATGTGGCAGGTTGACATGGGACCATGCTCCGGAGCTTTGATGAGGAACCTAAAACACAACATATATACACGAAAAAATATTAGTTAGTTACTTAGACAGTTCAGTTATCCAGACACTGTAAATAATTACACAAAATATCGGTAATATGGGGAAAACGTTTTCGGAGTCATCTGAAAGTCATCGGAATCTGAAATTTTCAGGAAAAATCAATATTGGTCCGACAACGCCCCAATTCTTTAGCCAGCACTCCCACTTAATTTAAAGTACCCTTTGAGGGTTGTCTAAAGTTTTTTAAAATCCCTAAAAACCTCAAAAAAAGTCAAGGCGGCCTAAATTTGGACTTTTTATGAAGAACTTTCCATGAGGAATCGAATGAGCCCCTCCCCAGGTCCGTAGCTCAAACCATTCCCGATGTATGTCCCGATTTACGGTGCCAACATTTGCGTTATTTTGGTTTATTATTGTTTTTGTTTTGATTGCAGTAACCTAGTGATGCAGTGAACGTGGATACTGGAGTGAACTCCTAAAAGGGTTTATAGCCGATACACGGGCTGAAGTATTCTGATGACCATTGAAAAAACTCTGCAAATTCTTTCACCGGGGTTTATTATTCTATTGGCTTGCGTTCATGATTTGAATTTCTACTAAGCTTTGGAGTGTGCGTGTTTCACAGGATATAGAGCGATTATTGAATTTCAGGAGATATGCATAGAGCACTTCGATCGGTTCTCAACCAAAATACCTATTTGGATTGATCAGTTGATCATATTTGTGTGCCTCCTGAAATTCAATAATCGCTCTATCACCTGTGAAACACGCACACTCCATAGCTTAGTAGAAATTCACATCATGAATCATTGAATAGCAAGAATTTGCAGCGTTTTTTATTCGGAACCGACGCACCGCTTATTCCACACTTTGTTAAAAAATGCCTCGTACTATGCGAGAAATACACAATACATGGTACATAACATGCCTGAATGAGCATTTTGAGACATTGCAAAATTTTCATTTTAAATCGATAAAAACTGCACGAAACGGGAATTTAGTGGCATGTTGTTTAACACTTTTTTTACGTGAAATTTCACAGCTTTGTTAGACAGTTTTGCTCACAGTGTGATGTAATTTAATAACAATTCAACATTAATGTAGTAGGAAAAGTTACATATTTCCTCATACACTCATATTACATGACTGGAACTCATTTTTTCAGTTGTGTTACCGAAGGAATGCATGAATTACTAAAACAGTGCTTTGCAGTCCTCTCACAAGCTGGATTGAGATTAAAACAGTTGAAAGTGGCCTGACATGATAGGAAGACTACCTCTAATTACGTCGTGGGGGCGCTTAATTCGTCTTAATTTCGTTACTCACTAAATTGCATATTATTAATTTCATTCCGCGACCAGTCATTTCCAATTCAGACGTTAGTTCCTCAGGTTCCCATCGATTTATCGTTACCCACATAGAGAGTTCGGCTCGTCTGTTTCCTGTTCTCATTCCCTGGGCCATAATTATTACGTCACTTGTCAATATTACAGGTGGGTTTTCGAGAATTGAGCTTTAACGTAAAGTTAGTATGGCTGTTAGTGTCACTCGTATTTAGTCGAATTCGAGAATTCATTTATTTAATGCTTTAAATAAAAAGGTACCACATTTAAGGATTCAGCTAGTTGGGTGTGAACACGTATGACTTACTGCGAAATGATCATCTCAGGCGTTATGATATCATGGTATTTCTAGTTCAACATTTACTATGAGTACATAAACTTACTTCTGTTATCATACTTTACTTGTTGGATATATTTCACAATACATTCCTCTTTGTCTCCTCCACCCAGGAGTTAATGAAGTTATACTGTGAAACTAGTTGGTCTGTATAATGCTTATCTATAATGCGGCTTTTGGTCCATGTTTGAATAATGGAATACACGGTTACAAAAATTTAGAAAGGAACATTGATTCAGCTATGTCGGTAATAGGTTGATGGATTCAGAGAGTTAAGAATGAAGCAGTGGGATCAACTGATCAACAACAAAGTTCTTCATTAGTTATATAAATTAAAAAAAATATATATAACTTAAATTTCTTTATCAAATCCAGTTTCAAATAATCTCAAAATATTGTTGAGCTTATAAGATGTAGAAACTAAGCTAAAATCTCGGGAAACAACACATTTTAACAACTGGCTATGTAATTCATTTTTGACCCTTCCCTTTTTCTTGTTCCCTTTTGATGAAACACCCCTCAATTGTCGCTGAGTAAATATTGCAAGTTATGGCTCATTTAGGTTGAGAATAGAAGGAATGCCATTGGTCGATTAAGTCTGCAGATGAGATCTAGTCCAGCACCTTTGAAAATGTATGATCAGGTGTGATGGTGATGATGCACCAGCCTATTTCAGTTGTTCTCCCAGAACTATCGAATAAAAAATGGAAATTGGGATTGAAATCTTGCATCCGCAAAATCGAACCGAATTTAGATGTGATCTTCAGCAAGTTGGGACAACATTATACTCTCGGATCAGCAGACTCAGAAATTGAGCTTTTGCATCAATTGGTTAGCACTCAATACTTGTATAATTACTAGGGCTCGAAGGCATGATTTCTATCAATTAACGAACTGTGAAAATTGATAAAGCAATGCATCATAATACTAGAGGGAAACACGTGCTTCTCATGAAATATGAAGTTCCTTTCCGATGCTTCTCCGGTTGTCACTGTGTTTTCTGCCACTAACAAACGTTCTGTTAGCAACCATAATAACAAAAGTTCGAGAACCAATAGGGACGAGGATAGCATCGTTTCTGAAGTAGAAGGATGTTTTAGAGGATGGCCAAGCTTATGTTGCTCGCCCGGAATTCGATGACCCCTCCTGTCAAAATCGATCCGGCATTCTAACGTAACGATCCTAAAAAGACGTAGATACATGTATGGTTGGATCTATCTTATGCATAGACTCATACTCGCGCATACCGTTTTTGTGTATATTCAACATAAAGAGAAACTTTGAGTTTTATGTATAAGGATATTATATTCTATCTGAAAACTCCCGTTTTCGTCATCGATAGAGCTCGAGCAAGTATAATACAAGCGGAGAAAGTGGTGTGATGACTCGCACATCGCCCATTTAAAGATCCAGTGATTCACGACCTTGACTCCCTTTGCTGGACTACAAACGGCAGGAGGAGATAAGTTACTCGTACCTTGGCGAGCGGGACATGCACCGGGTACGGAATGGCGTAAGTCCTGGTGATCTTGATCACACGCAGTTTCTCTTCGCCGTTGTCAAGCGGACGCGGGGCCGCTTGAGTCGTCTTGATTTCTTTTGCCAAAATTTTAAGTGTCCCGCTTACTCACGTTTTCAATTTGTCGCTATCGCAGGGGAAATTCCCCACTTCCTTCAAAAGTACGGTGGTTATACCATTGCACAAGAAAGGAGACAAGAGGTGCATGGGTAATTACAGGCCTATTTCACTTACTCTTTCTTTGTCAAAAATACTTGAAAAATGCCTAAAATCTAGACTTTTGAGTTATCTAAACGATCATGGGGTCATAGCTCGGAATCAATATGGCTTTCAAAAAAATGTTGGTACCGACCATGCTCTGTATGATTTTAATAATTTTGTTTCAAAAAAACTAGATGAAGGCTTTTACGTGCTGGGGATTTTTTTAGATGTTCGTAAGGCATTTGATACCGTTAACCATGATATTCTGTGTAAGAAATTATACCGGTATGGCGTTCGAGGCTTACCTTTGGATTTGATCAGGTCTTTTTTGTCGGATCGTCCCCAGGTTACAAAAATTGGGGAATCTCTTAGTAATGAGGTGTTAACTAATATGGGTGTACCCCAGGGTTCAGTGCTAGGCCCTATTTTATTTCTGTTATACATTAATGACCTATTACAATTGAATATTGGAGGGAAATTATATGGTTTCGCCGACGACACAGCGATAGTTTTTTGGGGGGAAAACTACTGTAATTTAATAGACTCTGTTAACGACAACCTCCTTTTGGTGAAGAACTGGTTCGATGCGAATAATATGGCCCTGAATGTTGAAAAAACTTCTGTACTAAGGTTTAAAGTGGGTAGGCGAACTTTCCCCCAATACCATAACGTCAAGTTTCGTTCAATAAGTAATTGCACCTCCCATGACGGCGGTTGTGCCTGTGTTCCTATACCTTTTACTGAGCAATGTAAATATCTTGGAGTGATAATAGATCAGAATTTAAACTTTAAACCGCATATTGAATATCTTATCTCTAGGTTGCGTAAACTCTTTTTCGTCTTCAGGGAAATTAGAAATTTTTTAACTAAAGATCAATTGCGTTTGATTTATTATGGCCTGGCTTATTCCATTATTAAATATGGAATTATTTTATGGGGGGGGGGGGGGGCTTGTAAATCATATGTAACTAAAGTCCAGTGCATGCAAAATCAATTACTTAAAGTTATACTTAATAAAACTTCTAGATACCCTACTGTGAAACTTTATAAATATTTTGATGTTAAGTCTATTAAACAAATTTTCCTTTTTCATTCGTGCATCCATGTTTATATTACTGGCATTAGGGAAGAACATATTTCTGCTACTTCTAGAACGCGAAATTATCTAAATTCGGGCATTATTCTACCCAAAACTAATACGGAGTTTTATAGGAGAAACGCCTATGTTCGCGTTTTGAAATTTTGTTTTGAGAACAACATCAATTTATCTTCTTTTCCAAATTTAACTAGCTTTAAAAAGATGTTGAACTTGCTTATGAAAATATGATTTTAACTTTTTTAAGTGATGATCGGCGTATAATTTAATTTTCAATTCTCAATTTAATTTTTTGAGTTCAGGAGCCCTTTTCATAGTCGTGCCTGATCCTTGTGACTCCACCGGGTAGCACAAGTTCTCAGGAACTTATTATCCGGTGGGCATCAGAAATTTTGTTTTTGATTATTGTTTTAATTGATTTTTTTTTTAAAGTTGTATTTTTGAGTTACCTATACTTGCAGTATGGGTAACTGTAGTGCTGTATTAAGTTTTTCTTTTTATGTGTATTTTTATCCATTCTTGTAGTTTTAAACTGGCGGATGGACGGACCAATTCCATATCACGAGATAGTGCACTGGGTAGACCGGTGTGTGAGACGGGTATAGGCCATACCAGGCCGGTTCACCATAATTCGGTACCTTCTTGAAAATTGGTTCACGAAAGGGCCTACCGGACAGAGGTCCTGAAAGACACCACGGAAGTCACTGACGTAACCCTGCCATTGGTTGCGCCAGATGGAATTGGCTCTATGTGGCATCAAGACATCTGATCCTCAATGCGCATAGGCAAAATCTCAACAAAGCCCTCACCAATAGATTTTCTTGCAAGCAGAATCAGCAGACTCATTAATAATTAATGAGTCATTAACAATTAACAATTATTGTACAAGTCATTAACAATTATTGTAATGAGTCATTACATTAACAATTATTGTACAAGTTACCTCACTTTCGAACAGGTCTACGGGCTCCACAGATAATTATTTCTGTTCATGTTCGTCGAAGATGCTAGGTTGCAAGGTTTAGAAAATACCTAGCAGAAAAAGTAAAAGATGTGCCATTTCCGAAATTTTGTATGCCGTCATTTCATTTCGTACTGCATAGGGTATGATGGCAAAAGTGGCGTTTCATATTCCAGGGTGAAGGCACTGCAGACTGAAAATTTTCTTAAACCGAGCCACCATCCCCCCCCCCCTTCCGCCCTTCTTCCCCTCCTCAGGGTATGTTGTGTAACTTAATATTTGCTTCATTTTTCTCTATATAAAACGAATTTTCAAAAAAATCAATGAAAGGCGTAAATAATAATGAAAATTGTAATGAAGAAGCATATAAGTTCAATCAAGGAGGTTCCAGTGTATTCCATCAAAAGGTGAGGAAAATTATGAGTTCCCATGTCTGCTACAGGTCGAACTGGTGAACTAGTATCAACCTGAATATGATTAGCATAATGAATAATTGTGTAACAATATTACAAGAGCGATCTTCCCCAAATCCTACGAATTAAGGCGTAGATTGAAGTGATGTTGGAATAGGTTCATTTCGAAGTAGTCCTGTATAATTAACGTGAACGCGAGAGAAAGGTCAAATCGCGGGTCAGATCGTGGCAAATATCAGGGTCGGTTGAGGCAGTGATCATTACGAAATGCCGAAAATTGCCCGAAGGGAAATGAGGGTACTGGGGACGAGGGATTGGCCTTTATTCAAAATTTTCGCGAGGCTTAATAGAGGAAAAATATATGTGTATGAACTTCGGAGGAGCGATGGGCGGTATGAATCGAATTACGCGTTACACAACTGGGATCAGCTTTGATATCGAAGCCAGACTACCAGCAATTGGGAACCCACAACGTTTTCGAGCCCATCTTCGAAGGCAGGGGAAATGTCAAACGATACTACTTTTACAAATCGTCTGCCCACTTAAGGGGATGACATTACAAAATGACGGCCATTTGGCGGGTGTATCAATCATTTTTACTGGTACACGTCGAGGGACGGTACTTTGTCTATACAGTTTTCATCCGATTTTCATTACATTTTCATGTAATGTGCTGTATGAGCTTCAAGAGATGGTTTCCTTTGTATTTCATAGCCATAAAATTGTTACACGGACACGTTTTCTATACGAGATTCCCATGAAATTTATATTGAGATAAAAATGTATGCCTATGAAATATTGTTCTGCCCATAGGATCTACATTTTCCAGAAGAGTAGTTTTATTGATTCGGACCATCCGGGAAAGAGTCATCTCAAAACGAGCGATATTATTCCTAGGAGGGTACTTTATCTATACAGTTTTTATCCGATTTTCACTAAATTTTCATGTAATGTGCAGGTTGAGCTTCAAGAGATGATTCCCTTTGTGTTTCATAGCCATAAAATTGTTACATCAGCCTGTACAAGGGCAAAGTTAAACCTATAATACGTGTTTTTCTCAGGTTCTGGCAACCAGATTCCGCTCAGATTTGGAGGGTATTTGAGAGAGAACAGTTAAATAATATCCCATGAGTTTCAATATGATTGCATTATTAGAAACTGCTGCCCAAGAGCAGTCGGACTTTGAAAACATTTTTAGGGAATCCCTAATGTCCCAGAGTTGGGTATACTTGCTATAACTGTGTTTTGTGGTTTAGGAACACCTACGTATCAAGTAGGAAGTAGTTAGTGCTTAAACCTGACCGATTCATGAAAATTGGCAACCATTTGTTTTATTGGAGTTCATTTTGGAAACATTTTGGTTCAGTAAAACTTCTCTGCTTGTGATGTGTTTCTCGGGGGTAACAGAAGCACAATAAAGTTGTTTAGATTGGTGTAAATAGTTAATTTGAATGGAAAATTTGAATTTCCGTCGCCGGAAAGTGAGTACAATCCTTTCGCTATCTTTCGGAAAACTCAGATAGATATACTGCGTTCTCAGGAATACAAATATTCGGCTCATCATTTCATTCTGGAGGAGTCAGATCAGACACACTGCGTAGGAGGTTGAAGTCGTCAGCGCACTTCCTCCTAGACCCCAGAGTTGCGTGAAACCTCACAGCAGATGTTTATTAATTAAAACTCAAGCTTGATTAGTTCATTCAATGCGAGTTCCGTGGCCCCGGTTACGGGCGCGGATTGGATGTTCCGGTATGCCCGATTTGAACTTTCGCCTCGTACAAAACCTTCCAACCCCTTTTCACTCGCTCTCCCGCTATAGCCCCAAACCCGGAATTTCATACCTTGTTAGCCCGAGATTACCTATTATACCTAGAACATTCCAGTCGCCCTATAATCAAAAACCGCAATCCCTCCCAGAAACTCATCTTCACCTTCTTTTTCGAAAGGCAACAGAAAGGTCGAACGTTACTCGCTCGAAAAAAAATCGTGTTTCGGCTCGACCGCTAATTACGGAAGGAAGGGATTAGGATTTTTGGAGCTTTTATCATCAAGAAGTGACCAACAGGGCTGCAGAAGATTGCCATCTCACGTGATTAAGGGAATGATACATGAGGATGACATGAGGCTCCTTAATAGTCGTTTCTCGTAATAGCGCGATGAATCAGAACTTTCTCGTCTTCGGTCCAACTCTTTTTTTTTTTTTTTTTGGTGTAGCGATTTTTACTTTTCGAAGGATTTTCGCCTTGGCGGGCGCTACCTTCGCGATGTCTTCGTAAAGTTACGCAAGTCCGTTAGCGGCTTCGAGTGATGGTGTTCCGAAAATGAATGGTCATCTTCGAAATCTTTGAAATCATGAAATCGTAGGGTCAAGTGGCACAAATCTCCTTTGAGCTCCGAAATTCATATCGTATAACGCAATCATCCTGTCTTCTCAAACTAGATTTATGAGCTTATCTCTTATAATTAGTTATATTTATTGCAGTCACATATATTTGTTAGTATAATCACTATCCCATCACACACTGGTATCTGTGGTCATAATTCCATACATCAACAGAAATAGATACAATAGTAGAAAGAAATTGGAAATATAGCAAAAAGAAATTGAAATCCAAGAGACGGTGAAAAAAAGTAACAAAAACAATGAAATCACTCACATAAAATTTTAACAAAAGTCCAAGAGAAGTAAAGTAAAGAGTAGTTGTTAGTCTAATCACTATCTCATCACAGACTGGTATCTGTGGTCAACCGAACCAAGCGCAACCGGTTTCTTTTGTGGGTGTGGGTGGTGTAGCACAGTTTTTTACTTCTTCATTGTGTTAAACTAACGTAAACCCCATTACAAGAGATTAAGATAAATTCCAATGATTGAAATTTACCGAGCGTACCTACCACATAAATGCATTACAATAATTTTAAATCCAATAGATTTAATGCAATAAGATAGATTTAAAATTAGTATGTCTACGGTTCAAGATAATTGTAAAGATGGTAGCAGAACAGGAGTGAGATAACTTAGGTATCACTAATTTTAGGATGAATTAAGATGCAATGCGGAGATGTGTGGGGGTAAATGATCTGTGTTCTTGGTTATGGAGTGATCATTTTTATTTTACAAGTTAAGTAGCTAAGAGGTAATGATACAAAAACTAGTTGCTCTTAGTTGATCCGTATTGAAATAAAGCAAATTTAATTTTGAATTGAACTGATGGTTTAGTTATTTTATTCTTAGGCGGACACGTTTGCTGTATGAGATTCCCATGAAATTTAAATTGAGATAAAAATGTATACCTATGAAATATTGTTCTACCTATAGGATCTACATTTTCCACAAGAGTAATTTTATTGATTCGGGCCATCCAAGAAAGAGTCATCTCAAAACGAGCGATATTATTCCAAGAAAATTTATTGAGAAGAATGGAATAAGTACAAAATATTTCTTATGCTGTAAATTATTACGTTGTTTTACCTTAGTATACTTGAGATCATGCCCCTACAGGAGCTGAACATTGGAATTATCTTAATAATCTTAGGGTGTGTTAATCTAGTGTTGAGAGCTAGTTGTACGTAATTTTAAAGAGTAAAAGTAAACATGTACAGGATAATGAGGTAAACTGAAGCAACAACTTGAACATTGCACGAAACGATGGTCAGTTTAAGCGATCATTCAGCCACTTATAGGCAGAAATAAAAATCAGCAGCATTCCTCAAACAAACGAGGGTTGCCGATCCTTTTAATAAATTCAACCACAATCAACTTCGTCAAATGGAATGTTGAATTTAAAGACGATATATGTAAGAAACGTTTTCTTGTAGACCATCAAAGACACATATTCCAGTATTGGAACTAGAACTAAGGCATTGTACAGTTTAATTTTGGCCGGTTTGCTTACAAAAATCCCTTTTTTTGCGTCATCAAAAATCCGACTGAATTTGTAGGCTTAGTAGTACTAGTACCAATTTGGGCAGTTGATCTTTAGTTTCATCATGCTGGACTTGATCTTGAACAACTGCGATGCAATGATCTTGAACAATACTCGCAATTCATTAATACTTTATTAAAACCCAAAAAGTACACCTTCTTGTAGCCATTCAAGGGAGTAAAATTCTATGGAAAGAGCTTTTTGTTCTGATTTCAACATCATCCAGACGGTTAACTTTAGGTTAGTTCAGATTCTATTGAAGGTATTGGAGCAAGTAACAACGCTTTTTCAATGCTTGTTAAGCATTTGCAGTGGCGTTACGAAGAAGGTAAAAATTCTTGTGATTGTTTAGAGTCGCGATGACAAAATTATTGTCTATTGAAGCGAAGAATTACACAATTCAATTACCTCCCTAATTAGCAAGGAATTAACGTTTATGAGGTTGCATCATTTAAATTTAGCAATATCGGAGCGAGCCTCGGTCAACCGGTCTTTATAATTAATGTCCCAAATGGGTTCAGTTTACACGGTTGCGATAAATGAAATTGTTGTTGCCTGTAACCAGCAAGATTCAAGACGGCATTATATAAATGCTTTCCAGTCCTAATGCAAGTAAAAGTCGTCCAAAGAGTGAGGCAGATGATTTCACGGGGCAAGACGGCCGGTGATTGCGGAACACTGTGGTCCATGTGATACTTGCTGAAAGCGATATCAAGCTGTGCTGTGCTTGATAATAGCTTTTGACAACTTGAATGTGAATTTTTTTGTATGAGATGTACAAAACTAATAAATCCATTCTTTTTACACCTAGCAATTAACATCAAAAAAGGAGAGCCAGGCTTCCAATGAGAACAAGCTTCTTTTTTAAATCCCAAGCTTCGTTCAACTTGCGGCTTGTCGGTTATTCAACTTGAGGTTGGTCAGTTGTTTAAGTTGCGGTTTTTCTGTCATTGCCTGTTTACATGGTTCCCCAATCAAAGAAGCACGTAAAAGATCGCATTGATGAATGTAAATCGTGCCAAATATGCCATCCATTTCGATACAGAATAAATTGATTAAGTTTTAAATCACATTCTGAAAGGAATAACCAAAAATTATAAATAAAAGAACGGATAATTATCGTTAAATTTACATTACTTACCGTAAAATAAACCTGAAAATCAATAATGAGGGAATATGTTGAAAATATTGAATACGAATTTCTGTTGGAAAATCTGTAGTTCGCAAAGCAAAATCGATTACAAAATTCAACGAACTAAGTACCTAATCATTTTTACCGACTTCAGAAAAGAGGAGGTACAAAATTCTCCATCAAGGTTTATTTTATTATTATTGTATGGCGATTTGTTCGCACCTGGCGCCTTTAAAGTCTTAACCGATTTTGCTCGGTTTGGTGTGATAATGTTCGTTAGGGTCAACCACTAGTACAAACGGTGGGAAGTTAGATATTTTGACCACACCGCTCCATCTACTTTCAGCTCTTAAAATTTGATCGAGAACACCTAGTTATGGGAAAAATTAAGAACAAATTAATTCCGGCTATTTTATTATTATTGTATTCAAGTTCGCACAACTGGTTGCCTTTAAAGTCTTAACCGATTTTGCTCGGTTTGGTGTGATAATGTTCGTTAGGGTCAACCACTAGTACAAACGGTGGGAAGTTAGATATTTTGATCACACCGCTCCATCTACTTTCAGCTCTTAAAATTTAATAACAAAACAATAACATGCACTGGTCGATTGAGCAGCTATTGAAAAGATTGACCGCTACCCCTCATATCAATAAAAGCAGAGTTTGCGAGGTTTCTGGTTCGAGTAGAGGAAAATTGGGATCGAACAAAATAAGAATCGCAAAAATTGGTTGCGTTGCAGGCGGGGCATTGTGGGAATTCATCCCACATAAACAAACAGACATACACCTCTCGTTTTTTCGCGGATTCAGTCTTAGAATGCCCTAAAAGGATTTGTTTTCAAATTTTTTTTCATGTTTGGGTTACCCCACACCTCCCATGGAGAAATTATAATAGACGTAGCTCTATTGATCAATGCTTGTTTCAGAGGGGCGTCCTGAAAATGTGCAAGGCATGTAGGAAAGTTAATTTGAATTTGATAAGTAGAAAAGAGATAAGTTTTCAAGTGGAGAAATGCAGAATTTGTGGTGCATAGAATGGTTTTCTTCTCAAGACACTTAAACATCACTAATTGGAACGGGTTGAAACAGAAAATTGCTTCTACCAGCGTTTTGTACCATTTTTGGACATTCCGTTGTCCTCGTACTAAGTTGCTCGTACTAATGCCAAGTTTTCATTGAGGAATGCATGTTATATTAGGTACATTACTACGCTTTACTATTTGAAGTAGTCAAAGATGTGCGGTCATCACCGTATAAGTTGCGAATCAACGATTAGTTGTAACATTTCCAAGGTTGTTACCTAGGTTTGGAAAGGAATGTTGCCACTTTACACCCAGTATACTTATTAAACAATTAATTTACTAAAGTAAACAATTAACACAGATCTTCCTACATTATCAGCATTTTGTATGATATGTTTTAGGGATGTACACGACCAACAACCCAACCTAGCGTTGAATACCATTTGAGTGATGTGAATTTTGGGCTTAAAAGTGTCATCATGCGCAGAAATTCGGAATGATCCCCGTATTGGCTTATGGAAACCAGGACTTGAAGATGGATAGGGTGATTCGGTGCCAACATATTATTTTCTTCACTGACCAAGCTTTAACAAAGGTCGACAATAGTTTCATTTGTAATAATTGAATTTTCCGTGTATATCAATTAGACGTAAGTAGTTACGCACGTTTGACTGTTGGGTGTAGAAATATAGTTTTACAAGGGTTGATAGGCAAAAGACAAAGTTACGTATCTTAAACGTATTTTCCGATGTCTCAAATTGCCAAAATAGCAATTGAATAAGTACCTCGAATTTCTTGCATTGTGCAGAAGGAAGTGGCCATCTTTTCAACTCCCACTTCCTAACGGAATTTTATGTTTCAGGTTAAAAAAAAAAAAAAAAAAAAAAAAAATCTATCGCATTGGTTGACAAAGAAAATCAGATTAGTTTGGCAAAATCAATTTGAATTTTTAGCTTATTATCAAATTGAAAGTTTTGGCAAATTTATTTGAACCTTTGGCACAAATCAATTTTAATATTTTTGGCATCTCAATTTAAACTTTCGGCGACTTAGTTTCAACTTCGAGCTTTTGGCATATCGATTTATACTTTTCACAAATCCCAACTATCCCAACATTTCACCCCATATAATGATCAATAAATGTTTTTCTCTCAAAGAAAAAAAAATTTGTCAGTCTAGAACAACCCAGTGGCCATTGATGGGAGCAGGAGCGAGTTTGCTCATACCTAATCAAAATAAATTGTTTGAACCAACAAAAACTATGTCTATGTTACATGAAACAAACTGTGTACGCTTTTAGTACGCGACTCACCTATAATTCAAACAAGATTGACCCCACAGTTGTATCTATCTATTTCGATAGTTAAAAGCAACTCTTTTATGCATAAAAACGGTTTCAATCCTTAGATCAGATGAAAGATGAACCCAGACCGGCGGATATTGAGGGAGACGCAGGAGCTGATGAAAGACCCTGTGCCTGGAATCTTAATAAGATCTGACCCCTCGAACCTCCGCTACTTCTTCATCGAGATGAACGGTCCTCCGGACACCCCCTACGCCGGCGGAGTCTTCGAGATGGAGCTCTTTCTCCCGAAAGATTATCCGATGGTGCCCCCGAGAGTCAGGTTCCTAACGAAAATTTACCACCCCAACATCGACAATTTGGGTAGGATTTGCTTGGGTAAGAAAAAATAAATTTAATGCAATTCGTTCTAAATACATACTAAAGAAGAAAAAAATGTCCGTGTCACGTGGGGTGAATTGATTCCATAGCGGGTTTGTTTCGAAGGGGGAAATTAGGATGCTGAGTAAAACGTCAAAATCGATCAATCAAGTAATGGAAAAATGATAAGATGAAGTTCATTGGGTACCATCTATACCCTAATCCGTGAAACCTCTGGAAAACCTGAAACATCTTCAGAAAATGAAGGTTTTGAAACCTACCAACTTTTCAGTGATGAAGTTCATAGAGGACCGACCATCTGTAGTCTAACTCAAACACTTCCTGAACATGCCCACAAAATCGGATAAAAAGTGGGAAAATATAACACCCGCGCTGCATCATGCGATCATACTGAAAGAGGAGAGTAGCTCTCAGTTACTAGAACAAAATCGATTTAAGCTGAATGAATAACCTTTTCAAATTAATGCGATATTATTAATTTCTATTCTAGGGATCAATATTTTTATTGCAGACGTGCTCAAGGAGCGATGGACTCCTGCGTTGCAAATTCGGACGGCTCTCTTGAGCATTCAATCCTTGCTCGCATCGCCTAATCCCGACAGCGCCCTCAACGACGAGGTTGCCGAACAGTGGAGGAAGAGCGAAGTGGCTGCTCAGGATATCGCCAAAAGCTGGACCAAAAAATACGCGACAAAATCCACTGGCTCCCCATCGACCCTTCCAGCAACGGTTAGCAGAACCGAATCGAGGACTTCCGAAGACAAGAATCAACCGAAACAGTAGACAATAAAAAGTATCGAATTTAAAATATCGTCAGCTACAAACCCTGAAAATTTAAAATAGTTTACATTGCTTCTGAGCCTCAAATAGTAGAAGCATTGCGATAGGTACCTACCTACATCCGTGAAAAGGGAGTGTTCCTACCCTGCGACTCATTCGAAGTTAAGCACATCTACTTGAGCTTCCTAGGAAGAGTAATTGGAGTTATCTCAAGTAAACTCACATCTCGAGTAACCGATGAATGACATTTCGCATAGCTGCAGGGGCTTACTCTGCTTATTATGGTTTTTACGGAGCTGGACCTTGTTTTACTTCCAAATCTAATTCAGGGAGGGTAACATCATTTTGTTCCCCTGAACTAAAATTTCGACCCATATTTCACGTGGGAAACCACCCAGAGCAGCTTTGGTCTGTTGTTTGTCCCGACAGAGTTAAGGACAAAATTGATCCAAAATATTAGATACTTAACTTACAGTTTGATTTGACAGAATTTCTAGGGATCGGGAGGGTTGAAGTTGATCCCCTGAATCATCACCCACTCATCAATCAGAATCAATCTAAACAATGGTAACTTGTACGGTTTTATTCAATTTCGGTGGAATTCTAGGGGATCAAACAACGCTCTCATGAACCTCACAGATACCTATTAGATCAACGGCAATTGTAGTTTCAGCTCGTGAGGAAACTATTGCAATATTCATTACACTGGTAAAACTCCAATTTCCCTCCGATTTTAATTGAAATCTCAACGCTAACGGTATAAAGGTGATGTTCATACATTTGCATTTTAGTCAGTGTGTTCAAAACTTTCCCTACAACACATTTCAACTATCTATACATGCTAATGATCCTCAAAACTTATTGAACGATTTTGCTTCCGAGTCTACCAAGGTAGCGGAAGCCTTATTTTCACTTTCGGAATGTGACAATTTTTTTTATCTCCAAAATCAAAAATTCCACTCGCATTTTGCGTTTTAGACCTTTTTGAACAATTTTGGTTCCGTGTCTGTCTGTCTGCCAGCAAATCCGTGTTACGGGCAAAACTACACGAAGTTATAGTCCGATTTTGATGAAATTTCCAGGGATTGTGCGGGTTGGGGTGTAGATTGTCCCCTATAGGTTTCATGACCCCCGGATCAATAGTAGCCTCTGCGCATGCGCAAACGTGAAATCCTTGTTACGCGCATAACTCCGGAAGTTCTTGACCAATTTCGATGAAATTTTCAGGGATTGTTCGTTTTGATGTGTAGATGGTCCCCTATAAGTTTCATGACCCCCGGATCAATAGTAGCCTCCGCGCATGCGCAAACGTGAAACCCTTGCCACTAGCATAACTCCGGGAGTTCTTGACCGATTTCGATGAAATTTTCAGGGATTGTTCGGACTGATGTAAAGATGGTCCTCGTTAGTAATAAAGAGAAAATAAAGTTTTAGCCTCGAGCTTGATTGAACGAAGTTCTTTAGTCAATAATAATTTTCAATGATCTATACAGTCATGTTATGGCTACGAGGAAGCTATGTGCCACAACTACTTGGCAGACGTTTTTTCGTTCCATAGAATATAACCTGACCATTTACATTGCAACAACTACCTATATCCAGTTTCCATACCGCACATTTTTATTACTACAAATTCATTTGTAGTTGCAAGGGAGATGTTGAAATTTTTCTGCCTGCCAAAAAGGCATTTAAAAAACTGTTAACCTCATGTGGCTGCTGTTGTGTATTCAAAAACCTAATTATCATGCCGGAGATCGATGGCAATCTTGATCAACTAACCTAATCCCCAGTCTTAAGACAATAGGTTAACAGTAGATGGTTACTAGTGTATACGTGGAAATCAATGAGTATGTATGATCTAATAAGTTATCATTTGGTGAACTCCAATGTGAACAATGTTTCTCAAACATCAATTTTTTGTCCACAATGATTTGCTCTGGTTCCCAACATTGAAGCACAATTAATCGCTTAATTTGGAAATATTTTGAGCGTTTCAAGAATTTCACGTTTGCACTTGCAAAGTCTTGCGAAAGTCCGTGTGGATATAACAAGATATAATGTGAAGAAAATTCGAAACTAAAATGACTTGGTCATTACCTGATTCTAAAAAGAACACTAAGCATTTAAAGCTAATATCCACTAGATAATCTTATCGTCAAAAATACATGGTTCACTTGCTTTTTAATGTGTTTTATTTCCTCATTTTATTTTTTTTTTTTTTTTTTTTTTTTTTTTTTTTTTAATAATACGATGGGTTTTGATTATTCCAAAAATTAAACCCAAACCTTGGGTTTTGATTATTCCAAATATATTTTTTAAGAAATCTTAACGGGGAGTAAGACATTTTCATATTAATTTTCCCAAAGTTTTATTAAACTTTATTTAACTATCAATAGTAACCGTATTTTTAGAAAACAGTGCATAAATATGTAAATTCTCTAGTTAACGACATTTAAAGATGATTGATTTGAATTCTTAATCTCACTCACCAGCGTCATTTCCAAGCTGAGCGATGACAACCAACAGAGAAGATGGTCCGCTTATGAAGTCCTTATGTAGCCTCCCCGCTCCCCTTAAATCCTTTCTCCAAACATTTGCTTCCTCCACTGGACCACTTCCGAGCGATATGCAGGTTGTAGGTAAGGTAGGCAGGGTAGGTAATGGAGTAGGCACGGCCATCTCGCCAGTTCCTTTCCCCTGAACATCCCTACTCCCCTATAGTCGGACAATCTCAATAATTATCTACCTACACCCCTAGCGTGCACCTCTGTGAGGCTCCCCTTCCCGGTTTTTTGTCGTCAATAGGCCAGAGGGTATTAAGCAGAGAGAAAAGTGGAATTCGTCCGTTTAAGAGGAGTGTAACTGTGTAACGGCGAGATCAGCTACCTACTGTTACGGTTGCCGACCCCATGAGGAAACTGCTCGCATTGTAAGAACTCCAATGTTCAGACAATCGGCGTAGCCGCTGCCGTAATCTGATTGTTCTGTTTGGGACCCGATGGACCGAATGTAACTCACTTGGAGTGTAGGGAAGTCGACACAACAACAAACGTTGCAAATTATTACATAACTGTAATTTATTACCTTTTTTCAATGCCATGTGACAACACAAACATGAAATGATTCAATTCCTACTCACCTCGTTGAATTTCTCATCTTTACTATAGAAAGGAAAGATAGTGTTTGAAATGCCATCAGTAAGAGAATTTTATTGGGTATTCATCGCTCCAGAAGAAGAATTTGTAACTAATATGTTGGGGATGATGATTTTGAATGTGATTCAAATTGCTTTAAGAAATGCAGCGATAGAAGGAGGCAGGTGTGAGGATAGCAAAGAGATTTGTGTACAGAATATTTCCAATCCTAAGTTCCCAGCACTACGAAAAATAAACCAAAACATTGGATGAGTTACAGGAAACTCCCTGTGGGATTGTAGCAGTAAATATGAATAATGCTTAATTCATTGGCTCCAACACAAGCAAAATGAATGAGTTAATTCGATTTGGTCTTGTGCGTGAGCTTATAGGTATCGAGGTACGTTTCTACGGCATTCTTTACTACACACTAATTTTCCTTCCTAACTGCTTTTGTTTTCTTTTAACTATGCATTGTATTAGAACATGATTTCGACAACTGACTAAATTTAGCTTGAGAACTTACGCTCGCCGCTCCAACGGGGCCGTGCCCTACAATTTTTTTCTTTTATAACATTGAGATGAGTTATCTTGACATCCATTCCGTGGATCTTCCAATCATTGTTCACCTCTACTTTCTGGATGAGTCGAAAGCTGGTAACACCGAAACTCTGGGACTTGAGTGAATTCTTCAGCCACCGATCTCTCTTAATACTTTTCAGTTGTACCATCAGCCAAAATCTCAATTTCGCAGACTCATTTCTATCCGCTAGCTTTCCCAGTTACTAAATCTGTTAACCCCCGAAGTTTTGTAGAGCATGCGTTTTTCATAGAGTCGGTCTTCGTACCTACGTTCTGAAACGGATTTGTGATTAGGTTTTTTGTCCCGTGGATAAGTCCTAAACAAACTGGCAAAAAAAAAAATGCCTGACCAACAGTTTACGATTAATAAATATTGGATGTCTAAAGCCGAGAGAAACAGCATCATTAGGTACCTACTTATTTCATTAAGTAGTATTTCGAACAAGCTGCAATTCTGCATGGCGAAATCCTCCTTCCTTCCCAAATCGTTAAAAAGTACGTTTTCACTCAAAACCGATTTTGACTTTTTTCTCAAGCATGAGGGAAATCGCACTACAACTAATGTGAATTAAACATAGAATCTATATTTCCGTTCTACCTAGTAATTTGTGGGTCAAATGGGTCAACAAATGTTACATGCCAAGTACTCTATTCATCATTTATTCTTATTTTTTCTATGCTACGTAAGAATTAATACGCTATAAAAATATAAACATTAAATTGCGACAATGAATTTACACGGAACTGTATATATTTACAAGGATTTTTCATGATGAAAAAAAGTTTTAAAAAAGCTAGATTCAGTCCCGGATCAAGACGTTGTAAGTCTCACTGCCCAAGTACTTCACGAACCTGAATAAAACGTCTTCGTCGTTGGAGGGCAACGCGGAGAACACCAGTCTGACCGTATGCAAACTGCAAATAATAAAATTATAAATAGAATAAATATTAAACATTTAAAATAATAACAACGAATTAATTGCTAATAGAGCGCATTGGTCATCGATCATTAATTGCTCATGCCCGCAGCAGATATGTGACACGTAATCAGTATGGTGTGTGTCTCAAATTAGAAGATAACAGCAGGTCTTGCGCATAGCGTGCAATACAATACTGCCCTGGTGAACAAACCCTTCCGTATCTACCGTAAATCCGAGGAACCATGAAAATGCATATCCATTAATTATTTAATATTTTATCGAGGTTTTCCGTTACCATATTTGAGTTAAAATCGCTCACTGATTCTTTGGTTTTCAGCGGCAACTACAGTTAGAGACACAACTCCCACTTAGGTACGGCGTGTCGCTTCAGAATTGGTCACATACGGGAGCAAGAGAAATTTTAGATACGGTCATAATTAACCTGGTGATAGCTGGTGATTCATGAATAAAGTGTCCGATACTTTCGATTATGCTACATTCTTACCAAGTAAATGCCTCATGGAAGTAATTTCAAATAGATTTGCTGTTATTTTACATTATTTACAAAAATTAGATGAAAAGATTTTAGCGATCTACAGCCACACAGCGAACACAGTTTGACTTTATATCCAGTTTTCTCTGTATCATATGGTTTGTAAATACGGCAGTTCTGCTTGGTACTCAACAATAGCCAACATAAACGCAATTTATAAAAAAAATGGAATAAAATAAATTATATTGAGGTCATCTTAAAAACGTTCCAATTAATCAGTAGTAATTTGATGGGGATACAGGGATACATTGGCTTCTGTGCTGGGGGCTCCCTAACCCCCACCCTGAGAGTTTTAGTTCCCATCTACATCTACAGGGTGGGCAATAAAATCTAACCTCAGTCCATTTCAAACTCAACGATACTCCGCGGTCAAAACTTTGGACAAACTATCGAACTCGTCCATCTAATAAAGAAATAAGATTGGCTAATGATTGTTAATCGATGTCGTCCTCAATGATCAATGGTTCTGCGATAATTTCCACGTAGGGATGCAACTTTCTTAAAAAAGAATCAATTTAAATCGTATCGATCTTTTTGGGAAGATTCGAAAAATATCGTATCAATTTTTGAAAAAGTATCGATTTTTTGAAGAATCAATACTTTTTTGACATTTTTAAAGGAGTCAAAAAATCATGAGAAAATGTATTTAAAATCTTTTAAGACATCAGATTGGAGCGTATAATAGGTTTATTTTTATTTTTCGGAAACGTTTCGTCCCGCTAAGGAGACTTCTTCAGTCCCGTCATTATGTTATATTTAAGTATGTATATCCAACCGACATCATCCTGGTCAACACTCATATGTTATTGTTGGAGTGATTTTAGCCTTTTGTATAAGATCATCATCGAAAATCCGGAAGGGAACAGTAGAGAAGTTTTTTGTAAGATAATTCGTGAGAAAAAAAAAATTCCAATGTCTCCTTTGCTTAATCCAATTCGCATAGTACCCCCAGATGAAATGGTACTCTCTGAAGGTGCATGGAGCAAACCTGTTCATTACTTATGGGCCCAACTTGGAAACAACATCTTTCACATTTTTTGGACACAACTTCTTACACATTTTTTTGGACCCAACATGGATGGGGGGGGGGGGGGGTGTGTGTTCAAATTCCAACGTCTTGACCGCAATCATTCCAGACATAAGTAATGTGTATGAGAAGATGATAGTTGTAGATGAGTAACAACTGTTGGTCAATAGATTGTAATAAGCAGTGATGAGTTCTTGATTCTTGGGACATTTTCACTTCTTGCTCCTTTTCCATTGTTGTTGTTGGAATTGTAAAAAATTTCCTTCAAAATGAAAAGAATCGGGCCGATTCTCAAAATTTTGAATCGATTCTTCAATACTTGGTGAAAAAAAAAAGAATCTAAAAGTATCGATACTTATTTTGCATCCCTACTTCCACATGTACTCCCAGGTTTAGTCGTACGATTGGCAGTTTCGTTAAGTGCTTATGTCTGAATGAGGTAAGATTGATTATCCCAGCCTATCAATTAAAAATGAGGCAACGATTGACTTTTAAGGGAAGGACCAGGCAGACAGACATCAGTGCTGGGTTTTAACTATTAATAGTGAAAACTACCCTCAAACGTAAATTAAACACATCCTAAAGCTTCATCCGAAAGAAAGAGGTCCAAACAATTTTTTCACTTACTTCACTTTGCCAGTAATATTTTTGACAGTTATGACACAGTCACTCATTTTATGAGAGTTCTTCAGTTCTATGATAACCTTAAAATGGGCGTGGACGCCATTGTTAACAACGGTAAACGAAATGCTGAAACAAGGAAAAATGAAAAATTACAAGATGAAATATTTTTAATAAAAAGACACTACCAACTGTGCTACTAGATGTTTCATCATCATTAGCTGAGAAAGCAAGATCAGGCGATTGCAGCCTTTGAACAACTAAAACAACCAATCGGAATTTTCGGTGTGTGCAAAACCTAATTCCAAATTTTGGATGAAAAATCAAATAAAAAGCAAGCTGTCATCGTCATAACATGGCTATGCTGGTCGTCTGTAAGTTTTCTATTGGCGTTATTACACTGTTTTCTGCCCTATAATTTATTTGGCAGAAATTATCCGTTTTCTACTACTAGTGTTGAGTTTCTTCTACTAGTGGTTCATTTTTTGTTGAAGAACCGGAGATAAATGACAGGAATTGATAAACACAAGGAATTCGCTTTACCTGTCATTTGATATAGTGCAGGGAAGGCGGCACTTAACATAATGTAGCTGCTTTATCAGAGGTTTCAGCTTATCGATGTCACTTCTTAATGACGGAACCACTCTATCAAGATCACCAATTGTATTGCACTCTTCTTGCAGCCAAACTTCAGGAATTTTACGGTGTATTCGATTATTAATGAACTCAACAGTTTCTCCTGCAACATGAATTAACAATCATAACATTGAACAAACTTACTGTGAATCAATTGAGTTTGCTAAATTCTCTCTTATTCACTATAGAAAGCTGTGTTAACAAAATTAAGTTATTTAATCACCTTGAAAAGAAAACAACAAAAAAGCATGAGTGCTAGAAAGAAGAAAGATTCGTGGCGTCCACGTGGAATGAATAATAAGTCTATTTCATTCGTATATGATAAATCCGAAAATTTTTAAAACGTCCTCTTATCGGATTTAGGGATTTTAGTTGACTTATGGGAATCTTTACTGTCAGAACTCAGTGATTTTGTGAAATATAAAGCGTAAAGCAGGGTTCACATCTGTACAGAACGTCTGGAAATACGGATAGGGGGAGCTAGTATAAGCAGTGGAGGGGATAGAGGAGAATCGGCCGATCACAAGCTAACAACTCGTTTCCTGCGCTTCCTCCCACAGCTGTTTCAGTTCCCGACGCCATTCCGTATGCGCAGTAGTGAACTGCGCAGATGTAGAGCAAAAATATCTGAAAAAATCTGATGCGTACAGTTTGCTTCAAAAGTGTTTGTCTGGAAAAAATATTCTCAATCCCTAGCTAATGTCCAACCAATCAGCTGCTCGTAAGCAATAGGCGGATAGCTTTCTGGATGGATGTGAATCCTGCTTAACTCTCACTTGTTTTGGTAAGTGAGCACCCAATCCTAGGGAACACGAAAACTCATGGTCATTGAGTGTTATAATGCAAATCACCATGGAAAGTAATAACGAATATAAACTCTATATAATGTAACGAACGAATACAAACCACTAAACACACGTCCAAGGTTACTAGAAATGGGATATTTTCTTCAATTTGTGTTTAGCAGCAAGTTGGATGATTATAATGAACGTAAAATGTACTAACGATGCAAGCGAATTGTCTGTCCAATCATCCAACGGTGATAAGTGTAATGAATTGCCTCGATTTTCGTTTGTTCGTTGAATTCACAGAGTGGCAGGACTGCCTTGACTCCCAATACGTTATCAAACAACGAGGTTTCCCAATTCGTTTGCGAGGCCCTCATGGTAAAACCGTGTGATCTCATGAGATCTCTGCAACAAAACAAAAAAACATATATTCACGTGATAGTTATTATCTAAATAAATATAATTCACTTGTATGACTTCAGTGACAGAAAAAGTTGCAGTGATGGCGCACGAAAATTTGAACAAATTTTCGTATATTTATGTAGGATAGATTTGAAATTTGACGTTTTAACTATCAATTTGTAGACACGTCAATTTTTTTGCAGTTTTGTAGATTATTCATTGTATTTAATTCTAAACTGTAGGAGTTACTGGAACTGCTACGCGAATGCGGACCGATGCTAGTTCATTGCTAAGCCTTCTCTCTCTCAAGAAACAAGCTGACAGATCAGTTATTCCCTAGCCTACTGTAACTAGTTAGTGTCACTCCTTGGTTTCCTTTATGACCAAAAATCACCCTTGATTCGATTTCGGATCTATTTAATCAAAGAAAATCTTTGGTAGGTTTAATTAAAGAAAATCTGTATAAATTCCAATCTGATTCGTTTTTATAATAATACAAAATTCACCACTTTTTCTATTTTCAAAATCTGGAATAAAAAGGGGGTTTCAATATTTTAAAAAAATTGAAGTTAATGGGCACAGCGCACAAATGTCATAGTTGAATAGTACAATTGAAAATAGGGATGGCCCGTTGGAATTTTTTTAAACGTGCATTTTTAACTTGCGACACGAGAAAACAGTTTTAGAATTATTCAAACCGGTTTCCCGTTAAAAGCCATTACAGTAGCTTCATTTTCTACAAGAATTGGCTTAGACTAGCATAATAGCGGCAAATAGTAGTTTAAAAGTATTCGAATACATAAACGTATCATGTTTACGTATCACTCGTAAACACCACTCGTTGAAAGAAAAGTTATGCCACTTACCTGTTTTTAGCTCTGGTTTCGTAATTCAGAGTAGGCTTAGGAGGTCTCCCATCTTCAAATACGTAAATCGACTCTGCAAATTGAATAATGCTGTCATTACACAGCACATAACTAATATAAACTAATATAACTCGTTATCGGGGGACATTTGAAGGATGAGACAAACTGGAAAATAGAATCGGCAATGTTATGGACATGCGGGCCAGGGCCATTTAGTTCGGTAGTTTCAAAAACATGACTATATTCAGTTTAAAACTAGATAAAATTGTATTTATTATAATATCTGACTGTAGACTCCAGAATTGTTGTTTTTAAAAAAGTAGAGAGTTCTTTTGAAAAACATTAGAAAAAAGTGTTGAATGTTTACTTTGCACGCAATCAGAATAGATTAAAGCCGAGAAGAGGTTGTTATAATCATCCTTATACCCCATTCCGTGGATTGGATGGAGTACATCTTAACTCCCAGAGCAATTACTACGATGAAATAATTCTTTTATAAATTAAATTATCGAATGTAATCAACAATATTCATGATTTACAAACAGGACGACTGTAATTGATTCCTTTGAGAAACTTGGTTTGGATAAGTTACAACTTCGGGGTTAATAGATTGTCCGATCGCGATCATCTCTTTGACATGACTGATCAGGAACAAGAGGTTCGCCGCACGAAACCGAAAATAACGCTACTAACATGGTTTTATCAAGTCGTAAACAAGTTCTCTCGTGATGAATAAACAATAAGAACTTTCAAACAGTCCTTTCTATACAAAAATAAGTAAATACAAAATATGAAACTCGAAACAAGTCTATAGAAAAAAAATGTTCCTTTATCTTATCGTGAAATCCTACTTGATCAAACGAGACAACGGTAAACTAACAATATTCCTCCGAACCAAAATTCAATAAGACTTAGCTTTCTACAAAATTTGCTAAAACCGAGTGGTTCTTCTATTTATTAAGCAATCCTACCAATCGTTCAGCATCATCGTATGAGCGAAATTCGAAAATAATTGTATTAAGAATATATATTTGAGTTAATTCAATTGAGTTAAAATTCAAGTATTTCGATTATTTGACAGAAATAATATTGATCATAAATTTTTTGGCAAATGCACTCTCACTTACTGAGTAATGTACCAGCGAACAATTGAATTCGTGCATATCACCAAGTGTGCTACCCATGTTTATCTCATTTTCATGAAATTTAAGCACATTTTCAATGCAATTTTGTGCATACATTTTTAGATGTCCTACTTCACGTTTGATCAACTGCTTTTAGTAGTATTCTGCTAAAAATTAGAAACTTGTCGATTTTATTGATCTTTTAAGTACACATTTGTAGTTAATCAAAATTAATGTCATTTGTACTTTGAAAAAACCAGACTAGATTGGTTATTTCTTCACCTCCATAATAATATCGGTGGAATAGTCACAACCGAACCACTGATACATTTATTACATATATCTGTGGTACCTACAAGCGTTAAAATCCAGGAATTAGTTCAGAATTCCTCAAAACGGATTTCAGTCAAGAAAAATTAAGAAAATTGTTATTTCGAAATTTTTTGAGCCACTGCAATACGTTTCAGGTGACACAGAGGATTTTTTAAACAATTTCTTTCTTTTGAGCCAAACTAGATACTTTACGAAGTAGAGTAGATTCAGGTCCATGGAGAGAGAATTCGGGCCCCAAACAAGAACCGTCTATGAGCTACAGTAACCATCGTGGAAAATTGAGAATGATGAGTTCTGTGGATTTGTATGTGTACATTTATTAATTCTGCATTAATACTTCCAAACCAAATTAAAATTAAATTAAAAAACGGGAGAGCTTCTAAAACTTCAAACGACCAAAAATCGGGGCCAGGGAGCATCGGGTACAGAGCCCCCCCCTTCCCACCTCTCTACTACGAGGCTGAGTAGATATGAGATTATTTCCTCAAAACTGATTTCATTCAAGAAAAGTTAGTAAAATTGATATTTCAAAATTTTTTGAGACACTGCAATACAAATTAGATGACAAAGAGGATTTTTTCAACAGTGATTTTCTTCCTTTTCTGTCAAACTTGATACTTAACGTAACAGAGTAGATTAAGAGGTATGAGATTATTTCAGAATTCCTCAAAACGGAATTTGATTAAAAATGTTGATAAAATAAAATAAAATTTCAGAATTTTTTGGTCCAGTATTTAGGAGGAAGCTACCAATGGCCGATTGATGATTTTTTTTTTTTTTTTTTTTTTTTTTTTTTTTTTATTTTTTAAATGCACTGCTACAAAAAAACACATTGAAAATTGTGAAACATGAGAAGCCTGGGCGACAAAACAGGAAGGAAAACAGGGATTTTCAACTCTTTTCCGGAAGCTACAAAGGGCAACTAGATCATAAAATAGTTTACCTACCACAGTGGTAGTAGATACAATTCCCAAATGTATTTCATTGTTTAACTTTTCTAAAGATTGTTTCACTTAGAATTTATTAATTGTGGTGTGCGAGGCAACCATTTTTTTCATCCGCAAGATACTAAATCATAATCTGAACTACCATAGAGTGCTGCAGTTGGTAAGCCGTAAATTATTTAAACTTGGGATCTACCGATAGTATGCTTAACCCTAAAAAGTAAGTAACACAAATTATTTGTTTAATATTTGCTGCGTATTTTTCTTCTCAAAATCGGAACTAATACACATTGGCCTATAATCATGTTTTATGATTGACTTACCGCTCACTGCCAGTCTTATGTTCGATTGTCCTCTACTCGATGATTCTTCATTGAAGTGTTTGTGGGTAGTTGTTAAAGGATGTACAGATGACTTTTTCAACAACGGACTCCTTAGGACCTCATGCTGAATAAAGTCTCTACAACTTTCAATTGGTTCATTCATTGTCCTCTGGCCGTCTGCGACCATCGCCAGTGAAGGCATTTTGGCTGCAGTCGAATTTCTCGTAGAATAAATTGATAACTTCTTCGGCAAAGGGCTTCTCTCATCACCTTGAATAGATATGTTCATCATCTCTTGGCTCAAATTTAAGGCGTCATTGGTGGTAGACGAAGGGGTTTTGGCAGTACCTGACCGATTGCGCTTGCGATCCCATGAAGATTCTGCACAACTTGAACGAGGCTTACAAGGAGTCGAGGTAGTATGCAGCTTTTCCATTCCCGAATCACTCAACTCGTCGTCATTCAAAGATATATTCATCATATCTCTACTTAAATCAATATTGTTCGCCTCCTCTTGAGGCGCATCCACAAATTCACATTCCGGCGCAGTCTTCATTTCAGGCTCATACTGTTGTCCATTTAAAGGTGTAATTTCTGGTCTGTAACAATCGTCAGAGTTTCGTGACTCAACGTCACGATTTTCGGACAATCTAGAGCCAATGGTAGATTTTCTCTTATTTCTTCGAATAGCGAATCCAAACACGTCGGAACCATTTTCAGAGCCTGGTTTAACATCGCATATCTCAGCCTCGTCAGTACTCATGTTATGTACACCAATGCAAGATTTTCTGCTTGCACGTCTAGGTGCGGGATTGGAATTCTCCAACGTCATGCGAGTACCACATTCTGATAGTTCTTCTTCAATCTCTGCGGCGTCACTCTGGTGTGTATCCAAGCAAGGTTCTACAGTGTCTGAATTGACAAATTTCACAGACTTTCTAGGCATCATCTTACCTGCATCTACGTCGTTCAGCTCTTTTTGAGCAGACAGCATGGAAGACCTTTGGGCAATTGTTTGAATCCCTAAATTGTCGACCACAGCCTCTTGAAGTTCCTCTACATTGTTAATTTCTTCACTGAAATTATCATTATTTGTCCGGGTTTCAGTGGTAATTTCAAAAACTGACTTCCTGGGAAGCCGTGAAGGAGGAAAATGATCATGTTGTTCGTCAACCTCCAAGCATAAGACGTTGCGCGTGTTTACATCAGTATGTGCAAACTCCTCTGGTTTTTCAGAATCGTTATTGAGAGGCAGAATGTCGTTGCTGTGGAGTGTATGCATGGGATCGACTTGAAGAGATTCGTTCATAACACTTTCACCATCACTCTTTGGTTGATTAAAAAAACTTAGCCTTTTCTCAACTTCGGCGCTCTTTGGCAAAGACTGATGATCTAAAAGCGACTTCCTGATGTTTGGATTCAACGAGCTCTGGCCCACACTCACTACCCCCGAGATATGTTCCGAGCCAGTATGTCCTTCAGATGATTTTATCATAGCAACTTCATCGTTACCAATAGTGCCACTAAACACACTTTCTTTAGGCGATATTTGGAGGCTGAACAAAGACTTCCTGCTTTTAGGAGCGAAGGTGAGATTTGTTTCAGGATTCATTTCCGTCTGTTCCATATCCACCAAATTGGTGGCATCGGTGCTCATATTACTGTCTTGTCTTGATATCTCTTGGTTTTCAGATGATAATACGACTGTAGTTCCCAAATTTAGCTGAGGTTCAAAATTTGATTTTCCGCTTCTAGGGGCTGAGGAGAAATTTATTTGAGGTTTAAAAGCGGTCTCTTCCATATCTACGGCAGGGAGACCTGAACTCAGTTTTTCCTGTGTTGGAACATGGGTAATGAAGGATGATTTAGCAACAGTGTCTTCATTATCAACGCCAACACAACTTTGTCTGACCTGTTGCACACACAATACGTCAGATTTGTTAGTCTTAGAGATAGTCTCTTCATTGGAGAGACTCAACGGCGATTGATTCATAGGAAAAAAGCTCTTCCGTGGTTCAAGATCATTTGATTTGATATTAGTTTCTTCCATATCATTGCTCGTCGTTTTAGATCCATCAGCGCCTCCCATGCCTTCAAAACTTACAACATCGGGCCCTTGGTATTTTTTGGGCAATTCGGTTATCCTCAAAGTTCCATCTATACCAGGGGGATCATCAGGAGGAATAGAGGCAATCTGATTAGATGAATGCACTGATTTGCGGTTAACAGCCACATCATCAGTAAATTCAATTTGTCCTGAAGTAAGCGATGGTTGTTTTATAACTCCTTCAAGAGCAAAGCTTGGACGGGCTATTGACTTTCTTGATTCAAGTTTATTTGGTTGCGTTAATTCAGTAAGTTCCATCTGTGCAGAAGATTGAGCTTCTCCAAAATCGATGACTGGAAAGCTCTGGCACATTTGGTAGGCATCAGCACTTTTTTCTGAGGCAATCTTGAATACAAATGGCATTGAATGAGTGGTGTCTTGATCGTTCACTTCTTGACTCGGCATCAACTGATTTGGACCAAGTGATTTCCTCGCTAATGCAAATTTTTCAGGTCCTCCCAGGTTAGGAATAATTGCTCCTGTATATCCTTTCGGCTGATGACTCTGAGATTCATCAAACCCTATAACAGGAATACTTTGGTTGAGATTTTGGGGATCAGATTTGATTCTTTCAGGGTGAGATTTTAAAACGAATGGCGCGGAAACAGATGTATCCTGATTGTCCTGTCCAGCGACACTTTTTGAGTGATTTTCTACGGTTCCAATAGACTGTCCATATAACCCCTGACGGAAATTGTAATCTGTAGAAATGAAGTTTTTACTTTTTCTCTCAACTTCGTGAACCGCAGAATTCGAAAATGTAGTTTTATCTACAAATGACATCCTCGATTTAGAGCAAGGAGAAGCGAGATTAGAAGTCATACTCATGCAAACGGAAGGAACCCGTTCTGGACAAGTCATATCATCTAAACCTGCTTTCAATATGTCGGAATCGTCCAATCCCACTGCGGATAAGCACTCATTAGCAATTATTGCATCTGATTTTATTTCAAAATCTTTGAAAGAGAATCTAGCTCTTGTCTGTGAGGATTCATCAATCTTGAAAGAGCAAGCATTCCCTACATTTCTCAATGGATCAACAACGTCATTTGCTACAACATGGCGTTGTTCATTCAGCACTTGAGCTTCGAAGCTGTTTTTGGAATATTTGTTAGGAATATTCAAGTGGGTTGTAGATTGGTTAGTCTCCTCCTTCCTCTCGTTTGAAGATTCAAAGGGCTTGGATACTCTACCAAAACCAGTTAAACCTTCTCTTTCACCTTCAACTTTATGAGGTTTGGTATCTTTGTGAGGTGAATATAACAACAGATGCTCATGATTAAGATTCACACTTACATTCATTGTCAAATCATGCCCAACGCTTTCCCTACCAACAGGCTTCGGTATTGGTGAGTCGTTGAAGTCATTAAGAATTGACAATTCAATCGGACTATTTTCTTTTTTAATATTTTTAAAATTGAGGGCGAAAGTATCTTCATCATCAGCAAAATTAATTCCAGGATTGGGTTTGTCACCATTAGAAACAATTGGTTCATTTTGAATAACTTCTCTGTCTCCTGAAAGTGATGTAGGAATCAATTTTTCATTCGTCAAAGCCTCATTTGATGGAGATGATATAATTTGGTACGGCTCTTCGTCAGGTTCGTTGCTCAATCGCGCTTTTTTACTAGCAGGACCATTTACAGACATCATCCGAGTAAAATCCATGTCCTCATCATCACCGTCATCGTCCTGAACAAGTTTATTGTACTTTGATAGTGAATGTACCCCTGTCATTTCCATGTCACAAACGGACTGGTTTCCAGAAGTTTGCAAAATTGATTCCTCACACCCATCTGCAACTCCACGTGGGAATGATGTTAGATGGTTATCTTGAGGAACGGGATTTGGTTTTTCAGACGGAATGCTACTGTGTTGTGCAAGATGTACAAGCTGAGTAGATTCAGACCGCTCGCCACTTTTCAGGCCAAAGTTTTCCCTGGAATCTTCAGCATTAGTAAACTGTAAATTACGGGAGTGCATGTCAGGCTTTCGGACCAGCTCAGTAAAATCCATGGAGGCAGATTTGTTGGTGGTGAAATTCGTAAACGAAATTTGAGAGCGGAAAGATTTCCGCTCGCTTTTTTTAACAACTTCAAAAGTCTCCATACTCATGTTTCCAGAATCTTCATGAGGTTGATTGATTGAAAACGGGATTTTTACTGGTTCAGTTAATTCCATACCCGAATCAGATTGTTCTGGGTACTTGATGGCATTTTTTTGTTCAAGGGGAAATGATCCATTCAAACAATGTCTGATGTTTTGTGGAACTGGCTCCGTAATTTCCATACTACATGACCAAGGTGAGGTCATGACTGCAGGTGGATCTGGAATATTAGGTGTTCTTAGAGCAGGGGCACCAATTACTGAACTGATACTCATGTTAGAAGACATGCTGCCGTCAAACGTCATACTCTGAGGATTGTTGATAACTACGCTTTTTCGACCACTCCTATCATGTAAGTTAGCTTTGTTAGGCAGCGCAGATTCGGATAACTGAGCATTGGGAGTCAAAACTGGAAGAGCATGAATAACTGGTGGAGCCACCTTGTTAGAGAAGGGATTGTTATCGATAGGGGTATCTGTTCGATCCATGGGGTCATCAGCAAAATAACGATCATCTCCAAGAGGAACGGCATTTTTTGGAGTGCCTAGTTGTACACTCTTTCCACAAGAGCTAAAACAAAATAAAACAAATAAATAAAGCCCAAAAACATAAAACGGAAATCTTGTACACAATAAAATTTGATTATGAATAGGAGGGAATCTACAACTTGATTTAAATACCAACATAACAAAAATTGCACAACATTTTTATAACTTGTAGGACGAGTTTACTTTTATAGTTCAGGTCATTTATAATCACCTGTTATGAGAATTGTCTGATGAAGTTGAAAATGTTTCTTCATAAGACTGAATGTGGCAAACCTGGAGTGATTCCGCTTGTGAACAAAATTCCCTTAGGGAAAAGAAAGGACAATAAATTATTACATAGTAGAAAAAAAAACAAGAACAAGGCAAACATAAACCAAACTGCCATTGAATGCAGATACACACTTTGAGGAATTACCTCTCGTTGATGCCTGCCAACTTGCTGGTTTTGAATAGATGTTTCAACTCTAACTGTAAAATTCTCCAAAAAGACACACTAATAACCCTAAGTGCAATGAAAGATGACGAGATGAGAATAGAGATTTTCTGAAGTCGATTCATGAGCTATCCAGGTTTCGTACAGAGTTGTTACAAATACAACACATATTGCAAGTCATTGAGGAATATTCAGCGTTATTTTTATGGATCATAACCATTATAAATGTCAAACGTATAAAGTCATTCACTCCCCACACGAAGTATTGTAAAGCATTGGTAACCAAGTACCACATCCTAGTTAATAACTTTCAGAGTGTATTATTTTTTTCAATGATAGTAGGAGTTGAGAAGACCAAATGTTAGCCCTTTAAGTAATTATAGTATTATCGTGATTATCTTAATAATTAAGAATTATTCTCGAGGCCTGACTGAGAAATGTAAAAATATGAGATTGAAACCTTCTTCAGTGATCAAAATCCGAGAGTTGAAAATCGGTATACAAACAAATTTCATGAATAGAAGCAAATCCGAATCTGCAGTAAAAAATTAGGGTTCCCATTTAAAATAAGAAAGTTAGAGTCACTTGCGCTGTTCCGCGGTCTGCACAAATATGATACTTGCAAGAAATATGATGATTCAAATAAATTTTAGGAATTTGGAGAATTTTAGGAGGGGTGGGAGGACGACAACTCGTGTGACACCCTGTATAAGGATATCGGTAGTAGTGTCGCCGATCCCTTACAACTTCTTAAAAGGAACGACCACCACGCGCGCGTTACGTGTTATAACCTTCAGATTCTATAACATAACACGTCACCCCGTATACAAACACGAAAAATTTATAAAACATTCAGGAAAACTACCAAAACCATTGCTACTGTAGACCGTGAAGTTTATTCATACAGAGTGATAGTGGTTTCCAGTTGACGGCGAAGACGAACCCGCAGATCACTGCGGCAAGTGAATCCCCGACGAAGGTTATCGACTTAAATAGTGAGTAACATGCCAGCAACCGGCCTAAAAGTTTTCAATTCTTTCAGTAAAGAAAAAGAACTATTTGTTCCGAAAAATGGAAGGAGGGTTAATTGGTATAGCTGCGGTCCTACGGTGTACGATACATCCCATATGGGTCATGCGAGGTCGTACATCTCTTTCGACATAATGCGAAGAGTGCTGCGAGACTACTTCGGCTACGATGTCTTTTACGTCATGAATATCACAGATATAGACGACAAAATCATTAAGAAGGCCCGTCAAGATTATTTGTATGAAAAATATATGCAGGAGAACCGAGCCGTCGATAAAGTGTTAGGTGACGGAGCTCGGGTTGTTCTGCACGTGAGAGAGCTTATAAAGAACACACAAGATCCCGCTTTACGGAACGTTTACGAAGGTTGGAAACAGAACATGAACTCCGCTTTGGATCCACTTCAGAAAATCCTAGAAAAAGGTGGCGGAGACGACACTTCTCAGGCCTTGGAAAACTTCTTGGTAGCAGCCCGAAATCCTTTCAGTTCGTGGTTGGACAAAGACCAGGGTTCCACCGTATCGGATAATTCCATTTTCAGTAAAGTGCCTAAAAAGTTCGAGGAAGAATTCCACGAAGATATGAACGCTCTTAATGTTCAACCTCCAGATGTTTTAACAAGAGTGAGCGAATATGTACCGGAAATCGTGGATTACATCAAAGTCATTATCGATAACGGTTATGCGTACGAGTCCAACGGCTCGGTCTACTTCAGCATTTCGAAATTTAAGAATTCCGGGAAACACACGTACGCCAAACTTGTACCTGAAGCGTTGGGAGATGCCGCCAAGTTGGCAGAAGGAGAAGGTGAGCTATCTGCTTCGAAAGATAAAAGGTCTGAATTGGATTTCGCGTTGTGGAAAGCCTCGAAACCGGGTGAGCCCAGTTGGGACAGCCCCTGGGGTAAAGGAAGACCAGGATGGCACATCGAATGCTCAGTCATGGCATCGGCCATTTGCGGAGAAGGATTGGACATCCATACGGGTGGTGTTGACTTGAAATTCCCTCATCACGACAACGAAATCGCCCAAGCAGAGGCATATTTCGAGTCAGATGACTGGGTAAAGTATTTTCTTCACTCAGGCCATTTGACTATAGCAGGATGCAAAATGTCGAAATCTCTTAAAAATTTTGTAACTATTAAAGATGCGCTGAAAAAGTATACTGCAAGACAATTGCGTTTGGCTTTCTTGATGCACTCATGGAAAGAAACTCTTGATTACAGTGATAATACAATGGAACACGCGGTGGGGTACGAGAAAATGCTGAATGAGTTTTTTATGACTGTAAAAGATTTGAATGAAACGAAAATGCCGAGTGGACATTTGAGGAAATTCAAGAAATGGCAGGTGGAAGATTTGGAACTTAATAATATTTTTATGGCGACTAAAGAGAAAATACATAATGCACTTTGTGATAATATCGATACAAGGACTGTATTAGATAGAATCAGAGAGTGCATCTCCTGCTGCAATCTGAGTGTGTCAAAGGGTACAGTGGACATTTGTCTGTTGAAAAGGGTGGCATCCTACTTTACTGCTGTAATGACGATGTTTGGAGCTGTGGACGATAAGGAAATCATCGGATTTCCTATTTCCTCGAAGGAGGTGAACTTCGAGGGCACGGTGATGCCTTATCTGAGGATCCTGGGAAGCTTTAGGAATGAAGTGCGAGACCTCGCTAAAGAACTTAAAGCCGTGAAAATCCTCCAAACGTGCGATAAGCTCCGGGACCATACTCTGCCTCCGCTTGGAGTAAGATTGGAAGACAAAGAAGATGCATCGGGATGCGCCGTCAAACTTTTCGACCCGAAACAACTCGAGAGGGAACGAGAAATGAAGAAGAAAGCTGATGAACAGAAAGAACTCATGAAGCTCAAACGGCAAAAAGAAATGGAGCAGAAGGAGGCCCTCAAGAAAGTACCGCCACAAGAATATTTCAAGACTATGCCCGACAAATTCTCAGCATTTGACTCCGAAGGTATGCCAACCCATGACGAAAAAGGGAAAGAAATAAGCAAAAATCAACTCAAAAAACTACAGAAGACTTATGACGCCCACAAGAAAGAATATGAAGAATACATTAGCAGCCAAAGATGAACCATAATGGCCAATGTTGTATTTGGGCTTGTAATGACATCTCCTTGAAGTGAAATTATTATAAACATACTATGAACAGAAAAACATCGTCAAACATCAGCCAATTCAAATGGCAAATGACCGTTTCATTATTAATAACTAACTATTTAAAAATTACTGAAAATAGCAGGAACAGTGTGGACTGTGTTTCTATTTCATTTATCTTTGTTGCTTAATTATGTGCCTCTACCATGTTGTACCCAAGTACGGTAATATTTTTGTAATTAATGATCACTGCATTGAATAAATGGTTATGATTAACTTTAAAAATGTCTTCCTCCTTAATTTGAATAAAACTGTCACTCCTCAACCTGTGTTTCATTATATCTATAAACGTTGTGCATTGTATCAATTCGAATTATTAATTCACTCAGTAAGATAATTAATAAATTGGCGTTAGATGACACCTGATGGGTTAAGAATAACGCCTACAAAATGTGATTCTATAATAGCAAACAGGAATTTCAGAGAAAAAAAGAAGCATCAAAAGGTACCTTATGTAAGGTAAGAATGTTGAGAGATTTTTGATAGGTATTTAGAATTTTAATTTGGACGGATATCACTCATATGATAATGAAGTAATTTGATTTGGAACGATCTGGATACCGAAAAAAAATCGATAAAATTGTTAGGCGTAATATTTATTTTGGGGAAATAATTTGTACTAAATGTCTTCACTTGAAAATAAGATTCATTTGTAACAGGATTCAGTAGTTTGTAGGTATCCTAAGAGGTGCCGCCAACCATCAGTAGAGTGAGTTCGTACGTTGAGTGGACGTTCCGTATCCTAGCAACCGAAACAAACAATCAGACAGCTGGTCTAATTCACCGTAAACAATCGTGAACGGAATTCCTTTAATTCCGAAAAGGATCGTGCAGTTTTTAGTAATTCGATGCATTCAGAGTTCAAAGGAAAATGTGTAGTGGTCTATTATGACAGTTAATGAACAGTTTTTGAATGCTAATAGAATATTGACTGGGTCTTGGAATTTACTTAGTGGTTTCATGACAGGTAGTGTGACGTAGTAGTTAATTCACACTGTTTCCAAGTTTACGAAATCATCGAGATATGATGCTTCTACAAGTGGTGAGTGCTCTGACCCTGTGGGCTACAAGCTGTGTTAGCATTGATATATTGGACACTTTCAATTTCACTTCTCCTTCTTCGTGCGAAAAACATGAATTTTTCAACGTCGCAACGTTGAAATGTGAACGATGTGACGAGAAAAAGCTGTTGGTTTCGACACAGGACAAATTTTCATGCACCTGCAATCATCTGAGCGTAATAAAATCTCAAGATCAGAAAGGAAATTTGAGGTGCGAGAAGTGCCCTGAAGGGACCTACCCTGATTTAGAGCAGAGAACTTGTGTCAGCTGTGCGAAAATCTATAGAACCCCAGAAACTGGAAAATGCGGGTGTTCTGAAGACAGTATAGTAGTTGATAGGATGATAAATGGAACCCAGGTCGTTGAAGCGTATTGCATAAAGTGTTCACCAGGTACCAAGCCATCAAGTGACAGGCGAAGATGTATACCGTGTCTTGTACCTGGAAAAAATTGCAGCTGCACGAATAAACAATACATTACGCTTCCCGACAACGAATGTGCAGACAGCACGTTATTCACGCCATTCGGTTTCAATCAAGAATCATTTGAAATCGATTACGACACAGAGAAAGTGGTTTCTCCGTTACTTAAACATTATTTACACGACGCGGCATACGGATGCAAGTTACTCATACCACAGAAATGCGAATTTCTGGCAAACATGTGTGTTTTAAGTATGTATCAGGATACTGTGCCAGGCGGACCTTGCAAAATTTTGAAAGATTTGAAGAAATCCGCACCACAGCACGGGGCTATCCCATGGATTTACTATCCGGAGAGCGAAGCGATTTCAATCATCAGCAAGAGGAAAGTAAAAACAAGGTACACCATGATGGCTGACGAAGAAACAAGTTACGTAAAAATCATTTTGAGCAAATGGTCTTTGAATGGAACATGGCTGGGCTACGTTGAGGGTTTCAAGGAATTTCAGCTTTGTCCGATAGGCAGACCTCTCATGAAAATTAGATATTTAGCTGACTTTCAACAAGATTGCTATGTTCCAATAAAGGACATTCTTCGTAATAAAGAACCATTTTTCTATGATGTGTATACAAAATATGATGAAGGCAATCAAACAATGATGCAGTCGATACCACTGTTGAATTTGAATTACAGAATGAGAAAAAAGTATTCTAATCGATTAGATATGGCACAGTGGCAATTAACCAGAAGAGCATTCGTTGTTGAGAATGCAAATGCGATCCCTTCAAGACGGAACACTCAGTTTCCCACATTGATACGCTATCTCAAGTCTGTGGTTTTAAGATTCACTATCCGAAGTGACTCGGATCCTGGTGTCGTTCAGATCCCACTTCTGATTCTCTCCTACGGAGAAATAATTGGTGACGACGTCTCTATGGACAAACCGGTTAGAATAACTTTCAAAGTGGATTTCGTGGGGCCCGACAGCGTCAAAAGAAACGTGGACATTGCGTTCGCCGTTTTATTTTCGGTTTCATCAATTTGGTCGATAATTCGGTCTTGGGCTTACGTAAAAAGGTCGGGACACCGAGCGATTGACTTGGTCGCGGTACTTCACCTGTGCATCATAGCTTGCGGCCACTTAGCCAACGTGTTTTTCTTCGTGATATCAATAACTGCTGTCCAATCATTCGTGTACTACAAATGGCAGGCCGTTCCGCACAGCCTCCTTCCTTCGTCCAGGCTCCATTATTACGTGAGGACATACATTATAGTAGCGTTTCCCCTCAAAATAGTTGAAATGCTGAACATGATGTGGCATCACTTTACAGTAGATATTTTTCTAATCGATTGGGAGCAACCAAGAGTTCAAAAACAGACTATATTTTCAGTAAGTGCATGGAGGACGTACTTTGTAGCAAATAAATGGCTAGAAATTCAAACAATAAGGAAAACCAGTATTCTTTTGCAGCTTTGTCTGGTGATTTTTTTCCTCAAGGTTTGTGGGCTAGAACAATGGGCAATTAAAGAGCCAGGAACAACGATCACATCACCTTCTGTGTCAGAAGATAAAGTGTTTAGATTTGCTGTTTCGTTCATAGTTTATGTGGTCATTTATGTTGGGCAACTATTAATAATGGGAGGACTTTACGAACGATATATAAAGAATTTTATTCAAGAATTTGTAGACATATGCTCATTAGCCAACATCAGTGTTTTCGTACTGGCTCTAGACAACTACGGTTTCTACATACATGGAAGGTCAGCACATGGGTTCTCAGACACTGATATGGCAACACTGCGCAGACATTTGCGACGCGAAGAAGAGGACATGGTGGGTCACCGTGGATTGGTTCCAGCATCTGATCACCAGACTTTTCAAATACACATACCTCACAAACTCAAATCCATTTACAAATCCTTTTTCAACAAGATCTCTGGGCATCGTGGAGTCTCTCGAATTTTACTCAAGAAACAACTGAAGGGAGGGAACAGTGGTGGAGCAGGAGACAGTATCATGGTGACTTACGTAACGATCAATAGATTTTTAGCAGCTTTCATTGAGCATGCACTAAAAGACTTGGACTATGAAGTGAAAGACAAACTTTTTTTAGAAGCCCTTTTCGACATAGAATTATGTAATACTGAGGAGAAAGGAATATTTTTCAACGACAACGGGCATTCGTTCGATAATGTTCTATACTATGGAAATGAACTCACACTTTTCACATTTGATTTGATACTTTTTTCTTTTATAGAAATACTGTCACAGAATTCATTGCTTGCAGCAATTTTGACTTTGTTATTCGATGAAGGCATAGCCAGAACTAGAAAATTTTGGTGTAGGAAAAACTTGGCCAAAAAAGCACTTATAGATGAATATTTTCTTCTTTAAGCTACTCAATACATACAATACAAATAAAGATACAATAAGAAGCTCAATTCTTCGTGACAATATAAATTACATTCGTGTCAAGTTGAATGATATTGACAGTGGCATATAAATTCTGTAGTATTTAAAAATTTATATGTATAGTGATAAAATTAAGATACGTCTGTGTAAATGACTATTTAAAAATGTTTTTACCATGAAATCAATTTGAATGATTTTTTACTGTCACCCATCCTAAATCCTTAGCACCAAGACTACCTTTAATGTATAAATATAATAAAATTATGAAATCAATATTATGATACTAAACATGATGTGGTCATATTAAATGTTAGGTACTACTATGATAAATCGAAATAAAGAAAGTACAAATTTGGGAGTCTGTATGAGATAATTTTGGTTCATTACTTTCAATAATAAGCATTTCTAGTCGTATAGCAAACGTTTTTTATAAACCCAACTCAAACATTGTCATTTCACGTTGGTCGTAGATTCAGAATCTACCATGCCCGTCCGCCGTCAAAGGCCATAAAATGCCTTAGGATTTATGTAAAAAATCAGTTTTCCGGTACACGGGCTCCGAAGTCAGTCCTAACTTCTAGTCAACCAGATAGCATCACCCCCATAGCTACTATGGGCCAAAAGTGATCGAAATTGACAAAACGTTTTTGTTTACAGACATAAGAAACTACCGTGTAATTTCAAGTAATTTTGAATGATAATCGGGTTGGGATGAGTCCCAAACCAGTTCGAGCTCATCTGATTCGGAAAATCTCATTATTAATAGTGAAAATCGAATGTAAATTTCTACTATGTAAATCTCAATTGTTGAAATTTTCTCGGGTTCTAAAACCCAACAAAAATCTAAAATCCAAAATCGTTGCTTGACTAGGAGAATATTATTTAGAACAAGATGTTTCGCCATAAAATTGATAGTAAACCATTTTTTTTGCACAATAAGTTTCTACATCATATCATCGGCATGACTGTAACTTTTTCCCATTACGAGAAAGCAATTTACCATTCCACCCGGTAGCAAATAAAATCACCTAAATTTCATTATACGTACAGGACTTTACATGTGAAAAATACAACCAAAAGTAAAATTCTCCACAACTCTTGAAAAACTTTATTTTAGTTCTCAGGGTTGTATTTGATGTAGAAAGTTGGTACTCACTTAATATTGACTCCAGCGAAACTGACACGCCGTTTTCTCAACGTGTCAAAATCTTCAGTGTCGTCGGCCGACCCTCCCAAATTCACCTCCTGAAGAGGAGCTCTCGCTTTGGGTGGCTTCAAAATCTACAGAAACGTAAAACTGTGGGTTAAAATCGTGACTACAAAAGAGGTAAAAACCCGTAGACAATAATCTTAAAAATGAAAGTCAGTTAGGGTACCGTATTCTTTTCATCATACCAAATAAACCTTCCACTCTTTATTCATTTTACCATCATTATTTTCAAAATTTATCAAATATTAAATTGACTAGGTCGAGAGTCTCTTAAAATTGGGTCAACATTATGCCTAAACATTCCTACAACTAGAGCAATAGGTATTACATCAAAACCAATATAAAATAAGATTCTGCCTCGTGGTGTGAGCTTACGTTTGGTTCCTACCAACTTGAGATGGACACTTCGGTTGTCTGTTTTTCTATTTACGGTTATGGAAAAGATGACGGCACACAAGGAGAACTCATTCTGTCCAGGTGAGAGGAGTCTGACAGGGTTGTTGTTTCATTGTACCAATTTAGGATGGTCGAAGTCATAAACAAAAGAATGTACCCACCAGGGGCAACTAATGTTAGGAACGCAATGTGGACCCCCATCAAATAAACCAAAAATTAAATATTTTCATCCTCATTTGAACAATAAGTTGGCTAGTGACAGAAGACTGGAGTAATCAATACACGGAATACACCTCCCCAGGGTCTATGAGGAAAGCAGTTGAGGTGTGTGCACCTGTCTAATCAGAACCAACTGCACAAAGCTAGTGGTGCTAAAGAGAAGTTTCAAAGGATTTTCAGTTTGAATTGATACGGGCCTGTGAGATAAGGCATTCAGAGCTCAAAAAGCAAAAAATTGAGCATACTTATTTCTATACCACACAGCGAGGTGTACGCTTCTTTGTGGCGTACAATGCATCTTCGTTATCAGGGTCTGTTTCCTGCTCAGTCCTATTTATATTTATTTAGTTTTCAGCTTCTGTGTTTTCGAAGTTATTCATGAGTATTAGGTAAGTAACTATTACAATGAATAATAGTTCACTAGAACTTATCAAACTAAATTATTCCCATCGATCAGTCATGCAAGAGTGCAACATTCCTGTTGGCCAACTTCCAGCCATCACTGCCAGGGCTATCATTGAAAGCTTACGGATCCTTGTCGTTAGTCCTGTCTGTTGTACATGTGTATTTAAATTGAGAAATTCCCATTCGCTTAAGGTTGAAATCGTACTGGGCTATCAAGAAGCACCTCTCCCATCTTCTTTGCAGCAGGCCCAGTAGATTTCTATGCACCCCCTGAGTTTCAGGGGAGGAGTCATCACAGGTGGCTATTGGACTCTCGAGTCTTTAAATAAAGTAATTAGATAGGAACATTTCAGCCTTGAATAAAAAAGGAAGGAATTTTTTATAGCAGCACAATAATGCACTATAAAAGTTATACTGGAGTTGTCACACACCCTTACAGCTTTATTAATGTGATGTTATGTGGAAAGTGCCCTTTCACTCGTGAAACACCAGAAAACAAGTTGCTCAACAGTTGAAAAAGAGAGGTAGATTTGAAATGTTTACGATAACAACTACTTTCATTTGAAAACCCTTTTACGTAAAACTTCGTTACATTTGAAAACCATGAGAACTCTTTTCCTCTAGACAATTGTTCTGATTCTCAATAAATGAATAGAGGGAACTCATTTTCTGATGGAATTGTTTCGAAATATTGGGATAGTATCGACTAATGACCACTATAAAATTAGAAACAACGTAAACCATTTTGGTGGGGAGTGAAGCTTTCCCACCAATTTCAACTCAATTATCGGATATAAAGTAGGTATGTAAACAACAAAAAATTATATATGTATCAACTCCACCATGCACCGGTTTTTCTTTTTTTTTAATGGGATGGGAGGAACCCCTGGTCACTGAGACCGCAAGGATCTATTGTGACACTTTCCCAGTTTAATTTAAGAATATTTTTAATGGCCTCTTCATTCACAAAGTGAAGGAGGTTTTCAGGCGTTTCCTTGGCAATATAGGCGGGTGTTAGGGTACCCTTTCCGAAATGCTGGAATCTTATCGATGCGACAGCAGGACAGTCGCAGAGTACGTGTTCAGCTGTCTCCGCTTCTTCGCAACAGAGCCGGCATTCTATTGTCCTGGCCTTACCCATTTTGTTAAGGTGGTACCTTAGAGGACAGTGGCCAGTGAGGAGTCCCACAAGTTTGCGAAGGTCTGTACGCCTCAGTGACAATAGGGAATGTGCGCGTTTCTTTGAGATTGTGAGAAACCGCTTGGCTTGTCTCTGCTTAGGAGTGTCTTGCCAATATGTTGTTCGAGTCTTGTCCTCCCATTTCTGGACCTGTTGAGTTATATAACTCTTGGTAACCCCTAGTTGCGGTTCGGGTCCAATTGGGCTGGACTCTGATCCCTTTTTAGCTAGTCGATCAGCTTCTTCGTTGCCTTCTATTCCTTCATGACTTGGTACACAAAGCAACGTTAATTTGTTGCCGTGGGCTGCAGCCTTGAGTGAGGTGAGGCAACTCCAGGTCAGCTTTGATGTTGTTAAGGTAGAAACGGCCTTTAATGCTGCCTGGCTGTCTGATAGTATGTAAATTCTTGCACCTTTGAGTCGTTTCCTGGCAATCTCTTGCCATGCACCGCTGATTTTACATCAATTTTCTTATTCTTCAGAACAAAACCCGTTACACTTGTCAAAATACCGACATCAAGAATGACCTACTACAGAGAAGCTTCACATTATTCATTACCATAAAAAATGAGCAGATGTGCCCACAATGGCAATAGGATGAAGAAGGGTAATTTTAAGAAACCATACTTACAGATACTATTCAAAAGAATGGATGAACATACAAGGACATGACAGGGATAGAAATCCACAACTTGAAGTTGATTTGGTTTCATTGGATTTCCAAACATCAGGCCAATAATTTTCTTCGATATAACATCCAAGATCATATCGAAGGCTCCTACAAGATCTTCAACATGTAAATGAATACCTGTACTCTACCCTAATTTCGGTGATTTTTATGCAGTATAAACTAGTTCACCAGTGGTGATTAATTACCGAAGATCTTCTAGATTTGCTCTCTCCCTCGGTGTATGTAGAACGCTCCTCATCTAGTGCACTGAAAAAACAAATTTCTTTTGTTAACAACCAATCATTCCAAGAGGAAAAAAGTATATACTCAAACAAAAAGACCCGTATCAAATTGCCATAATTCTCAATCTAAATAACCCTCCAGTAAGAAGTAAATATTTATAAAGCTCTGAATGCAACTCTCAGTTCAGTCCACTTTTGCAATCACTACACTCTAGCATGAACCCGACAAACTACTTACAACTACTAAATACAAATGGCCGAGTTCTATGTTGAGACACTACATCTTGTCAACCCCTCTGTCGGGGTTTTCTATTCCCAAAGGTGCTGCGTCCCATATCAAACCAAGAATTTTGGGTAAGAGCTCAGGAACCAACTGTTTATCCGTTGCTACGTGTCCGCCCCGAAAGCTGAGGTATGATTTCGGGGATCGAACCCAAAATTTCTCGGTCCATAGGCAAATACCCTGCCTGCGAGGCCATGCAGACTTGAAACCGTGTCAACACAGGTTGTCTTTATGATATTTACTGAAGTTCAAAGTAGGGTCGTCAGCGAGTTTGACATGAACGACAGCTCAATCACTCCTGTTGAGTTGAAAAATTATGCTGAATTTTGAAAATCAACTAAGCATGGTATGGGGGTGATTGATTCCCTAGTGGTTGAGCCTTAAGGATGTAATGGTTTCTTACGCGAAGACAACACAACCTGGCTAAGAGTACGGTATTTGATAACCCTTCTAACGCAGTCAGAATTTAGAGTTGCGTATCGATTTTGGCTTATTTTCCCCCCGTCCGAAGCTTTTCTCTGAAACTACTTGACGAAAGTTTACGAAATTTGGCTCAAAAATCCAACATCAATCCGGGATGTACCAGGAACCTCGACATCTTTATAAATCAACCCTTTAATCTATCGAAATCTCGAAAACTTTAGATGCCAGAGATTTTTCGTTTGGTTGAGGGTAGTTTTTTCGAAGTGTTCCGAAGTTAGGGATTTTTTGTCCGCCCTAGGGGATTTTTTGTTCGGGAATTATATGTCCGGCGATTTTTTGTCCGATCACGTAGCCCAATAGATTAGGCGCATTTGACTCTCAATTTATGTGCAATATTTGGTACTCGAGTGGTGAAATTGTTAATAACTGGTCGATTAATCTAAACGAGAGGGGGGTTGACGATCAATCCGTCTGAATTCAAAGTCCCTAAGAGTAATGCTTTTCTCGACCAGTGACATACCATATTTTGAGTATTATGTATATACTCAATATGTTTAAGTTATCGAAAGCCCTTATCCAACTAGAATTCGATAGGACATCAATATGAAAATTTTCAACATCAACTCCACAAATGGAAGAATTACTCGATTGTCAAGATATCAAGATTTTTTTTTTTTAAACAAGTAGTTGAGCAACTCGAAGAGCGTATATCTGCATTCCATGTCGTAGACAACCCTAATCGCTTATAATTGCCAATTAAGTTTTCAACTGAACATTACGAATTGCCACAGCTACTAATTAAACTTGAATACCATTGTCAAATTATATGAGAAGTGTGTGATAATATTCAAACTTACAAAGAGGTAAATCTGTTTTCCATTGGTCTAGTTGACAAAATGGAACAACGGAGATGGTGGTCACCCCGAGCGGTCAGCACCACGGATGAAGATACTTCAACAGCATGTATTTACAGATACTGTATTTAACCACAAGTATTACACGGTTATGCGGGATTGAACGATTTCTTGAATGAAAATCACACCAAAGAATGATTGAAGAAAGTGATAAATCGCAAAGCATAACAAAACAAACGACACTAACGGACGTTTGGAAGTCAAACTGGCGGCAACCAAAATGGAGGCATCAAGGAGGTTTCTTTCATGGAAGGGTTCTCTTATCTCATGTAACGTTTCTTCTAACGTTACGCCATGGAAAAAGATACTCCTCTGGTTCCACTCCTCCACTGTTCATGTTTGTAACTGATGATGACTTAACCGTCGAAATCGATTTAACGGTGTAACTCTTTACTTCCGCGGAAATACAGACAACGTTCTATCTTACTCCGTTTTTATTGAAATGTATTTCCACAACTTCGTCGCGAGTGACTTAGTCCGTGAGGTCATACAGGTAAAAGGATCATTCCATTTTCAGGCAGAGTCGAAATCTACAGACCCCCTCCGATTTTGTTCATACTTGGTGTAGTTGCTTCCTTTAACGCATACAAAAAGCCTGCCAGGTTAGCTCCTCCACAAATGAAATGTTTTGGAAGCTATAGCAATATGATATTTTGACAATTTTTGCGATTTTTCATGACCTGAACATGGTCTGCGGTTGAGGAGCCATTGGGTTGCTAGGGCAGGCTGATTTTGCCAAAAACACAAATTTTTGGGGTACATATGGACTCACAGGTAGACGACTTAAATGCTGGCCCATAATATTAGGTTTGGTGTGCAACATCAAAATATACGTCTGCCATCTGAAAGTTGATGGATTTCAAGTGCAGACAGACTTCAGAAAGACTAGTAGCTAATAGCTAACTTCTGACAAAAAATGAACCATGTGGTTTTCCATATAATTTTAAACGCTGAATCGACTTAAAGTAGTTCCAGGCCTGTAAGAGGGCATCCAAGCGATAAATACAAGTTTTTTTCATCTTTTCGACGATATAGGCTTGTGGATTGCTATTTTTCTTGTAATTTTGGACGCTAAATTGATTGATGATTGAGACGGTTCTCAGGCCAGATTTTTCCCACCTATTGAGGGGGGGGGGGGGGGGGACGGTAAAGAAATGCATATTATGGGTCTGTGAAACTTGAGAGCAGGTTACAATGACGATTTTTAGCGATATGAAATAGGGATTTATGCTTGGCTATTTTGACAGATTGCTCGGAGGTTACTATATTCTTTATTTTTATTTTTATTCTTACGTTATTCTGTGATAGCCGACACCATCTATCGGCTATCAACGGGACAAATCCTGTGGGGAGCAAGGCAGGGGAAAGAGAGAAAACAAAAAGATCGACTACTTACGACAAAGAGTCCCTTCCCTCACCACTTTCTATCCAGCTCTCATCCAACCAGGTAACCCGTTCTTCAATTATCATTGTATTTAAATCAAATTGATATCAATATCCAGTATCCATCCTATTAACTGAACTCCTTACCTAATACCCCTGCAATGATATTTCATAAAAATAAAGATATTGAAGGAATACACAAACCTTTTCCACATCGTGGTTAATAGGAGGCCCCGTAGTTATTCTTGGAGCAATAAATCCAATTATTACAATATATTACCAAAACCTTGTGTATAATCATTTCTTGAACCTTATATATCTGTATATAAATAACCGTGGTAACTAACAAGGTCAAAAGAGGTAATAATATCAAGAAATCGTAATCAAGTAAAGGTAGAATTGATATAACAATTCCTTCCAGTATTACAATTCTCATACCATTCAATTGAACAAATTAAAATAATAACAAAGTAATACCATTATTTTTAAACGAATGAAACTAAACAAATATTTTTGCACAACATGATCGAAACTGAAGCTGGGGGGTAGAAAACTCCCACAGCGCGGCGCCTCTTGAGTATGTACGTGGGGGTACATGATATGCATGAGTATGATATGCATGATATGAATCATTATTACACAGGTTGTCCAATCTACATAGGAACATTAAGGAATTACAGCTATCAACAAATTGAACCTGACGTTTTCTATAGTATTTTCACTCTGCTTGAAGGTGGTGGAACCCGTTTTTCATTTTTCGATGTTTTAGTGCCTCAAATCTTCGATTGAAACTTTATCATTTAAATGATTAACAGGAGTACAATCCAGTTCTTAGCGACCGTACCGACAAGACAGTCCCCCCCTGCTCAACACTCCTTCAACTAACCTTTGGGTGGGCTCCTTCCGCCCTTTGTTATCTCGGCATCACCACTTTTCCGTCCGCCCGAGGGGGTCATTCGTGTACCTGCCAGCCCCCCCCCCCTCCCCCAGCCGTAGCTTTCATCTGTTTACTAGCCCCCCTCCTCTGAGCTAGAATCCCATATTTGTAGGTTTCATAGGCAATTTTTCATCTTCGGTACTTAAATGTGTAAAATTAATCATTTAAATAATCTGGCTGTAGAACCATAGAGGTCTACTGTCCCGTTTTTTTATTTTAGTTTTCGATTCTACGTTAAATTTGGAAGAAGAATTTTGTAAGAGTTCAAAATTTTTTTTTAGAGACTTCGTTTCCGAGTTATTTCACTTTTTGCGAACAACAAAAATCGACGAATTCTTTTAGAAAAAATGATTTTCTCCAATTATCCTAAATATTTTCTAGATGTTGACCACATTTTTGAAATCAGCATTAAATTCCGTTTCAACAGAAGCCAGTTTCCATTATCAACAATCATCATCAGAGGATTGACATTATAGTTGAAGCGCTAACGATTTGAGAAAATAAAGTTTTCCTAAACTTTTGGTTGTTGAAAAAATGTTTAAAACAATTAAAATTTAATAGCGCTCCAGTAATTTGGTATTTTACTCATTAAACAGCTTTCGCAAATTTTCTGTCCATTAATGCTCTAATTTTCTCTCAACAGGGCAATCATTAATATTTTTCGATTTTTTTAGTGATACCTACTTGATTTTAGTGATAGATGTTTTAGTAATACCTGATTTTTAGTGGTCCTTGATTTTAGCGACAGGTATCTTAGTAATGCTTTATTTTTAGGACATGTTTTTAAAGAATTCGCAGAAGCCAATTCGGTAGAAGATGAAGCCATTCCAATGGCTTCATCTATTTGAAGCTGTGCTACTGAATCTCAAAGTGAAAAATTGACATTAACCCAAAATCTTGGATTTTAAGCTTTTAGGAACACTTTCACAATGTAAATTTACACATATTGTGGGTCATTCCAGATGACATCTCTTCTTAGGATTAAGAACAAAATCGTACCTATTCGTGGAAAGTATAAAAACTGTAAACCAGAACATGAACTATTTATGTACGAAATAATGCTAAAACATTTACATGAATTTGTATCAAATACCTAAGGCATTGCAGATTATAATAAATTATGCTAAAAAAATCGGAAAAAAGTGCTTTTAAAGCTGAATATCTGTGTACAAAGTTTCCTTATTATAGGGGGAGCTAACAAAATATTTTTGTATTTAAAGTGCTCAAATTTCAAAACTATTTCATGAAAATTTAAAAAACAACTAAAATTGTCACAAGGACCCGAACAATAGTTAACTAGTGGTTCTGGTGTAGTAGTGTTTTGATATTTGATTTTCTTAAAATAGCTGTTGCATCATAATGTATTAATGTTATTTGGACAGCTGCGTGAAAAGTTCTGGCCATGACACAAATTTAATACTCACGGTTATTACCGATTTAGACTAAAAAATATGGCAACTTCCAGCCATACTTTTTCTACCTTTATTCCAATTACTCTTGTTTAGTTGTACATATAGAGCTGGAAACACAGGGGGAGTAAAAAATGGCCAAGTTATCAGCTAACTACTATATGTACAGTGTAAAGAAGGAGTAATGCTGGCTGTACAGCTGAAGGTAACATGGCGGCAAATTTGAATTAATCAATAGTTCTAATTAAGATGTTGAAGTTAAAGCTCCACTACAGCCAATAACAGCTGGTGAATGTACCTACGCTGATTTGTGAAATGGAATCACAATATTAAGTTTTAGGAGTACATATATATGACAAGCTCAGTTATTTATTCTTGAAACTGCTGAAAACAATTGTCGTTCCATTTCACAATTTTACTGGAGTAGGTACGATGATTAGGAGTTGCGATTTAGAGGCTTTTCCTTAACACCTTATGAGAAGTTTACCAATTGGATTGAAAACTAAGCTAAAAAAAAACCCATTTCTGAAAAAGTTACCTAAAATGCCAATATAGCTCAAAAGTTCATAATGTATGGTTCGAATGTTTTTATGAAAGAACGGATTGTCCAACTGCATTCCAAGGATCATCGTCAGGGGTACACCTATTGTTAAGAAAGAACTTTAACTGATGAATGGAGTCAGAAAACCCTGATACTCGACTATAGAAGGAGAAAGCGTAATTTAAAAACGATAGCTATATCAGATTTATCTTTCTGCTTGTACTTAAAAAGTAAGTTCCTTCATATCTTCATTTATAGATTCGGAACATGATGAAATTATTCTGTTTTCTTTCCAGCTGTTGATAATATGAATAACAGGAATCTGTATACAAGAAGATACTAACCGACGATAACATCCGTCGAATAGCCAGTCGTTTTTCCTGAAGATGAGGGAATTTCACCGAAAAAGCAGTGTAGAGCATTAGAAGATCTCATATAAATGCTTTTATACTTTTGTATAAATACAAGTACGAATTAGTTGAACATAATACGAATGAGGTAACTATTTTCGTTAAATTTTTGACTGAGTGGTTGAATAAAAGTTACGCTCTTATTGTATTCTGATATTTATATTGCTCTATTGAATCTTGCAAGAGTTCAACAAAAAATTATGTCAATTTCATTTCATTGGCGATGACTAGCGAATTAGTTTGTAGGTATGCGACTGCCAGTAAAATTTTGCCACTCTTTAACTCTTGTTCATCAATGATTTTTCAAGTAGGTAGGCTTACTATTCTTCTCATGTTACATGTTCTCTTAGTAACTAAAACGTTAATTTACTTTTTTTATGCGAATATCAGTTTTTGGTAACTTCAAATAGCCTATTTTGAAACCTACTATTGGTTCACTATTTTTTCTTTGGGGTCACCAGACAAATTAGATTATTACTTCCTATGCCATGCATTTATGGAGAGGAGAAACCACTCTTTTTCTGTACGGGAAAATGATAACTCACGATTATTAAATAACAATAGCTAGTTATATTGCATTTTCAAAGGTAATATAATATTATCACCACGATAATCATAAATACACAAATAATGTAAAATATTAAATCAATATGGTTATGAGCTTAAATACTTTTTCTTTACAAATAGAACACGGCAGCTTTCAGAACCTATCTGAATTGCAATGGGCTGATTTTCAATCCCATGGTGTCAGCTCCAATCTCGGAAATCTTACAAACGTCACAGACCTTTCCTTTGAATTGGGGATGATAGGAAGCTCCACAAAAAGAACATTTTTCCTCAGGTTTGCCTCGATAGATGGGTGTGTAAGTATAAGCACAGAGGTTGAATGGGTTGTGCTCATCATATTGCAGCTGGTGCTCATCAACTGGATTCTTGTCGCAAGCTTGCAACATTTTTCTTGCTTGCTTGGCTACATCAGGTTTAGGACCAAGTTCCAGCATTCGTCGAGCAAATGAGGCGCTGGTCTTGTAATTTTTAAGTTTGAAAAAGAGGTTTGCCGCTGCAATCAAGGTTAGAATCTGATGAACAGGTTGCAGGTTACAATGAGTGAAGTAAGCCGCCATCTCACAGACCCTCTTCTGATCTTCAAAAGTAGCTTTGGGCAGCTCCTTTCTCGAAATTTCCATTTGCAAGCCCACAATATACTCACGACAAATCTGCAACAGCTGCTGTGCTTCTGAAATTTGTTGCTTAGTATCCACCACAAGGAAAAGTATGGAATGTAGCAAGTTCCTAAATTTCTCTATGGCTTCAGAAAATTTACCATTGGTTGTGTGTTGATAACATACCTGGAGTTTGGAGACCAAATCGTTTAGTTTGATCCATATTGTGGGATGACCACCTTTTGCACCAGCTTCTTTCCAATTGCGATGTGGGTGCGCGTAAATTGATGGGAGAGAAGGAAGTGGAGTATAGGAAGTTCGAGCCATGGAAAAGGCAGCCATGAATATGGGCTTCAAAGGTTCAAATTCAACCACTCCAACTTGCTCTTTGAGAAGCCTAAAAGCAGATTCGAAAGAACCAGCCATAACGTGGTCCACAGGTAGTTGACTGTTGTTTGACCACACTAGTGTCTGTGAAACACCTTTGGTTGGAGGAACAAAATAACCCTCTTCTCCACTAGGAGTGGATTCTAGCACAGGAGGGAGATCTAAATCTTCATCGCCCAAATCCCATCCATCCCCTTCTTCTGGTGGTGCCACAGCTTCTTCAAATTCTTCATCTCCAGGCATCCCATCTTCAAATCCAAGTTGTGCATCATCACCCCAACCATCAGTAACCTCTTCCATTTCAGGAGCAGCAGCAACAGCCAAATTGCTCAACATAGCATCTTCAAAGAAGCCCTTTGCTACAGTAAGTAATGGCCAGTTGGATTCCGTTTGCTGTAGAGGGACTGGAGGTTTAAGTAATACTGCTTTGGGATCAACCTCAGGAATTTTCCCGTCACATTCTTGAGCAAGAGCTTCAGCGTCCTCGGTCAATCCATGAGTGGCTGCTGTTAAATATGCCAATGATGCCTGACCACAATTTTTTAGGATCTTAATCCTTTCTTGCACATCACCCAGCAATAATGCTCCCTGATATTGACCAGATAGATCCTTTCTTATCTCAGCAATTTTAGTCATTTTCCTTAACTTTTCCAAATTTCCAGTGATCAAATACAAGAAAGACAGTTTGTCAAAATTTTTAGTGCGCTGGTAACACATTTCAACAACTTGATGATTTCCTTGCAGTAAAGCTGCTTGACCAAGTCTATTCCAGCAAGTTTTATCATCCAAAGCACGAGCTGCATCTAGAGCAACTTCTATATTGCCACACTCCAATGCTAAAGCAAACCTTGTCTTGTCATCCTTGACAAAATGAAGAGCGACTTCAGGGTATCCTTTTTGTTGAAGATAGGCAATGATGGATTGGCCAACGAGCCGTGCATTACGAACCATGTGTAACACTTCATCATACTTTCTGTTGATGAGGGCAAGCTTGAATCTGTACTCTGAAGGATCAATGTTGAGAATACGAGATTGACACTCTCGATCTAAGCAGAATACCTGGTTTCCTTTCACTTTGGTTATGTAGATTGGAAGATCCAGAGTTCTAATGATTCCATGATCACCATTGGTAATAGCATACTTGATATGGTTGCTGGTAGTGTAAATGAAAACTCCATTTTCATCCCAAGCACCAGATTTAACCCTGGTATTTTCATGTATGGAGCACAATAGTTCCAGTTTTCTATTGCAAATAGAAACAGTGTGTTTGGCAAGAAGAGCAACGTGTGTCATATCAGAAGACCACACAACATACCGACATTTACTGATCTTGGTTTGTGCAACAGTCCTCTTTTGCTGAACATCAAAAAGTGTTACACTCTCAGAATCTCTCAACAAAAGCATGCCTGTACCAGCATAGAATATTTCATCGCAAGCAGGGGTGGACACTTTCTTAGTGACTTCATTTTTCAGATTCTTTATAACAATGGAGTGAGATCTATCCAATACAGCGAATCTGTTTCTCGCCACCCAGATAGCAGTGACTCCAGGCATACATTTATTTTCAGGAGTTTCAACAGAGCTACTCTCACTCGTTTGTTTAGACATGATGTACAAATCATACACACTGTTTTCAACGTTCGTATTTCTAGTACAAGCTAACAATGCATTTTCAGCAACATTATACCCAATGCTGTAAACAGGTACTTTTCCACCACCTCGCAAAAGCATGATAGGTACATCCTTGGAAGTACTGAAGTCCAACTTACGAACGAACCGGTCTTTGACGTAAAGAAGTATGTTTCCCTGGACAGCATATGCAGGTCGCTCTCTTTCCAGTTTGAAAATAACCATACCCATATCATGTCCAGCGGCAAAAAGATTGAGAGTAGGATGAGCCGTCAAAATCCAGAATCTATCGTTTTCCCTCCTGAAAGTGTGCAGACAATTACGCTTAGTCATATCCCACACACGGACACTCTTGTCTTCTGAATTCGATAAAATAAGGTCCTGTCTAGGATGGAACAGGACGCACGAGACATTGTAATAATGCCCGCGACAAGTATCAACTTCCCAGGCTTTTGCTTCGTTCATTCGCCATAGTTTAATGTGACGATCATCAGCACCGGAAACGATCAGAGGAAGGGTGGGGTGGAACGCAGCCCAGTTCACACCCCTGTCGTGGCCCTCTAATACGTGTTTCACAACCGCATCTGCTTGTCCAAATAAGTCGGTTGCAGTCGGATTTTTCAAATGCTCTTCAAGGCCTCCGGGTCCAGGAGCTACGTTTTTCTTGCGCAACCCGGATATATCCCAAACACGGACAGTCATATCCAAAGAAGCAGATACCACTATGTCATCAGTTGGATGGAATTGAGCGCACATCACATAGTGATTGTGTCCAGTTAGAACGCAAATACAAGTTCTGCTTTGCCAATTCCAAATACGAATCGTTTGATCATCAGAGGCACTGAGAATCCACGGATATTCCTGATGGAAAACCGTGGTTCTAATATAATCCAAATGACCCAGCAACGTGAATATGCATCTCCTATGTTTGTAATTCCAAACTTTGATTTTGTAATCATCTCCTCCAGATACGAAAAGTGGTTGCTGAGTATGAAAACAAATTCCTCTTACCGGACCATCGTGCTCATCGAACTTATCCAAAAGAGTGCACATTCGGTAGTCCCAGAGTTGGATGACGCCGCTGTGCAAACTCGCCAAAATCCATGGCCTCTTCGGATGGAAAGACAATCCTTTCACACGGGCCGATTTCGTTTCAAACTTTGTTAGCATATTGTTTAAAAGAGGATTTTACAACATTACACGAAACAAGGAATCATTAATCCAGACAAGTATACGTCACACCTAAGAAGCAACTGGCTTATCAATGTTGTCAGCCATTATCATCAACGCCGTGTTGGCAAAGCCTCAATGTGGATCCACAACGGAAATTTTTTTCGATTGAATCAATATTAATGACTATTGTATTGCTTTAAATCTAAATTTTCAATTTGAGGTCCAAAAATATTAATGAAAAAGAGAGAAAGCAATTAAAAACTGGAAACTACCTGTACAATTCTGTACTTCTATGGATGCTAGTGTATGGAACGTTGTGTCTACTTCTTCAAGGGTTCACCAACAAAAAGTGAACAAGAAGATGAGGATTACAAGCTTATCAAATTTATTATCAGTGACAGTAGTTCGCGGATTGATTTTTCAAATTTATCAAGTGTATTAGTAGTAAATTTTCGTGAGATGGCCGTGACAGCTATGAGTTTCCGCTGGCTAGATTTGCTGGAAAAGGAATTCGATAAAGCCTACGTGGACTTGGATATACTAATCGGTAAGAATCTAGGTGGTTCGGAACTTGCCGATCGGTTCTTGACCTCACGCGTCTCGCAATTTGATAATTCATATGAACCCAAGTTGTCGAGCTGTGCGTTTCGAGTTAATTTTTTATCCCTATAGTATTGTCAAGAACATTCAAACCTAAACTTTTCTTGGCTGTTATAAATTATTGATATCCTCATAACTCATCTAAGGACTTTGTGACTAACCTTAGATAAGAAAAGTGATCAATATTTGCCGACATCTGCGATTGGTAGGAGTGGTGTTCGGCTGGGCTCATTTTCCTTGAGTTAGTTTCCTATCAATACCTAGCTACTTACTGGAATATAATGAAAGAGCCCTTAGTTTGATGTGCATCAAACATAATGTCCTTTGATTATATATAGATATATGTACCATAGAATAACAACACCAGTTTACACTACTACATTCAACTGCCCACCTGTAATTATATGTATTCAAACAGTCCTTTCAACTCGCAGGAAGAAGTATTTCTTGATCAGCCACATTTCTAAAATTTATTCGGCTAATAATTATTTAAAAAAATAAATAAATAACATAAATCCTGCTTAACAAAACGTTCGTCAAACTGACTGTCATGTACAATTTAGTCTACCGAAGTATTAGAACAATGACTAAATACTAGTCCTTGAAAATCATCAATGTTACGCACTGATCGCCATAATGCCAGCTGTATTGTATCCTCTGGCGGTTATCGATAGAGTTTGTAATTGACAAATTTCAATCAAAATTACCCGGAAAGCTTTCTAATGACCACGAATTTCACGGTAGTGCATACGCAGTGGTCATAGCTGTTCTAATAGTGAAGATTTTATCTTTATGCGGTGTATAAAACAATAGAGAGTTTTTCCTCCCTACGGTGGCAAACGGTGTTGAACGCAAACCTAGGGAAACGAAAGGCAGATGCTAACTTTTCAAGAGGTCACGTGGTCTCCTTGCAGTGTCTCTCCCCGTCGTCAAACGGTCCTTATCATAACCTGACACCCATGTTTTGATTTGGCCGCCATTTCCCAAAGAGAAGCTTACTTTTGAGTTTTCGTCAATTCAGTGCGTTATCCATTGTGCTTTTACTTAATTTAATTGAGTGTTTTCGCCCACGTCCTTCTTTTTTAAGAACCTGTCATATCCACAAAGCTGTCATGCCAGGAAGCTGGTGTCCAATTCTGCCGTCATCTTTCGTGACAACCAGTTCCAAGGGCATCTCGAGACATCGATTGAGATTGTGCAATTGCTCATGACTGAACCGAAAATTAAGCACTACGTCTTCTTCATCCATGGTCTCTAAATTAAATTCGCCAAAACGTAATCTAAAAATTGAAAAATTGATTTAAAAATTGAAATTAAATTCCAGTTTTAAAAGTGTGAGCTTCAAGAACTAAAACCTTGTACTTATCACAACTACAGTAGACTCTTGCTACCATTTTTTTTTAAATTAAAAATGACGCTTTTAAGTAGAATTTTCTTATACAGTAGAAAGCCGATTGAATGAATAGCCTTCAAAACCGTACTTAAGCAATAACTATTTTTTTTTTTTTTCGTTTTTCTGCTTAGGATTGAGCTAATCACAATATATTTGGGTACTGTTTATAGTATCAGCGTCCCTGAACTTTTACAGTTTAAAAAGTACTGATATCTTTAATTGTGGAAGATCCATGTTTTTCTTTTAATTGAAATCTTCCAATAATTATAGTTGTATTCTTTTCTTTGATTTCCAATTTTCATACCTAAATTTATTTTATATACCTACATTTTCTGAAAATATATTTAGTCATTCGGTGTATCACAGGAGGGAACTGTCTTAATGTACAGTTGTAGCTTTTTCTATATCTGTTACCGTTTCCCCTAAATACAAATACACAGATTCTAAATATAAATATTACATAACTACTTGCTTCTTCGTTTCTTTCTCAGCATAGTCAATTGTTGTACTTATTTGAATTTACCTTTCAGGTGAACTCGATAGTGATGAACCGGAGATGGTGTTTGCTGCACGGCAGAAGATGTCAACCTTGAGTTCCTGTTTTGCACAGTTGACTCACAAGGCCCAGACAATCTTCCAAAATAATGCCAAAGTTGAGGTAAGTGTTATTCAAGTATAGTATAACGTGGATGTAGAGTTAAGGAACGTTGGAATTGGGAAAATCTCTTTGTAAAGAGGTTCCTTCTATCTCCTAAGATTGTAAGTTATTAAAAAATTGATTTAATAAATTTGTGTTTTAATAGGTTTGATCCCAGATAGTGCAGTATGTTGTTTTCGTACCTAAGGACTCAATGGCCACCTTTTTAGGGACACATTTTCACCTGCAAATGATCAAACGAACTCCTTATACTCCTCGGAAGTTGAATCTTTCTCAGGTGATTTATAGACTGGTAGTGTGAGGGATACCTGCATTTTTAAAAAGAAGTTAATATAGTAGCATTTAAAAAAACGCTGCAAATTCTTTCACTGTTGTTTATTATTCAATTGGCTTGCGTTCATGATTTGAATTTCTATAACCGTTGGAGTGTGCGTGTTTCACAAGTGATAGAGCGATTATTGAATTTCAGGGGGGCCCACAAATATCATCAAATAGGTATTTCAAATAGGTATTTTGGTTGAGAACAGATTTACGAACTCTATGCATAACTACTGAAATTCAATAATTGCTCTATCACCTGTGAAACACACACACTCCAAAGGTTAGTAGAAATTCAAATCATGAACGCAAGCCAATTGAACAATAAACCCCAGTGAAAGAATTTGTAGCGCTTCATGCATATCAGAATGCTTCCCGTGTATCGGCTACAAAGCCTTTTAGGAGTTCACTCCAGTATCCACATCACTACGTCACTAGGTTACTGCTATCAAAACAAAAACAATAATAAACCAAAACCCCAGTGAAAGAATTTGCAGCGTTGCATGCATATCAGAATGCTTCAACCCGTGTATTGGCTACAAAGCCTTTTAGGAGTTCCCTCCAGTATCCACATTACTACATCACTACATCACTAGGTTACTGCTATCAAAACATAAACAATAATAAACAAAAATAAGGCAAATGTTGGCACCATAAATCGGGCCATACATAGGGAATGGTTTGACCTACACACCTGGTGAGGGGCTCGATTCCTCGTGGAAAGTCCTTCAAAAAGAGTCTAAATTTAGGCCGCCATGACTTTTTTTGAGGTTTTTAGGGATTTTACAAAACTTTGACAACCCTTAAAGGGCACTTCAAATTAAGTGAGAGTGCTCAAGAATTGGAGCGTCGTCGGACCAACATGGATTTTCCTGAAAATTTCAGCGTAAACCATGAAATTTTCAGGGGGGGGGGGGAAAATTTTTGTTTTTTCGAGAGCGATTACAATGGTATAAGATAATAATAAGTATAATGGAATTATGATTAGAGTGGTGTAAGATAATAATAAGGTTCTAATTATGTAAGCATATTATGTATGCATTTCGCTTCTCTTAGTTAATTGTCTTTGAAATTGAGGTTTAGTGGGTGTCAAAGAAGGGCTTCGTCATTCGACGTTGGCTTAGGATAATTATTAAAATATCTTGGATACAGTTTTTCTATCCATGCTTAAGTAGAATGTACTTGCTCTGTGTATTCAATTGTCGTCATGGTCAATGACTTCTCAAATATGCCGGATCAAAAGGTAACTTGAATTTCGACTATTTACTCCCATTTTCCCCAGTATCCACCCAATTCTATGTTGAGCAGTACAGACCCAATTCTAAAAGAGAATGAAGTCTGAGCGACAATGCTATTTTGGTTATGGTAGTAACATGAACAGACCCAACCAGAATACCCTCATGAATACCCAACAGTTGTTGATGGTGATTAATTAGAAGTTGTAAATAATACAGGCACTACTATACAAACTACTGGAACTATAATAAGTAATTGAAAGCCATTCCATGTTCTCAAGTTAATGCCAACCAACGTTATTATATTCACAGATATATTAAGAGCCCTTCTTTGATCTATTTTGATATGGTAGGAACTAACTAGTGGTGTACGGGCTCTGTTTTAAAAAATGATGTGGATAGGACCAATCCTACTTTTCAATGACCCAATGTCGAAACTTCATTTGTGAAGATCCGGGAGACCAGAATGTAGTGGATGAATTATACTCGTCCAATTAGTTTTGAGAATTGTGTGATTTATTTTCTCATTTACAGAACTAGAAGTACAAATTTTTACATCTTGCAACTGAATGAAAACAAATGTGGAGGATATAAATTTAGCCTTTATTTGTCAACTTGAATGTCATCTAAATAAAAAAATTGTCATTCAAATGTTTTCAAAATCTTTTCAATTAGATTTTTTTAAATCTTCTCTTTGAAATACTTACGCTTACTGAAATGTTGGCATATGCTGTGCCTGATACATGAATACAACCATTATGATGTAAAGAGTAAATATCTGTTGTTGAAAGAACTCTGATGGGAACTTAACGGGAATGTTTTACAAATAATACATTTATTATATACACTAATGTACATGATTCTTAAAATTCTATCGATAAAAAATGTCGGTACTTTCAGATGTATGATATAGGATTTCAAGTTTCATATTGTTTGTCATAGTGTTCGTCTGACGTTGAAAACCCCTCATAAGGTTTTTCAAGCTCCTCAAAATCGAATTCTTTTTCTGGCTCATACTCAGAGAGTTCTTTTACGAAGTCTTCAGGAACTGACTCCATTCCACTTAGATCTTTGATCATTTCTTCTATGCTACTGTATGTTCGGGCTATGTTAGCTTCCTCCAAAAATTTGTTCAACGTCATCTGCCCTCTCAGAAGTTTGATATAGTCGAGCATTATGTGTGAAACAAATTCGTCAGGAAGGTTCTTTTTCGTGGTATCTTCTGTAGAATCCAAGTCTTCTTCTTCATCTTCTTCATTCTCTTCGTTGTCTTCTTCTTTGCCATCTTTGGCACCATTACTAGGAGTCCACTGCAACAGTTCTTTCAGATCATCGTCAGTAGCACTCAGAGACTCCCCCAGTGCTAGGATTGTTGTCGTATTGGTTCCCTCAGACGTACTGGGTTTTGCGGTAGTTTTCAAACTGGTCTCGCTACCACTGGAAGGATCTTCTGTGAGTACTTTGATTACACCTTCTGGGTGGTGAACTTCCACTGTATGAATACGATTGACGTTGTCCTCTGTTTCGTCACCTCCGTGTTTTTCAATTTTAGGAATGGTGGTTGAATTATTAGCAATTAGTGCTCTTCGATTTGTAGTGATATCTCTCTTCAAAAACCGTTCAACATCTCGTCTGGTTTGCTGCAAAACAATAAATTCACACATTGATGTTAATATGAATATGGACAAGAATTTCAGAACTAATATAACTTACGTTTTACATTGAACTCGCTTATGATGTTGCTACAAATTAATCAAGAGTTCTTGCTTCACAAGGTTGGTTGGCACCATGACTGTAAGTCTAGGGAAAATGGAAGATGCTAACCTCTTAGTGCAGTATTTACCGTAGTCTTACTGCTCTTTCTCCTTACTATGAAGTGGTAGAGGCGGTGTTAAGGGTTCTTGGCGCAGTTCATTAGCGTGGTCCCGCAGTAATCTGGAGCCATTTGGCCACATTTGTGCGTGCAGTACTGAATTCGTGAAGCAAGAACTCTCTAATATATACTTTATTACGGTTGGGCAGCTAAGTATGCTTACTGTTGAAATCCTAATCTTGTGAAGTATCACGTTCTTGGGGCAATTTATGAGTAGCATATAAAACTATTTTGAAGATAGACGAATCCAGATCTCCTTCTTTAGGAATTGTAATAATGATTCGAATAAGAAATGTGTTGGGTTCAACATTTACTCGAAATACTCCTAAGCTCTTTGGTTGGGTTATACCTGGCGGTCTCATAGTTTTTACGGATACCTGCGTTTTTTTAATCAGATATTTACTAGTGAATGTAGATATGGTATAGAAGGAGGTACAGTTATCTACAGAGGAACAAAACTCCGTTGAATAAGGAAGGATTAGGAAGGGCTTTTGCAGGAGGAAGAGGTGGGAGGGTGTACCCACTGTTGGTGAAGCCTATCTCTTGTATGTGCCCTGCTCGGTTCTCATAAGCTCTTGTCTGTTTCATTTAGTGGTATGGAACGCGAAAATGAAGCGAGGCCAAACAAGCAATTTATGTGAACATTGTGAACATCTGTCATATCTTCAGCATATATTTTGTAAACAGTTAATATTGTTTTTGTCTGACAATGATGATGTGTTTTCCAGTGACCACAGGCTTTTTACCGTGTATTATATTTGTTGGAGAAAAATGAAGTTTTTTAATGCTAGTTGCCAGCAGATGACTCTCACTCCTCTCTCCCACAAAACATTCTCTTCATTATTTCTCATTTTCTTCTATTCTAGTTTTGGTAGCAGATGGAACCAGTGAATCGTGGTTTGAGAATGGAAGAAAGTCATTACGTTTGGTTAAAGTGGATTAGGCTTTAGTTAAGTTTTTCTTTAGCTGCAGGCCCCTTGGGACACCAAACATGGCTTTGTATAGGTCTTTTCGTCAATAAGATTTAATCCTTCGAAAGCCTTCGAATTTCTGATTTAAAGTTGATACTAGGATAAAATAGGCAGAATTCAGTTGGATAATTACAAGCGAAACTTCTGACTCTTATGTCAAATTAGAACCTGAATTTCTACTTGTGACGTATGGCAGAGGTTAGCAGCTATTTGACTCTCCCTAGTTAACTTCCTATTCCAAATCCCGGATCATCGACCGGAGGATCGCTGGAACTCACTTCAGTTGTCTCAAGACTGGAATCTAAATTTACCCAGTTTACATGAAAGTTGATGTTTTGTTTTAGATTAGCATAATGATACACGATAATTTGTATCAAAATGTACAAGGTACAATGTTTTCGGTGCATCACACATATTTTTCGTTAATCTGTATTCCTGTAAGATTTTATTAATGAGAATCCATTACCTAGTAGCGTCAAATTTAGATTAGGTTAGTCTTTGCAAAATCATTCCTACCGCACGTTAAATTATTGCTATGAAAAATAGCTTTGGTCGTTCTCAACCATTAGCTGTTATCAGATAGTGTGCTTATTGAATAAGTAATTGCGATAACTGAAACACGTCATTCAATTGATACTTTCGTGTACAATAAGTCTAAATTAATTTATATGATGTTTATTTGGAAAACGTTACAGTTTAGTGGTTAATTAAGCAAAATCAAGGAAATCCACATGAATAATATGAATGCTCACCGTGGCAATTTCCAAAATACTGTCTTCTTGGCTGAACAGTCCTGCTAAGCCCTCATGAAGATCCTTCCTGTGGCTTTTGACATCATGAGACAAACTGACTATGATTTTTTCTGTTCTGGCTGATTGCGAGCTCAGTGATTTCAGTAGAGTGTACTGATCGTTAGTCTGTTTATCTATTCTATTCGACCTGTTATAAGTTAATAAACAGAAAATTAGCAATCGGATCACATTAGGAGGTATATTGTTTGTTGAACATGAATATCTTAGTCTTTAATCATATCTAGATTCGAAATGTTGAACTAAAAAATAAATATTTTTATATTCACTGCACGGTGGATAATTTTCCGAGTCATAATTTCCGCTAAGGTTTTGGAAATGTCTATTTCAGGTGAGAAAGGGTTTATATTCTGTTAGAAAAGCTATTTATACCTACCCTGTTAAGGAGTTGAAATTCAAGTTGGAACTTAAGTTTAGTTATTATTCTGGAAATCGCTCCGAATTAATTTCCAACCAAGGTCTTCCTTTAAGTTTTTCTGTCGAAATTGAGATGCTTCCACAACAAATTACATTCATTTTGTTCTCTCCATCTTTTTCGCATTTATTTGAATGATAATTAGCCTTGAAGTATCGAATTCATTAACTTGACCTCATTCCATTTTCTGAATTGTCATGAAACTTATAGTTAATACGGTCTGTTGTGGTTAACATTTTGTTGGTCAGTTCGAAACACGAAGACTGTGATGTTAACTATATTCTCTAAAATGAGAGTTTAAAACAAACAAAAAATTGAATAGGGTTTTTCCAGAGGGATTCCAGATTTGTATTGTTTAAATCTTTCCTTGGTATACTTACACCTACCTAATTAGCAACTATTCACCCCATAATTTTTTACTCAGAAATCGGTTTAATGGATAATGCATGCTGTACTGCTTACTTGTTGTTAACGGTGTCATGAATCTTGTCAAGCATCGTTGAGACTTTTTGTTCCAACTCTTCCAAACCTTGGATTGAACTGCAAGTTTCTAATAATGTTGTTTGCAGGTTCGTAATTTTCCTGTTCCTTTCGTCAATGTTATCATACATATTTTGAAAATTCATTCTCATATGCTGCTTTATCTCTTCAATTTTAAGATCTAAGAAACCTGTGAATTTCGGATACAACAACATGTAGATGAGACAACTAGGATTGAGGGTCATGATTATCAACAATCTAATCCTGATTCCTAAAAATTATATGGAAGTCGGAACGGTAATTGTGAAGCTCACTAACTTCACTGCGTGACTAATACACGAGCAGTGACAATGACCCGTTCAAGTCCCGAAATTGTCACAGACTTTGGTGAAAATGAGGGAAGTGATTAGCAGCAAGATGGTTTTGGATACTTCAAAACTGATTTCTATATAGAAAATTTTGAGCCGTTGAAAAGCTTGAATTTCTTTGCTAACAACTGAACAGTTACATAAAAATTCCATGTGTTTGTTGAGGTTTATGTACGTTAAAAGTTATGATCGTCTCGAAGATTATATTTGTTCAAATTAAACTAAGGGAGTTGATGGAGCGCCGACGTTGTACTTGTCTCTGACTGTAGACTGGGAATTATTTGTGACATAAAGAAGCAAGTGATCTAAGGTTTTTGAACTATTTAATTTAGGTTCTCATGCAATGGAAATTTATGGCATCAAGGATCAATCCCTCATCCCCCTGCGTCTGGGGTGTTTCAACGTTTCCGTCTGAGATGCGGGTCTCAATAGAAAATGATCACTCGTTTCAAACTTGGTCGTCGTGATTTTTCCTGTGTCTCCAAATTTATTGATCTGTAGTTTTCTAGAATACGTTGGATGTTCTTCAAGAAATAAGTTACATTTACCAAATTTGGAGTATTATCCACTGTATCGATTGTTATCAAGATTGTCAGATTGCTGGTCATTACTTACAGAAACTAAAAAGTTTATTAGAAGCCTAAAAAAGAGTAAAAAGAGAGAGAAAAAATCGTTCATTTTTCAATAATTTTTCAATGTATTCAGGAACAACAAATCTCTATTTTGACCTTATTTAAGAAAAATTGCTCTGATTCATTAGGTTGGAACTAGACATAAATACTACTTCATTAATAGCTATGATGGTAGAAATCAATGCGTTGATAGATTTTCCATTTAAGCTCGCGCAAAGGTTATCCTAAGCCTTTGAACGGTGAAAGCCACAAAACTATCTGATCCGCAGTGACTCAGAGTAACGTCAAATGCAAGTCAAAAGTGTAGAATTTTTACTTGCTACAAGATTGTTACTTGGATTACAAATGTTTGCGCTTTGGGCAGTCCTGAAATGTTCATCGATAGAAGCCTGGGACCTCCCAGCCGAAACGACGCTCTGACAAAACTGTGAATTTGAACATTTTTCAACCTCCCAAAATTGATCAAAATGCTACCGCTGCTTAGGTAAAGTTAATAGTGAATCAAAGTTGTAATAAAGCCTTGGTAAGATTGATCTAACCAGCTGGAATATCCGAAGACATATGTATAATATTGTTATCTTCTCTATTACGCCTATTTTCTAATAGATGAAATAGCAGTTAACCATTTTGCAAGTTCATATGTGATGTAGGTTATTATACAACGATTTTAATGTTTTCAGTTTTTACTATACCATACTGAAGATGTCGTTTAGGACCATCACACTCCTTGTTGCTCCTTATTATCTGCCTCATCTTATCCTTAATCTCCTTGTGCGTCCCATTAGTTTCCATCATGTGGTCTCTTAATGCGTTCTCAATTGCGAGTAGTCTTTTGGATGCGTCATTGTAAATGTTACCAACCTGCAGGAACAATGTAAATGGAATGGAGGATTAGAAAACCGTATTCCGTTGATAATCACTACTCCACTGATCAGTTTAAATGGAATAGCCAAAACTTATTTTATTAAAACTAATATGAAATGACAGGAGTGGGTGGCTTTCGGTAAAGAGCGAAAATGTGCAGAGCTACACTTTAATAGAGCAAGTTTCACGATGGTCCACGCCGACTCCAATTTTTGGTCAGCTTTAAGCAAAAGAGTAGATAGATAGGCATATGAACAGGATTGTATAGTTTCAATATCTTCATTTTGGTAATATGTGATATCAGTTGTGTTTTGGGGTAATTAATTGCGGTAGTTCCTGCTTCACTCTCATTTCAAACATTAAAAAACATCCTTAAATCAATAGTTTCAGTAAAATATGTAGCTATTATGTATGTACTTACTACAGTTGGATGTATAGGTTGAACATTCATGAAACTGGAATAAACACTATCTGTCTAGTGTAGATAACGATGAAGTTAATAAACGACTTTAATATTTGAGCTTCGGTCTCTAATATTGTTCAAAGCAGATTTATCTTAAGCATTTATTGCAACATCCCTACACATTGACAGCACTTTTATGAATACCAGCCTCTCCTTGAAATAATAAATTACTTAACAAAATAATACTTACTTTACTGACGAATTTCTGCGCTTCAGTGTGCAATTCACTTTTCAATGAATTGACCATGCGTTCTTTTTCATGTTCATTCATTCTTGGACTATCATTTTGAGTCCAGGCATCTGTTTGGTTCAAGTGGTTATGAATTCCATCTAACCTGCTCGTTAACATTTCAACTTGTTCATTCTTCGCAACTTTACTTTCTATGTTCTAAACACATAATTGTATTGTATCATTTATCTATGCTAATCACTTGAAATAATAAAAACATGGTTATTAATTGAATGTAGAATGTTGTACCATCAAGTGATGTAATTGTTCTTTGGATGTACTATTCAGTCTATGTTCCATTTGCATGGTTTTTTGTCGGAGTTCTTCTACTACGCTAACTAAATGGGTCGTCTTTGACCCAAAATCGTGTTGAAGTTTTGTAGTAATGTCGTTTTGAGCGCCCTGAAAATGAAGAAGTCGGTTTTACATGATCAAATTTTACAACTTAATTTGAAACAGTGAAGAACAAGTTGATGTCATATGAATTGGTTTATTTCAACAGTCAAAGGAATGTTGTCGTTGACAAATAGACGAAGATATATATATACCTCATTAACTGATCCATCATATTTCCAAAGGTCTGTTCAGTATTGAGCTAGTATTGGAAAAACAGTTTATTGCTACTAGGGGAGTATGGGTGCAAATTAATGAAGGGATTCCAAATAATAATACACACAGCGAAGACGATTTTTCATGAAATTGATATGAGAACCTACCATTTTACTTCCAACTTTCAACTCGATTACTCAATTTTTCTTGGTATGATAAGGATTCCTTAATTCGAAGTTGGAATGTCTTGTCAGACAAACACCAACTAAAAATAGATAGTACTATGTATACATTCTCTTTTCATATATGAACCTCTTTTAATTATTAGGGTAACTACATAATACACCATTGATAATAAATCATGATCATTTTTCATTATTTAAATAGGTCCTCCTCCTCCTTCATGTGGACTAACGAGAAAGGTGCTAGCTTTGGTCCAGTTCATATTACCAGGCTTACCTGTATGATGGGTTTGAAATTAGCTGGTTTAAAATACGGAAAGAAAAACCCTGTAACACTCTCACATTCATATCACTGCATGTAAACTATGAATAGAATGTAGGAAATACAACTGGTAGGGTATCATGGGATTGAGATTGTTGGATTCCGATAATGAGAAGGACTTTGATACCACCATTAGCCAATTACATTATGTTGTTATTCATAAAGTTTAGTAAAGTATAATAAAAAAGAAGTAATAACAGTTTGAAGTTCAATCCTTAAATCGTACTTAAAACTGTATTTTTGAATCAGTATCAGCCAAGGTAACGTAATGGCTTAAGGTGCAGCAACTTAACTTTAAAACATTAATGAGCATAATAATAGTGAAAGAAACTGCTTTCAACCTGTAGTCTTGTAAATAACGATTCCATGTTATCTTCTATGGAATTTATTCGAAGTAGTACTCTATCTAGACTTGCTCCTTGTTTCCTCACAACTTGCTCGGGAATCATCTCGAACTTCATTTCCGCCGAAATGATAGACTGTGAACATGTCAAACACAACAATATTTCAATCAATACTTTGGAATAACTCATGATTAATCTTGTTATTGTTGGTATGTTCACACATGTTTTCGTCTATATTGGAGATGTAAAAAGTATTAAATTGAAAACATTGCTTCCCTGTATCTTTGCTACATCGGTTGAAACTTATTTCTGTCTTGCCGTGGATGCTAGCCGTAATTGAACTTTTCACAACTCCAAACAATAATTTGGGGGGGGGGAGGGGGGGGGTTGTGTGTTAATTAATGAAAAACAACCAACCGCAAATTTCTCGACAAAGATTTGGTTGAATTTGAAGTTGTGGCACCTAACGGTGTTATCAGATTTGGCGGGTCAGTTAGCGTCTTGATAATTAAATTTCAGCCATAATCGGAATGACCCCGACAAATAGGCGCGATCGTATCAAAACATATATGGACCACAAATTCAAAGGTGAAAAGCAATATTTTTCGATCAATTTGTCGAATAAGATTTTGATGATCGCCTTAAACTAGGTCTTTAACTTTAAAATCCAGTTTGACTGTTTATCGGATTTACCAGACGAATATTTCGTTTAAATGATCAGACAAGCTAAATTATGATTCCACCATCTTACTCGGAGTAAAAATATCAAGGTTGAGGCTTCACATTACTTTCCTCACATCCGTCACTTCCATCCTTCATTACACCCATACTAAATCACAATTTCTATAAAACTTCTCGTTTTTCAACTGGTGATTGGATGCTATTGCTGTTTTCCGATCTAGAGCTATAAAATTAGCTATTATAACGATTTTATTATACCAATTCATGAAGTTTCTTTAGTTTGACAGATACAAGTTGTTCTTGAGTGAAAAGGAACGTGTACCAACTGAAGTTGTTGGATTGATTTGTGGGAATGGTAGAAATAACCACTAAAATTGATCTTTTCCCACCTTTAAATCAGTGATTAATTTCTTCCTAGTTTTCTCAAGTTGTTGAGAATACTTCTTCAGGAGTCTAACTTTAAACTTACATCGTAGAAATTTCTGAAATTGAACCTTTCTTACTCCTTGAATAGAGGAACAATTTATGCTGTATTTTCATATTGTTAATAGCTAGTATACTTTAAATTTTGGTCAGCTCTCAGCGTTTTCTTGTCTAATAATATATACACCATTTGGAATAAAAGGTTTCCGAAGCCCTCTGAAGCCCGAGGAAGAAAGAACCTGAAGGCTTCTGAATTTGAGAGCCAAAAATCGGAGTATTATAAAGTAAATGGGGGTGATGTGGTTGAAATGTCATTTGTAAACATGGATAGCTCTGTAAAATCCACGCAAGTAAGGAGGCACAAGGGTTTCTGACAGATTTTATGCGAAATGAGCCTGTTATGGTAAAAGGTAAAGGCCTTACCGAGGTTATAAGGCGTTTTGAATTCCAGCAGGTGATTCATACCCACTCTTGGCTGTTGAAAATCCAACTTTACCGAAAGCCCGAGAAGAGTTTCGCAAAAGGTATGCAAGAACGAACGTGAAGTTTGGCTGCAGTATTCAATAAAATACTTTATTTAGAATCAGTTGATTATCCATTCGTTTTTTAATACTTGTGGACTTCATCTTTTAGCCTATTTAAAACCCAACTCCATATTAGATGAATTATCATTCAATAAAGAGTCGAATTGGTAAAATCTAAACTCCGACTTACTCACGGTTCCAACTATTCAGTAAGTAAATAGATAAACTTTCACCAACCAACCGTCCGTGGCTGTTTGAGGATTCCTCTAGATCCAACAATATTTTCCCCGTAAAAATTCCTGATCTCCTGAGTTTTTGATGAAGATCTATTGTCGTTTTGAGGAAGAGGAAACGAATTTACTTACGTAATTTCTGTAAAAATGAAATAACTCAATTTCCTGCGTAGCTTGAAAATTCACATCTGAACCATTTTCTCGTAAGAATAGGTCAAATTTCATTTTGTAGATTGTAACTTGGAGAATATTTGTTTGCCATTCGCAAAATTTTGTTGCAGCAAAGTGCATACATTTCAGATAAATAGTATCTGATCAAGGGCTTTAATATAGGAACAATGAAACATTCTTGCTTAATGAAAACTGTCCAGTGTTTTCATGTAAATTGTGGCAGAACACAGGTGTTTTATTGTCCGAAATGATTCAGTTGAGAAGTCGATACCGTTCAATGATTTAATACAATTAGATACAGTTATGTTTGGTATAGCTATTGAAAGGTCAGGTGATGTAGTGTTTTATGTATTTTTTTGTTAACCATTGGGAAACCTAGATAATGATTTCATTTAGTACTTTCCTATTCATTATTGCTTCCGTGTCTACCAAGGTAGCGGAAGCATTGTTTTCACTTTCGGAATGTGAAAATTTTTCTGTCTCCAAAATCAAAAATTCCACTCGCATTTTGCGTTTTAGACCTTTCTGAACAATTTTGGTTCCGTGTCTGTCTGTCTGTGTGTCTGTCTGTCTGTCAGCAAATCCTTGTTACGGGCAAAACTACACGAAGTTATTGTCCGATTTTGATGAAATTTTCAGGGATTGTGCGGGTTGGGGTGTAGATGGTCCCCTATAGGTTTCATGACCCCCGGATCAAATGTAGCCTCTGCGCATGCGCAAACGTGAAATCCTTGCCACAAGCATAACTCCGGGAGTTCTTGACCGATTTCGATGAAAATTTCAGGGATTGTTTGGTTTGATGTGTAGATGGTCCCCTATGAGTTTCATGACCTCCGGATCAATAGTAGCCTCTGCGCATCCGCAAACGTGAAATCCTTGTTACACGCATAACTCCGGGAGTTCACGAATGATTTCGATGAAATTTTCATTGATTGTTCGGACTGATGTAAAGATGGTCCTCGTGAGTAATAAAGAGAAAATAAAGTTTTAGCCTCGAGCTTGATTGAACGAAGTTTTTTAGTCAATAATAATTTTCAATGATCTATACAGTCATGTTATGGATACGGGGAAGCTATGTGCCACACCCACTTGGCAGACGTTCTTTCTACTGGGAAAGGACATTGTTGGTTACTATTTATTGATTGCGTACCACATATCGTAGTGGTTCAACCTACCCACGAATGTTTTTCTATTAGCAAATGTAGTCTGCTAGGCTTATTGTATTTGCATGCAAGTATCTCCATAAAATGAGTGGGCTCACTCTATTCTTCCATCCTAGCGATTTAGTCGTGATTTTTCGATAGAACTTCATTTAAATAATTTATTCACCTTCTAATCACAGGTACGTTGTGAGGGAGTGTTGCATCGCTCGGAATATTAAAATACCGTGATAGTTCTTCCGGTGTCCCAGTTATGAGTGGTTCGGGGATCTAAAAATACTCCTATTGTTTAGTGGATGAGAAGCCTACACTGTCCCTTCCGAGTAGGATTTTTTTTGGGTGTCGGATCATCCGTGATGTTTCCGCCCCTTGTTTAGTTTTCTTACACGACACTCGCTTCCTCTTACACTTCACGTTAACATCCGATATTTGTGTTACCCATTAGCTTCCCTTTGTAAGTGTTCTAGTTCTTACGACACATCAAGTTAATGGCAACTCTTTGATTGACGATTAAGCCAACTAAGCTGTCGTTTTTCGACCCATCCCTAAACGGCTTGAGTTTATTTAGGAATTCTTTTATTCAAGTCATGGGAAGCCGGGGGAACCCATTTAGGAAAGCAGTTTGGTTCCTCTGAAATCAAATCCATTTGCAATCGTCCTTTTATAACTTTTAGAAAAAAAAAATGTACTTAGTCGTCTATTTTTGCTCCTTTAGACGTTTTCAAAATTGTCTGGGTTTGTGAGGATTTTCAGGTTTGTATTATACGATCCCTAATGATGTTCATCAGTCTTATCAATGTTGAGCTCCAAATCTAGTCAAGTGTGGAACTTACCAAACGCATGTAGGTATACGCATACAAAATTAGTGCTCGCATGTAGAGCCATGTAGCAAATTTCATTAGGCTAGAAAATTGTTTCCATGCAAACGTGAAATCTCTGCTAATGTCGATTCAATGTGATCTCCAAGATTCTCTTGAAATCGTTATTCTACCGATCGAGGTAAAATATTACCTTTTTGACTCTGAAAGTGTATTTATTCATATTTTGTCCCCATAAAATTGATATGAATTATTCAACATGTGTACAATATGAGTAACATTTGCAGTTGTTGTGGATAAAATCACAAAATTAGAAAGTACGAAGCCTAGACATAGAACAGACTTTTACAGTACTGCTAACAGAGTAAATTAATTTTAACTACAAAAATCAAACGTCAATATGTACTTTTTTTAATTCTCCAAAATTGGAAGAACTGAATTACTCGAAAAACATGAGTTTTGGCGTTACTGGACCCATTTTGAATTTTATTGATGAATAGATGAATTATCAACCTACATCAGAACACGTTAGCGCAATGAAAAACTTAAATTTTTTATAAACTATGTGCTTCAGACATTAATTTATAATAGCATCTGGTAATTTCTTCAATTTATATTAAATTTAAAAATTTTCCTATCAATCGTCTCTTGATTATTTGTCTTCTTGTTTTGCTATTATGTCATTTGTTATTTTTCAACTTGATGTCAAATAAAAACTACTGCCAGGCTTGGTCCTTGTATCGGAAACATGAATGTAAAGATAATTAAAATGTAAATATTCTTAGAAGATTCTGCATCTTTTTGAAAGATGTAAAGTGTAAGCTTGTTGCCACAGTTTCCGGAAAAAATGACACGAGACATGTTCCTGCGGATATAAACGCTTTCATATGAGCGAGGCATGTATTGCGGGTCTTTTGCGTCAACTCTACAGCGGATACAGTAACGATAAGATAGAGTTAACATTTATATGAGATGATTCAACTGTTCTCCGGCAAACTGAGAACTTAACTTGTATTAACTTGTACATTTTCTGAAAATTTCATTAAAATGGGTTGAAAACTGTAAGAATGAAGCTTGTTTCAAGAATCTGCTGATAGAAACGAAACGAAAGTTGTTCAGAATGGTCTAAAATGTAACATATTCATATGTTAACTCATGAGTTAAAATTTCAATTTCGGAGAAACATTTTTTTAATCTCCCGAATGAGAATGTGACAACCAGCAGGTAGACTTGGATACAAAATCGTACTTATTTACTGCAATACAACGTTTGGGCAACAAGAAAACAGTTATATTAGAAATCTGTTTTTTCAGAGGTATTCATTTTCTATACATTCCATTCAAATGCCTTTTCTGGATTCATCGAACGCTCTTAAATTTTGTAGCATGATGTATGGTTGTGCGTTAGCATATTGGTTTCTATTAGGTAACTGAGGCTGTCAGACTATCAGTGTATCTATCTGAAGAGAGGAAGGGTATGTACCACATGCTTCCGAATAAAGTACACGCTAACGAAATTTGGAGGTCTAGTCCGGATGGTTTGACGTCCAGAATGTAGAATCACAGACGGATCCGTATCTAATTGAATGTCATTGCACGATGGATTCATTTGAATACGAGTCTTTTGGCGCTGGTACAATCTCGCAAACCTTTGTCTCACCTAGACGATGAATGTACCAAGACCGTCGCATCGTGTAAACCGGTTTGTTTTCAACCATGTATTGGATTAGCATAGAACAGCCAATGGCCAATACCATTCCCGTGATCGTTGTCGGTTGGTTCTTACTTTTTTTGTCTGCCATCAAGTTTCCTGAGACTGCATTCTAATGTACCTACTCTTTCTTGTCTTGAATTGAGTCATAAAACGGAAGTTCTCGTCAGTAAATATCTGGCTTTATACGTCTTTTCAACACATATTCAAGTAACAAGGTTATATTTTTTCCATGTAAAAATCCAGACTTTGCCTCATATTCTACTGAGTTCGGAAAATACCGGTTTTCGGTTTTCAGTTATCTATAAATGGTCGAAGAGTTTATCTGTAAGTTACTCTCACGCGGTTTTAATGTCATCCAATATCTTTGATTAGTTTTGAAACTCTAATATATCCTTCAACACAGGGATTGTTATTTCTTTTAAATAAGTTCAAGAATGGTGTTAACATTTCTAGTATGTTTAAAAAAAAACCTCCTTCGTCTCTGAGCCATTCTAAGTCTACCTACATGCTGAGAAATGTCTTAATTTAAAAAAGAAATTCTAACAGGAATAAAACCAGCCAGTGACTTATAAGTTGATCAATAGTTAAGAAAGTGGTATTACGTCTCGTTCCAACTTTTGCTGCTTCCAAGGAAAAATATGTTGCTCCACTTACAAGTAATTCCTTTGCTTCGTTACAAACATTTGTGATTGTAACAATTTGATTGTACCACAGTAAATGTATTGGTTGCATCTTAGATCTGATTTAGACAGAATAAAAGGTTTCATCTTTCATAATCTTTCCGGGACCAAAACCTAATTTCTTTTGTGTTCAATACCCAACTGCGAAATTTGGAACGAAATCGAACGCCTTCGGAGGCTTGTAACAAATGAAAAACGCCGTACGCGGATCACCGGACTACTAACACTGGGCTGCACAACCAGAGACAATGCTTCCTAGGTACAATCGGAAATCTCGTAGAAGTCCAACTGAAATTTAACGAAACAAGAATTAAAGTACATGCAAAAAGGATGCTTTCGCTTGTTCTCCTCAACTGAATTGAAGCTTGGGAGATGGGTCTATAAAGTGTATTATCGTATAGCATCAATAGTGCTATTTGATCTATCGCCAGCCACTCGTTCAAGATAGATCTGCAGCCGGTCCTAACCGATTTTTCAAACGGTAGCGAACGGATGATCGTACTGCTACCCGTTTGCCCTCATTCGATTTAAGGAGCTGATTTTACCTGAATCAAACAAAAAGCTTCCCCCTTACATCGAGAGTTTTTGAGATTGATTTTTTGATGGATACCTATTGAATATTAAGTTAATTGAACAACACTCCGAGGATGCTGCGTAGGGTTACGGTGAGGGATTTTTGAGCTAAATGTCGTAAACCTTTTTTCCGGTAGTTTGGAGAAAAGCTTTGGACCGCGGACGGACGGATTTTTTTAAAATTAGATTTTTAAAAACTACGTATCTTGGAACGTAAACAAATAACTTCAAAAGGGCTAAAACATTTATTTTTCTTGTTCAATTATCAAAATTTATATTTGAAAAAAATGTACCAAAAGTAAAGAGTCCCCAGACCCATCTGATCGTCCGTTAGTAATCGTGTTTATCAGGAACCGATATAATGATCATTAGGGTATTTTTTTTGGCTTCTACCTGAAGAACTGACGAAGTTTTCTCCAGAAATCGTACACTTCCACGCCCCAACTACTTAGAATTTACATTTACTATATCGACAACGATATAGTTCACTCCCACCATCCGTTACTACACTTACAGACGATCCTTTTACACTTAGATAACGTGTGTAGATTAAATTCGGTCCCAATGGCGATGGTTTCAGCAAAATAGTTGCAGCGTTGGGATTAATTTTTTTTAATCATTCAATAATAAACCATTGTAATCGCTCTTGATAAACAAAATTTTAACCCGCCCTGAAAATTTCATGGTTTACGTTTCAAAGGGTGTAGATTCTACACTGTAGAATCCAAATCTGCAAAAAAAATTTCTCCGTCCGTCCGTACGCCGTACGCACGATTCCTCCCAAACGGCTGGAGCAAAAAATCTGAAATTTTCAGAAAAAATCAATATTGGTCCGACGACGCCCCAATTCTTTAGCCAGCTCTCTCACTTAATTTAAAGTGCCCCTTAAGGGTTGTCAAAGTTTTGTAAAATCCCTAACAACATCCAAAACAACCAAGGCGGCCTAAATGTGGACTCTTTTTGAAGAACTTCCCATGAGGAATCGAATGAGCCCCTCCCCAGGTCCGTAGCTCAAACCATTCCCGATATTGCCCGATTTATGGTGCCAACATTTGCATCCACATTCACTACATCACTAGGTTACTGCGATCAAAACAAACACAATACTTTTTTTTTTTTTTTTTTTTGATCGCAGTAACCTAGTGATGTAGTGAATGTGGATACTGGAGTGAACTCCTAAAAGGGTTTATAGCCGATAGACGGGTTGAAGCATTCTGATATGCATGCTCCGTCTTACGAAATTTAAAATTTTCAAATAGAATATTTTTCCATTGTAATCGCTCTTGAAAAAAAAAAAAAAAAAAAAAAAATTTATTATCAATGATTCATGATTTGAATTTCTACTAAGCTTTGGAGTGTGCTATCACAGGTGATAGAACGATTATTGAATTCCAGGAGGCACACAAATATGATCAACTGATCTATCCAAATAGGTATTCTGGTTGAGAACCGATTCAAGTGCTCTATGCATATCTCCTGAAATTCAATAATCGCTCTATCACCTATGAAACACGCACACTCCAAAGCTTAGTAGAAATTCAAATCATGAACGCGATCCATTGAATAATAAACCCCAGTGAAAGAATTTCCAGCGTTTTTTATTGAGAGTTTTCAAAAATCTCATGCAATATTTTCAGGTTGTAATTTTGATCATTTGATTGTAATATAGGCGCTTTAATAGTCTGTGAATGCGTGCCTTTTAGGATTCTGAATTAGGTAAACTGAAAAGTCTTTGTGATGTATACGTAAAGGCCAGGTTACCAGTGATTCATGAGATTTGTTTACTTCACCCGCTATCTTGAACAAATATCAGAGTGAGTTCAGTCAGCCCTTCACCCAGGTAGGCTGTAGCTATGAAATAGGAAGTCCCGAGTAAATGAATCACTACACCGTCCCCGGAGTGAATCAGCTGCCGCATTTCCACCCACTGATTCATATTTGAACATCTTCCATTTTAATATCACTCTTATTCTTACGAATGAATGTTTGCCAAACATCTACATTGAGGCACCTTTATGAATCCAACAAAATGAATCAAAGACAAGTTTTTCCTAATTCAGATATTTTCATGTTCATGTTTCAGATTCTAGTTGGATAATTTATTTATAATATTTATTTTTATTTATGTTTCTGTTTTCGGTTACTGCATTCAGTTCACTACTTACTTTTACATCAGGGTTTAAGGTTTACTTTTCAAACTTCTATTCACATTGAAAACTAGTGAGATTAATTCGGATATTTTCCTCTCTTCGAAAAATTATGTTCATGTTACCAATTATTACCTCAAACATCAACAAATTTATCGTTGACTTATGATTTTTTTCAATTGTTCCATAACTATCCCTTGAAGGAAAAGTGCAGTTACACAGGCGTATTGTGATATTACGTTGATTTATATTGTATTATGAATTAAATTCTATAAATGAAAAATAGATTATCCGTACGTATAAAGTCAGAGTGTTATATTTTGTGCATAGCCCAACTTCTAACACTTCTACAACTTGAGTATTTATCTCAAATGGATGCAAACAATATGAATCGACCATTTTGAAGTATGTGGTATCCCTGGGTGAACAAAATTCTCCACAATTTTTCTGACAGATACGTCACATTCTCACTGATCCACTGGCAGTACAAGTTTGTAAAACATGCAGTTTTAGTTCCTGTTTGCCGGCTGCTAGGTCCTTTATTTCGCCTCCGAAAATTTTCGCGACCCATTTTTAATTATTTAACTTTTTTGTCACCATTTCATCGGTATTTTATTTGTTAGGACTTAGACATTTGATATTCCAGTATACCCTTTCAAGTGGATATTGAACAGATGCATGTCTTGAATCAGATAAAAATGAAGGAACTTCTATAATACCCGATTGAACTAGTTTTCAAGTTTTTGAAATTAATTGTTAGAGGTGAAATATGGTAGATTTTTGTTTTATAAGTTCAACCTGTCACATAAAAAGCCCCATGAATGACCTATAATTATGTTGAGCTTTAAAAAGGTTTAAAATTTGTTGTGTAATTGAACAGTTCGGACGAAAATTCGGGCATTACGTTATTTCTTTTTTAGGAAACACATTGTCTTTGACCCCAATAGTCTCTAAAATCTGCAGCACAAGTTCGGAATGTTCTCAAAATGGTTGGATTCCAGTCGCACTATTTTGGAAAAGACGAATTTTTCTTTGTTCTTGTATAAAAGTACGTTTTGGAAGAACAGTTTGAACCTCTTTATCATAACATCGCACCATATATAGCTGTTCATCCGTTCTCTTCATAAGATAGCTGTTCTCCCGTTCAGTTCGGTAGCATCATCGTAAAATCGATTCTTATCGCACATCGTTCAAATTAGAGGAAGTGAGCGACCAACGAGACGTTCATCAGAGGCTGTGGATAGACCTCGTTTTCTAATGGAATTGGCTTAACAATGACAAATGGTTGTTTTGTTTTGACGTCAGATTGTGTGTCGACAGTTGTTGTCGTGAGATTTTAACCAATATAAATTTGAGTAATCGACATGGTTTTCTTGTTCCCGTATATGAATAACCTGAAATACTTGAAGAACCAACGATAATGAGCGAGGGATGTTGTCGTGATCTAAAAAAGGAATATTATTGTTGTAAAATAATTCTCATATTTTAAAATCGCAGCAGATCAGCTGAGTTTGTTGATGTCAGTTGAAGTTTTCTAGTCAAAACATTTCAAATTACGTACCCACCAATCCTAGCACACTAGGCTTGTTGTTTCTATGGTTGTTTTTACGGGCTAATTAGCACAATTGCTGAAACAGCTGCATAATTGCTGTTCGTACAAATCATTCTGATTCAGAATATTTCTTTTTGGAACCAGAAATCAACAAACAAAGCGACATTCAAAGGAGCGAAATTGCACAGCAAGGTGTGAAAAAAATCAATGTGGAATTTTGATTTTGGAGGACATTCATTTTTTGGTCACCTGCACGAATTCAAGGTTTGTTAGTAAGATGTGTTCGTACCTGATGATCTTTCGTCGTATTCCGTAATTTTCTTTTCCTTAGCTTGAACTATACAAAAGTAGGCGCGCGAAGGTCACAAAACCAGAAGCATTGATCGAATGAAGTCATTACCTGTCTAAATTAAGCGCTCAGAAAAAAGAGAACATTAACACCATTAATGAATGTTGTTGTTTATTTTGAGTCGAGTGCCGCTCTATAATAAACAGTGATATGGTTTTAAAGTTTACTTTCTCCAGGTGTTTCAACTTTTTTTTCCTCTCTCTCATTTGAGTCCATTAAAGCGGCCTTATTGATCAAGAGGGAGGAGCTATGATGTGAAAAAAACGCCCTAACCCAGATGGGCTAGTCCTACACATTAACATTCCTGGTAGATGAGGTTGTACTGTCACGATTCTTAATTGAAGCAAATGGTAATGGTGTCCCCGTCGTCTCAGGTAGAACAGGCTTTCATTCTTTCACAATGATAACATTAACGGTTTTTTTTTCGGAGCGGTTCATCTTTGTACTGTATCGCGTGCGCAGCAAGTTACGACTCGATTATCTCTTTCATTGCTGTTTGTTGGAACTATTACTGGGCATCTAAGGTGGGCGGACGTTTTAGCCGTTTCACCATAAAGTGATAATAGTAATGCTAAACTCTCAAATGAACTTTATTTCACCTTTTTCTTACATTTTATAAGAAAATATCAAAACCCCAGCACCACACGCGGTCGGTTGGGTTCGGAGGGCAGCTCTTTTTAAACCAAAAAAAGTTGTAATAATAATTGAACACAAAAGTAAAAATAAAATAAATATAATTATAAAGTAAAAATAAAACAGTGTTTTTCTCTTTCTTGAACCCTGTTTGCAACCTTGCCGCGTTGTGATATAATCAACTGTTGAGTAGTTACAGCGCGGTGCCTCGCATACCAATCAATGAGGCGCATTGAAGAGATTTTATTGCTTGACAGAACATGATTTACGTTGCTTCGGCTGTGCTAAAATTTCTTCTAGTATCTCATTGGGCATTCATGTTCTTGATTATGCGGTCGCACCTATAGGTTTTATTATGAAATGGATACTTATTTATTCTGGAATTTGTGCCTGGATGGTGGCTTGAATGAAATTCGGATAATTGGGTGTTGGCAGCGTTGGAAATATAATGATTCTATGCCATACTATATGTCCTCACACAAACTTTGTGGACGCTTCACAAATATCCAAGTTGCAACTAACATTGAAAAGTGCATGACCCTAAAACTTTCACATTTCGACGAAAAACTCTCAAATGACCTGGTTTTGATTTGGACTGGAAAAATGAAAACTAGATACGTCGTTAAAAATTGTGTTTTGTAAACTATCTGATGGGACATTTAATGCTCTTTTCAACGGTGTAATCATATATAAATTTGCATGAAAAAATAAGGGAGCTCTTAGTGAGACAAGGTCGAATATTCTGACATATTAAAGATGTTTCTTATTCGTCAACTTTGTCGCGAACGAATGCCAACATCAGAATGATTGGCGTTCAGTTATAAAAACTCTTAATTTCATCCTAAATTACATGATTGATACGTGGGCTATTTTCAGACATTTCTCTTCGGAAACTATACGCTTTCTTGGGACTTTTGATAGTCATTAGTTCTTGGAAGAATAAAATTAAAACCGAGGAAATCACTCAGGGATGTCAAGCTGTAGCGGCCGAGAACTCACGTTTCATGGAAATGGATCGGGTGGAAACGCCTCTGTTGTGAAATTGTCCATACATTAAGTGGGTTTTCAATATATTCAACTCTTCTACTCTCACCCGCTGGAGTAACCTTATAAATAATCATTATTAATCCTTCATCCAGTCTAAATTGAATCAAAACTCTCTGTCAACTCTCGGGTCTTGAATAAAAACGCCATTTCCTAAACGTGATGTAACCTGTGTCCGCTGGACACCAATTAAGCTGGAAAGGTTTACAATCTGACATGCAATCCCTCACAATGTCCCCTTATTGTGGTGGTGTACATTCTTTTTATATTCCATAGACGCTTTAAACCATCTTTAAATGACAGTTTTAAATAACATAGTGTCAAACTTTTTTATGTGGTGTATTTACCATTATTTACGCGTACGTTCACTTAACTGTTTCTCAGCTGACTGCTAAGTATGTCGGCAACTCGTGAGAACTCTCTCCGGTAAAATATCTTAGGGACGCTATTAGCGTCTGTGGAAGGATTAGCATACTTACTTGAGAAATACTGTCTAGCTTCATCTGCATTACTGATTGGAGTCGGCCTCTGGATTCCAATGCCTCCATTTGCGTGTGCAGTCTGGAGAGGCGAGACTCGACGGAATCCAGGCGATTGTTGATGCGGTCGATGGATATTTCCAATCGATTAACGCCATATCTCACGCTGTCCACGGTCTTCAGCCGCTCCTCTATGCTGACCAGGGTTTGGTGTAGATCGTCCTGGGCAAATGAGCCATACCTCAAATCCTTTCTATTTTCAACATATATTCTAACCAATAAAGCAAACATTTGACATGACTTCTTGGTAATAGTAATATGGAAATTGTGCTCCTTTCCACTCTAAAGAAATAATTTGCAACATCTGTCTCCAAAAATGATGTACCACCACCTAATTTAATGGAATTGTGAATTTGGTTGCTGTTAAAGTTGAATAGATTTTCGCTCAATAGATGCAATGACACCTTCTCGGACGCTAACCCCAACTGCGCGTACTCCATGAGTCAATTGCAAAGAAGAGCTCTGATAGTGAAATTGACGTTAGGTTGAGTTCTGATTAGAACTTTAATTTGTTGTATTGTGGAAAATTTACGACGAAGGAGATTGGAGAAAAAGGTAATGAATCTCATCTCGGGCCGTTGAACACTGTTCATGTGATTCATCTAGAATACTGCTGGTGATTCTCACCATTTTTAGGGAAACCTGAACAACGCCTTGAACATATTTGGTGTTTTGTTTAACAGTGATCAAAACCATCAATTGACTGTCAACAAATATCCAAGCAACGAAAATTATTGTGATGACATATTAAGTAATTAATTAAAGAAAGAGTACTATAGCTGAGTTGTACTTATATAGTTGAGTATTTGAGTAATATCTTTAGCTGCCCATTTAAGTTTTCCTTAATTACGAAATTTTTTACTGGGGCGACGTCGTTAGAAATTCTGACCTGACGACGGGCAAGAATATTCGGAGGGGGTTGCGTCATCCTTAATGTTGATCCGAAACTTTGCAATCATTTTGCAAAATTCCACATCAAAGTCGGTCAAGACGTTCGGGGTGAGTCAACCTTATGCAGACATACTTTTCTGTTCTGTATATAGTAGAGGGTTGTATATGTAGGAAGATGTGGAGAGTAGTTGATAGATTTTCTTTACGTTTCTTTCTAGTAATTATATAGTTGCTTTGACGATATTCACGATTTCCTTCCTTTTTGTGCTTTTACAAATAATTTAACATGGGAAATTTCTACAGGACCTCAAAATTGGAAAATATGTCGGATTTCGTGTTTCTCTGAAAAATCCATTTATTCAATGGATTCGGATTAATGAATTAATTTAACGGAATACCGCTAAAGCGGATTTAGTTAACGTTTCTAACCCAGGAACAGCTGTTATTTCTAATAATCCATCTTAAAAAAGCCCCATCAAATTCGTTATTTTGTATGGCTTTGACTGGAACAACAGCTATTATGTGATCAGAAAATACTTGAAAAAGAATGCCTGCTAATTTTAATTTCGTTTCCTGGATCGCACCAACATCCCATAGTCGTGTCAATGGATCTCAATATTTGTTTGCTTCGACTCCATTTTTTTCTCCTTAAACCCTCATCACGACTTATTTTGATTGTAATCGCCTATTGTTTCCTTGATCTCAGCTATTTCTCAACGATGTTCCCCCTCTATTGTTTGCCTTCTTTGCGACTTTCGTCTGTTTTTGATCGGGTTCGTGTGATGGCTCGTCCTTTGTGATATAGCTTTTTCATCTTTTCCTCCAATCTGTGAGGCTGGAGTGGCGCCAAGGTTGGGCTCTCCTGTTAGGTAGGACTTTCTTCAACGGACTACTCCTTCGCGGAAACACGTACCATTTTTTTACATGAATCTGAGCTATAAATTTGTTAGTTTCTAATAACGGGACAGTCTCGGTTCCTGCATTGTAAACAATACTCTCCAATAAATTCCACTAACGATATGTTTTTGTGTGTTACATTCACAAAGCCATTGTGTGTGATATGTTTTTGTGTGGTTGTTGGATTTTATGGGTTTTTAGTCCTCTACTTGACTAAACGATTAAACCTGCTTTATAAATTGCGTACCCAAGCAAAGATTTTTTGTCGGGATTCTAAGTAGATTGAATTGCGTTGTAATTTTTTTCTCTCCTATAGATTTGAGACAAACGATATCATCCATAATTTTCCCATAAAAAAGTGAATAATTAACCCAAAAAAATTCAGATGATTCAATGAAGATTACGGCGTTTGAAAAACATGTTGAAGTAGGATGGGGTAACGTCTCGTAAAGTTGAAGGAGTGTGCTGCCAACCCAGCAGAGCTGAAGAGCTTCGTGGAAAGTGTTTTCTGCTTGGATAAAGTTGAATCGCCTTAAATCCTTCTGATAATGCATTAAACGATAAGTACCGTGTATTGTGCATTATTTTTTTCGTCGTGTCAAGTGATGATTGAGATACGTTCTTCAAAGGCTAAACATCTGATCGATCCCTGTGAGAGATTAACACCACAATTGTGGCGCTACTGGAGTACCTAGTGAAGAAACCTCTAGAAAAGATTCTTGTATTTCCTTCAATGACTTTTTTGTTGATACTGGAGGCTGTGCAAGTTCCTTTTTAGCCGAATATCTTGAGTACCTGTCTCTAAATACCGAAATACCTACCCAAGGGTGATATTCATCTGGCCCCATAGAGCGCAGCTCAGTATCTCACTTCCTATTTCGTATTAGTAATATCAACTAATGAACTCTCAATGAAGTCGGACAAAAGGTTCATTAGCGAAATATTTGTAATGGAGTAAACGAGAAAACAGTTAATAGTGTTTCTGGGGATAAGTTAATGATGACCGACTCAACATCTTCCTAATCTCTAGAATGTTCGCTCCCTGCGCTCTGTCGACAGGGAGAAACGGTTTGCCCTACAAGCGGGAAAAAAAGGGATATCTTACTTCGGTAGATAGGTCGGTATCATATGATAGATACGTATGATAGAACGGTAGGAATATTGGAAGGAAAGTATAAATGTTCTCGAAATGGCGATGGTGATCGATGATTCTCTGTTTCCGTTCTAGAGCAATGTTATTGATCTGCTGTTCGTATTGTAGAGGCATGGAAATTGCCTGTACAAGATGTATCGGGCGCTATTCATACTTCAGGATGTATATTTCTCCTTACTGATTACCTAATAATTCCACCTAATCTTAAGTATTCCAGAATAATTCAAAGTATTCAATTTTAATGCATCTGAGTTCTATGATAGACGGAAGAGTGAAAATAGAAATGCTTCCCGCTTTGATGAAATTATTGTTAGAACAGTGTGCCTCACGTTATTGAGCCTACACGATGATTCATAATGATGCAGTCAGAACACTATGTAAAACTAATCCCTTCTAAATTTTAATTAGAATGATTACTCTAAAATTGGTTCTATCGTACAGGTTGAACTGATCATTTTGGAATGCTAACAAAGAATGCAATGACCTATGATTTCGTAACAGACCTGCATGCATTTGATTGTGCTGATATATACAAATTAAAATTTGATTGTTGGTCGGTACTCACTTGATCTGACAAGTCGACCCTCTGCCATTTATCCTTCGTGGATGAGAGGGGATTTATGTTGTAACAACGAACATTAACGATGCCATTGGCTAGAATGATCGAAAATAGCCTTAGTAGCTTCGTTATGTCCATTTCGGTAACATTTCTTTGGTCCACTGTAATGTCTCATAAGAGGAAGACAACGGCTATCTGATTCTTCTTCTGGATGACTTGTCGATTTGAGACATCTGAAACAGAGATGATCGACAGATGTGTGACTTTTCATTTTCTATTTGGTATTGATTAACAAGTTTCATAATTAATACCTCATTTTGAGGAACAATTAATTGGTTGAGTGAAATATTCGTCTTAAGTTCACTGGTTTTACGCTCAAATCACTATTACAGTAGTAATGATTAACGAGATTGGTTATTTCTTCCGATCAGTAATTGATGGTGCATTTTATAGTATGTAAAATAATTGATTCCCTTAAAAAAAGTTATTTGTGATTATGGAAACTTCTACGTACCCTCCTTAGAAATATGTCCTCTCTTGAAATAAACTTCAAATAAACTGCGGACAACAATGGATAGACTGTGACGAGGGTGGTCTATAGTGGACCAAATTCACAAATACAATTTACTGCTTGTGACACTAATGACAATCAATGTTGGCAATACAACTTTTGGTTCATTATTTTCAATAATGAGCGTTTGTAATCGAAGGTTTTTGTGTCTAACTTCTTTCACAATTGATCCATCGTCCTGAAGTATAAATGGACTCTCTCTAAGGTAACTAGAATACAGTTGCAAGTTGTAACCCCCGAGCTTAGATAATGTTCCGCGGACTACCTCTAATAAACAGATCAGTGATTAACGTAGAAAGGAGTTAATAAGTAGGGAACCTATGTGTAAAAATTTGCAGCGTTTTTTTGTAGTCCAGAGAGTTTGGTCGAAGCTGATATCAAAAGCGGTAAATACGGATATATCTTAGGGAACTTTTATTGATAGCAATTGACTTTCATGCCAGTCATTCTAACTGAAGGCTTCACTATAAGAACTCGATGCAGGGACCTTTCTTTCAGGTAGATCACTTTTAATTTCGTTGTTCTGCTTGTCGCTCACTAATCAGTTCCTATTCATTTTACTGTCAACCCCATGTTGCTGTGTTCATATATTGTTGTAATAGGGGTTTTACTTCGTTTTTATGGGATGTTAACAACGTATGAAATGGATAATGACGATACTCCTGGAGAAGTCATTTCTGGTGAAACCACGCGTGTTTCCTATGAGGGTCTTTCAGAAAATAAATTTCTGTTTTTAGATGTTTTAGCTCCCGAATTATCTCCGATTTTCATGTCTTAGTTTCACATTTATTTACGAGATATTAGTTCAATAATGTAATGTTATAAATGGTTAGTAATCAAACTATAGTTTGGAAAAATGATAGCTTTAGTTATAAAAAAATCATGTTCCATGTTTCTTGATTCGGAGCGCCGAGTTCTTCAAATCAACTTTTTATTGCAAAAGTTTCAAACTTACGGATATTGAAATGTGTATTATTTGTCCACATAATTATTTTTTCCACATCAATTTATTTGGAATATCACGAAATGAGCTTCCAAATTCCTTCCTCACACTTCCCATCCTCATAGAATTTCACCTCGACCTCTTTGCCCTAATCTTTCAGCCCAAGTTTGAAATTATGCCCGTAAATAGTTTCGGTGACAACTTTACTCCTGGCTTTGGTTTATAACCTTTTGGCTGAAATAATGCTATCGTTACCTGGAATTCAATGCAGCAACCTTAAGAAACAATTTTAGCTTTGCTACAAAATGAGTTTCTGGCTTTCACAGACGATGAAGCGGTAGAGCTTTGAATTAAATTAGAGAACGTCCCGTTTGACGTATAATCTAGTGAATGAATATCTCTACTCATCACACGTAGAAATGATTTGTGAGTAAGTTTATAGGTGGAAGACAGACCGCCAGGTCGCTAGGCGGTGCCCCAACACATTGAGAAAGGCTTGTTGTGGCCTAGAGCCACGAAACTAGTTATAAGTGCACACCCATTTCGAAAAAAAGGGCCGGGGGAATCTACGGCCCGTCAATAGGTGATTTAGACAAGTCCCGAACCTACACCTCGGGGGTTACGGAGAGCTTCGAATGGGATTGGAGTTATAATAATATAAAAAATAAATGGGAATTAAGGAATGGGCTCTTGTCCAGAGAATCTATAGCTGGTGGTTCAGAAATATCAGAACGCGTCTTGTACTTCCGCGTCCCTTCTCAGCGAAGTATGTCAAACGAGCCTCTCGGTTAATAATTTATTTCGATCATTTCGTATTCAATAGTTTTAAATTTTCAAAAGGATATACAAACCCAAGTACAAACGCCTAGTATAGTTTTGCCAAAAACCTGGTTTTAATATATTTAGCATAATGTTTTATCTAAACGTTGTAATGCTATATTTCATATTTGATAAACTTGAATTTTGTTGATGTTTTCTAAGATTTTCAACCGTTCTTTTCAAATTGTTGGAGATTTTGAAAGTTTGTGAAATTTTATTAATTTGCTGTGCTCAAAAAGTGCAAATTTATCTCAGACCTTGTAAATGGTTTCACCACTATTTTAAATTTTTTACCTCTTACCTTTGACTTGGACTCTATCAATCATCCTCTTTTGTGAACGCCGAATATGAGAACCTTTATAATATTTTAACAGCTGTTGAACCAAAATATGGCAGGAAAGCTCGAAGAGTGGGCAATCGCCCCCGAATACCCCTCGTTATTTGAAACCGTTCACAATGTATGAAAAGAGGACGATTCTCGCGAATTTATTGCCTTTACTCGGGTCATATGACGTTCCATTAGGGATTCTATGGGTTCCTTTGGCAGATGTGCGTCTTAACCGATAGTTTGGGGACGTCCGTCCGGTCGGAGAGGGCGTGACCAGCGGTGTAATCCTCCCCCTCTATTCAACCGCTAATGGGGCTGCGGAAGGGCAGCATTATAACCGGCATCTGTTGTGAATGGCCCAGTAAGGAACTGATTGATCGACATAAATTCCACCGAGGAAGAAAGATGAAGGGGAAGGTCCCCTAGGAGAAGGCAATCTCCGGTTATCCGCCCATTCATTCTCGTCGTCGGGTGAGTTCCATTGTGAATATTACTCCCCGCACAACGTCCTTACTTCCGCCCGTTAACTGTTTTACTATATTTTGCAACCCGACTCCGCACGTGCGCCGTAAGCGTGTAAACATCATTTCAGTAATTTATCATCCACCCTCCCCACTTCTTTTCATTACGAGACGAATTGTGTTCAATGAATAAGACTATGGGGTTGGGGTTTCCACTCGGTCATGAATCTGATCGTTATTCAATAAAATTGCCGACAGTAGGCAATCCAAACGAGTTGTATTATTTCTGTTTACAAGAAAATATGTTGGAAAATGTGACAAAGGAGGTGATGGAATGGAATAGTTCCCCCATCCAATGGTCGTGGCAATTAGCCTGCAACATCGGTGATACTTTGGAAACTAAAGACTTCAGGTATCATTTTTGGGGGCAGTACTTTCATGGAAAGAGAAGGGGCTTTAAACTTTGCCACCGTCACATTCCCGAGCTTTCCAGTAGTGGAAAAGGCTCACAATAGGCGTGGCCTGGGGAAATAGTTAATTTTCAAATGTATTTTCGGTTTTGCATATGGGGGCAGGGATAAGGAAAGAAGCGTCTGGGTTGTCAGTATTGGATGCTGTGAGTGTTTCTTAACCAATCTCCTCCAACAGAAGTCAAGGGGAATATAGCAGTTACCCTCTCCAAGGGTTGAGATACCGCAATACCCAGAAGATACTCTTGGGGGCAGCAGTTTCAAGAAACGAGAAGGACGAATTATCCAAATTCATTACTTACATGAATATCAAAATAGTTCAGAATCATGGAATAAGTCCTCCGCAAGTTTTATTAGACGTTTAAGTTTACAGGATTTTGGAAAAAGGTGGACGAAAACGAATAAAAACAGGGACTCCCCTGTTTTAGGAGGAGTATTTAGGGAACGAAGACTTGGCCTAATATTAATTGAACTATCGCTTGGCCTAATTAATTGAACTATCGAAAGTTTTATTGTAGATATTAATTGTATAGTTCATTTTATAATCAAGATTTGAGTGATGTTCCTCCAAAAATAGATGATTCAAACTTGACTGGCTTCTACACGGTTTCTCTAGACATGCAATCTCAGCGCGTTAGCGGTCGCATTTTAAACTCTCAACTATCAAACTATTCAATTCCTTTGCTCCCATAGTTAGCAACAAGATACAACTTTTCTCCTAACAAACCAATTTTTGAGTGAGTTTAAATATGAGCAAGGTGTCTAAGAAATCATAAGACATGCGTGAATTTCTGTAGCAAACTGTCTTTAAATTGAGATTAAAATAATTATGATATTAATAGAATTGAGCGATTACTGATCAAAATAATAGTTTTAGTGGAGTGAAAGAAAATCTTTTTCTTCACACGTTTTTAGTTGTTGTTCGTTTCACTGATGGTAACATTCATATTTGTAGACATTCTTTTAGATCAAATACAATCTGGCTGGGATTCTTCTCTTATCTAGTTTGAATAACCCAGCTCTTACCGTCTTCGTTACATCCCAGCGTACAGAAATTTATGAGGCTCATCCTGTATCGTGGGACGTACCGTCTCAAGATAATGTGTGTTCCACACCGATACATCTTGTTCTATATTCCTGTCCTCGAAATTTCATTCTTCGTCCTTGATTCTTGATACTGTTTCTTATGAGCTCCTTATCCCGTAGGCGTCGGATGAGAATTTATTGGTCGCAGACCTCATCTATATTTCTCGGCGATATAAGGCAAAAGCCTTCCGGCGTTATCTCACTCTGTCTGAGCCGATGACTATTGTGAAATCTTTGTTATTGTTAATTGAAATTCAACGACTATTATTTATGTGTACGTACCTATTTCAAGTTGTAAACCTCGTCTAGATGAAAGGTACGTCAATTTTAACCAAGTGTTTTAATCGTTTTTCAACTCCTTCTACTTATTGGTTTACGTTTCAGAATCTGGGGCAGTAAAAATTCGAATTAGAGCAAGATCTGCCCCTCGTTGCTTTTTTCTCAAACTACTGACTCGGGCTGACCAAAGCTTACAAACTTTTACTTCCTAAAACTCACAAATCAGCATGAAAACGAGACAATTATCAAATATACCGTAGAAAAGTGGCGCCAATTCTTTACGCCTACTTATTGATTCATTATTATCTGAATGGAGTGAGGTTTCGGGGGTATCTTTCACGTTCAAAAATTTCGATTATTTGTTCTGGGTGAGTTTTTACGGATCTGAAACGAATCCCAGTCGGATCTGAGTCCAAAATTACTTGGGAAACGACACCCCACTTGCCTGTGTCAGCAAAAACCTCGAAAAAAAAAACCTTTTTTGGTCCATAGCATCTATGACTGTAAGGAGATCAGTCTGGATAGATGTTACTTAACAATCTTAATGATTGCCGAAATAAGAGAGAACGTTTTTGTTTTCCTATGGTGAAATTCATTTGGATGAGACCATTCAGGTCGTGTATGATTTCGCTCATAACATGCGTTCAAGACATTGAAATTGAAGAGAGTCATCAACCCTACTGCAAATCACGAGGATAGTTAATTGATAGTATATAAAATCATCAATGTACTGCTGCGCAAAATAAACTGAACTAGATTTGAACTGATACGCGATAGCTAATGGCCTATTCATCCTTAGAAATCGGGGAAATTTTGAACATTTTCGCCGAAACGTCTTTTTATTGATCAATAATAATCTTCCAGGATTTGCAGTTTTTATTCATCAGTAATATTCCCGATATGGCGTTTCTAACCCTAGTTGAGTTCAACCAAAATTGCGATACTGTAAAAATGCTGCATATTTTTTTAAAAAGAAAACTGTTCTGGAATGACTCAATCGTTGTTTAATCCGTTTTTGGTCTGGTAGGTAACCACGTCCAGCTTATCAGTATAGATGATGGTATGTTTTTGCTCGATATATTGAAGATTGGTCATAGTAAAACCGCCCAGGGTTCTCACGGGTCAGTCTGTTCTGAATGTTTCCTTACATCTGCAGAAGAGTGGTAAGAAATGAGTATAAATAATCATCGTTCGTAAATTATAAAAGGAAGTTCTCACTGGTAGACGAAGATGCTCAAGTTCGGACCCACTGGCAGTTTCGATAGAGACGTTAACTATTTCAAAGTTGAGAAAATCCATCTAAAAATTGTAGTCATGTCTGAATGTATATGCATTTTTGTGAAAACGCCCTCCCATAATATGCAATCTTTTTCCTGTGGTGTGTATGTTTTGTATCTTGTAGTAATATACCATTTCTCCCTGTTTTTGAAATTTGTTTTGGTACTGACGGTAGAATTTTAACGACATCGTTAATACCCTTGCAGATATTATTTTTGTTGCGGGCAGATCTAGTTTTGATGAGTGATTCAGTTCCTCCATGTAAATCTAAATCAATTCATGCAAACTCAGCTGCAATTGTTGGTACAAAAAGCGAGTATTAGTCATATTAGGGAAACCCGCTTGTTGATAGCATTCACTGATTTATGAATTAATCGAACGATATCTTGTTTCTTCACGATTTTTGAACTATAATTTTCTTGCTACACCGATTAGCTACTAATCATTCTCATTGCGAAATACACCAGTGTGTTATACCTTATACGTTATATATAACTCCTTCAATTCCATAAATCTCTTCTCAGATACGAAAACCTTGCACGTTTACTAACTAAATCGAAGATGACTCAAGTCTTGTTATTGTTGATTTATATTTGGAATCGTCCGACGTATCGGCGCTCGTTATTGAATGAGTTAACCTTCAGATATTATGTCTCTCGCCGAGTTAGGTATCTGTTCTTCTACATATCTCTAAATATAGGCTTCAGTGCCAACTTTATGATGGCTTTGCTAAGCCGGTTTGTGTTGCAATTTCTAACTGGTAGTTAGTCATTGTGATGTGTCTAGTAATTACGCCTGAGTTTGAGTACGAGGATGTAGAAGCGTATTTTCATTCCTATTTACCATTTCTGATTAATATTAAATACACGGAATACCTGTGTAAATGTAATGACTGTGAGGTACGCAGTATAATGAATACCTTTTCTAAGGATTACAAGTAGTCCGTAACACGTGATAATTTGTCTTATTACAGAAATAGACATGATCTCTACATTTTATTATGAGAATTATCATATACATGCTTTGTTTTATGTACATATACGAGTAGTAGAAATATAGTTGGAAATTCTATACCTACTGTCATGTTTTCAGTAGGAACATAAATATACCTGTTGTTAAGAAACACTATGTAAATTTTGTTGAAAACATATTTAAGAAAATATGGTTCAACAAGTAAATTTTTCGGGGTTCTACATTCAAATTCAGTAAAAGGTGATTCTTATAAATTAACGTGACCAGATCATTTCCACCAGCTTAATCGATATTACGTTGCTCTACTGTTAAAGGTGTGTGAAAATGGTAGATTACTATCTTTTTGATCCTATTGAACCCGAGTTGTCATAAATTTGCGTTCTTAGGTAGTGTAATATAATTCACTGTGTATCACTTGTGCTTTAATAAGACATTCTGCGATCCGAATGACTCAAAGAGAAATGTTTTACCAACCGAAAAATTCCCTTCGTTCGTTGGAAATAATTTTGTTTAATATAAAAACTTTGCTAGAAAATTACAGCCCAATGAACTCCAATTTTCTCTAGGAAAGATCAAATGTTTGGTTAAGGATCGAGTTTTAGTGTGTGTGGCCTCATCCTGCATCTTAGTGCGGCTTCTAAATCGGTAGAAGATGCTTTATCATCATCCAGCGGTGGGATAAGGAAAGGAAGAGACTGTATAATATGCCGACTGACCTCAGCAAGAAGCCAGATATTGTTCCCACGAAGCCCTATATGTCTGACGTAATCCTGGATGTCTAGGTTGACATGGAGCAGATCTAGTGAGCGAGAAGAATTAGCGCCCTATTTTATCAAGGTCATGGGCGAGACGGTATCATGCCGCGGAATGTGGTGTGGGAAAAGTTACTCAGCGCTCGAGTGCTGGAACTGGTGGGCTTGAATTGGGCTTCTCGTGAAGTTATTTTAATTAAGTTTATTTGTTTCTTGTCTTTTTGAGTCGGTTCAGTTACATAGGTATTTAAAAAGTCATTGTATAATACCCAGAAATAACGGGTGTACTAGAATTAAACTGAAGAATATTTAATTATTTTTCCTTCGAAGGAGCTTTACACCGAAATGCAGCTTCAGTTAATATTCAAATACGGTTACTAAAGATGCTAAAGTTCGATCTTTAGCATTTAGACGCATTGGCAAGAATGAAATGATGTCATCGATTCAGATCGGTTAGCCTGTTCTTATGTGTGCAGATCGCACGCCGGATACGCGTAGTGCTGTGTTCGCTAACGGATAAGCTGGGGATAGCGAAAGCACCGCCACGTCTGCATATTCGACGAAGAGAACGACTAAATCTCCGTCTCCTGTCGGATTGACAAAGGAGGAGTTTGAAAAGCTTCTTACCCCGTTTTATCTACGTATATTTACGGTTATGCTTATTGCGATGCATATTAAGATTATTAGTCGTACGGAATGTGGCGAATGATTCCAAATGAAATACGTTGAACAATTATTGTGCAAATTCAAACAATTATAAAATTGTTTCAACTTATGATAAGTTAACAGAACAAAACTTTTCACCGAAAGAAAAGAAAGAAGAAAGAAACCGGAAGAACATCACTTCAACTATTATTTTTAATAACTCATCAAATCCTGCGATTCATCATCAGAGCTCGATTTATACTTATGTAACATCTTAGATCTTCAACATAAAGAGGTGAAGAAACACTTGTTATAGTGAAGACATTCTTCTGAGTGAATTGAAACGTCTTTCGAACGAACAGGACTAATATGATTTTGCAAGTGCTTGATCAATTTACATGTTTTAAGATCATGTACATTACATTATAATTGGGCTGCGAAAAAGTGGCAAACTCCATGTAATTCATATCTGGCGCAAAAAAACTATGTAGCACCATTCGTACTCACACCAAAGTAGTACTTTTCCAATGTCAGAGCAAAAGGGCCACGAATTCAGGTCTCTCAAGCAAACGGACGTGGAGAAGGGAAAGGAAGATTTATACATACTCTTTACATGGTTCTGTCCTTACACGATCTTGTACATTTACGATTGTGCCTACTAAATTGACAATTAAGTGGAAAAATGTGAAACAACGATTTAATCTGGTACGTGAACCTACGAAGGTGCACTTCGGCCATAAATTGTGGGGTTGGCCAACTGCCGCGAATCAAAAGTTTATGGTTTACATGAGGACTCTATCATTTGCTGTTCAACCACTTTATTAACCAATTATTAGATGTACTTTAGTTCTGTTCCATCAAGCTTAGGACCTTCTTTACAGGACCCCTTAGATCATTATTGTTTTGTTTCCTCTCCATCGATATCTGTCTGTCTGTGGTAAATGGTAAGAGTCAGTCCAATTTTGGTGGGAATTTCATGGATCGGTGCCTAAACTTGTCAGTGTGATTCCAAACTTTTTTGCGATATTCTTATAAATTATTGCAAACCACCTCCAGAATTATGTTAACCAACCTCTTCCAGTCTCCCAACTCCCTTCGTTGTCTTGAATTAGCGAGTAATCAAGACAGCTCACTGATAATTTTCACGTCCTTCCACACAAAAACAGGAATGATGCTCCTGCTCCAGCGATTCTCTCCTACTCCCTGCGCGTCACTGAAGAACAATACCTGAGACGTTATTGGTCATAAACACTTTCCTTTTTGCAGTCTTATCGGCCGTCGTTTTCGAATCCACGATTTTTTCCCCTCACCCCTCGGTCATCGACGTGACCCCCACTAAACACCACAAATGTTGACAGCAACTTCCTGATTTATGGGCCATCATCGCATTATACGACGACGTGTTTTTTTTCACCTTTTTTATTCTCTGTTTCTGTGGTGCCTATATATTTAAACTTTAATTGGCTGACTCACACTCCCTCCACTAATTTCTCTTTATACGTTGGTGATGGACTGGAAAAGGATGGCGGTGAACCATAAAAAGTGGAGCGCCGAGGAAGATGCTTAATTCATCAAATATTCCGCCTGGCGTCGAAAGCGCATTCTTGATTCTTTTTCCGTTGGGTCCTCCGAGACATCTCACTCCCGTTTCTGTCGTAAACGCAATTATTTTTAAACGGGGATTGGTGACCTCCGGCCCTTTTTTAATTTTCTCTTAATTTCTTTCTTCGCCTAATTGACCCTTGATGCAGCTCGTTTTTCTCACGAGAAAGGCCTAAGAAGGGTTTTAATTTTTTTTTTGTGAAGAAACTAATCATATGCAAACATGTGTGACGGCGATTCAGGGAGATTTATGGTGTATGACGCGGAGGGTGTTTTCAGTGGGTGTACGGAGTATTTCTCGGGCGTTGAAACTTTCTCCTCTTTTCATTTTGATCTTATCTTCTTCCGACCTCTTTATTCAGAATATGAAAGATGATTTCAGATGATTTTTTAACGTCAGCATGTACTCAGTTGGACACTAATGAACATCTATATGTCTGTCCAACTAGATAAAATCTATACCTTCTCTTACCTCTTAGCTTGATTACATAACCGTATGAAGTAATTTTATATATTTTCCCTGAGGATAATTTCAAAATTTGTGAGAAATTAGTTAAACATATAGTAGAATGACATATCCATTATGCTACACAACTTGACCAATCTACTACCATACAGAAATGTGTGTAGTATTTTTAAAATGTAAATCAAAATTTCTCAGGTAATAAGGCAATTTTACCTCTCAACATTGCAATCGTTCACTTCCAACACCACCTACTGATGGCGAAAGGATTGATCTCATTTCCGTGATGTGAATAATCTTTTTTCTCCCCCAAATCATGATTTCCTTATGCCTTGTACGTTCTAGACCTTTCTGAACAGCTGTAAGGGACTTAATTTCTCAAGTTTCCTACCGATTTTGATGGAAGTTCAGAAAATGTGCTCTTCGGGCTGTATATGATCCCTCTCTTACTTTCGACAGACGAAAATCAAAAGTTTCTGTTCTGTAGGATCTTTTTTCTCTTACTTTTTATTTTGACTTCGCAGGAGATTTTTACTGTTGCGCTCTAGTCGTCCGATCTCTTTCACGTTCATTGTGTAGTACGAAAAATACATTTATTTAATCATCCTGTATATTTTTCAGCAAGACCGTATCATTAGTAGGTATTGTGTGTGCGCGCGAATGTGGAATCATTGTAACAAGAATTATCTACATTAAATGAAAACAGCATTCGATTACGATGAAATTTTGTGACATACGGAATGACCCCCTGTCATACACTAACTTCTCAGTCCGTATCCAGCGTTGATGATATATCATTCTTTGTTCGAATTAAACATCTCGTAAACTAACTTGAACTTTCCGCAATTTGAATTAAATCTTGAACTCATCTGTTGTGTTAACCAAAACAAAATGTACAACTTCAGAAAAAATACTCCAATCGATTCAGCTACACTTCCAGATCCTATAGGAAATCGAACGCTGAATAAAAAAGGTCCGTTGAAATTGTGTCCATAAACCCTACTACAAAAGTCCGAGCTACAAGCAAAAACCATTTAAAAAAAAAACAAATTTTTAAACCTCATTCGTGATATTGTCAGTAAAACGTTAGCCTGACCGTCAAACAGCTCCGAACATCACCTATAGTAAATTAATATCTGTGTCGAACAAATTTAAAAAGAGAAACGTCAATTGGGGTCGATTTTTTAATGTTATTTGCTGTACTATTGCAAAAATTTCATCTTTGTTGAAAGTTCACAACTTCATTACTCCTTCCGAAAATTCTACCTAATGTTGGTGGAGTAAGTATTGTGACTGGCTATCCTTTATACGTTTTGTTGATGTTGGCCATTTTGTGTTGACTAAAACGACAGATTCGTTTCTACAAATATAGGTACGCGTAGTTATTCTCAGTGAAGAAATCTCGTTCTAAAGAACGGTTCTGGTATCAGTTGTTACAATTTTTTAATTAATGAAAGATTTGTTTTGTGTATTGAGGCAACTAAACTTATTGTGTACAATACAATTAATTATTGAATCAACATTTGCTGAATTTTATATGTAGATATTACGGGATTAAATTGGTTGCTATTAGTTAAGGTAAATACTTCAAAAATTCATTCATGTCAAAACTATCATCAATCGTACCAGTGGGGAGGAATCCCTTATAAATAAGGAATTCCCTTATTTATAAACATTGCTCTAAATTTGGTTGGCCTGATTTTCGGCTGTCAAGCGGGCATTTGAGAATGGTGCAAAGGGGAAAAAAGTTGGGACATGAGCCAGATAAATCGAATTGTTGAAAGGTATTTTTAGGTGGTAGAGGGCGAAAGTTGATGGCAGATTCGAGCGAGCTCATTGTTGTGGAGATTATGTTTACCGTGGGATCCCTCCGATACAACGGGGCTCATTGTAAAAATCAAGGATTTTTCTTCTTCTCTGATTTCGTCAGCTGTCCGTCTACATTTCACGAGTGTTTCAGCTGTGAGACGTAAATCTTGAGGAAGAGCTGATAGTTACACGTTATTTGTTGGTTTACGTTTCGAAAGCGTAGAATCCATTTAAAAATTATCCGAACATTTGGTGTGTTCGGATTTTTCTCCCATATCACAGAACCAATCACATGCTACTTATGGCCCCTAGTTTCTCCTGCATCGTCGGCCTGTGTATGGGCCATTTATATTCGTACAAATGTAGTTGTTAAACTTTATTTCAATATTTTTCTATTGGTAGTTGCCTACATCCGCATAATTCTTCTTGTATAATGATTAGCTTATGACTAATATGATATCGATATGTCGACCAGTAATCTGAGCGGGATGACTAACTTACACAGAATTAATGGAGTAGGTACATGTATTGTAATTAGGAGCGTTCTGTTCCTTTATTATTCTGTCTGTTGGTGACCATATCCTCGTAGTTACTCGTCCGTAATTTGAAATGTATATTCAACTGACTGTTTCAGTCTTAATGACCAGCGATCTGCGCAGAAGGGCTACTTCTAATCTAATTGAGAATAATCAACTTTTGTCTAATATTTCACAGGTTTTCTATAACAATTACGTAATGTGGTTTCCAATATTTTATCGCTTCCTTTTCAAACTTATCAAAAGATCAAAAACATCCAGACTATGTGAAGACCGAGGGAAAATCGTCAAGGCTTAGGAACACATCTGGTATTTTGAAGCCAGATGTTGTATTTTTTCTTTCTCTTGTGTATTATGATGTTGAATGAATTACAATGCCTTAATCCTGTATTAATGGGAGCAGGTTGAATGAAGTTTATGAAAATAGAGTGATGGTGTGACCTCAGAGGCCCCAGTTTCAAGAAACGAAAAAGACAGAACTGTTGAATGTATAATTTTGTGGGTTAAGCGCTGTTTTATTCAAACATCATCAGAACCTATCAGTCCATCAAAAACCGATTTCCTCAAAGTCGAACAAATTCTTTACCTCCTCAGCATTCCCGTGATACATGTTCGCAGTTAAACCTATGCCATTCTAATCGTGTGGCTATTTTGAAGTGAAGCGATCTCTTTGATCCGTTCACTATATTATAGCAAAATCAGCAAGCTATGTTGTAGATCTGCTCACCGTTCTAGAGGACTTACTGCTTCGTCCCCCTTTTGGCATTACGGCTGAGATATGAAAAATGTGTGCGTTCATGTTTTCAAGGGAAGACTTATGGATTGGATTCCCGTACCTGATTAAAATCAGACTTCCTCAAATCAATATCTCATTCCTTCCATGAATGTCCATTAACATGGAACATGGCAACTCTTCTACGTTGGTTTTATTTGGTCTTTATAGTTAATCAAACTTGGGTGCTCTCTTTTGATTTTAAACCTTGAAAGGAAGAAACCACTCTCTTAAGTGAGCATGCATCAATATTCAGAAGAAAAACGTTCAAAATTTCAGAAGAAAAACCAGTTCCAGTCATCCAACAAGAGAGTATGGGCCAATTCTCCTAAATTATCCTATAGTAGTCATGTCAGATTGTGTTGAAATTTGAGCTCTTTGTGCAAGGAATTTTGTAACTTATTTCGGAAATCTTTTGTTACGATATTCACTCCACGATCTAGATGTTTAGTTTTTCTTTTAATTTTACCGATTTGAAAAACATTAAAACTCATTCAAAGTACATTTTTCAGTGTAAGATTGAGCTTTTTTTTTTAATGTTCTATCTCATTTTTTTGTTTGTAATTCTCTGCTTGTTGTAAAAATGTACTTTACGATTTTTAGCCGTTTTTTTTCATCTTTAGTGATTTTTTATTGTGAAGTATCAGCATTTGACCGATTTTATGAAGAACATACGAGTTCAAATCAGTTGTTAGATTCTTATTTTTTATTTTAGTTCATTTATTTATTTATTTTTTAGTGAAAGAATGAAGAATCTGTTTCAATACTAAGGAGAGTTATCATATCGAATGACATGATCACAACACTCGTCAAGTATAGTCTTTGGAAAATAAGTGTCATATGAACTACTAATAGTATTAGGATTATGACAGATAGTAGTATACGTGTAATCTTATATTCTTCACACGTTAACGTCGTTGGATTGTTGGTAGGGTGCGTGAACAATAACTTCTTTACACGTTGGTTCGCATACTCGTGTATTGCTGTTATATTTTGCATTCAACCTTTTCTACTCCTGCTTTTTAGACTTAATAATATGCTGCTATAATAATAAATAATAAATAATGCTTTTTAATACTGTTAGACGTCAACAATTGAGGATGCTATGCTGCTCTCAAATCACGGCAGCAGGTTCTCCTTCCGTACTTCAATGTTTGCTGTTTTTTAGGTGATTCCCCTTTCCCCCTCCCACTCTTTTTCCTTAATCTTCTTTGATCTGTTTTCGGATTGTTGGGAAAGTAATTATCAAGTTGAACAATTCCCTTCTTTTTCTAATAGGAAAAGATACTAAACACAAGTATTGAAACAATCGTGGAAATTGCATTGCAGCCTGAGATTGAATGAGGAAGGGCGAAGTCAGAGCGATGCGTAAAATAAGCGTGAAACACGATCATCCACGGGCCACGCGCCTACATTAATCATTTAGCCGTCATTTCCAACCGTGAATGGATGTTTAGTATTCAGCGTAGAGCGTGGGAGGAGAGAGGCAGATCGTAATAATTACGTATGTCAAGAACGAAGCCGAAAAAAGAACCTCGCTTATCTATTTCTATCCTATTTCATTTTCTACAAACCCCAACTCGTTCGCTAAAATTAGAAAACTTCACTTTCACCGTGAGAAACCCCGATAAACAATGATTGAATAACGGAACTGTAATTATAGGTTCGAAGGGGGAGTTATCGCGTGAAACTGAATCATCCTTCCGGTAATTGGGTGGGTATCGATTTTTGGAAATGATTAACATGACCGCCGTATAATTAAGTTTAACGGGTCGGGGTGTATATTTGAATAGGGGGATACCAATTTAATTTCCATAGTGAAAGAGTCGGGCGGGGAGTTTAGGAGGAAACTATTTTTAAAAACTATAACCCCTTAAGTGGATACAACAGTAATAGAGCGGCTTCCGGGTGAGCTCGTCCCCTGAATGAGCGGGCATCCCAGTGAATGAGTTGAAATGAGTAATTTATCTGGGATGTTAACGACCTTAACGACCATCCCTCTTTCATAAACACACAAAGATAAGTTCAAGTATGATCATACAAGTTTATAGAACCGGTATGTGCCTAGAGGTCGCGGTTCCAAATCGAATCTAAATTGTACAATTGTTATTTGGTAGAATTTTCATGTAACCCGATTTTACTTAAAGTCGAGTTATATACTCCACCGTTCCTTATCAATTAACACTCAAAGGCTAGTTAAAGTATGATGAAACATGTTTATGGAACTTTTGTCTGCGTTGACGTTACTTTTTCAAATAGCATCTGAACTGAACAGCAGTTATACAAGAAAAACACAGAGATAGTTGAAGAAACGAGTAGTCTGTGTTCAACGAATTAAATGAGTTACAACGGTAATCGATTTCGACAGTTGAGTTTTCATCAGTACCAGAACAATAACTAGAAAATAGTTGTTCTATTAAGAGAACTATTTCGTCGCGAATGATTTAGTGTGTAACTATTAAACGATAGAATATGTACATTATCCTGTTTGATCGTGAAATCGACCGACCTGACTTACATACACGATCATCCCTCATTCATAAACTAACAAAGATAAAATGAAGTGTTTTTTAACACGTTTATGGAACTCGTGCATTACCCGTTCTAATTAGAAATGGAATCTGTTTACTACAGACATAAACATTATACGTTAGACTTTGTATGAAATACGGTTTTATAACCGATCGGGCCATTAGGTTATAGTCTTCAGTTTATCAAAAGGATCGATTTTTGGGGGATTTTCCGTTTCTTCCCTTTCTTGATCACCAGGATGGAAGGCAAAGGTTAATACACACACATCGACGCAAGATCAACCTAATCAATAGACAAACATTAAAATGTTGGAACTCATGAGAAGTTCTCGAAGATGAACTTTTTAGAGAATTTTGAAAAAAATGTAGCTCTGAACTCATATTTCTCAAAGAGTGAGATGTATGATTCGTGTAGGGATGGATGTATGGGTGAAATCAGTAATCAGGAGTTCTTGTTCGTTACTTACAGTTACAGTTATAGTTACAAAAATGTAACTCTTTACTTTCGTGGGTTATGGACAACGTTCCATCTTACTCCGATTTGAAATGGGTTTCCACAACTTCGTCGAGTGACTTAGTCCGTTGTAGATCAATAAATTTAATAATCTTATTAAATCATCTGTTATCTTCCAAAATTTACATGGAAATCCGTACCGAGTTTGAGAACGATTTCTACAGTTCAAAACATTTTTCATATGAACGTGGGTCAGGTCTTGACTCACCTACACCAACTCACCTATCTTATGTTAGGTTCGCGTAACATCCATCTTAAAGGAGTTATGCAACCTTATTATAATTTAGAAAAGCTTCAGTTGGTTCTGAAAGTTGCTTTTTACCGATCGGTGGGTTAAATTCAATAGAAGAAGTACGTATTATAGGTACGTAATCTATAGTTATTTGGTAATAACTTCTTACTTATCACAGAGAATCGAATGATTTTAGTTGTTGCTTATCGACACCGTGCGAAACGGTTCGAAAATTTTCTTGTTCACCTATTCATGAAAGTTACTAGAATGACAGCGAGAGTAGATGGTTAATATCATATGTATCCCCCCCCGGAACGGGTAAAAAATAATTTTTGGTCGAGTATGTGTAATATAATCCCGGATGAAACGCGATACGTTATGAGGGCAGTGTACATACTTTACAACGAAGTGTGCCGTACTCCGGCCCGCCCTGCACGGGAAGCCATTAGCCGGGAGGACAGCAAAGAGGCTAATGAGAGAGCTCTAGTTTCTGTTTTTTATTTTATTTTTATAAGCGGAGGGTAACCCGAGTAGATGGGCTGTTATCGACGGCAAATGTGAAACTCTTAGTGGAATATGTGAGTGAACTCGATTTGACCCAAATGATTTCAATAAATTACATTTGTTGCATTGCTTTCGAGGTTGTCGCAAGTACCGCAGGTAGGGAAGCTTACCTGTCATTAAGAGTAAACTCCTGGCAGGTAAGATAAGACTGTCTGATTATCGAGCAGGATACAGTTCAAGATATCCCAATGACATGATAACATCATATACGTCATACACGGAAAAACTCCATTATTGTACCTCTATGCGTGGAAGTACTATGAAGGAGAAGTTGATAACATTGTTTGATCATATACAACAAAAATTATTAGTTGAAACATTACTGAAAAGCTTAATAGATATCCAACAGATAGAGTTTTAGAGATTTTCCAGTACTGAGTCTTTGCGGGTTAGCTGAAGCCTGTTCCGCAATTTATTGCCACCCACTGAATGTTTTCGGTGAGGAAAATTCTGAATGTTTAGAACTACTTTAATGACAGCCAGAATTGACTTCGTTTTGGGATTGTGAATGGATTCTATTCTGTGGTGGGTGGGTATTTTGGACAACGTACCAAAAGAACAACTAGTACCTATTGCTGTCCCAACTTTGCAGCTCAAAGAAGCTGCAGCGTAACGTTTTAAAGCTTTTATTGAAAGTGGTAAAGTGTTGTTTCTGTATTTACGCATCAGTATCTCAGGCGTTTGTAGTCGTTGTTCGCATATGTACAGAGTAGTGCTTTTGGTTCACAATACAGGGTTATAATGAGGATGTTTTTTTCTACGTAATTCTTTGTCTTGTAGACTTAGGCTACGACATCTTGTCACAATGGGAGAGGGTGTACCCTGCGAACTATCGCAGAATAGAACGTTCATTCCCTTGTGTCCGAAGCGGTGATTGGGTATTCTCATAACACGGACATTTACGGAAGGCATTCGCTGATATTTGCTACTGTCGAGGATAATCGGCGCTGCCACACTCCTCTATTGTTATTCATGTCGAACTTGACTATGTTAGCCCAGACATTGCGTCTTAAATTCACGAAGCTCTGACTTTTATAACTGTTATAAATGTATCTTACTGAATTCTTGATTCTTCAGAACTAAAACTTGGTTGTGCAGATCATTGAAATGTTTTATTTGGGAGGATTTAGAATTGTCAATATGTTAATTGGTTATGCAGGTTGAAAACCTGATAAAACCATGAGAATATGATTCATTATCATTATTAGCTTGGATGTATAACCAATGCGTGTACAGAATTTTACACAAGTACATGCGTCAAGAAACAAATTCATTGTGCGTTCTTAGGATTGTTTCAAACGTACACGTGGACTTCTAATATTTACAAGGCAGAAAACGAGGTGCCAAATACTCATAAATTCGATAAATTGAAATTTCGCCGTTTTGCCTCCTGACAACAAATGCATGTTAGCGTCTGTGCTACATTTGATTCATTCGCTATGCTATATGAACCTTATGAATATACCTCCATTACTCCCTTCCTAAATACTTTTCGGTTAAATGATATTTGGAATAATCAAATGGCGAAGATTATGTGTTCTCATTTGAGCTTGCGCGTGATATTTTCTTTTTTGACGGCAAAGAAAATTGTACGGTATCTTCCAGTGTCCTATACCTGTGCACAATTTCCAAAAATGAAATTACGTTTAGTTTTCCCAAATCCAGGAATTGACTGCTGATGAACGGACTAACTGGCTGGCTTGTAATAGACTTCAGTATTTAACGATAAACAATGTTTCTATCTTTCCCTTCAATGTATAAACAATTAAACTATTCTTCGGTACTGAGAACTAGAAATGCTTCCGCTGGTGTTCTCCTCAATGGACGAGCTATCCAGTTAACGATATGCCTATGTGATCCGTACGATGAACATGAACAATACGTGAGTGTAGAATATCATCAGCAGATGGTGTTTCTTTCTCTAGTAGCTCATATTTGGAAAATGAAAGACCGATAGTCAACAGAGTATTGTATGAGTGCGGCAGATGGCTTCAGGGTTTGAGGGCTAAGGATGAGGGGTTTTATGGATTAGTAACGATGATCAGCATGACTTTCCATTATCAGTGGCCGCTCGTGCCTCTTACTTGCATTGGGAGCTCTAGTAATTTTGAACAAGATCCTACTGGATCAACTACTTCAATTGATTAATGGTTGCCGAGGAATTAGTATAAGAAGGTTATCAAAATGTTGATTAGTGTGACAGGCGCTACCTTATAAATTAATGTTTATTTTGCCTTTTGAAAAATTCCTGCGATCAACTAGACTAAGTGTTGAAAATCAAGAATAAGAATAGATATCTGGAATCCAGTGTGGCTGTTCCTAAGATCAGATGCTTGGGAGCTAATGAACTGGGAATGAGAACTTGAGTTTGTTCGTAGCTTCAGTGACAAGCATGATGATTCCGTACATTTTTTCTCACAGTTAAAAAAGCGAGAGCTTATGAGATTTGACAGTCCTAAGCTTGTTGAACGAGGAAGCGAAACGTTCCACGCAGCGGCGGAGGAGAATATTCGAAAGGCTCGCCGGCATTCGTAACCCTTTCTAACAAACGAACCCCTTGCGTTCTATGAATTCATCATGAAGAAACGCGCTCGGAATGCCATCCCTTGCTCCAGCTTTTTACTGATATAATTTTCGGCGAGCCGGTTTTTCTTTGAACCCATCAATATTATCAGATCTTACGGACAGTTTACCGTGGGGACGAGGAGCTTCGTGTGCGGTTTTTAATTTTGGCGGCGTAGCAAGTTGGAGCTGAATTTATTGCGACATAAGTATTTAATGCTTGCTCAAGATGGTGAACCAGATTGAGGTTGGGTTATTAATCTTGCCCTCCCAATTTATTCTTAGTTTGTTGATTCATTTAGATAAATAGATAGACGTTTGATGTACATCTTGTTCCGCTGTTGGTGAATGCCAATTGTTATTAATACTTTACAACAAAAATGCATTTCACAATGCGTAGGTAGATAATGTAAACTTCGGCGTTCTCATCACACTGGTAGGTATTTTCTACTAATGTACAAACTGTTTATTATAATTTTTCTGATTAGGGATGGGAAGAACTTCTGTTTCCGACACCAATAATATCTTTTATGACTTCATTTGATTATTATTTATTATTATCAAATCAGATAGTTTATTATCATTTGATTGATGTACTTGGGTTCTACAAATACAACTGTCACTATGTTGGATTCTTAGCTAAACTTAGTTTGTATAAGTTGTCCGTCGAAACAACTCATTCCTCCAAAATTACAAAGCTAAACTAACTGCTGATTTTGCTTCCACCGTTGAAATAAACTCCCGAAATTGAAATCGCTACATGTTTTTTAAATTTAGAGCCATCAGTACAAATCCAAATTGATCTATTTATCAATCTATAAATATAGTATTAATATACGAAATTCTCCGTGGGTAGTTTTCTTTGAACTATATTGCGATTCGTTCATTCTTACATGTCATTTGTTTACATGAATGCATATCATTTTTTGAAAGGAAGCTATACCACTCACTTAATTGGTGGATCCTTGTAATTGTTGACCATTCAGCAATAACAATAGAATGAAGTGGGATAAAAATGAGCGAACGTTAAGATATGGTTAAGCAATGTGTAATTGTAAAATGAATGCGAGGAAATGTATGCAACGCCTACACGATCGCGATGGAGCGATTAGTATTCCTGACGGGCGAAACAAGGCTGTGTCATAGTCCAGACATCATCATTCCGAAACTGCCTTCAGGTCGGCCTGCCACATCATCTTAATAAATCTGATAACCTGACTCTTAATGGGCTTTGTTCATTCGTAACTCGTTAGCATTCGAGGTACGACGATGATCATGGCATTTTCTCTTGATTGTGGGTTACGCACAAACGCATAATGTGAACCAGAAGCAGTGACGATGTGCTGGGGTATGTGAGTGACGGTTTATTTCTCGGATGTTGGCTCGGACGTATGCAGCTGAATCAATTCTAAAGTTATGCAATTATCATCCAAGTTTTTTGTTTCACTGTAAACATTGCACTCTTATAGTTTGGCAACAAGACTTTGACTGCAGAACAGTTCGACAAAATATTTTTGTTTGGAATACTAGTTACTAGTGATTGAAATAGTACTCCTTCGAACTGGGGTCAATCAATCTGGAATACCGCTTACAAACATGGAATCTGTAAGTTGCTCCACAAATGGTAAAAACTGACGTGGTGGCTTTATATTTACGTATTGCTCACTCGAATGAACTGTAACCGCTTCTACCAATAACACGATAATGAAATTTGAATGAGATTCTCCCAGGCATTGGTGCGTAAAAATCACCTTGTGTTGCCATTTTCTGGTAGTTGGTTTAGTTTTTTCCATGGTCATCCAGCAATTAAGCTGAACTTTGACAAAACAGATGGCCTCAGAGATCGCGCAGTCACCAGAAATAAGTAGTGCAGATGCAACCCTCTTGGCCACTTCGATTTGTCAGGAGAGATAATTCTCCTTTTGCTGATCTCAAGCACCAGAAACTGGAATGTATTCATAGAAGAGGTAGGCTCTGTATCTAAGTATGTATATAAATTTTTTTTGTCGCAACGTAAATAGTTTCACTCACGAGAAACTTTCATTTTATTCCATCGAATCATGCTACGTGGATCCTACTTGATATCAACGGATTATTCACCTGGGTTCCGGCAATAATGTCTTTCTTTTAGTCATTACGATCGTCAGGATCAATCTTATCAGCAAAAGCAATAATTGTTATAGTGTACCGCGCGTAAAAGTTTTAACCTGATCTCCACAGTCATCGTTAATTAGCAGATCTTTCTGTAATTATTTGTTGAACCTGAACACACCATTTTACTTGTTAAAACTTCAATATTATACCTTTGAACTTCCCGATCGAAATTGCGTCAAGTCCTGAATTACATTTTTTAGAAAATCTGAGTGTTATTGGTAATTTTTAGGGCGATGCTATCAGGATGTATTGTGTGCAGTGGAGAGAACGGTACTTGGACAATCCGGATCAAATGTTCGTCTGGTTTGTTTTGAGGTCACTAATTCACAATAAGAAAAAAGTGAAATAATTAAAAAATAGCGATAATGATGGAAAATAAATGAAAAATAAAAACAATATGCTTATGCAATATACATCTGGGATTCGCACTTATATTCTTCGTTCCGGGTAACATAAAAATATAAATCTTTAATAAGTTTGATCTTAAAAAATGTAAAATGTAAGTTCGTTACCACGAAGGACCAAAATGCCACTGGGAAAGTTGAACGAACAAGTTGAAATGAACGTTTTGTTTTGAAATATCATCTTCAACACCTGACTTTGGATTATTACTCATTCAACATTTCCTGACACGTGGTCTACGATCCACTGACGGCCTCATCGGTCTTCACAAAAGCTTCCGGCGTTGATTCTCACTTTGATTCAAATCTCGTTGTGGTAGACAATTCAGTTCTCTACCAGGAGACGGTGAAATTGAATAGATAAAAAGCTCAGGAAATGACTGTTTGGATACAATGAAGAATGAACTCATTGACAGCGTAGCGGCTTCGATTGTGTCCATTGTATTCGCGTTTCTTAATGAAGCCAGCGCAAAATCAATTGTTACGAGAAGATATTGTAGCCGCCTGTATTTGATGTCCTTGCTCAGCTACTGTGCACAGGATTTCTCTTTAGTTCGTACTAAATTATTGAAATGCGCATAATGTGTTGATATATTGAGAGGCCCCTCAAAGAGAATATTGATATTGTAAAATTCGACCGTTCAATGACATTCTTGATTGTTTGGTATTACGCCGCTTGTGAGTTTTAGGGTTTCTATGAGTTAGAAATTCCGAATCCCAGGTTGTTGTCGTTGCTGATTTAGTCTGTTTCAAGATCGGTTGTAACCCCCACCGCATTTAAAAAAATATATAAAACGTTAAAAGTTAACTTTTTATTTACTTCCAATGCTCGCAACGTGTCCGTAACAGATTGGTTTAAAATACTCAGTTAAACAGTAACTACTGGTCGTATATTGTCCGCCTAAAAACCTGTATTAACATTCGAAATATATTACTTCAAAAATTGGAAAAAAAGTGAAATTGAAATAACTTTAATATCTCATTCTGATTAGTATATTTTTACAGAAATTGTAGAGCCAATAATATTATTGATCTGTTTTGATTTCTTTAATAAAGCCATTTTCAAAATAAATAACCCTATCACTCTCCAATGATCAATCCAAATCAATAGTTTTGATGCTATTAATTAATAATTAATAGCTATAATCCAAGAAACGTTTGTTCTACATTTGGGGTATGTAAGTTTTTAACCATTTTCGGAAAATTAGGTTATTCATGTGTCACCAGAAAAGGGACGTCTTCTGTTTTTTTCTCCTTTGGGGTGCACTGTATTGAATATAACTTTATTTGTTCTTTCAGATTTATTTTTGACCATTAATATTGTTTGTTTCAGGTAAGTTCTTCGATCGAACAACTGTTATCAATTGTGAGTATTACTACTTTCTCAGTTAGTACAGTCAGGAACGATCAGTTGTTATAATAGTATATCAGAAACGTGAAGATTCAAATTCATTTTCAAGAAAATTTGTGTCTTAACTATTTTCGGGAATTAACCGCCATGCCAATCACTTTAAAACACGGATATTCTTGCAGGTCTAAGTCTTTTCCCTCACAGATTGATCAAATATTGTTCACAGTGAAGAGTTGGTTCTGCGGTATTAGAAATTTGGCTCTTGACCAGAATTGCGGCGGAAACGAATACGTTTGTTCTAGCTCATTTCGTAAAACCCTCAAGTTACGGTCTAGTTTCTTTGTTTTTCAATGTTTACTCCGCTCAGTCGTTAGTTTCTTCGCAGACAATCGGTTGGAACTCCCGGAAAAACAATGTCAATTTACGAAACTTGGAAAAAATGAGTATATTAAGAGGAAATAGAAAGTTTTAAAAATGTAGAACTAGACTTTTTACTACTTCTCATCATGTATTCTATCTGCATATTAGCTACCGGTAACCTTCGGTGTAAACTGACGAAAAAGCTGTTTTTAGTGATAATATAAAGCACAGCATCTCCAGTTTTGGTGTTTGGTTTAGTATAACACTATTAAGAGTTCTAAGGTAAAATTCATGGAATTTGGTTATTTTGTGGCTTTTCAAGAGGCAACTTGAAATTTGACGAAATATTAACCTTCTTCTAACTTCTTGCAAGTGAAAAATGTATCTATTACCCTCGCAGCTGAACCTCTCCGAGAGTTCTTCATCATGAAATGATATTGTTGTTTTTAATTTTTGAATAAAGATGTCAAATAATTGATATTTAATTTTTTTTAATAATCACATTCCATGTTACTTCATTAAGTTACTTGTATCCTACTTCTCATTAGTCAAGTTAATTTACTCAATTAAGTACTTTTCTAACTACAAGCCATGTTACAACTTTACATTTTGTATAGGCAGAAACTAATTACATTAATGTAGTGGAATTTACATTGTGGCTATGGCTATGTTGTAAGTGTCGAACGAGATGTTTCCTCCTATAAATTAACCCCTCATCGCCATTCCCCACTTAGGTTATTTCATACCATAGTGGGCTTAAGAAGAGTTATTCTAGATGTCAGAGGTGTTCTTTAAAAACATTAGTGAGATTACTCCGGATTAATTCGTCATCCTCCGCGGTGAAACAGACCATTAATGTTTCAATGGAGTTTCCCGCTAACACGAGCAAGGCCAATGTATTCTTGCGTCCTTCACTCGCTCTCTCGCCTGGTTTGAATTTGAAGATCCTAAAGGGGAAGGTCGCAGTCATTCAGTGCTCCCTGCTGACGTGAGTGGGTTTATTGAACACTCAAGGGATCACATGGACTATACCAGACGTCTGAAAGGTATTCCCAACCATGCTCCTCTACGAGCCACCTCTTACGTTCTCGGAGTATAAAAGGCTAATCAAGATCGTCTCAGATTAGCGTAAATTCAGATCAAGGTGGATAATTAATGAATGAGCTGTTCGAAAAGAGAGAAACAGTGGAATGCAAAGGATCGAAAATCCCTGGCTCTTATGAACATTGGTGCGTGTAATATGAACTTCTAATTCGCGTATCAATATAAGTTACAATCTCTTGTATCTTTACTTGGCGTGTGTGCCTATTGATCTGAAAACTTCTTTTATTTAGCCACGGAACATGATTTAGCCTTGAACTAACTACCCAAAACCGTTACACGAGCGAGGAACGTAAGTGTCACGTTTTTACTTTCGCAACAGATTCCGTTTTAGTGGGAAGTAATGTCCACTTTCAATTTCCTTCATGTCTTTCATCTTTCAAGTTCACGAAGTCCGTTCGTTTTGGAAAATGATGTGTCCATATTTACGTTCCCAGTAGAGTGGAAAGTAATGTATATTAATGTCAACTGCTCCAAAGTGCTAAAGCATATTCCTGGCTTTCCATGGATTTCCATGGCTCCAAGCTAAAGCATCTGGAGGTTCAGGAGGAATGCTTGTGTGGCTCAGAGCGCCAAGGTTTTCATCTTGAAATTCTGTATCAATTTGTTTGATGCCTACCAATTGCTTTCTCACACATATGCTACATAGGCATCATCCAATGCACATCCGTTTTGAAGTGGCATTTATTGCCTTTTAACTTCCGCTTACTTTGACACATAAAATTAATATTGCGCAACCGCTCTGAAAGAAATTAGTTCAATCCTGCCTCAATACGCGGGTTTCGGTGTTATCCTACTCAGAAATTTGATGGTTCGATGTTTCTGTACCCATTACTTTCTTAAGACCGAATGGAATGTAATAATAGATCCCGATTCGGAGTTCGGTTGCTATAATCAAGTGGAAAGTGTGGTTAAGAACGGATTCATGATTGAAGGGTTGAAATTAAATCTCTATTTCTTCTTTCGAAAACTTTCGAAGGAACCGAAACCTTCTTTCATGGAAATTCTGTTAGTTACTCCTTAGGTATCGCACAATACGTAATTATATAGTAGTATATGTTATTCTGTGACTTGTTTATATATGTTATTCTGTGACTATAAACAAATCAATCCAGACGATAATTCTCCTTATGATTAATTTCATGTCGAGGTTTTTTAAGTTCTCTGTTTCGTCAAAAAAGAAAGGCTGTTTGTTGGTCTTTTCGAACAGTGTAATTAATCAAATTAAAAAAAAAAATGTTTAAAAAAAAAACTGGCAGAATACCGCTCGATTAAAGCTTATCCGCAGTGAAGTAGAACATTGACTAATTTAAGCTAAATTAGGCTGCAAACCGTAAGTACTTGAATTTCATAAAAACATCCTGAAAAATCGATAAGATTGCAAAAAATGCATGAATTGAAAAGCTTTGTTTGAATGACGTTAGTTTTTTGCTCACAGAGTACTAAATTTTAAAAACAATTCACAAAACATTACACACACACACTATTATATCACATTATTTTAGAAAATCTGCTTGTACGTTGATGCTGCATGATTGGAACTTTTACCTATGAAATGAATACAACTATCCAATCATTTTGATTTTGTCGCTTGTTGTCTTGCACGTCATAATTTAAATTAATGAAAGAATGAGTCAAGAAGAGACATGTTCAGTGGGTTTACCGATGGGAAAATGTCAGGAACAGTAGATTTTCTTCGGGGATATTGTATCAACCGGCTTATTTCTTTCCTTAAATTCCGATAGTTTATTGTAATAATTATAAAAGTTACATCATCGACAATTTCAGTAAGAGATTTAGCGGTATTGCTATTGATGATCGAAAATTAACGGACAAGTCGCGGCCAATGTTGTCTTGTTTCTGTGGTGCAACTTTGAGTTGAGGACCACGTTCGAAATCTTGCAACTAGCTCAATTGCAACCGTTTCAATCACGCATCAATTTCGCGTAGTAAATTTACTGCCGGTCGTGTATACATACTCTTACTAGTAAGAGATTGTTTAGTTTGAAATATATTGTGTCTGAAGTATAAAAACTCTGAATTAGCTTTTTAGCCAGTTCAGTTTGAGTAACACTATGTATGGGATTCCAAATCATATTACTTAATGCATTCGTTGAATACTGTTAATGTATTCTACACAAATTTATAATGTTTTTTTTTGGTATGGAATTCAGAAAAATCGGTTGGAAAAATTCATAAATTGTCTCATAAAGAATTTGCTTGATATTGATCAATTGATATATGATCAATTCTCCGAGTTTCTCTGAACATCCTTTTTCTTTCTTTATTTGTTTTAAAGAAAACTTGTTTTAAATACGAAGGAATGGTTTCGTCTAAGTAGGAAATTGATACTCACCCAATTTTCGATCTTCGAATAAGTTCTGTATTGAAACTTGAGGACTTCGCAAGAGAAGCCACACCCCCTTCAGCTCCCCTATTGTCTTCTCGAGAGAATCTCGACGGGCGGCGCCTCTACCACTTTTTTTTTTTTGTATTCTGAGAGTCACCGAGACGGATAATCTACGAAGCTGTCTCTTTCTCCGGTTAAGAGGAAATCAATTACCATAAATCCGACACCCACGAGGTTTCCTTCAGCGGAGCCATTTTCGAATATATTTCGTCTTCGGGAATAAGGACGGGAACAAAAACTAAAAAACAAAAACTATTCGTGGACGGTAAATCCGCGTGTTGATGACGCGATCGCCGGCGTTAGACTGCAGTTGAAAGTCGATCAGATGCGCGCGCTCGGACTCCCCTCAGCGGACTGAACGGACTCGGAAAGCTGCCGGCTCTCGGGGGGTTTTTCGCTCCTCTGGCGGGGGCGTCGCCGCCAAACCGCTTGCGTGCGCTACAGGTGTCGAGGGAACGAATAAAATTTCATGCGGGCCCGCGAAGAGTTTTGTACTTCATTTCTTTTTAAAAGGTTTGCGGTGAATTTACTCTCCGTTTTTCCCAATGGTTCTTCGGTAATTAAAATAGCGAGAAATTCGTGTCGCACGTATGCGCTTCTTTTCAATAAAAGTTTCGTTCGGGCCTTGGGAATGCTTGTAATCTTCATTTTCATAGATGGTAGTTACAAAACCTAAAAGAAACAAACAGCAATGACTTTAAATTTAATTCTAATCGAAACACTTTTATGGAAGTCGGGTGAAAATCATCTTATCGGACGAGGAGGGAATAAATGAAACTATCCAGGGCCCTTGGGAACGGATGTAATCTTCATTTTCCAGAGTGTTAATTAGAAACATTAAACCCCTGTAAAATTTTACACAAAGGTTTATTGTTTCTGTATCAGATAGTCTTTATCCAGATCACTGGTTTATAATGAGGTATGAACCTCCTGAAAGAAAACGAATAAAGCATAAACAATATGCATACACCCTGTACACGTCACTAGAGCTGGTTATCAAGTATATAGCTACATCATACCTTTGGTCCATCATGCTTAAGGATTATGCACGTTTGCTTTATGCGTTATGAATTAGGACATGTGCACGCACCAACTGCAAATCAAAGATTTAACATGAAATACTTACCTACTTACTCGTCACTAGACTATTTATGTATGACAACAGTTACAAGAAATTCGACTCCTTGAAGAGCAAATTTTCAATTATATCAGCTGATTCGTAAGAAGTTATTTTTATTTGATACACATTCTCATTCGTGTTTACGTTTTTCCTCTTGTCGAAATACCAGCTCTTAGGTACAGCGAACGGATGTACGCATGACAATCCGAGTTCGCTCATTCTCTTTCAATAACAAAGGCTCTATGCTTATTTCAAAAAAAAAAATCGAAATCTCCATTTTTTAAATATTCCTGCCCTTTAATTCTTCCCCTTAACAATGATCGAAAATAATGCAAGAACTCAGACGCATTTAGAATGTATTAAAATTACACTGAATAATGCTAATCGTTTAAATAAGAAGAGGTATTATAGTTTTGTGAGGATTTAGGCCCATTCCATGTCTCCTTCATCAGCTGATCTATCTGTTAACCTTAGTAATTTATTTTTGTGCATTGCCTGGATAGTGGCTTATTGAGTAATAATGTATTGAAATATACATCATTACTCTGATCCATAAAAAACATCTTCTTTGTTTGGGTTCTGTACAATGCTTTTAGGAAATCTTTTGAAATTAAATTTCAGGCCTATTCACATAACTTTCACTCCGTGCTGCTTGGAGTGTACACAGGTATAAAATGAGATGTTTCAAGCTGGGCGTTGATGAATAACGCGTTGTGAAGATGTAGGCACCATTCCATTTCACTTCCAGCAGCTGGAAGTTGGAAACTCTTTTAACCTTAAACATAGTTAATCTGATCCAAAGATATCGTGGAAATTAATTTCCAATAAGTAAAGGTAATCAAATCAAAGGTTAATAAATAAAGGTATCTTGATATCTTCTTTGTTCGGGTTCAGACCCATGTTTTTAAAGGATATCCGGAAATGAAATTTATGGCGTATTCACGTAATTTTCACTCCATGTTGTGTGGATAGTAAGGAGTTATAACATGAGGTATTTGAAGCCCGAGGGTGGATGAATAACGAGTTAGAGTTTCTGGTTCATCAGGCCGGTGAGACGGTATAAAACCATCCAGGAATCCCCAATCCTCGCAGACGACCCGAAAGACTTTTTACGTGCATTTCGCGCGAGCCGCTCCAGAAATAGCCCTTTTGAAGTCGTCGCCAGTTCCCGAAACTAATAGAGCTGTCGCCTCATCCGACATCGTACTGTCACTACGCTGCTTGTTCTTGGTGCAGGTGAACCATTTCACATGGATGCTGTAGGTCAAAGCGTCTCTTCCACTTTTTCAGGTGGTTTTGCGCGTTGAAGCTCAGAACCCGTGAAAAATCGTGTTTCTCAGTGTCACAATTAAGCGTCGTTTCTACAATTTGATATGTTATGTCATACATCTCTAATAAGATAATTTAAAATTTGGCTTTGAAGCAGTTATAGGCTTCGTTTTCCCGCAAATCAATTTCTAAGATTTTTTTTTTACTTTTCAGACCTTGTCTCACTAAAACAGCCGTAGCTCCCTTAATTTTGGTCTAAACGAGTAAATAAGGTGACCATTGGAAAGAACATGGAATTTCCTATTACCCTAATATAAAATTCAATTTTTTTAGCCAGACCTTAGTGGTGAAAAAAATGGCCAAAATTCAAACTTTGAAAATTTCTTAAAAATCATCGTTTTGCTTTCGTTTTTTTCGTTATCTGTAGGGAGGTTTTTCGTCGGGCACTCCTCGGGAAAAACTTGCCCAGACACTCAGCTTTCCAACGGTACACTCGTTTTTATGTTTGGACGTATTTTTCTAGGAGAAAAATGAGTTTGAATGAAAGAAAACGTGGTTTTTTGAAGCAAAATAGAGTTTTTCATGTTTCCAAAACTTGGCGATTCGGGTCAAGTTAGTTTAGTATTTTACATGATTTTTCACGCCCAAAAATCCCAAAAGAACGTATGGGTCTCGGGTTTCAACAGGCATTCTGCGTTATCATTTTTCATTAACTACAGTGGGTTTTCAAAAGGTCCCCCTCCTTGCCTTGTACAAGGCGGCATCTTTTGAGCACGCTCCTCGTAGTTGGTGAGCATTTTGCATTACCCCTGCGCATTCGTGCACTCTGGAAAAACGGAAAGTATTAGTTTGATTTTGAAGGGGACATTTTGAAAACCTACTGTAGTTAATGAAAAATGATAAAGCTGAATGCCTGTTGAAACCCGAGACTCAATACGTTCTTTTGGGATTGCCTGAGAGGATTGGGAGTATCACCATTCGATTCAGCGTCAAAAATCATGTAGAATACGAAGCTAACTCGACCCGAACCGCCAAGTTTTGAAATCATGAAAAACTCGATTTTGTTTTTTTTAAAAAAACAAGTTTTCTTTCATTCAAACTCATTTTTCTCCTAGAAAAAGACGTCCAAACATGAAAACGAGTGTACCGTTGGAAAGCTGAGTGTCTGGGCAAGTTTTTCCCGAGGAGTGCCCGACGAAAAACCTCCCTTCAGATATCAGGGTAATAGGAAATTTTATCTTCTTTCCAATGGTCACCTTATTTTCTCGTTTAGACCAAAATTAACGGAGCCACTGCTGTTTTAGTGAGACAAGGTCTAAAAAGTAAAAAAATCTTAGAAATCGAATTGCGGGAAAACGAAGCCTCTAAACGAAAAATGCTACGAGACCCTTTCGATTGCAAATTAAACGTAGAATCGATTCCCTGAGTTTTTCCCGTAATTTTACTAGACACCCCGTAGAGCTCGTAGTCATGAGTTGCGGAACTTAAGCGAAGAACGAAAACCCCTGTTTGAAAGTATTACCCCCTCCCTAATTCATTCGTTCAATTATCATGTTTTGCTAAGTAATTTAAATTTACACCAAGATATATTTTAGTTCTTCAACACCCTTCAATTCCCGTATGATTTAGATTTTATTTTAATTTTCTATCCGAACAATTTAATCGTTTTGAATTTTAGGTTAATTTATTTTCTGAAGGTATTTGTATGGACGAATTAATTACAAACGTGTTAATGTTAGAAGTCAATCCTGTAAATAACATATTATGGCAAATATTATGGCAACATGTATAATATTTACGATGCAAATAAAAATAAAAAATGAGTTTCAGCTTTGTTTTGTTTAGAAGTTCTATTTTCAGATGTACTTATCGTTCTTTTCTACACTCAAACACTCATATACTGCATAAGTATGCATATTATAATGCATTACTGAGTTTCCTACTCCTGCTGAAAACTCTTAAATGCTTATGTAGCAGTATGTAATAATTTAGAACGTATAGCCAAGATACTTTCGTTGTCACATTGCTATCACACTTGCCCTTGAGAAATGCGATCGAACTCAGGACCATATTCCTAATCTTACATCTTCCTCCAAACCCCTCGTAAATCCCATTGCCTAAAGCGCTAAGTATCCAGGAAATTTCTCTATTGTGAGCTTCATACCTACGCGATACAATGGGGGTGTTAGTAGTGAATATCAGTACCCAACCTTTGTTAGGCCTTTTTTGGGGGTTGGTGTAAATCATTTGCCCCAGTTCGGCCGCAATGTTCATATGAACTTGCTGTCATTCTTGACGTGCAGAACACGAGCAGTTTCTGAACGTTCGCTCAGTGAGTAAACACCAGGTTTTTACAGGGAACCCCAAGAGTATTTTCTACCTGAGCAGTAAGAGACAATTATTCAAATTTTCTACGTGTATCGGGAATATAAATGTCATACTCGTGTTCTATAGAACCTTTTACAATTCCTAGACCTCGTTTAATGATGGACAGTAGTTTTATCTCGACCAGGTTGTACTTCAGAAGTGACGAAAAAGCCCCGGTGTCGCCAAAATAAAAACCCTTTTCTTGATGCTTTGACGACGTTAAGGCTGTTAGCATCTAAGTAGCAACGTAATTAATTTAGTCGTCAACGTTAAGTACTTGGGAAATTGGAGAATAAATCTATCGCATTGCATAGTAGCGGAACTATTTGCTTTTACTGAACATGACTAAAATAATTACTGGCCGATCCTCAGCAATGCAACATATTCATGTTGAAGCAATTGTTGGTAGAATCGCCTCGTAATCAATCTATCATTTTTATCATCATTATATGCGTTTAACAATGATTGTACTGATGATGGTAATCACAGAATTATGCTTGTTGGAAATTTACGGAAATAACCATAAATTAATCAAATACCTATTCAGAAAACCACAGGAAACTACGAGTAAGTTTATCCAGTGTCCGTGCAAGATAATTTAAAAAACACTGAGTTGATCCCCCCCCCCCCCTTTCGCTGCCTTCTCGCAGTCGCTTGCTTTATTATTTAAAATTTACAGAATAAAATTTCTGATCAACTATTTAAAATTTAGCAAATAAAGGATTAGGATTTTAGATTTACGGATTGAATGTAAGAACTTCGATTTTGAATCGATGTTTCTAAGCAAGTGTTGTTTAGTCGTCCATGCAAGATTAGTATTAGTTTTGTAAAATTGAGGTAAATGCTCTTCCCTCATAACTTCTCTGTTTCCTATTTATTCAGCTGTAAATACTTTTGTTCCTCTTCCTATTTTCAATTTCGTTTAAGTCACTGATTTTGACCATATTAGTCTGATCTCATTCTGCCTACTTAGTGATAAATCATCAGATTCTGTGAACTTCGAGTTAAGCAAAACAACTTCATTTCTACTCATCTTTATGTTTTGCTTTTCCATCGATACGTGACAGTAAAACGAGCAAATGATTAAACAGTGTTTATGATTTCTGTATTAGAAAGCTACGCAGGTCACTGACCTATGGTCAACGAAGTTAGTCTACAGCACATTGTATAAACTCTGGGCTTAGCGCTCTCGATGTCAAATAAATGTGTTCGTTTATGTTCCAGCACCTCATTCGATTAAGAAAGAAATTATCATCAGGGGTCCATTAAAAAATTATCTAATAGGCATCTGTTACGTGCTAATAGAGCCTCTCATGTACCAGGTTAGTTGCTTAACTCTACAGCTACAGACGGTTTTGCTTTACGGTGTTTCTATTGCCCATGCCAACGATCCCTCATCTTGTTTGACTCTTGTTTCATCAATTTTCCTCCGGTTAATGCTTGCGTCCGAGGTGTTTTGAATAATAGTGTGCCATAAATTTGGTTTAATATATTCCTGACATTTAGGTTTTGATTAAAATTAACCCAAATCGCAGATTACTTAATTAATATTGGAGCAACCTAAAAGCTTATTAACGCGTTCTAATACTGGAAAATGACGACATGCCCCGTCACTCTCCTGTCTAGTGATCATCCGCTCGAGAGGTCTACGAAACATCTAGGATGAAGAATTCCTTGACCCCATTTTTTCCGTTCTCTCCCGTTTGTTTTGACCTGAACCCTTCGATTGTTCAACGTGATTATTAATCGTCGTTTATAAGAAATTACCGATGCCTATTTTGGAAAACTGGAGCTAAAATACAGGCAATTTTCATTCATAGGTTGTCGAAAGTCCTTACTGATTTGAATTACCTAATCTCGTTCTCCTTAGTTCCATATTTTCACATGAGTCCAGATAGTGGAGCGTCACGTAAATTGATGTAAAGTTGTTCTATTTTACGTAATTATGATGCGTTTCATCACGCCCATTCTGATGCTAATGTATTTCTGTATATGGGCTGCCTCCTGATTGCTGTTGTTACTGGTTTTCATAAATAATGTCGGACTTAGCAAAAGATATATTCTTTCGATGAGTTGCGTTTCCAAGTCCAAATCTTATTTCCATCATTGGTATAATCAAACTCTAATCACTATCATTTAACCCGGTTTCAGCTCCAAGTTTGAAATGAGTTTGTTTTGACGTTGAAATGGAAAATGATATAATGATACTTATTACTGTAATTTGATGAATGAAAGTGAATAATTAATTAATTAAGTAATTTCTTTCGTATTCAATCTTATTGCAGACGTTTGCAGCGGAGCGTAATAACTTGATAATGACCGATATTATGTCTATATATATTTTCATGGAAAAGCGGTTCGAGGTTCCACTAGTTTTCCAATGTGTGCTTATTTTGAACAAGAACCGTTCGTAAAACGAATATTTAATTCAGCTTGAAAGCGATTTTATGTTATATTCGTTAAAAATGTTTATTCAAATGCATCCCTGTTTCCCAGAACTATCAATCGATTTATATTAAATTTTTATATGACGATGTAAGTTGCCTGAAGTTGTGCTTGATATGATTTAGTGACATTATTTAGATAGGAATGAGTGTTTAAAGTGTTTTTGATGTCCTGTTCAACATGAACTTCTGCAATGTACAGACGAACCTTCATGGGACAGTTGGGAAACAATGATATGTTGTAGTTCCTTATTGGTCAGCTGACTGTGTTGATACGTCAAATATAATGTCTTTTGCAAAATTTGTCAATATAGTAATCCGAAAGGTTGGTTTCGCTTACACTGTATTTCGTTTGTTTCATTTCATGAACTGTAATTGTACAAAATGCTTGTAGACGTATTTCCTACTGATATCTTCCGGGCAATCGAATGTGTTTTTTGGAAGAACCGTCGTGTTGAGTCTAAACGAAGACCATCGGACCTCTGACCTCGACAGAACATTTTATAGCGTTTTCATAGCATGTTTCGAGTAGTTGACACGGCGGTGCACCATTACTCAATTTTTTCCTCTTCAGCATCCTCGTTTCTTCAATAAATTTGTTCCGGTCACGAATAAACGTACAATCACTTTCCAAGCCATACGTGGATTCAATTCACCGTTAATCTCGAAATGTTTTCTCGGTCTCGGAAAGATTTTTATTTCAAATCTCCGTGTGTGTGGAAAAAATAAGAGAAAAACTTGCCTGAATAGAATCGTAGTTGGGAGATCTTTTAAAAGCGTGCCCAGCTGGGGGCAAATCGAGGCTTCCAAAAGTCGGATCCGAGATAATGTCAGCTTCAGCCGCTGGGGCCTTCATAATGTCAAAATCCCATTTTCAGTCTCGCACTTCGTTTTCGTGCAGCACCGTCTCAAGTCGCCCGTTCGCTTTCCGTATTGTGGCTTGTAGTGAAATAGGAGATAGTCACCCACGATAGGGCATTTCTCTAATGGCACGAAACCCCTGACACGTTTCCTGAGTTGGGATTCGAAATTATGTTCTCGGTTCCTCTCGCTTTTTATCTAAATGGGCATCGCTGTCTATTCTGAACTCTTCCGTATTTACAGCTGGAGTTATGAATGGCGGAGAACGATTATTGGTTTCAACTTGTTGAGTTCTTCGAAGTATCATATACCTAGCGGAATGATTCATTATAGGGCAGTTCTTAGTTCGGTTCTTCATGACTGGTCTTTCAGCTATGCGACCTAGTTGAATAGTTTCTAACTTGCACATTGCCTCTCTAAAGAAGCCTACAACCCAAAGCTTTGGATATGTTGCAATGATGTTTTAGGAATGGGTATGATAATGCCAAGTAATAGTTCCTTTTCAACTGTTGTATCGATATCCCCTAAAAATATTACGCATTCCTAGTATGATAAAATATTGGAAATTCAGAGGAAAATTTGTGTAAAAGATTTTAAACGATGAATACGATTCCGCAAACAAATTGAACTGAAATATTTATTTTTTCTATTATTCAAATAATACTAGCTATTGTCACTTGAAACAATCAGCTATTTTTTTTATAGCGTGTTGAAAAGTTGTGTGAAAAACTCAAAGTAATGTATGCTTGATTCGGAGGTGGAACACATTTGTTAAATTTCAATAATCCTCTTCAGGTCCTTCGCTTTTATTTTAAAAATTTTGACTTGTTTTATGTTGAGAGGTCTTCTTTATTTTGAACTAAGGAATTCTTGGAGGACCTTGTATAATTCAGTTTTATTCGTTGATGGGCATTGCAAATAGTATAGTATCGATTGAAATTTTTACAAACCTGAAATCTTATTTAAATTCATGTGGAATTTATTTACTTGTAGCCTCCTACTGTTGAGAAAAATCATATGAGCGCGAGAGAGTGACGCACATATTGATGTGTTGATGTTGCTATCATCAGTTATGATCACGATTCTCTGTGTCTTTCGTTTCCCATATTCCGCAAATGGGTAATTCATAATCGCTTCCTAGCACGATTGAATCAACGTCTATCCAGGTTCCTTACTGTGGTTATTTAGAGTGAGATTTTCTCCCATTTCTCTTCCCCGGCTCAATCTCCAATGTGATGTAAAATGACCGAATCTTCTTGAAATGAAATATAAATTGAGATGAAACAGCGAATGAAAGACATGTACTAATTGTTATTAATTAGCCAAATATCATTAGGCCCGTGCAGACCAGTCTGAGGCCAAGGGAGCCTGAATTCCCGACCGTTCTAAAGATGAATTTATGTACTCATGTGGTTCCAGAATTGAAGGGTGGTATGTATTGTGAAGGACCACAAATAGAGGCATCACGAGTACACCAAACCATTTCTGGCCAACCTCGCAATACCTTGCAAAGACCTTGCAATGAAGGATGTGTGATAAGAATCTAGCTAAGGCACCTCGCAAAGGAGGAAGAACATAAACGACCCTGGGAAATGAAAAGCTGAAGATGATTGGACCCTGCTACCATTGGTGTACCTTCGTTCTCAATATTTCCTGGGGAAAATTGAGATATTTAGTGGGGTTGATGACCGAGTGTGGAACCATCTAAACAGCATTAGAGCTTGCGTATGAGATTCAGCGTGCGTAGTGTGCGGAGAGTAGGAAGAAATAAAATCCCAGTTGCTCTTTGAATACTCCGGATGCGAAGCCACGCGATTCAGAATCTCTAGGACGGTCGACTCAAAGGAGATAGTATCAGGAGGCGACCTTGCAGGGTGGATCCATAGTCTGGTGGAGGTTGAGGATTGTCCACACAACTATTGCTTCAGAAGCATTCTGAGAAACGACCACTTCTGGAACTATGAGTATTAGTAATTCCAGTAATATACGTGATACAAACTGAATATCTCTGAAAATTTAAATAGAAGTATATTTGGGAAACAATAAAATCATGCGTTTAGTAAAATCAGCTTTGTTCAGTTAGGAAGACACTTTGTCTTTTCTACAAATTGGCCATTTCGTATGGTGAAAAGAAATTTGGACTAAGTGTTAGAATTTAACATTTTCAAATAACTAATATACTAAATTATGGTTGGAGATTATTGATTCTAACTGCTGGCTGATCCCTTCTTTTATTTACTTTTTATTTCAAAGTTTTTTGTGCGTTTCGTGACGAACACCAATATTATCAGAGCGCTGAAGGCGAATAGGTTATCTACCCGTTACGTGTCACTTGCTCCCAACGCGAATGCCAATTTGTTTCTCGTTCTCTGCGGCTATTTATAAAGCGAGTACGTCCGTTCTGAGTACTCGAACCGGTAACTGCTTTAACCCTCACAGGTTGCCTTATATTATTTAAAATATCAGTAAGGTTACAAATTTACTTGTCTTTTCATTAACTTTCTGTAAGATGATGATTGCTCATCTATTTTCCTCGTGTATTGATTGATTGATTGAACTATTGTATTTTTAAGGTTTTTGACCTGCTGTTATGTAGACGGGTTTTTGTCCTTGACATTTAACCTCAATGAAGGATTAATATTTCCCTCCCTTCTCTCGAACTGTGTTTTTTAATCGATAATTACTCGTTCAGTAGATGTAGGTCACGAAAGCACAATGCATTTTTTCAACGATGAATAATTTTGTCGAAAATGAAGCATTGAAGTATATTGTAAAAGTTTGACTTGAAAGTAACTACCGTGAAAACAGTAGGTTACTACTTTAAAATGTTGAAGGTTCAGAAAGAACTCTAAATGCGCCAATCAGATACTGAGATAAGTCTTTAATAATTTCCTGTATGCGTTTGCGCGCACTCCCCAAATGACCCGATTGCAATAAAACTTTTGGAGGACTAACCTTTGCAATTTCGGAAAATTTATTCACGATCGAACTGTATTAGTGAGACATAAATAAAACCAAAATCGTTTAAAAGCTTAAACTCCCTTCGGAAAGCGACTTTTTTTCAACTACTGGCGCCAAAACAGAGACAGGGTTGGCTAGACTTAATATTCTCCCTCTATTCAACAAATTTGATTATGTTTGTGATATTAGAGATCGTCACTGCCATCACCCCAGAAGGGCTGTAATTAAGTGTGGTAAAAAACTGATTCGTTATTGGTTTTAATCAAGTAAACATCGCTCTACAACGCTGGTTTAAACCCAATGCTTTCACTGAGCGGTTTTATTTCTGCGATTTTAAAAATATTTAACACGCAAAATGTATCACTGGTTTGTGGGAGCTCACTCAAACGGTATTTACTGTATACAGGCGAGGTAAGACAATATCATAGAAACACTATCCTATTCATGTATATCATACATGTATTCTGTATGAAACAAACCACGTGGGTTAGGGGACCCAACACTTATGTCGTAAAAAAATGTCAGCTATTACATAATTAAGTAAATACCTAATGGTTTTTTCAAAGGTAATCTCTTGATTCTTGTTCATTCGTGATGCGTTCGTGAAATCCCATGGTTTTGGTTGATTTTTTCACTCGTCGAAATCGCGAAGTCGAATAAACCGCCGCAATAAACCCCGCTCGCGCACTGAACAGATACGATACGCCCAGCACTCGTGAACGCTCTGACTATTAATAGTAAGAGTTCGGGATAGAGATAGCGGGTGAGACGAAAGCTTAAGATGCTACTTACTATTAGTAGACTTGGAGTTGGAGGAGGCCAGTTGGACTGGCGGGCCCACCCAGGCTGCCTGTCTCTCGCCTTATCAAAGCCGCTCCCACCCTCGGCCTCTCGGAGGTTCGTGGTCGTCCTCCAGGACTTGACCGTTGAGTCACAGGTCTTCGAAGTCGACGTTGTGACTCAACTGGACGGGAAGTCCTCGGCGTTTTTGAATAGGTATATCGGTGGCTGGAGAAATTTCCAATAAACCAGCTGGTTCCTTTTAAACTTCTCTGTAATTGGAAATGAACCTCATAGTTTTTCAAATCAAATGTATGGTTCGTGGTGCAACCAAAGAGGGGGATTGCCTCAGTGACACGAAACCTTGATTTGGTGACCCCTTCTGTCTCTGTGTTCGGTGAGACTATGTGGTGTCATATCGAAATTTGGTTGTGAAGGAAGGGAAGCGAAGATTTATACAGCACGAAGGGAAAGGGGAAGAGCGAAAACGAGTCTTAGCGATTAAATAACTAGTTGAAATTGTACAAATACTATGCAGCATGATCCTTTGAGTTAATATTCGTCGAGTATTCTCTGATGTGCTTAAACGTGTTCTATGGCACGACATACTACATTTTTTGAGCAAAAATTTGTTGACACTGTCCACATTTTTATATGAAATTTCAAATACTTATTCTGAGTAATATTCTGTTTAAAAGCATCAACTTTACGAGTATTTTATGCATGCCATTTTTTACTGATTTTTTCAAGCAAATTATTTGTAAAAGTTGTCAGTTCAACGGTGAACTTTTTTCGCTTTTGAAATGCTTGATGTTTCGAAGAAAGAAAATGGTTTTCAAATCTAAATTCTAATTGAAGGAATACTGTAGGAAATTCCTAGAAATAGTTGGAAATTCTAGAATTCTAGGCTACGAAAAATACTACTTTTCCCAAAATGGCTCCTGACAGTTACGTTGATGTTGAAACGGGCTTTCTTACAAGAACTATTATTCGAACATGTTTTTGCGTTCCTGCATTGGTGATATAATACCGCCGTGAACACAGATCATTTTGTTGTGGATTTAATCCTATTTTCCACACCTTCACAGATCTTGTCTCATCATCTCTTCTGTAATATAAGCGTCAAAAGTAAGTACCTTAGGAAACCATAAAACGGACGAACCAACTCGGGTATTGGGCCTGGTATTACATAATTGTGAATGCTAATTCTTGCATTTGAAAAGATTTGTATGCTCGTAACTATTTGTTTATGTCTTTTCTACAATAGCTGCCAGGGTGTTATGTATAGAGAAAATGCTCATGAACGGGGTAAACTTGGAGGAAGAACGTTTCACTCTTTTCAGTTAACAAGCGACATTTTTATGTATTTTCTTTGGAGTGTGAAAAGGAAGTCGTGGAATGAGTAGTTGCCCCTGCCAAGGGCTGAGACGATTACGCCTGTATCACCCAGAGGATATCCCTGAAGCATGAAAGGCAACAGGTAACAGTTTCATAAATCTATAAAGGGAAACTATCAATGTCCATCACTAGTGCAGCCGCAATAATAATCACAATGGACAACAATGTGACCGATGTTCCATAGGGGGAGCTGTCTGGAACAGTGACTGTATATTTATTTGCGTTTATTTGCACATTTTGAATCCACTGATCTTCTGAAACTCAAGATGATGATTGTATTTAATTTTCAAATAAGTTTTTAATTTACCTGCTTGAATTATTTCATGATTGCAAAACAGCCATCTGTTTAGGAGATGACGGGTACAAACTATGTTTTAGAACATTTGAAGGGTATTTATTGCTGAACAAATTTATTCTCTGTGGAACGTGACGTATGTTTGTATAGCACGATATATATGTAATCGAAAATGGAGAAATTATTGGGACCTGAACTCGCTAGTAAATTTTGCAGTGAAGCTCATCGGTGCTGGCGAGAAAGCTCCTCCTTGGCGATTTTCCTAGTTCTTTTTAGTTCGATCAAGAAGTTTGGTCTTGATTTAAAACATATTTAAGGCTTTTCTTATTCAATTATGGAAGGAGGTGATTGGAATTAATCGTTATCATCAGTATTTCCATGTTTTTCGCTATTTCTATATTTTGTCCAACCAACCATTTGCGTAGTTTTTAAAAATAGTCATTATGTTTGTAATTGTGTTCGTACAAAAACCGGGCATAGGGACGTCGCTGCAATATAATATATTATGTACTATTATGTCCAGCTATATACATATTATGTACTACTTACCAATATGATTTTAAATAAGGAAATCTGGTTAAGTTGTCTCGGCCTGAATTCTCAACGGGTTCCACTGGCTGTTTTTGTTCGACTTAAGCGTTTAACTCAGTCGTTAGGTGGTTGTGGATGGTCTGAGTTGATGCTGATGAAGCAGCTGGACAAGAATAAAACAGATCTGGTTTTGTTTATCTCGTAAGAAACCCTTATCAGGTGAGAAGTGAGAGGCTTCACATTAAACGTAGGAATCTGAAATTTGATACGCGGCCTCTGTAGGACTTATACTTGGACATGCTTAGGTCCGCGATCAGCTGAGTGGTTCGAAAAGTGAATTTCGTCCATGTTAATCGTACGAAGATGAAACTTACTCAAAATTCAAAGTTTCTCTCTATGTATGTTTCTGTCGGTCCATCATCTATGTATGAATGTATGTGCTCAATTGACGGATAAACTGGTGGACTGATTTTGGCGTTAGCGGTCGTGAAATGTACAACGAGTTCTGGCACACAACATAGGGTAGGAAAGAACCTCCGTAACATCCTTCTACTTCCTAAAAGGCGCTATCCTTGCCGAATTTTCGTTGTTAATGGTTGCGGAATGGCATTTTATTAGCAGTGAAAAATCGAGACAACTGTAAAAGACTTAGACAGGAACTGTGTTTTTCGTGAGAAGCACAGGTTTCCCGCTAGTATTATTCTCTTTATGATAATAAACGACCGTAATAAATTTGACTCCGTTCATCATTGGATTAGTATTTCAGCAACTTCCTTGTCTTCTTGGTATGCGTATTTACTCATTGATTTTTCCCTGAAAATCCACTCAGTGTTTCTATATTTCTCCAAACCCTCGAGTCTTTCCCCGCCAGAAACAAACTGTTGCATTGTACTTCTTTCCTGGTGTAGCCGTAAAGCGCCTTCTCTGTCGGCCTTATCTCCATCCTTCAAGCCTTGTCGCTCGAGGCAGCTCTCTCACCTAAAACCTAACCCTCTTCCCAGTGAAAGGACGGATGTATGAGCATGAATGGGTCTCCAATGTGATGAGACCATCCTCGCAAAGCCGAGCTTCCTTAAGCTATGAATATTCATTTTTCTCCTCTTTCAAAGCCCTCTTTCGATGGCCTTGAAATGCATAACTTGAGTGAATTTCATTAGTTTATTAGGGTTGATGCACTTCCGTTCTAGACGAATTTATTGTTGGTGGTTTTATTGATGTTTATTAAATTCATGAATCATAAAAATTCAAGATGAAAATATAAAATAAATAGCTTGATCATTGATCATGTTTGTTTCTGTTAGATTATGAAGGCGCTGGTTCAGTCCCCCACTCTCACCTGTAGCAGGAACGATTTAGTTCCCTTCAAGTCTTAGTCATTGCTTAGTGTTGCTCCTAATTAAATATTCTGTCCTCATCATTGATCGTGTCCGTTCGTCTGTCAGTCCCCCGAGTCTAGTAGTTTCATTTTCTAAGAAAATTCGCTAAACCAAGTAAAGATCTTCCCTTACCTCAGGCAGCTAGTTCATATTAGGGAATGCACTTTTGGTTTTTATGTATACTTATTGTTTCAGGTTTGCATTCTAAATGTGAACTATTTATTGTACGGGTTTTGTGGGATTGTTGTAATGAGGCAAACAAGAGATATTTCAACTTGTTGCTTCCATAATTTTCTCACGGGCGCCACTTTTGCGCAGGGAATCTCAAGTGCGAGACATACCATTCAGTCTCATCGTAACTCCGCGCATTGCTCATGCGATAAAACGGTAAGTACGCTCGGTAATTTTATCGGCCACCACGTTCGACTCGGACAGCTCAACAACTGTTCTTTTCCATCGACGGTTCCCACATCCAGCTTTTATGGGAGTTCGCTCTTCCTCGACTTGCCATCGTGAATTGCGCATAAAACGGTCAGCTATGAAACATGTCCTATTCCCTCAAAACGCGGCCGCCACTGTCTGAGTTATGAGTAATTGCCTCCATTGTTCGCTGATACTGAATATGACTGTGAAACGAGCATTGTTAGCTGTGATACGGTTCTTCGTTCACCAAACTGTTTCAGCTCAGTACAGATGTTACAATAAACCCTGCCAAAAATTAAGGAGAAAGGAGTGCGATTAGTGGTGGTAAACTGGCTCTCGATATTTGTCGGAAAAATGTGCTGTCACCTTTGCACCACAAAAAATCAGCATTTAGGTGATCTTTGAAATGAAATTACTAATGAAATTAAAGAACAAAGCATATTAGTTAGAGATTTTCGTCTCCTTATCTTTCAATTATAAAGTTTCTATTTATCAAAAAGCATTTGGAGTTCGAATAAAACTTCAACATTAGTAGAAATGAATAAATAGATGCATATGAAAGAATGAATCAAATTAGTTTGGAAATGTTGATAAAATACCAAATTCTAACTCAATTGATTTTCCACCTCCATAGAGTGTGCGGGCTCAAAACCTTTCAATAATTCATATTCAATTAGAGCAGTTCAAATAGACACTTCCTACACTTGTCAATCTTAAAACTCCAAGCAGCTTTTATGATTAGACCAATTTCTTCCAAAATTCGAATGTTCATCTAAACAAGGAATATGCGTTCTGTAATTATTCAATTCTCGAAAGGAATTGAGTTTTCTTGTTCAATCCACAATCTTTCATTAATTTCCAAAACGTAAATGAGAAATAATTTAAAGGAAACTTTCCAATAATCTATTCTAGATTTAATTTGCTCACTATCCAAATTAGTTGATTTATTCCTAAGGGGGGCAAAGGCTTCTCCTTTAATGTAGAGGCAGGAAACTAGTCGGCGATAAAGCTATTACAATGTAAATTTTGGGTTCAAGTTTAATTACAAATTTATAGTGCGTTTTATTGGTTCAATTGAATTTTGAAGGTGTGAATATTTGGGATGTTCCAAGAAAAACAAAAATGGTGGATTCAAATGGATTGAACATACAAGTAGTGCATTTAAAGAAATTTCCTTTTGAAACTGAGTCGAAGTGGTGAAACCCAGGTGGCTCAGTTACCTCATTTTTGTTGATTTTTATGAGCAGCGGAACACTCGGGAAAAATCTCGACTTTTACAATGGAACTTCGGAATACTGATATCAGTCACAAATACATTATGTCGGAAGTTCTGTGCTCCTCCTATAAAGATGAACAGTTTTGTATTCAGATTGATAGTCTAAGGTTGATTTAGGGAGATAACTCTTGAAAAAATGAAGTTACAGTATGTTATTTAAAAGTTAATTTAAGAGTTTACGAACTCGTATATGTGAATATGTTTTGGTTTACGGGGGTTAGAAATCAATCTAGTTTTGAGCGAAATTTACCATTTTTTACCAGTATTTGGGTGCTAGAAAGATTAAGAGAAAACCTACCTTCGGGTTTTCAGGGAATCAACGACAAAGGGATCTTCAGCAGCAGAAGGCATGCAAATACCCCTCGTCTCCTTCCCACGGCTCCCGAAATGGTTTGTCCCCCCTCCCTCCTGGTTCCTGAGAAACCTTCTTCACATCGTGCTGGTCGAGCATTTCCTGTACCCTCTTGGATACTGTAATTAAATTTTATTTTTAATAGGAGAAAAGGAGTGACGTAGGATTCCTTCACGTCACTCCCTGGTCTGTCCTCTTTGTCAACTTACATCGGGAAAACGTGAATTTCTTGGAATCTGATTTCTCAAAATCCAAAAAGTTGAATTCACTCCAAATTGGGGTGTAGCCCAAGAATTACCATTTTCACAATGGTGTATATTCAAATTGTACGTGGAACTTGTCAGTGATTCTTTCCTTACTATATGACTGATCGGTGGATTGCTGTAGTTATTGATCCAATTTGATGGAGAACCAATTAAATCCCTTTGTATAAAAAACTAACCTTGGGGTTTTTTGCATGGTATTCTCGAAGAAGATATATTCTTAGCGACAACCAATTTCCATTGACACCATATAAATCGTGTCTCAGATAAAATTTATTGCTCTTCGTATAATTCTGTCTAATGAAGACATTAGAGGCGGCAGCTCCGCACTGTATTTGCATTATCAACCATCTCTGCCCATGTTCGTGCTCCTCGTTTCAACAGGCTGTTTAAAACGCTTTTCTATCTCAATAAATGTGAGGGTGCGAACCTCTTGACTGAGGAATTCCAAACAAAAACACTAAGATAGTTTCGTTGAGCCCTCTTCGCCCTGTAGCGGTCACGTTTTCTCTTTACCGAGTCTTGAGAGGCGAGGCGGCGCGTCTGGCTTCACACACCACTGTATACACATCTTGCTCTTCAGTCTTTGCCATCACCTGGTACTTTAGACCGGTTTCAGCATAAAGCGATGAATGACGGAAGAACTTCATTCTATGCATGCCCACCGGGGGCCATCACACGCTTGATAAATGATTACTCTAACCGAATCTATGTATTCGTATTCATGCAGCTATGGTGCATACGTAGTTATCTAGAAATTTGAAACCTATCTTCATGAGTTTCCACTACATCCTGATCCGGGGTAGGTATGAGGTTGAATGTCCGATCTCAGAAACTATCTGAATATCTGTCTAAATAATTCATTAACTTTCAATTTTACTCTGTTCCATACAATTCGTACTAAATAACCGATCTTCCTAATGTAAGATCTTGCGGATTAAGAGCATGGGTCAGACTTTAGAGATCCACAACAACCAAACTTCCTGAATTCCAGGGATTAACTCTCCAGGCGTTGGCAAGGGGCATCAGGTAGATGCCATTTCTTCTGATTTCTCGGAAGCCTTTGATCGCCTTTGTCAACGGGCTATCTTATCTGTGCTGAACAGGATGGGAGTTCTCGGAAACCTGCTTGCATAGGTTTAGAGTTAACTGACCATTCTATCTATCATGGTTAGTCTGAAACACTTCGCATCAAGACCCTTTTTTGCTACATCAGGAGTCTCGGAGTGATCTCATTTGGGTCCCCTGCTATTCCGGTCAACGATGAAAAATATCCAAACAATATTCCAAGGGGTTGAGTTTCTTCTTTCTGCTGACGATCTGAAATTGTCTAGCACCATTGAATCATCCTCAGACTGTTCAGTGCTACAGAACATTCTCGACACCCTCATATGTTGGTACGCAATGAATGGTTGGTCTCTCAGTCCGTCGAAGGGTTCAATTATGACCTTCCACCGCTTCCAGATTATTTTTACCCACCAATTTATGACTGGCAATCACCCATTAAAGCGGGTACACGCCGAGCGCGACTTGGTTGTGCTCATCCACTGTCGTCTCTTTTTTCGGATATCTGTCGCAATGCAAAGCAGGTTTCGGGGTTCATCAAGCGAAACACCATAGAATTTGATAGTATGTCAGCTATAATGACTGGTGATTCCGATTTTGGAGTATGCCTCGGTAGTTAGGAACTTATTCTATCAGTTCCACACTAACCATGTTGAGAGGGTTCAAGAGCAGCGTACAAGCTTCGCATAGCGCGGGAGGAGCTTGGTTGTAACTCCTTGGCTGCTGAGATTGGAAATATGGACGTATAACCATTAAACTTGTGTCCCCTTAACATTTATCAATCTGTATTTGAACCTTGTAGTATTGGGTCTTGAGGGTCAGTCGAATAATTTCAGTATTTATCTGGAAATATGTTTTTATAAATCTTGTTCAGGGCTGCATCGACAAAGAGTTCGAGAAATTAGACTAATTACGTATTTTTACTATTAATCCTATGGACAACTAAAATCAAGTTTATAAATGTCAGCTTTCTTTTTTATATTGACACATTACACTGATTTGCACTTCCACTTATCCAGTTTTACACTTGTTTAAGTGGTTTGACTTAGTGTTTGAATGAGTATTTTGTTTCTTCTTGTAGTGAATTTTTATTTAAGTGTTGAGATGGATGTGTTTCTGGTTGATGAAGTGTAGTGTTTTCCAAACATTTTTGATGAACTTTGGTGGTAGAGCTTATTTGCTGCTCGCGGCAAGTTTGTGTATTCCAGGCTGAGATTGGCAGTCTCAGTCCTAAGATTGCATTTGTTTGCCGTTCTTACAATGTAGGGAATTCCTTTCATTTTTATCTTTGTTAAATTTGTTTCAATATCTCTAATTTTAGTAATTTCAAACTTTCAAAATGTATTGTTCCATAGAAAACACTGTACTTCATCAACCAAAGGACATTTTCGGCCTAACTATGTTTTCCAATCTTTATCGCTGCAAACGAATGAATTTATCACAATTGACACTACTCAAATCATAAGTAGAGTCAAGGCCAAGGAACCGCCCATTGTTCATGGAATCAGAATTAGCTATCTACTTACCACTGTTTACCATCAACAGCCACTAGAGTCAGTTGGTGACATCTAACTAATTCCCGAAATGGAATGTTGGGTGAGAGGGTATCCTACCATTGTCATTGTGACAACTCTGATCAGTTTGGTTCCTCAATCCATTGCTCAACATTTTATAAGTCGAAGGATTTCTTATATTGTAATACTGCTTAAATAGGTCCTAACTGTAAATGTCAAATTCGTTAGCAAATTATCCAAGTAATAAATGAAATTAGTTCTTTCAAAATTTTCTGATCCTCCTTCACGGATGATTCAAAAAATTGTTTTTTAATGGTATGTGTCGAATAAATTATACATTATTTTAAATACAATCACCTTCCATCTTTACTTACAAATCATCTGACTGAATTGGTACAATTGTTGAATTAGAGTTGACAGTTGAAAAAAGACTGTGACTCGCGCTCCGAGTTGTATTTTGCTCCTGGAATCGCTCCTCTACCTGTCTACGAAGACTCAACCGACCAGAGACGGCTCACTCGAAATAATTATGAATGGCGTGAAGAAAACAATCCCCGTCAGAACACAATCTTCTTGGGGTCATTACACCTGGAGGGCTGCTCTTGTCAGTCATTAAGGGCCCACCTGGGCCGCTTGCCTGAACTCCATCCTGTCCCTTCCGCCTCCAGATATCTTATCAACACCTGTTTCCACACTCCAGCCATCTAAACCCTATATCTGGCTCTGAGCACTGCATTAATCCTCGGAGGGAATTTAACTGCCTGCCCTTTGATGTTTATTTTGTCAGTTTCTTATCGAGAGCTCTCATGCGTGGTTATGGCTTCGTAGAACGAGAGATTCTTTTCCAACCCGGTCGTCCAGCCGGGATAAGTGCCTACTTTATTAAATGGCTCGAAATCGCGGCTGTTAACGACGTGGTAATCACTATGCAGCGATAGGAAGAGAATGAACTGATTGCAACGTGTTCGTGAAATTGATCTTATCTGGATACACGAGTATAATCAACAAGTAACTAGCAGCTATGGCGCTTGAATTTCCCTCATGTAATTGGAAGTTATAGAAGGGCGCGATTGGTGGGGTAAATAATAACAATCCTATCACTATGTCAGTAGATGGACTTGTGAAATTAAAATTTTTCTGAAAAATCAAGTTCTCAAGCTTCAAATCTGATATTTAACCACCCTAATAAATGAATTATGATCGTGGCCACAATCGGAGCCAAACAAATATTTCTCTCCAAAATCAAAATTTCCTAACTCCAGCTTCTATTTATCGGTTCTTCAGTTTTCCTCCACTCTTAGCAAGACCGTTCACTCCTCCCCATTTCCATAATTTTTAAAAATTAAATTTCTAGGATTGTGAATCAATATCGTTATGGTGTACTGTTATCACATTATGGTCAATACTGTATGTGGAAAGTGCAAAGCCCTTACAATATTTTGCCCGTACATTGTCTGCACTGTAGCATTAGGACTGAAGATTATCACTGTTTGTTCAACCTTTTACGATTTCCGGAATAGCGCTAGTCAGGACTCTAATAGTCATATTTCTAACATTGTTTGCCACTGGATATGCAAAAAAGTTCAAACAATTCTGTTCAAATTCAGATGTTAGTTCGTGAGAGCTCTTGGTCGTTCTCAAGAATTACTTGTACCCTCCTCTCAGTAGTACATGTGTAACCAGAATTCATACAACATTCATGCCAGGACCAATACTTGCGTTAATGTTACTAATCGTTAAATAGGCACTTGATTCTTTTGTGTTCAACTCACTGACATAGGAGAAATCCTTGGAACAAGAGAAACACCAGACAAACACCGAACAAATACGTATTTTTTGTACTACTTTGTCGCAAACCTTTGTTTGTATTACCTGCGTCCTGGAGAGGCCTCAGGGTGGAAATAGTTCGATATGCCCACGCAATATAGGAAAAACAAAGGATTATTCATCTCCCTCACACCTCCCTCATTATCTGATACGAAGATTACCTAGCTATACATATATTTGGTTATCTAGTTGCTAGTGATGTATAATGTATACAATATCTCAGTTATAGTATGGATTCCTCTCCTTCACAACTTCCATTCTCCTGTAAGGTCCTCTATGGTCAGTACATCTCTGGTGGCACCTCATTTCATTCCGTCACGACTTGGAGATTTCGTTTATCCCCGCCTTCTGACCATTCGATTTCGTTGTCTGTAATCTCACAACTACAAAAAGGTTTCACAATAGACCATCAAGTCAGGTAGCCCTGAGATCAATTGTTTCAATCTTACGTCAAGGTATTTCTTGGGACTTTCCTTGATTGGTTTGTCTGAAAGTTGAAGTAGTTCCACTTCCGTCCTATCAGGTGAGTTGATTAATAGAGAAAAATGAACTGATGGTTCAAGTAATTGATCGTGGCAAGGAAGCAAAATATGAAAACAGGACAAGAGGCGATGAGTATTTAAGAAGATAAAGATGAACGTAAGACACTGAAGTCTGGTGGTATTTATGATTGAATTGGCTGAGCGTGAAATTCAATGTAGTGGTCGATTTAATTGATGGCTTGTGGCAGAGGCAGGCTCACGTATCAGCTATGGGGATCGGAAAGAGCTGCAGGGAGTAAGCATCAGTCTTGGAAAGCAGGGGTGCGCAATTTATCTTGTTACTGACAAGTAAAGGGTAGTCGGAAAAATACGATTTAATGAGTCCATATCAACTTCATTATGGTCGTATCATGAGTATCTGCTTCGTATGCGCACACGTTACTTCTAGAACCTTCGTTAGATTCCGATGAAATATTCTCGGATTATGAAAGTCAGGCTAAGGGTAGGCTCTCACCAGTTTCATCAGCCAAAAATTAATAGTTTTCACTTTTCACGGCCCTCGATATCATCTATATTCTTCAGTGGGCCTTTGGGTTTTACTTCATCCCTCAAATCTCCTCAACATGCTTTAGGTTCGTGGATGTCGGTTCCTCCAGATACCGTTTCGAAAGTCTCGATAACATTCGAAAGGTCAGTGCCCCTGCTCATTTTGGCTACACTTACCTACTACTTCTCTAGCATTAGATGGGGAAACTGAATAGTTTCGTCATTTCGTGATCTTCACCCGTTACCCCTTGACTATCATTTATCCAACAAGTCTCAAGGAAGTGGGGAATACGCAATCTACCTACGCCATAATTGATGTTACCAAACGTTTTCTAAATGGGAGGAAACTGCTGCTCTTGACCTATGATGACTTCGCCTTACACATTAGGAATGTCCTGAATTCTTTCATTCAGCTTTTTCGCAGAATTATGAAAGTTCCACCAGTGCAGCCTGTCCTTAAGAGGGTTCTTTAAAATTTGGTGTTCGTATTAAAATTCGTATTTTACCAAGCAGGTACATCTGCTTCTCTTTTTATAAATTGATGCTTTACGTAAGGTAGTAAAGAGAAATAATGAGACAGTGAGTTATGTTGGTTGGCCAGCGTTTTCCAAGAGGAGCCACTCTTATTCTGAAGGTTGTCAAGTGGGAAATTGATTAACATTTTTGACTTTAAATGGCAAATTTCAATCAACTTTAAATTCTTGGTTTCGTCACTTTCCATACAAGTACATGTAACCCGATATTTCTCGTAAAGCTCAAGTTTTTCAGCATTCTAACTCAGTTGTCCCGTCACAAATTAATATCGACTAAATCTTTGAAAAGGTGAGATCTTGAAATAAAGTCTCCCAAGTTGCGTGTGGCACTTGGTATCTTCGTACCCGTAGGGGTGTCGTATGATATGAGGTCATAAGTGACAGGTCTATATTCTAAATTTGGCATAATTTTATGCTTTTTTCAAAGAAGTTTCAGATCTAGAATGGCGCGGGTGTTTCATTGAAACTGTATAATAATCTCGTAACACCCAGAGAATTAATTTCTCTGTAAGCTTACTCACGCGGTTATCGCGAGACATAAAAAAACGGCGTGCCCTTTTCAAACTGTCTTGGTCTGTCCTCAATACGCAAATTAATATGCGCTGGAAGTGTCTGGGTAATTCCGGCTGACGGCTTAGAAGAATATTCAAGCTTTTCTAAGCTGTTCACATTCTTCAGAGAATTGGGGGCGTTACGCCAGTTCCATTGAGCGGAAACGTCTTTATTGTGCGAGGGACTCATGCTGGCTTTCGGGAAGCGTTGCGTTACTCATTTATGATAGCTTTGCGACACTGTCGTCTTCATAAACTTCCAATGTGCACATTCTGTTAACTAATGTACCTCGCATGGGTAACCCGGGCAATGTAGCAATAAATTTATGTGCTGCATATTATTTTAAATACTCACTGACGCAGCATGGCTAAAAGAACGAATTTTTACATAACTACATCACAAAAATGCATGAAATTCTGTCGATTTTTAACTCATAAATTTATTTTCTGGGCATTATTGCAGAGAGTTTCAAATGACATTGAAAAAGATATCCAGACGCCTCAATAATTTGACAAAAACCTTTCTTTATTTGACAATAGTGTGCATTTGGAACCCCGTTGTTGGGCTCATAAGGGCTTGGGAACAAACTTGATCGTTCCTTTACAAAGAACCAAACTTTCATCTATTTTATCTCATCAGTTATCGTCTGGCAATATGATATTTACATATAAATTAAATGCCTTAGTTCGTGTTTGATTATCTATCTTTGAGTTGTATTTTGCACAAAAACAACAATGTATTCATCCGTAAACTTTCGGCCATTTTTATTGATTTTTCAAGCAAATTTTCCAAAATTGGACCAATATACCAATATATTTGGCAAAATGTTGAAATGTAGGATTGAGTTATCTAACGTCTGAAACATTGTCTGACACTCCCTCCACCACTTTATTTCCTCCTCACCTTCCCCCCTCTATTCCATTTTTAAAAGTTTAAAGCCGTCTAAATTCATTTACAGCTTTGTTTTATTAAAAATTCGCCAATTTTTTAAACAGCTCTAGTGGGCCACGCCCTTGTACAGTGAAGATGATGCAGATGTACTCGTATGTTGTACATAGGTCAAGGAAAAATTGAGGAATCCAAAGTCAATAAAATATAGTTGCTTACCACTGAGCCAATAATGGCGAATCTTAACCAAATCGTACTGAATGATGTATGATAATGTATTACAGGAGTTCTACATCTGAGTATGCGGGTAGGTGAGGAATCCGTTACTTACAATTAGTTTCAAATGAAAACCTCCGAGCAATCCTCCGATCATTTAATCGGAGAAAATTTACATAACGAAAATGAAATTTTTGCACATGCGCAGACCTTTAATGGGAAACGTAAATTCTAAATTTTATATCGTTACACCTTGTAACCCCACATTATTCCTGTACCTATTATATACAAATAAATAGATTCAAATGAAGGATGTGACTACTACTTAATCAACCGTAACTGTACTTTTGATTTGTTAGCATTGAAGTTAATATAGAAACATCCAGTGTCTACTTCGCACCATATCTTGTATTTCGCCACAACTGATCGGGTTTGTTAGGGTTTGATATTTAGAATAAGTTATTAAATTATAAAAATTCTTTAAAAATGGGAAAAATTAAAGTCAATGTTGAAAAATTCCTTGAGCTTCATTAATTTTGTAAGGCTTCTCTGAAACTGTAGCATATTTTTCAGGTCTTATACTGAAATGGACACTTCAATATTTTCATGAGTACTAAAATTGTTAATACCACGAGTTTAAATTGCCTCTTTCTGGAGGAAGATCATAATTGATCTTGGAATATTTTAGTAAGTTAATCTGCAAAAATAAAGTGTTATCGGCGATGTCCAGATCCTGTAAGCCTCCAATTCTTGTAATAAACTATATTGAATATTTACTCCAACGAGCCGCATGAAATAAATCGGTTGAGAGTGAACAGGAAAGAAATTTACACACAGACAAGCGTCTGGAAGAGCGATGGTTCGTGAGACGAACTACTAAAAATTTCCGAACATCGAGCTGCCTTCAAATCTTTTCAGAATACGAACTGAGGAACTCACGTAAGAGGATGAACCTGACTCAGCTCACAGAAATAATTCATTCTGACGCTCCGTTACTATACGCGGCCCATAGAAAAAGGGCCCCGCGGAATATTTATGGGCGCCATTAAAAAAATCCTTCAATTAATTTATTCATGGCTTCGGGGGCCCGTTATCGCCGAGCTTTTCTCGTCTACTTCCCTATTGATGCAGTGTCAAAGGTGGTCGGTCGCAGAAAGAGGAGGACCAAAATAGAATCCTTCTGCGTATCATAAATCGATCGTTTTCGATGCCCTGTTTACACTGTCCGTTCTTTCATAAAGTGTTTTGTTCGGAATTTTACCGCTTAATTTAATCATTGACGCCGTATCATTGACATCTGCTCTCAAGGCGTGCACTTTTAAAGCACGTATCATCCAACGCAATTCTATTCCACTAATTGTGTGTATAGCAAATAATTACTATTCATACCCCAACATAATTACGAGTATGTCTGCTCCTCTGCTATCCTCACCTGCCTTCATATCTGCTCTATTTCATCAAAATGGCGATAGAATATATCGTTTCATTAAATGGCCCTTAAAGGAAGGTGCAAAGATATATCTGGACATCAGATTAGTCAGAAATCCTCCTTTTGCGACTTACTTTGAATCGCCATTTAATGAAACTTGAATTGTATCACATTTAATTTGTTTTCTTCTAGTGGAGAAATAAGGAATTTATATCAACAATCACTTAGATTGTTTCGAATCTATTTGAATGTGAAGTTGTAAATGTATGTTGTATATCAAGGAGGTGATGGAATGGATTGGTGGCTCCTTCCATGGGCTGAGGCGATTTTCCTGTGACACCCAGAGGGTTAGCCAGAAGGTAAAAAACAACGGTTATATGCTCAGGAGTAGCGGTCTCAAGAAATGGGAAGGAAGAACTGAAGGGGGAAATTCTAATTATTGCTAATGCAATGATAACCATTCTTCCAATTATTTCCGAAAATTCCTCTCGCTTTACAAACGGTGTAATAATTCAAATGATCCATTCGTTACTCTGTATGCTTCATAGAAACATAGAATGTTTATTCCATTTCAATTACACCTCTTAACAAAATGGTCTTAACAAAAATCTGAAACGGTATTAATCATAAACATCTCACGCGCCCAACTGAAATTTAATTATTCAAGTCATACATTTATTGATGTATACGCTTCAAATGATATTTACTCGATTTGAATATCGTTTCAACAAAATGGTCTTACGTTTATGTCCGGCTGCGTAAATCATACCATATCCCACCCGCTTTACAGGGGATATAATAGTTAAAATCTTTAATTTATTATCCTCTAAGCTTCCTACAAAATGTAATAAATTTCAATTGCAAGGTTTTAACAAAACAGTCTTACCATCTCCGTGTCTAATCCGCTTTACTAACAATGTATTAGGTCAAATCATCTATTTTTTCTATATAACCTCCGTTGATATTCAATCGATTTCAATTACCTGTCTATACAAAATGTTTCTACCTATCTGCGATTGTGTGAATCATACAACCGCCGAGACAGAGGTAGTAAAAACACTTATGGAGGCTCCTTCTCTTGTTCTTCAATAACGCTCGCTGCTTATCATTGCGTTGCCAGTCACAAAAAAAGCAGTGGCACAATTAAACTTTTTTGGCTCAGAGTAATGACCGGTACATGGACATAACTGCTTGTTGGACACGAGATCGTATTATCGGATCTCCCAACTGATCGCTCCGAGTTGAAGTTTAAGAGGCAAAAATGAGAGGTAATTAAGGTAAATAGGGAGTGTATGTTGGGCTCGAGGGGTTTCGGTTTTTTTGTCTTTCTCTCAATGAAGCAGCGATGGAGATTAAATAAGGTAGTAGGTTGTGGTAATCACATAATGGAGATGGCTGCTATTATTGAGCGGAAATGGAATGACGAATGTTGGTAAATCGACAATAAACTGGGCACATGTGGGATATTGAAACGTTTACTGTAATTCCGCTGTCTTCCTACGCTCGGCGGACACGCGATTTCAGGATTTTTGTTGGTTAATTTCAAAATTCACAGCTACTTTAACCGCTTCAGTAAATTAAAGTATCAACATGAATTGATGTACAGATAATATACGTAATAGGATGATATCACCTGCGAATATATTCTGTGAGTTATGTGCGTGTTGGCAAACAGAAATAATGCTCAACTCTACCAATTCAACCATTTTATTCCAAAATCTGCTACCTGAGCGATTCGTTGTTATCATAAATAATTCCTGTGCAAGATGTCTAACCTATTGTAGGAATGGTGGTGGTCGTACATAAATCCTTGGAAGGGTGGAGTGCAATAAGAAATTACTTACAATGTTTGAAATCTACGTACCTTGAAATTTTAACTGCTAAATTTCAAGGAGCGATAACATTTTTTTCCTTGGCCCACTACAGAGGATCATTTTTGCAAATACTAAACCAAGACGACTCATTCTCCCCTTTCTGTTTCTAGCCATAAGTTTCTTTTCATTTTAATAGAATAGAATCGATTAACTTACAGGTACAAGGGTGGTATGGTAAATTCAGTGGAATAAGTTCTTCTTCCTTAGATTGCTTGCCAAAACATTGGGCGGAGACCATTAGGTAAGTAGGTACTATACTTTTGATTTTGGATCTTGGATTCTGAGTAATGCGTCACTAACTCTGAGAGGACTTTAAGTGGTCCTATCTCTTTTAAGTTAAAGTCAAATTAAACGTCACACAGGCAAAAAAAAAAAAAAAAAAAATTTCTTTTCAACCACTTTCTGATTCGGGAAAAAAGTTCCTTCGGGAAGTATTAATTAAATACGAACTACCATTCAAATATTCACATCGCCCGTTTATTAAATCAAATGTGCAACGTCTAACAGAACATTCTCCTGAATTTTCTTAAGATGCACACAATGATACACGTCCAAATCTACTACGGTTAGGTACCTTAAATTCATTACACTTAACTTTTAATTCTAAAAACTGATCACTGTTTTCCACACAAAAACAAGCTAACTCCTTTTTCAAGAGCGACAACTTACGATATTAACTGGAACTCGTTCTGAAGGAAGACATCTAAGATAGGCTCCCACAATTCAAGGGTTACATTTAGTGACATTAGATGTGATGAACCACTTGCTACGGAATATATAAACGTAGTGTGTTGGAGTATTTGTCGGTTTGTCGATTACGTTACTTGTCGTTGAGACCTGTGAGGAGGTTAGTATTAACATGCGTTGACCGGCTTGTTTTTTAACTAACCTCCACCGGTAGTATTGAAAGAATTAACCTTTATGAATTTTTAATATATTAAAAAAGTATTGATTAAAAAATTGATGTAATTAAAACAGTATCAAAAAGCTGTAGAAGATATGGTTGTTACATCGAATTTTCGTTTTCATCCTCAGAGGTTGCAATCATTGATTGGTCACGTATGCAATTCTTAGCTAATCACCCACAAAATCCTGAGAATTTTTCAAAATCTGCCTGCAATGTGGATGAAATCGGATTGGAAATTTAGGATTTTTGGGTTGGTAGTTTAGTGTGTAGAGTCTTAATAAATCAATATTGCAGAGCGTTGCAGAGGTTGCTGATCAATTTTGTTAGCCTGAGTTTGATGAACTTTTCAGGGATTTACTCCTCCATTTTCCCTACTAGGTCAGTAGTAGCGTGCGCATCCATAACCCCGGAATTGGTTGTTGCAAACGAAACTTCCGTTCAAACAGTTCGACTTCGATCAAATGGTTACGGACTTTGCCGATTGGCTGTTATTTGGTCCAATATTGAAGATGGAATAGAGATTCCCGATGATTCTATCGATTCATGTTACAGTGATACAGTATGCAAGGTATACTGACCACCCAACGTGGTAGATATTTTTTAATTCTGAAAGTCACAGCAATGTTTCTATTAGATTGACTTGTTACACAATGCAACAAATTGGAACGTGACGTCCTACGTGCGGAGATGATTTGTCGACAGCGGGGTCTTGACTTGTGACTTCTAAAGTTTGTCTTTCTGTTAAGCTTAACAAGAGCGAAGGGCCGAGGTTGGGTTGAGGAAAAAACGCTTTATCAATCATCAATATTCATCTCACAAGCGTTCGCTTCCAACTGTTTAATGCGCCATCACCCACCGCTCTCGGGGCATCTTCTTTTAATAAATTCCGGACTATTGTTGGGAAGAAGCGGCGATGCTGATTGAAGAGGTGCCACCGGGTGGGCGGTCTACTTGCGTAAGAGACAACTTCTACAGGGGTAAAATGCTTTTGGTGTTAAAAAATGAATTGTTGTATTCATGAGGAAGGACATAATTCAAAGGGAGTGTCGGGCCTTGTCGGTAGAAGTCGGAGTAATTTCAATGACATCGGCATGCTGAGGTGAACCGTGAACACTCACCTACTCGTGGCAGACCATTACCGCTGCAGCCATCGCATCCTCTGAAAGCTCCCATTCACCATATATAGTAGAAAAAGAAAACAAAACTTTAATTTTTTTCAACTGTGAATCTTTCTTGATTTCCCGCAAAAATGTATCTGTGGGAATTATTGTATTTTCGTTAATATACTGGTATGTAAGCGAATGGTTTTACAATCGAGCATAGAAATCACTGTTGAGGATATTATTGATCACCATTGACTATATATTTTTGCTCACATAAGCGGTTGTTTGTTGTTATTTGCGGTTTTTATCGTGCCTTTCCGGTTGGAGAACATTTTTCGTACTTTAGTCATTTAGATGCAGCATAAAACGGAGTAATACGGGAACTGATTCATTCCATAACTCTATCAGTTTATTTACAACTATTCATGCTTGATAATTATTGGCTTTTCACTCAAGATCGCCAGAACTTTTCCTTGAGAAGAAAACCCTCAGTCATTTTTTCAAAGTGATTTATGTGATCTTTGCTGTCATTGCGAGCTACGGCTACCACAAACTTGGAAAAAATTTGAAGAATTTCTGCTGTGAGAAACATTGATGAGAACTGAATCGTTATTATTACGCCGCTTGATAACAGAAACTTGTCGGAAAGCATGGAGTTATACGCTTCTTGTGGAATAGGCTGCGGAAACATATTCAGACAGGCTGTAATTCAGACTTGACCTAAATGGGTCAGGGTGGTCTCAAACGTGAAACCATTCATTATTATTATTGTTATATAATATAAGGTTTTGATTTATTAATTAAAGTAAATTCATTCAGGACAATTTTGACATCAAATCTACTCCTCACGATCCTTAGGTTCCTTGACACGGTTTTCAAAAGATTTGACAGGTACGGAAGTAATTCCGTAGGACAGGGCTCAGTAGGAGATATTTTTTTTGGGCGTTTTACCCGTTGAACAGTGAAAAGTTTCTGCTTGTAATTAATGTGAAAATTCTTTCAATAAAAAGTCAAAATTCATTAAAATCCATCTAATGAATAATGTGTTAGTCGTGTAGACAGAAGATTGTGTTTCGTCTGTTAAGGAAAATGATATAATACCCGAGAATGCTTTCTGAAACTATTAAATAGTCACTAAAAAATTGTAAAACTCATAAAATTAAAATATCAATAGACAAGTAGACTTCAAATAGTTTGATGAATTCTCGTGAGCATGGTCTTTGAATGAGTACACGAATGCTCTATGATCATGAATCACAGATGATTTTATAATTGTATGGCAAACTGTTTGATTACTTAATACTTAAGTGGTTGCGGTGAATAGATTCAAATCCGATTCCTCCAGCCCAATAATCTTTGAATGGACCTTTGAAATCAATCCGATCCTGCATTTTCAATTTGACTCGTCTGTCTTGTTACTGGTTAGAAGAAGCGGGAACGAATTACGATGGGATATTATTATCAACAGTCGTGGCAACGATGTCTGCAGTTGAACGCAAATTTATAGTTCAAGATAACGGTTATTATCTGCATGGATGTAAAGAATCCGTTTCGTGGTGACTCAGGAATTGCAGATGAAGGATATGCCATGGCGGCGTGGTGCTAATTTGAAATATGCTTTGAAGGTTACTTCGACATTCCACAGAGTTGAACTACTTTTCTCTTCCTCCGATATATAATGTGGGTGTCGATTTTATAATTAATTTTGACACTTCAGTAAAACGGAATAACATAGTATACTACACCGCACAACCGAACCTTATTGCGGGTCTGTGCCTACCCTGTTTCATGCAAGTATCAATCCACATTTTTGTTATTAATCGATCGCAGAGGTCGTGATCATAAAGAAAGGAATATGACCGTCACATCTATTCACTGATCACATATCCTGTTGGAGACAACATTTGATGTATTATGCTCTATTTTGTTCTCTTATACGAGTTACTTTCACATTTCCATTTGCCTATCGGAATTGGACGATGTAACCAAAATGGTTTACGTTAGCCAAGGAGCACCAAGCAACGCTCCGATTTCTTTAATTTTTGTTGATTTTTAATTGTAACAGCAACTACGTCAATATTGATCTGCAACCAGCATCACTAAGATGCTGAAAGTGATCCCTGTCATTACCAAATCAGATCTAACACGTTTCAACGAGTTTTACTGATATATGTGGTATGAACTGGATCACCCATTCTTCTTCCCCAGCCTATTTGGGCTCGTTAAACTAACGATGACATTCGAAGCCCATACATTTTTTGTTCTCCAGAAAGTATTCCCGCGTCTTTTGTTTTTGAGGTTTTAGGCAAATTCCCTCTCGTGACATCTGCTTTGTCTGGGTGCCCTTTAATCTTCGGTAGGCGCCACTAGTAGATTAGATTTCCGATAATTTTCGAGAATAGTATGAATTTGTCATCTAGACGATCAATTACGGATGTGATCTCAATTGGCTCAATTGGTCTCAACAGATGCACGAATTCTCATCTTATCATCTGTCACACAATATGCCACAAATTGGAGCTTCTATTGACTTCGACGAATTATCCAGGGATTATTATGGTTAGGCTTGAGATCACTAGTAGCTTTTGCACATACATGAACGTAACATTTTGAAGACAATCTGCTCGCACCTTCATAGTAATGACTTTTTACGTACTTATTTGCTCATTTCCCTAACCATACTTCAGAATTAATCGAACTTGCCCTATTCCACATTTAACTCGACAAACAATCCATTTGTTTTTTAAAAGTAAAATCCAATGTGGTATTTGTGCTCTGCGTTTCTGAAGGAGTACGAAAAACCTTGCCTAAATCCGTCAATAAAGCATTGTATACATATTTTCGTAGAATGTCATGCTGGCGGAAACGAATAAAATTCAATATATGTATACAGTCTCTCTTCAAAAAACCTCGAATAAAAAGTGTGTCTCTTCTGTTAAAGGCGGAGCTGGTTGACATGAGGAGCAGCTTGGTCGACCTGGAAACGCGGAATGACGAGCTCACGGAAGACCTTCACCGAGCCATACACCAGATCCACAAGATGAAGCTGCAAAGGGTAAACACCAAGGAAGAGGGGCAAATAATCACGACCAACCTGAACAAAGCTCTAGCCGAGAGATCCCCCACTCATCAGGCCAATCAATCAGGTAGGAAAATCTTCCGCGTACGGTTGTCATATAAGCTGAACCTCCGGGACCAGGCTAAGTAGTATTTACGATTTGAACGAAAATCCATAAAGGGCAAATCTCGTTTCATAGGAAGTCACGATGCAAAAGGTTGTGCTTCAATTACAGATCTCTCATGCGGGCTCATGATGCTTGTTTACTTCTCTTTTCACCTTTTGTAAATCTCGTCTCACCCCCTCCTTATTGATCAATATCCAATGAATAGCAGATTCCGAAAATTAAAGCAGAATATCCGAAGCAATAATCCAAATGATCCCCAAACTTCTGGATAACAAATTACGCGTAGGCGGTCTAGGGTCGCGGAATTTCGACATTGTCCTCTACTCAACTAACCTTCAGTTGGAAACGATCTCTTGAACGTTTCTAACTTGTAACATTCGATTACAAGCGACGAATTAGGAGGTTTTTAAATATTTTGTCTTGTTAGTTTTGGATAAATTCCACAGTATTGAATGGAATAGACCGTTTGGTTACTGTAAAAACTAACCTTCCCCTCCCAGAGGGCTTAAGTTGGAATAAAACATGTAGCTTCATCACAACTGTACAGTGTTTAGCAATTTTCAAATGCACAAATTGGCTGGGCACACGCAGATGAGGTTTGAGCGTATTCCAATTCAAATATGAATAAAAGAAGGTGTGCCTGATTACTTCATGTTGAAAAAGTTATTTTTGTTAGTGAATTAGTGTCTATCAAAACAGTTTTTCTACCAAAAAATAACCTTTTTCGTAACAGTGTATACCATTGGAAACTATTGACTTACTAACACGTTCCTATTATTCACCTACAGTGGAGTTTCCCTAAATTCGGTTCCAAAGACAAAGAATGGTATTTGATTTTTCGAACTGCCCTAAATGAAGAAAAAAAGTTATGAAATCAGCTTGGCTGTCATATGTGTCTGAACAACATCCGAAAACAAGCATTTACTTGATCGCATGTACGTCTGTTTATTAATGTTGACAGCTATTTTAGTCCCCTTAACTTTTCCATTCTATTTGACCATAAATTGAGAATGACTTTTTAAAAAAAAATATTTAAAAATTGGATCTTTCACCACCTCAAATAAGAACGCAAAAAATAGTAGAAACACAATGAAACCCAATTAATCTAAAATTTTTACCGTTAATTACATTTGTGCATAAAAATCGTTTATATAAGCGAAAAATGAAAAATGAAAACAGTGAAAAAAATTGATCCGTCAGCTTATAACAACTTGAAGAATCGTAGGTATTTTCCTCATTTGATCAGTTGTATTTATATTGTGTGTAAAATCTTGAACAGTATCCTAAATTACGATTAGAAATAGTAATAATTATAATGAAAATTGTCCCTGTTGCTGGGCGATTGGAACCGGCCTTTTTCGATGTAATGGGAAATCTAAACTCGGGAGTTGCTTGGTCATTAGTTGATGAATGTAGTTTTTTATATTGACAAATTTCTTTGTATACTTATAGAGAAACTGGGAATAATGATAATGAAAATTGAATACTAAAATTCTCTGATAGCTGTTGCGGAGTGGGTTCCACATCCATCATCGTTAAGTATTGGTCAAGAGTATTCATCACATTGACACTCGTAGGTGTAACGAATGAAATGTCCAAACCTTGCGTAAACGAACGTAAACATTAGAAAAAATGTCTACGAGTCGAACCTGTTGAAATACATAAAAATTAACGCACCAGCACAAAGAAGCCGACGCCTACTTTTTACTAACACGAGTTGGAACAAAATCGTATACGAACCCAGTGCCGAAACTAATGGGTAGGCCATTATTTAAACGGACCTCGCTAAAAATAGTAGCTAACGAAGAATGAGAGCAAACAGAACTTTCACAATGAGCGTTGGGCAAGGACAGTTCTCAGTTTATGCAATAACCTAATGATCTTAGTTTTGAGTATTTACCCAATTTTTTAATATTCAAAACCAAACTATAATCTGCAATGAAGTAGCTCATTTTCCTACGAAATCACAAATCTTAGACTCAGGACAAACATGATGTTTGACGCTCTTTGAGCTATTGAAAATGCATCAATGGTGTTTTGCTCCCCATTTCGTTCCCCGATATCTTAAGCACCTACACTTTTGGATGGTATCAATAAGTACGTTTTCCGTCCCATCCTGCTAGTTTTTATTTTAGTAAAGTAAAGTCAAGAAGCGAATCCAGGTGGTCGTTTTCGTCCTACGGCTATTGGCGTAGCGGAAGTCATCTGCAGCCCTGCAGAAGAATGATTATCTGAATTCGTTCTGTGGATTTCGCATAAAGCTACTCATTGCCTCGCCCCCTTCAATGGAAAGGGGTTCACCGTACGTAAGCGATAAACCCATGGATACATGGTTTACGTAGATAAATACATGGATTCAACGCTGCGGGCCTCGCGAAGGGGCAGAAAGCGAGCCGAGAAATACCCACTTCCCCCACTCCGATGGGGCTCAGCACTAATTTTATACCCTATTTTATGTGCAACCATTTCCCACCCATTTGCCAGTTTATCTTATGTGAAAACTTCTCAACCTCTGCAAACTATCATACTGCATGAATAAGGTCCTGCTGCAGGACAAAAAAGTTAAAGGAAATCTCATCCTATTGTAATTTTTCCACTTCCGTAATATTACTGCTGGAATAGACACAACCAAACCACTGACATATACAAACACACACTTTTTTCTTTGCATGGACATTGTGTCTAATCAGTCAATCATAGATCGCAAACGAATGAATTTTTATTTTGGAGTGTAACAAATAATTGCATAACTATAAAACATTACAAAGTTGTCATTAGTGTTGGTTGAAACCAATACCTCTGTATCTCTCCTTCATTTCAGTGTGGGTAGAGGCCCTTATTCAACGTAGATCATTATTTTCCGGGATGTATGTTGACCCGTTCTGAATCCTAACTCTCGAGGCTCTGTTTTCACTTCGTTCGGTTTCTCCAACACCAACTATTGATTCCTCGACCTCTACACTGTGCATCATCAATACGACTGTCAGATTATTCCACACCCCAGTCGGACGACCTTTCCTTTTGTTTAGTTCTTGTATTGATTCATCTTAATAGCCGCGTCAACTTTCCTCCCTTTGTGACTCTAATGGACCGATACTTCAAGCGTTCAATCAAATCCTCGTAGAATTCCCTCGCACGTCGAGCAGTCCATTTGGTCTGTGTCGGATATGAATCTTCATATGGGGACCCCCCTTTGGTTTCATTTCTTGCCCTTGATCTTATTCTTTTTATCGAGGGCCTGTCCACTTGTACCAATCGAGATCTCCACTTGAAAAGCTCCTCCGGGCAGCTACTCTTTGTCGCCATCAGCTTCCTAATGCTTCCCTCCCCACATTACTCACACTGCCCATTTCATTAATGAGCTTCCAGTTTCTGAAGTGTTGGCCGCTATAAATAATCCTCAGGAACTTTTCACTTCTGAGATGTTTCACTGCGGCCATCTTTACAGGTCTAGATCCAGACAGGTCTGCGGTCCAAGTCCTGTTCTATCGTCTCGCCGTTTGTAGAATATTGTGTTGGTCTTTTGCATTTCAACTTGTAGATAAACTTGGTTATTTATGATTCTTTTCATCCACTTCAATCAAGAGGAGTGACGTGGACATAACCGTTTTACATTCCCTCAGCCGACAGTTTATCAGAAATCCTGTACTCCGTCGTCTGCATAGCTCTCTCAAGATCTCGCTGCCGTATATATTGAGAGGTCACTACCCTTTTTACACTCCCTATCTTTGAATACGGAAAAAAGGAGGTACTGACGATTTAATCAAGGTATTCTTCTACAAACCGACGACCTTTTAAATCAGGGTATTCTTCTTAAATAATGTTGCACCTTCGTACTACGCGTTTGACCTTGCGTGGAAAATTTCCATAATTGATTTAAAAAATGATCGCCTAGCTGGAATAAGTTCCGTAATTTAAAAGAAAGCGTGATTAATGATCAATAATGATGAGTAATTACCATTATAGTAGTATAATATATAGAGTACTGCTATTTTGCATAGATTTCTCATTCGCTCACTGTTAAAGGCTCAACTACTGCTCAAACGTCATCAACATTTTTCTGTCGACCAAATTGTATGATCCGAGCAGATTTAAACATAATCGGGTGTATAGCATTCACGATGTGACCGTTGAAGAAATTATCAGATGAGAAAGCTAAGAAGCAATATTGAACTTGAGTATAAACTTTTTTGTTTTAAATTCATATTTCTGACACTAGAGTGATCCGTTTTGTAAGAGTTTGTATGCTGCAACTAATTATATGGGGCATTCCACTTCAAGGTTGAACTCAAAAAATAAAAATCGATCATTTCTGAGTATAAGTTATAAATCGTGCCACAAACTTTGACTGATTCGTCGCATTCTCGCCGTCAAGTTTTCTCAAAATAGGGAGGTTCGGATCGCACTTGTCGGTATCTACCGCCTTCATTGAACCTTAAAAAGTGAAATCTCCATCGACTGGGGAAGATAAAATTTTTCTCTTTTCTATGGTGTTTACCGTTAATTATGTTTTGCCTCAGAAATCGTACAACTGTAAAACATCGAGTTAAAAGGCCATCATGGGGTACCAGGGTTCCTCATTAAGTCTCAGCAAGCCCAAAATACCGGTGAAATGGAGAAAATCTCGTTTTTCGGCTGAGTGTCTTGGTACTATTCACAAGTCTAAGATGAAGTTCGCCTTATTTTCACATACCTTTAGTTCCGACAAATTAACTAAAAATAGAATCAGATCTTCTTTTTTATAAATGTAATGTATTATAAGAGCACACGTAATGACTCAATCCTTTTCTCTTGTCACGCAACGAGGTTTTAGTATCTTGTTTGCGTTTACATCTCATTTCAACCCTTGTTGACAGAAGATGTAACAAATCAATGATAACAAGGATTACAGCGGAAACAAACAGATGCTAACGGTCGTTTTTATTAGTCGAGAAGCCGAATAGACAATAGGCAGTTAGTCATGTTCGGCAGGATGTGGAAAAAAATGAAGCTGTTAGTTGAGGCCTGATAATGATAGGATGTCCAGATTAATAGGTCACGGATGGTATGAGAGTATGACCACCGCGGCTTCGTGTAATAAGATGGGATCGACCCTCACAAAAAACGATCAAACGAACACGGCAAGCCTCGGGGTGGGAAGAGGGCGTGGATTTCTTGGGTAAACAAGACCACGTTATTGTCCGAAATAAACATTGTGGAATATCCTTCAATACCTGCATACTACAGCTGCGTTGCCTGTGGCTGTGGAGTGATTGTTATCTTCTATTTTTGGGTATTATTTAGTCAGTGGTTTGGTTTCGGAATATCGCATGATCGCCTTTTAAGAAATAAAGGTCTATCGGCAGTGAAAATAATGGAACGTTTTTTGGAAGATGAGATGAGAAATACAACGATAATATGGGCCATTGCAAGAATAGTAAAAGCAAAGCAAACCAGAAAACTAATTAACATAGCAGTTATTTAAAAAATGACCCTATAGAAACTGCCATGTATTTGAAAAACGAAAAGCAACTTTATTGGTATGTGATAATTATCCCGTTCACCCGCACTTATACCAACATTTGAGTACACTACATAAATATAATCAACCATACGAGTTTATTAAAAGTTTTAAACCTACCTGTTTCATATAAAGCGGTCCTGAACGAATATATTATGTTTCAGCTTTGTAGAGGTAAAACTGTAGAATCCTAATGTCACCTTATGCGCATTTTGTTAATGGCGGGAGTCAAGTTTCACTTTGGCAACGCGGCTTGTCTTGACAGCGATTTAGTAGTAGTCATTGATAAGGAAAGAGGAGCCACACCTGGGCCGAGTCGCGTTTCCTCGACACTTTTGCTTTCCGAAACAGAACTCATTTATTAATTTGAAATGACTTTCGTACTCTGCCAAATTTCAGTCAGTTCGTGTGGTAATGAGTGAGTGAACCTGAACCCTATTAAAAATGAGTAACCTGTGAAATGGAACCATTTCCCATAATTCTGAAAATTATTAAATTTACTATAAAAAAATCATGAAAAATATTAAATATCCCTTTTTAAAACATCCAATGACTCTGGCCCGCTCTGAAATGCGGACATTTAGACACTTATCTTTCGTTAAAAACCACATTTCCCACACTTTACGCAAGAACACTCACAATAAAATATATTATTCATTATTAAGAAGCGGCTTCTCAAGAGCATGTACTCATTTATAAACGTTTCAGTGAATAGTGACGTTACCCTAATTGTTATACTTGAGGAGGTTGCATCGCAAAAAGTACTCAACGCTTTTTTTTCAACTTCGAACTAATGGTTGGTTACGGCTTTGGAGGACTGTTTCTTCACCTACGCTAGAGATACGCAAGAAACTAACTTCATAAAATCTTTGCAGCACATTACAAAGTTTTCGGAACTTGGAGGATATAATATATTATGTATTCAGTTATTATTATATCCATCTTTTCAGAAACCCAGTATAAATATTTATTACAATTTCTATGTAAGAATAATTGTTAGGTTCACGATCCGGTTTTGGAAAGAATGTTCAACGTAAGAAAAAGTTCTTTAATTAGTCGAATAATTGCAATAGTTGCATCTTGTTTCTAGGATTTGCTAATAACTAGCTAGATGAAAAACAGAAAAAGGTGAAGTAGAGGTGGACGCAGATGTTCCAATACAAATGATGTTAGTTACGTTTACCTACGCTCAGAAACAGCGTAGTAGACACAGTTTTCAACTTCTCAAAAACAAATCATCAGCGTCTTTCGGGACGGACAGCTTTGTGAATGCCAGCCACGACTGCTTCGAAAAAACAAGGATTCCGTCGGCGCCTTTGAGATGGAATGAGAAACCGAATCGACCGGCGGCGACGGAATCTATTGAATCCAATTGATCTAATCTCGAGGCTCAACTTCGTAAGGAGTTAACAACAATAACTGTGGAATGAGCGGAAATCGGCGAATCTCAATGACAATAGCGAAGGTTCAGCAAATACGTGCAACAGCCTAGACGGATGGAACCCGTTTTAGATTCTCAATGGAGTCTGGCACGTATAATCCCCCCGTTTACTCCGGTTCTCTCTGCTGAATATAAATTCCGTATTGATGGGAAGGGAAGGCAGCGCGGTGTGGTCGGTTTTTCCGAAAACACCTCATTTGCTAAACATAGTTATTACAGGGGCATGTGTATTAATATGAATTCGTCTTAGCATTTAATATATATTTACAATAGGAATCGATATTGTTCAGCTGCCTCGACTCTACTTAGTGTTAGCAATAATTTCCACTTTAATTTATAGTTCCCATCCCCTTGGTAGGTTTAATTAGTTCCACAATTAATCCTTCCATTTAAAGAACACTTGTATTGCAGTCTCTTGCTGGAACTTGGAGCCTATCGATAACATTGATGATTATTTGAAACTTGGATTTATATTAATTCACCACTAATAAATGATATGATAATATTGGAAAAGTTTGTATTTCTATTGCTAACTAACTGGATTCTGCAATTATTGCAGTCATTGTGTGAAGAGAAAGAAAATTATTGTCATTATATTGTATGATATATATTTATTATCGAGTTACAGACTGCATTGAAATCGAGATATTTATTGAATACAATTTTTAGTGTCGCTTCTGTGGAACGACCATGGCGTTACTGCCTTACATCTTCATTTGTCATTGTGTTTTACAGTTTCCAAATAAATCCTGTTAACAGTAAAAAAAGAAAATGACCGAATCGCGAATGTGTTTATTTACATTCAACATTATGCCACGCTACTAAAAACATTTCAAAGTTCGTTCCCAGCCCTATGATTTCACGTTGACTGAAATCAGTACTCTTCACAAATTTTCACGGCTGTCTTCGCAATTTTGAGGACTTTAAAATTGACGGTACTACAAAGGCGAAATGGAAAGGAAAAACATATTAAACCGTTGTGTAAGAATTTGCTAAGTTCTGTCTATTCGATTTGCGAGCCGATCTTTCCCCTTCAACTGAGGTCGAGGCCCAGACTTTTTCGTCGTCTGCGGCCCTCAGATCGTCGTTTTGTTCTCAACCTCTACCGGTTTTACTCTTCTCTCCTCGACACAGTCGTGAAATAATGTTCCCGGATTCCGTACAGGGATTTTATGCTCGTCGCTCAACCCTCGACGTTCACTCTAAATTTATGATAATGTGACTTTAAATTTGTATTTAAATGGAAAAAAAATTAATGTTTATTACCGATCGAACTGGGTAGTAAACCCTGAAGCCGTTTCCTCCCGGCCGTCTGCCATTCGTGTTTGTTATGCCAATCATGTGCCGTCGAGTCCCTTGGACAACGGTAGCTCGAATAAGCAGCACGCATTTCTAAAAAGATGTTTAAGCTTAACAATAATCTGGATAAAAATTATTTTATTACGTCCTGTCATATTTCATGTAAATTTATATTGCCATGCGAAATGGATTTTGGGAAATGATTGGTGCTGGTAATTCTTCCATCTCTTCCTCATCCTCATCCTTTTTTCCTACACTTGATGTTCAATCACGAACACAAAACAACTTTATCAAGTATGCGTGAGGCAGATTAGCTTCATTGTGTTTGTTTGTGAAGCACGCATTCTAGAGATTACAAGATCCAAATGTTTAAAATTCAAAGCTCAATCCGAATTCATTTAAATTCATTTAAGGTTAACTAAACTGTTGTTTTACGTACATGGGACTAATAATGAATCTGAACAAGTCATGCCATCCAGATTTCGGTACTATAGGTCCACTGAAATAACTGTTTTGACGGAGATGCCACAGTTACACTGGCATAGCCATTATCATTGATTCAAACGTGTAGAACCACATAGTTTCTCTGAAAATGTCATGAAATACGATTGGAGTTGGTTTGAATGTCACGCTTGTAATAGGTACATCATGCTTACGTTTGCTCACAACGTGCTGTGATCCTAGCTGCTGTACTTTGCGAATAAAGTCATAGAATCCAGATCCTCGCGATTGTTTCTAATAAATGCAATCAAAATCGTTTACAAAGCTCAAAAATTCAAGCTGAGAGTAGATGTTTTGATTTAAGAGAACGGAAGAAAATGTTTATCCACTGATCAAAAAGCAATCGTATCCTTGTTAGATTTGAAAGAATTGATATAAAACATGTGCCATCCTCTCTGAATTGTAAAGGTAAGTATTCAATTTGGATTCAGACAAATATCTTTTAAACGGTCTCAGATGATGTACATCTTTCTGTAACAAACTATTCTCTATCGCCTACCTATGCCAGTATAATCTGTGGATGCAATTCACTCATAGCCGAAATACTAAAGTCTGCTTTCCTGTCTCAATTTACACTTCTTACGTGGTCCAGGCCATTCGGTTCTGGTTCTTCGTTTCGGCTGAACATCACACATCAGTGTGCACCCAAACAAAGGACATCCTCCAGCTTCCCCTTCCCGTTCGGCTGGACCTTCATACGTGTATACCAGACCTTTGAGAACTTACATCTGCTACGCGTGCGTGAAGCAGCTGCGTTTGTTTACAAATTCTCTACAGCTTCCAGATCATGTTTGTTCCGTTAGCTCCTTATTGGTTTGGATTATGGATGCGATAAAACGGTTTGCTTTCGAGGTTACCGGTTTTCGCTAATACCGAGTTCTATACTGTTATCTACTGTACTGTTCAGTAATGAATAATAGTAAGGCCGTACCAAAAATGGGTTAAAGTCTCATGACCACTCGCTTCAACTCTCACAATTTCGTCGTGTTCTTTTACTATATTTTGCTTGGCTTGTTGAGGAAAAGGTAATTCCTGTGCATTTCAACCCTCTACGATCAATTTGGTCTCGACGCGTGGACAAACGTGAAATTCTTGTAATACGCATTTTAGTAGGATTTCGGCGACATTCCTTGTCTGATTTCATTCCGTATTGCGTTGTATTGTTTCCTATGAAAGCACACAAATCAAAAAAAGTTTTGCAACATCATGATTCAGCCAGAAATATGCAAAAGAAAAATTTGAATTTTGAATTTTTGAGAAGTGTCTCTTACTGTCATGCAGAAACAAATGGGGAAAAAAAAGTATTTCAATAAATTTCTCCGTTTGAATAATGTTTTTCCTGGAAAACCGTAATACCTCCTTAATTCTTCATAAGCTTCCATCACAGCCTGTTAGTAGTGCAGACCTCTATAGTGCTTTTTTGAAAATTTTTAGAAAAGTAGAGTGAAATGGCAGTTTTGCCGTGTTCTAAGAAAAAATGTACATTACAATGCCTCCGTACAGATTACTGATATCAGTAGAAAAGTATTTACTAGTGTATGGTCATGTAAAAATACGAAGAGGCAACGCAAAGTGCTGATCAAACTTTTTGAAATTGATATTTTTGATACTTCTTGTTATCAGCGAACTTATAATCATAAGAAATGTATAATTTATTTGTACTTATGCAATTTATGTATCCTACTTTTTAATTAGGTGCAATTGATTTCTTATCAACAGGTGTCAACGTTGACAAGCTCGTAAGACATCTAGAAAACTGGAAAAAGAGGTTAGAAATAGAAAACGAATCTTTGCGAGCGACAATAGCGAGTCTCCAAGCGGAAGTGTGCGGCGCTCGACTCTCAGCCAGATATTTGGACAAAGAACTAGCTGGAAGGTCAATTTCGTTCGCCTTTTTTTCTTCTCTGGACTTTTATTAATGACGTAAGTCTTAAAGTTGGAATTCTAATATGTCTATTTGCGGTTCCAGGATTCAACAGCTCCAACTCGCTGGGAGGACTGACATGGTCGCAGCTGTCAAAGACCGTTTGTGGGCCCAGTTAGAGGCGGAAATTCTTGTTCAGCGCCAGAAAACTGTGGTAAAATTATTTTCTACATTTTTATTCTTAACTCGTGTTTGACCTAAATGTTCAAATTAAAGTAATTTTGTTCGTAGATAGAAATAACGTACAATTCATTGATTTAGTTTAAAAGAATAGAATTATAAATTTATTCTAAAAAGATAATAAAGATCAAAAAAGTCATATGACATGTAGGTACGTCTTTGAAGATCAGGAAGTTACCGTTTGAAGAATTGAAAACAATATAAAATGTGTTTGTCTTTATATAAGGGGTGAATCAGAATCATGTAGTCTGCGTTTTTGAGTTGGGGACCAAGAGAATGTCCGTTTTGATGGTATTTACCTCGTATCGCTTGATTTGGACAGTTTCGTTCATTTTTACATGTAGCAAAACGTCCCATCCATCTCTCGAGCAAAGCGAACATGGCATGACAAATTAATCCGGATACCCAAAAGGTCTCCATTTATGGTGTTGACTATTTTTATGTTCCGTCCTTCTCACCAGAACAGAGTTCCATACCTGCCCTTATAAATTAAGAAACCTTAATAAGCTGACCCGAGTTGTGCCATCGAGGTGACTGGTTTGAGTTTTGGAGACAAAAAAGTGAAGTGGGTATATGGAATACATGTGTATGTTGAATTGAGGGCCGAATCAGCTGTAACCTCGAAAAATTGGTCTTAACTGACACAAGGAACATTAATGGCCGCAAAAATCTCGCTAGGGCAATCAGAACTGTAGAGAAATAGCTGGATAAAGTATTTTCCCATGTGCCGTGACATTTTCTTTCGCCGGAACCATCGTAAAGCTCTTCCACTCCCACCAGTAGCCTTTAATTTAATTGAATCGTGAGATGCCTAGCAATCTTCTGAAGAATGATAATGTGAAAAACCATGTTGTATTTGATGCGAGAGATTCAAAGAGGGGTCTAGTTGAGACCAAAATGATAATGCTGATAGTAAATGGCTGCTTAGTGGTTATCATGAAGGACTGCGTTGTTGAGCTTTTATATATGGCAAGATTTCAATTACGGACATGGTTGCTATTGTCAGGGTTTGTGGATCCATATTGATTTTGCTTGGGGTTTCGTGAATCATGAAGTTTCGAAATATGATATAGCGTCTTAAGGCACGTAATGAGATTGCAGTAATGAAAATCACACTCGTAATAAATAACAAGACTGGTGCGGTCATGAGAAAAGGCAACACGACACGAACGGACGGAGCTCAGGTGACAAAAGAAATGCCAGGTTGATCTGCATAAACGAACTCCTGCATCCCTAGGTGATGAATCACCATAACCAACTTTAAACGTCACTGGCTATTTATAACCTGTGGCAGTGGATTACAAACCCCACCAGATATTATGTGACTTCGCGCCGTCCATGCCCCTTTTGTTTGGCACACATGTAAGCGGATAGAAAACGGATTATCGTCGTTTGGAGCGGCGCCAACTGGAATCAATCGAAAATTCATAACGGACACTCGCGCGTCGCATCAAAAAGACAGCGAATCTTCCAGGAGTGTTCATTCCTCGACCATTTGTAAACATACGAATATGTTGATCTTTCAGTATCAAAATGCATTTTACGTGCAATGACCGTTCTATTCTATTTATTGCTTCCACGCATCCGAAGGGAGGCATATATGAGGGGTATTTTGTACAATTTCAATCGTAGCCATTTTTCTTCGAAATATTCTTTGCTTTTTGAGAGGAAATTTGAGAAACTATTTACAGACCGATTAAATAACGATAGAACAACTGTTTAACTTATGAAATAGCGGTGATAGATTTTCTATTTTTTATAAAAACCCATGTTTCGTCGTTATGGTACTGTTTTTGATTCCCCCTCTAAAAATACATGAAATTTGTTGGAAATTCACAAAATGACTTTACCAAAATCACGGTGGACTTTCAAGTAGTCTTAGGTGAGTTGAAATCATTGTATTGCTTTTTATCGTGTTAGTAGGCATTCCATATTATATGAGTCCTTGAACGGAACGCTCCAACTCTCGCCATTGATGATTTACAGTATGATATGGTGGTGTCTGTGGCCCACCGGGGGTGATGGTGGACCTATCGCTAAGGCTTCCAGCCCGATGATAATCGTTTATGGATTGAACCCGACTGACTGGTTCGGGGCATTGAATCATCATTATAGTCCGACACTTTCTCCCTCTTCCTCGATCTTCCATTGTCGTCGCGGTAAACACCTAATTGGCTTAGGGTGAGGAGTGAGTCATCCAGAGCAGCAAGATGCCGATGCCACACGTGGAGACAAAAAATTCTAAGATACGATTAAGGAATGACACGTGTACTTGAGAACAATTATAATCACTATCATTGTGACTTTTCCAAATCGAATTGGGAATCCTCCAACCGTTTTCTTTTCCTATGAGTAGTTTTTTAAAATAAGTTTTCTTTATTTGGTACGTAATAAGTACTTTCGTACTACATAAGGCGTTATTCATGTAAATTTGTTGTGTCAATGTCATACGGTTTTCATTTTAGATAATTAGGACGTAAAAAATAGAAAAAAAATCATTTAATTGGCCTAACCATGTATTTAACGCTCATTTACCGTAGAGAATCGCATGTTTTCAGCAACGTTAGAAGAGAAACTTGTGAGGAGGAAAAAGAAAGATATCTACTAATTAATAATGATAATATCGTATGCTTTAGTACAAAAAGGCGATTCGATCGACGAAGTTAGGATTAATTCGTCATTGGAAAATTCTAAATTCTGTGTTAAAGTTGTCAATTTATCCTGGGAACTCTACATTTCTAAATTGAGCATATTTATGTAATGATTCATAATTAATCACATTCGCACGATTCGTTAATGTAGAAATGTAGCCATTTGTGATCATACCCACACAGATGGTTTTGAAGTTCGACGATTTTCTCCGAAACTACTTGGCCATTGTTTATGGAATTTGGCGCAAAATTGTATGATGTATTATATCCGCCGTGGATATGCCTGAAATCTTGAGATAATTTCCGATGAATCCCAAGGGGTGAAATTTAAGGGCGAAAATATTTTGAAAAAATCTAGAGCTTAAAAACTTGAAATAAAGAACGACTCTACGTTCAGGCAATGGAAGCATTGTTTTCACTTTTGGGGATTGTTTTTAGCATTCTGAAAAACGTTCGCTTTCTTTTTGTGTTCAAAGATCCTTGTAACATGTTTAATTTCTATAGTTCTATTTTGATTTTGCAGAAAATGTGCGAGTTGGCCTGATCTTAGTTCCCTAGAAGTTTAGTTTGCTCACTGATCAAAGTTTCACTCAGAACATATGCAAACGTGAAAAAGCGGTGCTCCATCAAGCATCACTTTTTCACGTTCTAGTAGTGTACTATTTGATAACCTTTTTATGATCACTCGTATTATGGATTAGGTGTGGTTCTCGATTATAGTAGGTATTTAAGAAAATTTTCAATTCACTTAACTGCATTCCGGTCACCCATTTACTCCGTCTTCAAGCATTTAAAAACGTGATTTACTGTTGAACAAGGTCACTTACCACAGCTGGATCGTGCCAGCTCTTTGACTCGCAGATCACCTTATCCTCGGTGCAGCGTAACGAAAGACATTGTTCCTCCAAATGAGTCGTTCTCTTTTGTCGCAGACCTTGTTATATTATTACGCTGCTGAAAGGTTCCTATTATCTGTTTCTTTCCATTAATTGTTGGTGTTATTTTCAATAGCATCTTTCGCGGTGAACAAGCCGCCTATTTTAAAAGAAGTCCCGACAAATATTTATTAGGTACTTTCAGCTTTAGTTGAGATAGATTGGAAATTTGCCATAACGTGATCATTAAATATCGGTAGAACCCTCCGTCACCATGTCTTGACAAAGACTTACATTGTGACAGTACCGTTATTTTTAAGACAGCTGAAATGCAAAATGATTTTGAAAGATTCGACATTTCATTCATTTTTCTTTATAAATATTAAACATTTCTTTGGTCATTTCTACCTCGTAATTATTGGCATGAACCAAAACCTAACAGTGAAGTACTACCGAACCTCTGTTACGGTTCTGAAATGTTGAGTACTATGTGTTTCTATGAACTCATTAAGATTGATTATATTGGCTGGTCATTTACTGGTTTTATAATTGAGAGAACGTGTTGAAGGTAATGTTCCTTCACATATTTATTAGTTACTGCAGCTTTATTATAACATCGACGTCACAAACTGACTCGACAAATATTCCTTACAAGGAATGGACATCTTCCACTGTTTTTGTAAGTAACTTGCTGTTAGTCGAAGTAGATTTAGAAAGAGAAAGCATTCAACTCGATCAAAATCTCTGAACAGTTTCAGAAACAACATTTTTTGTCACGGATGGTCTTTTCTGAATCTCATCGCATTCAGATAGTTTGTATTCACTGCGTATGCCTCAACCTATAATCTTAACAACATACATACCTTAATCACGGTCATTTGGACAGAACAGTTGAAATTGAAGTACAAATGTTCGCATTTTTTCCATTGGTGGTGCTAAAAGTAAACTGTGTCATTTGGTAGCCTCGTACAAAGTTGCTCCCCTGCCAATTTCATCGCCTTCAGATTTTTATCCATAAGTTATATACCAAAGCACAAGCTGGTTGTGCCTGACCAACATAGTTGACGTTGTTCAAACTTTCGATCATTTATAGTTAAAAGAAACTATAATTACTGGAAGCGATTGATGTAAGCGAATATAGCGGACGTTGATGGCAGAGGAAAACAAAAAGAAAAGCCCTTGGCGTCATCTGATTTTTTTGTCGCCTTTCGCATTCTCCGCCTGAATAGAGAGTGAAACAGAGACCTTCTTCACCGTACTCCTCCTACCTCCCACTAAATAGCCGAACGAAAATAGACACAAACTGAAGAAGGAAGTGCCGCATCCATTCTACAGAATACACATTAAAACCAAAAGTAACAAACTGCAAACCACGCCTGTTTATTACAGTGGTTCAGCAGTTCACGTTGGCTTTTATATTTCGTCGAACTTCGTGGAAACTCACAAAGGATTTAAAACAAAGCTGACTCACATTACGTTTGATGGTGAATCCGAGAAGAGACGAACACGGCTCACGTTTGTACGGTAATTGATAGACTTTCGAGTGAAACCCTTCGAAGTGCCACGTGATTGGCAGCTTGCCATCCTGGAGCCTCTCCAGAAATCTGAACTGCCCAAATCTAACTCATTCGATGCATTCTTCCTTCGCTGCCGCCTGCCAACAATTAATTTTATCCGGAATCAACGCGATTAGTTCTATTAGGTCGGTTTTTTTTTGGACGGACCCCAACGCCTAAGTTGATTAACTATTCAAGTATTTAACAGACTTTGACGACATTTTGGTGACCTCTGAGTTGTGACCCCAGTGGCCATCTATATATATGTATATATAGCCGGTAAGTTTTGTAATTAAAATGGATAATTCACCAATCATATTATTTTGTGCTACCCTTAAATCAAAATTATGGAATCTAATACAAGCTTTGGAATCTCAATTTTATTTAAGACATTTAAATGGTCTGTAAACTCATTTTTCGTAAACCTAGCCGAACCAAATAGCCAGACATTGTAGCGAATTTGTTTGTGTTTTTTCTAAGCCGCTGTTTGCTATTGAAATGTCTTCAAACTTTAAAAGAAAAGTTTAAATTCTTCATGAAAACTCGACTTTGAGGCATTCCGAAACGGTTTCTGGCTAGTAATGTTTTTGTGCATCTTCATGCAACGTTGTCATTTCTGATGAAACTCTTCTTGAGATGAGAAGTTCGTCCTTTCGCCAAACCGTCAGCATTCCAAAAGATAGGATGAGTTCGTTGGGCAGCACTTTGAGCACATCAAATTCAAATGTCAAAAATGAGCTAAAAAAATCAGTGAAAATTTAAAACAAAAGCTTAAAATTGAAAAAGTTGTATTTTTAGCAGAATAATACTCAGCTAAAGTTATTCAAACACAAACTACGACATTCAACATTTTGTGCACATCTCAGAAAAATATAAATTTAAAGCTTTAAAATTTATAATTCAAAATATCTTTGTCCCAGAAGTTCTAAGATTACTACACATTTCTCTTAAATTTGCTCGTAATACTATCGTAAGATCGTGTTGCACGACTGGTACTTTGTTTCTATACAATGAGGTATAAGCGAATAGAATGCTTTTGTAACACAAGCAATTGACATTCGTTTTAGTTTTACAAAAACTTAGATTAAGAAAAGCATGGGTTACGTTGCTTTTAACGTATTAGCCCTTTTGCCATCTTTATCGTACGTTGCTCGTATTTCCACATTGTACATTCTCCTTGCAGGCCTGTTAGGTGCCTAATATACATCCATAATCCGTCGAGCGGCATGTCACCTCACGTAAACCTCCACTGATTCAAATTCCTCTAGCCGATTTGTCTGGTTTTCTCCGTACAGTCATAACTCTGTTCCCGTGAGAAGTCTACACCTAAAACCATTATTCGGAGAGCTAAACACGTTGCTGTGGCGACGGCGGAAGACTCCTTTCGGGGTTAACTGATTGTCATTCAGAACTGGGAATTAGGCGTGCGTAAAGATTACTGATTTCACGCGCGTTGGTTTATGCATCCTGGAATTATTCAGCGGGTCTTTTCGTATAATTTTGCGATAGTTCTTCGGCCATCTATCGTCGGTCATAGTAACGTAGAGTAGATGTCAAAAACTACGCAGTCACCATTCATTATTTTAATTGTCAACCTTTACGATAAAAATCCCAGTTAACCACCACGGCATTGTCAGTAATTTCTATTTATTGAACACCCTTTTAATTAACACTTAATTACTATTGTAATACTTTAACCAACGAGCATTGGGAGCTTCGTGGATGGAGTCCCATTGTTAATAATATTTAACGCTTACCCAAAGCAGAACGAGAATCGGATAAAAGTGGATCAATGTGCTCTTCACCCGAATTACAGAAGAAACTAAAATTTGCCTTGAAAATCTGATGTGGAACAGCGGTGGGCTTCGATTCTTTTCGGTATTCCTGGTAGGTCTGTTGTGTCGGAGGTAGGCCAAAAATATTGATACCTCAGAATGAGTTCGAACTCGTGTCCTTACAAACAAGAGGGAATTTCCATTCAGTTGCTACACTCTAATGGATTGAGAGCTATGAGGCCGATTCAATCAAACCTCTTCGACTGTGAGACATAACATCAGGTTAAGTTAACTAAAATTGAAACATGATTTTTAATGCGATTAATCCAAGTTATGATATTTACGAAGAAGGGTTATCTGCTACAGAAGGATAAACTTATCATAATAATTTGTAGCATTTTATTTAAGTATAGAGAATTTATGATATGTATTTCTCTCCAAATACATTTGATATATTTGAACTTACCTATTTGGAATTAGCTCAAAATTTATAATATATGAACCGTATAAAAAAATTCTTCCATTTTGGCTATAAAGTAGTATGGTACGTGATCCTGCAACTTAATTTTCTTTTTAGGTGCGTGCTGTTCGTCAAAGAGACACCAGGACTCCCAATTCCGATATTTTAAACACACCGAGAACTGTGGTATTGAAGAGGGATAACAACAGCTTAGGTCTTGGAATATCTATCACTGTAAGTAGCAGGTGTTCATATCATTTGTAGGATTGTGTATCCTGGTAATTATAGAATTATGGCGATAGGGGTACTTGAAAACTTAAGCTCGGTTGGTACGTTGCGGGAGATTATTACTATTGGTTTTTTCAATTACATGGACCTACGGACCTACCTATTGTTTGGATGATTGTGATCTGACAAATTAGGTTCAATTCGACCAAAAAAGGAAATATCCTCGATAGATACTAATCTATGATTTTGGTCCTATTGAAATATCTGGGGTGTTAGAAGATCCTGTATTCGTCATATTGAATTACTCCAGCTTGAATTTAGGTATTCGGATAATAACGTTACTCCTCTTCCAAACATTTTTAATTACGCAAAAATTTTGTATATACCTATTTATTGTATTCTTAACATTATATTTTTGTTTATCTTGTCAATAGAATTGAGTAGTAAGATTTTAATTGCTATTTGAATATGGTTTACTTTCACTTACGTATCCGTGGTGTGATTTTTTAGCTCTTATTATTTTTTTCACATCCCCTTGTGTAAAAACGTCCATATCAATCTTTTCGTAGACAAGTGAAAAGAGTATCGAATTAATTGCGTCTTTTTAGTTTTGGTTGGTGGTTTTGTGGCAGATGAGGGAATCGGGGGGGGGGGGCTACTTTTTAATATAAATAATTACGGTGATTGAGATAGCGATATTTTCTCGAATTCGTGTAATTCACAACGTCCTCCTCTAACTTCCACTTTCATCATTTCCATCAAATCAAAACTTTAAGTTTAGGTTCCATTCAAATCCCAAACTTCGTCTCTAGTGATTTAGTTGTCCTTCTAAAAAAAACTGGTATGTACACATGAGTTATAGCCTTCAAATTTCGGTGAACAAAGTTATTAAAACTTGTATGTTATTGATTTGATTATCAATAGCGTTTGTGCACAAATAAATCAACTACTGTTAGTGGGTCTGCTTTCGGTTGGAAATAAAATCTCTTCAGTAATTTCCTTTTTTATCAAGAAATATTGGTAGGTACAAGCTATTCTTACATTTCATGTATTTTCTTGTAACTATATCTGTTATGGAATGTATCGCGTTCTGTAAGATGTGGCTGTTTGACCTTGCCCATAATTATGTTGAAAAATGTTCATCATTTGTGTCTACCAGGGTGGGAGAGAACACGGAGTTCCTATTTTAATTTCGGAGCTGGAACCAGGTGGCGGAACTGAGCAGCTATACGTGGGAGACGCCATATTAGAAGTGAACGGAATCGATTTGACACAGGTGGCTAATGGAACACTAATATTTATTGATTCTTATTTAAGATTCTCTTCCATAAAGTCGCATGCATTCTCATTCTCATGAATTCTCAGTATAGAGTTCGCATTCACATTTCGATGATGAAGTAATGATGAGCAACTGTCATGTGTGTGAAAATTGGATAATTTGTTTATTACCTTCCTCTATAACTAAGATCCATTTTTGAAAAGCTTGTACGTTTTTGTTAATATTCGACTCAGCTGTCATTGGTTTAAATATGTGTAGACACACATAAACAGACCTGTTTATTCCTAGCTGATGACCGCAGTTTTGAAAGTATTAACTTTCAAATTTAATTAGATTTGGTCTACTTATTGTAAAACAAAATATGCTCAAGTACGTCAAAGTCAAACTTCTTTTTTCCTTAATAACCGTACATGAATGACCGTTTTTTAATTCATTACTCCCTCAACCTTGACCTCGGTTAAAAGCCACTATTGTCGTTCAAGAGTTCCACTTTTACACATATTTGATATAATTCCAGGTGAGTCATAATGAAGCTGTAAAGATACTAAGCAATCAGCTGGGTGAAGTCAAGCTGAAAGTGAAATATGTTGGACAAGATGACACAGAAGACGATTCCGATATTTCTCAGCTAAGGTAAATTTACCATATGTGCTATCGCTCAAGTAGTATTTCATAGTTTCGGATTTACACCCTTAATATTGTACTGAACTAGTCAATAAAGACATTTAGCTGACGTTGACTAACTCCTTCAAGGCAATATATAAGTTTACTTATATAAGTAAACGGCGTAATGTCCTAACTAGGTACTCATTAGCTGCCCTAACCTCGGCCAGTTAACTCTTAACGTGGTGTTCAAATCTGTTCGGGTATCAGTCGCAATGGACCCATTCCATGTTGTTTTGGTTTTTATTATTCTGACGGAAATTATTATTATTAGAATGAGTGTCATATTTCGAATTAGTCGACATCGAGTTTTCGAAAAGACTCCAGCTCACCAGAGAGATCCTTGTTCATGTTACCAATATAAAATGTGGGGGAGATTATTTGAGAACTTGATAAGAAATAGATGTAATCCAACTTGGTTATCCATGCAAGATGTTCATGAATCATGGACTCAATTTCGGTGTCAATTTTAAGAAATCTTAACGACCCCTTTGAAAGGTAAATAAACCTTGCCAATAGGTGATTGGTAGAAGATAAAATCCTTATCCCTCATCCGGCCGATTGTCACCAAGATCTTGGTAACTTCAACTGGCAGTTTGCTAAATGGGGCTCTTAGACTATATGTTTACTAGTTCTTAATCCTATTTTTTACTTGGCGCAGGTACGGGTTTTTCAATGATGGAAACAACATGAATTACGAAAACGGGTACAACAAAGAAGTTACTCCCACCGCTCCCAGAACGCCAGATTCCTCCGTCAGGTAACATTACACACTTTTCATTCATGACTGTGGACTTATTAACAAGACAACCCTGCGGCATGACCTGAAACTAAATTTTCCTGACCAACTGGTTGAAGTTTTTTTGTATCGAGGAAGAACAGCGATCTGTATAATCAACAAGTGGTATACAATGCGAAATTAAGTATCTATCGGAAATTGATTTGAAGGAGACGAAAACTAAATTAGTAAATAAGGCGGAGCACCAAGAGTAACTAAATATTGCCCAACTTATCGTCAAACAACATTCTCCGTACTCAGTAGTTTAATTATTATTCAAGGAGTCTACTGCTTGTTTTCACATTTACCAATTTCATAACTCTGTTCTTTTCTAATCAATAGCTAAACTAACTATACCTGACTAATAACCAAGTTGATAAGAAAGTTTTTGATGATTCTATTAATTTTAAGAAACCTTCACTTGAAGCGCTTATGCGTTTCTATTTATTGATCAGCCCATGTTTCATTCATTCATGAAGGACTGTTATTCCGCCCACTTCTTCGTTATCCGGGTCGAAAATGTGGCCGACTTCCTAATAGCACCCCATAAGTGACAGATATTTTCAGATGCCTATAATCGCCTTCTCTTCTAAAGATTATCACCTTTAACGTCACACACAAAACGCTCTAATCCGCATTTGCCACTCATTATAACCGCGAATATACTGTTCACAGCTTTAATGACACCTGCCGGTTTTAAGATAAAGCTTTGAAGATACGATTTTACCCCACTAATTAGCAGGAGTGGAGGATTTCTCATGTTAATGATGATAATTTTTTGTCACTGAATCGAACCGCGAAGGTTTACTTATTCAATCCGAAGTTGGGTCGACTTTTTATCTGGAGCTCGTTCTAAAACGTGTTTGAATCGGAACAACTCAGAGGCGAACTACTCCAAGATCGTGACAACCACATCTTATTTACCGTTGTGTTGTATATATCTGTCCATGGTTGACGTTATTTCAAACGAAATTGTAGTGTGAGGTTGGTTGGCAGATAGTAGGACATCTCCTTATTACCTTCTTTTCTTTTCCTTTTTCATGTAAGTTGACTAGAATTGCTTGGAATAGAAAGTGAATGTAATGAATACCTATGGAAGCGTGATGAAAGTATAGATACTGACAATGTATCATCTAAAGAAAATATATAAATCCACTCCATCCATTCCATCTGGGGAAATCCGCTGGTGCCATTAGAAATGCAAAGAATACGAATGAATTAAATATGCAACATAGCAAATTATATATGATGAAGTATCAACCTGATAAGTTGACACACGTGCAACTTAATGTGGACTCTACGTAAAATTAAACAAAAACACGCTATTAATACTAAGACACGGGATTTTTTTCAATAATGCGTGATTGTTTGTGTCATCGTGAAGTTCGTGGGGTCACTTTTAGGCTCAGGGGTTGTATGCTGCGGATGGATTTCTACGGATCATAGCTTTCTTTCGTCCAGAATTGATTGAAAATTACTCTATACTTTACTATCTCTCTAAAAGTAATTTGATGCCTGTCATAGTACCTATGATTAACAGGGCATAATTTATCAAAAGAAACATTCGGTACAAAACTGTAGTGGTGAGAAATGGATGTTAATTGATGGTCATTGGCACAATTCCGAAGTTCTTCCATAAAAGAATAAGGAAAGGGTATCAAATTTAACTGTGGAAGTAACATCAGAGAAAAATCAATGGATCAGTATATCAGTATGCCTTTTAGTGGAAAAATTTCGGATAATGGGTATCTGGGTCGTTGTCCCTATTCTCAGAGTGAGATCTAGCTTCATTTGAAAGTATTAATAAATCACTTTTCCTTCATGCGTACATCCTACTGGATCAACCAATTGCTTCCTTTAAACAATGTGTAGATTATGGGGGACAATCGTTGTAAAGACAACACAGTACTACTATTCATCAAGGAATCAAGTTAAAAAAAGCGTACCTTTGTGGAAATATGAGTAGTCAAGAACCGTTATAACAGTTTTAATTCAAATTAAATCAGGGATGACAAACATGCGTGTTGTGAATCTCAGATATTGTTCTTGCACCTCAGTGATAATTTTGATGGCTCAAATCACTTAAACTGAATGGACCAAAGAGCGGAGAATATGATAGCCTACTTTTGTTGCTTGTATTTTCTGTAGCTTTTGAACTAGAATAATTAGACATATGGTGAGTATGACATTATATTATAAAGAAAATCAGAGACTAGGCGGATTACAATAGACTAGTTCAAGTAAAAAGAGAAAGGACGACCGCAGAAGAGTCGAGAGTGGGGAGCATCCCTTCCACATAAGGCAGAATAGCTATTTACATCAACATGTTCTATGTATCCCCCTAAATATGTTATTATTCAAACAAATTGTAACTAAAGGAAATACTGGTTGGTTGTTTCTGCAGTTTAACATTTACCTACGCATAATCGTGTCTGTCTATTACTATGATTCAAGACAGTCTTAATTTTGTGTTAAGAAATGGAAATCAATCGTGTTGGGTTGTAGCAGAATATGAGAAGGAAACCCTTTTTCCACGGATGACTTCTGACCAATCTGCCGTTCGTTACGTTGAACAGATGGTTACTTACCTCCTTTAGTAACCACGCTTATTTATTCTTGAAGTTTGTTGAATTACCAAGTCAAAAATCCTGTAGGATTCTTCGTCAGCTTCTCCAACTACTTTCCAGGAACCAGCATCAATTAGTCTGCTATCAATCAAGACGTAACCTTTGTGACTAGTGTTTCTCTTGAAGACAAAAGGCAGAGGGAAGTAATTTCAAAGGGCAAACAACGACTGACTGAATTACGAGTCGGAAGGAGTTTCGACCCACATGAAAAGAAACAAGGAAGCGAAGGTTTGGTTTTGAGCGGGGTCTACTCCAAGAATAACGTTGATTTATGGAACCGAAGGAATAACCATTATTCAGGAAAGAGTGGTGGCGTGGATTGTAAAAATGTTCCGATCCATCAATGATAACGAAGTGCGGCAGACGGTCTATATTTGTAGAAGATATTACGAGGATGTGTAGCAACGAGTGAGACCGGAAGTTGCGAATATGCTTTGATGGCGATCGAGTGAAATGAGTCGAGGAACCCGAGAATGAAAGATTTTATATTTCCCGGAAGCAACGGGGATGGAATGCGGTAATACGGTAGTGGTCCGCTTAACGTACATAATCCGTTCCTGAAGAATGTCCGTACTGCGGACACAATAATCCCATAAGAAATAATGGAAATATCAATTAATCCGTTCTCTCGTCCCCACACCCCCCTATTTCAATGTTTGTGCAATATTGTGAAGAAAATTCAACGCTCTTTTCAACGGCCCAATTTAAGCTTCAATTTTTCAGTAAATTATGGGAGTTATGGCCATTTTAGGGAAGTAAGGTGAAAAATACGAAATAAAACTTTGATGTAAAATTGGCAGAAAAGGAAAGGACTGAAAAAAATTGCTAGGAGGTGGAAATTGGTGCAAATTAGATGCCTGAAGTTTCGTCGTTCTCATACCGATTACCCTGTAAAATGGCTTTCTATGTGCATTCCAATAAAAAAGAAAGTGTGTAGCACTTCTAAAATTTAGAGTTTTTGGTTTATTATTCAATAATAAACCATTGTAATCGCTCTGGAAAAAAAAATTCTAACCCCCCCCCCCCCCCCCCCCCCCCCCCCCTGAAAATTTCATGGTTTACGTTTCAAAGGGTGTAGAATCCGAATCTGCAATAAAAAATTTTCCGTCCGTCCGCAGTACGCCGTACGCACGATATCTCCGAAACGGCTGGAGCAAAAAATCTGAAATTTTCAGGAAAAATCCATCTTGGTCCGACGACGCCCCAATTCTTTAGCCAGCTCTCTCACTCAATTTTAAGTGCCCTTTAAGGGCTGTCAAAGTTTTGTAAAATCCCTAAAAACCTCAAAACAAGTCGAATCGGCCTAAATATTTTCCTATTTGAAGAACATACCATGAGGAATCGAATGAGACCCTCCCCACGTCCGTAGGTCAAACCATTCCCGATGTATGGCCCGATTTATGGTGCCAACATTTGCGTTTTTTGGGTTATTATTGTTTGTTTGTAACCTAGTGATGCCGATAGCGTCGAGTTGTAGTGAATGTGGATACTGGAGTGATAGCCGATGTGGATACTTGTAGTTTATAGCCGATACACGGGTTGAAGCATTCTGATATGCATGAAACGCTGATAATATATAGGTGAATATTATTCAATATTATTACTGGGGTAAATAAGTATTCTTTCACCTGTGAAACACGCACACTCCAAAGCTTAGTAGAAATTCAAATCATGAACGCAAGCCAATTGAATAATAAACCCCAGTGAAAGAATTTGCAGCGTTTTTCATCATGTGTTCTATTTTTGGTCTCCTCATGTCTAATATTGATACTCATCACTCTTCTGACAAAGAAAAGAAGAGAAAGGGTAAAAATCAGCAGTGAAGCAGTTTTTGTCCATGTTGACTCACCTGCGACAAATAAATATTATCTATTTCATTCCAGGGACTTGTCTGAAGAAAGCAGTTACACCAGTAGCCCTCGCACGTCCGACGTTCAGGAGGTCAACAACAAACCCGTAACACCCGTCGAACCTGTGGCTCCCGCGAAGCCTGAGCTCAGCAGCCCTCTGCACATTGGGGTGACGACGCTGCAAAAGATTTTCCGAACGCTCTCACCCAGCGGTCCCACCTGGAAAGAGCAGGAATCCGTCGACTCTGACCAAGTTAACAATCACCAACATCAAAGCAAAACCGTCACGACGTTTTTCAACGACACGTACGTCTCTCATAAGACAACAGGAAAAAATAAAGATCGTCATAAGCACGATAAACAGGTTTATTGCCCTGAAGTCAACAACTATGTAGATGGTATTGGGGATGCTAATTTTGGAACTCCTGTGTAAAACTGCCATAGTTTGTCTGCTGTAGTCAAAGAAATTTAATTTCTTCAGCATCGCTATAAAATGCACCAAAGTAGCTTTTAAATTAAAAAGATCTTTAATTGGGCATTGTTATTATTTAGAAACATTTTTATACATTTGGCATGTGTGATTGTACCTACTAGTCTGCTTAGGTAGGTGCCTACCAACTTGTGCTTGATATTTTGTTTCAATTGTGCTCAAGGTGCGAGATTGCTGAAGAGGTAAGATTCATTCAAAAATGATTCGATATTTTGCGTTAGTCTACTCTACTTTGATAGCGAGAGGATCGTGCCAGTTTATGAGATAATTTAACTGCAATGGTGATAAATGTCCAACAGTGAACTAGTAGAAACTCATTTTACATTAAAATCATTTAATCATTCTGAATAGTATCAGTAAAATACAGCTGTGTGCGTTTCCACTCCAGTCGTCGTTTCGCAGTATAAAAATGTTATGTACGTCCAATTGAGAAGCTTGTTTCCAAAAGGTACTAAAGACCTTTTTTTTTTTTCAAAATCGAGTTATGACCTTCCCGGGGATTTTAGGACCGAGTTCTTCACAAAAATGGAATGAGGTTGGAGCTAAAACTGCTATATCCCCTTGAAAAACTAGATTGAAAATTCAGTTTTATTTCAAAAGGTTTCTATATCCATCATAAAAGAGCACTTCCATCTGTTAGGGTTCAAAAAGTACTATATCCATTAAACAGTATAACTGGCTACAATATTTTCAGCATAAATTACTCCAGTATTTTGAGCATATCCATTATCTTATAGGATTTATCAACTTTCGAGCCATTTTTGAAGGGTTTTCAATTATTTAAACCATATTTTTTTTTTGTTTGTTCAGATCAGTTTTAATGGAAAGAATGTTGACATCCACGGTGAAACCTCCGAGGTGGCTTCCATAACATTGTCAAAAACTGCCACTCACGGCTTCGATAAAGCTTGGTATTTGGTGCCTTGTTTTTCGCTAATTTCGACTGAATATAAAGTGTGCAGTATCAAGGACTTTGTGTGAATTGAAAGAAAAGTTTTCTGTGGAAAAAGTGCGGGATGGAGAAGGAGGAGGAGGGTACCTTTTGGAAACAAGCTCTTCAATAGTTCTTCTTTAAACAATTAAATGCTTTAAATCAAATTTATTCATTCATTCACTGCTTAAATTCAGTGTTGCAAAAACACATTTTGATAAACCAAACACATTTACTTCCATCTCCTACAGTTTCTGACCCACACGGAGCCCCCTTCATTGGCTCATGGTTTTGTCCAAATTCAAGTTTTTCTAAATTAGATACAGATATATATTTTCCATGTATCTCTATTTCCATTTCTTTTGAATTCCATCTCGCCTAGTGGCACACAGATAACACTGATCCAGAGGGGTTTAAGGAGAAAATTATGAAATTTAAAAAAAAATTAACGGCCAGAATACATTAAACAATTGTTAGCTGTCCATTTCTCCATTTAAATGCCAAAATACTGAAGTAATAATTATTCTTCAACTATTCCATGGAAGAAGATAGCGCTGGGAGGTTCTGGTAGCTGAGGAGGCTCATTCCCTCTGTTCTCTGACGGCGAATGTCGGTGGCCCTGTTCAGAATGGTCACCGGCCACTAGGGGTGGGTCGGTACTGCGGTACCAGGACTGTGGAACCTAGTCTAACGATGGAACGGCTCCAGCATTTGTACAGTTCCATTCTGTACAAATGCTTTCCAAAGTTGCCGAGGAAAGGCTGTGTGTTGTGGCCAGTCCGTGATAGCAACTCTATTTTAATTTTGTCTGAAAGGAGAAGTTCTACAAATCACTATGAATAATTTTAAGTATTTTGTTAAATAAAACTATTTTTTTCAGGTTATTATTAGGTACCATGATACCGACCAGGTACAATACGGCTCCATAATAACAAGCCATACCGGTAAGGGAACTCTACCGGCAATTAGGAACGGTTACTTCCTCGACACCGTAACCATTGGAACCGTTCCAGAGAATATTTTGGACCGACACACCCCAACCGGCCACGACTACCTCCTAAAGCATTTGTACAGAATAGGGGTAGCCGACTCACTGACATGTCCTCTCTGTAGCTTGAGAGAAATGGACGCCTGCCATGTCATGAAGTGCCCAGCACTAGATGAGATTGGCGGATCAGCACCGGAGGGATCGGCATGTGATAAGTACTGAGTAGCAAGACGTCAAATGAACGGGACGGGAGTAGGATTTAAAAAAACCGTCCACTATTGTTCCTTATAACTACAACTTGAAAAGGGAAATGGAAGAAAACCATGTTTGTATTTCGGTGTTGGATTAGTCCACCTCATTAATCCTCGTCGATAAAGGTACCAGTTCTGTTAACATCTACTAGGTGAGACTCTGTTGGTCTTGACTATATTTCCACGGGAGCCCGCTAGATGTTGGGTGATGTAACTCCTGTGTCCCTAGTTCATTACATTTCGTAATGATGTTTGATTCGTGTACGAATTCATTTGATTGAAATTATATAATTAACGAAACAGTGTTAATTGCAATGCCCTTCTTTAATCAAACCCCCTTAACGCCTTGTTACTGTACTTTAGCTTGGAAAGCTTAACAATTACCTGGGAACGGAAAGAGATGAACTGCAAAACGAAATCAAGAATTGATATTGCAACTAATTTATCCCTTGTTTGGGGAATTTTAACTTCATCATTTTCCACAAAACGAGATGTCCAGGCGCTATGATTACCTGAGTGGGCCCTGAAGCCTTAATTATTTTCTTAGTCGTCTACAGGAAGCTTAAAAATATTCTTACGAGTTTCTCAATATTTTTCTTTAGTCTGGAATTTCGAATCGTACTTACAATTCCCGTCTCTCATTGAATTCCCTCTGTGTAACGCATAACCTAATGCATCACCGTATTAATATCATGTTCTTTCATGCCCACGTACAACATCAGTTCTTACCCTCGAGCACCTTTGAATCATTATGTACCTAATCAGTATTTCTAACAAAATAATAACAATTTTCTCTTAAGGTTTGCCCATATAATAATTTCATTGTAAGATAAACCTTGGTTTGCAGACGCTTTCTATCACGTGAATGAAAACTGAATGGCTTGAAATAGATTAGACTCTGCCCACACAAAATATGCTTTTTAGCCCTTGATTCTTTGTTTGTAATTTTTAAGTTTAGGCGGTGCTATTTTCAAAACCAAGTGCAATATGATTTGCTGTTGAATAAAACCATTGTTATTCCTTACCATGAAGGAACTGAACCATGTACATAATAAAGTACCTATATATATAAAAAAATAACTGAGTTTGTACCTATAGCTATTTGTGAAGTGTGAAATCATTATACCTAAACCATATGTGATATCAAATACCTATTTCATTAGTTGTATATTTCTTACTATAAGTACTATAAGGTAATGCGTGAATATTTTTCTTGAATAGTAAGAGTTCGGGAACGTATATATTATTTTTTCTTTGATTCAAAAAGGATTTTTCATTTCATGTAACAAGTTTTGTATTCCATCTATATATCTGAAGTCCTCTCACGGAATATCATTTTCAACTTAGGTGAGTTTTCGTGATTACGTTGTTTTAATGGATAGATACAGATTGATAGCATTCATTTAAAAGGGATTAGTAAAATATAATATGGATGTTTGTGGAGTTGGAGGTTGGAGTTCTTCGATAATCGCATAGTTAATCTGACGCTACCTCTTATATCTCCCAAAACTGGGAAACAATCGCTAGAGGGTATAAATGACTCAACTGAGATAAATATGGGAAATATATGGGCAGCGAAAGATTTACGGAACTCTTTCACATTGTTGTTATATTTCATGATGGCGCATTGTGCACACATCGAGTTTTCTGCGTCCATCAAGAGACTTTTTTACGCGTTGAACGAAAAGTGGCGGAAGCCGTACGCCATACAAGTATTTGGCTGGGCATGATGAACAACCTTGTGTCACGCTGCATCAGACAGAAATTGAGAAATTCGGGCGGGGATGATGGTTCTGTGTAACGGATGAAAAATCCAACTCCGCTGAGTTTAATTGATGAGATTTAACCCAGCTTGCATTCCTAGCCTAGGCTTGCTTCGAAGCCCTGACTCCCGTTGATGATGATGATGGTGAAAAAATGGTTAAAAGTTAAGAACGTCCTTGTGCAGTCGGCTGAGGAAGTTCTTGGCTTCAAAGAAGCAGGGCAAAAGGATTGGATGTCCAATGAGACCTGGATGAAGGTTGCAGAGAGGCGGGCCCTGAAGGCCAAACTCACAAACTGCAAGACCAGAGCCCAAAAGACTGAGGCACAATCAGTTCACTCAGCAAAGAATCGCTAAGTCAAGAAGAGCGCACGGGCAGATCGCAAGCGATGGATTAGCAGCTTAGCAGAAGATGCAGAGAAAGCAGCTCAGGCTGGAAACATGAAAGAGTTGTATGACACAACGAAGAAACTTGCCAAGAGAAGAACAGTCCAAAACCGTCCAGTGAAGAACAAGAAGGGAGAGATTCTCTCCAATGAGAAGGATCAGCTTGAACAATGGAGGGAGCACTTCAGAGAGGTTCTCAATCCACCTGTAGCCGATGTGGACGGGAATGTGGACCAGGGCCATACAGCTGGAAGAGAGGGAGCCAGAGTATTCTCCGACCTTGGCATATCCACTGCACCCCACTGCTGGGAAATCCTGGGGTCAACTTAAGAACCTGGCCAAGAACAGAGTCCGTTGGCGATCCTTTGTAGAGGCCCTTTGCTCTGACCAAGAGCCATAGGAAATAAGTCAAGTCAAGTAAGTTGCATTCCTAATAATGTTGGAGTTCACATGTGACAATCATTTACGATAAGACTTTCCCAACAAAAATTGATGATAAATTTCACACTCTCAGCCACTTCCCCGGGCTTTTAATGTGAAACAACGAAATGGGCTTAACAAGAGATTTTCATTGATACAGTGTATGATCCGATACTAGACATACACTAATGCTTCACTTACTTATGAACTTTTTACTGGTGCACATGAGTGCAACTTCACTTTAAAATGTTTATTCAATTCATATGGATGCTATTGGTATAAACCATGAAGTTGAATAACACATTTTGAAAGCTTCGTGATATCGAGGGTGCAGATAGAAGTCATGTGTGTGATCCTTAATCTACTCAAGGCAGAGCTGGTAGATGTCGCTCGGAGTAGCTCTTATCTCCAAGGGTTTGCAAGGGATTCCCCCTCTTTTGTGCAAGGTATTTCAGAGTCATATTGTTTGTTGAGAATGTTTTGAAGCTAAATCACCTAAATGTAATAAATATCTACCTTCATGAAACTATTTGAAATCCTCCTGTTATCTCACCTGTGTGTAAGAACTATTCGTCCTTCTACGGAGAGCAGAAACAACATATGCATCAGCTCGAAAGAGCTGTAAGCTCATTTCTGACTAATGATCAAGGGTACTGTTCATCGCCAAATCACTGGTTACATTTATCTCCTCTTGGAAAATCGGACATTCCAACTTCCCTGCTTCCCTTCTACATGAATATGGTCGAAATGCGCACAGATTTGTTGAGGGATCGGGGGTTTAACTTTGTCTGGGGCTTTACTTTTGTCGATTTTATTGTTTTATCTTAGGAACGGTATAAAAAGGAAAAATAAATATTAAGGAACACTGTTGTTTACATTACAGATAACATTTAAGTGTGTGAAAACTCACCTATCTATGAAAACCGAATCCAATATTTGGCTCACACCATATACCTTGTTTTCCGTCAATTTACTGGTCAATATTTGAAATATATAATCAATTATCATTATTGGATGGCTGAGATGTGTGGTAACTCGCCAATTTTAAAAACAAGTGCTTTTTATTGTAGGTTACCTTATGCATCATTATTAATTTGATCATGTCTAGAATCAGCCTGCAGAAGTTAGATGCTCTAGTTGATGCTTTACGCAGTTCAAGTGCTATTCGTAAAGAGAGGGTTTAGGGATATGACCATATCAATATGAGGGGTTTTCTACTCACTGTTACTTTTTGCACACAAATCGTTTTGATTTTATTGTTTAAAATTTAAAAAATAAGATTTAAGGAGTAAGGCCTTTTTAAGTGCATGCTGCTAGCTGGTAAAGAACAAATGATGTTCAGTAGTGTGTTTCCATTTTGATTTACTTGGGTTGGGTTAACTGGGGGCGGGGAAACGAAATTTTTCTATTATATTTTTGGATTTCATCTGATCTCTATAAAATTTCATTGTTTAAGAAGAAGTAAATAAATGTATACTTTTTCTAATTCACATTGTGGATATTCGTGTTCAACTTATCCACCTAATTAAAAATAATTATATTTACCTACTAGATTTTTCGTAAGAGTGTACACCCAATGGCCTGGTTCCAGCCTCACGAAAAAAACCATACATGTCTTGGAAGTTTTGATCGTTAGTTCTACAAAAAAATCTGCAATAGATTTTTTATTCACTTAATCAACACTAATAATTTGTTTTTTGTATTCAACTGAACATTTTTTGGTTTTTGGAAAACCGATAAGACTTGATTTGTATGTACGAGTGATTTTCTGTGAAACCACCGCAAATATTGCAGGGAAATTTTCCAAAATCAATTAAATTATTTTCAAGATAACTCAAGAGTGGTGAAATTCGTTTCGGCAGTTAAATTGAAGATATGTTAATCATTATCAAAAGTATTCTATGTATGTGAAAAAATCTGGACTTCAAGGGGAAGCATGTACTGCTATTTTTCGCGCAAATGGACAAATAGAAGAATCTTCGCCAATTTTTAGAGGTGGTCTGAAACATTAATACACTCTGCGTAGTTATACGTTGATGCTTGTCAGTGCTTGGACTTCTCCTCAGCATAAGCCTTTTCCCAATCTTTTCGACGTTCTGACTTTGTAAAATGTTCCTGAAAGAAGGGAATTACTTCTTCAGGTACAAAGGACTTACTTGAAGATTGTATGACGACTTCATATTTCAAATATGCGTTCTAATTGTGGTTAAAATGTGAGTGAAGCAATTGAAATTGATTATAGGCGGATATAATGACACATTAAAATATGGAAGTACAGAATTGAACACTGAATTAGTGTCGCAAACTTGATGGGAAGCACGATTTGTTGTTTCTCTTGAAAAATTTCCCGATGAGTAGGAACTGTACCTATTTGTTAGTGCTATAGAAGGCTTGTCCTGTCAAAGCCAGTTGAAAACGGTTGTTAAATCGCACTTCTTCCTCTTTATATTAAAAACATAATACTACATTTCTGTATCGATAAGACCTTTTTAAATGAACCAAACTTGCTTGAACACGATTGATTGAAATTTATATTTATTGAGGGAATTAGTATAAAATCAAAATAATGTTGTGGATCTGAATATTTCGGCAGTGTTTAGATCTTGAGCATTGGAGTTCAAACTCAAAATGTATTGTTTTTATGTCGTTACGAATAACCCGATCCATTTATAAACCAGTTAACGGCAGACTGACATACTTACTCGTATTTCTCATTAATAAATGCATAAATTTATATCAGTTTATGTGGCAGACCTGGAGGAACGTTTCTAGAAAAAAAAAATACCGATTTAGATTAAAGGGGTTGTGCTCGGAAGTAAGGCAATTCGAAGGGAAATGAAAGCACATCTAATTCTACATCGTCTAATTATTTACCGACCACGGTCTCAAAATTCTAGGTAGAAAGGTATGTAATTGACTGCTATATTTGATCTGCAATGGTACTATAGTTGTGTTCCCTTCAACCTAAAGCTGAATATGTAGATACCTACTCTCATAATCGAATGCACCCATTAACAATCAATTCACCTCAGGCTAAATTGTAAATAATGTTCCTTTACTTGAATGAGGAACTTCCATGACAATTATATGCTGTCTAAATCCAAGTATGGTTGTGTGAAGCTGGAAATATTTATTTATAGGCACATAGATAAATCCAATAGGCCTTGGAGAACTTGTCAGTTCTAATCGTTCGTTTCCCGTTATTTCGTAAATACTTTGGTTTCCTGGTATCAGCTTTACTCCGATGGCTTTTCTAAAGGTAGGTTTCGAACAGCTCATAGCTCTTCAATTTCTCTGCCGAATGCCCATTTGGAACATTTCAAATTACTGGAATTATACTGAACAATAGTAAACATTTATATCAGGCTTATTCAATGTATTGTTTGAATATTTGTTGTCAATTATTATTAACCACAGTCAATCATTGTTTAGGAGTTAATTGTTTGCAGATATACTAATATTGAGTGTATTCAATCAGTTTTAGCCAAGCATACGTACCACCCTTGTAGGAAACCACTTTCTTTGGTACCTTGTTCGTTGGGATAGAACAGAAAGAAATATTTTGGTCATCAAACATATTACGTATGAAATTTTCACTCAGTATTTCACTGTAATGGAAATCCTGGTAAATTGTTCATTGTTGGGTACTCCATCAAACAAGTAAATAATCCGTTATGGAACTTAATTTCTATTACTTACAGTCTTATTAACTTATACCTTGCCTCACGATTTCTCATTATTAATTCCACCATTCTTTCGCCTTCAGAGGTCTTATCTGTGTGTTTATTTAACCAATTTTGAATCCTGCAGTTCAGCAAATGCGTGTTAAATTCAATCAAGAGTAAGTCAGGCTGCACTTATTAATGAGGCTACTGATCACTTCTTTATAAATAGATTTCACTCGATATTTAAAAAAAAAATTTGAATATGTGTATTGGATAACCCAATATATGGCTGATCTGTGAGAATGTTTTGTTAACTCAATACCGAACTTTCTGCTGTGTTTGTTTAGTTGCTTGTCATTGCTGTTATTAATCTCTTGGGGCTTCCACTACACTTATGCTATCTACCATTTGCTAATGATTCTTAGTCTAAATTGATCTGTAAATTCGTTAGTATTCCTTTCAAAATTGTATTGAAATCTAGTCTGTTTATGCAATGAGGCTGACATTTATCGTGGGATGTATAAATATTGAGTTTCTTGGAATGCTGTGGATATTCATATTATGGAGACAATATCTTGAATGTACAGTGACAATATCTTGGATTATTGTGTGGCTACCTACGTTATTAAAACTTCGTCTTATTGGGAAAATGTAATTATTTCTTCCTTAATTTAATTTGAGTGGTATAAAAACTCAAGTTCAACTGTGGATAGTTAAAGTACGTTGTAACGTTGTGTACAAGCTGAAATCTACGTAAATTCTTCCCTTTTCTCTTGTCTGATTGCCTACGATTCTCTTCTTAACGTTACAATAGTTTTCTAGAAAAGGTATTTAATTATTTTTTGGGATACGTAACTCCTTGAGAAAAACGTAAGGTGTAATATATTTAATAACAACATTTATGGAAGTAATTTGGGAAACTGTTACCCCGATATATGTATCTTCTTGTGTTGGTTTATAGATTTCACAATAATTCGTTCCTTTGTCAAGTTAGAGGTATAATACAGTGATAATTTTTGGTCGTTTTGATTTGGGAGGGAGAAGGGAGAACGTCGAGCTGATGATCTATTTGTCTATAAATGGAAGCAGATCTATGTTCCTGAACGCAAGCGAAGAGGATAGAATTAATCCTATGTTTTGATATGAGGTGGGTTCCAATGTTTGGACAATAGTTATTCTATGGATTATAATTGTGTATGATACAGTAAAAGAGAGGAAAGCTTTGATATGGTACAAATCCTTTCAAGCTTAACCGGGTCTAGTATCCGTATGAGAAAATATCACGTTTTGAAATCGCGAAATTACTCCATTGGGTGCATTGAATAGCTCCAAGGAAGTGTGCTTTAAATATTTTTGGTAATGCGCTTGTGGGAGGTTTGGTCACGGAGGGTTTGTTCCAGCTGATGCGTCTGCTTGACACTCATCAAAAATAACTAATGACCGGTTGAACTGTTTTAAGGTGCAATTGTGTTAAGCCAGAAAAATCTAATCAGCACGTACGAACGAATAATACTTGATCGATTTACGGCTATCAAAAGCCCTTGAAGTAGGTTCCTTGATGTTCAACTATCAACAACGTTGATATATTAGACATTTAACTGTGCAACATACATTTTTTCTCGGCGCGGACGTTGAAAGCTCTGAAAAAAACAACTGAAATGTGTCAGCGTTTTTTTTTTTTGTCGAAGTGGTTGATTGCAACGGTTCATTATTTTCGATATTAATCTTAATAAAGGCATCTAGCGAAAAAATTATAATAATTTCATTGTAATTGTTGGTTATTCACTTGTAAAAGTAACTGAAGTTGAAAAAGATGATGGAATAACATAGTGGCGGCTCCTGCCCAAAAATGAGCTTTTCTCGCCCAAATACAAATGTCAACCGCCAATGTGCAAAGGAAATCAATCTTGTCCGCTTTCTCGGCCTCAAATCGTGAAACAAACGACTCAATGCTACCTTTAAAAGAAGTTCACTAATAGGTAAGTATGTAAATACCTAAAAAAAAATTTCGAAATGAGTTCACTCTACTGTCTAGTAAACGGTAGAGTGGAGTACTCTACTACTGTGGTAGAGTGACTTTACTGTACTGCTTCCCCCACCACCAGAAATCAGACTCTCCTGTTCAAAATCGTCTAGAAACCCTGAGCTTATGCTGTAAGGTACGGAAGTTGCTGCCTGTAGCCAGGTGGTCCAGTGTCACCGCTAACATCACCCTTGGGCTTATGGCATCCCTCATTACAGTGTCCTGACGTTGGACCAAGGGCAAAACAAGTTCCAGCAAGCGTTCAAAAGCCTGAGGAGGCATCCTCATTGCAAGAGTAAACTCTTGTTGGTCTTCAAACATGAGCTCCTTCAGCAGAATGGCTGATGCTCCATGGGTCTCTCTACGACCGATCCAACTCCTAACCCACATCCTTTTTTCTCTTCTTTCTTCCTCCCTCAACATTTCTTCCAGTTCATACAACAACAAACCCGACACGTTCAATAAACTTCTGCTCACTTTTCCAACGTTCCTGTTTCTGTTCGCCATTTTTCCTTTCAGACCAAGAACAAAATATATCGACAGAACGAACTTAAAAACAATCACAACGCAATTCTCGGCATCTGAACGACCCAAGACGAGTTCGCGGTAGAATAGAGTAGGTGGTTAATTGGGCGGTAGAGTGAAGAGGACTCTACTCTACCGTCAACTCTACTCGTGTAATTTAAGCTTGAATTGTGTAAATTAAGCTTAAGGGTTGAAGTTGCGAATCGTGGAGCGATTTATACTTGCCTTTGAGGTTTGTTGTAGTCCTGCCAATAGCGGCATTGGCGCCCTGCATCGTGAATGATAACTCTTTGCTCCACCGACAATTTAGAAAACTCACGTTTTATATTACTTTCTGTATTCATCGCGTATTTAAAGCAAATAAAGTTCAGTCACAATGATTGAGGACACCCAACTGAACATAGGGTAAGAGTGTTTTTTTATTCTAGCGCACTCTAGCAGGGCTAGAGCAGGACTACGTGTGCTCCTGTGTAAGCTCTCTGAAATTCATCGGGGACATTTTATTACTTAATGTGAAAAGGCACCCTATATTCAGGACTAGAAGTTATCTTATTGAAAAACGCTGCAAATTCTTTCACTGGGGTTTATTATTCAATTTGCTTGCATTCATGATTTGAATTTCTACTAAGCTTTGGAGTGTGCGTGTTTCACAAGTGATAGAGCGATTATTGAATTTCAGGAGGCACACAAATATGATCAACTGATCAATCCAAATGGGTATCAAACTAAATTTGGTCAGAAAGAACAAATTATCGACGCTGCAACACCCAATGCTACGGCGAAATCAGATTGGGTTGATAATACACGGCGCACAAAGCAACCCCTCCTTCAAGACCGGGAGGTCGTGCGGGTCATTGCATATCCTCGCCCCTGACCAAGACAATGCCTCCCCCGTAGCTTTCCCAATTTTCAAACGTTACCTAGGTATTTTGGTGTGTTATTCAATAATGAACCATTGTTATCGCTCTTGAAAAAAAAAAAAAAAAAAAATTCTAACCCCCCCTGAAAATTTCATGGTTTACGTTTCAAACAGTGTAGAATCCGAGTCTTCAATAAAAATTTTTCCGTCCGTTCGCCGTACGTCGTTCTTCGTACGCACGATATCTCCCAAACGGCTGGAGGAAAAGATCTGAAATTTTCAGGAAAAATCCATTTTGGTCCGGCGACGCCCCAATTATTGAGCCAGCTCTCGCACTTAATTTAGAGTGCCCTTTAAGGGTTGCCAAAGTTTTGTAAACTCCCTAAAAACCTAAAAAAAAATCAAGGCGGCCTAAATTTGTACTCTTTTTGAAGAGCACTCCACGAGGAATCGAATGTGCCCCTCCCCAGGTCCGTAGGTCAAATCATTCCCGATCTATGGCCCGATTTATGGTGCCAACATTTGCGTTATTTTGGTTTATTATTGTTTTTGTGTTGATATCAGTAACCTAGTTACGTAGTGATGTAGTAATGTGGATACTGGAGAGAACTCCTAAAAGGCTTTGTAGCCGCTACACAGTTTGAAGCATTCTGGTTACCATAAAAAACGCTGCCAATTCTTTCACTGTGGTTTATTATTCAATTGGCTTGCGTTCATGATTTGAATTTATACTAAGCTTTGGGGTGTGCATGTTTCACAGGTGGTAGAGCGATTATTGAATTTCCGGAGGCACACAAATATGATCAACTGATCAATCCAAATAGGTATTTTGGTTGAGAACAGACTTACGTGCTCTATGCATATCTTCTGAAATTCAATAATCGCTCTATCACTTGTGAAACACGCACACTCCAAAGCTTAGTAGAAATTCAAATCATGAACGCAAGCCAATTTAACAATAAACCCCAGTGATTTCTTTTTGATCGCAGTAACCTAGTGATGTAGTGAATGTGGATACTGGAGTGAACTCCTAAAAGGGTTTATAGCCGATACACGGGTTGAAGCATACTGATATGCATGAAACGCTGCAATTTCTTTTACTGGGGTTTATTGTTCCATTGGCTTGCGTTCGTGATTTGAATTTCTACTAAGCTTCGGAGTGTGCGTGTTTCACAGGTGATAGAGCGATTATTGAATTTCAGGAGGCATACAAATATGATCAACTGATCAATCCAAATAGGTATTTTGGTTGAGAACAGCGTTACGTGCTCTATGCATATCTCCTGAAATTCAATAATCGCTATATCACCTGTGAAACACGCACACTCCAAAGGTTAGTAGAAATTCAAATCATGAACGCAAGCCAATTTAACAATAAACCCCAGTGATTTCTTTTTGATCGCAGTAACCTAGTGATGTACCTAGTGAATGTGGGTACTGGAGTGAACTCCTAAAAGGCTTTGTAGCCGATACACGGGTTGAAGCATTCTGATATGCATGAAACGCTGCCAATTCTTTCACTGGGGTTTATTGTTCAATTGGCTTTCGTTCGTGATTTGAATTTCTACTGAGCTTCGGAGTGTGCGTGTTTCACAGGTGATAGAGCGATTATTGAATTTCAGGAGGCATACAAATATGATCAACTGATCAATCCAAGTAGGTATTTTGGTTGAGAACAGATTTACGTGCTCTGTGCATATCTCCTGAAATTCAATAATCGCTATATCACCTGTGAAACACGCACACTCCAAAGTTTAGCAGAAATTCAAATCATGAACGCAAGCCAATTGAATTATAAACCCCAGTGAAATAATTTGCAGCGTTTTTTATTGCAGATTCGGATTCTACACTCTTTCAAACGTAAACCTTGGAATTTTCGGGGGGGTTAGAATTTTCAAGTGCGATTACAATGGTTTATTATTGATTAATAAACCAAAATTACGGGCAAGCCCAATGACAATTGGAAATAATCAGCCCACAGCATCAAACACAAAACAACAAGCGATATAACTTCTTGGCACCGAAACAATAAGGATTTAAGCTTATTGATTGAGTCATAAAAGTAAATTTCAGAGAACTGGTCAACTAGTTACCTTACTCGGAAGCTGGTGTGGGAGAGACTGGTAAATACCTCGTTCGTGAACAGTTATTTAAGAAAATGAAGTTGTTCATCTTAAAGTCTCTCGAAAAGTACCTTTTACAACAGCTACGTACCGATGTTCATGTAGGATCCGCAAGTTGTACTCAACGACTTGATGATTTTAGTCAATAGGTACCATTCTTGAATGTAATATTCATTAGGGATATATCGGGAGAACCTGTGGTTTGTTTGAAAGTATCAGAGCTTTTAGGACGGTAAACTCAGGGCATTGTTCATGAGAAAACGAAATTCTCTTGGCTCAATCAGGAAATCGTCAATGTGATTGGTTAGGTTCAGTCTTCCAACGCAGAACAATCCTTGGACAACCATATCATTCACTCTGTGGAGGTGGGGTCCACATAAATTGTAGGTGTAAGGCCACGGCTCCACTGGCCGTAGCTGATCGCGCTACAAAGTGCAGTTGGTAAGTCGGAGAAATGAGAAGGCAGGAAACAAACGGAGGTGGCTTCACTAGCGACAGTCTGCAGCGTGAAACATTTGACAACGCGCCACAGAATGTAGAGTCGCGCGCAAATGGAACCGGTCCTCCATGGCCGCGGCTCCACTGGCCGTAGTTGATCGCGTCGTAATTTTCGCGCGTTACACGCGACAGGTGGGTGGCTCCTCGGGCAACAGAGAACCAACTGCAATCCGTCGCGCCACCATGGCTTCACTAGCAGTAGAAGTCAGTGTTCTGGTAGACGTGACAGATAAACGATCATACCGCAAGTTACTGAGACGCGACCGACACTGCAGTCTACAGTTAGTGACGCAAGGTAGTGGCAGCAAAATGTAGCAGTAGAATGTAGATGAACTAGGCTTCATGAAAAAGGGCGCCGCAGAAAACTTGGACGGATTCAAGAAAAGACAATTAGCGTCGCACCACGTTTTAAAATGGTTTATGCACTTTTTAGTATCTTTGTCAGAATTAAAGCGGTAAAACAGTATCAAGTGGACATCAATTAGTAAGCATTTACCTTTGAATCAAGACCCCTTACATCCATTACTGTATAACAAAAAGCGAAGCGACACAGTTCACCTACGCCTAGGAGCTTTCGACATCGCGATAGATAATATGACAATGTGTTACATACAAGAACCATTATCTTACGTTCACTTGGAAAGTTCTCCTAGAATGCCAAGACAGGAAGATCCCAACGATTTGAGCAGATATGGGTGGCAACTGTGGGATTGATTGGCTTTTGCACACCAGGTCTTAACAACTTCCAACTGGTTTTCCAGTTTCAAGGAAATGTTCCAGTTTCAAGGAATGGGTTTCAACCCTCATCACGAATTCCTGGGATGCGATCAAATTAGTTATTTTCTATTCAGAAATCCATGTTGTTCAAAGTATTAAGTAGTAAGTTTGTATAAAAAGGGTTTTACGGACTGAATTTCGTCATTGGCACCAATATTCATCTTGCTAATAATTGATATTAATGATAGGAAAGAACAAAAAGAAATTCAGCAGTTCTTTAACGACTTGTGGGAATGGATAAAACCTTTAATTAAAAAAGGAATTGTAGTAGTGATTCAATCACACTTTTAGGAAACATCCTGAATCTATCGATTGTGAAACAGCATTTCCAACATGCTACCTATTTTCCCTCGTTTGGAAAAATTTCCGATCTACCAGCTCTTGTGGCGTCCTTTGTGGAAGACAGATAAAGAAGATGATACCTTACACATCACTTTTTATCGACTCAAACTAAATGCGTCTCTGTAAACAACCATCAACAAAGTGGCGGAAGTAGCTGACGTGCAAGGGGGTGAGGCACAGTTGTAATACGTAATAATTGTATCCTTATGATGATACCAAAAGTTTGAAAAATCAAAATTCTAGTCCCAACTTCGAAACTGTGCACAAAGTAGATAGATAGAATTTTAATTATAATTAACAATTTCTACTTAAATCACTGTTCCAAGTCTAGCTATGTCAGTCATCCATTATCTAATCTCATCGACTCATCGACTACCTTGTCTTGCCTTCTATGCATCCCATAAAAATACCACCATTTAAATTTCAGTGCATCAGATCGATTTGCGACAGAACTAGAAATAAGGATCACCAATAATCATTAATCTCCATCCCTAGTAATTGGCTTCTGGATGTTCAAAGACAGTTAGAAAACTTTGTCTTAAATATAACTCTATGGCCACCCACCTAGTCGCTTTAGTAAAAACAAAAGGAGATATCAAAGCTTACAGCTAAAGAAATTTTGCCAGCTAAACCATGGGCACCATGGGGTACTCACCTTGAAACGTAAAACAACAAATTTTGAGGGGTAATAAAAATATTGTTTTTTTTTCTTACTCGATTACAATGGTTCATAATTGAAAATAATAAACCAAAAGTTAGGAATAGAACTATGTTAACGAATAAAACCAACAATATGAGATGGGGCGGAAGGAAAAACTCGGGTTACGGATTTCATTGATTTTTGAAACATATTTAGAGCACGATTTTGAGCAAAATTTTGTATTTCTTAAAGAAATCCAAAAAAAGAAATAAAAAATAAACGTGTTCAGAATGTTAGGAATTGTTTCGGGATGACTCAAAACGGTGTTTCGTTTTTTTCCTTAAACATTGAAAAATTTTTATTACTTTTATACTTACTGCAATAGTTAGAGGTAGAATGCAAGTGGAAATTTTGATTTCAGATCAACACATTTTTCTCGAAATGTAGTTCCACAAAATGCATTCGCTAGCATATTACAACGGGAGCAATACAGCATCATAAAATAAAGTTGGAAAATTCTATGAAGCCTTGCTGTCGAAGTTTTTATGCGTTGATAATGCAATTTAGTTCAATGTGCGGCGGCTTTCAGTTAAGTGGATGGGTTGTAGTGAGATGGGGTAGGCCAGGGGGGCGGCAGGAGAAAACTCGGGAGTCGGGTCGGGCCGGCTCTGGCAGTATCCGCCGGAACGTGATGCCTCTCAGAGCTTCGTCGTCCCTCAGAAAGAGCCCGACCTCCGACCACGTCAGACCCCCTGTCATGTGAACGCCCCCACCTGGCCCGACGATATTTGGCATCGCGCCTGGATTCTGAAGTCTTTTATTCGATCTTTGATAGATCGGCTGACTAAACAATTAGGATTTTTGGGATTTCGTACAGCGAGGAAATTCCCAGGCAAATGACGTCGAACGAAACATTCGGCAAGACTTGAGACAGCTTGACATGTACAAGACCGTGCGACAAGGGGAGGCGTCCCTGCAGTATAGGATCCTCCCTCAGGAAGACACCGGGGGTCGGATCGCGAGAGCTAAAAGGCTCCGGAGAAGCAGAATCGCCTGCATCCTCATCGCGAGCCTCGTCGTCGGCTGTCTGACGGTGACGGCCGCCGTCATCATCCCCATACTTCTGACGACGAACATCGTCGCTCTCCCGGCCAAGTTTCAGACGTTCGCATTATCGACGAAACACGGGAAATACAACTTGCAGGGGGCTCAGTACATTGCGATCCTTCCCGTCAAGGAAGCACACTTCAAGGAAATCAGAGTCTTCCAGGCGGAGCATCACAATCAAACTGATAAAACAAGGGCGCTGTTTTTCAAAGAAGATTGGCCGAGCCTCCCTGCATGGAAAGTAAGTAATTAACTATTCCAGTAGTACTTCCTGATGTTTTTTTTTAAATTAGCTATTATAGTTTTTGAAGAAACAGTACTTCCTACTTCCAATAATTGATACTATCTAAGTCATTACTGAATTCAACAAACAATTTTTAAATGAGCAAAATCTATTTCAACACCATACCCACATGAATGCGTTTGTTTTTTCAACTATAGGTCTTCAACTTTGAAATTCAAATTCAGTTACTTTCAACTAACTTCAAACAATTCAATAATCATTGAGTCTTATGGGATACTTAGTTACAATTTTGTTTCGGGTGGTTTACGATGAATTACGTTTTTGAAGTACTCAGAAAACCCACTTTGAATTCTATAAATATTATTCTTTTTATAAAATAAAAAAATGTTGTGAGTTGGTTAACATTTTTAATTGAAGAGGGTGTGCTACACAAATATTGCTTAATTTAAGTATCTTATTGCCAAGTTTTTGAAACATACCGTTTCGAGTTGAGAGCGTCAATTAGGCGGCGTAAATTTGGAGAAAGAAGTTATTTGAATAGCTTTGACGGTTTTAATTTCAAGAATTCATAATACGGTAAACCTTCACATGACTCAGATATCACAATCACTGAACATAATTCTTTCGGAAAACTAACATATAAACAGTTTACGACCGTCGATGAATTTATTCGAGTATTATACTCAATATAAAAACATCGGTGCTATACATTATTTAAAAAAAATCTATCTGAAATAAAATACAGAAAATTTTCTTAGCTCAACTCCAATGTCCAATTTGAAGTTACCGACAAATATTTGCTACCATGCCCAGTGCAACTTAGCAAGGAAGAACACACACTAAAATATAATAAAATCAGTACTCAATTTTATAAAAAATTTTCCTCATTTAAATTAACATTCTAATCTAAATTATCTAAACATTCCTAAAACTGATTGGACACTATAAAATTAGCTATTTATTCTTCGACGGATTTTTAAAATTAGATTGTTGAAATCTACTTATCTTGAAACGAAATACAATCAAGTTTATGAATTTTTTCTTGGTTGATTACAAACGTTCATTATTGCAAATTATAAACCAAAAATGAAGAGTGTAGCTCCAAATGAGTTGTATCCAACGATCCCTCTTTTTTTTCACTAACAAGGTACCTACTTTTAATATTCAGTTTTGTATTTATTTAGCTACCGGCGAGTTGTCTGAAATCAGCACCAGAACCTCGAAAAAAGTGAACAGGGTGACCTGAAAAAAGTTCATCAAATTCCGGGAGTGGATTTTATGACACATCCCCAACAAAAAACGCCTCAGACATGATTTTTAACTCGCTTTTTTCTTACTTTTTGATGACTTAAGTTTTTTTTTTCCTCAAACTATAAATTTCAAGTCACCAAAGTCTGATATTGCTACTTACTCATTAATCCCTCTAGATGATGAAATATTGAGTAAAAACTGTTTTTAAAAACTTCAATTTTTAAAGAAAAAAAAAAAAAATAGTTTTTTCAATAAATAAAAAAAAAATAAAAACGTTATCAGGAAAACCTGAATAGGACCTATCACCTTCAGATATGACGCTTAATAAGACCATAAAAAAGCAGAGTATCTAGTTCCAAAACAAATTCGAAGTACCTAGCAAGTACCTAAAGTTTACTCCAAAACCCCCTAACTTCTTTTCAGCAGTTTTACTAAAAATTTCTCTAGTCAATATTTGAATAAAATCCGCTCTGAACTTGAGGTTGATCGCACTTAACACTCAGTTCGCGAACAGGATGACCGGAACCGTATCATGTAACTGAAAGATTGCTAGCGGGTGGGAGGAGATACTGCTCATGTATGTATAAACGGGGATCATCGAAATTTCTGTGTGAAAGAGGAGCTCTATTATTTTCCAAAACTCTGAGCCTAACCAAATTGTGTTGATTGCACCGTCTACTGTATTGTATTATGTATTATTTTGGTTGTTCACTTTCTATAGTACAGGCAATATTATTATAGAAAGGAGCCACCCCCAAATCCCTCAATCACGTGAAGTTTTAATGTTTACTGGTAATGTTGGTAATGTAGACAAGTGAAAAGTACCTAGGTTGAAGAAAATTGTCTTGTGTTTCTCCTATTTTCTAACAAAACTTGATAAAAGCAAACTTCGGAAATAAATTAGGATAAAGGTGACCCAAAAACCAAAGTATGATGTTTCCAGAAAAATATAAACCCGTGAGAAACCCATCACCGTGAAATTGACCATAAATAGTTTCTAGAAACCAATGCATATTAGGGAAAAAAATATGCAAATATTACCGAATCCGAACTCTAGTGATCACCATCAATGCCTAGGTTAGGTTCGCTAGCCTATATCATAATTATGCATTATGAATAATATAGTCATTTCTCTTTTCCAATCCAATGGCGTTAGGTATCTTAAACAAACCGATAGCTCATAAGAAATTTATGAAGTAGGAAATTCACCTTTCCTCAATGACATGCTACATCGAAGGTAGAAAAATGTATAGGTGATCGTTGAGAAGTTAACCTGCAAAATTGCCGAAAACAATAATCTGATTGGAGTTTTGAGCATGTAAAGGATTTGACAATGACGTCACAAAACTAAACTTGATGATTAAAAATCAAGTGGAGGTTTTGATTTCGGAAGGGCCATATTTTTTTCCTGTGCAAGATAACGGTTGTTGAACGGCCACGAAGGAATTTTGGCCAATCAGCATTCATTCCATCTTCGACGGAGACAACAACGTTATTGTTCGAGTGTTCAAAAGCTATTCGTGAAGTACTCAACATGGAAGAAGCAGATAGAAGCGCCTTCTAAGTTGCACTACGGTCAATATCTAGTGGGACTTAACAATGCTAATAAAATCGAATGATCAGTGGTAATATGATAAATCAAGGAAGGACAATTCTTGATACTCCTAGGCTAGTTGATTAAAACATTCGCAACGTACTTCTGTACGGTGAATACCTGCAATCGTTGACGGTGTTGTGGAATAAATTCCTGAACCCCAGGGAATCTGTTTGAGGGTTGAAAAAGCCACATAATTCAAATAACAAGATCCATCCTAAGTAGTGAAAAAGCACTGGTGTCAGCTTCTTGTTCTTTGACAATATGACTGCGCCATTATACCTATTTTCTTCGATATTGAACTATTGACATTTATGCTAAACTTCACTAAAGCAACATCTACAACCTCCTGATCAGGTCCCACTTTTGACGAGCTGGTCAAACTCTCAACAATAATTAAAGTTGACTTCTGGAGTTGTGAAAAGTTGGATTAGTAAACTTGCTTGAAGGCCTAGCCTTTTTTAATTAGTCGGCGAGCTAGCGGCCATTCATCTTTTTCAATTAACTTGAATCATCAACCTAATTTAATCGCTCAATGGATTAATAACGTCCGTTTAGGCCGCCAGATACATATTTATGTAAATTCGTTGCCAGAAGTTTGAAGAGGTAAACGGGCGGGATGCGTCAAGTTGAAGGAATTGAGTTTTAAATGAGACCGTCCTATCAACTTTCCTAGAGTTGCAAGTTGAGTCAGACTGCCTGCGCCGGGTCACTGAAGTTGTTTACTTCAAAATCGCTAATTGTTCGGATACAGGGCGACCCTGGAGCGGCGAATGGTGAATATTTTATCGAATTAACATCCGCGCTGCATTTCCCATTGGGTTTCCTAATTGTTTTTCGAACTGAAAGGGGAGTTTGCGACCCCGTTTCGCGTTGCCCGAGCTGTTGCCTCTCCATTAGAGGACACTCGATCCTATGATTAATTGGTGCTGTGTTATACTTCGGGAACCGCGGGAGGTATCATAGGCGATAACTGGCTAGCTGAACTTGCCGCACGACCTTCTTCCGTTCGTACAACGAAACAAAATAAATGGAATTATTAAGCTCATCACAATTAAGGTCATATTTTAAAACGTAAACAATTAATCAAAGATTATCATCTCCTTAATAGATAATCTTTCTGAACAGATAACTTATTTGGATGGGGTAAAACAACTTGCTTGTCATTAATTTGCACTGTTTTGCAAGACAAATCGATTCAAAACCTGATGAGTGAGCGCATTACAAAATAAAATACACATACATTTGGGAATATTAACAAATTTTTGCAGTAGCCATGATAATCTCTTCTCGTAAGTTGATCGTGTTACAAGCTATATTAAATCTTGTGTAAATAGATGATACATAACGCTGACCATGGGTGCCGAATTATCCAAAACTTTGGTCGGGGCTCGACAAGGCGGGGGGGTTGGGGGGGTCTGGAATTTAACGAATTTCTTGCTAAAAGTAGCCATTTTTAGGCCCTTTTGGATGCTTAAAAAGAACACTATTCTATCCTTAAAGTATAGTAACTTTGCTAAACAGCTACTTTTTTAATTTGTGATGAGTAATAAACAACATTAATAAATCAGAACGGGTATAAAGTTCCTACCCTGGGGATGTGTAGCGTAATACCATTAAAATTTTAAGATTTTCAATAAGAAAACTATTGGTGGCCGGGCCCCACCATCTCTTATGAAGTCGGTGCCCATGACGATGACCATTTATAATTAAGAATCAAAGGATGCATCGTATAAGTCGCAACTCTTTTTTGAAAGCAGCTATTTTGTGCCTGGCGTAGGCCCATATCAAGAAGTCGACCAGACGTCCTATTAGCCCTGATTAAAATGTTTCCGCAGCATAATGAGTCCAATGAATTCATAAGTATTCATGTTGTTTAGTTTGGTCCAGAAATATAGTGAAAACGATTACGAGATCAGCCAACCAAACTCAGACTAGACGTGATGGGAAACGAGCCAAAAATAAAAAATAAAGAACAATTGTTGATGCTATGCAGGTTGGTTATGAAAACTGTATACATATAGTGTCAGATATTGTTTATTACGTTTTATTATATAAAGAAGACCCTCCAAATTATTTCAAAAACATTTAATGTTTCTGCATTAGATATCCCTTCTGTTTCTACCACTCAACTGCAGATAACCGATACCTTCGCCCTTAACCATTTACGTTCTTAATCTAACCGTAAATAATATTAGCTGTATGAAATCGCTAGAATGGATTATCTAGTACTCCATTCCTCCTTCTCACAGAAAATTCAAAATTTCAGGGGTTTCTTCCACAACTAGACTAGCATTGGGATAAAATAAATCAAGCTTTTCATAATGACGTTCTTGATCTCAAACACGGACACATATCTGTATACTTTCTCACGGATTTGGTCTACGACTGATCTGAATTGAATTTATACGCATTTGTCTTCATGTTTGAGTTCCCACACCCTCCTGAATCAATTTTAATTATCGTCTCTCTACTGATGAAGCCTTGCTTTAGGGGGAAGTCGTACGAACTGAATATGAATCCATTTCAGACTACTCGAAAACTGAATTCGTGAATAAACCATAGGTGTTTAGCCTGAGATTACAATTTTGATTTTGCTTTCCCTACCTACGATTCCTAACCGATTTGCTTGATTTTTTTATGTGTTCATTCTCAATTTTTCTTTAGTAATTCAAAACCTTGCAACATTCGATGACAAATGAAAGTACAAATTTCATTACTTGTGGCATGACGTACATTTAGTTTTATGTATACACGTCGAATCACCGTTTCTTATCACGTTCAGCCATCAGGGGAATGGGGGACGTAGCCAGCCTTCTGTGAAATGAGGTCCATACTCACACTAAGGACAACTCCTTTCCACAAGGAAGGCTTGGCGTGGTAGGAAATAATATAAACGCTGCACTCAATATCTGAACTCAAGCGGCGATCGATATTATTTATCGTTCATAGGACCTTGAACGAGAATGATGGATCTAATGACACTGTGCCTGTAGAGATTTTTATATGATATTACGATACTTTCCAAAATTTATAACCTCTTATATAAATCTATTACTTCATCCAGGATGAAAGAATGGTACTTACCCTGAAGTAAGTAAATATTTGGTGTAAATAAAAGAGACCATATACAGTATGGCATATTGGCATTTTCCTTCCCAGACTTAGAAATATTAACCTCTGTTTTGACTATTTACGGTATTGATTACTTTCATAATATAAAAAAAGCTGCAAATTCTTTCACTGGGGTTTATTATTCAATTGGCTCACTATTTACGTTCAAATTTACGTTCAACAAACACCACAATCCATCCATACAAATTTTTCTGATGTCTTACGAGTATTTTCAACAACTTTGCTGAACTCCACTCTTCAGAGTTTATTCAACGGAAAACCTATTAATACATTCCGGTTCAACTTTTGGATGATTAGTCCGTTACTCTTCGATTTGACGTATGCGTTAAGATTCCTGAGAAGGATCCCTTTGATTTTCTAAGTTGCAAAACTCTGGCTTAGTAAAATGACTCACATCTTGGTCAACGTAACAACAAAACTGTCAATGAGGGCATAGGTTAGCGTTCTATCCCAATACATCAAGCTTTGCTTTTTTTTACCTTCTCCTGTGACGTATCGCTCTGTTTTTAACCGCACAAAAAGTTGCTTCATGTTAATTCAATCTGACAAGTTTGTTCTTTTTTTTCATATTTACGTCAGCCTGACAAGTTTGGTGAGCTGATTCAACCGGCCGTCGACGAGAAAAGAATTTTTCGCCGTAAGAAATAAAAACACCATCACGCAATTTGCCTATAAATTGCTTGTTGAGAGGGTGACTTTACATTATGCCACGTTGAGACCTATTGGTACAGCGGTGCTCGGGGACTAATTCAAAGCCGGGGGAAGGCTGGTGGTGGTGGTTTACTTCTTTGGATCCTTGTGGGTGACTCATCGCATATTCAAAGCCTCTCGGGGTGGAAAGTTTGAAGAAAATATTAGGCAAACGCTGAGGAGACAAAGAAAGATTTTTTTTTGTATTTTCAATCTACTCATCTAGAAACCTGTAATTCATAGCCAAGTATAACTTAAACCAGAGGTTCAACATAAATTTGAATGGTGAGCGACAGAATACTCTTCCGTACTCAACTTTTGACTCATCCTGCATATACTTGGGCTATTGGAAAAATTTACTATTTTCGTTCACTTTTATTCCTTCCATTAGCTGAATTTATCTTTTGGTCAGGCATGATTAGTGAAAAAATGATTATTTTTCAGAAGTGAAGTTGATAAGGTACTATCTAACGCTTTACCTGTACATCGCCTGCAAATTTCATGAAAATCAGATCTAAACGTTATGACATGTCTGATGCAAGAATATAATGTTCACGCATTAGCAGCAGCCAAAAATGATACGATATTGTTGAATATTGTATTATGAGGAGATCAAACCGTCTGTCCCTACCAAATTTAATACACTGGAATTTAAATTTGAGCATATACATTGATTGATTAATGAGCAATGACACTCATAGGGTAATATCTACATTTCAAGAGTACAAAGTCAAATTTTATCGTACAATTTTGACCTCTTTGTCATTAGAAACGTTAATTACTTGATCTGGATTAGTTATAGTTGCTCATTTCCAGTTTTTAGCAATCACTCTTTTCTTTTTTGATCTCACCCTATGCCCAATATCACTTCAACACCTTGTTATATCCTTGAATTTCCACTCAATCACCACCGGAGAGTATGTCGCAGCCCTGAAGAAGGTTTTAAATAAATTGAAAGCTCGGCAAAGAGAAGTTTCAATTGAGATATGACCCTGATTCTCACAATAAGACACCTTTCAGAATCGTGGGTTATTCGTTACTTACACTTACATGAACCTTGTTACAAGGATTAGCATACGGACAGGCAGACAGGGTAGTACTATAGATGTTTGGAAAGGCCCAAAACGTAAGACCTGAGGGAATGTTGTGATTTTTTGGGGGAAAATCAGTGTATTGAATCGTTCAGCAATTATCTCAACACGTTTTAATTCAATTGCCACTACTTCTATCATGAAACATCACCATCATGTTGGTGCTGATTTTGGTTTTCCCAACAGACACACTGTTGGCTACCACGATCACCAAATCAGCAAAACAATTAGGCCGGCCGTCTCGTTGAGGGGCGGTGAATCCCCACCTGTTGGTAGCTACACAACAGGCCCTCTATCAAACAGCGCCTTGTTCCAACTCCGGGCTAATTAACAATCGTCTAATCCTGTTGAACTTAAGCTCAGCTCACCGCGAGTTGAATAATTTCAACGCGAACTTCTCGGCAGAAGCAAGTCAGAGATAAAATCGGAATTGAATCCCCAAACAATACAGCAGCACCTAACAAGACATTGCTCAATTCGTTGTCAAAATCGAGGACTCAAAATAAAGAAAAACAGGCTTCACCAACCACTAAAGGCTCGATTTACTTTATTATGTCATCCATAACCAAATAATAATAAAGTCGATGGAAATACCTAATCTTGTATTAGGCTTCTCTCCTCCGCAGTTCACAGGATTGTGTAATATGCTTTATATTATAAAAAGTCACAAATACAGATACCCTACCATGCCGGGAGATCGGAAAAAATTCTTCAACCCAGCTTCTCCAAAATGAGAGTTGTTTGCCTCAGGATCTAGGGGTAAACTCCCGTCGAAATTAGCGGAACCGTTAACCTTTTCCGTTTGGAAAAGAGGAATAGGTAGTTGGCAACTTAACAAATTTTGTAACGTACATCAAATAAATATTTGTAGGCATTTTGATTCTCTCTCTGCAAATGACCCTTAAATACATTACCTGAATATTGCTTGGGAGTACAATTGCATGTTGACAACATCAATCGGCTAAGGGAACAGCATCTCAAAGCGTAAAGGTTGACACTCTTGTGAGGGAACTCATTTACACATTTTGCCAAAATAAAGCTCAACTGCCTTTTGATTCACGGCCCATTTGATTTCGTGGGATTTTCTCGCTTACTCATTGCCATTACATTGCTGACTGGATTCTTAGAATTTTCGCATTCATAGCCTGAGTGCTAAGACTTGGAAATCTCTACATGCTTATAAAATATTGCATGCGGTTCGATGTGCTTTGACGATGATTCAATAGTCTCTCGTAGAAATTTGTTTTTCTAAAAAATGATCCCAGGATACTATCACATCTTCGTCCTCACTTCCCTTCCAGGGTGAAAAATGAAAAACCGTGTGGTCGTGTGAAGCAATTCCTCGAAGTTTTTACCATGAAAAACCTATCCCAACCATGTCAAGGACACGATAGGCCCATTCCAAGAACCAGAAAATGACATCCAGGACCGCAAAACGGGTCAGTTGTCCTGATCAATAAAACTATTGACTCTGTCTGCTCCATCTAAGACATTTAGTGCAGCTTTTTCAATAAATGGCCGACCCTTCGAAAGTTCGTTCCCATTTAGTAACAATTGAGGCATTCCTAACTTGTGCACCGCCTTGCTTTGTAGATCTCGAACTTTTCCGCTTCAGGGTTCACACCTGAAATGGTGAAAACTTCTTCGAAATCATCTCCCACTCTGCTCATCTGACGTGCTCAAGGCAACGTTTGAAGTGATATCCTAATTTTCAAGTGTAAACTCTGTGAATGCATTTAGCCCAATACAACCTTACAGGCAACACGCGGTTTTGTTCGTTCATCAGTTACAGCATAGGAATTGGTCGGTTGAGCGGATTCCTAAAAAGAGGTATGTATTACTTGTAGAGGGACAGTCTCTGGAATAACGTGATGCTGACTAACCTGAAATCTATCATCATTCTCAGACTTACCTTTTGCATCTTTATTCATATGTAAGGCAGAATGATGAGGCCTTTCACGAATGCGACAACTGTCTCCCTTGCAACGAGCGGCCGAATGACCCCCTTCCTGACTCACCAGATACGTAGTTTAGTCCGACCAACCCATGCCCACTTAGTCTTGAACCATCTTTCACTTACAAATTTTACTAGGGAATTTTACCAATTTTGTTTAATTGCTGAGAGTGAGGCTAAAGGCGCCTGCAATGCTTTCTGGTCAAATCGAGAAGTCATTAAATCTAGAGGGATGGAGATTTGTAACAGCTAAATGTTCTCCCCATTGCACTCTCCATGAAATAGACAATCTAAAGACAATTGCCTTTAACATAGATGGCTCGAGTATTCGCTCTAGAGAACAGAATAACTTCTCCTTTAATTCTAAACTTCCGTCGATAACGAAACTGAAATCAAGACAACTGTTTGGATGTCGGTATTGACCAGAGACGCGCCTCTAGACGTCCATCATTTCTAAAACCCAATCATGAAGAGCTAACAGTCAGATTGGCAAGCTTGACCCCTAATACTTTCTGCATACGGCTGGTATTTTTGGCATCCTACACCCACATAGCATAGTGGTTCTGTTGAAATGCTGGATAAAATTCGCCCAATCATATCGATCCCCCACTTTATTTACGTAAATCTTTCTCATCAATGTCGTGAAGGAAATAACGAAAATCACTCATCGAAAAGAGTTAATAGAACACGTGGAACAAATAAAACGAATCCAACGTGTGTCATATCAAACTACTCCCAGTCCACAACAATACCAGGCCACTATCACATGCCATTTTTGACTAGGACTTCCGAACTCATCGAAGTCTGATCTGCTACTGAAAGGGTTTGGACGCGAGATACGACACACACGGCAGACCCGCTAGTCGGCCCTAGGCCGTTCGGATCCGAGATTCCACACACACGGAAGGTACAAACTGCGGCTCGAAGGCTCGGTTACGAGGATTTTGGCTCTTCCGAAAATCCAGCCGTTCTTCCCCGAGCCGCATCGAGCAGCTAGAACTTCCCCACACATGGGCGAGATTGGATAGGCGCGGGGCAGTTCGACCCATTGGACCCGTCGTGTATGGCCACCTATAGAAAACAAGTAACTCGTATTACGGTTTTCAACACCATCCCTTCATTTATCAAAACAACCAATCGCAACCATTCAAAACATATAATTTAAACCAACTAAATAATAACTAATAGCTGAATATATCATCGAACATTCAGGCATCTAATGTATAAGCATTTATAGCAAAATGAGCTGCGAGTTACTACCCAGAGTAATTGCATTTACTATGCGAATTACTACCCCGAAAATTGTTTCTCTCGGTCGATTACAAAGCTTCATTGGAAATAATAAACCTACACCTAACTGGTCGTTTCAGGTGGTTTATCAATCACTTCGTTTTCATGGAAGGAGAAGAGCTACCCCTCCTTCAAGACCGCTCGGTCGTGAGGGTACTGTATAACCTTAGCGCCGTGAATCTTGGGTTGAAGCTGATGGTACAGCACAGGGGGAGGAGCTACCCCTCCTTCAAGACCGCTCGGTCGTGAGGGTACTGTATAACCTGAGCGCCGTGAATTTTGGGTTGAAGCTGATGGTACAGCACAAGGGGAAGAGCTACCCCTCCTTCAAGACCGCTCGGTCGTGAGGGTACTGTATACCCTTAGCGCCGTGAATGTTGACCTGATGCTGATGATACAGCACAACGGAAAGGCCTACCTGTCTTTCAACGCATTTTTTTGGTTCATTATTTTCCTTAATGATCTTTGTAAAACACTATGGAAAAAAAATCTTTTTAACCTCCAACTTTCAAGTTGTTTGTTTAAATCGGATTAAAGACGGTGCACATTATTGCAGAGAGGTTTATTATTTCTTGATTAGAGCCCTTCCACGTAAAACAATGATTTATATTTATTTAAGAATAAATTTGTTACAAGTTGTTGTTACCTCCTCCATGGCCTCCAAATTTTTAACCGTGCATGTGGAAAAATAAATTTTCCATTTCGGGTTTTCGAGAGGGTTGTCCTTAATCAAAACTAAATGTAAACTTAGGAATCTCAATATATTAAACGTAGTCCGTGCTACATTATCTAAGCTTGTCACCACGCTCCTCCATATTTTTAATTACACTCAAGATGGATGCTACCAACCAGGCGGTTTAGCTGAGACGGTTGAATCGGCTCTGCAGTCCGACAGAATAGGTTCCTAACCAATTTTTCAAATGGTGAGCGAATAGATGATCGTACCCCTGTACATTCAATTCACACAAAAATTCTATCCGGAAAAAAATCTCTTACTCAGAAAGTTTTTGAAATATCGATTATTCAATTTAATTGTTTTAAACTTAATTATAATCTCTTAGGGTTGGTTGATCAAACTGCAGAGACAACTTCCTAATCGATATTGGATTTATGAGAAACATTTCGTAAACATTGGTCCAACAGTGTTGGAGTAAAGATTGAGACGGAGTATGGCGTATGGCGGATTGCTTTTTTTAATTCGATTTGATTCAGATAGAAATTAGTTTTGTAAAACGAAAGTGACCAGTCGAATTGCTACAAGATCATCCTTTCTCTCAACATACGAAAAATCGGCGAAGCATACGGTCGGGCTGCAGCTAAGAGTTAATGGCAGATCCGTTGGCAACTTTTTGTTGAAAGCCATGGTATGACGGTGGATTTCATATGATTACACTATCTATAACGCCATCCCCTCAACTGCAATTGAGGAGAATAGGCGAAAGCATTCTTGTTTTCTGTGTTATTTTATTTCATTTTGTTGAATTTCAGCTGGATTTCTACGTATGTTTCAAACTGAACCTAGGATGTATCATCTCTGAACGTACAGTCCAGTTCTGGTTGTTCAGCGATTCGCGTAGGAGGGTTATAGAATATACAGAAATGATACACTTGTGTAATAATTTGCAGCGATTCATTTTTTGGATTCTACTCATCTTGGACCTTGGAAATCAGTTTAGTTCATGCTTTTATTTCGTTGAGTTTGATGGATACGGAATATTTCGGTAGCGAAAATGATCAGCTGGAGAAGTTTTGATTCTGATTTATTTTTTGATAAGATGATAGAAATAGGAGGCCAATTGAAATTGTAGGGATACATTTTGGTTTTCAATAATGAACCCTTGTAATCGACCGGGAATATGATATCCGTTTCCACGTAAAGTAAATTCATGTATACCGCAACGGTTCCAGTGGATCATTCGAGATGGATCTCATCTTCACGGATATCTAAAAATCAATCTAAGGTGATCATTGGGAGGTGCGAGAAATATTACGCACAAACAAGTGTCGGCATAGGCCGCCAAACTCCTGAGATCTCATCGATCGCTCCTGCCAGTAACTGTATTAGCGGTGAGCCGGAAGGGATTGAACATAATGCGATTAGCTCGGAGATGATGTATCTACCTTGGAGGAAGAAGGTGAAGTTTACCTGAAGGTTCTATGTATTCGACGCTACTGCCTTTGGGCGAACATAAAACACAGAGATATTTTACGACAAACTAAGTATTGAAAAATTATATTTGACTAAATTGCTTCTAGATAGTGTCAATTTGTCTTGGACGTCTGTCTTTAATAGCATGTTCAAAATCACACATGCGCAATGCAATGAATTGCGAAGAAATTGACAGTTCATTATGTTACAGACTTGGACTAAAGTACTCTTAAAATTAACACTCATGTACCAGTTGGCCGAAAATTTGTGCTTACTTCGCATTTAACGACCACTCAGTGCAAACGCCTTCAAGATGCCGTACTTTTTTAGGAAAAAAAAGTTCAGTGGCTTAACACAGTGATTATTCAACGTGTATACAAATTAGTTAACTGCCACACCCACTATTAGTTAACTGGTATTTATAGTTATATAAATATAATTATTCCAGATATTTTTTTATTGCATCCTAAATAATGCATCATGTTACACTCATTAGAAATAGGTTGCACAACCGTAGCTATTATGTTACAAAAATAATGTTAAAAACTCGCAAGCTCTGAAACGCTGAAAGCAAGTGAAAATTTTCAATTCGGAAGAATTTAAAAAAAATTGATGTGGCACAAAGTTTTCAAACTTTTGGCAGTAAGGAATCTAAAACGTAATCAGGTGTACAGCTTATGTTCAACTTTTGTAAGTGTCTCTACTACAAACACAAATTTACATAGCTTACGTTCTTTTGGTCTACCTACTTTCAACAATGTGCACGATGAATTGCAAGTATCTTACGATGCCTAGAATGTAGCGTAACAGCACAAGTAACTCCGCTTCCTGATCTCGTTAGTTTCGTAAGGAGCGAAGCAGCATGAGACGTTAGGTCCGTAGAGGGCTTTCCATCAATGAGAGATCTCTATCCACCTTCGTTCCTTGTTCCCTGGAAACCCATTCTCTGCTGGAACTAACCACTAGCTCGGTTGATAAACTTGATCAACGGCGAGGGGGCGCGTGACCCGCAATCAGTCAAGCTGGGGTTTTTCACGTCTGTCACAATCAGAGTTGTACATTCTCTTAGGCTCCGTGACTCCCTGATAATGGGAATTGATTCTGGACGGAATTCGCTTTTACTGAAGAATAAGTAAACTGCATTATATTTATTCGTTTATCGGTAGGGGACTATAGAGCTTGCTGTATTCTTAAGAAAAAAGTGAAATCTAAATTCACTATTGCCAAAATTCAGAAGATATGGCAAGATTATATTGGACCAGGAGGACCCAAGAAAAATGCCACCACTCCTATATCTAAAGTTGATCGATGGCGTACTTAACCAGCACTCATTGAAGCTGGGTTTTCAGAATCGGGCACAAATAATATTTGTTCATTTTCTAAGGTTCAATCCCTGACAACAGCAGTTTTCTTCTTGATTCCAGCCGAAAATAATTCACTCCAACTGGGGAGCATGTAAAACGTTCCTATAATGTTCGTAAGTAGAAGTCAAGAATTTTACTTTGACTCCAAAAATAAGAAAATATTAAGGAATGCACAACACGCATTTCGTCTTCATGGTTTGTTATTTTCAAAAACAACGTACCTCTTTACTATTCCAAGGATTACTTTTTACTATTAGGATTTTGAACCTCTACATCAAATCGAGTTATAGCCATTGAGAAATACATTTAAAATACGGTGGACGCAAGATCCCCATTTAGGCATTTTTATTGAAACGAATGTACAATTTTCTAATAAGTTTGAGCTATGATTTTTAAATTACCTATAAATGTTTGATATACTTTGAAAAAGTCTTATTCTGCTTAAAAAATTGCAAATTTAACCATTTTATCGGTTTAAAAAAATAATTTTTTGTGATTTTTGGGTAGATTTTGAAAAATAACCAATTATCAGTGCTCAAAAAGTTTTGTCCAACGAAGTCATCCTTTCTTTTCAAAATGCTTGAATTTTTTACAGAATAACCCAGAGTTCAATAACATTCAGAATTATCAGCTGGAATGACTCATAAATAGTCATTCCCACTGTTTATTTACTAATGTCAGGAAGATGTTAATAAAGGTGGTGGTGGTTAGTATAGTTATTGATTAAAATAAATATTCGCTGAAAATATACGTGATTGTATTTATCGTAAAACCATGATATTACTCTTGACGACGGAAAAAGGAGTCGAAGTATTTTCTATTGTTTCCGTAGCTACCAGTGTGCAGAGAAAACTTGTGTCGAGATTCGGCCGAAAGGAAAATACTCTGATCCTCTCCCGCGCCGATAGTGTACCGAAGGGGTTTAACACCTCGAAAGGCCGGGGGATGGCACATAAGAAGAAGGAAAAACTTGTTGCGAAACCGAAACAAACACATCGAGAGGAAGCAGGATGAGCTTGTGGGGGTTTGTGTAGTCACGAGAAGATAACACAAACAAAGCGCTCGATGCGCATTTCCCGGCTCCTCTAAATCTCTGAATCACGGATTTTTTCTCTTCTTTCCTCCGGCATTTTTTTTTTTAGTCGAACGTGGAACGTGAAACCTTTGCGATCAATATTGTTCCTATTTTGGTTACACCGTGATTCTCCGGTATTTGTCGAGACCATGCCTACCCAGCAACATGAGCTACTGTTAAAAAGAAAAAAAAAAGAAATCCAACACGAGTAGCCTAACTCCCAAATTAATACCGTTTAAATATAGATTCAAGCATGCACTCAAATGCAAAATGTTGGACCTATTTTGTTGGATTAATATCAAACTTCCCATTGCTTTAGCGGTTCGAATGGCTTCAAATTAGTTGAAGAATATGAGCACATCGCTCTAAATGGTCTATTTATGATCAAAATCGATTCTTGGAATGTGAGTGAACTCTATCGTATTATTGTAAACGTGCTAGTTACATGAGCCTCTCTCCCGATCTAACTAGATTACAACGTGTGTTTCAAATTTCAAATTCTAACCCCAAAATTTGTGCGTTGAATCCAACCGTACCTGGGTTCGCTCAAAAGGTGCCTAGTGCAAGATTTATTCTACAAAATGCATGCAATAGGACTGCGGGATTGGTAAATTAAAGTCGGAATTTGTACAAAGACAAATCTTCTGCGATTTGGTCTAAGGAGGGGCTTTCACGGGCTTTCAGTGTTGGGTCGGGGGTAAAGCAGGAATGTTTGCTCAGTCCTTCGCTCTATTCAATATTCTTAAATGATATGGAAGAATATGTGGGAGGGGGAGTGAACATAGGTGGGAGAAAAACAAATCTATTAATGTATGCCGATAATGTATGGTGTTAATGGCTGATCATAAACTTGTAATGCAGCGGGTGATCGATAGGCTTGCCAAGTATAGTGAAGAGTGGAATTTAATTTTAAACGCTGAAAAATCGATTATGATGGCTTGCTGTAAAGGAGGAGGAAGATTATCGAAAAATGAAAGATAATCCTGCCAAGGCCGAACTCTTGAAGTTTTAGATGCTTCCAAGTATTTAGCACTAACAATAACACCTTCAATGACTCTATCGGAACATTTCAAGGATTAATTGGGTTTGGCTAGATAGGTATGCTATTAACGTAAGCTGGTCACGGCTGCTGGGTAAAAATAACGTCCCATTCAGTAAAAAAATTGATGTTTTCAATGCAGTGGCTCGCACAGTGCTCTGCTACAGTTCGAAGGTGTGGGCTGTCAGGAATAAGAGCAGCTAGAAAAGTTAATGAGGTACTTTATGAAAGAGGTATTTAAGTTACCGCAGACCGCGCCCGATTATTGTAAATATGTATTGAATTAAACCTTGTAAATTTGTATCAGCACACCCTGAGTCGCTTACTGAATCAGCCTGAGTCAAGGATGACCAATTTTCTGGCCAATGAAATAATAAAGCGAGAACTTGGGAAGAGGTTGCTGGGCAGGAAAATTGAAGTTGCGGATTTGAGCTCATTTAGGTAATTTTAGGCGTAACTCTCGGAGCGATCACAGAGTGCTTTCACTCAAAAAATATTAGACGAATAAAAAACTCGGCGCTCCGCGCCTCGCCAGGGGGCAAGCCCCCTGGACCCCCTTTTGCTTTAATTTAGAGACTACTGCCACAAGTATAGGAACGTAGAATACGCTTTAGCCTCGATTGAACGCTGAACGTTCAACGATGATCATCGAACGTTCATTGTCGAACCGAAGGACGATTCGCGAACGACTGAAACTCCGATTTACAAAAATAAAATTACTCACTTCAAACGGGTTTGTCGCAACTACTACACATGGATGTAAATATTCTTATGTTTATTGGTCTCGTGTCACCGTTTTCGTTCCTGGATACCATGCCCTTTTTCGTTCCACACCCGCGTGACGCTTTTCGGCTAGTTAGTCCATGGTTAAAGCGTATTCTACGCTAAAAAACAAAAACAAAAACTAAGCAGTGTACTGTATTAAACGGCACAATTCACTTAAACGTCATGATTTATTAATGACTTGCGATTCGTTAGACCCTATATAATGAAACAACGCTCTTTCATTCGAATTGGTACTTCGAAACGAACTTCGCAGAGTGCCCCGTATTTTCGAATAGTAAAGTGGACAGGAAGCAAATGAAAAGGCCTTCCTGAAAATCCGTCGCACTGTCGGGATGACGGAGTAATCGAATTACACCAAATGGCCGTTCCGACAAACTCTCGCAAAACGCCGCCGGAACAAGCGGGTTTGAACTGCATATTGTCAGCTTGCAATTAATGGCCCGCGAGTCCCGAATCGAGCGTTCGTCCATTTATTTGATTTCCGTTTACGTCAATTTTTGGAGCCCTAGGGGAAATCGCCGGAAGCCCCGGCGTTCGAGCAGGTAGGGGAGGCTTCAGGTTTTTGAAGAGATAAAAGTCCTAAAGCCCTTGGCGTCCGAATGAGCTCGAAAAAACATATCCGAAAGCTCGGCGGACCGGCGAATGGGAGCGGGACAATTAATCGGCCGTTCAATCGAATCACAAAAAGGCAGCCTGCACCTCTTTGTTTGAGCTGTTAACGAAAACTCACAGCTGAATGATACAATTTGAGCGATTTCTCTTCTTCACAGAAGAATATTTAGGTCTACAGTTCAGTATGGCATTTGATTTAAGAATTTTTATTTTTGAGGTGCTAGTATAATGAGTACCAATGGCCACAAACCTAAACAAAAATATAATTCTACCTGTTTCCAGAGACTACCAAGCAGTTGGTACATAAGGAGGCAGGGGGGGTCATTACACAGTAAATCAATCTGGGCAAAATCATGAATCGCCCTGTAATTTTTGTTAATGCTATACAAATTAGTGCATTCATATTTTATAAATTGCTGAGTGGCTCCAAGATCAATACTTTTCATACATATCATCTCATGAAGTGAGTCTACCATACAATAGTATTCTAGCTCCATCATTCCCCCAGTTCACTGCTGGAATATGTAGGACGCCCTTCCTAAAGAACTTTTATACCTAGGAGTTAATCTCACCCGCTAAAAGACTATGAGGTTCCCATCATGCGGCATGACCATATGAACTAATTTTCATAAAATTTTGCTTATATTCAAGCTAAATTATTCTGCTTCAGTAACAAATCGTTAAATTTTTACAATTTCTTAGCTGTTTTTATCAAGTTTGGTAGACAATTTACGTAAAATTTAAGGATATCTCTTAATTTTGTGTACAACGTTCTAAATGTTCTGACCCGTAGTTGATCAGCTTTTTTAAAATAATATTTAGAAAATCAAATACAATATTGATTAAAAAAACAAAACAAATACGATTGTCGATTTTTATTTGTTTCTTTAAAATGTTTGGTTATTTTAATTTTTTTAGCAACACTAAATGCAATTTGGGCAGTTTATTTCAGTATATATATATATGTATATATATATATATATATTTGAATTTTTTTTTCATAACTTAGGAGCGCTTTTATGGATTGAGACACATACACAGACAAACTTCATATGTATATGTATATTTTTTTTTACCGAGCACTGACAGGGCACGACTACCTGAACGCTCATTTGCATAGGCTTCGCCTGAGAGACGACCCATGCTGCACTCTCCGTAACAGAAGTGTAGCGATGACCTCTGAGCATCTTTTTGACTGTCCCCGACTTGGGGACATAAGACAATGCCAATACCAAATGGACGATACCATAAGACCAAATGGTCGAAATTCTCATCATTGTATTGGGCTGCAAAAGGTATTTTGGCGGAAGAGCCATGACATATATGACAAAAACATATATGACATATGCCCCATTAAATTGACAATCAGAGTATTTAATGGTCTATTGCCAAAAAGGCTGACTATTAGAGTTCTCCACTGACAAATATTTTATTCATTTATTTACACACGAAAATGCCTTCAAGCCGCCATTTTATCTAACAGTGAAAAGCAGCGTAAATGAGGTTTGCAAATGTGCTCTTCTCGATAGTTTGTAATCGAAACCCACCAACCAAACGGCGCAAGAATTAACAGTAAGAAAATGTTTGTCGGTAACATTTGATGGGATGGCAAGCCGTAGAATAAAGCTGTGAAAAGTCCTTTAGAAAAATGCGTGTTCACGACTGAAATATCGTTTTGAAATGTCGCCTCTTGTATGGAGCCCTCTTCAACCAAGCGTTGAATATAATATTTCTCATCCCTTTTGTTTGCGGCCCTTTATAAGAAACGTAATCCTATGAATACATTTGGCCCGGTTTTCAACCTAGACACCGAGTGTGTTTTGGTCCCGGTTCTTAGATTGTGGCATGCCCTGGGTTATGGAAGAAGAGAGGCGAGAGGGAAAAGGCATTATGGAAAACAACGGATGCGACTTGCTCTCAGCCGAGGTAGGTGGTAGTGGGTTGAAGCTGCCCGCGCATTAATCACCGCAAAAGGGCCTTCCTACCCCTGGCCACGGGAAAGGTGCATTTCCCAGTAGGTAAACTTCGATGCCCCAGGGACAGAAAACGCGGGCCGAGCTCCCCATTAACCTTTGGAATGATTAATGATCACTCATTACGTGTAATTGTTTCACAATGGATAGAGTCAAGAAAACTTTTAATGCGGCGAGTATGAGGCGAGGGAACCATTTTTCATTCGCTCCAAGCCCCATCTCTCGACTAACCCAAAAACCTTCGCAGAGGATTTCATTGTTTTGCATTTAATTATTATTAAGCTATTTTTTCAACAAGGACGGATTGTGTTGCACACAATAGGTTAAATTATACTGGCAAATGTTCATAAATTATTGTTTCATATTCAAGTTTAATTCGATCACTTAGCGAGCCCAAAACATTGATACCAATAACTTTTATGACCAAAGAGGAATGAAGACACCCACAGATCATGATTAGATGTCGATTCTGATCAACGGCGCATGAAATGGAAGATGCTCATTTCCTATTTCTGTGAGATAATGATATTTCTGAAGAAGCTAATGAAATTTCGTACAAGTACGCAACCACGAGGGACATTTTAGGTCTTGATGGTACAGTAGCTCTGCTCCTTCAAATATACATACAGACGATGATGTTGGTGTATTACGTTCAGTATTGTGCTTTTGAAATCGGAAGGAAACTAGCCTCATGGGTTTTCTGGAGTGAGCTACAGGATTTTGGATTTATGAATGGCAGGAAAAAGAAATGGTAGTAACTCTCATAACAGGTGAATCATTTGGGTTTCATTGAAAGAAAAAATTATAGAAAGCTACAACTGAGATCCTCTCAACTCCTTGCTGATAGCACAAAAGAAAGAAAAATATTTTTCTGAAAAATGTCCATATTTCTCTGACTGAAAAATGTCCATATTTTTCTGAACAGCTTTCGTACAAGTACGCAACCACGAGGGACATTTTATGTCTTTGCGCCCTCTCCCGCACACACACACCACGTACTTCGTACCGCCCGTGGGTACTTAATTGAATTCGCGATCGTGTTGACTCATTGTTCCGACACCCGTGGGTACTTTATTGAATTCGAGACAGGCTACATCACCTATCCCAGTAGCGTTGTTGTTACACTTGCCTCCATATATTCCATTTCATCTTTTGTTAACGCGTCACCGTTACCGATTTTTGTTAGAACGCTTGAGAAGACAATGTTCGATTGACGCATTATTTGTTCGAGTGGGTAGAATTCGAGTGAATGCCGCACCGTATCAGCTGCAAAATGTAGTCTGGTGCGTTTGAAAATTGGAATTTGGCGGACACCTGGCAACAGGTTTAAATCACCACAAAATGTCATATCTTTTCCTCCGAACGCTTGCTCGAAATCGTGGAAAATTTGTTTCATACGTGAGTCAATCTGTGCAAGTAGTTTTGCGCCAATCATACTACATTCGTCAACAAAGACTGCCCGAACAATCCAGGGGTTAACGTAACAAGTGGTAAACTGTAAAGACATAATCATCACCACTCACAGGACTGTCACAGTTAGTAAACAATATGGTTCCATCGGGTGGTCACAGGTTCCGAATGTCCAGGGGTTAACGTAACAAGATTAAGTAAATCAACAGCTTTCAAATGAGTGGTGAACGAGTTTTTTACGATCACAAGATAATGATCCGTAGCAACGAATCGGTTTTAAGTGAAAACCATCAGAAATATTTTCGTGACGCAGTCCGCGTTACATTTTCGAGTTTATAGAGCAAAGTAAAGACATAAAATGTCGAAAATTCACCACTCTACACCACTGCAGTCACCTCTGCAATCAGAATAACCTTTCAACATTCTGTTCCATTGAGTTGGTGTAGCATTAGGCGTACTCTTTTGACAAAGTGTTGTACCTGTAGTTTCACGACCGCTCACCTTCTGGCACCCCAGACTTGTTTACATTGCAGTTATCTAATAAAAGCGATTCGCAACGTATTTCTATTTCTGATTCTCCTCATAATTATTATATGGTGTCAGGTTTTCAAGTGAAATCGGTGGTTTTGTCAACGGTTAGCGTAAGTAGAAGTGTTTGGTGATAATAAAGAAGACGATTTTCATCGACTCCCGACGTATTATCGGCGAAAACATCGCGAATTGGGTCCCGGTTAATCCGAACCCGTTTGACTAAAGGCAGCCATGACGGAATTGGATGGCGAATTGCAGCCGACAGGCTCGCTTTTTAAGATTCCACCTCTCAGATTTGATCACACAATAGCTGTAAAATGGCCTAAATGGAAGAATGTTTTTGAACTTAACATGGAAGCATCAGGTAAGAAGAATGCAGCAGACGCACAGAAAATAGCGATTTTACTAACACATATGGGAAGTGAGGCAATAGACATTCACAAAACCTTCCCCGATCCGAAAGTAACATTTGCCCAGGTGATTGATCATTTCAATAACTATTGTGTTCCCAAAGTAAATGTCGCTGTGGAGACGTACAAGTTTCAAAAAATAAGTCACGGCACTAAATCGTTCGATCAGTACCTCACCGAACTGAGGTTGCAGGCCGTGAATTGTCATTTTGTGTGTCCGACCGAGACCTGTGAAGCCTCATACGGTGATCGTATGATCATCGATCATATTGTGTGCAATATTAATGACCCGGATGTACAGCAAACGCTCTTAAGGGAGACGGGAACTTTACATTGGACGCAGTAATTCAAACGTGTAGGTCGGCAGAAACGGTCAAGTCAGTTGAACATTCCACAGAGGCCGCGGTGAATGAGACTCGGAAAAAATATAAGAACCGAAACCAGAAGATAGAAAATAATAAGTTTTATCGTTGCAAAAAGTGCGGTATTATGTCCTCATAAGGTAACGTTTCAGCAACCCTGATTGTCGCATTCAGTTTTTAGAAGTAACAGCAATCAAATCCGCCATATGAAAAACCCCATTTTATTATAATTTATTTAAAGTTTCAAGGAGTTGGATTTTCGGTAGTTCATCCCTTAAATTGTATGCTAGGGTTTGATTTGTAATGATGCCGTTTGATTGGTATCGATGATTGCTGGCACCTCCCTGGACGTTAATGGTTGTTGAGCTGTATTTTGTAAATTTTGCTCAAGTAGTTTTGAATAAAAGTTTTAAACGGCTAACGGACCATTTTTTTCTCATCATCGTAATCAAAGGAATTTGTAGAGGGTTCGAAATTTTGGTGCTGTCTACTAAAAAGCTTCATTATGGGGAATATTGAGCTAAAATATATCTATGTTGTCCGATACCTACTCTATTTTGATGTTCAGCTCCTTATACATGTAAAGGTGGATTAATAGTGCTCCTTTTAGGATATTTAACTGGTGATATATTAAAAAACGCCTCTTCCAATGACTTTGCGTTACTCGAAAATACTTCAAGTCATATTTAAATTCACTAATTGCCACTTGGATTTAAGTTTATTTTGAGATATGACATGGCATTCTGTTGAACTAAGTTCGATGTGAGACAACCGGTAATATAAATAAATATTGTTCTGTATCATAAAATGACTCGCTTAATGTATTAAGTTTTCTGAAGCTGCTCCGAAATGAAACAAAAAACTTGGAAGATTTTCATTATCGAAATCCTTTTGAGGTATTCTGTAATGATTCCTAAATTTTAACGTTTCGTGTTATTTTTTTTTTTAGTTTGAGTAGAATACTAGAAATGTTGATTAAACATGAACTAAGGCTTAGATTGTACGTAAAAACGCTGCAAACTCTTTCACTGGGTTTTATTATTCAATTGGCTTGCGTTCATAATTTGAATTTCTACTAAGCTTTGGAGTGTGCGTGTTTCACAAGTGAAAGAGCGATTATTGAATTTCAGGAGATATGCTTAGAGCACGTAAATCTGTTTTCAACCAAAATACCTATTTGGATTGATCAGTTGATCATATTTGTGTGCCTCCTGAAATTCAATAATCTCTCTATCCTGTGAAACACGCACACCCCAAAGCTTAGTAGAAATTCAAATCATGAACGCAAGCCGATTGAATAATAAACCCCAGTGAAAGAATTTGCAGCGTTTTTTTAAAGGTTTTTAGGGATTTTACAAGACTTTTACAACCTTCAAGTGGCACTTTAAATTGAGTGAGAGAGCTGGCTAAAGAATTGGGAAGTTGTCGGACCAATATGGATTTTCCCTGAACATTTTTTATTGCAGATTTTGATTCTACACCCTTTGAAACGTAAACCGTGAAATTTTCAGGGATGGTTAGAAAATTTTTTTTCAAGAACGATAACAATTGTTTATTATTGAATAATAAACCAAAATGTGTCTGTGTATCCAATAAGAGATTGGCTGAATATCTTTCAGCTATCGAGAAGCAGGAGAAATAAGACGAAAAATTCACCCTACTTAGTTCGAGAGCTTAAATACAAAGATTTTGTTGATTTGAAATCATTGTCCCAACAATTGGTAAGCAATAGACACGCCATTCCGCACTTGTGGAATTTATTGCCATGCACTTCCAGATTGTAATACTCATGACCTTTCCAAGTCCTACTGACTAAACCAAAGTTTGTGGTAAACATAACCAAGTTCAAAATCCCTCTGACGCCTCCTGATAAAATTTAAATTCTGTAGATAATTGTTCATCTTTTAACCTTGAAACCCGCATCACTTCCAAACCAAGTGCATAACCTACAAATATAGATTTTTTCCCATTTTTTCTGAGATACTTATGATTTTACGCAAGCATCTAAAGTCTAAATTTCATTTTCCCACACTTATAACATTTGTGACTTGGGTACTTTTACCTCTAACCCCTCGATATGCAAAAAAAACTATCAGTGCATTAAAAACAAATTTGTGGGTAAAAATCTACAAATTTATTCTTTCACCGGAACTTTAGTTCGAAAAAGTTCTTTACATATTAAACTTATATTCAACATTATCTTCGTCCCTGAAATGATCAGTTGTCATCAAAATTTAACTTAAATGAACTCGTACCACGATTATTAAGGGAAATTTGCTCATACCATATTACTCCTTGACTACAACCTTATTTTACGAATAAACAGGATATTAGAAAAGTCGTCAATTACGTTGACATAAGGAAAGCCTAATTTCCCTCTGATCAAGGGTGAGAGAAAGAGAAGTACATAAACTCACAAACACTAAGTCATGACATTCACTTTACGTATCCCCTATTGTTCTTGGTTCTTTATTCACTGAAAACTCTTCCTCTTGTTTATCTTCACTTTTTTTTCAAATTTGACTGGTATTTCCGATCCGGTACCTTCAAAAGTCAGAACTTTCAGACAAGCAGTTGAGATTGGTCTCGACGAAAAGATTCAATATCATTATCACACTTAATTCCTTCAAATTGGTAAGTGTAGTATGAACTACTAACCCCTGAAAAGATTATTCCATAAATTCGTAACAAATATCAAATCAACTGCCTACGATCTTGCGCTACTCTTATCCAAATATAAATTAGAAAGTACGTCAACGCAAAAGGAAACCATAGGTACTGGGTTTATATCATTCGGGTGGAAGTAGATAACTCACTGCAGGGACACTGGAGCTAACAGAACAATGGGCGACCCGCAGGACTTTTTTTCATCCTCATCTCCCGAAAACAGGCGAGTCAAAGAGATCTCTTTTGGCTGTATAAACAATCGACTGTCCTAAAATAACTTCTGTAAATGACGGTTTGAATATACTCAACACTCTTGTTGCTTCCATTATCCGTTAATTAAACTGCTTTTTTTTCTGTCGCCCCGATGTCATCAATATGTAACGTATGTCATTTATATGTTCCAAAACGGATAAAAATTGATAATTGCTGCAGGTTAATCTGAGGTTAATCATTTCCGGTTTTGCGCCATTATAAATACAGTAACACACGTAGCATTCACACGTTTGGTTGCTTATACCCTAAGGCACGATACTAAAATCATTGTCCAATAAAAAGTGCCTCTTAGAACTTTTTTTTGGAGGTCCAATTTCTTAGTTATTTTGATTTTTACAATTTTTTTTTGTTTGCGATCTAATCTAAAACGGCTGTAACCCTCTTACCATGCTCAAACTAGTATGGTTAAACTTGACTGTACCGTTGGAAAGAGTTTTAGATTTTTTTTTTTTTTTTTTTAATGAGCTACATACGTGTGAAAATTTTTCACATATTTAGTATGCAGATTTAGTATTCAAAAAACCGTAACAAATTGAGAAAATCGTTGAAACTTGTATTTTTTTGAAAGGACGACATGCATAATCTTGAAGTATAAAAACTTGGCCCATACATAACCTTTTCAACGGAATACTCAATCTTATTTTTTAAATTTCAGTAGGAGGAAAAAATAAAGTTTGAATGAAAAAAAAAAATTTCAATGAACTCGGTCGGATTTAACTGAGGATTGAGCTGTGCCACGCTGGCCACTCGCGCAGTGCAGGGCAGCGCAGGCACGAGCGAAAAAAACTGTGACAAGTAGTAGTGAAATAATGGAAAAGTGAGTACCTCCAATCCAATAAAATGGAGGGTTACAAAAACTGCACTGACCTGCGTCGTGAGTGTATCAATGTGCGCCCGATCTTAGTCCTGACAAGTGAGAGCAGCTGGGTTCCTTCTCTCTAGCTGCCATAGCGCATGGGAATATGGAAAGCTCATACAGAGAGTAAAGCAGTAGACATAATTATGTCGGGGCTAGCGGCCATTCTAGCCGTAAATGAGATCTCAGTTTTGTGCCTCTCCCATAAAATGGTACCATGGCCGAGTACTCCAATGACTCAGACAGTCCTTTCTATGGGAGTCTTTTCCCTAGTTATTGCAAAAAGCGGGAGGGGGGGGGGGATAACACAAAGCCTGTTCTGGATTCAGTTCTCCTACAACAAGACATCCTTCTTAGAAGGAGAGATTCGGATCTACCTGCATATTTTCACAGATTGGGCAGCCTGTTCAATAGGAAATTCAACAGTTTTTCCAACGGTATAACAAAATTCAAGATTACTTGGTTTGTTGAGGGGATTATGGCTGTTTTGGTGACAAAACATTGAAAATAAGAGCAAAATCGAATTGAGATAACTCGGAAACGAGGACCCCAAAAAACATTCTAAGAGGCCCCTTTCGTTGGAGAATAGTTTTAGGATCGACCCTTTGGAGGTTAGCAACGAAAAATGTAAACAGGTTATTTTGAAGGTTTGTAAAGGTTTACAATGAGAATTTGAAAGTTTTCCACCAATCTAACTGCTTGTGTCTGCCATCTCAAAATGGAAAATAAAATAGCAGCTTTAGCTGAAGGGTAAAATTGGTCACTAAACGTTTTCTAAGGATATTTTCTAGACTTTGCATCCTACTTTAATATGAGTTGTAGAGCATGACATACAAAAAGACGTTTGAAAAAATCTCTCCTCGAGAAATTTGTAAATTCGGCTAATTTGGGGTGAATTCCTTCTCTCTCTTTCTGCCACTTTCCCTCCCTCCCTTCATCCCTCTCCACCTTCTACACTTGTGCCGTTGAAAATATTCGAGTCCAAGTTGTTCAAACCGTGCGCTGTCCCGAGCCATATTCCCAAACTGCTGGACCAATGTTTTTGAAACTTGGATGAATATTTCCAAATTAAATGATGAGTTTAATAATGAATTTAATGGTGAATTTAATTATGAAGTTTTTATTAGTTGTGTGTGACAGATCCTAGTAACACGCTTTACTCCTTTACTTTTCATCAGATTTTGATAACATTTCAGAGAATATGTGGGGTAACTGTGGACGGTCCCCTATAATTTTCGTTTCTCAAAAAGTAGTGAATCGATCTGCGCATGATCTAAAGTATGGTATCATTTTCTCAGGGGTCAGATTTTGCCAAAATTTGGAAGGTAGTCGTGGAAGACCGGTTTAGTGATCTTAAATACATTTTAACTCGACAGAATCATTATTCAATCCGCAGCAGGATTAGCATGACATAATCGTAATACATCTCACACCACCTTTGGAAGCCATCAGTGTCCGCCGGAACGTGTCCCGCGACATTTCTGTCTTGTGATTCGTTGTAGCAAGCTCATATTAACATGTGTGTGGATTGAATGACTGTGGATTATTAATATTTGATCATCTTTGGTTAAAGGTGCAGTTAGTAATCTCGAATATATGAGGCTCCCTACCGAACAAATACTGCTCAGGAACGTTGGAAGATTAGGTATTGATCAAATATTAGTTTAGTTGTATGGCTTGACATGAAGATTACTGATGAGTGCGTAACATGTCATCGGCCTTCGGGTGGAAGAGCAACCTATTATTGCTTGCTCATAATAATCTAGGATTCGATCAATCCGAGTTTACGGTAGTAGTCATGTCAAAGTGTTCCATCAGCGGAATCGGAGGCGAAACTTAATTAGCATTATCAGCAGCTCGAGCAAAGAGATTGATGGGATTCGAAACTCCATCTGACGCGCAAACGGGAAATGAAACCGAGGGAAAACCTCCCTTTCAAGCTCTCACAGGATGTATGCAGAAGATAAGGTGATTAGGCGGAGTGCATCGAGTGGTGAATTGGAATACGATGACTGACAAACAGGATCACTTTAACCGGTATGTCAAGTCTAGCTAGGGGCTGGTGTGATGTGGTGCACTGTGATTCAATCCACTTGAATCCTTTACTCCAACTTATTTTGGCATTGAATGTTTAAAGGGCATTATTCGCATCCATGTTCTTAGTATTGGTAATCTATTTATAATGTCATAAGACCTGATGAACGAAAAATGATAGTCTAAACTGGAGAGGAAAAACAGATTAGGTGAAATCTAAATCAGGAAATGTTGTGTCGCCTTTACCCCGAGTTGACAAAGTTAGCAGGTGGGACAATATTTAATAGTCTTCTCTTCGGGTCATAAACACCGAGTCTTGAAGGAACTGAAGTTGATAAAATAAAAATTGCCGTTGAAGACACCGATGAAAAAATAAATTTATTTCAATTAGTTGGTTCAAAATCGTTTACTCTGCATAGTGACGGCACCCACAGTGCTAGAAATTAAGAGACATTTCTTCTTTTGGTGTATTATTCAATAATAAACCACTGTATTCGCTCTTGAAAAAAAAAATTCTCAACCCCCCTGAAAATTTCATGGTTAACGTTTCAAAGGTTGTAGAATCCAAATCTGCAATAAACATTTTCGGTCCGTCCGCTGTACGCCGTACGCACGATTTCTCCCAAACAGCTGGAGCAAAAAATCTGAAATTTTCAGGAAAAATCAATATTGGTCCGACAACGCCCCAATTCTGTAGCCAGCACTCTCACTTAATTTAAAGTACCCTTTAAGGGTTGTCAAAGTTTTGTAAAATCCCTAAAAACCTCAAAAAAAGTCAAGGCGGCCTAAATTTGGAATTGTTTTAAAGAACCTTCCATGAGGAATCGAATGAGCCCTTTCCCAGGTCCGTAGCTCAAACCATTCCCAATGTATGACCCGATTTATAGTGCCAACATTTGCGTTATTTTGGTTTATTATTGTTTTGTTTTGATTACAGTAACCTAGTGATGTGTGAACGTGGATACTGTAGTGAACTCCTAAAAGGGCTTATATCCGATACACGGGTTGAAGCATTCTGATACGCATGAAACGATGCAAATTCTTTCACTGGGGTTTATTATTCAATTGGCTTGCGTTCATGATTTGAATTTCTACTAAGCTTTGGAGTGTGCGTGTTTCACAGGTGATAGAGCGATTATTGAATTTCAGGAGACACACAAATATGATCAACTGATCAATCCAAATAGGTATTTTGGTTGAAAACAGATTTACGTGCTCTAAGCATATCTCCTGAAATTCAATAACCGCTCTATCACCTGTGAAACACGCACACTACAAAGCTTAGTAGAAATTCAAATCATTAACGCAAGCCAATTGAATAATAAACCCCAGTGAAAGAATTTGCAGAGTTTTTTATAACAATATACAATGTAACAAGTTTTTTGACTAATTATCAATAAAAGCGTCCATTTTTTTTTTCATAAAAAATGGGCGATTCAAGTCTTTTTGGGAATATGTGCACTATTTTCGGCGAAATCGTGTTAATTCATATTTTTTTTTTACAAAATCAAGAAACACTAGAAGATTTGTATGTGACGATATAGGATTATTTTCAAACTTCCTTTTGAAATAATAGACAGTTGTTGATGGTTCGGTGTGATGAAATTTCTGTCATTGATCACGATTCATGACTAAAATGACTCTTCCGTGGTGCATTGACCTCATTTTTCTCAACAATTTCATGGCCAGGAAAATAGCATTGAACATAAGAAAAGCACCTCGAAAAGAAAGACGTGAAAACTACATGGTTAGAAAACTGTCAGATGTAGGTAGACCGCGAACAAAACCAATGTGTTCGAGAGAGGGAGGGTGGTGATGGAGGAATTGGAATACCAAATGCGAACCAACGGGATAGCTTCAGCTTAGAGGGTCCGATCCCCTCTGGGACCGAGTAGAAGATCGTGGCGCGTGGAAAGCAGTTTATTCCGGTCGGAACCTCCCAATTCTAACTTCGGACGGGACATCAAAGGTTTACATAATCGTTAATAAGCTGAATCATAGTTTGAAAAGCAGGTGGTATTTCCACACGCCTCCTCTCTCAGCACTAAATGGATCCTAAATGAAGGCACTAAATGTTTAGTATTGAGAAGCATTTTGTTTAAACGCTAAAGCTTTTTTAGTGTCAGTTATCAACTATAGTTCTTGAAGGAAAGTATCCAAATCTTAGACCAGTACATCTACGACTTGATTTTATACCTTCAAGTTTTCTAGAAATTTGACATCTTCCACAACGTTTTTTGGAAATAAAATTAACCTTTAATTCGCCAAGTGCATCCAACGCCTTCCTGGCACCAGGTGAGTACTGTACACTCACTCATCACGATTTCCGTAATTTCAAGCTTTTAAACCATTTTTCACTTTTCATGACCCTATGACTAGCATTTGCATAAACTGTGTTACAAATGTTATATGGGCATCAATGAGAACCGATAAATTAGATAAACGGCAAAAATATCGTTTTATTCCATAACGAGTAATAGAAAAAAACTCGGCGCTCCGCGCCTCGTACCTGCTTTGAGACTCAGTGGCTAACATCACAATACATGGAACATGTTGTAATTGAAACTTATATGATGTAGGTATTTTTCTTACCCAACGATGGTAACTTATATGATGTAACATATTTTTCTATTCCCGGTGAGCGTCTACTGAAAACATGACAACCAAGTGACAAAATAATGTTTTTATTGTGGGGGGGATTGAGGTGAAAAATTCTTTCACTGGGGTTTATTATTCAATCGGCTTGCGTGTTTCACAGGATAGGGCGATTATTGAATTTCAGGAGGCACACAAATATGATCAACTGATCAATCCAAATAGGTATTTTGGTCGAGAACGGATTCACGTGCTCCATGTATATCTCCTGAAATTCAATAATCGCCCTATCCTGTGTAACACGCACACTCCAATGCTTAGTAGAAATTCAAGCGTTCATGAACGCAAGCCGATTGAATAATAAACCCCAGTGAAAGAATTTGCAGCGTTTTTACTAGATAGGCCCGGCTAAAAACATGTTCCATGTTAAAGGTTCTATCACGTCTTCGAAAATTTCGAAAACATAAAACACCAATTTATCAGAAATTATGTGAAATAAAACTATGAAATAGAAAGTAGCTATCTTAAAAGTCGAATGGGGGCGATTGAAATTTTGAAAAAGGGAGAAAATAGTAACCTCTTCTCTGAAAAGGGGCAAGACGACAAACCCCAAAAGCCGTCTACTAAATTCTAATCTCAAAAACAAGTGACCCGAAAATCATCTGTCACATCTTAACAAGTGCATAAAAAGCAAAGATAAAACCATCTTCAAAATAATATTTTATGAAATATTATATGAATGATATAATTTTGAATGATATAATTATTATGACATTTAAACTTGTTTTCCTCAGAACGATGAGAACATTTTGAATCTTGCAAAAAATTGTGTTTTCCAACAAAAACAACTAGAACGTCTTGCGTCAAGAGGGGGAGATTGAAAGGGGCTTTTGCTGCTGCTAATGAGGGAAAGTCAGCCGAGTTAAAGGGTCCGCTGTGGTGTTGCCCCCTGCCGGCGGGGAAGGGGTTTCCGTCCCTGCGGTAAGGGGTCGTGCATATATGGGCTATAGTATAGGTACAGGGGCTCTGGGCGCCTGACGCGCCGCTGGCCCCCTGCAGCGCCGCCCCCGCCCCCCCCCCCCCTGAGAGAAAACTCTCCCAAAGCGCGGCGCGCCTGTGTATGTACCTACATGAAGAAGTCGCCAGCCGCAGACGCGTCAGGGTCATATGTGAAAAACGAACGGGAGCGAGCGGGCCACCAACGCGATCTGTTCTATAAGCGATCAAACTATGCTGTTCTATAGAATTGTCATACGTAAAAGTGCGGTACCGCGCTAGTTGAGTTTGTCGCGGGAAACCCTCGTGCCCCGTGGTGTGACTTTCAAATCGTTTTTTTGCCGCGCAATCCAGTTAACATTTGTTTACGTTACACTTTGTAACGTTAACGGCGGACACTTTGTAGGTTAACCCGCTTCTGTCGAGATTTACCGTTCTTTGTTGATATTGCCTTCGTGGTGTATTTTCTGATTTTCAATTGAATGATGTTTCAAAAACTTACAGTTCGAAAATTTCGAAGATTCTGAAAGATAACTTCAACAAGATGAAACGTTAAAAACGTGAATTCTTTTCATGATTTAAATAATTTGGAGAGCTTTAGAAATTTCTTCATTCGATTCAGCGAGAAAACGCTGCAAATTCTTTCACTGGGGTTTATTATTCAATTGGCTTGCATTCATGATTTCAATTTCTACTAAGCTTTGGAGTGTGCGTGTTTCACTGGATAGAGATATTATTGAATTTCAGGAGGCACACAAATATGATCAAATGATCAATCCAAATAGGTATTTTGGTTGAGAACAGATCTACGTGCTCCGTGCATATCTCTTGAAATTCAATAATCGCTCTATCCTGTGAAACACTCACACTCCAAAGCTTAGTAGAAATTCAAATCATGAATGCAAGCCAATTGAATAATAAACCGCAGTGAAAGAATTTGCAGCGTTTTTTATTGAACCTCAATACCCCCCCCCCCCCCTACAACATAAAAACATCTATAATTTATCATGTCCTTAAGCACTCGTATTGCATTAAAATTTCCCAAATCCAAATTTAAACGATGTAGCCAAAAGTAGACTGATGTAGAGGAGGCACACAAATATCATCAACTGATCAATCCAAATAGGTGTTTTGGTTGAGAACCGATTTTCGTGGTCTATGCATATCTCCTGAAATTCAATAATCACTCTATCACCTGTAAAACACGCACACTCCAAATCTTAGTAGAAATTCAAATCATGAATGCAACTCAAATGAATAAAATTGAATAATAAACCCCACTGACATAATTTGCAGTGTGCGTGTTTCACAGGTTTTAGAGCGATTATTGAGTTTCAAGAGGCACACAAATATGATCAACTGATCAATCCAAATAGGTATTTTGGTTGAGAACAGATTTACGTGCTCCGTGCATGTCTCCTGAAATTCAATAATCGCACTATCCTGTGAAACACGCACACTCCAATGATTAGTAGAAATTCAAATCATGAACGCAAGCCAATTGAATAATAAACCCCAGTGAAAGAATTTGCAGCGTTTTTTATGTTATTTTTATGGTTCAGAATACTTCAATCCGTGTCTCAGCTTTTTTAGGAGTTCACTCCAGTATCCACGTTCACTGCATCACTAGGTTACTGTAATCAAAACAAAACAATAAACCAAAATAACGCAAATGTTGGCACCATAAATCGGGCCATACATCGGGAATGGTTTGACCTACGGACCTGGGAGTCGTCAGTCCAAAGAACCGTCTTCTAGAATTTCGAAAGACAATGAAATAATTTCGTATTGCGTTCAAAATCATGACGGATATGACTAGTAGGACTTATCGTATCATTATTTGGGACGAGAGGAAAAATATTAATTGATGCACATGGGGAACATTTAAACCATATTTAACCATTTGCTGTACGTTATTTTTCCCCTTTTGGAGAACTATTTTTATAGGAACCTTCATGCTAATTTCATCAAAAATACCTTAAATTAATATGTTCTGGATGATCAATTGAACTCGGCGCTGCACACCTCGAAAACTCAGTTTTTTCCCACAGTTTTTTTAAGCGTATATTTAAATATATTTATTATATATTATACCTGTATAAGTATTGAACATAACAACTAGTTACATCACCATACTTCTGAACTCCGGGGACTGGTTCGCGCTCGGAGTTCAGTGTATTGTGATGTATGGTGGGGTGGCGAGTCGGTACAGGGCTACTCTCGTCAACGAGTTTAATTGGATATAAGGCAAAAGAACATCGGATGTATTCCAATAAAGGAAAGGAACAAAAAAGAAAAAAAAACTGTTTTATTTTACTATGTATTGTTAATTACTGTTGATAATCATATTAATCGTTATCTTTGTTGGTTTAAATGACTATTTATTGTAATTTATAATTATTGTTTTTAGTATGAGAATCCAAGAACTCCCGGCAGACAGACCGTTAGTCTACTGCCGTATGAATTTTGTTTATAAATTCGTGTATTTTGTGCTACCATCCAAATAAAGCATGTTTATTCATTCATTCATTCACTACAAGCAGAAGCGCCCTAAGATTTTATTCAACAACACCTTTATTTATTTTATTGATTCACTATATCGACGAATACGAATTGAATGATACATTTCCATACTCGTTCATTGAGCATGTACGCATTGATTTGAAATATAGCCTCCTTCAGTTAACTGCATAACCGTTTATATCTTCACCTTAAAACTTTAACACCTTAACACTTTTCTCTATCTATTTTTCCTTGATAGGACAGATAAACTTATTCCCATTCTAATTTAAATTTAATAATAAAATCAAAATAACCATATAGGTAAATATGCCCGTTTTATTGTTTTCGGTCTGTAGTATGACAAGACGTTGATTCATAGGAAAATAAAATTGGCGGTACCCAAAATAAAACATGAAATCCTTGTGCAGTACCTTATAATTTTGTCGGTTTCCGCAATATTTCCTGAGTAGTATTGCCCAATTTGAGATTCAAGAGCCAGTGACAGATTGAAACCATCCTTCGAGTTTCTACGAGTATGCCAGTCGATTGGCCAGTACGATATATTGATAAATAAATATTCCTCTGTTCATCCGTCATTCGTAATGGATTCGCTATTCATCCATTATCGATAACGGTCAACTAAATTATCCAACGAATACGATTGATGAAACAGCCCTAAATTATCCCAGAAGCCTAATAACTCAAAAAATGACTGTTCAAATTGATTCAGGGTAAAGCACAAATCTGATTTCTCACTTTCATGAATTAAAAATCATAAGTTACCTTTCAGTTACATTTCTATAACGAATATCTTCTGCAAACTGAAACTTTCTTCTTATTTCTGACAATTCCAAGTTGGTTTTCAATGTCGAGCAACGTCTAACGAAACTTGAAGTGTTCATCCTCATGGTCAATCTGAGATAGCATTAAGTTAGTTACGAGCCACCAACTTTGTGAAGCTCGAGAGATCTTCAATATTTATGTGAGACTAGAAGATTGGATGCAAGAAATGATGCGCGATTACCGAAAAGTAGGAAGAAAGTAGTATTTTCTCTTAAAGCAACCCTCTGTTGCTGAGGGTAAAAGATGGACTTAGTTGTAACCCAACTTTCTTTTTTCGCCAATTCAGGGCTGAAGTTGGACGAGACAGGAAGAGCTGAGGTTAGGGGCGCTTTCAGTTCATGCACTCCGCTATAAAAACGTGAGGAGGCCCGGAATAAGACTCGAGGTCTTACAGGAGGAAGACGGCGAGGAAAATAAGATAGGAGGCGCCCGCGGAGGGAAATCGCTCACTCACTAGACTCCTCCTAAGTTGTTAACCTTCTTTCTGTGTTTTTCGTTAAGCTACTTCCATTTGGGTCGGTTGATTTGCAGTCCGTTTCAGTTCAGAAATCGATAGAACACCTTGAAATCGGCTTGAACATGAAAATGCATTGTTACCATATAGTTCACGTAACGCTTACTCATGAAATTTCCTTTCTTCACTCAATCAATCAATTTTCACGTGAAATGAGATGAATTGTGAGACAAGAACCAGTGTATTCAGCTGCAAGGAAGATACCAAACGGATGAAGTTAAAACTATTTATTTAGGTTGTATAATTTCGTTTTTGAAATTAAATCTACAACAGAAATAGTCATTGTTAGCGATCCTTCACTGGTCTACGGATATTTAATTTTTTGGTTTAATAAAAGGAATCATACTTGAATAGAACTAAACCGTCGAAAGGAAAAAGCAATGACAACAACTACAACGAAATGGTGAAAATAATAAACTAAAACTAGATACCTGATTTACAATTTGTGGGGTTGAGGAAAAAAGTAATCCCTTCATAAGAAGGAATATAACCCCTATCGGCTAATTTACAGGAAACTGTGCTGCACTTTCTGATTTCTTTCTACTGAATATTCGCAAATTGGACCTTCCGTTTGTCCGTTTCACATTCTAATACAAGTAAGTGTTATATTCCAAAGCGAACAGCTGTTTTTCTAAAAAAATGTTAGCAATGAATGTCAACCAAAATACTCACCCTTTTACTCCAAAAGTTTCCGAACTAGTTTCTTATTAACATCTCCAACTCTTCTTTTGGGCTGACTGAAAACAACTCGTGCAGCAGGAAGCAGTAAAACAGTATAATCCACGTCAGGTGGAGCAGCTACCTACCCAAAGTTACCTACGTAACAACGACGAGTTTTGCCTGTTGTAGCTTCAAGGTTTTATTGTTGTATCAGCTTTCAATCATCTTGCTTCTGCTGAACAAGAGTAGAAGCGGATGTATGCACAATCATGTGAAGAACACCATGCGTTATTCACGTACTCGCGTGTCCATAGGTGCTAAGATTACTCCTCAGGCAAATGCCTTCATAAAAGTCCTGGCAGAAACACCATCGGGCATTTGGAAGAGACCACAAAGCTCAGTGTTACGATCAAGATGGGCTTTTGTAGCTGTACGTGCTAGTTGCTCGATCTTCCGAATAACCCTCGAGGGTTGGTGCAGCGCTGAGGCGTTATTATACTTAGAAGGGGGGCAACTATGCGGGTGGAATTATACCTTGAATGTAATAAAAATACGAAAACCAGGAGAAAAACTTCGGATTTCAGGTAAGCTAAAGTTTACGATACTCAGATCGAGGACTTTGCTCCTTCCAGGAAAGATAAATTCTGTTCTCCATTCAAGATTGCGTCGAATGTGGGTTCTACTCTCGAGTAGAGTAAAGTAGAGTAGGTTTTAACGGCAATCTCGAGATAGAATGTTCCAGGGAATGTTAAGGCATTCTTCGGTGTTGGATAAATTGAAGTCTCAACGGTTAGGAGTTGATTTGTGTCTCGAGAAGTATGACTTCGATCTCAATGTAATCAAAAATCTTGATGCAAATACGAATAGTTGTATAACAGAAGAAACACTTTCTAAAAGTTGGTTGAACTTATCATTAAATGAAATTGATCTTCGTCGGAAGGATAACGAACGTTCAAATGCGAACTTTATCAAACGATTTACTGGAGTAATGGAACCAATTCACTTATATCTTAAGGCTATTTGCATGAAAAGGGTTTAGTTTCATGAGATTCATACTTTTTATCGTGAATTTAAGATGGTTATGATATAAGAATGAAAAATATACCACTCATTTCTATTTACCGAAATACATTTTTCAATACAAAAGTGCCTAAGTTGATTGAATTTGTTCACATCGCTAAGGTACGATACAAATGCAAAAACGTCGACTGAAAATATTTATAGAAGCACGCGAAATCTCATATCGCATTCACACGCCCTAGCCCTTAAGTTTCCCCTCGTGGAAATATAAAATGATCCCTCTCCGATTTCTCTCCATCATATTTCCTTTCCGGTGACGAGAACGCATAGCGTCGTTTATCAAAGAACTCAAAACCTTTTTCGGCAAATATTTTACCTAAAAACATTTCTCTTGCTTCCGTACGCATTGTTATTAAAAAATCCGAGCCGAAAGTGAACAACACTACTGCATTAATAACAATAAAAGCTGTTACTATACGCCCATAACTTTTATAAAAACACAATACGGAAATACTCATGTTTCTTTAAACCAAATACACACATTCGACTTCATTTCATTTTTTCTTCAGAAACGTTTGTACAGATATCAATGCACATGAGCTGCAGGTTATCAATAATTCCTCGAACAACAAAAAATACCTACGTTATCGAAAATATTGCTTGTCCTCTTGTAAGAATCTTCACTTCTTTCTTAAAGGTACGTATTTTTCAATGAACCCACCGTAATTTTGATCTGATTTTAAATTCTGTGTATAGTGCCTCAATACGACCTAAGTACCCCGTTGATAATTTTGGTACAAAATTAAATTCTATTGCAATGATAAATACGATTGCAAATAACGATTTTGATTAGTGCTAGGGCTCAGATAAACCTTTCAATATAAAAAGTTCCTGTTATGCAGCGTGATCGGATGAGCGAGTTTTCCAAGATTATCGTATTGCATTTACATAATATGTTTAACGTATTAACATATTAGAAATGTGAGGACTTTGGATGAAAGGAAGTTGTTAACTACCAATTTTATCTCCCTCCTCCTTAAAACAAATATATTCCATTTGATAATATCGTTATCTCATTTCTTCCCAAAGCTGAGTAATTCATCTTATAAGCACCCCTTCAAATGTTGAAAATATATAATTGGTCAACAGTTTATTCACGAATGAACTACAAATTTGTTCCAAGTAATGAGTACAAAAATCATTCGCTAACATTATTCAATTGAACAATAACACAGGACACATAACTTTATTTTGCCTTGATTTTACTGTGCATAGGTGTTCACACCGATGAGTCAGATTTTAATTCTTCTTGGTCGAAATCGGGACTATTAATTTTGGAGTCTGGGAAGTTTTTTTTTCTCCAGTTACGAGTCAAGGAGTAACGACCCAAAATTTGATTCGACATTTTATACGCTCGTGTAAATAATTGACTTTTTTGTTATTTTCATCCGAAAACCGATCATTTTCTGCCTCGCGAGCTGGATCTCAGGAATATCGGATGTCTCTCTGAGAGCTGATCTGCCTGACAATATTCTATTACGGGGAAAAAGCTTTTAAGCCTATAATAATAGAGATTTTCATCTCTACATTGAATTCAGAGAACTGACGAATAAAAGATTTAAAAATCCCAACCCAAATCTAAAGAAGGGGTAAATCATCACAAAATGGTTTACTTTTAGCGTACTATTTTTTTCATATAACCATTTTGCGAAAGTAGTAATGATAATACAAAAGCTATGATAATACTGTGAAAGGTTAAGTAATATGACTGAAGTCTGGATAGAACAAAACAAAATCGAAAACCTAACAAAAGTAAGGGAAGAATAGTGAAAATCAATTGTGTCATTGCTATTTGATCCTCCTCGAGTTATTGGATATCAAATTTTTTAACCTTATTTTCTCTTTGTTCTGTTGTTTCGAAGAATTGCAATAGTGTTTGTATGCAACTGACGATTTACAAATAGTCAATATGCGTTTAATACTACTTGAGTCTTGGGCCAAAACTTGTGCTCAAAGTCCTTCTGGTTGAATGTTCATCTAGGCTGATTAAGTGTTCAATACAATTACTCCTCGACTTCAAGAAATTTCCCTTTCGTTGCTAACGACATAACTGGATATTGCTACTTTTCATGTCTAATTGAAACAACTAGAAAAACGCACTTATTAATATTCCTATATTCTCAAGAAAAATATTAAGTAGCTCGAAGTTTTTCTGTTTGGTTTTTGTCACACCATATTTTCAAAATGTTTCCGTTCGATTTCCCCAACATCCTGTCTTCCGATTGAGGCTTATTTCCAACTTCTCGATGGAAGGGTAGAGGGCATGTTCAAGGATTTAGGACCAATCACAAATCCGTGTACACCTCCTGTTCCTTTCAATCCCTATGCAATCAAATCGGGATTACATTTGAGCTACCGCGTCAGGTTTGAGCTCATCTGTGCTCTCTTCCCGAGCTACCATATTACATATCTGGGTTTAACGGAATGAACTAACAATGCTGTTAACCATAGACAAATACTATATGTTACAATGCATTTTAGTTGCCTTAAAATTCATCAGAATCGAGGTCTCAATACTTTTTTTTCCCAATTCAGCTTTTAAACAGAAAGAAGAATTCAAGACCACACTTCAAAGTTATTTTTACTTTGATAAATAACCTTGGAGAGGGGGGATTTTAATATAATTTTTTTTTTTTTTTTTTTTTAGAATGACACTCTAAACAAAGTTATGGCAACATCGAATTGTGACACCTGCAAACTTCGTCATAACCGATTTTTATAAATCATACATTTCAGCATGAAAAATGATCATTTTAAAAATTATGATTATCATTGATAATTACTAGTTTCTATTTAAACTGGCCTTCAACTAATTCGAACAAACATTTTATTTAATTATTTAAAACGTCTTGAAGTCAAGTTTGAAATCATGAGAGAGCATGTTCATATTGATATGTGCAGCTGAATACTTTGGGAATTTCCAATTCCTGAAGGTGATTAGGAAAGAATTTGGTCACACAACCAACAAGGACATGTCATTTCACGCGTAATTTCTCAGGGATGCTCCCGAATACATTTCAACCAGACCATTTCGGAATGTACTCATACATAAAAGAATAACTGGTATCATCCATGGGAATATTGGTTTAACACAACACACCACAACACACAACACTACAACAAACCTGGCCATCGTGGCTTGTGCAAGTAGAATAAATGCCACGATTCAGATGTTCGTTTCAATGTGACAGATTGTTTGAAGAAAAACTGGCTTCACTTTGACCTTAAATCTTATCATTATCAACTTGTAACTTTGTTTATTTAAAAATGGAGTCGTGGCTTTTGGGATCCATACCTCAATTCTTTTGTGAATTATTTCAAATTTTTCATTATTTGTAAATAGTACAAAAAAGAAGGAGAAGAAGAAAAGAACAAAATTGGCGAATAGTTTGTTAGGTTAACTGTTATAGTAACATCCATTTTCATGGACAGAGTTGTATGTGTACAATGTTACAACACAACATCTTAGTATATGTCTTGAGGCGATATTAATGCACTACTTTACGAACGTACTCTGCTAACTACCCCGACAATCTGATAAAGATAAATTCCACACTACTAAACAAATCATTAATTCAATTTCTTGACGTCTGGAATGATATTTTTTAATTCTGTTCAACTATCATAATATGGGTAAGATTTGATTTGGGTTCCTTTAGACATCATTGATGTTTTTCGAAGTCCAATGAAAAAATAATTAAATCACGAATAATGATATCCTCAAAACTTTGTTGGGCCCTTAAATTTTAGATTTCCAAGAGCTTAGCCGAAAAAACCAGATGTGCAAGAAATGAGGGCGGAACCAGAGGAAGTAAAGACTAAAGGACCCTAAACTTCCTCTCGAAAAACGCCAAGTGGTGCCCTCTTGACTCGCGCTGAAAAGCGGAGTAAGCACGCGCTTCCAGGGCTTTGCTAAGCTATTGATTTAGTTTCTTAATTACGAAAGGTGGAGTAAAAAGAAGCTCACCCAACCGAAAAATGAGAACACCCAGCAATTTGAAGAAATAACTGGCGGAGATGTGTGTTAGGATTGTCAGAATAACGTGAATTATGATCTTTACGTAACCTTACAACCGCTGTTAATTTAGCTCATAGAGCTGCAGTTCCAAAAATCATACTTCTGTCTCTCCGTTCAGAATGCAGCCAACAACCTATTTTGAAACAGCGCCAAGCTCTACAATTTGTTCAATAACTGTTCGTCAACTTTATTTTTTATGCAATTGATATTTATATCAATTATTACTATTATAATAGTAGGTACAGCATTTTAACACATGCCATCGCCCAGTTGACGTAAGCAACTGTAGGCTTGGCCCGTTTTACTGGTTAATAATAATAGTAACTGGTTAGTAATAATAGTTGACTAGTTAACTGGTTAATAATCATAGTAACGTGGACTCTTAAAATGAACAACATACATATAGTACACATAACTTAACACGTTTTGGTTATATATGAAAGTTGAAATTTTTTATTTCCCAGGACTAATACTATTGAATTATTGGAACATTTCTTCAGTACGGTGCATTATTTAGGAATTTATCGCATCCCATAGTGCCCATTCCCAAGACCCAAGTTAAAATTAGTTGTTTATAGTAAGACGCACAACAAACCATAGTGAAACTTTGACTGTGGGTATCTAAGATCTTTTGAAGCCGTAAATTTTCCACTCATACTATTTCAGCGTTCCTCGTTTTATCAAATTGCCATTTCTGTTCATATTGCAATTCAATTCAAAATTGTTATTTGATTATACAATAGGCGACAGCTCCAACTTTTACGCTAAATAAATTAAAAGAGCAAAATGTATGTCCAACACCAACAAGTTGAGTGACATAGGAATTAAAATGATCGCGTAAAATCTGAATGACTCGTAGATAAGATCTCGAGTTTTTTGTTGAACTGAGATTTCGTTTGATCATCAATCAAAATTGATCATTTTGAAATTATAGTTACTTGTTTTGGGGAACATTTGATCATTGAAATCAACATAATGAAAAATTTTATTACCGGAGTTCTTGATAGTATTTCATCTCACCTCGCTATAGTCATCCACTCACCGTTTTCTTCCGTAGTACTCGTTCAGAATTTAGTATACGACATAGCAACTTAGATGCTATGTGGTACCCAACAACATACGTAAATTGTAAATTAAGAAGCACACCAGTAAGAAAGACGTTTCCGACTGTTCAGAATCTGCACTCCTAACAAATGTGATGGTGAAGATTGGTCACGCTATCTAACTTTGCATCTCCATTAGTTCAAGGGAATCAACAGATTCATGAAATGCTCCCGTTCGTCCGGATAAATATCAAGCAAAAGAAAACGAACTTCCAACAATTGCTACGGTGATTGAGAATCCAACCAATCCGTTTTGTTAACTTGTGGCAACCGTAAAGTTTATTGTTCTTAGCGATGATTTATCATCGAAGTTGTTCCCTTGGAAAAGTTCTTAGAAGTCATTATCTCTCCAAGCAGGAATTAGCAGTTAGCGGACAAAAAGCTTCCGCGCAGTCACTTCAGGTTACTTTTCCCCAAGGTGTAATTCGTTCCTTAGTCCGTATTAGAGAACAATTTCAACGGAATTGTTGTTCTTATAAAGTTTCCTATTTAATCTTGAGTAGCGAAAAGACTAGGGGTCGTTGGTCTTTCTCTTTCTTCTGTCGTAATGCTGGACATACGAAATTGAAAATTATTAATCGTTTCCAGTCATCTATGGTTATAAATTTAATTGAGAAACTCAGTAGGTATATGTTCTGAAATCATTGATCGTTGCTTGTCTTGGTGTTGTAATGTGTTACGTTGTACTTTTTGATATTATTGTTCGATGTAGAATATGTTTCTTAATAGCGTTTAAGGATCACAATTTTTGAATACCCCGTATTGTTCATTAATTGGACAGTAAAAATGAATACTGAGTTCTGATAATACCATATTATGATACGTACTTCCCGTCTAGACACACCTTCCTAGCGTGGTCCAATATAATTCGTACTTTTCAGCATGGAACATAATTTCGCCCTAAAGTAACAAGCCGAAAAAGGGGAAGCGGAAATTAAACGCGGATGAGGTCGTAATTAAATTGTATTTGTTTTTTTACTTGTTATAAGAGAGAGAGAGAGAAAAAAACATTTATTGATCATAATATGAGGTGGAATGTTGGGTTAGTTGGGATTTGTGAAAAGTATAAATTGATATGCCAAAAGCTCGAAGTGGTATGCCAGAAGTTGAAATTGAGGCGCCGAAAGTTTAAATTGAGATGCCAAAAATATTGAAATTGTATTTGTTATTAATAGATGTGTAAACAATGCCGCTTAAAAATCTTTCATTAACAAAATAGGTGAGGCGATACGGGGATCAGCCTGTAAAATCCAAATTAGCCGAATTCAAAAACAACAAAACCGAGTTCTGCGTCTCTTAACCAATGCCCCATGGATTGTTCGGAACAGCGTCATCCACCGCGACTTGGGAGTTGATGACGTAGAAACCGTCATTAAAACAACATTTCATCGAATGCACAGTTCACTGGTGAACCATACAAATTCCACCCTAACAGACATGAACGAGCGATTCTCCTTTCAACTTCAAAGAAGGAGATTGAAACGCAGGAGGCCAATTGACAACTTGGAATGATAAAGCTGTTATAAGTTATCACAAGTATTCTAGTATACTTTACAATTGTTACTTTACTTCACTATCTTATTAAGATAATGTTAAATCTTCAAAGTTTATTATAACTATTTAATATATATTTATATAAGGAGGACTGCCACTGGGCTCACCCTCCACGCACGTTTCATAGTAACCTTCAGTTACAAATGACAAGCATTATTGAGCGAAACGCAAAGTATGTATTTTATACTAAGAGTTATCAAAATAAAAAACGCTGCAAATTCTTTCACTGGGGTTTATTATTCAATCGGCTTGCGTTCATGATTTGAATTTCTACTAAGCTTTGGAGTGTGCGTGTTTCACAGGATAGGGCGATTATTGAATTTCAGGAGATATGCATGGAGCACGTGAATCTGTTCTCGACCAAAATACCTATTTGGATTGATCAGTTGATCATATTTGTGTGCCTCCTGAAATTCAATAATCGCCCTATCCTGTGAAACACGCAGACTCCAAAGCTTAGTAGAAATTCAAATCATGAATGCAAGCCAATTGAATAATGAACCCCAGTGAAAGAATTTTCAGCGTTTTTTTATTGAACCTCAATACCTTCCCACAATTAAAACATCTATAATTTATCAAGTCCTTTGGCACTCGTATTGCGTTAAAACTTCCCCAAATCCAAATTTAAACGATGTAGCCAAAGGTAGACAGATGTAGAGGGGGCTCACAAATATCATCAACTGATCAATCCAAATAGGTGTTTTGGATGAGAACCGATTTACGTGGTCTATGCATATCTCCTGAAATTCAATGATCGCTCTATCACCTGTAAAACACGCACACTCCGAAGCTTAGTAAGATTCAAATCATGAACGCAAGCCTATTGAATAATAAACCCCAGTAATAATATTGAATAATATTTACCTATGTATTATCAGACCCGTGTATCGGCTACTAACTACACTACAAGTATTCACATCGGCTATCACTCCAGTATCCACATTCACTACAACTCGACGATATCGGCCGGACATCACTGGGTTACAAACAAACAATAATAAACGAAAAAACGCAAATGTTGGCACCATAAATCGGGCCATACATCGGGAATGGTTTGACCTACGGACGTGGGGAAGGGCTCATTCGATTCGTAATGGTATGTTCTTCAAAGAGGAAAATATTTAGGCCGATTCGACTAGTTTTGAGGTTTTCAGGGATTTTACAAAACTTTTACAGCCCTTAAAGGGCACTTTAAATTGAGTGAGGGAGCTGGCTCAAGAATTGGGGCGTTGTCGGACCAAGATGGATTTTTCCTGAAAATTTCAGATTTTTTTCTCCAGCTGTTTCGGAGATATCGTGCGTACGGCGTACGGCGGATGGACGGAAAATTTTCTTTTGCAGATTCGGATTCTACACCCTTTGAAACGTAAACCATGAAATTTTCAGGGGGGTTAAATTTTTTTTTCCAGAGCGATGACAATGGTTTATTATTGAATAATAAACCAAAATTTATATACATAAAAAAAACAATATCACAAAGTATGCTACTTTGCCACTACTTAGTTATGAAAATGAAGTCACTTTGATAACTATGATATGAAGTCAGTCGAGTTAACAAGGATGTAGGAGCTAAGCTAAGCTTTGTAAGCTAAAAACGAAGGAGAGAACTGACTCCGGATTCTGTTAACCAAAAACGGGAAAATTTTAATTGTAGGGGAAGTGAAGAAAATTTAGAGTGGAGAATCGTGGGGAGCAGAGAGAGGGGGATAGTAGAAACCAATCAGGGATGGGGTTACAAGTACCCCCGGGTGCTAGGGGGGAGACTTCCGGTGACTGACCGTTTGCCAGAAACAGGGCTTGGGAAGAACCTACGGCACAAAGCAGCTTGGAGAATTCGGAGGCCATTAAAGGCTTTAAATATGTTCACATACAAACGGGATTATCAAACAACGAGGTACCAATAGCGGCAAGTATGATCACCGTTACCTGCGGCCCTTGAATAGGAGTGAAGTGTGGTTTTCAAGAGGTAATGATCCAAACACCGAAAATCTCTTCATGTTCCCAAACTATTTCAGATACATCTGAACATTTATTATTATTATATATTTATTAATAAAGACTTTGAGCTTAAAAAACAGTTGGAATATTTATAAATAACATATTTCTATAAAAAAAGAATAATCATGTAATATGACAACAAACTATGACATCCTCCAAGGAGTTCTAGATCTGTGGTTTGCCCAGTGAAGATGTATTTATTTTATAATTCATTATATTTTACTACTTGTTTTGTTATCTCAGTCGGCCAATAATTCCTATTTTATTCCAGTCTAAATCTGATAAAATACTGCAGCTAAGTACATTAATAAACGTAGTACACTTTTGTTTTTCACTCCCGACCGTCTCATGGAAAATAACTGAAATCTTGTTCCTACCTAACAAAGTAATGAAATGTTATGTCTCGCGTTAGCCCAACACGAAGATCTCTTGGAGAGGGGTTCCCTCATAAACTGCATTATGGCGGATACGCCTTAAAAGAAATGAGTATCTTGGGGGGGAGGCGTTAATTTATGGGCTTAGTGCGAAACGGCTTACGTACTAAATTTGTTTGTACGAAGGCCGGCGAAGATTTTTTTTTCTTTTCATTTAAACAATAACTTGGGAAAAGAGACTAGGGTAAAAACTTCATCATTCTGGTCGAGATGAAACAATATTCTGTTTTTTCCTCCTCTTCCAGCCTTACTGTGAAGGTATAGTTTTAATGAACAAGGTAGCTTACCATTCTTGGGTTAACAAATTTACAGAGGAAATGAAGCTGTTGCACTGTCAGAGTTCCATCGTTTATTCTTATACGACATTTTTTTTTTGTAGAATTTATCTAAATGAATCAACACCTAACTAAAATATCTGCATGTTCTACTAATCCATTTACTTTCTCAAAACATTTTATAGGTTCAAGAAATTTCATCTACATTTACGTTTTGGGATATCGTAAGATGATACGTATGTGTTTTATGCGTGCTATTCTGAACGATAACTCACCTTAACTCTGAAGGCAGCATAGCAGAATAATTGGCTCCAGTTTTGAACAATGTGCCTGAAATATTGCAGAACATTGCTTAAAATGGTTGATATTTAAGTTTATTGCACAATAAAACTCGGAAAAGGTTGTTTTCCATGAATTTCAACGTTAAAAGTTTTTCTATAATAATAAATCCCATTATTATTTGGATTCATTTAAAAAATGCAAAAAATTGTGGCACAAACGATTATTATTTCAGTAATAAGAATAGTAGCTTGCAGATAATTACATGAAACTGGTTGTCGAGATAACAAGCACATACACGGTAAATGGATGGCTTTCTACCGAAACCGCGTTAAAATTTCGTATTCTTAGGATTCGCGTGTCTAAAATGTATAATATCTAACGTTCTTATAAACAAATCATTGTTCACCCCAAAATTGTGAAATTTAATTGTTAAAATGTAAAGTGAGTTTTTCAAAAGAAAATATTGATTGTTTCGACTGATTGTGGTAGCTTTGGTTATTACAATTGAATGAATTGATTGAACTCGGATTGCTGTGTGCCCTCTATTTTTGGATATTAACACTTATTGTTTCAACGAAAAGGGTACCTACGTTTCTGTAGTTACCGTACCGTACACTCTATTCAATTATTATCTATGATTTTCCTATTGAACATAAAAACATTAGTTTTTCGAAAGAAACGAAATCAGTTATTCTTTTTTTATTTCTAATACAGGTGTGACCTTCAAATGATCCAATGCTTTTGTCTCATATCACGTCACTACGGAGAAAAGAAAACGGTGTCTCCCCCTCATCAGGATGTGTTTGAACGTGTGGAAGTTCTTTTTTCTTTTCCTGCGCGCGTTTGTTTTGCAGTAAGGTCCTCCAACATCGATACTTTCTGTTTCATACTCCCACTCCATCCATATTTGAACCCTTCTGGTCTCTTGCACGAACTACACGTACAAGGAAGAACTTCCTATCTCCAAAGTCGTTATTCATATCATGAATAGCAAACTCTAGGTTTGAACGAGAAACACTTTCGATCCCCACCTGCTAGGTTCTTTAGACTAAAACCGCAGTTCAAAGATCGAATTGACTTAGGATTTTTTTTATATTTTTTTAACGAATTTTCAGTAAAACTATTGGTTTTTCATATTCATGAACAACTCAATATACTTTCCAGGATTAGCCTTTCAAAATGTGAGAGGATCTCGAATCGCCATGGTGAATTGTCAAGCTGGTTTTAACCTTAGTGAGGAAATTTTATATTAATCTGAAAGAGAACAAAACTATGACCGAGAATCATATTGCAGTATCGTGCAATACTCGAAATATCATAATATTTTATCCTAACTTCCGAAGGTGCTGATAATATTTGTATGTCGCCTGTCATACATATGTTGATGTTTAACTGTCTTTGTGTCTTTGATAAATCCTAGTCACTCCCAAAACTCCACTAACTCCGAGTCTAGTTGGTTCCTAGTTCTAAATGTTCCCTTATGCATTTATCGATCAACAACAACTTGTGAACACCCCAAAATTAAATTTTCAAAATTAAACAAGGTATAAATGTTACATTTTGACCAAATTCAAAGGGTAGTTGAATTCAGCTTGTTATGTAATGTACTATATGCATTTCACTGCAACCGGTGGAATAATAACGTAGTTTGATTAAATTTCCTGGGATCGTGAGGATCACCTTCTAGATGATTCCCTATCTGTTTAAATCTTGTATTGCCAACCGCAGGCACGTGTGTGAATTTCTTTCATCATCGGTATCTCATGATTTACTGGTCAAATTTTATTTAAACTCGTGGGGTAGTTCGGTACAGATTTTAGGATGATACCCCATGAATTTCCTCATAATTGGTTTATTAATATTAGAGGGGGGTACCTAAAATCAGTTGGAGAAGGAAAAAGTCTGTGGCTAATGGACATAAACTAATAGGAGAGTTGGGATACACAAATACATTATTTACTTGAAGTACTTTTTTCAAGTACTTGAGAAAATCTACTAATATTTTACAGGAGTATGATCTCCAGGACAGCAAGGATGAGGCTTTTCAGATCCCTGGAGCGGCCTCTGAGGCTTGGACCATGAGAGCTGAGGATGAGAGAAGACTGCGTGTATTTGAGAGAAAGATTGTTAGAAGAATCTATGGTGTAGTCAGAGATAGTCAAGGTTGGAGAACTAGACGGATTGGTTTATTGTTAAAGCATGAAGACATAGTCCGATTTATCGAGGCTGGGGATGCCAGGGGATGCCTGCCCAAAAATGATGCTGCGAGCTCGGATGGAAACAAGAAGACGAAGAGGTCGTTCTCGGAATCCGAGATGAGGTCCTGAGGGATCTCCAGGTTGTGGGGATGTGGACGTTTCAGGCGTATGACAGCACCCGGTGGCGGAGAGGCGTGAAGCCAGGGGCCACATCGGTCTGTAGTGCTTTGTGGTTAGTTAGTTAGTTAATTAAAATTTCTCGTTCACATGTGAGTGTCATTTCAGAATTGATGAGCAAAACGTGAAAGGGGTTTGCGCCAACGGGAGAGAGGTTACGTCCATCATTTTGCCGCTAACAGGCGAGAAAATACAAAGGGGACGGAAAAGTTCGCAGTCGGTCGAGGCCCCTTCGAAATTGAATGTGCTTATGATAGGACCTAAATCAAGTTAATATTAGCTCGGTGCTTCACGTCGGGAGATAACAAGGGAGCGCCCCAACTTCGGCGGTCACCTGTCCGAAGCCTAACAAGCTCTCAGGCGGCTCCTGCACCTAATTGAAAGGGGGATTTCCTCTCGACCCGTTTTCGGGAGGTCCTACGGGGTTATTAATGGGACAATTAATTACTGGAATTCGTGGAGCGCCTAGGGTGAGAAGGCGGTGGAAATGAGTGGTAACGAATGGTAAGTGCTTCGAAAGTGCTGTTCACGGGCGTCAACCGAGCGTCCTATTTAATACGCGATGTAACTATTTGTGACCCTGTCCTTCATTACCGTTATGTATCGTAAAAAAGTAATGCCCATGCAATGTAGTAGTGCAAGAACCGAAATCTCGTTCCATTGCAGTTCTCTAGCGGTAAATATGCGATACAGTAATGGTACTGATGAGTTGAAATAGATATGAGTGGATCGATTCTTCTTTCCCCAACAGCTCCGCCCGTTTTGTACCCTCCGAATTTTTGAAAAATTAGACAGTCTGAAAGAGGTAGAATAATATTTTATGGATTTTGTGTTTTCGGCTAACCAATGCAAGCGCTGAAAATTGTATCAAAATCGAATAAAACTAGTACTAATAGAAATTAAGCTAGTTGTAAGGAGATTGCATTCGCATTCGTGCAGTATCTACTCGAGAGACGATCGTATCGCAAGGGATCGGTCCACCATTAACATTTATGATGGATCATAAATTGGTAATGTCTCTGTATATTCAACTGAACAGATGAACACTATACAAAAGAAGCTTTTTACAACGATTCTCGTGATAATTAAATTTTGGAGGCTTATAAGTTTTTCAAAATTGAAAAAAAAAAAAAAAAAAAAAAAAAAAAAAAACTTGAGCCAAGTTAATAATGAATATCTTTGATCTTGAGTATTCTTCGATCTAATCGACTGTGTATCATTTTAGGTAATGCCCTTGTAAATAGAACAGAACTGTACAAAGAAATAGAAAACAAGTTTACAATTCTCGTGACAAACAAATTCTGGAGGTTTGTTACTGGCTGTCAGAATTTGACGTAGAAATATTAAACTCAAGTAAAGTTGTTTTAGATTTATTAAATATTGCTGTACGTCTCACAAATTTTGTTCTTGAACAATGTTGTTTCTTATTGATGACAATTTTATTATTTGGAGTTTTTTCTCAAAATAAGATTGTTTATATTAATTTATTACATTCTACACTTGCTGACACTAATCAATCATGCTGATTGTGTTTCAGGCGATTGGCGTTGGTCGTTTGGCGATAGTGGGTGGAGTTTTGGTGCTCATCCTTCTTATCCTCCTCATCATTCTCAAAAGAAGGTCGAGAAATACGGCAGATCAGGTTAGCTGCTTCGATAAAAAATCAATCAAGTTGTAATATGGTGTTTAAGGGTAGTCCCAAATTTTTTCGGAGCTGAATTCCATAATTACGGTGTATATTTTCATATTTAATACTTTAATACTGAACCTGGAGATCATTAGAACAAAAAATATTCAATGATGATATTAGTCCCTAAAGTAACTTAGCAGACCATTACAGGTATTTGATTTTTTGGTGTTTCAAATAGGCTTGATTTCAGATTTCGATACAGCGGATCAGTTTGAAAAGAAACTCCTTTCATAAGGCTAACTTATTTCTAAATAATCTAAGGTGCTAAAATATGAATAGAGCTCCATTTAAAACATGTAGAATACAACTAAAAACATGAAGACGAGTTAATCCGAGTTTAGGTATTGCATTTACCGTTAACTAACATTGTACGATTGAAAATCTGAATTTATGCTATCTAATGCATAAATGATTATTTCTGTACGTGTAATTAGCAGGGTTTTGGTAAAGGGATATTTTTTTCAGAGTTACGGGATCTGTGCCATTTTGTCCGTATTGGTCAACAACAATTACAATTATATTCAGTGAAATTAACATGGTTGTACGGAAACCGTTTATTTGCTCAAAGCGGCGTTTGATGTGGCCCACATAGCTGTTTGATTAATAGAGGTTCCATCTGAACAGAATCCTTCAACTGTAGCTGCAGGGCATCCCTGACGTCCGTGGCAGATATCAGTGTGGGCGCCAAAGCCGTGTGGCAACTAAGCCGAACCATGTTCCCCGATCTAATCCGATCAATACCGCCCCATTAAACAATTATATACTAGTTCAGGGTTTCCGGTAATCTCGACGCATTGTCGTGGCGGGGCCATAGAGGCTTTATGTTGTCTATAGCCGCTATTAATATGACGCCCCTTTCAAACGCCCTGATAACGTTATCGGCACGTCAGTATGTGGTAGTGATCAATGCCATGCTACTTGCGTCACGTCATGTAAGCCGTCACGGTTCCTATACAGCATGTTTTCTTGGTCAACACGAGCCATTAGCAATGAAAGGAGAAAACAATCTTGTGTCAAAATGACGAAATTGCCACTGATCGCATGCTCTACGGTGTGAAAAAAGTTCTACCGTTGTTTTCTGGAACAGGAACACACATATAATTCTTTTTCATAACAAGTAATTCCTCCGTATATACAATAAAGGTGTGGGCTCTGGCATTTTTATAGGAACATCTAATTTGTACAGATTCTCGTTCTCTATTGACCGTTTATCGAAATCTAAAGATTGTGGTTCTCTAGCGTAAAGTAGACCTGGCTTCTCTCAGAGTTTGAAGATCGACGGTTTTATTTGAATACTTTGACTAATTATTTTATTCATTATTGGTACTATTGATCTCGTTACCATTTTCGACTTTTGAATCATACTGCGTTATACCAATGCATTGCATTATACCTATGGTATGTTTGATGTTGAAACAAAATCTTAGTCGACATGTATCGTAGGCCTTACGAGCTAACTCTGTAGCAGATAGAATGACGATTCGAGGGTTGAAAACTATATACAATTATACAATAATTTATTAGGCAGTTATTCATCGACTTCTTTAAACATTTTTAGCCCAATCGGACCTCTAGGACCTGAAAAAATGAATCTTGGTGGGTTTTACGTTTGCACAGGCGGAGACTAGTGTATTGACTTCTGAACAATAAAATTCATAGGGGGACCGTTTGCAGTAAAACATTACATCCCCTAAAAGCTTCGTCAAATTTTCAAGGAAACTGTAGGAATTAGGATATTTACAGGGATCTGCGGACACATGCACAGGCAGACAAACACGGAAAGAAAGTTGCCCAGATTGCTCCAAAACGTAGAATGCAAGTGGAAATTTTGATCGGTTGATGTATCAACCCCAAAAGTAAAAACAAAGCTCCCGCTACCTGAAGGTAGACTCGGAAGCAATAACAGGGTTAAGGTTATAACTTGATGGAGCTCCTTTTCGACGAGCTGTCGGTTTATTCAGAACTTCTTCAAGGTCTTTAACAACTAGAGCAATTTTAAGATCAGAGTAGAAAGTCTCAACAAACAATAAAATAAGATAAACCCAAAATGTCTGTTCAAGAACTCCACAACCCCTATAATTTGAATTTAAAATTTACTCTAGTATACTACTACTTTTTTTACGTAGGCAGGTGAGGAAATCTTTAAGATCCTAAGGTGGAAATCGGATCTCGTAAGATACCCAGAAGGGACCGCTCTTCGGGTTGTGCAGGATTCTAACCCACTATCCTAACTAACCCTCTCCTTCCTTTCCCACGTTGGAACTCGTTCAACACATTATTTCAGGCTAAGTCCTTGGGATGTATTTAGTCCTTTCGGTCCATTGATAGGCTCCTCTGTCTCTCCCGTTGTTGGGTGATCTTTCTCTACAGGATGCCTTCGACATGGACAACTACAGAGCTCCAATGCGCCTCTCTTTCAATCGTTTTGGCAACTATAATTTCCAGGTCATCTTGCAGATATGTTCTTTGTGGCTCCCTTTGCTTACAAACGAAGAATGTGTGAAACACATAATCATCTCCTCAATCGCAGTTCGGACAAGTTGGATCTTCTACTATCCCCATTCCATGAATGCAAAATATACCTATTACACGGTGTCGGAATACGCAATGCGGTAATAATAATAATATGACGATGATGATAATAATAACAACACATCTACGTGAAATATGGAACCATTAAGGAAAAACCTCCTTCTCCTTACCAAGGTTACCCGTTAATTTGACCAACATTCAAAACTAAAATCGTGATATATAAGTACTTAAAAACGCTGCAAATTCTTTCACTGGGGTTTATTATTCAATGATTCATGATTTGAATTTCTACTAAGCTTTGGAGTGTGCGTGTTTCACAGGTGATGGAGCGATTATTGAATTTCAGGAGGCACACAAATATGATCAACTGATGTTTTGGTTGAGAACTGATTTAAGTGCTCTACGCATATCTCCTGAAATTCAATAATCATTGAATCACCTGTGAAACACGCACACTCCACAGCTTAGTAGAAATTCAAATCATGAACGCAAGCCAATTGAAACCCCAGTGAAAGAATTTGCAGAGTTTCTTTTTTTAAATGGTTATCAAAATACTTCAACCCCTGCAAAATTTGTTAAATCAATTTAAAAAAGGAATTATCAGCTTACCAGAGGTGAGATCTTTCGCACTGCTATCAAAGTTTTGTTGTATCCGGTGAAGTGGTATTCAAAGACGTAGCACCCAAATTTCTCCAAGACATCTCAGGGTTAATGAATCAGTACAATCGAGGAGGGAAAGTGTAGCTTTCCTGTAGGAAATCCTCGTGTAATCCACACCACCGGTAGACGCGATGATTAATTTTGCCACGCAGGTCGAATATTATGTAAGTCGCATAGTTTTCAAGCGGCGTGATGAGAAGAGCGAGGATTCCGTGATATCTAGATGAATATTAATCGGCAGACCCAACTCCGGCCGCGGAGTAATGAATATGTGGGGGAACAGCCCCCTCACCCTTCGACCACCCGTAGTAATTTCCCATGTCGGTAGCTGTTTTCCCCTTGTTTCTCGGCAACTCGCTAATTGGCTCGGAAAACCCGAGCATCCCGGTCGGCCGGTATGAAAGTGTCGAGAGAAAAATGGGCGAAGACGTGAATCGATTTTACGACGTCTGGAAATTTATAAGTCCGGGGGAAGTAGGGGCGTTTCTAGGGCGGTCACGCTGAAGGGGATTCGACCTGCCACTTGACAGCGAACTCCTGAGATAGGATTCGTAGATAGGGAAGTCAGAAGTGGGTACTATATTTATTTATTAGAAGTACTATATATCTGTTTTTTACTGCACAGGACATCTTACTAACTACGCCCCCCCCCTCCCATAAACTAATTTAGTGTTTTGGAGAATACTGGAAACTCCAACTCAATCTTAACTTGGATTCGTTATTATAAGTAATAAACCTTTGTAATCGACCAAAAAACGAATCAAATTATCACAAAACGTTTAATATTTCTGTGCTAGATAACCAACTGTTCCTTTACCAACTAGATGTAGTCTATTATACATTATCTAAACTCGGTGCCTCCATACAAAGTAATTGTAACAATATCTTCTAAGTCCCAAAGGTGTTATATTCCGGATTCCTGTAATTAGCTAGAATAAAGAAGATTTCAGGGATTTTTTTAAGAGATATCAGTTGATAACGACAATCAACACATTAGCGTTAACTCGGAAGTTTTCTCTATTATAGCTTTTGAATATTTCACCCCTTTGATTTCATTTTTTAGAATCGACAGAAAATGATACAGAAAACTCAGTCCCTCTTGACCGGCTTTCTAGAACTATTGTATAGTTGGTCCTTGAACGTATTACCCAAAACATTAACTGAAGAATTATGAAAATAAATAGCACTATCGACAAAAACCGAAATCAAACAGTAAAGCAGGAAAATCAGTGGACCGTATCGTCCTAGGACTCAAACATCACGTCGACCGCGCTAAGCTCAAAGGGAGACACATTAATCCGGATTCCTTATTTAAACATTAGTTCGTTTAGCGAGCTCATTACAACTACTACTAATTCATTTATCTCTCGTATACAGAGAACGTGAAAAGAAGGTAGTAGCTGGTGTAGTGATAATTCATGAGGGTTCAAACAGAATTCAGTATCACAGCGACAGGAACTTCAAGTCCCCAATTAAAATGTGTGTGTTAGGTTTAAGGAAGCGAGACGTTTGACAAGTATCCATTTACTATTCTCTTGTGGTTTTGAAATGAGATTTATTAGTGGTCCATTAAAAGAAAAACGTGTTCCGTAACCTCCAAGTTTTTGTATTATTGCTATCGAAAATTCAAATTAACGTAATGTGTATTAGTAGATGCATAGTGAGACAGTATACGAGTTGTCCCGTAAGGGATTCTTTTTCAATTTTCAGGATTATCCATCGAAGAAGATTTGCATTGCACTTTGAGCTGTCAGCTGGTCAATAAAATTTAACCGAAATTCGAATCAATAAAAGCATTAGGGATTTGTAAATACTAATTTCTTATATCATTCAAACTAGAGGCATTTGGGTCTAGTCGAATGAGGCGCATTGATTGAGGAATGTATTCAATTAAATTAGTTGACACTTATACTTTTGTCTTAGAAGGCAGTGGGATTGTTGGTACGAACAAGCCCTCCTACCCCCGGTTACCTATTTGCCGTAAAAAAAGTAAAGTAAACAAGGAATTTCACCTTGGATTTTCGTCCGACTACCCAGAGGTGTCGCGGACGTCGCCAGCCGTCCTCCAGAGAGGGTCGGAACTAGGTCTGACGATTTCGCTCGTGGCTTCCCATTGCCTCACGCCCCTGGGTTGCGAGCATTTTGGATTCACGTGATATCGAGACCAGAGGTGAACTGTCTAATGACAGGACAGGTATACAACAGTTGATAGGGTCTTGGCCCTAATCATCGGTGCCAGCCGGATTCGAACCGGAGCAATCAGTGAAAGTCAACAGCTGAAGGACTGTCGCCCCAGCTCGCTCGGACAACCTGTCCCTCTTTGTACTTTTGTCTTAGAAGGCAGTGGGATTGTTGGTTCCGACAAGCCCCCGTACCCACAGTTACCTATTTGCCGTATTTCGCTAATTAACATATAGTTATCTGTGTGATACTACTTTTGAGTCTGTCCGTTGGTAGCCGAAAGATTTAAGTTTCGAATGATTAACAATGTTTGTTGCCACCAAAATTAGAATTTGCTCTTGCAGTTTACATTTTAGTCCATTCTGAATGACTTCCGTTTCATATCTGTTTTTAGAGTGTCCACAAATCAGTATAAGAAGTTTAATTATGACAGCTTTCATCCCATTTGATTAATTGTCAAGAATTGTGCAAGTTAGGTTGTAGGTGGTTCCTTGTTAGTTTCAGTGCTGAAATGACAATACACAATACTTCAGTCTGTCCTTGATCAGGCGTGAAATCCATCGTGGGTAAATAATTTTCTCAATCTCCACGGTCAATCGCTCATACCAGGAGAGCATTCGTAAATAGAGGGTTTAATAAGCTCATATCAATTTCAACACAATCTGATCTTTTGTAGATTGTGTGCATGAGTGAGTTGTAACATTTGAAACTTTTTCTATTTTCATTGGAATTTAATAACACTTTTAGTGATTGAGTGAGACAGCTTATACATGTCATCCAATTACCCTTATTTAAAATTACGGATCACACGTCTTTTCGGCTGTAAAATTGATATTTACTTTACACACAAAGTGTTTTTTCTACATATAAATTCAGGATAAATATAATTATAAAAAAAAGAAAAAACGCTGAAAATTCTTTCACTGGGGTTTATTATTCAATTGGCTTGCGTTCATGATTTGAATTTCTACTAAGCTTTGGAGTGTCCGTGTTCCACAGGTGATAGAGCGATTATTGAATTTCAGGAGATATGCATAGAACACGTAAATCTGTTCTCAATCAAAATACCTATTTGGATTGATCATAGTTGATCATATTTGTGTGCCTCCTGAAATTCAATAATCTCTCTATCACCTGTGATAGAAAAAGCTTAGTAGAAATTCAAATCATGAACGCAAGCCAATTGAAAAATAAACCCCAGAGAAAGAATTTGCAGCGTTTTTTATGGTTATCAGAATGCATCAACCCGTGTATCGGCTACAAAGCTTTTTAGGAGTTCACTCCAGTATCCACATTACGACATCACTACGTCACTAGGTTACTGATATCAAAACAAAAACAATCATAAACCAAATTAACGCAAATGTTGGCACCATAAATCGGGCCATAGATTGGGAATGGTTTGACCTACGGACCTGGGGAGGGGCTTATTCGATTCCTCGTGGAGTGTTCTTCAAAGAGTCCAAATTTAGGCCGCCTTGACTTTTTTTGAGGTTTTAAGATATTTTACAAAACTTTGACCGCCCTTGAAGGGCACTTTAAATTAAGTCAGATAGGCTCAAAACGACGGTTTATTTTATTGAAAAATGAAACATAAAATTATTTTATTATTGAATAATAAACCAAAATTCATCCATTTACCGTGTTATCTCGACAACCGGTCTTATGTAATGAGCTGCAAGCCACTCTTCTTATTACTGAAATAATAATCGTTGTGTTCTTCAAAATTTTTTTTTTTGCAGCCACTCTTCGATCTTCAGCAGCAGTTTTTGGTCGTTTAGGAAAGAAGATATGTATCCTGAAGAGCAAGGAAGTGCGAGAGCTGGCTCAGGAGAACATCACCGAAGGACGATTCGCGAAAGACTGAAACTCCGATTTACATAAATAAAATTACTCACTTCAAACGGGTTTGTCGCAACTACTACACACGGATGTAAACATGCAAGTTGTTGCTTGGTGATTCTACACCCTTGTAACGTAAACCATCAAATTTTCGGTGTTTTAGACATTTTTTTCAAAGAGCCGATCACAATGGTTTATTCCTTTTTTGAATAATAAAGCGTATTCTACGCTTAAATCAAATTTGGCCAAGGATGTGTTGCCAGACTGAAAAGTTTTTCTTTTGTTGGCCAGTGGTACTTTATAGGTGGAAGTCCCTGTTGGTTTTTATATTGCAACTTGAATCTTCATCTTTCATTCAACTACTTTTGTATTGTTCACGTGCACTTTCCTTAAGTAGGTGCCGAAAAAGGGAGTCTCTTCAAAACACATTCGGGCTTAGTGCTCCATAGAACAAACAGCGTGAAGAAGAAGGGCAAAGTGATATACGACCTAAAAAGGGACGATCGACGTAACTCCACAACAGGAAGACCACTGGAAAGGCCGAAGGCGTAGGTGGATACTCGTAGCTCCTACTTGATGGATGTTCCCCGGAGCGATTGCAGGAACGTGTTTGTGCTTCCCCTGACGATCGGGGCGGCTACGACAGTTTACACCTTGGTGGTTTAAAGCTCTGCCCGGCGGGTTGAGTCTTGTCACGCCCCTGGGATAAAGTTGGATGCTATGGAGTCTTCCCTCATCCTGACTTTTTCTCGGTGTAACACTCCCCTTTTTTTGTATGTGTGTGTCGCCAGTGTGACTTTCCAAGACCTTCGTCCAATTCTGAAACTTTTTCACCCTTAGCTTTCAGACAACGTATCACCATTACATGAATACTTCAAGTAGGACAACAAACAGTCAGACAAACAAGAAACCTAAATAACTTTTCACAACTTCCATAAAAAAGAAAATTCATGTAGTCACGTTTGAATCCTTTCCACGGAGATTCGCTGCCGTGACTGTGATTTATGCAAGTGATTCCAATTTATATGTACAGATAATCTTTGATTTACTGTGGAATCGGTTCACTTGATCTATTTGAATAATAGACAATTCTCTCATTTCTAGTGTTTTTATAATTCAAATCAGACGTGAAACCGGCATTAAATTTGCAAAAAATTGATTATGCAATAGAAACCCCTTCGGCTTTAGCTATACATTACGAGTATAATTTACATGGTATATCAGTGACGATAAATTGTTTTTCCGTGACTTATTTTGAAATTCTGTCTTTTGTTAGCTCGTGTCTTTCCAAACATAGTCTCGAGAATTCTTTCATCTTCGAATACAGTTTGCTACAGAGAATACCGTTTAGACAATATTGCAATCAAAAGTAGTGTAAAGAAATTTACAGGTGGATACACAAGAATATGGTATGAAGCAAAATTAATTTAATATCTTCAGACTCTACTCTAGATATGTTGTAGTCAAATAGGACAATAGTAGAAAGATAATTAAATGGCTGATTCCTATATAAATTGTAACTTGAAGTAACGTAATTGCACTAACACCATATATTGGTACAGGTCTCACTTCTCAATGAAGTTTCAGAGTAAGAAGATTCACACGTTTTTCGGGGTGGGCCTAACTGAATAAACTCAGTCAACAAACCTGTCGCGAGTCCTATTAAACCTTGTTTGGATTTAGAACGCAAGGATTTGAGTACATAAACGAAGCGGATGTTGACAGCATTTCGATTTTCCTTCCTACCTGTAGCTTATTTCCGTTCGGTAGGACGAGTATTTAAACAATGGTCATTTCAGTCCATCTGTCTAATCGCGGAAAATGAAGATTTGCATACTTAATAGTTGTTTTAAAGCCCTACTAAATGCGGTGGCACTCGATTACCAAGGATGTTCCACGAAAACGACATCAAGTTTAATTTGTGGGCCACGTGCTAATCTAAATTCACGTGCTCAGCGGAATGACAAATCACTACATAATCTATGTGACGCCACATTCGGATTGATATGGGTCGCTCAACCCAGTCCAACGTTACCTATCAAATATTGAATTCAAGTTAATCAAAAGGGTAATTTAATTTCCTCCAGCAAGATGGGGTCTGAGAGATCTGTATCGGTATTCACAGTCTACTAAGGGTCTCCCTCGTGAATATTCATGTTCGCGCTCTGTTTCACTCGGTATAGTTGTAAGTGAAAATTAAGATATTGTTGAAGGGTTACATCGACTGATGAAACTGACGAACTCAGTTATTCAGAAGTTATTGGGGAGGGGTTTCGATCATCCGCAAGACTCAGACCAGGTCGAAATACAGATGCTACATTAAGGGAATAGGAAACAATGTTTTAGTCATGTAGTTATAACTTATACACATCAATTTAATAAAACTTAAAACCATGAAAATAGCAGAATATCCATGCATATGTTAATTAACTATTCATAATTCATATTTATCCGATTTTGTCAATACATTAGGAGGCCAGTGGTAGAGTGGGGGGGATAGAGGAAAGTTTTTGGAAGTCCCTCAAGAAAGCAAAAATAAAAACTCGGCCCTTTTGACCAATGCGATTACCATTCAGGTGGTGACATTACTTTTAACTGTGTCGGGATAGTGAAATCGACTAACATTTAAGAAATATATATAATTGAATTTCCTCCCTAAAAAACTGTACGTTCAAAATCAGTCTCAATATTCACCTGACAACGCTTGTGATTTAACATAGCATTTCAGTTTGCCGGAAAGTATAATCCACTTGAACAATATGACGTCAAAATAATGTCAAGCGAACCATTTTTCCGAAACATTTTTTTGGTTGTTAGCTCGTGACTAAAGTATGTCTTATGCTAATATACTTTGCTTATGCTCAAATGTAGTGTTGAGGTACTTCATTCTAAATGAGACCCAAAAAAGAACTTTCCGTATGAGTTTCAGCAAACGTCTGTAACTCTAAATATGCCGTTATTCTCATATCTGCAATACTTAGTATGCTGTGGATACGAATGACACTCTATTCATTCGAACCGTTTGAAGTTATTGTCGGAGTGAATTCAACCACGAAATTTACATTCAAAGGCGTTATCATTTACAGTTTTACCGACCCCAACTCAGGATCTATGGCATCTTATTTATTAATGTGAATTCAGAAGAATAACGAATTTAATTTTCTACCGCAAAGGGGAGCTTTTCCCACCCTCGGAATTATTCACGAATCGTGAGGGAAGGAGGTCGGAAATGCGAGCGACTACCTCTTTACTCCGCTTTCACAAGGTGATTCGAGTTGCGAAAACCATTTGCAGCTCCGGCTAGGGGGAATCGAACGCTGCCTTATCCTGAAGTTGCTTTTTTGCTCCATTTTATTTCATTTTTTTTAGTTATGGGTTATCTCGAATTCGAGCTGTTTGAGTGAGATTGGATTTTCATAGTACGCCAGCACTCATTCATTATGTCCATATACGCATGTGGATTTGAATGCCTATGAGAACGAGTCACACAAGGTCTTTAAATTACATCTCAAAAACGTGTGAGCAGGGAAAGTCACACATTCGTGTTGCCATCGAATCCGATAATATGGAATACGATGGCATAAAAATAGACAAGACCTAAAATACCTTAAAACATTTCAAAATTTATTGGAAAAGAAGATAATTATCCTAGGTCAAGGGTTCTTCCTTGATTAATATTAATATCACAGACAGTACTTAAAGACAGTGTATTAATTAATATTTGTATAATTGTATAATTTCAATATTCGTATTTGAAAACGTAGACCAACAAAATTATTCAAGCAAACTTGAATATGAAAGGGGTCATAATAAATAACAATAAATCAAAGGAGCTGATAAAATGGTAACCAACTTGTTACAAACACGGCGCTCAAGGTCTACCCCTCCTTCAAGACCGATCGGTCTTGCGGGTTATGCAAACCTATGCCCCTGAATTGATCGGTATTCCAATTTTATTCAATAATGGCGCATTATTTCGTTGTATTAATCATGTTCAGGCTATTTCATGAAATATTATTAATAATGCAGTATATTGAGAAAGTATGCTGCAAACTATTGTGCAAATGTTAGATATGTCTGAATTAGACGGCCCTTCTGCGCGAACCTCTGGGCTACAAATAATTATTAAACGGTATGCCACTCGACCATCAGGTTCGGGGAATATAATCAACAATGCTTACGGACATCATTATAGTTAAATGTATTATTCATAATATAACTAATTAGTGTTGAACGTAAAGCAGTGAATGTGATGTCGATAATTCAGGACCATCCTCGGCTCGGTTATAGATATAATCATTTCGGTGGATAGATGAATTGAAAATGTGGGTTAGATGGATCTTTTTTACATTCGATTTCGGAGGGTAGCTTTTTTCTTGATTGATTACGAATGTTCAATTTTGAATAAAAAGGGTTGATACGACGGAAGTAGATTAAGGCTTGGAAGCATCCTAGGTCATTTCGGTTCAAATACCTGGTTTTCTGGGATTCATTATCCTTGAAAATCATTGTAGTTCTTCATTCATTGGTATCTAATATTAACAGAGTGACTTGCTCAAGGAGAAATGTCTTGAGAGTTACTGATTGAACTGCTTATAGCTCAACATCAGGAAGTCGGGAAAACAAATTAACCGTCTTACCCTATTAAATACCATTTACACTTGCGTAAAAATTACCATTAGGTCTGCGGGGCTTCAGCAGTTTGCATATGTTTACAGTACGTTTTGATACTCAGAGTAGAAGATTGGATTAGAGTGGGGTTGAAACTCAAAGTGGTCCGTTCCGTGGTAACTCCAAACTTAATAGATACTAAGACACTAACTTGGGCCATAACGTGAATTTGAACACCGGAGGACGCTTAGGGCGAAATTATTTACAACAACCCACACTTGAAGTTGCCAACTCAATCCACTGTCGAAATTAAAGTTTGTAAGGGTAGACAGACCCTTGTAAGAAAGGTGCTTCTCGTCGTTACATACACCAACCCCAGGTACGTGTGCGCCGGAGGAAAGTTTGTGAAAAATGTATTATTCATGAGAACGAATCACTCTATTACGAGAGGTTGTATTCCCAAGCAGCCTTCGCTGTGTCTAACGTTGTTGTTATTACTGCTACATTTCATTTAGGATTCAAGTGTTATACCTTTTTCTTTTTCCTGAGAGTCCCTACATCTATAATCTTTTTCACAAAATGAGGGAATAACAAGCTCAGTATCCCACAGCTTGATCCGCTATGATGTTCTTCGTATGTTCCATTAATCTTAAAGGGCATAGGTTCGAGAGAGAAAGCGTCTCTACTTACAGGCGAATTTGGTTTAGATGGAAGAAATAAATTCCACCTTCACATCAGACATTTTCTTAACGTTTTTTGTTGACACGATTTTTACATGGATCTTGCATGGAGCGCTAGATGTTTCGCCTTTGTACTCGTTTTTTAGATGAAAGGTATAATTTGAATATTTCTCAAACCTATATAGGTGTATCCGAAAAAATGAAACGGGAGGTGAAATGAGTAATGATATTACCAAGCTGAAAAAGCATCAGTATTATTAAAATCGTAATTTCATCTATCAGAGTATTAATCAGAATCGATAACATAATATGTTATGTTAAAAACATATTATGTTTTATTGCTCGTTTCAAAATATCTGAATAGTGTCTTCGGTTACATTTTCTGTCTGTTTGTGTTTTTATTCATTCCGTTCTAGTCATTCTTGGTAATATTATCGTCAGAAGTATAATCTAAGGAAGAGTATTTTGTTTACATTAATTCAAATTAAATTAGAGTAACGCACATCCACGCCCATCAAGAAGGAGGGAAACATACTTGGAGAGGGAAGAAATATTTACCTTTAAAAACCCTTTCATTACATTCTCAAGTTAGGTCTTCTAAAAAAATTGAATTTTCCTAATTTCTCATTTTATTTTTCTTTCTAAACCAGTTCCTTTTCTTGTCCCATTTTTTACAAAATCTTACTTTTAAATTGATGTTTCTTTTGTTAGTTAGGAGGTTAATTAAATGGGGATTAATCAACTATTTGATAGAATATTGCGCAGGATTTCTATTCAGTTTTTCAGTTTTCAACTTTTCCAAAATACTCAGCTATTTCAGTTTTCTATTTTTGGGAATGCTTATCTAGATTTCAGGTTCCGTCGTCGCTTACAGGTATAGTACAACATAGCATTTCACAATACTCAAGTGCTTTGAGAACAGCGGTGAGGCGCTTCATGGCTTTTCTCACTTTTTTTACAACGAAAGAAAACCTTGTGGTAGGAATCACGCAACTGTCCGTACTAAGAAGTAACAGTTAAGAACCGTTAAGCGAACCGTAATACTTTTTTCTATTTTCGTGAATTACAATTGTAAAACATTTGGCGAGATTATTTGCTCCACTTTGCTGACTAGGTCATTGTTATGTGGTTGACTGCGAGGCTTCACATTACCTCCATTATGTCGTTGAAGCCAAACGTTTCTTGCGGTTTTCATTTTAATTTCTCTTTTTTGACTTCATAAGTATTCAATGACGTACATAATTATAAAACAATTGGTTACCAAAGAAATGAAAACCCTAAAAAAATAACAATAAAATTGAAAAAATAATTTAGAAGCTTGTCATACTGATTCTTGAAATGGAAAAAAAAAACAACCCCTGAGAGAAATATCCAATATCTTTTTATCCCGTTTGTTTAACGAGGTCTATTGATTTGTATCATATTACATATTCAACAAGGGAAGCTCTGACGTTGGAGAAGATAAAAGAGCGAAAAATAATACGACGTTGTTCCTTAATGAGATTTTAGCAAATAAGGACGTCATGATGCCATGGATTATAAGGGGTGGCGTCATTCATAAGTCACTCTGCTATCACCCGCCCTAGCCATCATTGCTCTTCCTCATTCTTATGGGAGGCTTGAGCCGCTTACCCCACTTTATCAACCCTAAACTTCGCCTTTAAAATCTACATTTTCCTACCATAGTGATTTTATATCTGTTTATTTAGAGCAGGATTGAGACTGATACATTTTTTCTTCTGAACTTTGTGATTCGGTTATAAGTCTCTGCTTTCAAGCGATTCATCACTTTGTTTTCTTCGTTTATAACTCCACTACAACGCAGGAAGAGCAGAGTACTAAAAACGTACTAAAAATCTATCACTGTAAACAGATCGGAAGGAACACAGAGAGAATGGGAAGAGCGTGCACATACAAATTGATCATTATGACTGGATTTTGTAAAGCTTTGCGAACGAAAGTTTACTAATTAGTAATACACTTTAATCAGAAGAGCAAAAAGTTCTGTTAGTTATTTCTTCAAAAACGACTTTAAATATTATAAAATGCGATTTTCGGATTTTACCTATCTTGGTTTTGAGAGGCAATCAAAATTTTTTCTCATGATCAATCACGAAGGTTCATCATTGAAAATTATAAACTCAAAAAACATTGAGTATTTTACGTCCGTTCATAATACACTGGTTGATTGCGAAAAATCACAGTAAGCTGAATGGTAGGAGGCTGACTTCTCAGATTAGCTGGTTCCAGATAGATCTGCATGGGTAATAAGGCATTAATCGACATCAAGCGTCAATCACCGAATCGGTGTAAGCTGTTATTAATCAACATGTTGAGTTGCATATCATACAATGCTTATACGGTATTCGTAAAGTGGTTAACATATGTTTAGCAACTGGTACCTTTGAGCTGAATATATAATTTTCTTATCTATTCTATTCTTAGGTATTTTTATAATTATTTGATATATAAGATTGAGAAGCACAGGCATATTCAAGACATTGAAGTAATTTTATACATTCAGCTTATTAGCTCAACTTAACCCAAGATGCCGAATTAAAAAATTTAGCTTCCCTAGCAAGAAATGTTTACAGAATAACCTAGTTCAGAAAAGATCTTTGAAAATAAGACAAGTCCAACGTTTCCTAATTCGGTCGTAAGAGTACAACATCCGAGAAACCGTGATGTAAAAGTTTTATTACATATTTTACCAAATTTGGTTGATAAAAATGCTGTACATCTATCAATGATAACTCATAACTATAAATTTCTGGTAAATCTATTTTCTGGCAAACAGGTGCCAATGCATGTCTATTCCATCAAAAGTATTAGTTTTTCCCTAAAGATGACTACCTATCTGAAAGTAGCAGAAAGACAACAATAAAGTTTTTACTAAAAGGACCAAAATCGTATTTTTTTACTAGAAATAGATCATCCCAAAACTATTCTAAATTAACTTGTAACTTTGAATGTAAGCCAAGAATGTTTGATAAATCGTGAATCCTACAACTGTGTTATAAACTGTTTGATATTACCGTTTAGTAAAATAAAACTAATTGCAATGAATTGATGTGGTTTTCCAGGAGGTGGGATGGGACCTTCAAGGAGCTGGACTTCTCTCGGAGGCCGAGGACGACTGAGCACTCTCGATCCATGCTGGAACACCATTGTAGCTGCACACCATGGTTCCATTTGAAATTTACTTAACTTATATAAGCATATTATTCTACGTGTAAAATAAAGTGGTTATTTTTACATTGAATCATTGATATAACGTACTTGATCTAATTCGTCACCAATTAATTGCCCTCGCAATTCGAACCTTAACCGATATCGTTGACCAGCAATTTCGTACAACATTACATGTTGGGAATGATGGAATGGAAATGATGGTTTAGTATTATAGTTTGCTACCAACAATTAATTTATTGGAAACCTCATGTATGGTCATAAAATAAAAGCAGAAGCGAATTCTTAAAGTATTAAAGCAATTGCAAAGCAACCCCCGAACATAAAAAACTTGAAGAAAAAAAATGTACGAAATTGTGCTGAATACACTCTAATTTCGTTTGTTTGGGAAGTGGAGAGTTGTTCAGGAAGATTTTATCCGTCACTCACGGAGCTCAAATAATTTAACAAAGAATTTAACATAAATGTAATTATAAGAAAGCTGCAAATTATTACATCAAGCATTATTAGTTCAGTATTACATAGCCTTTCTGCGTTAATCACTGATCTATACATCAACAGTCTGTGGGTTCATTATCAAAACACATCACCTCGCACCTCCATATCGCACTCAATCGCATTGAAGATGAAAATACTAGGGCTAACGCCAGCCACTCCGTTTAGCTGAGACCTCTCGTTAAACAGGCTAAGCAGCGTGGCTTAGTTGCCCGACTGCCTTCCTAACCGATTTTTCAAATAGCGAGCGGAATGTATAGTAGAGCATTAATCCGAATCTTCTCATTTGATTCCGGGAACTAATTTCTATTTAAAAAAAAGCTACCCTCTGACGTCGAAAGTTTTATAAAATGGTAAACCAAAATCCACGAACACTCACAAATTAATGGTAGTAACTGTCTGTTTGTTCCAGCGTGCTATTTTATGTTTTCTTCGCCTATTCCCGAATTCCTGAATATGTCAAGTGAATAGGTAATAAATAAGAGTTACGTATCTCATGTTAGGTTGCGAGGTGAATGTTGGGTCACTAGAGGGATATAACGTCTTGAAATGAAATGAGATCGGCAATATTAGACACATAATTTACCTTGTACATTGTTTCTTGGTAGATGATGGTTCAACACAGATTATGGTGTTATGGTTTAATATCACGGTGTAAACGTTCATTACTCTCATTTATTGAAAGTTGATATTTCACCACCGCGCGAGAAGGGATTACTGTCACTGTATGCTATCACGTAGCAATATACTGCGACCTCCTAAGATAAAGGACAACCTCCTAGGAGAGATGCGGAGGGGCAATATGAGGTTTAACTCTGTTCAGGATAAAATACGAGCGGGAGGTTTAAGAAGAGGTCAGTATCCATAATGCAAACACAGTATAAAGCCCTTGAACGGAAAGGTTTATTGGCTCGTCAAAATGACAGTTTACTTCTCCCTCCCTTGGGCCTCACCTTCCGTTCTCCACACAATCTCATATCTCCAGATATTGTTGCATGGCTTTATATCGTCCCAGGAAGCGTCAGGAAATGTTGATCGCTTTCACGTTGAAGCTTCCCTAGCGATCGATAGCACAACCTTGGCGCACCTCTAAACTAAGAATCCCTCTTTTTTTTGCGTTTCATCTTACATTATTCGAATGATAAACTTGAAGGGAAGGATTAGCAGCAGTAGAAAGTTAAAAATTCTCTATTATAATAAATCAAACTTTTTCCACTTGAGAATACGCTATGTTGAAACCTAACACCAAACCAGAACATCAATAATAAACCTGTTTAATTGATCTAGGAAGAAACGTAGGCAGATATTTTTAAAGTCGATACTTAGAATCGACTGATTATGAATTGTAATCTCGTAAATGCAGAGGTCCATTTCGTAGTATAAGTTGTCGCCACTATGGATAAAAATATTCATGTGCTTAAACACTTCAAATGAGCTACGAAAATTAGTACACTGAACCAACCTTTGAAAACGTATTCTAGATTCCTTAATAAGGGCCTCATTTCATTTTCCAGATCGGTAGATCGGTAGCACTCGGGACTATTCGTTGATTAGGAAAAATGACCTTGTAATTGGATGGAAAAATTATGCTTGTAACAAGGATCGTGGACAATAGACAAACGGAGAAAAAAAAAGAAAGAAAAAGGGAGAAATTTTGAGATATTTTGAGAGAGAGAAAAAAAAGAGAGAGAGAGAGAGAAACGAAACACTTGGTTCAAAATGGTCTGCAATTTTTGAAAACGAATTGTTTTCTATTAGGAAAACAATACTTCCGCTACGCACAGGCAGACTCAGAAGCAATAATTAATAATGATAATAATAAATTTAACAAATAGCGATGATAATAAAAACGAAAAATATCACCTTCAGCTCGTCATAAAAGGTTACAGTTCATCGTTATTAGGGAACGATAATCGCTCTGCGTTTTGTTGTTATATGGAGTCAAAAATTTTAGAGTACATAGTTTCCTCTAAGCAAAGGTTGAGGGTCGAGTGGCTTTTCAAGCTCCAAACTCATTGGGAGAGAGCTAACTGTATTGTTACAGGGCTAAAATCAAAATGGAGAATTTTTTTTTTTTTTCAAACATCCTCCATAATAACATTGTATCACCTCATTATAATTGATTTAGTAAGCAATAACCGAAATGAATAGCGGATTAGGTGGATTAGGTTGAGCAACAACTAGCGCGGTGAGTACTTGGATGGGTAACAACTAAAGGATTGGTCTGAAGTCCTCGTAGTATCCGCGCTTCTGTACCGCAAACTTCTCTCAACTCATGGAGGACAATAAGTATGAGAGAAATCATCAGACCGAATTCTGATCTTCCATCAGGATAATGAAAACATAATAATCTTCCATTTTCTTATTCCTCGTTTTGATGAAATGGTATTGACCCAGAATAGGGAAGAGGAATCCGAATGAGACACTGGGAGGCCCGATCAACTGACAGGTTTTTTATTGTTTCCGCCTGCAGAAAACCCTATTTTCTTGAGTTGGATGGGAGTTAGATATAAACAGAGAATGAAGAAACCACTTGTTTAAATTACAATTGAAAATGAACTCTTAATCAAGATATATTGCTATTTTTATTTAACAGCAATTTCCCATCCTACAACCGCTCAATAATCCCATCATTCTATTATCCAAATGGTTGCAAATAGAAAACGTTGGCGCTTGAAAATGTTACGCACCTCTGTGCACCTTAAAGCAGGGATCTTTTTTGCAACAGGAGCTAGGTAAAAACAAACACATTCTGAAGATTTTTTTTAAACCAAGAACTATCTAGTGACACTTTTTGTCCTTCAGACTTAGCGATTTCCCATTTATTTTCCATTAATCAAAGTACTGTGTGACGTCCGCGGCGCCAATGGCAGCCGAACGATATGCCCCAACGTGAAATGGTTGTCTCTTTTTTCCAAGCCGAAATGGATGATACTTATGAATGTTTGCAGTTTAGTACGCCTCTTTTATTCGACCTAAAGGAGTATGAGATGCAGTGGGTTTCGCTGAATCAATTGAAGATAATATGAGTTTTAGAAGTAAATAAGACGTAATAAAGAAGACTTCCTACGGCCATCAGGCGCGCCGGGGAAAATGAAGTGACGGAAATGTCCGTCGGTCGGGATCCGAGTTGAAGGGATGGGGTAGGGATTTGTGGAGGAGGCACAGGATTGGTGGAGAGGGGAAGGGAGTCTCCAAGGTGATTGGCGTTCCTCAGATGCCCTTTCACCCGCTCCAAGACGGGGCAAATGAAAGAAAAGCGGAATTTAATCGAGACGATGTCCCATACCAGAAGCGTAAGCCCGGTATTTTCATCAAGTCGACCGTTTATAATTTATTCTCGTGGTTGAAGTCAATGGTTTTGATAAATCTTCATTAGCAGGGTATTGTCTATACTTGATTACAATAGTAAGAGTGCCCCATTTAACTTCAATGTGCATTTAACAACCTACCTCTAAATTTATTGGTTTACCCTAAACAAAAATTACCTTCTTTCAGGGACTTTTTGCAGTTTGCACTTTGTTCTTCATCTAGAGCTAACTAAACTTTCTAAAATTTTCATACAAATAAGAACTTTCAAGGTATCTAAGCAGTATAGAAATAACAACAATTTACGTCACACTTGTCGTCATCAGAATATTTTATATTTCAATGTGAACGGTTGGTTATAAATAATTATTTACCACGTGGATATTCATTATTCTTTATGAGGTAGGTAGCAAGGGTAGGAAGAAAATAGCATATCCTCGTTTTTATATTTTATTCTAAACAAGTTCTTTCGGTGAAGGGGGATATTCCTTGGACATCCGTTTGCCAAAATCAATGATTCCATGGGCTTACGGTACACGCTTTTATCGGTGCGTAGAGTGCACAATGAGCCCGCTTCCAGGCATGTAGGATTAAGAATTTCTTGCATAATCGTTATTAAACTATTATTTGCAACATAATTTTAATTTATTTATCGTAAAAACCATTTTTGAACAGTATGCCATTGTTCCACGGTTCGGCTTCTCGAGATGGGCATCTCTTTTGAAGCCCTGCGTTATATCACCACCTCAACGTTCGGGGCTCTTACCTTAACTGGTGATCATTATTTTGGGTGTATCTCTATTTGTTCCAGAACATGATAGTTTGATTTTCCGTCACAAATAGTGTTGTACCGGCAATTCTCAAAACACTAGAAAAATACGCTGCAAATTATTACTGAGAGGTTTATTGTTGCTATATTGCAGTAATCCTTCCACATATATCTGATCTATGCACTTTCGTAGTCTGTTTTACAATATCTAAACCTGGCCTCTCTCTCCTCCATATGTATTAGGATGGAAACGTGACGGCAATATGCTGGCAACCTTGCCCAATGGCGTCCGCTAGCTACGCAGAAAGAAATGTGCGAACTGCAGCACGAAGGGACTTGCGAATATCTATCATGATCGTATGGATAAGTCATGTCCATAATATATTCGTACCTGGAGGAAACGCATGAGGGCAGTTATCCCAGTACAAAAGTCCAGCAAATAAACAGTGACGGTGCAAAGTTCTCAGGCATCCATGCTCCAGGAGTAGACATAGTCGTGGTAATGCTGAGCTCCCAGTTGTCCTCCTGACTACATTAGGCGACAAACGCACAGTACTGGTGTGAGTAGACCGTCCGGGTATGTCACAGTGGATGGTTAGGGATGGTGAGTATGAGGGATGATGATAGTGATTATGTACTGCAAATATAACTGTGAAATTGGCCCGCACTTGAATAGCCTGGTCTAGATAATCATGCACTCCAATCCTATAAAGGTGCAGGGTTTTGAATCTACACATCTTGAAACGTAACTTTTTTTCCAAGTCAACCACAAAGGTTTATTATTGAAAACAACAAACAAAGATTATTCACCTCAATATGGTGATATAATTGAGTAAATTGCTATCTTTTGAAACAGTGGCGTATATGTGCGATATTTTCCGGGTGGGGGGAGAATACCGGGGGGTCTGAGGGGTATTCCATCGATTTTTCAAATCAGCTGTCTAAAATCACATGTTTAACTATTCTAGCACTAAAAAAAGAATGATAGAAAAGTAGTTCTTTTCCCAGGGGAAAACATATTTTAGGCCTAAATAATATTCAGTTAATAACTTGGAAAGGTGTAAAAAAATACTTGATTGAAACAAAGGTTCCATTTTATTAATATTATTCTTAAAAACTGCAATATTCTGAATGCAAGTGAATAGCATAAATGTTGAATAAACGAAAGTAACAAAGCCTATTTAAAATTGCTGCCGGCAACCGGAGAATGCTCAGACACGTCGCTTGTTATTGCTGACGTGAAGCGGGATGGAGCTACAATTATTGCAATGATGAGTTCTTTCTTTGTTGAGGTGGCAGGTCCCAGCCGTCCAGGTTAGTCTGGTATTTTCCACCATAGGACCGAAAAATACAAGATTAATTTATATTTTCCTAATTTCGCGGGGGTCCCGGGCCCCCTCGGCCCCTCCCCTCCCTTATATACGCCCCTGTTTTGAAATGAGGAATATAGGTAGGTGCTGACGCGTTAGGTATGATGAAATTTCCGTTACCCTCAAACCTAGAACCAACTTCATACACACTGTATTGGAACGGGCTCAAACTATGTGACGAGTTTTAACGAAGAGGCATCGAGGGTGCGGATTATTAAAAGTTCCTTTTTATCATTATTATAGTCATTATTTTATTGGTAGGAGCTATGAAGACCGTTTTTATCGGAAACCAACATTTTGTAAGGGGCAATTCATAACTGAGGGAAGCAATAACACCGTTATTATCTTCTTCTCGGCGACCGTAAGTAGTCGCAAACAACCACTCCACGAGTGGATGGTTTTGGTCGAGCGGGGAATGGGGAGAGAGGTTCATTCAGGGATATTAAAGAACTTTGGCATTGTCGGCGGTCAACCACAGATATGATATTGCCAGAAGTTTTGGGTGCTCAATACCATATTTCAAGGGTGTTATTAATAACCCGGAATTCTCAAATCTCTCCAGAGAACTATCTATCTCAGGTTAGTTCCTACTTAAACGAAAAAAAAAAAAAAAAAAAAAAAAAAAAAAAATTGGAATTTACCGAGAAACAATGAACACTACCAACGCTTCTACATTTCACGTTATTCCTTTGACATTGTCGTCTTAGCTATATACAATCTTTGAATATGGCAAGAAAAGAGATCCCCTAGATTTTAGCGATTTAAAATTCCGTTTAAATACCTAATTGTAAATGGAACAATTTATAGGAAATATTGATCTATAGTAACCATTATTTTGGTTTTTTTCAACTATTAATGAACGCTTGTTATTAACCAAGAAAGACAAGTTCAACCTTCTCCTCTCAAACTTCATAGGTTTCCGTTTCCACAAGCGTGAATTAAAATAACATTAGAAATCAAAAGTGTTACTTTTATACATTAATTTAAATTTAATTCCCCTTCTTCTTGTAGTTATAAAATTTAGTCTACCGCACTTTATCTAAAAGGGTCTACATGGACTTGAGCACCTCTCGAGAGGAAATGAATACCGACCCTTTACTTGTCCTGCTGATGTACGAGGAGCTAATTTATAATAATTTCATGAAGAGGAGAGGTCAACTCAAACTCAAATTTTCCTCAAAATACTCTTTTTACATGAGAGCGAAGAGAATAAAACCGAATCAAGCTATCAGGGAATTATTGACGCTAGAAACCCAACGTTGCCCCTTACCCGTACTTGAAACGGAACAATCAACCTCAAGTTCAAAATCTTTTCCCAAAGCACTTTTATTTCGTGTGTTCCGCGAAAAGCATTGACGATCTATAATGCAGTGTCATTGACTCAAGATGGGTTACAAAAAAGTAGGCGATATCATATGTCTAATCGTGATGAGTATGTCACTGAAAACGTTTTCGTTCAAATTATTATGGTAAAGGACGGGAGGAATCGAACAGTGGTGGTATGAGTGGTATGGTATCTGGATATCAACCTCATCCGTTCAAACGGTTTTAGTGGCGGTCCTAGGCTTACATTGGGGGGGTCATTGTTAGAAAATGTATTACATTTTTTTATCAAACCAAAGCCAAGTCCTTACCTAAAGATTTTCAAGGAAACTTACGTCTATCTTTAACATTTTTCCCGTACAATAATTATCAGATGAAGAAAAAAGTGTGTTTGCAAAATAAGCTTATTATAACCCATAAAATTAAAAAAATTTTGGGAGGGGGGGGGGGTCATGACCCCTTTGACCCCCCGTTGGAACCGCGTCTGAACGGTTTGGTAATTAAGGTTGACAAAACAAGTTTAAATTCTATTTTAAATTATTGGTCTCGGCCTTTTCGTTTAGAAGTTATGATAAAAATTCTCTAAGTAAGGAAAGTGTCATGGTTTGAACAAACTGTCCTTTTTGATCCATTAAAAACTACTAATTCAAGTATTAAGTTTAAATTATGCTTTGAAAATCTTGGCAAAAAATATTTAGAGCTTGTGCAAAAGCTGCCACAGGCAGAGCAGACTGTTCGATACTTGGAAATTTGATTAAAACAGTATAACTCACGCTTGAGGAATTGGGGTGAGAAAATCAGCAGTCACTATTAAAGGAGTTTTCCGAATTGAATGAGTAAACCCTTTACCTGATTTCTTTCCTACTCAGCAAAGGCAATTACATGAAATACGTAGTCTGTATATTTTTTATTTTTGCTCTGTTATTTTAAATAAAATATGAAGGAAGGGAAAATACGTTTTAGACTTAATGTGGACTTTTGTGTGTTAATGATGAGTGGGAACCACTTACCTACAAGCCCGGGCAACGTGGCATCGTTTATATTCTATAGCGAGATTGGGAATGATAATTATCAAGAAAATCACCTTACCAATAAACTAAATCCTAAAATATTAGTACTCAAATTCAAGCCTTGGATTTCCTGAACAAAAATCTTTGTCACTCAAATTCCATGGATTGCGCTAATTTGATAGCGGAAATCTGATTAAAAATGTTGTATTTTCTGATAGTTGCAACAGCCCCCCAAAATCTGGAGACCCCGTTTCCATAGCAACCCTCAGGCAATGGCGCAGCCCGTTAGGCTCCGATGGTCCCTTTGTCGGAGCGCAATGGTATGGGTTGGGCAAAGCCTGCAGGAGGGATAAGCTGTCCCAAGTCTAACTGTAATTTTACGTCAGAATCCAAATATATACATAGCTCTCACAAACCGGTTCATTTCATTCATCTAACTAATTCCTTTCAATTACACATAAGAAGACACACTTACTACACTTAAAATACAATTATTTCGAGAGTTTTCACAATCTCGATTTTTGGTTCATTATTTTCAGTAATGAACTTTGTAATAAACCTAGCTTTAATCCGAAACTATTGAACTAAATTTTACGAAATTTCGCTCATAAATCCTATATTGATCCCAGATTCCGGGATCCGGTCCGATGATCAGCATGGGAGGGCTATATTGTACACAGGTTATACATTTTTGTGTAACAATTGTGTGGTACAAGCGGTGTTTCATTGCTTCCTTCGTTCCATACCACCTTTTATTTTTAAAAGAAAATTGTGGCGAGAACTCAGTTCCCACTTGACTCTACATCCAATTTTTGGTTTACTGTGTCAGAAACTTTGATCCATTAGGAAGTTTGTAACTGTCTCCGCTTATATTGTCAAAAAACTCATACTAAACAAAGTTTGTACAAAATGAACGTTTCTTACCCAAAATTTAAAAAAAGTTTAATAAATTTTTTTGCAAAAAAAAAAAAAAAATAATAAATAAATAAAAAAATAAATAAAATAAATATTGCATAAAAAACGAAAATAATAGTAAAAAAAGGAAACTGTCTATCAAGGTAAAATTTTGGCAGATTTTGAATGTTTTCTCAGCCTTTCCTTTAGGAAACTAGTCACTTGTTGTTTTTTGAAAGACATGCTTCGATTTGCGGATTGTTAGTTTTGATTCGGACATGATCCAATCATGATTATTCTGCAGGTTATGACAATTGCGATGCGAGCTTATCTTTTTCAAGAAAATCTTGCAAATGTTTTCCACGGTAACCAACAATTTTGAGAGGGGATTAAGATGTTCTTCCTTGGTCGATAACGAAGGTTCGTTCTTTTTCTTTGAAATTGAATGAAGTTTTGCAATTAATGACTTAATTATCGTTTGTCTGCTCCGGAGGTGTAGAATGGGTCTCACAACTGGTATATAGCTGTTAGCTGTTATCGCTTCCATGATTGAGTTATCCCCCCGTTGTTGTAAGCTGTACAAGGCCAAGGAAAGTTATATTGCCTACTGAAATTGAGTTGTCCTGAGTACGAGTATGAGCGAGGGCTATTCTCCCTGAGTCCTTCCTGATATGAATTTTGATATTAACAAACTTGGATGCTGCCTCTAAACCGAGGAGTGGGAAAACCGAACTATAGTTTGCGATTCAGCTACACCAGAATGAATATCTCATAACCACAGAGTTTATGTCATCATCGAAACTGCAGGTTTTAACCCCAATCAAAAACTAATCGTCGTAACAATTGCAATTGGAATGGTCGTAATATGATAGCTGTTCTGTTAATCGTACGTTGTTCACTTATGTATAATCCTCTTAATTTTTGTAACTGATAAAATTTATCATTCAATGTTAAATATTTGTGACTTCATTTCAGTAGATGATACAGTTTCATATTTCTATGGTAACATATCAACGTATGAAATACAAAGCCGTCCTTTTGAAAATACATTCAAAGCCCAGGTTTCGTGGATCCCATAGATCACCCCTTTCTCCAGATCTGTAGATCACTGTTTCTATCAGTGTTTATGTTATACATCACCGCAGTTAATGAATTTACCATTTCGTTTGAATGGCATTCGTTCATAATGACGTTTTACCAATTCATTACCAATTCATAATGACCGGGTTTTACCAATGGCGACTGGTCCAAATGAAATGCGTAACTCATCCTTACAAATTGCCGTCCACTACTGTTTCTAGATGAATCTAAATTACCCACGCTCGTGACAATTTTTAGATATGACTTGAAGCATCATAGTTAGTTGCTTCAACTATTCTACAAAGGTAGTGAATAGGTATCAAGGAGGTCAAGGTAGTTTAATAGGTATCAAGGAGGTCCACGCATCTTAGTCACGTTATTTTATTGACTCCTGACCCTCAATAGCGGTTACAATCCGATTCATCGTGATCTCATGTTCAAGAAAAGGTTCTTCAGCGAAAATGAAAGTTTCCAGACATTCAAACTCGATATTGTCTTTTGCAGGCTTTTAGACAGCTAAGGAAAATGAGAATTTGTATTAATTTACATAACTGTGAGAATGAAAATCTGTCTTTATTGGTTTATTATTCAATAATAAACCATTGTGATCGCTCTGGAAAAAAAATTCTAACCCCCCCTGAAAATTTCACGGTTTACGTTTCAAAGGGTGTAGAATCCGAATCTGCAATAAAAATTTTTCCGTCCGTCCGCCGTACGCACGATTTCTCCCACACGGCTGGAGCAAAACATCTGAAATTTTCAGGAAAAAACCATCTTGGTCCGACGGCGCCCCAATTCTTGAGCCAGCTCTCTCACTCAATTTAAAGTGCTCTATAAGGGCTGTCAAAGTATTGTAAAATCCCTAAAAACCCCAAAACAAGTCGAATCGGCCTAAGTATTTACCTATTTGAAGAACATACCATGAGGAATCGAATGAGCACCTCCGCAGGTCCTTAGGTCAAACCATTCCCGATGTATGGTCCGATTTATGGTGCAAACATTTGCGTTTTTTGGTTTATTATTGTTTGTTTGTAACCTAGTGATGCCGATAGCGTCGAGTAGTAGTGAATGTGGATACTGGAGTGATAGCCGATGTGAATACTTGTAGTGTAGTTAGTAGCCGATACACGGGTTGAAGCATTCTGATATGCATGAATCGCTGATAATATATAGGTAAATATTATTCAATATTATTAGTGAGGTAAATAAGTATTCTTTCTCTGGGGTTTATTATTCAATTGGCTTGCGTTCATGATTTGAATCTGTACTAAGCTTCGGAGTGTGCGTGTTTCACAGGTGATAGAGTGATTATTGAATTTCAGGAGATATGCATAGAGCACGTAAATCTGTTCTCAACCAAAATACCTATTTGGATTGATCAGTTGATGATATTTGTGTGCCTCCTCTACATCAGTCTACCTTTGGCTACATCGTTTAAATTTTGATTTGGGGAAGTTTTAACGCAATAAGAGATAAAGGACTTGATAAATTATAGATGTTTTTTTGTGGGGGGGGGGCGATTATTGAATTTCAGGAGGCATTGACAAATATGAAAACAATCCAAAATTCTTTTGACTGCTCCATGTATTATTATTCAATTGACTTGCGTTAATATGATTTGAATTTCTTTTTAGATATGAGCATCGTAGTTAGTTGCTTCAACTATCACAAAGGTAGTGAATTAAATAGGTATCAAGGAGGTCCACGCATCTTAGTCACGTTATTTTATTGACTCCTGACCCACAAATATGCATTACCGATTCATCGTGATCTCATGTTCAAGAAAAGGTTCTTCAGCGAAAATGAAAGTTTCCAGACATTCAAACTCGATTTTGTCTTTTGCAGGCTTTTAGACAGCTAAGGAAAATGAGAATTTGTAATAATTTACATAACTGTGAGAATGAAAATCTGTCTTTATTTTTATGTATTTTTTCTGAAAAACCACGATTTTCCTCATGAGACAGAGGATTTCTATTTGTTGCATTACACATTTTTTTAATTGTTGAAGAGAGTCAGGAATGACGGCATTAGACACCGAAGAAACTTTCTTCTTGACTTCTACCTACCACCAGTTCTTTAAGTCATGAAAACAATATTTTTTGCTTCTACCTGCAGTGCTTTCCAAAAGGAAGTTTTTCATAGATGCAAGTCGGAGGGAGCGATGGAGGAAAATAAGTGAGTAAGTTTTGACTACCCATCAGGCGACTGTCCTCATCAGCCTTCTTAGAAGGGATAGGTCTTGAACGATTGGTTTTCAAACATGACCTGACGAGCGACAACTCCCTATATAATTCACTTTATTTTAATGCTTACTAAAAAACAAACTAACTACAATTCGCGTTTCCGACCTAGTAGTGTTATTAATTTTACTAATTACTCTGTAATGATAAGATCAATTTATTCAAGTATAAGGGACCGAAAAACCTCTGTATCACATACAGTTTAATATTAGGGGAACGAGGGGTATTACCGTACATCGGGTAATGCCGCCCATGGCTGTTTCGGATGTTTGAATCGACACCAAAAACGTGGAAACGAGCGTCGATCCTAGAGAAATGCGCCGCCAACTAGGTTCTAGCGTTACCTTACCTGTAAAGTTAGTCTTCTTGACGTGAGTGCAGTAAGTATTTTTCCGAATCTTTTGATGTTATTTCTTGTGCATCGGAAATAAGCAATTTAAGTCCCATTTTCAACTCTTTTTTAGATTAGTTTTCATGTATATACGCAGAATTTCATCATCTTTCTGAAGCACTAACCAAATTTAAGTTTTGATTGTAAATGAAGTCAGCGTGAATGAATTACGAAAAACGTAAACATTGGGGTAATGCCGCCCATCGTATCGGGGGATTGCCGTGCATTTCTGAAACGTCAAAAAAAGTTGGAAAATAATAACAAATAACCAACAAAGCGCCAAATTCAGCTGGATTTTGATCAACTCACTACTAGCAGCAGAGATGGGGTTCAGAAGAAAAATAAGAAAGGTGGAAATCATGAAAAAATTTGAAAGACCTCAAAAAAATAAGGAGAGGCGCAAGAGAACCAGAAGTGAGAGCAGTGACAGTGATGACTGAGGAGATATCTCTGAGGGATACCTTGTTGTAGACACAGACGAAGATGTTGAAGAATTCTTGACTTCGTCTTTTGTGGATAGCTTGTGTACAATTTGCCAAGAAGCCGATAATAATTCGCCAAAGTGGAATTGCGAGCACTGCAATCACAGCAGCCACTACATGCGTTCCATGGGACGACCTGATCACGGACTATGTGATGTACGCAAGGCTATTTTATAATTTTGAAAGAAAGAAAAGCTAAATATTAGTGTGGGTTCAAAAAAGTTCTATATAAAAGACTGTATTTTACATATTTCTAAGTCATCGTTCATTTTAACTATAGTTTATTGACTGTTTTTGTTGTTATAAATACATTTAACCTCCTAACTTTGGAAAAAATGGGTTGAATGACGGTTGAGAGGGGAACATAATTCAGTTCTCGGAGTTGGGTGTCATTACCCCACAGTGTGGGAAATGCCGCCCAAAGCACTTTGTTAACATTCACGGCTGTTTTTCCTTTAAAAATCCTTTTATGTAAGGGGAATGCTCAGATATCGAAAATATAATAAATTCTAGAGCCATTCGTCCAAGATAAACGTTTTTATGACGTTCTGCCCCTTAACTGTATGGTTCCAAAGTTAAGTGCAGGGTATTACCCCTCGTTCCCCTACCTTGAGTGAGGTAATGAAGTGTGCAAATGATGATCTGACATTGAATTGAGAGAATTCATCATCTCCGGGTTCAGACATCCAGAGAGACGAGCTAGTTGCCTATCGCTTTTGCTCTGCCTATCCAGCGCTTCACAGAGCGTTAATTCCAATATAATTAAACCTGTCACCGAAGCGTCCGGGATAACTGCAATCCGTCACCCATCAATCACGCGGCAAGCCTCCTCTTTCACCTGCGCCATTACGACGCATATCGCGGATCAAGCATTCACGTGCACCCTCACACACTCCTGGATGCCTCATCCGTCAAAGTTCCCTACGTCGCTGTGGAAGTTTCTATAACGAACGTTAAGGTGACCTAAAAACGGTTTTCCATTTTCTTCCACTCGTTTTTGCGGAAATTTATCTCGCATCATCCATTTTCCCCTTTTACTCCGCTGGATCTTCTAATAATTCATCGCGTATTGTGAGGCGATTAAACGGGGAGATAGAGGACTCAGGGCAAGGGAAGTTGGCGCTAGCAATATTTCAAGAAAAGTTGGGTGATATCGCCTCCCTTTGAATACCCTGAAGTTATTTTTTCATAGCGGTATTAGATGCTAATTTATTTATAGCTCAGTTCACACCTTTGATGAGAAAAGCCACGTAGCAGGAGAGTCGGGTGGGAATTATATTCAGACCTCTCTCGCCTCGAGCGGAAACAAACAGATTGGCTTATAACTCTCAAACAAATGGGAAGATAGCTCTCGGCGGCACTTAATGATTCTTCAAACTCTGTTAATTTGTGTGACTTAAAATAGTACCTAAGCACTACAAATTTTATAATTGGGTAGGTACATTAAATCCGCTGGACTTGTCACAAAGTTAAAACTTACAAAAATGGTATGGTAATAGTACACCTGATTTAAGAGATATTGGTTGATAACTAGAAAAACAGCTTTTACTGGCATTTCCCCACCCATGGTCAGGTTAATTTGGTTCTTCTTCTAATTTTGAAAGGGAATGACGAAATTAAACTTGTCATTCAATGAAAAGTGTTAAATTGACAATTGTTACGTAGATAACCTAATCAAATTATGGTAACACCAACCGGAATGTAGGTACCAGGTAGGTACGCATCAAATTTTAAGAGGCCATTAATTACCTATATTGCCAAGTGAGATTGTGAGATTTTCACTGTCAAATGAGTCTGTACAAATAAAGCATACGTCCAGATTCGAAGCATTTATGGAAATATTCAATCGTCGTCGATAATCACAAACGACATCTGTGTCGTAGCTGTCTACACTTTTGTCCAAGTCTGACTCATATTTTCCCTTGCTCTTCTTCTTAGTGGTTTTCTTTTTCCCCCTCTTCGTCTTTCAGTTTGGTTTCTATCTTGGCTGTCTTATTTACCACTTTTCCTTTTCAGTTATCCTGTCACTGCTAGTTCCTGCTCCATCCGAGGAATACACACAACTTCCTCTTTGCCACTTTAGTTTCTTTGTTGATCGGTTTCTCCGTCTGTTCATTTTCCAACCATCTAACCAATTCTAACCAAACTTTCTATAGAAGACAGAAATAAACTTCGTAGTAGACATTTTTCTTGAACAACTTATTTATGTAAGGGAAGGGGAGATACCTATCTCGGAATAGAATATTGGATGTTACAGGCGAGTGCCGGTCAATCTGTTGCCTGACCGGGATAAATCCATTTCTGACCAGCATTCCCTCCAGTGAGTGACTGGGGCTGCCCCATCAGCCATATTTACGGAAATCTGATGGCATTTCCACAATTACAGTCACATCATGTTGCTACTATGGCTAATTAAAGCTAATACATTGATTTATCAAGAAATACTCCAAAAACTTTGAATAAATATAATAAAAATGTACTTGAATATGCCTTGAAGACGTTAAAAACCTTCTGAACTTCTGAAGGCTTTTTTAACTGCAGTTGAACCTCCAAAGTCTGGAATTTAGTTCGCGGGGACACTTACAGAGGCCTCCAGCAGAAAGAGCGTTAATAGAAGATTTCATCCCTATAAAACCTATGTGACCGGCATTACCCACTGACCTGGGCTGCCCCACCCTCCTCTATATCTTGTATATTAATCCATGCAAAATGTCTGTTAGTAAAAATGTAGGCAGTTACTTCGAAGAATATGGTTGGTTCAAACAGGTCTGGCAAACATTAGGAACTAAGGGACCGTCTGTTGACCGTCTGTTGAGGTGGTTGTCCATTTTGGTACCATCTAGACGTAGAGGAGCATGTTTTCATGTGTTGAGGTTTATTTTTTTTTTGCTATAGATAACGTTAACAAAACAAAAAGTTCTGAACTTTTTATAGAGACTGATAGTACTATTATAGATGTAGGTATACTCGGAACATTCTAGCGGACGGCTAGTGAGTTCATAGGAGTTCAGCTTTCTCTCGGACCCAGGGTGCCGTCCTTCATGATAAGACTTCTTCTTACAGAGGGTTAGGCAATTCATTATCCACACCGTGATACATTTATATCTAATGCCTCTTCTTGCTATTCTCACCTACCCTATCCCTGGCAATATCTTCCACCACTAATTGAATCTTGTTCAATTGATATCGATATCCGATTAGTCTGAGAGCCTCTTCTTACAGCGGAATTTGTATTAACTCATTACGTAGAGCGTTTATTACAAACAAAGACATGGAGTTCAATAATGACAATCACTTTGATTATCACAAGTGCAAGTCATGAAAACTAAATTCTTGAAATGTAGCCCCGCGAATCCATCTTAATTTTTACATTTTATATATTCTATATTAAAAAATTAATCAGCTTTTTTATGATTTTTTATGATTGATCTCGACAACTTTTCTGTTTCTGTAAAGCACACAAAATCGATTATTCTTTCAAAAACATTGCCGGGGAACCACTGAAATTAGACGGATGAATTTTCCTTCACGAATTTTCCCATTGACTTCATTTAGTCAAGTAACAATAGTAATTTATAAGTGAACAAGTTTAAAAACGGGCTTACAATCGGTTTAAATATTCCTTTGATATTTTGCTTAAGCATTCATATCTCCCAAACCAGTGGACCACGGACAACCGTAATGGAGGTATGGTGGAAGTGCTTTAGTTTCAACCCGAAAATCGAGGTGTGCTTTTGTGCACCGGGATATTAGAAAGACTTAATACATGGGGGAGTAAGGTTGTAATTTATATTGTTAGTATGATATATTAACACGTTATGTAATATTTTAATATTGAGAAAATGGAATTCTGTTGAAAGGGAAACTAGTGGGCATGCGCAAAGCAGGATTTAGATAATTCAGTTTTTGAACTCGCAGGACGTTTCGGAACCAACAGTTGCCTCTTCGTGGAGGCCACTTTTTACCGTTTCCCAGCTAATGGTGACTTTTTAGAAAATACAGAACAGGAAATACCGTAGGCATCTACTATGAGAGTAGGGCTTTCTTAAAAGATTCTTTGGGGACTAATGAATCAACATTGAATGTTTTTAAAGACCAGAGTTGATAGAATTCAATGGAAAAAAAACCTTTAACTGAATGGAATTCATTCAGAGAGCTTCTCAATAAACTGTATAACGATGTATTCACGCGTTCGAAAACATATTCTGCGAAAAGTGGTATTCCGTGGAACCGCGGAATAGTAGTAATGAATGTCGTGTGAATGGTGGTTGATGAAAAGCGGCGAGTTATATTCAAGAAGTCTTCAAGAGCGATTTCTTGTTTATATTCCCTGAAGTGTTCCAGTGGACGAAAGTTTGAAAGCAGTAATGAAGGCTCCTAATGAAAAAAAGCAAGAAAAGTGTCAAGTAGGTTCGCAGTGGAACGAGTCTTTTTTTTTCGCTTCACTTGCTCACTTTTCCACAATGAGCGGACAGATGGATAAAAACTTCTCTATAGAGATTTCAAGTGCTGGATACCTAATTGCGTGCCTTTTTCTGTATTGAGGAACCTCTACGAGCTTATGTGTCTCCATTCCCGCTGAAAATTCAAAGTTAATACCAGCGGGTTGTAGTTGGTGACTTCCAAGCCTTATAATTTTCTGGCAGATATTCAAGAAGTCGTTCATTCCTATTCCTAATTTGTAACTGGTGAGTGTAAGTTTGCGAAAGGATTGCTAATGATGTGACAGTATACATTACAGTACATTATCACTATAATTGTTGACCCAAATTATTTATTTTATCGTTTTAAACTTGTGAGTGAATTCAGGATGGGTTCTTCGATTTCCTTTACGAGCCCGATTCAGTATGAATAATTCCTATATATGGTCTCGTACACGTACAGAACTACTACATACATGTTTCAGATAGCTTAGTACCATAACCCTTGCCATCTTCGTTTTTCACATTTTACCAGCCTTCCAACCACTAAATGACAGAGTTGAATGAGTGGAAAGGGGGGAAGTCCAATGCATTTCAGAAGAAAGAAATGTGAATAATACAAATATTAACCAACACATTAAAATCAAAATCTTAACCTTTTAGAAATGTTCAGCGTCGAAATGGGCAACTTGACAATTTCCCTACTTGTCACAAAAGCGCAAATGCAAATCTTTTCGGGAAAATGGTCCAAAGCATCAGGAAATTTTGTTTATGGGGATTTGGAATGGGTGCGATGATTCATGTTCATTATTTCCAAACATAATGTCCATTCCCAAATTCTTTCATTTCTAAGAATGTGTGTGTAGAATTCTTTCTACACTTTTGATTAATAAATCCTTCTAGCTTAAAATGTGGTTTATATATCTCAATGAAAATCATGAAGTGTAGTAAGTTATGACTGAGGGTGAGCGGGAATAGAATGGGGATTAGATGTCATTATCTATTTGAATAATATGAACATGAAACGAGAGTTAGTTTAGAACAACCAAGACATGTACCTACCAATATTAAATAACAAGGACAAAATCGTATTGCCTCTCCGAAAAGGACACCAGTAAACATTAACATGTACTGAGCAACTACTTGTGCTTACCACAGGATGAGTTGCTACGTGGAATTAAACCAATTTCGTTTCAGGACCTCTGCAATATCTTAACAGAGATATTCAGATGCAGACAAACATAAAGGGTGTTTTCATTTTAATTTTCGAGTGATCTGACAAGGAAGTGTTTTCTCTTCTCTTAATTTACTGTTGTCATCATCTGATACTTATCGCAGCCAAGAGGAATTTCTTCATTACTGAAAGTTGTTTAAAAAACAAACAATTAACTACCACCCAGCAGACAGACTTCTTCATCAACGGAAATGCTTTTTCTTTAAGGAAGACATTTCAGGAATGCTTTTTTGTGAGCGGAGAATCTTAGTGCAGGAGCGGTGAGTGCAATTATTACTTCGTACTTCCGACATTGGATTGTTCATACCACGAACAAATTTAATAGGACAAGAAAATGATGACAAAAACGCTGAAACTCATCATACAAAAGTTTATTATTTATGCGTTAGATAGTCCTTCTACGTAGACTCTTAGGCTATCCTCAACACTTGATGTTTGTATTTAAACAGCGAGCTTCGCGGTGTTATACCTAGTTGTTGTATTCTGATTGTTCAATTTATTTTTCAACTCCGCATAATTTTTCCTGATGGTACTCAATTTATGTTTCAGCATATTGATTAAGGAACAAATATCCTCAGGTGCGTCTCCATACCTTGTTATTTTATTCAATATGCACCAGAGGCTCTCCATTTTTAATATTTATATTTTAAAGAAAGACGTTAATTCTAACATATGGGTACATCATATTCAGATAGCCTTTACGCGGATCACTGGATTGTAGATAATTATTAAAGTACATGATCATTATCTGTTTATAACTCAATAGGTACGGACTTCAAGGCGAATGGGTACGAGTGTTGAATGGATCAAAAATTACTTATTAGTGCTTAGTATTTCATTTAAACTCGGCGCCTCGAGCCTCCATAACTCGTCTTGCTACTCTAGATACTATAAAAAGAGCCCTATTTATATTTCAGCAAATCGATTAGTAACGAAAAGAGAGTATCACTACGACAGATTCGCTTCGATGAATAGTCATATCCTCCGAGAAAAAGAGTAAACCCGCTTAAAGATACTGCTTAAAAATGTTAACGCGATCGAACCATTAGAACTTGAGAAAGTGATCCCTTGCAGATTCCACGTTGCTCGGCATCGTTATTTGTTACCACCAGATGACTAGATGGTCAGACGGACACCTCCATCCTTTGAATTCACAGCCTCCATATGTACGTCAACTCCACAGACGTCGAAACGAAGGTAAACCAGATCCCTCTGCGTAACAACGGTTGGAACTTAGGGCTCACTTGACAACCCTAAGTGCCCCCTTGCACTTGACGTGAATCTATTTCCCCTTCCATCTCTCCAGGGGAACCCGCCGCTCTAGCGAAAACCCCTCTAACCGTTGCGGCAAGCGGCCTGCCTGTTACCGGCAGGCTTGAAGCAGACACATGATTCGCTCGGTAAATACCTCGGAAAACGTCGCGTCAGGCCGGAGTGGAGGCTCGATAACTTCATACGAACGGATGGGGGTGCTAATAACATCGTATTAGAGGCCCGAACAACTTCTGACGTACAATCTACAAGTAGATACCAAAAGCGAATTAAACAGGAATACGTTGCCAAGCTAACGTAAGATCTAATTTCCCTCATCCCCCTGGAACCTCATTATAACTTTTGAGTTAACGCCGATGCTGTCACAAAAGTTAAGTTCATGTTATTTTGAGCGTAAAACGCGGATAGTTACTCCTCAATGTTTGGAAGATGCCTTAGACCTAGTTTCGATTAACTGCAGTTATATTACAATATGGGTTAAAACCATGAATTTACTACGGTAACGTCTGGGGCAATTGCTGTCTTAGGCTTTGACCCCCTTACCTTGCCGTCCAAAAACGGAATTAAGTGTTTTACTCCAGTAAATGCTATTCAGTGCTGTACACATTCCCACTCAAATCGTAAAAACTCTAACGTCAATTTTATCAAACATATAAACTGTATGTACCGAAACGAAACAGGTGAGAAATGAGTCAAAGAATAGAAAAGATCTGGTAGGTTCTGAGTCCTTTGTACCCACCGCTTTTTGGTGGAACAAGTCCGAAGTAAGAGTGTAGTTTATTATAATGATAAATATTTACTTCCATGATTTGATTGAGCCAAACTACATTGATGTACGCTCATCCGTTTGCTCAGTTCTAACCTTTCGGGTGAAAAAGAAAAAGTAACATGTGTAAGGATATTTATATGAAGTTGCACAGCTTGGTGTTTTGTTTTATTTAATCATTGACATCAAGTAGGCCTTCGTAGGCGTTGATATACTTACTTATTCTGATCCACCTAGAGATAATATCATTATGTACTCGGGGAAAAAAGTAAAGTTCAACCGTTTTTATTTGATTTCACTAATATTTTTCTCGAGGAACGGCTATCCAATTCAGAAATACGAACCCTATCGTGATGATTTGCATCACTATTAACGTTAGTTTTATTTGAATGAGATCCGACACAGAACAATAGTAAAAGCAATTTCTTTGAGGAAGACGTCCTAAAAAGTTGCTAAAAAATATTGGTAAAACTACATAAATTTAATCGTTCATTGCAGGGTACTGTTAGGAATATTTTTAGTGTACTTCATTGAAGTTAAATTGAACATGAGAAGCTATTAGTATTCTTGAATTAATGCCTTTTTTATTCAAGATATTCATTGCATACCATCTACTATGCATACCATCTTTGTGCTCCGAGACCCAATATAATATACCTTTCGCTTAATGCAAGTTTTTTTCAAGTTTACATCGGTTGAAGTCTTGTCTTGGATAGAAATCCAGTACCTAACTTCGTCCATGATTGACGAGGGCAACCATCTAAGAAGTCTCCGAGTAGCTCTTCGGTTACATTACTTCCTTTGGATCTAAAAGCCTTTTTCTTTCCTCTCTCGTTCGAAAATTTCCGGTAATCATCTTCACTAATGTCCTGCCGAACCCTCCATAAACTTTGTTCTTCCAACTCCGAACTAACGTTGAAAGCCCAAGTTTTATGAGCCTGTCGAATCAATTTTGAGATGCAAATTTTAATTTTTTTTTCTCTTTTTGTAATGGGTGCCGAAAACAGCCTTCAAAGCCAGTTGTTTATTACTTTTAAAACTCATGAAATCTACTCAACTTCAACAAAGTAGGTAGTGAATGTTTTAAACATGCACATTGTCTTTATTTTATCATACCGCATGATTCTCCCACCAAAACTTCTCACATAGAATCAGATATCATCATGTCAAAGAGCCAACGACGATTTCTACCAACGATCATAAATATTCTTCTTCCCTGAAACTAATTGCCTTTCGGACCAATAATAAAGAAATAAAGTCATCAGTGCAAAAAATAGGGCCATTAAACCACAAACCTTTATTTGGCTTGGGATTGTGACACAAATAAAATGTTTATTACTTCAAGGTTACAACTTATTAGCAATTTGATTTCGATCTTATTTAGAACATGTGCAATCGAAAACAAAAATATAAAATACGTGTGACAAAGCCTGAGAACTGATGAACTGGTTGTTTAATTGATTCTAGTTCATTAGTGTCGTTTCATTGACAGCTTCGATGTTGGCATGACTTTTTCGAATCGTATTGGTGAGCGATGCTATGTTGTTTAAAAAAAACTCTGCAAATTCTTTAACTGGGGTTTATTATTCAATTGGCTTGCGTTCATGATTTGAATTTCTACTAAGCTTTGGAGTGTGCGTGTTTCACAGGATAGGGCGATTATTGAATTTCAGGAGATATACATGGAGCACGTGAATCTGTTCTCGACCAAAATACCTATTTGGATTGATCACTTAATCATTTATGAATAATAAACCCCATTGAAAGGATTTGCAGCGTTTTTTTATTGAACCTCAATACCCCCCCACAATAAAAACATCTATAATTTATCAAGTCCTTTGGCACTCGTATTGCGTTAAAACTTCCCCAAATCCAAATTTAAACGATTTAGCCCAAGGTAGACAGATGTAGAGGGGGCACGCAAATATCATCAACTGATCAATCCAAATAGGTGTTTTGGATGAGAACCGATTTACGTGGTCTATGCATATCTTCTGAAATTCAATAATCGCTCTATCACCTGTAAAACACGCACACTCCGAAGCTTAGTAAGATTCAAATCATGAACGCAAGCCAACTGAATAATAAACCCCAGTGAAAGAATACTTTTTTACCCCAGTAATAATATTGAATAAACCCCAGTAATAATATTGAATAATATTTACCTATATATTATCAGAATGCTTCAACCCGTGTAAAACTACACTACAAGTATTCACATCGGCTATCACTCCAGTATCCACATTCACTACAACTCGACGCTATCGGCCGGACATCAGCTAGGTTACAAATAAACGAAAATCACTGTTTTTATTAATTTTTTTCAAAAAATCTCGCCATGATTTAATTTCTACAATTTCAACATTTTTGCAATTTGGTCGTGAATGATTTGATAAGATGAAGTTACTTTGATTTCAAAACGCACAAACAAAAAGGGCATTTTAAATTGGAAGACGTTAAAAGTTGGAACAATCCAAAAAGGTTTTTTTTTATTTAAAAATTTACAATCTTTAAGCCATTTCCAGGAAATTCAATAATCGATATCTATCACCTTGTGAAACACGCAATTGAAAAGCTTAGAGAAATTCAAATCCTGAATTTGGCGTTTTATTGAATAATAAACCCCAAATGAAAGTAATTTGCAGAGTTTTAAATAGAAAATGATTTTTTCGATTTCACCTAATGTTTTCCGGCATTCAAACAAAAATACCTTTCCTGTAAGAAGAGGCTCATTTTGTTTCCAAATTGATTTTTACCATTTATCAAATTCTCAGTTTAATTTTTTACAGTTATCAAACATTTTGGAAATGAATGAACTCGACAGGAAATTTTACGCAATCTATGTGGTTAATAAAATTAAAAATCGAGAAAAATGGTTTGACTATGGCATATCGTACGTCACCTAACAACTTACGTTAAAACGATCGACATTTTTAATTAACTTTAATTTCTCCGTCAATTCCAATCAGAATTCTTTGAACGCCGTTGGAAAGCTTAGATGGGCGAAGTTTTTATCAAATTTGACAACGATTATTTTTGTTCACGCCAAGCGTTCCAAGTTTTTGAAAAACCAGTTTGGAAAAATGAATCTTTGATTGAAAACTTGACAACCCTTAAATCAAAGTAACTTCATCTTGATAGGAAATTTAACGCAGATTCCGAAAATGTGGTCAAATGTGCAAAAATGTTGGGAAATTGCCGAAAAAAGCGTTTTAATGGCGAAAAAACGCGATTTTTTGAAAATTTCAGATGTTTAATAGCATATCCAGCAACGTTTGAGAAATCTTGCGCGGCGGCGATTTACGGACCATTTTCCATGTAGTTTCAAATTTTTTTTTTTACACTAATGTGCGGGACACCCTGTATTATCAGAATGCTTCAACCCGGATAACTACACTAAAGTATTCACATCGGCTATCACTCCAGTATCCACATTCACTACAACTCGACGCTATCGGCCGGACATCACTAGGTTACAAATAAACGAAAAAACGCAAATGTTGGCACCATAAATCGGGCCATACATGGGGAATGGTTTGACCTACGGACGTGGGGAAGGGCTCATTCGATTCCTAATGGTACGTTCTTCAAATAGGAAAATATTTAGGCCGATTCGACTAGTTTTGAGGTTTTCAGGGATTTTACAAAACTTTTACAGCCCTTAAAGGGCACTTTAAATTGAGCGAGTGAGCTGGCTCAAGAATTGGGGCGTCGTCGGACCAAGATGGATTTTTCCTAAAAATTTCAGATTTTTTGCTCCAGCCGTTTCGGAGATATCGTGCGTACGGCGTGCGGCGGACGGACGGAACATTTTTTATTGCATTCGGATTCTACACCCTTTGAAACGTAAACCATGAAATTTTCATGGGGGGTTAAAATTTTTTTTTTCCAGAGCGATTACAATGGTTTATTATTGAATAATAAACCAAAAATTATCACCAGTTCTCACTTTTTGGCCATGTTGATGTCTACCATTTTGGAAATACCAGTGTGGATTAGTTATGCTCCTGATCACACCATTTTGGGAATCCTGAATGAGCTTTCGACAGCTCTCAGCTGTGCAGCCGCACGGCTGATCCATCGTGAGTCCATAATAAATGAAATGAATACAATCGTGGATGGTTTACTACATTGTAATTAACAATAATTTAACCATCGATCATTATTAATTACAGTTTATCACATCCACCCCCTTCAAAAAGTACTTATCATCGCTCCTTAGATGAGCGGTTGTCGGGCGATTCTGAGTTACATAAGAACTTCTTTCAGAAGATTGTAAAACTTCAACAAACCATAAAAGAAGGGAAAAGGAAATTTAAAAGAAATTAAGCTTACTTCCGTTGGAAGAATTAACCCGTGATTGGTGAGGGTGAACCCACAACTAAATTAAATTATAATCACAAACAACAAAATAAATAAAATTAAATTGCCTTGTATTTGTCCTGCTCGACAATTATTATAAATACCTAGATGATGATGATGATGATCAAAAAACGAAACTTTCTTTTGATACATTGAGATATACTTAGTGCTGTAGTATGCTACTTGCTCGAGCTGTACCAAGAAATACCAAGCGCATGCAATGATAATGAAATTTTAGCTCGAATTTAGATTGAAAATGTAATACTTACTTTTTGAAATGTAATGCTTAGGTTACTGGTGGTTCGCTGGGGAAATAACGGTATAATCTTATCTGGTTGTTTGTAGAGTCCACGTGGTGAGGAGGATCCGATGATGTTTTCCGAGGATGCAATTCGATCTCAACAGGTATTCCTTTTCTGCGTTTCATGAAGTGAGAGAGTCCCAGGTTATCAATCAATTCGCTGGGAGTTGATGGATGGATTGTAGTAATCAAATGTACTCTACTGATGCCTAGAGGTAGATGAGGAAAAACAGCGGCCCACCAAAAGAGCGGTAAAATTCAAATTATTCACGGCACAGTAGGTATCAGCTATTCGTCTGAGTTATTGGTAACTTGAACCTGTTCTTGCATGCTACGTTGTGAAATGTAGAAGGTTGGGGGTTTGGAAGTGGTGAATTAGAAATAGGATCCAGGCTGTATTGATTTACCGAGGAAGGAATTGGATTTTCTCACATCGGAGTCATGTTCCTTCGGGGTGCTATGTGTTTCAATGAGACTTTATCTTCTTTTCCTGGAATGAGGAATCAAGGCGTTCTCCCGATTCGCTTTCAAGCTCACGAATTCATCAATTGGTGAAATAGATTTGCATGATTTACTGCGCTTTTTCAGAAGATTATTCTTTTGCACACAGTCAACTGTGTGGAGAAGTTCCGAACATTGAGTGATGTTGATGCATCCACATTTTCTCAAGAAAAGTTATATTAATTAGTACTATACAATAGCTACCCGTCCGAATAAAACTTTTTTGAAGAATTCACCTCGAGGAATCGAATGAGCTACTCCACAGGTCAGTAGCTCGAACCATTCCCGATCTAAGGCCCGATTTATGGTGCCAACATTTGCATCCACAACTAAATCACTGAGGTCAAAACAAAAACGTTTTTTTTTTGTTTCTTAACATTTTAATTCATTTAATTTGAATTTCTCAATCACCGATCCTTAAAACCCTCTTGCTAGTGATCAAGTAGAAAAATATAAAAGGGTCATGTTCGTGTTTTTATTTAATTCATTAATTTGAATTCATGATCTATCACCTGTGAAACACGCACACTCCAAAGCTTGAAGAAATTCAAATCATGAATGCAACTCAAATGAATAATAAACCCCAATGAAAGAATTTGCAGTGTTTTTTCTCTACTGTGTACTTCATAAGTTATGAAAAACTGGATTTCAAAAGGAACTTGTACAAAAAAAATTGCATTGCAAATACGTCAGCTGAATTGAACTTAGTTCATACTAGACGGTTTTTGTGTCGAAGATGTTTTTTCTGTCAAAGTTCTAGCCCTACTGTCGTTGGGCTCATTCGATTCCTTGGAGGGACGTCTATCTATAATAAACATAAAAACATTAGTGTGGTTTCCAAAGTTTTTTGAATATTTCAGCTCATAGATTTAACCATTAGGAATTGACTGAGAGCGATGCCAAAATTTCAGTCCCCAGTGAAACCTGGGGAAAACCAGCACTTTCTGGAGTCTAATAGCTATCGTATAGATACCATAAACTTTTTGATTTCAGGAATTGAATAACCTTGTTAAAAACGATAAAACACAGAAAATAATATAGAAAAAACATGAAGGTAGTGATGAACTATGAAAAAACCTGAACGAATGGAATAACTATGGAATTTCGACATTTCTCACCTAATTCGCAAGAAACACGATCGGCGGAGACCTCTTGAAGTTCAGGGCAGGCTAAAAATTATAGAAGCATTCTGGGCATTTCCACTGTACCCCTACTACAATTATTCTGACGTAAAACTCTCTCCCAAATTCTAACAAATTCAAACAATAATACGATGTGTCGAATATCTGGTGCCTATCCAATAACTGGTACCTTTCCTCTGTTCTTCAAATCTTTGCTTTTCAGTGAGCGCGTCATTAAATAAAAACATGAACATGACCCTTATATATTTTTCGACTTGATCACTAGCATGAGGGTTTTAAGGATCGGTGATTGAGAAATTCATCCCGAATTAAATGACCGAATTAAGACATCCCAAATGTTAAGACTTCTTATTACTGTACAGGTGACGTCATCTTTAAAAAGAAAACCGACTGGAAAGCAAGAATATTCATCGATAATTAGAAGAGACGGCTTCTCCATGTTGATGATAACGGTCCTTTGAAACCGATAATTATCAGTTCAATCGGCTGTGCAGCCTGAGTTAGTACGCCTGGAGATTTATTGAGGTATCTGAGCTTCATCATTAAACTCTACCAATTTTTTCAGACGAATGGTTTCGATTATTGATCCAATGAAACGTCAAGCCTACATAATTTGATTTTGAATGAAGAGCCCCATAGATTCTGGAATTGTCTGCAAATAAATCTGTAATAATTTTCATCAAGATGAGTTTATAGAACAGACTGGATCAGCTTGAAAATATTATTTACGTACAATTTTAAGAGTTGGTTGCTGATCGTTTGATTGTTGCTTTCAAGACAGTAATTGCAAACACTTCATTGTCGGCTTTGGGTAGAGAACCAATGTAGTGCAACCGGATACGAATTATAATATAGAAAATGAGAGAAAATTTATTAGATCCTCTGATTTATGGTCATCTTCTGTTCCTGCAGCTAGTTTTCGAATTGTGGTAAGCGAATGTGACCGTTCCTTCCCGTCAGATGGATCAAGAGGGAGTGTCTCAAAACGACAAGGTTTTAAGGTGTTTTCCACCATAAACTTGACCAAATTAAATGTTGATTGATTGGACACCACAGGGACATAACGTATGGAATGTGGTAATTCAATAGAATTTAATTTTCAAACTAAAAAGGTCAGATTGACGAAATGGTCTTTTGTCAGAAAAAAGAGTGTTAAACACTTGTAGACTGGTTTCGGGTTTTACAGTATCGTCAGTACAATAGAGAATATTATCACCGTTCGAGGTCAGGAGATTGTTTTCAAAAATAAGTAAATGATATTCCATAGTTACTGCCAAGTAAGAACACATTGTTATCATTCCACTGGCGTTGCATGACATAATTTTACGATAACATTAACATGTCATTCTTATCAATAGGTACATATGACTCTTAACTGTAGCATAAGGCAAGTTCATACGTGAGCTAACGATTACACCTTGAGTTGTGGGGAAAATGATAATAAACAGTCGAGTAACGGTGTTGTACTGTGTGGTAAATGAAAGGGAAAGGCGACAGGCGATGTAAAATAACACATCACCCGTCAAGATGACTCACGCCTCATCGATTTTGCCTCGCCTGGCCACTCCATCTCTCCTCCTTATCCCTAAGCCTTCAGACAGCTTGGTCGGTGGCAAAGACGGTTTTCACTATCTTTAATCATGTCGAAGAAACTGTCGACGAAATGAATCCGCAGAAAAGCATCATTCATTGAAAATACTCTCAAATTAATCTTCGCTGAAGATGCGACATTGGTGATTTGAGAAAGCATGAAGCGTCCATAATTATAAATTACCGTACTAAATAATCGATCTGCATTGATTGCTATACTGGAAGATAGTAATTTAATCTCTTGATTTTGGATGTGATCACTTAGGTCGTTCTTCTTTCAAGGGAAATTAAATTTATTGATCAACATTTTTGCAGGTCCATCATACTCCGTCTTCCTGAATTTAAAAAAAAAAAAAAGTTCGGTATGAACGAAGTAATAAATCATTTCGTTTCCCTTGATTCACTGTTTACAACTGTCTTACTTCGCCATTCACATTAATTTCTTGATGCTGAAAATTGAGATTGATAAATTTTCTGCCATTTTGACCTATCCGTCATCTTCAATACAAAGTAAGTAGGCACAAGGATCAGCTGAAGGGCCCTTGTGACTAATTTATTTTCTAATAAATCTAAGAGGAGGGAATATAGATGAAGCTACTTTCAAGGGATCTAGAAGAAAAGTTTGTGAGTCTATCGTGTGTCAGCAAATTAGTGTAACAAGGTTGATTTCTACCGTTTAATCTGATTTTGACCACGTTGTATAAGAATATGCCGATTAGACTGCTGGTAAGCTTTATTGCTCAAAAATCAGAAGGTACTTTACTCCGAACAGGAGTGAACGTAGAGTTAATCAAGGATGATTTTCGCAGGTCCTAGTGGTCTTCAATTAATCGTATGATTGTAATATTAGTCGTTTCTTTCACAAAAACGAGTCAGTCAGATCCATCTCGACGAAAACGTTCAGTACCCTTCTACATTCACACAAACTGGTTATTCTAGTCAAAACTAGGAAGCCTTATAAAGCTTAATAAACATAGATTAGTAACAGGTAATACCAGATTTTAAATTCTTCCAGGACCGAGTCAACGGAGCATTAATCTACGGATTGGCTCACGTCTTTCACGAGGAACCACCTAATCTTCCTGCTTTCCTCACTCCACCACAGTCCATTCATTCCTATTCAAGTCAAGTGTTGAATTTAAAAGGATAATGAATCTAATTCATTCCTTAGGAAGGTTTCCGTCTTCAAATATTTCTTTTCTCTGGCTCCCTTCAACCAACTCCTCGAAATTCGTTTTTTCACTTTCAACCTAATCCCTCTCCAGACTCCAATTTCCTTTTTTTTTGCGTTGGAATGAAAATCGAACATGGTTTATTTCAATGAAGCCTCCCGTGAGACACCAGTGTGAGCAGATGAGACCAATTGATTTCAGTTTATTCCGAGAAAACCGCCGCAAGTTATTACACAAGAATTCATTATTACTGTAATACATTAACCTTCATTCTCGTTTAGTAGACTTCCACAACTCCCTTAATTAAAATATTAACTTTAAATTTTATTATACCGTTTGAAAGAGTGTCAAATTTTCTATCACTTGATGGAAAACTAAAATTTTTCAAACAGATAAATCGAATTGAACTTGACAAGGAAAAGTAGACTAATCTTTAATAATTTCACTGTTTTCAATCGCTCATAGGTCCCTGTGATCCAGAGGTAAATTTTCGCCTGTAAGCTTAAAATTAGCGCGGAAACCTCAGCTCTTCAATGGTCCGACAAAGAACATTTTTCACTTGAAGTTAGTGGGGAAATGAATGTTTGAATGTGAAAAACGTGGGTATTGAAATCAATTAATTGATACTAGATCCTTTTAATTTATGCGTTTATGAGAGAATATTCCATTTTGTACGGCTGTCAGTAAAGTTCACACTGATTGGTTTAATTTTAGAGCCTTGGTGGCACCAAAACGAGAAACTGAATCGATGTTTACATCTTTCGAATCAATCCCCAAACAGTCACGAAAAATATCGTCGATAACTTTGTCTAATCCTGCTCAATTTATTTATTGGTTTATTATTCAATAATAAACCATTGTAATCGCTCTTGAAAAAAAAAATTCTAACCCCCCCTGAAAATTTTATGGTTTACGTTTCAAAGAATGTAGAATCCAAATCTGCAAAAAACATTTTTCCGTAAGTCCGCCGTACGCCGTACGCACGATTTCTCCCAAATGGCTGGAGAAACAATCTGAAATTTTCAGGGAAAATCAATATTGGTCCGACAACGCCTCAATGCTTTAGCCAGCACTCTCACTTAATTTAAAGTGCCCTTTAAGGGTTGTCAAAGTTTTGTAAAATCCCTAAAAACCTCAAAAAAGTCAAGGCGGTCTAAATTGGTAATTTTTTTTAAAGAACTTCCCATGAGGAATCGAATGAGCCCTTTCCCAGGTCCTTAGCTCAAACCATTCCCGATGTATGGCCCGATTTATGGTGCCAACATTTCCGTTATTTTGGTTTATTTTTGTTTTTGTTTTGATTGCAGCAACCTAGTGATGTAGTGAACGTGGATACTGGAGTGAACACCTAAAAGGGTTTATAGCCGGTACACGGGTTGAAGTATTCTGATAACCATAAAAAATTTTAAAAAAATGCTGCAAACTCTTTCACTGGGGTTTATTATTCAATTGGCTTTCGTTCATGATTTGAATTTCTACTAAGCTTTGGAGTGTGCCTGTTTCCCAAGTGATAGAGCGATTATTGAATTTCAGGAGGCACACAAATATGATCAACTGATCAATCCAAATAGGTATTTTGGTTGAGAACAGATTTACGTGCTCTATGCATATCTCCTGAAATTCAATAATCGCCCTATCCTGTGAAACACGCACACTCCAAAGCTTAGTAGAAATTCAAACCATGAACGCAAGCCAATTGAATAATAAACCCCAGTAAAAGAATTTGCAGCGTTTTTTTTTATGGTTATCAGAATACTTCAACCCGTGTATCGGCTATAAACCTGAATAGATAATGGCATTCTGCTTTTTGGATGTTTCCAGGTCGTTTCATAGCTGCCTGATAGTCCTTTATTGCCTTTTTGTATTTTGCCATGTCATAAAAAAAATCTAATTTCTGTAGATTGGCCATTATAATCTCGCTAGCCGTCCTGGACCATCTCGGAGAAGGGAATGAATTGAGTGACGTCTCTCAGTACCTCAGACTACATTAATGCCCCAGTTTCAGCGGCATACTGAACGGCGGTTGAAATAGCCCACTTGAAAGTAGTTGTGTGGCCTTTGTCATGAAGCGATCCCCACCACAAGGTCCTTACCTCGGAAGCTCCCCACGATGATGCAGGAAGAGGTGAGGTAGTGGAAGCGAGGGGAAATTATCTTTCCGATCTCAAGCGCCATCCAGAAATGTGGCCGATTTCACTACCCGAAACGTTCAATCAAGCGGAAAGAATACACGAAAAACACTGTTGGAAACGTACTTTTCGGCGCTTTTTAACACAAATCAGCAAGTAATGAGTCAGATAAATCGAAAAGAGAGTAACGCGAAATATACGGACCAAGACTTGAATTACGGGCCTGACAACAAACAACATCCGTTCTAGTCAAAGCCCTAGTCGCAACTCCGAACATTTCAATTAATGAGCTACTATTCGCCCAAAACATCCGACACGGACGAAGTGAGTATGTTATGTCGATTAAATGAGTATGTTCATTCTAGTTAGTTGAAACACACATGAAAATTATATATATATGAAGCGAAATAGGGTTCGCCATCTCCAATTTCACCCTCTTCGCGCACGGAGTCACCCATGAGGTGTGGGTTTTAATAGATTAAAGAATATAGGTGTGTTAGGTTTGTGATGTTTAAAGGTTTTGGGATCTCGATTGGTATTAATATCAGCTCATCAAGCCCGGAACACTCCCCCCTTCACTTCAACTGTATGAAAAATAACTTGACCGTCTAGTGGAAAAGGACAAACAATACTGACTCACTCCGAGAGCGCCCTGGGACTCGAAGGGGTTGTTGAGGGCGTACCCCCACTATTAAGATTGAAAATGGCTCTTAGGTCAGTACTTTTGGGGTTTTCTCGAGCGTCCATAGACGACACCAAAGGTGTTTGCCATCAGAGCTGAAATTAATCCAATCGTACATTTTGATATGATTCCATTTAAATTAAATTGACAATCTGAGTATTTAGTGGTCTATTGATGAAAAGGCTGATTATTAGAGTTCTCCGCCGACATATATATATATATATATACCAGAAAATTAAGCAAGGTAAAAAAAATGTTATGGGACAACTTACATCAGAAATGGGTTCTGGTATTGATCACCGGCCGGTATCATTCGCTTAAACGTAATTTAGACACGATTCAGATGACAAACAGAAACTGCTACTCAAATTTCAGCTTTCAAGGTGAATTAGAACAAGAGTTCAAGAGTTTTTCAGGAAATCGAGTTTTCCAAGACTTGGGCCACAAGAAGATAGGTGTTTTATTTTATCTCGTTAATTTCTTCTTAGTAGGATTACTACTTAGTAGGTATCCGTATACAGTGCACTTCGTATAGTATTATAGTATTTTGATATCAGCTTTTATTTTGTTCCAATTCTTGCAAGTGCTCCTTGGGACATCTAGAAGATGATTATAACTTATCAGCTTACCCTCGCGGATAGTTTCGTTCCTAATCGATTTACCGTGTTGCTTTTTTATGGCATGTATAGAATAAGAATAAAAATGTATTAGAATGAGAATAAAAGATACGGAGGTGCAAGGTACTGTTTATATAAAATACCACGACGTCTAATATCTTATAATATCTTGGTGTGTTCACACCTCTGGGCAATAATAAGAAGTTTTGTTTTCAGTTACAGTCATTTTGCAAATTGTTGTACAAGAGATTTTTCGTTTGAACCATCATTTCATCTGGTGTAAGTCCCAGCCTGTTTGTTCTTATCTTCAGCACCATTTCAGCAAGTTCGTCCATCTTAATACTGTCCTTGCAGATTCGAAGAATCGGAAGCGTCATACAGAGCACCTTTTGCACTGAGGCAAAAAAATTCTCAGGATCATTTTGTATCTGAAGATGTAAATCGGTTAACACCTCTTTCATTTTGGAACACTCAGCGAGCCATTCACCATCCGTCTTCAACAGTAATGCTACAGTTTCTAAAGCGGTGTATACAGCTTCTACATGCAAACTGCCAATTTTCTCCCGAACAAGTGCTCTAGTATTCTCCAGAAGATTTTTCAGAATACGCAATTCGGCGACGATTCCAGGAATATCAAGATCTACGTGAACGGAAGTACGAATTTTCATTCCAGGGGAACTATATTGAACCAAAGGTATATTGTGAAAATTTGCACACCGTTGCTTCAACGATTCTATCAACATTTCTAGATTGTCTGGACATCGTAAATTATTCTTTATTGGTTTTTTTCCACATCTAAACTTAATTAACTTTTCCTGGTATTGAGGCACCATTTCAATCCTTCGAGGACTATGAGTTTTGACCTGGACTTCAGCAACACGTTTCCGGAATTTCGCGTACTGAACTCTTAAAAGCCCTTCGTAATCTTCATTCGAGTCTCTAACAACATTGTAAAGCTCGAATAAGTCTTGTTTAAGTTCCTTTCGTGCCCATCTGTGTTCTTTCAGAAATCCTTGAAGCTCACCAAGATGACGGCATATTTCCCGCTTGATAAACAGAGGAATCGATTTACTTGGAATTTCACGAGCAATTGTGTTTATGAGCATTCTGCAAGTGATAGTACTTGGATTTTGAATGAGTCTTTGTTTCATATCATTCAAATACTTTGTATACGCCATCGTTATTGCAATTTAACCTAATTTTTTATTCTAAAGCTTATATCCAGACAGTTTTAGTAACTTAATTTCCAAGAGAATGTTCTTTTAAGGAACCAAGATACAAGAAATTGTTTATAAAATTTATTACAATGAAGTCATGTCGGTTTTATTTCACGTAGAAACGCTTCTCCTTTCACAGAGAAATGAAATGTTGAAAGTGAAGATTCCAGGATTTTGGTTTATTATTTTCACTGACAAACCTTTGCAATCGACCCCAGACAATTTTTTTAAGCCCCCCTCAAAAGTTGTTAACGATTCAAAATAAACAGATTTCAAAAATCGGAGAAAAAGAAATCCGTCTTTTTGCAGCCTACCTTACGCCGTACCAAGCTTTTTTCCGTACCTTCTGGACCAATGTTTACGAAATTCGGTTAAAGGATCCAACGTCGATCGGGTGTGCGCCAGTAATTTCGGCATCTTTATATATCAACCCAAAGAGATTACATTTAAGATTAAATTATTATATTACTCTTTGATTTTCGGTGGGTGTGTTCGAACACGTTTCAATAATCATTCGTTTTCATATACCTTCCTACATAATATATAGTATATAATACTTGAAGTTTTGAAATGACCAAGCTAGTGTTCCTTAGTGAGGTTCTAATTATTGTACGGCGTTTCGGTCCTGGAACACTAGACCCTATTCATGTAGTTGTGTTGCACCTCGAGAAGAAACAAATGTGGAAGTTGTAATGCTTACATCACTATGTTATACACAAATGATAGTAAAATAAAGAATAAATATAGTATTTAATTGTGTACAGACGGTATAGCATTGGTACTTACATTCGAGGTTTTTAATCGGTGGTTCTGCTGCGTTTCTTACCCTGTTTGAACAAAAGATTGTGTACAATAACACTTATAACTGGGAAATATGAATGCACATTGATAGGAAATGATGTCGAAATGATGGTGGCGGTTGTGTGATGTAAGTATGGACGAATAAAAGTTAAAATGGTTGATAATATGTAGAAGTACACACAGTTCTTTCGATCAACGATGCACGATAAATGGTTGGCTATGGGAAAAATGGTAGGAAACTAGAAATCGGGAGCTAGTAAGAGGAACACAATGTCAAAGTAGAACATTCATAAATGTCAGTAGAAAACTAATAATTAATAGTAAAAATGAGTTTAATAACTCATATAATAGTAATGAGAAGATTATATAATTAATGTCAGTGTTTTGTAACGGCTTCATCTTGGGAAAATGCAGGGACACGGTTGTCATTATCTGGATTAGGACTGTCATTTGTTTAAACTACCACTGTCATCGAGGTGGCCTTCCATTTTTTCGATATCTACTTGTTCAGTTCTACCCATAAGACAGAACCACAGTCATGATAATTTTCTGAATACAATATATCACTGATTTCTTTCTGAGCTATTCGATTTAAGATTTTTTTCGTGTTTCCGATCTTATGTCTTTAAAACTGTCATAACTCCCTCAATTTTGGAGATGGCTCAAATTTTATGACACCGTTGGAAAGAGCGTTAAATTTTCTATCTATTTGGTGTCAGAAAACTTGTTTTGATTGCATTGAAGATGTGCAATTGCTGCAAGAAATGACAGTTTTGTAGAAATCTTGAAATCGCCTGTTTTTCATCTCTCCTAGAAACGCCATGAATGCTTGACGCAGAACTGTGCAGGCCTGGTAAAACGTGCGCCGAAATGTCAGTTTTCCAAATGTGTAGACGTTTTGGCTTTTAAAAATAATTTTAGTTAAGGAAATGGAGTTTAAATGCAGAAAAACGGGTTTTTTCTGTTTAAATCGAGGTTTTTCCAAAAGTCTCGAAGATGAATGCGACTCATCGCAGTCGGAAATGAGTTGTAGAACACGTAGGAGTCGGATTGTGCATAAGTCCTGGGACAACCTGTATCACTAAAAAAGACCTAATGTTTGAAAATTAGGGAAGCTACGGAGGAGGCATTGGCTTGGTCAAGGGCAGGGATATGCAATGACCCGCACGACCCCTTGAACGAGGGGTTGCTTTGTGCGCCGTGCATTATCTATCCCAATCTGATTTGGCCGTCGCATTGGGTGTTGCAATGTTGAAATCGAGTTCATTCAAAGAGTTGGAGTTTAAACAAGTTTGTTAAAATATAAATTAAAAAATAATTATTTAAAAATGAAAAATGAAAATGAATTTAATGATTGAAAACGTTCGTTTGTGATCAGCGTCTACGGCATTTCCAAGCTGTCCAGCCAAAGTCAGGATAATCGAAGATCCGAAAGACAGCTATTGTGTTCATTTACGATTGATTGCGATGATTTGGTTTCAGTTGAGTAGCTATACCACAAGTGAGTATGTTGACATGATTTCTGTGTACGGTTTTGCCAATGGTAATGCTTCTGAAGCAGCAAGGGAGTCACACTCCTCCTGTTTACAACTCACACCCTAGCGAACACGTCGGATAGTGTGAGGAAAAAATATTGGTGGATGATATTGTTTATGTCACTGATCCTTCTTTATCTAGTAAAATATCTGTTTTTTATCTACTAATTGTTTTTTGTCACTAAGGTTTTGGTTATTACTACCAGCTATGTTCAATAGCTATGGAGCACCATGATGAATGGGGATATGCAATAGGGAAACCAAGCTGAAGGAAATACATCGAGGAAAGAGGCGAAAGGGAAGAGTTGGTAATGATACGGAAGCCTGGTTTGATAAGGGTCCATTGTGTCAGCAAAAAGATCATCGCAATCAATCGTAAATGATCACAAGCAATAGCCGTCTCTCGGGTCTTCGATGATCTTGACTTTGGCCGGACAACTTAGAAATGCTTTAGACGCTGTTCACAAACAAACGGGTTTATGCATCCGACAAAACTAACTAAAATCGTCACTTGAGAGGTCTGGCGTTGTCACCATTCGATTCAGCGAGAAAAATTACGTATATCCCGCCTCCAACCTTTTTTCGTCGAGACTGTTGGAAAAACCTCAATTTTAACAAAAACACACGTTTTTCAGCAGTAAAACACAACAAAAAACCAAAAAACTACACCGTTGGAAAGTTGACATTTTGGCGCACGTTTTTCAAGGCCTGCTCAGTTCTGCGTCAAGCATTCATGGGGTTTCTAGGCGAGATCAAAAACTGGCGATTTCAAGATTTTGACAAAACTGCCATTTTGCGCAACAATCGCACATCTTCAATGCAATCAAGAAAGTTTTCTGACATCAAATAGATAGAAAATTTAACGCTCTTTACAACGGTGTCAAATTTGACCTATTCCCGAAATTGAGGGAGTTATGACAGTTTTAATGACATAAGATCGAAAATACGAAAAAAATCTTAAATCGCGAATAGCTCGGAAACGAGGCCTCTGGCAAAAAATTGCTAAGAAGCATTTTTGTTCGGAAGTGAGTTGTAGATCACGTAGGAGTCGAATTGTGCATAACTCCTGGGACACCCTGTATAAGCGCTTATTTGTGGAGATAAACTCCTAACACTACTAAGTGTGCACAGATGTTCACAAATGTTTACGAGGTTTACAAGTGCCGGTTAAAGCCATCAGCGTTGTCCGAATGGTGTTTCCGTTTGAGGCGGCGGGCAGATCGAGAAGGAGGGCGGAGCGAGGAGGAATTTGGTTGTCAGGTGCCTTTAGGTACATATGTTGATGCGTGGCTGTAAGGATGTCGTGGACAGTAGGAACTTCCAAGTCTTTATGTAGCCCTTCGTTTCGGATACACCACGGGGCGCTGCATATTAGTCTTAGTACACGGTTCTGTAGGACATGTATATGACCAATCTGAGTTCGTGAAGCGGAGCACCAGAGACGCCCGCCATAAAGCCAGATGGGTCGGATGAGCACCTCATTCACCAGAAGTTTAATGTAGGTAGATAGCGTTGGGTGGCTTAGAAGTGACTTGAGTTGACGAACACGAGTTTTAATCTTCCCGGTTAGAGATGTGACGTGACCGTTCCAGGTAAGGCACTGGTCGAGTGTGAGGCCCAGGTAAGTCACTTTGGAATTGATGGGAAGTTGCGTGCCGCATAGTTTGATGGTGGGAGGTTGGTAGTTCCTGCGATAGGTGAATGGAACGATGACAGATTTGGAGGCATTCAGTTTTATTTTCCACTTGATTGACCAAGCAGTGATTCCATCGGACATATGCTGAAGTGTCTGGGCAGCCTGTTAGCAGGAGTCGTTTCTCACCACAACCGCTGTATCGTCGCGAATTGTGCCAAATCAGCCGTCCCATTAGACGAGGGATCTGGGGCAGGAAGGTCCCATCCCTGAGTGACGCCTGCCAGAATCCCTTGACTCTACACCATTGATGGTTACATACAAATGACGGTCATTAAGGAAGGATTGTACCAGTCTATAGTAAGTGTCGGTTACGCGAGGCTTTTGTTTTCATCTTCACATACTGTGTATCTAAGAGGAGCAAAGTTAGTTATGTAGGGTGGTGATGATTCTTGGGTTGTATCTGATGGGGTAACTATAGTATTTTGTGGTTGTTGGTCATTTCGGTTTGATATGAGGTTAGTAACACGAGGTGATAGTAGGCATTCCATGTTTTTGGAGTGTTTGGAAAGTGATGTTCCTGATAAGTTTAGTAATGTAACTATTGGCTAGTAAACAATTTTTGCAGTTCTTTTTTGGTTTTAGTAGAATTGAGGATTTGAAATATTGAGCCTTCTATCTTTAAGATTTTTGGCTTTAAAATTAAAATTAAAACTGACTCGATGGTCCGATGTGGAGCAAATTTGTGTATGTTATAATAACGAGTAAGTACCATGTCCGAACTTGTGCCTCTTCACCATTCAGCAGACTACTAGGCGAAATGTGAAATATAACGATAGAAATATCGAGCGAATTGAATCGAGCAAGTGATTTGGGATCTCTCCAACTTTGAAGACGTAGAATTTTGATAATTGTCTGGCACAACGAGAGAGGAATAAAGTGAAGGACCACCATCTCGATCAGTCGATTGAGAGAAACTCTTTCAACTAACGACGCTGAAAATTTATAAGGAGCTTCCTGGATAACAAGCTACGAGTGCATTTCCAAGCTTCATTAAGGTGAAATGATTCAGCAAACAGTTACCTACGTCCGTCTGATTACAACCAAATTTAATAGGTAAGAATGAAATCACGGGCTAAACCCTGAGCCCCAACTGACCGATTCCTGTGGTGTTTTAGCAACATACTTCGCGTAATGGCCGAATGTAAATAGGAACACGTTGAACCGTTAATGGCCTGTTGAAGTGCTGTAGAAATTGGTGCTGTTTGGTAAAAACTGAATAAAATGGAAGCGATTTTATCCGAACCTAAAGAAATGAACTACAAGTATTTTTTTGCTTTCACCTGCATTCTCGTCGGACTAGCTTCACTCACTCAAGGTTGAATATAGAAGGACACAGCTTTTGAAAACAACGCGGTCGTAGATGTCTCGAATTCCAAAACTTTCGTACAGCTTCTCTGAAGGGCGATTCGGAATTTAATCATGTAGAGTGCGTTTAGTACTAGGGTTATGTGAATTTACAATTCACTTTTTGCTTAAAGTACCTATCTAAATATCTCGAGGAACCTTCGTGAATTGACAATCCACTTTTATGGTACCTAATACGTGGATACATAGAAAACTTCGATACAATTACAGGCACTCACGTATTAACGATAATGTCAACATTCGTATCAGTTCGTATCAGTACATTCGAACTGTCAAAGTCCCAAAGGACCAAAAAACACCGATTTCCATGAGCGGAAAAACTTTTTCGCTTACAAACGTCTTTTTCTCTACGATTTAACGGAGTAAAATTAACATTGATTATACCGTTGGAAAGGTAAAATCTTATCGCAGGTTTTGACACAAGTAATTCCCTAACAACCGAATAAAAATTACGAGATTTGTCCAATTTGAGAAAATTTACATTACTAGATAACCGCCTATGCGAACTAGGAAGATGGGGATTTTGACGTTCTTTCTAAAGGTATATTGGAATTTTGATTTATCGCGTAATTTAACCATCGTGCGGGGGATTGTGAGGTCTTGGTAAAATAAACGTGAACGGCTTCGGCCCACGCGCACTCAGAGAGGAGTGAAGAGGGTGTGTTCTCAAGTGCAATATATTGATCATATATATGACGTCAGGTTGGGAAAAAATCATATTTCGGATTCGCAGGCCACGCAATCAGTCAACATCAATCACCCCCACCTACGGACACATAGTAATCGTCTATCCTTTTTTTAATGTTGAGGGTTTTCCTTCCTTTTTTTTTGAATAGTTTTTTGCCCGTTTAACGTTTCACAAGGCTACTAGGAAACAATATGAAGAAAAGGACTAAATATTTCTAACAAGTAGTTTCTATATATATTACTAAAGTATCTTCTGTATAACTAAAGGAGTTTCTACCAGCCGAAGTTGTCACATTTTCCCATTAAACTTGGCGCCAGATGTTTCTATAGTCCTTCATTACCGTTCATCATTATCAATTATTCTTAACTAATTATTTTTACACTCAAGTTTGGGTTGTCCCTCAACCCCCTGGGTGAATTCTATTGAGCGTCCATCTACTGAGGAATCCTCATTAAAAAATCGAGCCCTCATGTAAGTTAAGGGAGTTGTGATCGTTTAAGTAAAATGTCAAAAATGCACAAAAACATTTTACAAATGAAATAATTATACAAAAAAACCTAAAAAAAAAAACTTTCTAGGCGGCACTTTTTGTAGGAGTAGTTACAGAGTTAACTCCTGAAGTTTTGAGGTCTGGGACACCCGCACATCGTCTGTGTTCATTTAGGAAATGTTCATGTAGGAGACTACCTTCTCCATGCAACCCTAACCTGACATTCATGGATTTGCTCTAACGATTTTAAAAATTCAAGTTTTGTTACGTTTGAATGGTAAAGGGTATTCCGTCTGATTTAAGGTTTCTTGAGTTTGGCTGTCCAAAATCCAGGAAACGTTTAAGAATCCTTCCGATTTATTGCATCTGAGTTTTCATTAAAACGTTCTTAGACATTTCTCAATAGCTCTATTTCTTAAAAAAAAATTCGTTATAACAATTTTTAAGCAACAGACCGTCATTTCATTTCAAGCTCAGGTCACTGTTTACAAATTTTTCATTAGTTTGCTAATGAAAAGTTATTATCCCAACTCCTAAACATAACAACTCTTGATTGGACATGATAGTAAACATCTTTGATGGATTACATCCCTCCGGAGCGATCCAATTTAAACTGAGCACACAAATTCGCGAAGAATAAACAATGGGATAAAGGATTTTCTTTGCTTTGGTTCTTCCGCTCGGGAAGGCCGAGGCTTATCAAGTTTGAACGCTCATCGAGCTCAAAAGTGCCTAGACGTAATCCGTTCAGATAATTGGTCTTATTCGGTTTTAGTTTCATCGAATTCAACTATAAAACTTTTCAATACATGAAAATTACCGACCTCAATAAGGGTCATTTCTCAATATATTTAGATCCCTTAAATTGAATAGGAAATCGATAACTTTTGTACCTCTGTACCTCATTCGATGTATTCCATGAAAGTAGAATACCGACGTACTGAAAACATAATGTATTATTGTCCTTACGATCAACCAATGAATTTCAAAATATAAACTTTAAAAATATTAGAAACTAAACAATGAAGTGATTACAGTACGCAAACCGCCTCGATCCCTTTTTGAATTTTATTATGATTATTACGTTTAAAAACAATGGAAACAACCAAACTGCTCCTTGTATGAAACGCGGATCATTGAGTGTACAGCCAGAGAGATTGCTTCCGCTTGTTCTCCTCGATCTGCTACTCCGCTGAATTGATGCTCGGGGCAGCATTATGGATAGTTCAATCAATTTCTATTAACCGTGCTCAGTGGGCTGTCACCAGCCTTCGTATACGTTCATTCTTCGAGTTAAAAACGCTTGAAATGTATCATTATTCTATCAGCGAATTAGGGAGACAGACCTCCAATACGTGTCGAATCACTTAATTTATGGCGGAGATGTCCCGCAAGATGTTCGTGAATCGATAGGAGGAAGCTATGCACCACGTCCAATGTAGAAGACTCTCATATTGTTTGAGTAAGTTAGTGTGCCTATGCATTTTTCATTCTAAAAATTATGAATATATTTTCATGAGAATGACATCTGTCTGTGGAACTTTAACTGTAATAAATGAATTAGCAAAGTCGTTGATCCTTGTACATGATATTGTTCCCTTGCTCGAGATATTTAATGTCGAGAACAGACAATGCGACCCTTTCACCTCTTGCCCCACAATCCAACTAACCTTCCAACCCAATTTCGTCGTATTTCATCCGGGAAGCTCCCGCACCTCATTAGCCTTAGTACTGTCTTTTGCTTTATTAAACTGTAAGCCGAGTCAATGGGAACATTCTTGAAGACAACCCGTCGGGGTTTTCGTGGACTAATAAAATCCCGCAGAAGATGAGTACAAGAGTTATGTTCTACTGAGCCAGTAAGGCGAACTTGGAAAAAACATGAATCATTGATTTCGATTAATTTTAGGAGTTTAAAACTCTTTAAATTATTTAATAAAGGCAAACTATTCAGCTGGAGCCACTTTGGAGTCTGGAGATCGAAAGCGCAAAAGAATCTGCAAACAGGACTCATGTTCCCAAATATGAACGCCTTCAAGAGGAAATACTTTTATCGGGGATTTTATACAAGTCGCCTCCTTCCGAAACAGCAATTTGATGGAGGAAATCATAATGACACAATTTTGTTCAAGTTTACAAGAGTTGATTTTATTTTTCCCGACTGTATTCCAAATTTAAGAGAGGTTGAATGACTGGGAAGTGCAGGAATTATACTCGTAATTAAGCAGGATTAATTTCTTGCGAATGGGCACAATCAAATATTGACTAGGGAGTAATGAAAGTTGAAGAAGAACATCCTATCCGGACATTTTCTGAAATTGTCCAGGAAATCGGATGAAAACGTTATCATATAAGCTTGTTATCAGGGTTTTTGGGCTCAGAGATATATAGAGATATAGATAAATGTAACCGAAGTTGTTCGGAATAGTCACAAACGTAAATGGGAAGTGGAAAATTGGATTGTGCCGAATGATAAAAGTTTATTTAGAATGCGGAAACAATGCTTCCGCTACCCACATATAAACTTTGAAGCGAAACGAACGATGAAAAAAAACTAACGGAACATAACGATCAACTAAAATAAAATCAATTAGGAGAAAATATCAATGGAATAAAACAAAACGCCTACATCAGGTTCACTGCAGTCTACCGTGTACAGGATGGCCAAACTCCGTTTCTGTTTACTTTGGAATGATTTTAGAATGTATCAAAACAAATGTTGATGATGAACCTTTTCTAAGATTTTTATTTGTTTTATTTGTATAGCTATTTTAATATTTTGATTTCTAAAATAATTCACTAAAACTGTGAATTCATAATGAAAAATGTTTGGAAAGCGACAGCGATTTCACGGAGAAGTAGCTGAATGTTACTGGGTACAAATACTAACAAAGCAAGTACAAATACTTCTTTTCCCTACATTTTTAAAAGCGTTTTCCAATTCACTGCAACGTAAGAAAACGTTTTCCCAATCTTCCATCACGTTCGACTGTATTATTGGTTTGAGGGCGATGAAACTCCTAGGGTACCAGTTACCACCTAACCTGCTGATTCGCTGAAAATTTCATCAGATTCAGATGAAAACTTGAATGATTAAGAGTGTTCCAAAAGTTTCATTTTCTCGCATTTGCGGGAGCTACAGGCGTTGAAATTGAAATAGTAGTTAACCGTTGACATGCAAAACTCTCACACCCACATACACACAAAAACTTCGCTACTATTCTGCAACGATATGTTATACACAATGATATTCACTAGGTGGTGCAGATTTATGTACGTACATCACGGATTTGCAAGCTAAAGACTACAAATCTGGTAGGTAATGGAGACGTTGGTTGGGAGTGTCATCCATCACAATCTCTCTCGAGAGCAGATCCCACCTCCTTACGTCTCGGGCCCGTCACTACGTGAGCAATGGTTTCCACCTTACTTCGACTTCCGGATCTGGCGGTGAAGTCAATTTCATCAAAACATAGCGCAAGAAAATGGTGCAATGGTAGGTGAGATTAGATTAGATATTAATTAATTATAAACAGTTTCAAGTTATCGTAATTGTGTATAATCCTGCAATATACTAACATTTTCATGTCGCTCCACAAAGATCCGGTTTAGTAACGACATTTTAGCCGCCGCACACTGGGCAAAACCACCATTTAGGAGGACAAAATTCTGAAACTTCTAGTAAGTTTCTGGAAATTTGCTGATTGTACATGATTATTCTTCAACTTCATCAATGAAAAATTGTTAGATAATATCGTAGCAAATTATGATACGTATGAGTGCAAACGTGAAATCCATCAAGCGATATTTTCTGATAGTTTTGCTTGAACAGTGGGGATCGTTCGAAAATGTTGTTTGATTACAGTTGAACTGTGAATTTGACATTTACGATCATTCTTAATTTAGTATATCCCCGAACTGATGAGCTGGGTTGTATCCGTATCGGTTCCCGGACGACAACACCGGCTCCCATGTTCCTCGGGAACGTCGCCTTATCGGTTCTATTCGTTGAGGGAAGCGTGGACGTTTCGGTTCCCACTTAACAACATTTTCCTTCCCATTTTTTACAGGGTTACACACTTTCTTACTAGCTTGGAAACTATAGGCATGGTTAAAAATGTTGTCGAGACTTGAAGTTGCTTGCCGTTAAAGTCAGAAGAAAAGAATGAATTTTGGCAAACGGAGGAATGAACTTGAAGAAAACTTTTGAAAGAAACTTGAATTTGAAAAATCATCCATCAGCCCCTGAATTAAGTAACTCACCTTCTGTTGATTCGCTGTATTGTTTCTAGTATTAGTGCTACATGGAAGACATGATCGGAAATGATGATTATATTATCAAACGTATTTGTGCCTGTGACATTGTTGTTACTATTAAAGAAATTACTACACAAATTCAACTCAAATAAGTTGTGTGTTGGATGTGTGCATTTCTCAAGGAAATACACGCTTTCTGTTCTGTTCTGACTATGACCTTAAAGTTCAGTCAATTCGAAGAGACCTTTTCTGAAATACAGTCTGCCCCTCAACTAATAAAGCGTAACTCAATTCTCAAGGGCTCGGTGGACTTTCTTCCGGAGTTCCGCTGTTTGCCCCATTCAATATTACACATAGTTTTATCAACTAGCGGCGGTGGAGCGGCTTCCAGTGGGGAATAAAAGTTGAAGGGAGAGAGAGAAGGAAAAAACATAGGCAAGACTGAAAAGGTTTCTTCTTCCCAAGTTTAATGAAAATACGTGCTTATCCCTCGGCGGCCGAGGAAATAGTGGGATAACTTCTTTCGAATAGAAATGCGCCCTAACCAGTATACGAACGAGTACATGAATAAAATAAGGAACGTTTTCCTTTTCTAACAAAATTGTGAAAACACAGTCCCAATAGTTACGTAGTATTGAATCGGTTTGAGTTTTGGTTAGTACTGCACTAAAAACCAACCTGAATCGTTAACTATTGAAATACAAAAGTGAGAGTTGATGTTTTAGTTGCTCAGCTCAACATGAGCAAATTTTGTATGTTTTTGCTCATCACAAAGATATTTTGATGCGGTAATTATAATTTCATTAAATTGCTCCCAAACCGACCTACAAGTAGCGAAAGCATTATTTTCTCCTCTTGGGAAATTATAACACCTTTTTCGAAAAAATTAAAATTTCGGTTAGTATTTTCCGTTTAGACCGTTTTGAACACGTGTCTTTCATGCCTCGAATTAACATTCATGATTTCTACAGCTTTCATCAGATTTCGATTAAATTTTCAAGGAATGTATGTGATAGACAGTAGATGGTGCCATATAAGTTCTATTGCCCACTGACCAATACACCTCTGCACATCCGATGACGTAAAATCTACGGTGCGTCATTTCCTCACCACCTAATCGTCAAAACTTGATCAAATATGGAGGGGATTGGAAGAATAGTGGTTTTATCATCTTATATTTTCACTCAATCCACTGCTAGAATTGACGCAATATGATTTGGCATGAGTTTCGAGTACTGCCGAAGCTTAGGAACAATTAAGGCTTGAAAATGTTAAATAATGCTTGTACTTAAGTGAAATATTGTTTAAAAAAAAATTATGTGATTATGTGATTAGCTTAAAAAAAGAAAAGGTTTCCTTCTCGAGTTTACACTATTCTTATTTACCAATGGATTCCAAAACATTAACCAAAATGCCAAGACATGGTGTACTCTCGCGAGTTTGCAGACCCAACCGCAAGATGTTATAATGAACAATTATAATCATTGATGACGATAAAAAGTAAATTCTTAGACCATCTGGGCTGGGTCCCATTTCTAATAATACCTATATAAATTTAATCATCAAAAGTATAAGTAACTCCAAAAGTATGAGTGTATTATAAATTGTTTCTTTAATTACTCGCATACTCCAAAGTGACCAAACGTCCAACAAGTTCCTCCTATTCTATTAAGGACGTTCGCTCTTTGAAATAAGTCTAACAGCTCAGTGTTCAAAATTTTTGTCTCACTATATTGTCGTAAAATTTTTTCAGGTTTATTTATAAGAAGGTTCTTGAAATTCTACCTGTACGTATTGAAGTTCTTAACAGAAATTATCGTTAAACTCGTCCGAAAAACAGGCGCTTTCGATTTGTTTGTGGCTGAACCAGTTAATAGCTTCCTCATTGTATTCCAGTAGAATATGCAAACCCGTGCGTCACTTAGGCAGGTTGTATTGTTTTATGCTAATATGTTTCATTACCTGACGCAGTAATGTGGACTGTTTAATTGTTAGCTACATGGTAAATTAATGAAAAGCAATCAAGGAATCCTTTCTAAGAGCTCATCAGTTATAATTGTTTTTACGTTCAGTTGTCGCTTTTGAAAACAATTGAGATAATTAACCTTTATTTTACAAATGAGTATTTAAGTCGATTCAAGAGCCACAGAAAATCACTTCTTTCTACGATATCGGCAAGAAAGGTAAGTAACTTGCGCTAGCTTGAACTCATTAATGCAGCAGCAGTATGACAACTACATACTGCTGATCTCTTTCTCCTGGTCCCATTTCCATTGTCACTGGAGGTGGAATAGGATGGTTGTTACTCGTAAAAAGAGGGGAATAGCCCGTTTCAAAGCTAAAGCAAGTTGTAGATAAGAACCACATTCAATTGTGGATCGTTTAACACGAATGGAAGTGGGTGTCGACCAGCTGCGTATGATTAAATTATCAAGCGTGGTTGGTGAAATACTCTTAAGCTCTCGAAGCAATTCCTCGGCATTAGCTTCAAACTCCTCGTGAATTAGGAAGATGAGTTACGAAATATTTTTGTTCGAAATCGGGAGGAGTTTTAGCTGTTTAGCTCAATAATGTTCAATTTTCGTAGGTCAAATCATGAAGGCTGCACTCATTGCCCTGGGTTGTTTGGTGGCTCTTGCCTCTGCCATTGATGTCCATAATATTCAGCAATTGGACAGTGCCAAGAAAGGTAACAACAAAGTCATCACTCTGAGGAACATCCAAGTGCCTGCTGGACAGTCTTTGGACCTCGAATCCAACCTGAAGCCCGGCACGACTGTGGAGTTTGCTGGCCGCATCACCTTCGGTTTCAAAACCTGGAACGGACCGTTGGTCAGGATCAAGGGGAAGAACCTCAACATTGTTGGAAAACCTGGACATTCCATCGATGGAGAAGGACACCGCTGGTGGGACGGCAAAGGACAGCGTGGTAACACGTAAGTTGAATTTTGTACTTTATAATTCGAGGTATACGGATTTCTCAATACCCAATCATCAATATCATAACTTTCACATAGAGAGAACTAATTTCTATGAAATTATCGATTATTGATCTTAGAGGATAAGTACCTTCCAAATTTTGAAGTGTGAACAGGGATTGATCATCGTGATCAACATAAATTTAAAAAATGGGAACTGACATTCAAAATTCTTCACATGATTATAGCTTTTCCATAAGTAGCTAATTTAACAGTCCGGCAAATCAGCCAAACACTCGGAGAGGCTTTACAAAATATCTGAACAAGAAAAATATCAGAGCGTATCTTAATTCTACTCGTATAACTTTCAGAAAACCCAACGCAATTTACGTTCAATTGGAAAATTCCAAGGTTACCGGTCTCCTCCTCAAGAACGCGCCAGCTTGGGGATTCTCCGTGAACGGGTGCAAAAATGTCGACTTTAACCAGATCACTGTTGATAACAAGGACGGAGACTTCAAGGGAGCTTTCAACACCGATGGGTTTGGTGTGGCCGCCTCTAGAAATGTAAAGATCATGAACTCCAAGGTGTACAACCAGGACGACTGTTTGGCTCTTCAGTCCGACTGTGACCACATCTACTTCGACAACAACATTTGTCAAGGTGGTCACGGTATTGCCGTTATCGGAGGTTACGGAAACCCCAAACCAATCACCAACATCTTCATCAGAGGCTGCCAGGTCATCAAGAACAACATTGGAATCCGCGTGAAGACCATGCGAGGAGGTAAAGGACTGATCAAGGGTGTCACTTTCGATAACGTAGTTCTGAAGGACATCAGCGATACCGGAATCATGATCATGGGCAACTACTACAACGGTGGACCACAAGGAGAACCAACCAACGGGTGCCCCATCACCGACCTGACCATCAACAACGTCCGCGGTAATGTCCTCAACAACGGAACCAACGTCAGGATCGTTGTCGCTGGCGATGCCGCTAACTGGAAATGGAATTCCAACGTTCAAGGAGGGAAACAAAGGAGGGAATGCAAGGGGATGCCAAGAGGAGTGAAGGTACCATGCTAAGTTACCGATCCCATATTGTCATATAATGACCACTAGAGAGTGATCCTAGATCTTAGGAAAAATTCAAGTATTGTCGTATAAACTCCATTCCTAATTAAATATATAACACCTTGAGCAAGCACTGTTCATTCAATCCATCTTACTTTCTCCTTGAACTCCGTGCTCAGTACATGGCTCTTGTCGTGGTTTCATTGGTGTCAGCGTATCCTTATATACATCCTCAGTAACTGTGACATCTGACATGTATACTTTTTACTTTGCCATGAAGTTACATGAATATATAAATATATGATAATTCTATCTAAATATATCCCATGATATTTTATTCTTCTGCTTCTGGATGAACATGCACTTTTATAACTCGGTTGTTTGAACACTAAGGTTGTACTCGTAAATTATAGATTGCTAAATGATACAAGAAACATCCGACTACTCCCAGCCAACAGGCAATAATATTTAGTATGAAATGACTAATTTCAAGAAACGACCCACGCGATTGTTATAACTCGTTTTTCATCTAAAATCTTCATCTTGATATCATAGTTTTCAACTTTTTTCACTGAACATTATAGGAACTCATGTTCGTAAGCAAGTTCCACAGAAATTTCCCTACCTAATGGCATTGGGTAGATGTTTTGATTTTTGAGATTAGGTTGTAAGGTACATATCTGTGGTTAGAGTAAGATATATATAGGAAAACCCGGTATGGGAAGTGTGTGAGAAATCAACCGATCTCTCAATAAGAGAGGAAAAAGCCTTTGGCGGTATTGAGCGCGAACGAGCCAATAAATGCCGCTTCGTCTCCCTCAGGAGAAGAGGTTTTATTTTTCGCTCTCCGAGTTTTTTTTTCGTTTTTCCGAGAAAATGCCTGCCGTACCGGCAAATGTAAAATAGAAGGTTCGTTTCCGCATTCAACATCTACAACTGAACGTCATTGACACAACTGAAAGGGGCAGGATGACCGAGATCGTTCGGGAGCTGAGGGCTCCACTAATGATCCCGGTCTAGAGATTATTATGCCCTAGTTATCTCGCCAGTCCCTTAATCGAAAGATCTCTGCCTGCAATCAAACACAAACCAGAGTAATTTTGTTCAACATGGAATTATTCAGGAATTTGTCTTAATTATTTTACAACTAGTCACCCTCTCATTAGAAACGCCGGCTACAAAATAATTTCAAGATCTGAAGTATCCATTTATATTAAGAATAACCAAACTGTTCATGTCCGGTCATCGGTCACATTAACGACTTCATCATTGTTTTTTTAGTGTTTTAACGTGGTTGGCACCATAAGCGACATTTCTCTCCCTTCCTATTTCCTTTTTTCTCTCGCTCCAGAGAAAATTTTGGATAGAGTTCTCGATAGAGATAAGTAAGTTTGTTGCTGCATTTAATATTGTTAAAGACGAAGAGGCTGAGATACCAAAAGCTCAGGTTTGCCTAAAATCGCAACAGTTTTGCGAATCGATTTCAGTAGTACTTTTGGCTTGATTCGCCACGGCATACTCTTGGCTATTGTCAAAAGTGTAGGACTATCGGATAGTATATCAAGTTGGGTCACATCGTACCTGATCGAACACAAACTCCTACTCCTGGATGAAGAGTGTCACCGGTTCGCCTCAGAGCTCGGTGCTGTCATGTTTGTTATTTTATTCGTTTATAAATTCACTGCATCAACAATACTAAAAAAAGTACGCAAAAATACTCGTGCGCTGTGTATACAGATGACTTCCAATTTTATCTGACTGCCGAAATTGGGGAATGATACCAATCCTCTAATGATAGTAAATGCTGATTCCACACTGATATCTCGTAATTTTTGGATAATGCTGGGAGAAGTCTACGATCCGTGTCGGTTGGGGCACCTGCAGTAGAAAACCCATTTTAATCCATTGCGCGAATCACCCAAGTCGTCTTATTGTGTTTTTAAGTTCACACTATTTATATGATTTAAGGTCTTTCGCTTTATCTGTTACAAGTATTGCGAATATTGTTGTATAGTGAAGCTTTGAGAAGTTGATAACGTTTACATACATACGTAAGTTCTGTTTTAACTTTAAATAGGTAATGACTTTATTAATAAATGTGATTTGGGATTGGGCGAAAAGTATAATATAATAAAATTATTAGATTGGAAGTAATTCCGACAAATTTTGCGACTCAATTTGAGTGCGAAGAAATATGTGTACTTCCTTTTTAACGAGGGAAGAAACAAAGGAGGGTCACATAGCTTTATTTTGTCCCAGGTAGACTGGGCAGCTTAATCAATTAATATATTTGTCGAAGTTAAAACGTTCATCACGTCTACAGTTATATTTAGAAATCGAATGTGATACGCGATATGTTTTATTATTTCTTTAATGGATTAACCCCACAATAATACCCTACGAATTTAATAAACTAAAATGATCATGGTAATCCAGAAAACGGGTGGAATACTGGTGCATTCAATTCTGAAATCGATTTAAGCTTTAATTCCACAGGCTTCACGTCTTAACGAAAGGCTTAACCTTTGACCGGAATTAATTTCCAATCCCTCCATTCTCCGAATCCTGCCTATGCATTCAGTCGGATCGGGTGGTCGCAGAAATCAAGAAAATTGATCACTGAAAAGCCCGCCTTCGGCAATTAAATCAACGTTCATTAGTTCGACAAGATTAATGATGGTTGCACGAGGGAAAACGACTCTGGTGGATAATTTCAACAACGCGTTTCACCGATGTAATGGATTGGAACAATCCCTTGTGCTGATTCTATTTCATTTTAATGCAGACCTTATCAATAATCAGCCAGGTAGGTCGAAGGTTTGATAAATAACACTTAGTTAGTTTCATTACCCTCTTTCTTTTCTTAATGAGTGTCAAGTAAATGAGATATGTATATTTTTGAAAAGTATATATAATATTAACGAGATAGAGTGAATAGCAAATGCGAACCTCAAATAGTATCCGTCACAACTTCGTGATTGTGATATCATGCCATATTGCAAAACCGTTGCAAATCATTAGACGAAGGTTTATTATCCCTGTTTCAGATAATTCCGCCATTATACGCTGTTTTATGTTTACTAGAAGTAGTCTGTTGGAGGGTTAAAGCATCTAGAATACAATTGAAGGCACAAGCGAGCCAAGTTTAGACAATGCTCCATAGACACAAAATAACATTCACAAAGAGTTCTGTTTAAACTTCAGGTATATTCATGGGGAAACAAATTGTCCATAAAGCTAATCATCGTATGTCATCACCTTGTGATTGACTTCTAGACACTCCAAAATAGAGATATATTAATAAAGAAGTCATCCTAAGTCCTCCAACATTACTGGTTTACGAGTCCCTCAGTGACTAGGCTTTGGAAAATTATCTCGATGGGTTCCACTTTTGCTTCGAGTGATGTTAGGATTGATGAGCAATCAACGTCACAGGGACCCTTTACATCCTAACCCGCCAATCCTTCCAAAGTGTCTTCAAAATTCGGATGAAGACTGTAGAAAAGCTTGTTGAAAGGAAACACATGGATAGAAACGGACTAACGAACAGAAATGTAAAGAATGTTGCACAGAATGGTCTAATGTATACCTATTGGGAGGAGAAATTTTGATTTTGGCTTAAAAATCATTTGCATATTTCAAAATTAAAACAATGTTTTCGCTATCTATAGATAGACCCATTTTTACTGAGTAACATGGCTACAGTACAATAATAAAGTAAAAGTTAAAAAGGAATCTATTGAATCCATGGGCTTCTAGTCAAAATCAAAATAAGACAGTATACAGAAGAATTCAAGCTAGATCAAACGATTTGGGTATCGAAAGAAATTAGTTCGCGAATGTGAAGTGATGAAATTAATTGTCCTATAGACCACCGGGTAATAATAATTAGCTACAGAGTGCCCCCGAACGCCTGTGTGAAACCTGTGGCTAATTTCTTTCCGGTTCTCCAAAGATGCTAACATTTTATTTCTTAGTCTTTTATAATATGCATCCATACTCTTAACTACTTTTTGCACTAATGGAACTAGGGCTTCAGACAGCATCTGCGCGAGCAGTCCATGCACATTACAATTACCTGCAGATGGCATAAAAGTGCGACATATTGGTGGAACGATATGACTTGTCCAACAATGTCCAATCAGTCGGTGCCAAGACATTAGGTGTTGATGAGAGTTGAAGAACGGGTTGCGGCGTCGGAAAATTTTAGATTATACAAGGAGCTGATCCAAAACATCAAGTGTGGCAAAGTGACATTAGATACCGGAATTCTGCTCCACTGGACTGAATTGGTGGTTAGGGTGAGGACGGAGCCAGTCCCGTATCCCCTCTAGACGGCTCAACTCAACTTAGAAGATTCAACCTAATCGTTATTATTCCTTCAATGTTTAATATATATTCTGATGAGTGTTGATGGATAAACGTTTTTCTCTTCTTCTTCTAGAGCTATTCAGGCATATACCCAACTGTGGAAATATTAGAAGAGACACTAGAAAGTGAATGACAGGACTTGAGCTGGCGTTTTGTGTGATGATGAAGAGCGTAAACCGCCGACTTATTTTAATGTCCTAACCGAGGAAGTATGCCATACAATTATTTATATGAGTTTTGGATGTAAGTTGTCTAATTGTCGAGCTAAAAATTGCTCAAGTTAAAAAAATTCAAATTCCAAGCAAATTAATTTGTTAACACAAAATATTGATGGAAATGTACTTACATAAATTTAATTGACATATCCGTCAAATAAATAAAATTCTGAATTTTGATTTAAGCAGCAGAATACTAGGTTTTTAAAATAGTTTTTTCCATTAAAGTAATAGATGGTTCTTTGCACACAAAGTGCTCAAATTTCACAAACCAGTAACATAAATATGTTGTACATAAACAAAAAGTTGGGCAATTCACTTGAAGGACCAAGTTGTATGTTTTATTGCTAGTTTTAAAAATGTAAAAATTACAAAACGAAATTTCTTGGTATTCATTTCAGTATAAGAATATGATTAGTCTTCATGAGTGGTAAAATTTACTTTATTGGTCAGTTCTATGTCATTCTAGTTCATTGAATTACTATATAATGGAAGGATGAAGAACTTGTAGGAGATAAAGATTGAGAATCGAGGTGTAATTTGTAGTAATAACAGGATACTGGAAATTACCGTTATGTGATCATTTGAAGTGTGAATTGAAGGTTATGAACAAAAAATGAAAAATAATGGTCCTGCAGAGGTTCCTGTATTATACAACGTTTTCTTTTCTTTATGTTCAATTTACTAATCATTGGACCGAGGTACTGCTCAGCGTTTCCGGCTGTACACAATCGCAAATGGAAATTAGATCAACTGTTTTGGCCGTTGGATGCCAAGACGGGTGCAAACGAATAGAAATGAGGCAATCTTTTGGTGAGTACATATCTAATATTAACTCAGTCTAATAGGTTCACAATGGAAGGCAGACGTCATGTGGACTAAAGGTTTACAGGTTTCAGAATTACATCAAAACAAATACCAATCAGCGAAGTGTTCAACGTAGGCAGCCTTGTAAAGTGCAATCGTTTCCAGTTTGTAAAAAATTCAGCAGACAACAGGTGAGCAATTTTTTTATTGACCTTGCAATCAGTGTAAAACTGTTGCAAGAATGTTTCTAAAACATTCTTCTCCTTCAGCAATGACGAGGATGAAGGTAATTATTTTCACGAAAATAAAATACTATTGAATTCTAGCGATTAATTAATTTTAGTAAATGAATTCTTAGGTTGCAAAAACGTCGACTTTCGACAAGATCATTGTTGACAGCAAGGACAGCGACTTCAAGGGAGCTTTCAACACCGACGGGTTTGGTATTGACGCCTCCAGAAAAGTAAAGATTATGAATTCCAAGGTGTACAACCAGGACGACTGTTTGGCTCTTCAGTCCGACTTTGACCACATCTACTTCGACAACAACATTGTCAGGGAGGTCACGGTACGTCTTCCTCAGAGGCTGCCAGGTCATTAAGAACAACATTGGAATCCGCGTGAAGACCATGCGAGGAGGTAGAGGACTGATCAAGGGCGTCACTTTCGATAACGTAGTTCTGAAGGACATCAGCGATACCGGAATCATGATCATGGGCAACTACTACAACGGTGGACCTCAAAGGCCCCCCACCACCAACCTCACCATCAACAAACGGCATGGTTATGTCCCGAACAACGGATGCTCAGATGAGTAAAGCATTCTAATCGACAAATGATTTCGAGAAACAAAGATGGAGCAATATTTTCATTAGCCAACTACATAAATGAGGTACCCAGCCCAAAGGATGTCCTCGCAATAAAAAAGTGGAAGTGCCTACTGGTCAATCGAAAGTGAACTGAGTGCATCTGCAACGTATAGATAAATTCGGAAACAAAGTATGAATTTGAGGGAGTAGTTGAGCTTTATACCCCCTTATACATTTTCTACGAGATAAAGACATAACGTTTACATTACATAACAAGGCTGTAGATTGTTTATAGTAAGCATGATGAAAAACTGTTTCTCTGTTTTTCAATTTCATTTGAAACTTTTCCATTGCGGTGAAACACAACCTCAGCATAAAAGACTTGTATAACATGAAAAAAAACTAGGCAGCTCATTCATGATAACACAATTTCTTGTACGTACCTGTTAACAGTGATGCAAATTACCTGCGGAAGGTTTTTAGAGTCTGAAAAACAACTCCCCTTCCGTTTTAATCTCTTTTTCTCCCGTCTTTTCCGTTTTAAGGTGCCAGGAGATAAACAGCTAAGCGAAGAAAGAAACGAACAAACCTCGTTCCAGCCGGACGCCTGGTTTTTCTGGAGGCGAGGAACCCTCATTTTGGCGGAGTGACGGATAGAAGAGTTTTCAAATTAATGGAGATCATCCATTACGATGCACATTCTACGTCTCGCATGTTGCATTTAAAACCTATTGAGACCGAATGAACTAATCCAACAATACTAGTGAGATAAGTGGTCTGATCAATTCTTCAGAAAGAATTATCTTTTCCAATCAGTATTTTCGTTACTGCTAAGCCACGACAAACTATGCTTGGAACCATTGTACAATACACGTTTCGATAAAACCCTTGCTATAGTGTGGGTTCAAATTAAATTTTAAGATTAAAACCTTTAAAGCTCCAGATTTGAACATTTTGAAAACTTCAACAAAATTGTTGGATTAATACTTAAAAAAAAACTGCGTTTTTCTATTAATCCGTGCATCAAAGCGCATACTGCGCATATTGTGATGTTCTTGAGCGCCTGGGTAAGAACACAACGATTGTCTGACAAACCTATTCCAACAATTGTAAGATTACCTCCTTAAGACAAGTTTCGTTTATCTATGGTTCACATTCTTCTCCTGTATCTGATCTATCTCAGTACCTACTACAAATTGGTCAAATGTTTTCAAAAAAATATTATTTTTTCGACGATTTTTGTTTTGAAGCAAAGTATCACCCAAAAAACGTTTGTCAACCACGAACCAGAACATAAATCAATATACTCTAAGATTTATGGCGTAAATGTGTTTTTGATTTGATTAAAATGTTTTGAAAAATTTCTGAAGTTGAACAAAAAAATAAACTATAAATTTTTGAATGCAATCATATAAATTAGAGCGTTATTTCATCTGTAAAACTTCAATAGGCAAGGAACCCCCATTTAGGCGAAGTGGGGATAATAGAGTTCATTCTTCAAGATGCGCATTCTATGTCTTGCAAGTTGTACATACATATGTACAATGTACATTGTACATACACTGTAAAATATACAGTGAATAACAATTCATAAAACTCTTACTTGTGTTTTAGATGAGAAAATGCTGAAAATGATTACAAAGAGGTTTGATATATTTCAGTAATAGGTAGACCTTCTATGTAAATCATCGATCTATGTATATCAAACTTGTTCCTCCATATCTTGTTATAGTATTCCAGATTAAAACAATTTAGACGTCTTATAAAACTGATTGAGCGGGATTACTGGCCGATACTGGATCTGGATTACATTTTGAGCCCAATTTCCTCAAGTTTGGTACAATAAGTCGTTTTGGAGAAAAGCTGCGGAAGGCGGCCTTTTCCTTTTCAAATCTTGAAAAGTGAACTAGCAACTTTTGAGGAGGTTAAACGTTTTGGTTAATTATTCTTAATAATAATAAGTCCATTAAACTCGATACCTTGATCAATAAACCTTAAGCTATCTTACTCAAGGATCAATCCATCAAAATACCAAAATCTCAAAAGCTTTTGATATCAAAGTGTAGTTTTTTGTTTGATTCAGGTAGAAACAAGTTCCCTGAATCGAATGAGAACACTCGGGTTAGTGGGGCAGCAGAGCTCATTGCATAGGAGGGCACAGCTAAACCGCGTGGCTGGCGGCATCCCAACTATGTTCATCATGAATGTAATTACATGGCCCGAAAGGGTAGAAGCTTACGCAATCTACCCTTCATTACATCCAGTATACATAGATTTTACATTATCTATCCAAAATAAATTCACGTCTATGTAATAATTTGCAGCGTTTTATTTTTCTTGGTCGATCACAATGATTCGTTACTGAAAAATGATAAAATAAAAGGGCTTGCCATGATATACCAAAAATCTATCCCCATGATCCCTAGGAGTGTAAAGGCGTTTCTGCAACCAATATCCTATCGGAACGCAGACGCTCTGCACATTGAATCAAAGTTAATATGGGTTTGATGGAGATCTCCTTTGATTTTCGGGTTCATACCCAGCTCCATTCTCCCGCCATTTCTCTCCATTACCCCATCTCCGCCCTTTCGCTCTGGCTCCTTGTGCACACAACCGTCGGCTCATAACGGGCCTTCGACCTGTGTATCTAACCCAGATAGGGAACTCCGTGCTTTGCATTAACGATTCTCGGCAAATATATACTAATCTCCGTGCTCGCGCTCCTCCCTCGCCTTTTCCACCCCTAATCATATTAATTTCGATGAAGAGGGGCCCAAAGCCGGCGACAATTACAGGGAACGTACCCGCATTTATTCGAGCCGTACATCAATTGATTAGCTCTAGTTATCGAGCAGTGAACGTGAATTATAATGGTTGAAACCATCCCATTCTTTCCTACGTCATGTACGATAGAGCATATTGACTACCTCTTTATTGTTCCGGCGATTTTTCTTAGAAACTGAAGGTATAGAAACGGCTCCTAAAGTTTTGAAACAAACGCTTTCCAGAATTCTTTTTATGGAAATCCATTGCAGGGGATTCAAAAATGGCTTCTGGATTTTATCACTTTCTTTCCTTCGCTCAGACTAAGACTTTGTATCGATTGAATGGTCATGACCACCTAATTCACAGACTAGCTGAAACTTGAATACTGCTGAAAAGAGCGCTAAATTTCCTACCCGTTGGGCGGCAAATGGAATTCCGATGAACAAGTTTCACTGGTTTAAAATAGGAAATGTAAAAGTTTAAACTTTTGTTTAAAAATAACATTTTTTCTAGCATACTTGTAATGAATAGCGCTACCGTCGGCCACTCAACGAAGAAAAAAACTAGCTCGGAATCGGGGGCAAAAACAAAATTCGGATGAAAAAACAAGGATTTGTCTTTGCAAATCCTACTTTCTTACTACCAGTTTTACACCGATCACTCTTCATCTAATAGAAGCCGAGGCTGAAAATTGGTAGTAAGTTTTGGGAAATAGGGATCAGACTTATAAAATTTAGTTCATTCTAAATGAGAGAAATGTTGACTGTCAACTCAAAATCGGGGGACTATAAGGATATCGCCCACCTAGGTCCCTTGAAGTAACCTAATTTGAAAGGAAACGTGAAGAGGACGATAAATAACGTCCTTTACGAACGTTAATTCAATGTATGTAAAAATTGAGAAAAAAAAGGTTAATATATTCTTGCGAGGTTCGGAAAACCTGGGGTTAAGTTAGGAAAAATATTAAAAGTTTATTCCACAACGGACTGAATGTTTATTATAAGAGAAAATAAATTATATCCTACCTAATCAAGAAAACGGTGAAAGAAGAAATAATGGGCGAAATCAACCCTTCAAATGAAATAAAAGAAATAAACTGTTGGGTACAACCAGCAACGTGGTATACTCCCAATGCCAATCAATCTCTGGCAAGTGGGGGTAATAAGTTATGGTAAATTGATGGGGGGATACGTCTCACCCGAATGTAAATTCGATGATGTGGGGGAGGATGAGGAACCGATAACTATAACTTGGAACAAATATGGCGCACCACTATGAAATTGTTTGGGAGATGAGTTAAAACTAAATTTCACATTATAACTACTGAGATGGAGCACGGGGGTAAAACTCACTTGGCGAGATCGCTGTAACTACTGAATCCCGATGGAGGTTTCTAAGTCTCCCATCGTATGAAGGGAGGAGGGGATTGAATCATGTTTGATTTGGTTTCCCTCTGACCTTACGAGCGTGACAAGGAATAATGAAATTTGGTTTTCAGACTAATTTTTCGCCACGTCTTAATTATTTTTAAAACGTCTTATTTTGACTTAAGAAGATAGAAAACCGTTACCTTCTTTCCAACGGTAGGTTTCAATAGTAGTTTAAGATAGTTATAGCCATTTTTGTTACGTAACGTCGGAAACAACGGAACAAATTTCAAAAGAAAAATGACTAGGAAACAAAGCATTCCAGAAAATGTCTAAGGGGTGGGTTTGTATGAAATGAGGTCTAAAATTGACCCTCAAATTTATAAAAACTCTTGGCGAGACGCCCTGTAGGTAGATTTTCATTTATGATTTACGTGTTAGAGCCTTTGCTTTATTTTTGTGTATAATATTATGCATTTATCGAGGAAAATTCAATGAAAGTAATAGATTTGATTTTATTTATACCAGGTGAAAACCGAACGGGAATAATCCAGAACTTGACCAACATCAATGTAAATGAAACTTTTTGTTGAGGGTGAACCGCGAATCCAACTGCACATGTGACGTCAGCCACCACCCGTTTTCCAACAACAAACGACGTGAACCGCAGAACACGCGTAAGCGGATTTGGACAAGTGTGAAAGGACGGGAACGTCGTTAAATGGGGGGGCCCTTTCGAAGTTCGAGCGCTCGGGATTACCTCCGCTGGTCGCAAATGCCGGCCATTGTCAGCGGTTTCAAAGCGACACAGGACCGGCAACAGCCTTCCCAACGGTGTGCTAACCATTTCGAATTACTGTTTCAAAAGGTTCGGTTTTGGAGAGACAAATAGGTATGCAGTATTTCAGCGGTAGGAGTTGTGCAAACACCGCGGTACTTCGGGTGATGGTGACAGTCTCGGATGATTAATTGGGCAATTAGACCTTACAACTTATACAAAACTGATGTACCTCACCTCTCGAGGCAATACATTATTGTCTGGTATCTCATTACAGTAGGAATGAAACATCAGCCAATTTGGATGGCCTAGATGGACTTGAAGAACTAGTTCAAAAACAAAGTCCTAGTCAAAATGGTTGAAAGCAAGACCGAAAGGTATGATATGTACAAGTATATAGGTACTTGCTTGTATGGAAAATCGGGCTATTATATTCATGGATAATACCTGAATCCCTACCAGTAATCCAATGGCGTTCAACATCCTAGGGATGTAGGAGGCTGACTAGGAGATAACAGCACAATGCTGCTCAATCAACCAAATAAATCAAATAAGATCATTCAAATTGATCATAATCGGCACTGTTGAACGGATAAATTAATGCCACAAGATATTCACGTTTGCTCCTTTGCACAAGCTACTGGTACGATGTCTATAAAATTTATAGTGGACCAACCAAGTATAGTATCCTCAAAGTATTATAGTATCCCCATAATTCCTGAAAAGTCATCAAATTCGGAATCCGAATTTGTATAGTTTTGGAGCGACATGGATTCATCACAGACATAAGAGAGAAACACATGGTATAATTTGATTTTAGAAGGAAATTTCGATTTTTAAAAATTAACATGTTCACTTGTTTAATGAGTAGGTGCGTTAGAAAGATGGTTTTGCTTTATTCAGAAGAGCACCATCACGATAATTGTTCGATCACTTCAAGTGCTCTCCCGCTGGGTCCGTCCAGAAGCATTTGATGGAGCATTTTTGAGCATTGTAGATGGAGGGAGGATAATACAAATTTTAGCTATGACATCAGAAGGTATCTTACTTCCCCGTTGTGTTGTTGTGAGTAAAGATCAAAGGCAAGACATAACTCCAAGTTAGACAGTCATCACTACATCCCTAGGCGCATTTGCCCTGGAAGTTGTTCATTTGAATGCTATTGTTAGGAACATGTGCATCCATTCGACTATCATTTGAGGAAACTTGGCAGCATCGGCTCTATTACTGTTCTGCTGCATTGCTCTGTTTTATTATGCTGCTCACCAGGTAATATTCGCACCAATTGCCGTAATCTGGCGATTTTATATATCTGCTGTCACTGACGATGAAACAGTGGGACATTAACTCCATCCTTCCCCGATTCGGCACCATTGATATCCACAAGTCTCCTTTCTGAACCAATGTGGGAACACCGAAACATCAATCATGCCTGATGGCGTCACCAGGTTGTCACAACGGTATCCACGATGTTCTGAACTAAATTGGAATCCCATCTTGGTCATTCTTTCCGTCCTGTGGATGTAAGAAAAGAAATGGTGGTCTCACAGAAAGGGCAGCATTAGAAAATGTTACATTTAACCTTCAATTCCATAATTGAGTGTTTTAATTAACCGAATGATGACTTTACAAAACGTATTAAGAAGAAAATTCTGTAAATTTTCAAATGCAGAAGATCAAAATGTTGAAATTAGATCGGAATTTCCGAATTCGTTTTATATCGCACCAAATTATTGGATATCCAGTTGTGTATCGCCCCTTAGGAAATCCTGTTTCATTGTCAGATTGAACCAGTTCCAATAGACGGAATAGACCATTGTCCAAACACTGGAATGAAGAGATTCGATAGGAGATCGGAATGTGGGACGGCGCTCTTACGAGCAAATTGCGGGAAGCTTGACGCGGCGCCTCTCCATCTTCTCATTCTCACTGAAGGGAGCCCACTTGCGCCAAAGCGATGGGACGTAGAGGCTCTCGTAATTGGAAAGTGGGACAGGTCGGGGTGTTCCCCTGATTAAGTCGCCCTTCCTCATCATCCCTTTACTCAACCATCGCTCAACCTCCCGAGAGCGTCGCGAAATTATCAAACTGCAACCTTCCAACCCGAGGTCGTCAAGCCGCTTTTTCTTCGTCCGTCTCCTAATTTTCTCATCTCCTAAAAAGAGCACTAAAGTGGATTAAGAGAAAGTTGGTTTAAGTACAATTTTGCGTCAGAATCAATACAAGCCGGCAGGAAGTTAATTTATTTCCCACCAGTGCATTTTTATATACATTGTGGTTTTTTTTATTTGTCCTCAGATATCGGTTCCCACAAGTACTAAACAAAAGTTTATTCTTTTTGAATTAAATAGCCAATTTATGCAGAGCCATGGGGTTTAAACCATTATTAGATTGATTATTATTCGATCAAAATTAGCATCGGCACCAACCTTTTCCGAACAGCTACAAGTGTTAATGTATGAGGAAACACAACACATATTCGTTATTGATGCTTGCATCCATGGAAGACCCTACATCCGGTATTTGTGAGATCACACTCGAAAATGTTTTGAAAATCTAGTCCAATTTCTTAATCGAAAGAAAGTAATCATACGAAAAAACAAAATAAAATAAAAGGATGAAAATTGGCTGAGAATCCTAGTGATATGAGCACCGCTTTGATGATTTGGCCACAACCTCCTCCATCCCCCTTCTTGACTCAAAATTCCAAACTTCTGAGGTTTATTGCACAAGAGTGGTTTGTTAGGTGAGAAACGAGATAGAATAAAAAATGTTCCTACTGATAACATAAAAAACCAGATTAAAATAGTGAAGATATAATGACTTATCACTAATACCCTCTCCATTTTCCTCTTCCATAGTTATATTTGAAGGATTTGGAACTTTTAAAAAACTGGACCAATGCTCCTGATCCAACAAAAACCCTGCCATAAAATCTACAGTATGAGCCGTATGAGTAGCGATTGAATAGATTGGCACAACTAGAATAAAATAAAACTGGAAAAGTATAGCTTGACAAAACAATCCGGGGACAGACACACAGATAGCTAAGAAACAGAAGTAGTTCAGGATGGTCTAAAACTTAAAATGCTAGTGGAAATGAGGATTTAGGAGAAAAAAGGTTCTGTCACCCGAAAGTAATTAGAACTGTTTGGAAAGACTAGAATGATGTTAGTGATCGCCATACTGCGTCACGACTCCAGGCGAAATCCTACACCACTGACCTTGATCAATTACAGGTCTGCAACCATCAAACATTCGGCTCAGGTTGCTAATATTGAAATGGGCGGGTTGATTGGCTCAGATCTTCCTTTACAAACAAACGTTGATAACGAGTTTGTGAGACGTCGTCAACTCCTAATGTAAACGGATAAACCCCCATCCCTGTGCACACTTACGGATCATTTTCTTGGTTCTATCTCCATATCGCGGGGCTCATTCTGACAAAGGAAAAAATGGTCGGATATACGATCCGACATACGATCTATTCCGTACCTACTATATCATCATTATACCAACCTTCAAGGGAACAATATTAGGAAAGTAGAAGGGCCAAGACTGAACTGACTACTGCCGATAATTGAATGTAGAACTCAGGTAATTATTACCAATCATGCTACACTAATTATTAATAGACTTACCAATTGCAATACCAACAAGACAATCCGACTGCTTTGTGCATCCATTTTTTCATCTATCCCTTGACATCGTCTTTCACAGAAGCCGAAACTTTTATTTTCAAGAGTGTTTAGTTTCTCTAATTTAGCTAGAATCTGATCCAGCTTGGCTGAGTTCGATTCGATCACTCTGTCGCGAACTGGTGAGCCCATTGTGTGAGTGGAACAAGTACAGCAATTAATCAACGCAATGCTCCTTGAACGCAGATAGTAATGCCCCGCAACACTTATAGGTAAGGCGGGAGAGCGTACCGACAAACTGAAGGCGCAGCACTACCACAAGTAATGAGTAGCGTGTGACGTTGACTAATATGCCAAGGTAGCGATTTGAGAGAGCTATAACGCAATTTGCGCATTTGGTCCAAGGCCTCGTAGCCGTGCGACTTAAGGAACTACCAGCCTTTCGGTGCTTTTCCCCGTGAACATTTTCGGATATTCCTTCGATTAATCAGCTGGAACCGAACGTTTCCAATTACAATTGATTTGCAATTTCAACTCACCGATGTTTGAAGAGCCGTCTTGCCCGGTTTCACGCTGAAATGATAAGGTGACACCACTGAATTTATTATAGAACTCAGAAAGACAGCACTAACGACTTGCACTCTACGAAGGCCAAGACACAACTCCATTGATTAAATATTAAGAATCTTCTCGCTTCTTAGATATAAACTATGCAATACCTTCACAATGGGCAAAGAATACATTTTATGCCTAGAATATGTGTAACAAATATCTTCAGTTCCTTTGATATTAAATTTGTAGTATTTACGACATACAACGAATATCTTTAGTTTTTCGATTGGGTATTGTCGATATGTGTATTTGAATAGTTACATTCTGAAACCTCAAACCGCAAATTTGATATCGTATTTTACACTTGTGACTCCAAATCGTAAAATCGTCAAATTTCACTCCGAGGTCAAATTTTTTCAAAGCATGAAAAACCCTTTTTGTAAGTGCACTACCTACGGAAAAATAGTACAGGTCAGGGGGGAGTTAGTATGCCCCCTGCTGCCGTCAAGGGGCGGGCTTTCAAACTACCCGCTATCGAACGGGCCACCCTCGAGGCCGGCTACCGTTAACCTACATTCGTTACCTCCCTCAAGGTTTCTCGCGTGCCCCGTTATCAGGTGCGGTTTTATCAGTCGCAATTGTTCCGAATTTATTGGTTCAGAGGTTTGATCAGTATCCAACTATCGTCCAGGACCTCAACAGGTTGTTCATGAACCGCTCTGATGAAGTAGGTAAGTTTGACAATTTCTATAACTCCGTTAAAATGAGAGTAAACATCGATGAAGGGACAAGCCACTCACGATTCCGTACTTAAGGATCGCTGAATTGGCGAAACTAGTAATATCCAACTAGCAATACCAACTTTGGTATTTCGAAAGACGACTCCCGTTGTTGAGAGGTCTCTCACTGCGTCACTACCTCCACGCACTATGATGTCAAATGCGAAGGTGCAAACAATGGTGCAATAACTCATGGTTGAGGATCGACCGTAAAACGACCAATACGAACATTAAAAAAACGGGGAAAATTTTCTTCAATGCGAGCTAGTTCAAATGAGCAATCCAACACTAAAATTGGACTGCACAGAACTTAACAATTACAACTGACGTTGCGGAAGTTTATGTAAATAAGATATGTAGTGCCACAGTGAGTTTTAGTTTATCATTCTGGACCAAGAAAGAAAAATTAACGCTCTCGAAGAGTGTTTTATGTTTCAAGATGAGTAGAGTAATAAAATCGAATAAAGTAAAAATCCTTATATCCACCGTTCGTCATTCACCTAACGCCATCAGACGTTCAGAGCTTTTCCCCGAAAAAACGAGGACAAATTCTGTGACACGTGGATTAAATAATCACGACTTCGGGGTGTAGTTGATACTGAGTTTTCAATTTCCGTTTATCCTAAAGGGTGAAGACGATTGGTTTGTGATAGTGAAAAATGACTTTTGACATGAAACCCATGATTTTTCGAGTAGGTTCGCTAGTAATAGACATTCCTTCTATGAAACAAATGTGCCCACTCGGACCGCTTTACGTTCATTTCATTGACCTTGGAACTGTTGGAATTTTGACAGAACATAAGTTGTTCTGTCAAAATTATTTAATAACGTCATCATTACGAATATGAAGGTGGATGTCCTCACACATAGTAAAACCAGCATAGTAAATTGTGTCGAAAAAATCGGTGATATCGGCAATGGAGTTTTATTTTCAAGAGTTCAATTTGAAATTGAGTTTTCCGTGACTCGAGTTACATATTTTCGCACATGTGAAGCGCAGGCAGGTTTTTTTGTCAATTTCGTTAAACTTCTGTCCTTGTTGATTTGCAGTATGGCAAGTATTTAGATATCAACTTTTGTTACTTGCTGAGAGACTGGTAAATTCTTAGTGGTTGAAGAGTTATGTTCATCAGCGAAGTAATCGTACCTGTTTTTGTTATGTGTAGAAGTAAGTTACAATGTGTGGGTACACACTGATCAGCTGTAGGGCCCCTTGCCTATTTTATCTATCGAGGTGAAGAAAAAATGGATATCTTTTCAAGGCATCCAGAATACGGAGACAAGGAATGTAATGGGCGAGTTTAGATGAATGAATGAATAACATGTTCATTGTTGCCAAAGTATGAACTGTACAACATCATATAACTTAGATGCTCATCAATTGATAACGAATAGATAAGTACAATAACAAAGAAGAAAAAACAAAACATGATGTGCTATATACAAATATATAGTATACAATTTATAGGAATTTCACAGACAAAAAGATGAGAGAATAATTTTTATATTTCGATGTATATCTTTGTGATCCACTGAATAGTGGTTTTCTGAATTTTTGGGGCGGGATGGTGTCTTGGAAGTAGAATCACAAACACACACACACACACGCACACACACTTATGTACATACTTTTAACATGCTCCTAGTATAAGTACAGAGGTTTTCATCAACATGCTTCATCAACTTTAACTACAATTAAATTCTGACACAAGGGATTCCCCGTACCGCCACGCATTTCTAACAAATCTGCGGAGCGCAGACAAATTTGGGCCATTCAGAATGCCCAAAAACTCTCGTCGTGATAGGGACAGGCGCCCAAAGCACTCCAGCCTAGCATATGCTAGAATGGGACCGATTCGTTCACAGTCACGTAGGGACAGTGCAGAGAACGGCCAATATCAGGTGATTTACAAGCACCTTGACTGGAACCTTAGTTAAATAGAAAGCAAAAGCTCATGCGACGTCTCTATAATAGCTAGGTGCCGAGGTGAGCTACTGAACGTGAACGGGCAGCTATGGTTGCTAAGTCGCAGTAGCTATTTTTGTTCCTTATTCAACTTGGCTGTGAACGAATCAGTGAGTATAGATAATGTACCAAACTCCGCCTAATGTGTCTAATGAACTTAGGTCAGTGAATTATGTAGTAGGAAGTCAAATAATAAACCCTTGCGTGATAATTTGCAACGTCTTGTCTTCATGAATACAACAAACCTAGTGGTCAAAACGCCCTCCCGTCTGGAGAGCGTTGATGGGCTTACATGTTTAAGTTTGTAAACTTTGCTTTTGTCCTACAAATCCAGTCTATCGATACTTGTATTTAAAAGGTTCCCATGCCTGTTTCCAATGTTATTGAATGTTTATTTTTTAATTCAAAAAGTTAACGAATTTCTAAGTTTTGAATCTAGTGAGTTTTTTTTTCGATTGTAGGTATTTTTTTTCACCAATTCTATATCGAATGAAGTTAGTTTTCATAACTGTCATTGAACTTTCTAATGAAATATTCTTGGTAGATTCTCATTTCTTTTCAAGTTTTAACTCAAGTTCTTTAAAATTAAAATTGTCAACCGATTTCCAAGGTTTTTTGTTTGATTAAGTTACATTTTTTTAAACTAGCGGAAACCCCGTGCTTTGCAAGACACATAAATTCTTTATCCAAGGCTTCTTCAGTTGTCATTTTCCATCCGTAATGAACTGGCTGTTAGCCAGCAACCATAATAACAAAACTTCGGGAACCAAACAAGTTGATTGCGAAGGATGCGTAGGATCGAAAACGTCGTTTACGAAAACTCTTTTCAAAATCGACCCAGCAATGCAGCCATCCATTGGACATACATAGAAATATCCGTATATAAATACATACATATATTCATATATACAAACAAACTAAGAATAGACAAATGTGGAAATAAACTGAGGAACTAGCTGACTCTGCGAACTTTGTTCCACCTTAGAAAATTTGAATGAGCAGACTTTTTATTCCATCTAGATTGTTTATTTGGATAAATAATATACTTAAATAAAAAAGCAAGTATTTTAAGAATTATTTATTGGCCATGTATTTTAGTGAATGGGTCCCAATTATTATTGAAGCATGCTGTGATAGACGACATTTTTTGTTTTACTATCTGCTGCAAGAACGAATAAAGCCGATGGTCTTCCGCCTCGTGAACATACCATATATATATGACCATGGGAAAAACATGGATTTTGTGGATTCAGACAACAAACTTTTAAGGATTGGCCTAGTGATATGTTCATGGTCCAGGCGAATGCAGGATGATCGGAAATTAAAGTCATTCAACTCGAAGGGCATGCACGGATGATATCATCAAGGTCCTTGGAATGAGAACTTCCTCCCCTTAGAATTTTCCTTTGAGTATCGTTGAGTGAATCAAGTTATTCATATTTCGCAGCATGATTACCACGGAGGCAACCTAGTCGTAAATTGTGCGGTCTTAAGCCTGGCTAATCCAAAAAGTTTAAAAATTCAATTGTATAGTTGATGTCTTTCTTAATGATTAAATCGGTTCTATAAGCTAATAGAATATCGAAACAATCACATCAACCGGAACTTCAAAACTCAAATATAATTAACTACATGACGTTTAGCTGTCAGTTGCGTTCACAACAAATGAACCGCTAGGTAACTAAAAGGTAGATGTAACTGATAGTGTAACTAACACGACTTTCTTTCATATATTTATATAAGATATCAACGTCATAGTGAGACATCAAGGGATTTCTTTTTTTGGGAGTACATTTTGAGTCATAACGAAGGGTTTGATTCTAAATACATGTCTACATTACGTTATTTTCTGGAAGAATGCATAACAAATTCCTTGTAACTTGAAAACTGGATTTATTGGAAAACTGACTGAACGACCCTGGTCTCTCGGGACAGAAAAATCCTCCTCTTTGAAATGTGAGCAAGGAGAATCAGTCTTGGGGGCTTTTGATGTGAAGGTCTAATGTAACAAAAGGAATTCATCTTTCGGATCTAAAGCTTACCAATAGCTTCGAGAGAAGCTTGTAAAGGTCGTTTCGTCGTTACCATCACTGTAACATCACTGCTTTCTTATTCTTTATGTATAGCAGAGAGAGATTTGAGTTATCCCAAAATGATAGACCTTTGTGATTTGTTGGTAAGGCTGCATAAATGAACGCTATTGGTTCAATAAACGTATCGGTCATATAAGTTAAACCATTTTACATCTCTGGTTGGTCACTTATCTTCAATAATGACCTTCTAAAATGAATACAGAAAATATGTAATTGTGAAGTTTAATTATTTCTTTATTAAATAGTCCTTCTACGCAGATCTGGCAAATCTTTAATAAACGCAGTACATGGAATAACATCACCTAAACTCAGAGTTTGCGGCTCCATACATATTAAATTCCACGAGATTTTTGTGTATCCCCAATCAATCAAGAGTATAATTAAGAGTATCTCCCTATTTGTTTTAAAACCTAAAATCAACTATGGCGGTGCTCAGGGGTCCCTCAGATGATCAGTGCGCATCCAAACTTTGTAATTGTAGAAGTAATATAATATATTACTATGGATATTACTATAACATATTACTATGGATTACTATAATACATTACTATTGATTACTATTATACATTACTATAGATATTATCTATAGTGTAATGTTGATTACATTGGCCTTTAGACAGCTACTCAATAACGAGGCAACAACTGTCTTATTGTCGTACAAGGGGCAGCTTATCTTGTCGTATCTGTTGTCGTCCCCCTGTTTCCCTTCAATCAATTTATGTAGGAATCCTCACAGAGATGATTGTGTACTTCTACTATTCTGTATTCACTTCCAGATTTTCACTAGAATTATCACGTACAATTGATTTCTTCATTACTGGTATGTTTCGGTTTTCTTTGAAGTATTATTATTGATCAGGTACCTATAGAAATAAATCCTTCTTTACAGATGTAATTTCTCGTGATTTTACCCAAATTACGAATCTTATTTGTATAGAGTAAAATTTGTACAGTTTTCCTAAGGGATCTCCATTTTAAATTTGAGCGCCATATCTCAAAGAAAGATATTAGCTTAGGGGTCCCTAGCTTGTGTATACTATGTCATTGCCGGGGGTATGGAGATTCTCGTATTCTAAATGTTCCAAAGGAGCTCCATTTTATAACTAATTTTCGTTACGGTACTCCAAAGGGAAATAATGCAGTTAAATGAAACACTTACATTTTACTAACCCCTCAGTATGTGACGAAAGTAACTAACCAAGACTTGGGTAAAATAAAATCAACCTTTAAGCCCCTGAAGCATGAATTTTATACGTTCTCCATTTTTTTAGTGTTCGATATACAGCAAACAAAATCACATTTGACTCAGCTGTCATTAAAGTGAGGTACTTTGATCAGCTACCAAACAATTGAATAGGCATATTATTATTTCATCCTACAGCTGCAGTTTTTAGTTCTTGCTAAACTTTCATTTATTTTCCGTTTATCAATTAATTTTTCAAATGACTTAATACAAGTACTTACCTAATTAGTTGACCTCAATGTGTTCTACCTACAAGGTTTGCCGTTGACCAAATCAACAAAGTAGGTATAGTTTGACGACGAGTAGAGACCGAAACGGTGCCTTGACAGTATTTTTCCTCTGGAAGGTGGGTTGAATACAAAATTCAAGGCAAAAGTTGGACGACCCTACTACAAGGGGAAGTTCCTACATAATTCAGCATGTTTACCGCGTGGTCTTTGCAAAAAGACGGGAAAGAAAAAGGTGAATTTCTCTCCCCTCAACTTCGAAGGGACGTGTTTCCACTAGGGGGGGGGGGGGGGCGTCATTTCCAAAAAACGTAGTTAGGAAAGATTTTTAATATGTGCTATTATACAGATGTTGTTACTACGCCCTAATTTGGCAGATCGTCCGCTTTCAAGGGGCAGGGAAAAACACAGCTTGAATTCAAGGCAGAAATGATGAAACCCACGAACCCCCTAGGTTAGAAATGTTAGAGTGTTTTACCTACTAAGTGTTTCCACGAAGTATCTAATAAAGAAGAAGCAATTCTGTTTTAAATCCAAAACACACGGACTGAAATGAAAGTAAAACTGTAAAAGATGGTCTGAAACCCAAAATCAAAACGAATGGAAATTTCGATTTGCTCGAAAAGGAGTTTCCTTTCCCAGAGGGGAACCAATGCTTTCGCTTCCCACAGGTTGACTTGGAAAGAATAGTGTTTAGGACGGCGCCGTGGTTATACCTGACCCGCACGACCGTCAGGTCTTGAAGGAGGGGTCGGTCTAGCCCCTTGTTGTCCTAGAGCATGGTACCTATGTTCGGCGGACTCAACGTTTTCACTTTCGGGATTTCAATATTATTCTCCAAAACTTAATTCTCCATTCACATTTTGTATTTTTGACATTCTGAACACTTTTATGGCGAGTTTGAGTGTATGTGTGAGCTTAATTTCTACAGGTTTCATCTGTTTCGGACGACATTTTTAGGAACTATGTCTGATAGGTTGTATATGATCCGCAATGAGTTTCATGGCTCGTGGAACAAAATTTCTATAAAAAAGAAATGTTTGTACACAGTATGGGTTTCCTCCGGGAACCACATTCTTCCAGTTTTTCCGATGCTTAGGTAGTAACTTTAGGATATTTAGTGCTAGTTCTAAAATTGGGTGTTCGTAATTATTTCATTGTGCATTTTCTTAAGTGTATATAACTGGTCCCTGATACGAAATGTGCCTTCTTTCTTTCAGGAGTCCTGCCCACTCTACATTGATCCTTCAGAACCATTCCACGACCAAATACATTGTAAGTTTTTGCCATTCAAACTTTTCCATTTACTACTTGAAAGTTGAGGCCTGATTCCTGGTTTCAACTGTCATCTACTTCCGATGAAATTTCTATGTAATGTGCGGGTCAAGAAATAGAAGGTCTCCTGTGGGTACCGTTAGTCACAGGTCGAAGTGTCTTCGGAAATGAAATCTGTATCCAAATAGTAAAATTTCATTTGCTAACTACGACCCTCACACATCTTATCCTTTTTCACCGGAATTCAATTTTCAGGATTACGATGGCTCCATTTTATATGTATGAAAATCCAAATCTTCGAGCTTGGTGTCTAATTATCTTATCGTATCTGTCAAGAATCTAACATTATATCTTCGTTCCACAGTCGCCCAATAGATAAACTTGCGGGAATCCAATGATCGGGAATCTTGCTTATCAATGTTTATTGCTTCTATGATCTTCAAGCCCCTATTTTTAAATCTTCAATAATTTCTTGGAGAGGACAAGAATGATGGAGACCTCGAGCTACCGCTTTTATAAGACGATCACGCTCATTTTTGTTCGTTTACCATCGGAAGTTTTCATCTTTTAGTTTTCGGGTTATACCACGCAACGATATGCTTCTCCATCTTGAACATTTATTTTGCACACGTTATTGTTCAGAGCTGTTACTTTCCACTCTGAACTTAGCGTGAACATTCGGGAATCTAGCGGAATTATCATCATTAAACATCGTCAGGGATGGGTGTCGGCAAGTTCAGGGCGGTTAATACTTGAACGCTGCAAATTTTTTCACTGGGGTTTATTATTCAATTGGCTTGCGTTCATGATTCGAATTCATACTAAGCTTTGGAGTGTCCCTGTTTCAAAGGCGGTAGAGCGATTATTGAATTTCAGGAGATATGCATGGAGCACGTAAATCTGTTCTCAACCAAATTACCTATTTGGATTGATCAGTTGATCGTATTTGTGTGCCTCCTGAAATTCAATAATCGCTCAATCACCTGGGAAACACGCACCCTCTAAAGCTTGGTAGAAATTCAAATCATGAACTCAAGCCAATTGAACAATAAACCCCATTGAAAGAATTTGCAGCATTTTGTTTTTATGGTTATCAGAATACTTCAACCCGCGTATCGGCTATAAACACTTTTAGGAGTTCACTCCAGTATCCACATTACTACATACTACGTCACTAGGTTACTGATAGCAACACAAAAACAATAATAAACCAAAATAACGCAAATGTTGGCACCATGAATCGGGCCATACATCGAGAATGGTTTGAGCTACGGACCTGGGAAAGCTCTCATTCGATTCCTCATGGAACGTTCTTAAAAAAAGTCCAAATTTAGGCCACCTTGATTTTTTTTGAGGTTTTTAGGGATTTACAAAACTTTGACAATCCTTAAAGGGCACTTTAAATTAAGTGGGAGAGCTGGCTCAAGAATCGGGGCGTTGTCGAAACAATATTAATTTTTCCTGAAAATTTCAGATTTTTGCTCCAGCCGTTTGGGAGAAATCGTGCGTACGGCATACGGTGGACGGATGGAAAATTTTTTATTGCAGATTCGGATTCTACACCCTTTGAAACGTAAACCATGAAATTTTCAGGGGGGGGGGGGGTTAAAATTTTTCTTCAAGAGCGATTACAATGGTTAATTATTGAATAATAAACCAAAATGAATTGAGATATCAATTTTACCTTTCTTAGTTATGATTTCCTGATATTTATTCCCTTTTTTTTTTAATCTAAAGGCTCAAGAAATAATAAAGACACATTTTGGTAATACATTGAATTTTTATTCAAAAAATGTATTAATTGCTTCAAGAATAGCTACGGGACTCCTATTAACCACGATGTGGAAAAGATTCGAGTATTCCTACAATATCGTTATTTTAATGGAATAAAGCACTGCAGGGGTTTTAGGTATGTTGTTTAGTTAATAGGATGGATATGGGATAATGATATCAATTGGATTAAAATGCAATAATATTTCTGAAGCTGATTACCTTTATGGTCGATCGTTGAGGAGAGAGTGGTCAGGGAAAAGAGCGGTGGTAATTGTGCCCTTTGCTACCTATCTCCTCCCGTCACTCGCCGCCACAACTCATCTCAAGATTTTTTCCGTTGATAGCTGATAGGTGGTGTGGACTATCACAACCTACATTTACTCAGTACTTAAATGTTTAAAAAGTCTGCTAAGTTCGGTATGGCACGTAGATTCCTAGTGTTACCAATATGAACGTATAAATGATTTAGAAGTTGTAAATAAACTTGAAGCATATTTTAAATAGTTACAAGGTTGATACAACGATTCGGGAGACGAAAATGCTACTAGACATGTTACTACATTCATAATCTTTAATTGATGTGTATGCACAGTAGTTACGAGTAATATGATCGTGTTCAAAGTCATGGGAAATCTTAAGACCTCAATTTCAGGACTTCTTTCCAAATTTGAGAGAGTTCGACCGATAAAACCTGTTAAAATGTTGCCAAATGGATTCCAAAGCGAAGTATTGTTTTTTACGCGGTGGAATTCACATTGGACCTACAGCTTAACTCGCACATCTCCTGAAAAATGTATCAATATTGGATAAAAACAGCCGGAATGTGGCTTGTTACAAGAATATAGGGACAAACAGACAAGGAACGAAATTTGTTCATACGAATTTTCATCTCCTGGAAATACCAATATAAAGGTAAACTGGAAGGCAGAAACGCTGAAATTATAACGCAAAGGTTAAGATTTCTTTATCAGACAGCCCTCCCAAGCAGATCAGCGTACTACAGATAATTAGAGCACTGTAATACCATCCACGTTCTGGAGCTATCGGCAGCCACTCTAGCATCCACTCTCACTCATCCCGCGTCTTTGAATTTTTTCAAATGGTGAGCGAACTGATGATCGTAGCAGCTCTACGGCCAGGTGGCCGCATTCAATTCACTGGACTAATTTGTATCTGAATGAAAATTAAAAAACGAGCCTGGTACAAGTAAAGTTTTTGACATTTCCATGAGCTCTTGAATTAAAAAACTTGAATAAACCTGAATATTAATAAAACTAAGTATTTACTCTCCACCAGATCTCCCACAAAAAAAGTCAGTTTTCACACCAATTAAATTGCACTCTCGCGGTGTTGATATGATGTACTGGTCCTCCTGTACCAGCTCCTGTCCTGCGATGGATGTCAACTCCACGAGATTCCTCGCCATAACGATCGGCGAAGATCTGAAATTGGAACTTCCATCTCTGCTCTCGTCCAAAAGCTCCGAAAAATCACTCGATCGTTCTACCACCTCCATGGGTGCCTTCCGAAAAAAAGTGTACTGTGGTGTTCAGGGACCTAGGTACATATTGCAGGAAACAATACTAAAAATCATATGTAGAAAACCGCGTAGATTTCCTACTGTCAATTTACTCAATCGTGTCCGAGTTTTCTGTATTCCCAACTGTATGTTGAGTCATCTTTCGCTCTTTTTCACAAACACCTTGAATTTTTAAATATTTCTCCAACTACAACCAATTACAACTTCCCCTCAACTTCGCAAGCCACAGTTCCTGCACCGAAAGCACGACAGTGGAGTACCTTCAAACATGATATATTACATTCTACAGTATGATGTTCATAATCTGCCATTTACCGGATCAATTGAAGATTACCGCAAATTTTTCAAGAAACAGTTACAAAAAGAAGATTTTTACATGGTTTATTTTAGAGGGCTTAGAGAACCGAAGAACTGACAAGCATGTACGTCTGCTAAGATCCTTGTGACTTTGTTTATTTCGATATTAGTTTTATAAGCTCTACCAGCATTCATTAATCACCAACGATATACAAAGCTGATTCTTTGGATTTTACGTCTCGTCGTTGCTAATATAGGTTGACTGTATAAATGAGTATGTTATACTGGTATGCTATGCATTAAAAGTTGAAGGACCGAATTAACATTGTTTAGGTTGAATCTTCGGGATTTTTATATTTTTGCAGATTAGGGTGAGTAAGGTCAGACGAAAATTGCGTCACCTCAAATGTTTTTTTCCACGAAGGAGAAAACGCGATAGGGGATATGAGAAAACTGTCAGAGTTGACGAAGACATAAATGAAGGCAAAGAGGGCACCTAAAGAGGCGAACCCTTTTTGTAAGGGCGCCCACTAACAAGGGTCACGGCTGAATAGGGAGGAGGAATGGCTTGTTTGTTCCCACCTCTATAAATAATAGACGAACCTCTTCTACCGCTACTTATACTGCGTATACACCCCACTCCAACTCAACCATGAGGTTCCTCCCAAAAAAAGGTTCGCATTTTTGAGTTTTTTTTTTTTTCTCGTCGCAAGGTATGAAACAACGTTATTGAGCTTTCCGTTGATCATACACGATGAGGTGGGACAATGTTTCTATATTTAACGTGTTCAAGGCCTGAAGGAACTTATATATAAGCTTGTGTATTGTTAATAATATGAGTGTGAAGTTCATATTCATCGTCATCACCGTAGAGTGGTATTAATTTTCTCTTTGATCCTTCAATTCTTCCATAATTGGGTACTTTCCCGTATAAATGCAAACAAACAGATAGCAATAACAAAAGACATACAGCCTTCCAGTAAAATTTGTTTTTTTGTGAATAGGGAAGAGATTAGACTGAGGGCTTTCTCAGCCGATTTGGGATACTTCTTAGTTGAGTGTGATCACAACTTTGTTTCTTATCTTACCTCGGAAAAACTCAAAAATGCAAACCCTTTTCATGGTTGAGTTGCTGTGGGGTGAGTACAAAATGTAGGTAGCGGTAGAAGAGTGTTGTCAATTAAATTTAACAAATAAATAAATTTATTGTTCGTTAAAAAAATCAAAATGCTCACCTGTTATTCGACTTTTTGAGCTTCGCTGATTAATATCGGACCCGTGCACAAACATGCGGAAACATACCCTTTCTAAGAATGTAATAGTGGTAAATTCTAGTGACGTTAAAAACTAGATGGAGTTTTATATCGATTATGATTGAGAAAATGTTATGCACTAGACGGTTTACTATGGAATACCACCAGAACTGTACTAACTTGTGTGGATGCGTGGATTTCCATCAAACTCAAAGGATGAAATTCCACGTAGGTTTTAGGATGGTTCCTATTGAATTCCGTCATGATTTGTGCAATAATTTTTATCGTTAGTAATACTGTCACTAATCATAATAATGATGTTATTATTATTAAGCAATATAATAAAGATAGATAGATAGATACATGAAATGTATATTTTATCATCAAAGCAAACAAATAATATACAATACATTATATGCCTTGGAGTAACTGTTAGGCGGGGGGAAGCCGTTATATCAAAGCATTTCACGAAGTAACGTAAGAACATTAATAATTGGGATTAGCAGCCTAAAGCGTGAACAAACATAGGCCTAACGAAAGAAAATCAAATTTAACAAGTTACCAGTAATATGGAAAAGCACTCTTATTATAATAGTTATTTATACAATTATGGTTATTATCGTTAGCAATGGAATCAAATAATATAATTTCTAATGTTACTGCGCTTGTACAAACCTCATTGGTTGTCAACAGCAAAACTTAGTGTCAATTATGTACCGGTCAGCTATTTGCATTTTATTACAGACCTCATTCATTGAAGACTTGTTTTATTTGCAAGCGTGTCCAAAACGAATTAGGCTTAATCTGTATATTTCAATGTTCTGCTACTGCAGTATCAAGTATGAGTGCCTCCATTGTAATTGGAGTCGTGAGTACTAACAATCAATAGTTCAGTAACTACCTCAGTTGAACTAGTGTAAATTTTTCTCAACTCTACGTCAGCGCATTCAAGACGGATCTTTCATTTCCTACCCTAAATTCAAGTTGTCATCAATGAAGTCTTGAAGAAGAGGAGGATACCATCATCTTGACGAGCTCCAGTCGAAGGAAGGGGAAGCGAAAAGAATGTTGTAATCCCGAGAGTTTTATGCCCTTTCCCTCCAAGAGTAGTAAAAACGCGGTCGTAAGTAATTTTCGCTTTGTCTGCATCACTTTTATGGAGTTTTCTATCGCACCGTAAAGTTTGGAAAGGTTTCTTACTGCATTATTTCACAACCGACATCACAATTGGAAGCAGTAACATGAACAGATGAGAGATGGTAAATCATTCACGAATTTATAAAATAAAAAAAGTCTCATTTGAGCAACATTATGTTTCAAGTTCAAAAATCATAATCTTAAGACAGAATATTGTTCATTCACCTATAATTATTTGACAGTAATCCATCATCTACCATATTAACCAGCATTGTATCTATGCACAGTTTTCATTTACCATTTCTGTTCTATTGTTTCGGCGAATGAGCAATGAAAAAAAACAAAAAACAAATCCGAACAATCTCTGAAAATTTTATCAAAATCAGTCATGAACTCCCTGAGTTATGCGTGTAAGAAGGATTTCACGTTTGCGGATGCGCAGAGACTACTATTGATCCGGGGGTCATGAAACTCATAGGGGATCATCTACACATCAAACCGAACAATCCCTGAAAATTTCATCGAAATTGGTCAAGAACTCCCGCAGTTATGCGCGTAACAAGGATTTCACGTTTGTGCATGCGCAGAGACTACTATTAATCCGGAGGTCATGAAATTCATGGAGGACTATCTGCACATCAAACCAGACAATCCCTGAAAATCATCGAAATTGGTCAAGAACTCCCGGAGTTATGCGCGTAACAAGGATTTCACGTTTGCGCATGCGCAGAGGCTACTATTGATCCGGGGGTAATGAAACCTGTAGGGGACCATCTACACCCCAACCCACACGATCCCTGAAAATTTCATCAAAATCGGACTATAACTTCGTGTAGTTTTGCCCGTAACAAGGATTTGCTGACAGACAGACAGACACACAGACACACACGGAACCAAAATTGTTCAGAAAGGTCTAAAACGCAAAATGAAAACAATGCTGCCTCTACCTTGGTAGACTTGGAAGCAAAATAGGGGATCTAATAAATATTATTCGGTCATACGAATCCCTTGGAATGGAAATCCCATTTTATGTTCTACTAAACGATCAAATTGAGTAAATGGGAAATACAAAAATACTGGTTGAAACAGTAGCTATTTCAATCAGGAGATACACATTGAGATAATGTAGGTGTTGACAACTGGTTAATAAACGCAAGTTATACTACCTGTACTGCAACTTGCCAGTTCAGTTTGCTAGTTCAGAGCAGCTTGAACCAACTATCGCTCCAAACAAGATCAGCTACATCCTTGATCCTCATCCACCCACCCGCCATCCCTAGTGGCTTTCCATATTCTATAGATAGTCACTATCCCGGAATGTATGCAATGAGGGACATTTCCCTCTTCCGTTGAGCACACCTCTATATATAGTACGTACTTTGTTTTAGGAGAAGTTCTGGTAATATGAGGCCAGTAGGCAATCATCTGTTTTGTGGTAAGTCAGAATTGCATCAAATTGTCCCACCCTCAATATTGATAACTTTGCAATTATTACACATAGTACACTCGATCAATTAGATCCATTCCATTTTCAACCATTCCATTTTCGTGATGTCTGGTGTCAATTACTGATCATTCTAACTGGATCCGACTATGCCATTGACATTGATAAATTGCCTACTAGGTATATGAAAAAGTTTCTAAATGTCAATCATTGAGCGCTTCTCAAGCCTAGAAATTATCGATTAAAACAAAAACAAAATTGGTGCTCCATTGGCTGTTTCTCCATGCCTATACACCAATTATTTTATAGACAACTGAATTTTAAATTGTTCAGTAGTGTACGATTACAGTAAGATTATTGTTCGAGGACTTTATCGGCCGTTCTCTCGGGTTACCTATTAAACAAACGGCAGCGAATATTTTCCGGAATGAAGAACTAGGTTGATCGGTTATAGCCTGAGGGTCTGACAGACGAAAAACACGTTAGTTCCTCGGGAGATGAAATAATAACAAGGCTGTATTCACCAACTTCCCCCCCCCCCCCTCGACTCGTTGCGTGATAACATTTTCATCGTCGAGTTTCGTCCCGAGGGGTCTCCGCTTTCGAATGAAACAAACCATTTTACCGCTATTCTCCTCTGTAGAGTGAAAACATCAACAACACTTCAGGGAAACTGAATTATTTGGACCGATATATTACATTAATATTCGCCTACGCTTTACATTCAACTGTGGTGTGGAAGCAATTAATGTTCAACTGGGTAATATATAACTAATCAACACAGTGTACAGCTTGATTGGATCACTTTATGAACTTTATTGCTCACAACGCATAGTTATTTCACATCCACACGAACTTCACTTCAAGTAAACTTTAAAGCAGCCCAGATGTGAGATTGTATAGGTAAACTTTTTTTTCTTTTGCTAACTATCGAACAAGTCCAATTCATTAGAGGAATCACCCATCTTTCTCAGTATTTCAAAATAATGCTCAGAGTGGAGAGAAGCTGACAGATGATTTCTCCCGCTTCCGATCAAAAGCTGTTCGATGTTTTCTCAATTCGATTCCTATTCTATCTTTGGTTTCTGTTTCCCAAAAATAAATCTTTTGTAATCGTAAAATATATATATCCCCCACACAAAGCGTTCTGTCACTCGATTATTGTCCATCAGGAGACATAGAATTTAAAGCAATCGATATGATCTAGAGCGTTTTGGTCTGGGTTGCGAGGTATGGTAGTAGAGAGGGGCTTCCCCAAAAGGTTTCTCCTAGACAGAATAATCCTTGCCAGAGGCTGCTATAGACCAAATCCGCCTGTTCCTTCAGAACGAGTGCTATTGGTCACAACGTTCTTTTTCGGAGCACAAAAAGTCAATGGCATACTCCGAAGCTCCATACCATCCTATCTTCCAATCTCCAAACACAAGAAGTCTTCTCTGAGACACCCACGTGTTATCTACAGGCAAGGGAAGAAGATTGGCGAGATTTTGTCTCATCGACACTCCGATTTGGAGCCAGGGGCACATCCTTGAGGAAGGACAAGATGTAGATTGTGCAATCAGGTGATTGAGAGCTGTACTTTCTCCTCCTCGTACTCCAATCATTCATATAAGCGCCGGGGTTCGTCAGAGTGCCAATCTAGGATGTGTATCTATTAACTCATCTGCAGGAATTGTTCGCCCCACAAGCCTTTTATTTTGGCAAAACCACGACGCCTCTCAACCTCCGCATGAACAACCTTAGGACCCCAGTAAGCCAGACCCGGCAGCTACCTGTAGCCATCCACGCTCAGACCCATCAAGCCTAATTTGACGACTGGTATGGAGTAAAAGTTTTATGCACCATGCCAAAGGGGAGTGACGGCTTCTTCAGCAATCGGAGGGGGCACACATAGGTACGGATTTTGGTTGCCAACAAACCACCTGGGCTCAATTTAAATCAATGAAGTGCAACGTGCTTGGAGATGAAGCAAGGAGAAAACATGGATACCACCCGGAGATCAATCTTTGATGCTGTGCCAGTTGGTTATGAAAAGCGTCATCGAAGAAATCAAGCAACCAATCCCACGACAACAACCGGTTGCATTCATTCTTGTTTCTCTTATAATTTTTGAAAAAGGCAATAAGCTGAAATATCAACTATACTCTTTCTTCTTTCTTTTTTATTTGTCATATTCATAAATATCTGTATATATAAATATCCCTCCCCCCCAAAGCAAAACCATCTGCTGGATTGTTCCGGCTTTTGTAAGGTATGTGAAGTCTGATAACAACCATCCAACTTTCAATACAGTATTAAAAAAAAACAGAGTGCCTCAGTCAATGAAACTCAGGAGTTACAACCTCGCTTTCTGTTTTAGCGCGGCTTATAAGCTCCGTTAAAACAGAAAGTTAGTTGGTAACATCTTAGTTATAAATGAACGTCAGGTCAACCTTAATCAATATCCACCAGCTCATACGCTACAATATAATGTATAATGATGAAAACCATAAGTAGTGATATCCTATCGTTTCACTAATGGTTATTATGTTGTTTTCCGCTCTGAAATGAAGCGGTAAAATTGTTTGCTGCGTTGATATTAATTTGAGAACAAGGTCCCCGTAGAACGAGTATTCAAGTTGAAAATGGCATCACGTACAAAGTCGTGAGAAAGTTTGTGAATGCAGCCGTGTTATTATTTCATCTGCCGAGAAACAAACGTGCTTTCCGTCTGCTGGACCTCCGGGCCAGACGCAAACAACTCAATTCTTTGGTAGAGAAAATACACGTCTTCTTTATATATTGAAATAACAGGAGTTGGAGGTATTCAATAAAACTTATTCATTTTACATAAGTACTCTTTGTTACCTTATACAATCCGTAAATTTCACAGATTTTGTAGAATTACATATCATTCGTTGTTGATAGTTAGATAAAAGTATTCCACATCCCTCTTGTTTGAAGGTAAGTGAATTGTGATTTGCGCGTTGTGCACTATCTCTGAATTCTATGAATTTCATATTCAAGAAAAAGAATCGTTGGTGGTTGCTGAATAAACATGCTAGAGCCAATCATTGTTGAAAATAGATACTAATGGAAGTACTTACTCTCCAAGCTCATCATTCGACATCGATTTTTGCTTATTGAAATGTAAAATCAAATTTGGAGTGGGAGGGAGAGGGATCATCGGAAAATATAAATACTTTCTAAATAAAACAACATAAAAGTACACACTGGAGAGATACGTTTCAAGTAACAAAATATCTGACAAATGAGTACAATGGGTGGCATCAGAACCTAAGTGTATCGCGCAGACGAAGACAGTCCCCGAACTAAGAATAAATTAGATACAATAAAACACCTTTATATATTATCGGCCAAACGTGGGACAAGTTTCCGTGAGCAGCAACGCATTCAAACAGGAAAGTCGACATGTTTTGCGTTTCTATTGCGCTAATAATTTGGCGGACACGATAATGATAAAATCGAATTGAAAAAGCGATGGATGAATCGGGTTTTTCACCAATCCTCGCAGTTTTCAGCTAGATCGAACAACCAGAATCTGAAAAAAAAAAAATGTTCGAACAATTCGAACCTCATTATTCAATATTCTGATTTTTTGTATTTCAGCAATTCAATTGCACCTTTTAAAGTAAATCATGAAAAGTTAGGACAAGGATTCAGGACCAACTAAAAAAAATAATAAGTTATGAAAAACTCAATGCCTAAAGGAAGCCGTGAAAACGAAATTCTATCGTAATTATATCAGCTGATTCGATTATGTTTAGGGACGCTCACCTTCGGGTGCCGTTCTTCTTTCTGACAAAGTTCTATCCCTTAGGGAGAGCGAACGGCCGAACGTACAGCGGTGGGCTCATTCGATTCATTTAAGGAAGTTTTCGTTAATTGATTTTTTGATATATCATCCCTCTAATCGCGTCACCCTTTAGAATTGATAGAAAGTGATGCCAAGAAAGCAGTTCTAATGAGACCACAAATGTTATATTGACTCAAGTTTCATATAGTTTGATCCTGTAGTTTCATACGGTGGACGTTCGAATTTATTCCAACAGATTTGGAAATCTCATCTTGAAACGTAAAAGTACTAATTTTGAGGGATTTTTTCTTTTCTTTTTAGTCTCTCACAAACATTCCTTATTCATAATAGCAAACCAAAATATAGTAAAAAACTAGGCATCATTATAAAACAAACTCTCATACATAAAAATAATTAGTTCTTTAGAACATTACTTTGGGGAGGGATGTTTGGTTGATCAATATTACTTTGCCAAAAAGATAAATTAATCAAATACATACTCTTCTTTGGAGGGAATGTTTGTAAACGGAGAAGGATGCGTGCCTCGTTTTCAGAAAATAACATTAATTACTGCCGGCTCGTACGTTACAGCTTCTCAAAGTGAACTGCGGTCACTCCCTGACCGCAGAAGCAACCAGAAGCGTTTAACTCGAGATTCCCCGCTTGTCAAAGGACCCGCACAACAAAGCATAGCATAACACCCTCCCTCACCATCCCGCTGGAAATTTACTTCAAAAGTTCCGAAGCAAGGCAACGCTAGGGGGATCTGCGAGTATGGGAACGCCTCCGCCCCGCGACGAGACTCCTCCATCCCTGGCCGGCCTTAACTTTGCCAGGTCGACCGCTCCAAATGTGCTTACGAAGTTGAGTGCGGGTGGGGAGATATCCCTGAAACTATGGACAGAAGGCATTACAGAATATAACTTACATAAAATTGCCCTTTGTCTGAGCTATTAAAGTTTTCCGAACTACCGTTTTGGTTAGTTTCCTAACGAGGAGAGCGTATACTAACGTGTACGAGTACATAAACAACCATATGGACTTCCGTTTCTCTCTAACACTTATCTAACTATCATGTACTATTAAACCGCAGATCAGCATACAACTATTACATTGCTAACTTGTAGCAACACTAACTCTTTGGTTATGTCCTATGTTTACAGCACATTAACAAGCAATCTGGCTATTTAAAATAATTACATATTCAACATTGTCTTCCATTTCTCAGCGACATATACGTGAAAATCAGTGACCTGTAGAAGATCAGAATGGTTCTAAGGTTACGGGCTATTATTTAGTGGTGACCGAAGCTACGTATCACCGAGGGTTGAACTTTGTCAGGTCGAACGCACGAAATGTGATTACACAGATGAGTGCGAGTGTGAAGATAATTACATAATTTAACTCAGTCAACATTTCCTGAAACAGAACAATTACTACTTCCCGAAACCCCCCAATACCATTGGTTGGTTTCCAATTAACATGTTGTTAAACGAAAGCGGATGGGTATAGGTGCGTATTAGCCTGAACGTTGGAGCTACCTCAGTTCCAATTATTGATACTTGTGGTTGGTATGTATGATTCGGTTCAAAAACTGTAAGCTTTCTAATCATCACTTTTGATTTTTTTGGACTTTCTGAAGCAAGTAGACAGAAGAAGGATTCGTTCGAGCCAATCTTTCTCTCGAGATAGAAAATCGTTACAGAGATTAGTTCTCGCGTAGAACTGTCAATAGTGAGTTATTGTTGGTGACAAAGAACGAAAAATCGAAATCTCAAACACTCTCAAAATGAGAATAGTTTTTTTCTGTTTGAATCCTGTCAATGAATGAAGTTCATTCGGATAGGAACAAATAGGAATATAGCACAAATTGTTTTGTAGTTTCTAAGACTTTAGTAAGTCGGGAATAGGTAGTTTTTTTTTTGTTCTGTGTCATTCGATTAATTAAATTTCCAACAAGCTTGGAGTTTTCCCTTTTTTATGAAGTTCCTGAAACATTGTTTGTGCATCTCACATATTTTTGTTTATTGATTTCGGAGGAGACGTTATCTATAAATATTTTTCGTTCGAATATTGTTCGAGGTAGCAGTAATAAAAGTTGCATACCAAGCAAATATTATGACTTCTTTACAGTCTTCTCTTAAAGGATTCGGAGACCATAGGGAAATGATATGCGCCGGTGAAAGGGGCAAGAACGGCATTGAGTATTCGGCACTGTTCTTGGGATACTAAACCGCACGACAGCCGGGTCTTGAGGAATGGTATAACCCCAACACAGTGTAATCTCCGCTAATGAACACCAAATGCCTCCTAATCCATGGACTCCCCTACGCCTCATACGGCGAGAAGCCATTTAGGCCTCAGAATTGCCAGGGTTGCTATTTTCTAGATATCGGCTACCTACAGCGATCAGGAAGGCAGTTAAATATCGTACCTAAATTATTCCGATCTATGTGTCGCAGGCTCACTGACATCTACGAGCTAGATGTTCTAAATAAATTGTATCGAATATACCTAATACATTTTAGAATATTTTGTTTCGTGTATTTGAGACGAAACTAAGTGCTATACAGTTATACCTTCGAAATCAATCCTAATGATCAGTTGATTATGTCCCACCATCTGATCATGTGGTTCATCAATCAACATCATGCGGTTCCATTCAACTTATGAACATCGCATTTGTCTATTATTCAGACATGTTAGAATTAGGCGTGAGTTTTAAATTCGAATGCTCTGTGGTGTCACATAAAAAACCTTGTAATAAATTATGTTTCGTCAAGTTTTAACTCCTTTCATGTTATATCAACCGATCCAAACGTAGTTTGTCGAGCTATTTTCACTAATTCCCACCATTTCTCATTTTTACTTGTGCTTAACCGGTTTTTTTTCGCTCAAGTTCTAACACAAATCGTTAGCGGAAGGAAGATCTTACACTACTCTGGGAGGGTTCATTTGATTCCTTAGAAATTATTATTTCGAATGTTCCAGAGATTTCAATTTTTTATATTTCAGCCCTAAATTTTTATTGTTTAGGGTTAACTGATAGTGAGAACCACCGCGGATGGTTGTGATTCTAGGAACAGAATGTTATATTTTGATCAAGTTTCATGAACAATTGCCACGGAGCGCATCGATTTGCAGATTCTCTTCCCACGGATGGGGTCCGCCTATTTGCGACTTGAGACAAGGATGGGTTCAATTTGCTGCTACAATTTGCATCACGACTAGACCAGATGAATGCTGTCGGTCACTAAATCCTTTTCGTTCTTCACAAGCTTCTTTAAAATCGCATTACATTCCTAATGTCTAACTTCGAAGGAAGAATACTTTCTAAAATGCTGTTGTAGTAAAACTTTTCTTTCAGAATTCTTTTGCCTTGGAGGGTTTGACACGGTCAGGTTTCTTAACTTAGGAAACCCCTCTTTACCATCTAGTTTCAGTCCAGCCCAGGATACTTCATTTTCCTGGTCGTCCATTTCTGAAGGGCATTGGCTGAACCGCTACCTGAGGAAGTGTTCGATGCTTGTAATATTGAAACATCTGTAATGCCAATATAGCCCTTACTTCGTTACTTCCGCAATGGAGTTACTTATTCTGCTAATAATTATTGTACTTCATTCCCTGAAATATTCCTATTGAAATTAAAGGTTTCTTGAGGATGAATAAATTAAACACAGGCTGATAATGCGGGAAGAATCCAGCCACCTTTCATAGAACATCCAATATTGGTTATATTAAATTTGGAATTCATGTTAACCAAATCCAAAATCCAGTTATCTATAAATAACTAACGGGAGATGAACTATACATTTCTCTAAAACCATAATGTCCACGACCATTTTGCGTTTTAAACAATTATGAAAAACAATTCTTGTAACCTGCCAAATCGCTAAAGTTTCTATCAGGCATTTTAGTTAGTGTTGGAATAATTAGATACTAAGGCTGCAGTTCGGCTTTATCGGTTTGAATATCCATAAATCATTGTGCTCCATGGCGAATGATCGAATTACCAATGTATAGAAATCAAAAATTGCTTAGGTCAAATCCAATTGTCTATATGTAGTTGAATTTCCTCTTAATTTGTATTCAATGCGTTGCTTCGCCCTGGAGAATGAAATCCAATGACGACTGCGGCTTCCTGATTAACTCCCAGCGACCGAAACCTGTTCCATTGGCGGAATTTTAAATGATTGCTCATTCAGCGGATTTGACTCGAACGGTGCCTACGTTTAAAGTGCCAGAGAATCGGAATTGAATCGGAGTTGAAATGCTCCTTCGTGTTTTTGCAAGTAAATAAGGAGAAAAAGTCAGTGATGGGAGGGAGAGAGGTACACGAATACGTGGATTGCTACTCCGCATAGGAATGAAGCTAACTTGAAGAAGAGAACGGAAAAAAAACTAATCAAATCAAAATTTTCCAAGCTTTCATGAGGTTAAGGAGGTTCTATGTTTCTCATTGCAAACATTGTGCTTCACAAAGGTTTTGCATAATGTAATGTCAAGAATCAGTGAATAGATTGTGATTTAGAAGTAAGTTTATTGCGATCAAGTGTATTTATTAATTTAATCCATGATCGATGAAATTGAGAAAAATTCTTACAAAAAGGTTTAATACGTGCAGAACTGGTTCAAAGCTCATTTGAAACCATTACTATGGCACTTTATTTTAATATACAAACGTAATGCAAGTAATATTTATGAAATTATTAAAACTAAATAAGACTCTTACTGTGGTCTGCACCCAACAAAAGCTGATATGTAAGAACATCAGTATGAAGAAAAATGAGAGTGGAAATTTTGATTTTGAAGTTAAACACTGTCTCATCTCCCAAACTTGAAAACAACGTTTCCGATATGTAAACCTTGCATTGACGTCCATAATTGGAGCTTTGAAATGTACTGGCAAAGCTAGTTACGAGAAAATTTCCAACATGCCATCATAAATTACAAATACAAAGCACGATCTTCTTCTAATGGATCCCGATCGCCACTAACGGTAACCTCAACTGCCCGAAATATGAGATAAACGGCATTACCATTCAAGGAGGAGTATCTAGTAAAAGTAGATTGCTGTTGAGAACTTCAGTGAGAGATATTAACTGCTGGAAAACTTCTCATAATTTGAATCTGGATCTTTAAAGTAACTGGATCTGTTTCAGTGGGTTACCGTACTTTCGCAAAAGTTGAGTTGACACCAAGGGGCTTGCTCAACTAAACTAGGTCGACAAAGGCAACGTTGCAACCCAAAGCTATGTGTTGTTAACATTGGTGAGATGTCAAAGCTGAGGGAGTCATCGAATCGGTGGGAGCTACTTGCTTTCTAATACCAGTGTATATTGGTGTCCATCGTGACGACTAATCAATTAAGACAATTGTTCGGACATTGCCTGCTTCATGACGATCACCATCTGTAGTTATTTAACAACAAATTGATTTAGCTGATAATTCGATCAAAGTTGAGGCCATAAAAACAGAAGTGTGTCTCCTCACAAAACAGGATCCATTATTAATTCTTGAAAACTTCTGTAGCAATCAAGATTCGTACTCGTATATTGACTGCTTGAACACTTTTCCTAGTTTGAATGTAAATCATCAACTTGACTTGATTTGGTTAAATCAAGTTGCTCTATGTTCGCGGAAGTTGAATAGAAACCAACGATTCGCTCGAATAAATCCGATTGACAAAGACAAAGTGGCAAACCGAAGACCTGCATCGTTTTCCGAGATCGAAACGTGATTCCGTTTCCACGGGAGTGGAAAAAACCAAACTTTTTCATTCGTCACAAGATTGATGTTCGGTCCGACCATTGTTCCAGAAATGATTCTCCCACCGGAGTTCTTCTGTGTCCACGTGACACCGTTTGAGTGATAGTAAACTTATGCTGGATCCCCCAACCAAGAAAAAAAGCATTAGCGGGCGTGGAAAACGAAGCCTAAACTGTCAGTTTGGCAGGAAGGAACTTGGTAACGGACGGGAATCATGGATTTAACATCCTTTCACATCTATCTCCACCCTCTCTCATTCGAACTCAAATCGTTTTGGGGAGAATGAAACGAGGTGTGAACTCTCTGCCGCCATCTGGATAAATGGCGTGGAACTTCCCACCCTTCGCCTCCCTTGCGCCTTCATCACCGGGGTTTTGGCATCGCGAAAATAATAATCGGGACTTTTCCCCTTAATGAAAACGCAAATTGCTAACGGATTTCCATAGTAATTGGGTTTGTTGAAAGGGTGAGGAAGGAGGCTGAAAATGTTTATTTGCTCGACCGTGCTTGTCAGCGTTTCCTGAAAAACGTGTCCGTCTCCGCCCAATCTCACTCAACAGCTTTATTTATTTAACCATTAACTAGAGGACAGCCGAGCGTACGGTGATAAATATGAATATTTGTTTGGAAAGAGGGTTTCCCATTTGAAAGGAGATCAAGAAGGGTAAAAAAAGAGTACGGAAGGGATTCGTAATCCTTATTTCACAGAAAATTTGATAATTTGTATCTATCATGATACAGTTTTAAGCATATTTAAATTATTTTACATTTTAAAACAAAACAAAAATCGCTATCCATTCTAAGAGTAATTGTACTTTCATAGAAGGTGACTTCACTCCGTACGCACGAAACATCAGGGATCGGCACTAAAACTCATTCACAACCAAATTTTCCAGTTTAATTTGGTTCATTACGTCCAATAATTCGTAATACACAACAACAAAAAATAGATTGAACCCTCTGAAAATTATTTGGTTCTAGTTTTAAGAAATGTAGATTTCAAAAATCAACTTAACACTGTAGTATTTTCTCCCACACTATTGAATCAACCTTCAACCGAGAATGTTGGTATCATTATAAATCAGCCCAATGGGTTTAGCAGAAGAATGGAAAAATAAAAAATCATAATTTCGAAAGCATTACGAAAAAAGGGAAACTGTAAATTATTAGACAGTGGTTAATAATTTTATATGAGATAACCCTCCATCGTAAGTCACTAATACATGTTTATTAGCATGTATTGTGAGGGTAATTCGGCACTTACACCTAGGATGGTATCGTCCATAAACACTAAATCATTATTACCCCCTCACTAACTAACAAAAGCTGATATCCAATACCTAGGATGACAATATATGACACAGGTGTTAAAACCCATGAATAGAATTCATGATCCAGTAAGCAGTTCCAAAAAAACTCCGGAAGGCGGACGGGAGGATTTATTTCGATTTTACGAATTCTGAAACATGAAACAACAAACTTTAGGGGGAATTTAAAAATTTGTATTTCCTTGGTCAATTATAAAGGTTCATTATTGAAAAACAGAAGTTCTTCATTTGCTTGAAAAAATCTGAAAGTGCATTTTAGTCAAAACGCCTAGAAAAATTTATATTTTCCCTTTGACTAAACGTGGTTTTGTCATTAATTAAAAGTGATTAGCTTACTTTAAACATAAAATTAAGTTCTTCTACGTAAATGCAATCAAAGAAATTAAAGAGTTACTGTTAAGGTACGTTCCGCATTCGCTCGTTGGGTGATTCAACTTGTTATCAATCCTATGAAGTCAATATCGAATCAATCGGTCGTAGACGAAAATGAGATCTTTTGTGACAAAAAGAAGGTATGATTGCCTTTGGCGGAAAAACAAGAAAAGTTTCTGAGCCTGAGAGGGGTAAATGCCCTCGCTGTCGCAAACAACAGACCCCTCCCTCTTCGACGTTTTCGCCAAACCACATTGACCTGAAATCTGACGTATTTACGTTCCCATAAATATCGAGTTACTTCTTTCAAACTGTGATGCTACCGATGGAAAATCGAGTCCCGAAACTGTTGAAAAGGACGGTCACCAGGCACCCACGAAAACAGACGACCGCAATTCAAAAAAACGCTCCAAATTCTTTCACTGGGGTTTATTATTCAATTGACTTGCGTTCATGATTTGAATTTATACTAAGCTTTGGAGCGTGAGTGTTTCACAGGATAGAGCGATGATTGAATTTCAGGAGGCACACGAATATGATCAACTGATCAATCCAAATAGGTATTTTGGTTGAGAACAGATTTACGTGCTCTATGCATATCTCCTGAAATTCAATAATCGCTCTATCACCTGTGAAACAGGGACACTCCACAGCTTAGTAGAAATTCAAGTCATGAACGCAAGCCAATTGAATAATAATCCCCAGTGAAAGAATACTTATTTACCCCAGTAATGATATTGAATAATATTTACCTATAAATTATCAGCGTTTCATGCATATCAGAATGCTTCAACCCGTGTATCAGCTATAAACTACAAGTATCCACATCGGCTATCACTCCAGTATCCACATTCACTACAAGTCGACGCTATCGGCCGGACATCACTAGGTTACAAACAAACAATAATAAACTAAAAAACGCAAATGTTGGCACCATAAATCGGGCCATACATCGGAAATGGTTTGACCTATGGACGTGGGGAGGGTCTCATTCGATTCCTCATGGTATGTTCTTCAAAAAGAGTACACATTTAGGCCGCTTCGGCTTGTTTTGAGGTTTTTAGGGATTTTACAATACTTTGACAGCCCTTGAAGGGCACTTTAAATTGAGTGAGAGAGCTGGCTCAAGAATTGGGGCGTCGTCGGACCAAGATGGATTTTTCCTGAACATTTCAGATCTTTTGCTCCAGCCGTTTGGGAGAAATCGTGCGTACAGCGTACGGCGGACGGACAGGAAAATTTTTATTGCAGATTCGGATCCTACACCCTTCGAAACGTAAACCATGAAATTTTCAGGGGAGGTTAGAATTGTTTTTTTCCAGAACGATTACAATGGTTTATTATTGAATAATAAACCAACAAATACTTACAATTAGGCCAAATCCATCTTCGAGATATGTGAAAAACTTCATGATGAGTTTATTAGAGTGATCGTTCGAATGAACATCCGTATTTATTTCATTATATTGCAATCATCTTAAATCTAGCATATCCTGGGTTAGGGATATATATGTATAGTAGGTGTGGGTTCACGTTCATCATTATCATAAAAATGTGAACTCTTGCCATTAATTTATCTTCTCTCATCCCATGTTTCCTCATTTAGGCACTTACCCGTAAACACCCAGTAAAATATGCAGGCTTAGAATAAAATGTCAGTGGTTTTAGTGAATCGGAAAGAAATCGGATCCCACAGCGAAGTGAGGGTACTCATTGACTCATTGTCATTACCCTAATATTTCAGGACTCTTGATTTAATCACAGCTGAAAGATTAGGTTTCAAATTTGAAAACGAACCAAAGCTTACGAAAAAAAGGTTCTATCCTTTGGGTCTCTGTGCATAAGTACTACATACATATTTTGGGGGTCGCTGAGTCCAAATGTGTGGTATATTTAGCTTCTTTGGCTTTAAGGTTATGCGGAGTTTTTGAGAGTATGTTGTGAGGATATGACAATCTAGACGGGATGAGAGTGCTCAAGAAGCTCATCCAACTTCTTCCGATCCACTCCTCCTGGTTTCATGAGGCTGTGTACAGAATCTCAATGCTCTACGGTGAACAGCACAGAAATATTTAGCTTCATCGTTTACCCAACTGATCTGACATTTTCCTAATCCCTCCCCGTGGTCTCAAATTTGAGCTCTCTAAGATGACTGGTAGAGAAGTTATTTGTAACGCTAAAGTCGGCCGCCTCCCCGTGACCCAAACCCTAAAAAAATCATTGATCAGCTGTTTCTCAACAGAAAGTGTACCAAGTAGTAGGTATGTATCTACGGAAAAACCTAGTCAAAATCGTTATTATAATTATAATATTATCTGAACATCTATTGATTATCATCGCTTTGTACGGATCACGATAAAGAGGCAAAAGGTGACCGTACCCGTCAACCTGGAAACCGATGTTTTCGGTTGGTTCGGCCTTTTTTCTTACTATAAAAACTAATTTTTTCTATATTTTTAATGTACGTTAAGTTTGGGGGAATACCAATAGATCATTATATATTCACCATTTTCGTGACATTTGCTTGATTTTGATATTTTCTGATTCAGACATTAGTCCGGTCAAACAAAAAGTCCATTAGTTTCAAATTTGAATTGGTGAGAATGAACGGTAAGAGTACGTTTGCACAAAAACCCTAATCATGATGATATCAATACTCCGATACTTTATTAATTCCCTATTCCCTTTTATAGATGCCGTTCTTTTGATATAGGTGTAGGAAAAATCGGGTATTTCATTTGTTGGCGGATTGATGGTTGAAAGAAGTGTTAGTGTAGGGAAATGAACTGTTCTAGATATACCATTCTCAACCGAGTTTCGTGGTTTAGTTTTGATCCTACCTGTTAGAGTGAATCTTCAAAACGAAGTTAATCCAAATTGTTACAACAAACCAAACATAGGGACATGCCCATAATGCATACACGTATCGAGGTATTTATATATCTTTAATCTACTCTGTATCCGCAGTTTAATACGATATCACCAAGCGAACATAATTACGAGAAAATCTGAGAGTTTTATAAGTACATATTCCATTCAGTTTGAAAACTACATACAAACGACTCTAAACCCGTTGATTCATGGAGGGTCTTCGCACAAAAACCATAGATTTCTTTGAGGAACAACAAACACATTAACCTTTGGTAGGACGTGGCTAGGGGAATTAGAGTGTCGCAAACAGAAAATCGCCTTTCCAGCAGAAAAGTATTGGTTCGTGTATTGCCAGTATAAGCAATGGCAGGTACCAAACGTCCCAAGCTGATAAAAAAAACGAAGTTCTATTTTTTAAATTGATTTGGTAGCACAATGTTCCCATTGGATTGTGAAACAAAACGTAACTTTCCCCTTCAACATCGACTGAAAAATATGATGGAATATACTTTAGAAAACTGAATAAGTTAATATGTTTTGTGGCCTTTGAAAGCAACTGATAATTTTGTTCATAAAGAAAAACCTGGCCAAAAGAAATTAAATTTTTGCAAAATACCAATGAATTTTCTTGTACTTTGATCCCTCACTTGATTGATGAAATGTTAACATTAGGTATCCACAAGGTCATAGTTAACTAATGATCATGTCTGACAGAACATGGTGAGGCGAAAATCGGATAGGACTGAGAGGGCAGGCTTAGACAAACTAAACAAAACTCCTATCAACAGAGTCCGGTGGGCACGGAGTTTGTTGGCCGTGTAAACCAAACTCGGATCAACTTCAGGGCGACGGAAAATCCTTCTCCCCTCTGCCCCATCCACCCAATCGCTCTTGGGGAAGTGCGTGCTCTTGATGGGATCCCCCAGGCCGTTTGAGGCGGTGGAATCCATCACCGCAGGATAGACGAGTAGGGCGAGGCGTTGAAATGTTAATCTTAGGCACATCTCCGAAAGCAGATTATGAGCGTGATCGCGCATAATTATAAATCCATCTCAGGATCCATTAGGGTCAGCTAGGTAGCATTGTGCCAAAGAGCTTCTGACGTGAGGGCGTTGATTACTTTCAAGGAGAATAACCCTCAGTTGAAGAGGTTTGATTGAATCACCCTCATATCTTAGCCTCTTAGGGTGTAGCAACTAGAGAGATATTTCCTCTTGATAGTATGACACGAGATATTTCCTGTTGATAGTATGACACGAGTTCGAACTCAAACAGACAATAGAATATGTTGTAGCATAGTATGGTGAAGCTCAAAGACATGAACCGCCTTCATTTTGACAACCAACTCTGGTTTACTGATAATTAAAAAACCAACCTCACCATTCCGAAAAATGTAGTTTTTCATAAGTACATTTTATTAGTCAAACTACAATATAATACAATAGTGGGGAATAGTTTATTGAAATCAACATATCAATTGATGAAATCAATAAATAAATTATTCATTCCCCACGATTTTAATCGAATGTTATAGCAACGAAGGGATGCAACATCCAGATTGTATCGAGCAAGAAATCTCCAGGTTCGTACATGTCCAGGAATGGCGGTTTCAAGAAACAGGAAGGGGAATTGTTTATATCCGTCAATTAGGATAAGTGTTATGTCTAGCTAGCAGAAGACAGACTTTGGCTTTACGAGGATAGTTACTAAGTTTTAGGAATTCAGGAAACACTTCAAATGTCAGCTTGTTGACCTACCGAAGTACTGTAAAGAGAGCGGGAAATGAAAAAAAAAAAGCGAGTATCGATAGAACCAGAGTCAGCTTTCAGTTGAGGGACAAAAAGGACGATTTAAACGACATTGAATTCATAAGATCGTTGAAAGAAATATGGAAATTTTTCAGAAAAAATATTTTTCTTTCTTTTGTGCTATCAGCAAGGAGTTGAGAGGATCTCAGTTGGAGCTATCTACAACTTTTTCTTTCAACAAAACTCAAATGATTCACCTGTTATGAGAGTAACTACCATTTCTTTTTCCTGCCATTCATAAATCCAAAATCCTGTAGCTCACTCCAGAAAACCCATGACGCTAGTTTCCTTCCGATTTCAAAAGCACAATACTGAACGTAACACACCAACATCATCGTCGGTATATATATTCGAAGGAGCAGAGCTACTGTACCATCAAGACCCAGAGGTCGTGCGGGTACTGTATAACCTGGCGCCGTCCTTATATTGCACCCTAACAATTATGTTGATTTAGTCGTACAAACATTTACCGTCAACAGCAATATGTAGGCTTGGAGAAGCCTATCCACAGCTCTGCGGTGTTGGCAGCAAGATGGTTTTATGTGTTCCTGTGGTTGCAAGGCAATTTTAACTAGTTTTGAATAAGCGCTTGCTTCTGTAATGGACGAATGGACATGTCGAATCGTTAGCACAGCTATGAAAATCGATGAAGAGCAAAAACATAAAAATTCTTTCTCTTTTTGACATTTTATGTCTTTACTTTGCCACATAAACTCAAAAATGTAACGCGGACAGCGTCACGAAAATATTTCTGATGGTTTTCGCTTACAACCGATTCGTTGCTACGGATCAGTATCTTCGACATTTGTGATAATATAAAACTCGTTCACCACTAATTTGAAAGCTGTTGATTTACTTAATCTTGTTACGTTAACCCCTCAGTTAACCTCTTGTTACGGAACCTCAGTGACCAAAGTACCCACGGGTGTCAAAAAAAATCGAGGCCTCTCTGCGTTTGGCTGGTCTATTGAAATCAACAAAAACAAAAATGCGGAGTGGCCTCGATTTTTTTCTGTTCTTAACAGGAGCGTAATTTTTATGAAGTATTCTTCGTTAATTTTGTCTTTCTGATTTCAATGTTAATTTGTTCATAGCGCTATTCTTTCATTTTGCTTCACTAATTTTGTTTTCAATAAAAGTCTTAGATTGTAGTAAAAGTTTCTTAGATTGGAAAATTCTCAAATTGATTTGGAAAATTCTCAAATTGATGTGGAAAATTCTCAAATTGGTTTGGAAAATTCTCAAATTGGTTTGGAAAAATCTCAATTTGGTTTGGAAAATTCTCAATTCAACTTGGAAAAGCTATACAGGGTGTTAACCTTCCGTAACTGAAATATTCGAGGATCCGATTCTGCAACTAATTTCCGACTAAAAGTGCCTCCTGGACTTTTTTTTAGAGGCTTCGCTTCCGAATTATTCACGATTTAAGATTTTTTTCGTGTTTTTGACTTTGTCTCATAAAAACTGCTATAACTACCTCAATTTACATGCAAATTTAAATCTGATTACACCGTTGGAAAGAGCGTCAAATTTCCTTTCGTCCTGATAAAAAACCGATTTTTTCAAAAATCGGCAAAATGGGTGAAAACTTAGCTTGAAAAGGGAAATTTGGTAAATTTCTGAAATCTCAACTTTTTTCAAACGCTCAAAGGTTCCTGAAATTCGCCGCTTGAATTCGGTCTGTAAGCCTAAAAAATGCGCCAAACCCTCAGCTTTCCAACGGTATAGTCAATTTTATTTTTAAAGTAGAACGTACTACAGAAAATGAGGTTTGAATGCGGAAAAACGTGGGTTTTTAGAGAAAATCATCAGTTTTTGTGGTACGAAGTACCACTCGTGGGTACTAAATTGAATTCGCGATCGCGTTGACTCATTGTACCGACACCCGTGGGTACTTTGGTCACTGAGGTTCCGAATGTCCAGGGGTTAACGTAACAAGATTAAGTAAATCAACAGCTTTCAAATTAGTGGTGAACGAGTTTTGTATTATCACAAATGTCGAAGATAATGATCCATAGGACTGAATCGGCTGTAAGCGAAAACCATCAGAAATATTTTCGTGACGCTGTCCGCGTTACATTTTGAGTTTATGTAGCAAAGTGAAGACATAAAATGTCAAAAAAATACCTTTCATAGTAGTTCGTGTGACATATTTTGTAACCGATTTCGAATGGTTGATGAGCGCTGGTAGATGTTTTTGAATTTCATAACTGCATAGAACATAAAGCTATTGCAATAACTCTAAAAAATTGACGATTCCTTACTAATACAAGGTTAATATTAGCGATATTTAAAGAAAAAGCTGCTACAATGAGTTCACTGGAAAAGAGTTAGTCCAAAAAGAAACCAGTCCAAGAAAATTTGGCCCCTGGGTACGTCTTGTCGCATCCCCTCAATTGTACTGACTGCAGAATAGGGTTCCGCATTTATACTTAATCAAACCGTCTAATCCCAGCAGACAAATCGGATTCGTTAATTCCACCGTCGCTTTAATTTAGGGGAGGTCTCCGGGACGAAGAGCTCTGAGAAACGGGACCTCTAAAAGTGCCCGACTTAATAATACCAACGGCGTCTCGATTCGGCTCCGACCTTTTCAGAGGAGCATTTTCTTTTACGGTCCCCGAGCATTACTGTTGAGGAACTGGATAATTGACTAAGCTGTAAGAAGGGAAAGAGTAATTATTCAACGCATGGGTAGGGTGACCGAAAATTTTTGAGCTTAAAAGGAACGCTGACCCCCATGGCAAATCTTGGAGTATGTTATGTTACATGCTGTATCTACTCCCCTGAACCTCATCCTACCCTAAAACTTACTTACTCGTTTGGACTACGCAAGCGCCAATCCCCAATGGAATTCAGGTAATCCCCTACTCCATGGTTGTCGTCCTCAACTAGTCGAAACTTGATTCTTTTGTGCTTTTGGAGGGGGGGGGGGGGGTCATACACTTTCCGTACAAATATTTGAGACCAAGAGCTTTGATCTTTCTGAAGAACTATTATTCCTGATGAAAAGTTCAGCCGCTGATCGTTCATTTAATTTTATATAAAGCGTTTGGGAATGGTACCAGTTAATGGACAGTTAAGGTGAATTTTGACTTTGAAAGTTCCTGATGTACATGACCCAAATGGGGATCTGAACCTGGATCTTTACATCGTATCAACATATTCTTGCACATTTTGACTCCGCTTGCCGCCTGTCCATTGCTACGTGAAAGATATGAACTTGATTTTTTCTGTAAAAATTGCTACGAACTAGAAAATCCTGAAAATGACTTTGAATCCCAAAGGGGACCACAATCAGTAACCAAAATTACAGGAATGCTGTCAACTGAAAATGCAATTTAAATTTCCTACGAATTTATAGATTTAATATTGACCGAATCTATATACTTGGAATGATAATCTATCACTAAGAGATATTTTTTACTACCTATCAGAATCGCAAGAATCACCACTTAATTTTTTCTATGGAAGTGGATGTACAGCATGTGGAAGCAGCAGTAAGATATCAGCTGAAAAAACACCTCCTACTAACTCCTTCATGGTATCAATATCCATATAAGCATTGTGACCCTTGCTTAATATATTTTCCACATGTACGAATATGCTAGAATTTCTATTATAATACCTTCATACGTTTGTAATTCTGCTTGATACGGCCAGAATGGTTTACCTAGATTTTCCACATGATTTTTAATTCTCGTCCAGAAGTTATCATTTCTGTTAAAGTGGCTGACCTTAGTGGTACTGAATGAATGATTGAATTCACATGAACTTTGAGTTTCTCATCCAATGCATTATCAATCAAGAACAGCTCATGAAATTCGTATCAACTCCATTACATCCGAAATTCAATAGTTCAATTTTTTAACGATGCCCTATAATGTTGTGCTTTCGGTTTCTTATTGCGTTGCACAAATAGTAACCAACGTCTATACTCGTATTCCATTGAACCCATGGTAATATTAGAACAAGTCTATTCTTTTTCATTTAAAATTCCACCCTTATTTAGACATAGGGCACTAATAATATCAAGCCGGTTGATGAACACTTTTTCTTTAAGGTTGGTATGCATTGAAAATCACCTATATACATTACTTTCTTCAATATCACCTTTGACGAATTTAGTGAGACGTCTATTGTTATTAAGTAGCGTCATCCATAAAGTCCTTTCTAGTAAAATAACTATTAATAATATATTACTGAGGAATACGTATTCATACTCGGCTCACAAAACCTCTGTAACGGAGTTGAGAGCGAATGATAATACAGAAGCCCCTGAAATTGAGCAAAAGGCTCTCCTTTCCACAGGTATAGATTTGAAATCGGTTTCAAAGCCGGTATCTCAACTCCTACTAATTACTCAAACTCGTATTGAAACGAACGTTTGATCCTTAATTTTCGTTTTAGTGTTGTTGGCAATCTGTTGCTCGTTGGGAGAGGGATCCAATTACGGCTCCGCCATGATTACAACCCCGCCGTCTTACGCTTCCCTTCCTCTACTTACCTGACTGGGACTTTGGATAAGGATCAGTAGCTAAGGGTGTGATGATACTTCCTAAAAGCATTCATCAATTAGGAAACGGCGCTTCATGCTTTCAGGTTGATGACGTTTTCCTGTAATGCTGCCTCCATCCCGAAAGTCTTAACGTCATCTTAGTTTGTCCTTGATCTGAAAGCAATTGCAGCTTCGAGGATAATGCTGATGGGGGTAACTAAGTTGGAAACCGCCGATGCTTCACGACGATCAATGATTACGAAATGGTATAAATGAGCTGTAAATTATTGCAAATTCTCCTTTCGGTGAGATCAATTCGGTACTCCATGAGATTTTATAATAGAAACCTTCTACGCAGATCGCCGATATCAGTCGGTATTAGGAATATTGAAGATGATTGTATTTCTATTCCTAGACTATTATTATCTCGCAGGCAGAGGAGACACCTTGTTGTTGTTTCTTACCGTTGAGCTTTTACGTTTCAATATTGTTTCCTTTTATTTTGTTAACAGTCAATCGGCTGCAGGTCACACGGATAGAATGAGCTCTGAGCCTATTTAATATCTTAAATATATAATTCGCGTGTACCCATTACCCATCAGACAGCTTAATACAAAATTTAATTCATCGTATCTGGAATTTTTTTTTCGTGCACAAATTAGAATCCAGGGCTCCGACTTGCATATTATGTTCTGCAGATCAGTACGCATCCAGACCATTCAATCCACTGAACGAATAGAGTCATCCACCATTTTTTTATACTTGTAACCCTTTGTGAAACTGAACGGATGGATGTAATCATTGAAGGGATGATGGAGATGGTCAGTGATAAGCAAAAGAACATAAGAGTTATTTTGAATGATTTCAATATTATGACTTTTGATATTTTATCTACTTCGTCTCAGATTTTTATAAGAGTTTCATTAACACAGCCCGACAGGTTCGGATTTTTCTATAGTAGTGTAACAACAATTTTGGTTTATTATTCAATAATAAACCATTGTAATCGCTCTTGAAAAAAAAAAAAAAAATTCTAACCCCTCTGAAAAATTTCTTGGTTTACGTTTCAAACTGTGTAGAATCCGAATCTACAATTAAAAATTTTCCACCTGTCCGCCGTACATCGTACGGCGCGCCGTACGCACGATTTCTCACAAAACGGCTGGAGCCGGCACTAAAAACCTCAAAAAAAGTCAAGGCGGCCTAAATTTGTATTCTTTTTGAAGAACACTCCACGAGGAATCGAATGAGCCCCTCCCCAGGTCCGTAAGTCAAACCATTTCCGATCTGTGGCCCGATTTATGGTGCCAACATTCGTGTTATTTTGGTTTATTATCGTTTTTGTGTTGATATCAGTAACCTAGTGACGTAGTGATGTAGTAATGTGGATACTGGAGTGAACTCATAAAAGGCTTTGTAGCCGATACACGGGTTGAAACATTCTGAAAACCATAAAAACCGCTGCAAATTCTTTATATGGGGTTTATTATTCAATTGGCTTGCTTTCATGATTTGAATGTATACTAAGGTATGGAGTGTGCATGATTCACAGGTGATAGAGCGATTATTGAATTTCAGGAGACACACAAATATGATCGACTGATCAATCCAAATAGGTATTTTGGTCGAGAACAGATTCACGTGCTCCATGTATATCTCCTGAAATTCAATAATCGCCCTATCACCTGTGAAACACGCTCACTCCAAATCTTAGTAGAAATTCAAATCATGAACGCAAGCCAATTGAATAATAAACCCCAGTGGAAGAATTTGCAGCGTTTTTGTTGTCAATTAAAAAGGTTTATTAATGGAAATAATAAAAACGGAAGGAAGTTTCGGAATGGTCAGCTGATGTTTTGAATGCCCATCCAATCCCATCCGGCACAGGAAACTGCAGGTTCAATCCAACAATTACGTTATCAATGAGTAAAGTACTGAGTTCCTTATACGTTGAAACACAAAAGATTCAAGTAATTGAGATACTAATAGGAGAGCGCTTTGGAGCGTTTAAAGCGCAATTCCTGTTGTCTGCCTCTTCTTCAATGCTTTTCAGAACAGGCGCTTTGATCGAAATTCTCGTAAATAAATTAGCAAACTCGGTTCGTTACCATAAATACACAGAGCAAACTAATCAAGCCTTTGAACGTCTACTACATCGAGGTCCGGAGACTGGAATATGCAGATTATTGGATCAGTCGTCCCTTTGACGGTTGTTGAATAATGAGCAACAAAGGAAGCCGTTCCCACCGGCCGAGAACCGCTGACCAAAACTAATAATATCGTACGGTTTCATTTCCCTCCGACAAAGCCATCTTGAATGTTGAACTTACAATAAAATCAAGCTACCGGAATTTTGAAAGCTACCGCGGTAACAATAACTCCTTTATTTAGATTTACATCAATTGGACGGAGTCGGACTAAGTGAATAAAAGGAAAGTGATTATTCACATTGTCTGCACTTAATTGGTTATAGCTTTCGTTTTCCTTTATCAGTTAACAAGCTCCTGTTCATCGGCCTCCTTAAACTTCTTACAAACGTGTTAGGAAATATTGAAAATCGTAATTCCACTACATTTTTAGCTTTAGATTTCACTTTTGTGAACGAGCGTATTTTCAATGAGCATTAGCTTTATTATTTCATATAGAAACTCCACTGTTTGTCATTAAGATTTCACAAAAAAGAATGCATGGAACGTTGACCTACTACTTGATATTTCAGACAGGACAAAATCATTTTTAAATTTATAGGTATAAGAAAGAAAGACAGCTACTAAGGTAAATGGGTCATTTCACCCAAAAAGGCGTAACTAATTTTTTCCAAGGTTTTTTAAACGTGCTGATTTTTTAGTACGTTGTACCAGTTGGTTATAGAGCTCGGAGCCAACATTTTAGATCCATTCTTCTCCCTGCCTCTTATCTACAACGGTACAAAGTCTTAGGGTGTATGTAAATTTTGTATTAATTTCCAGGGCATTACTATTCCGAAAAAAATAAAAATATCGATTCTTATACACAATTTTCTACTCTTTCAGAAGGTTATCTCAAACTTACATAATATGCTATAAAACCCTTGAAAAATCCGAAAAAAATTCTTCTTTAATTTTCGTCAAATCCAAATTTGATAGTAGAAAGATTTTAAATTGTACCTATTCATTAGTAAAATACAAGTTTAAAAAGGACTAAATGAGTAGAAAACACGGTTTTTCGCCAGTTGTACCCTGAATCGGATTTTGAGGTCCTTTTCTTTTTGTCGCTCTTATTTTCCTAATAAAGCTTCTTTTCACTTTTTTTTCGTGTTCTAAGATTTCAGGTTTTTATTGTACACATTCCCAACTCCCTATTTAAATGTTTAATTGAAGCAGCCGCGGATTTGATGAAAATTAAAAAAGTTGTTGTTTAGTTTTCATGGTTTCGGTTATATTGAATGGAAATCTTGACATCAATACGTGAAAGAGCAGTCGATTTTGTATAGAAATTTTCCACCATAGCTACTTTTTTTCGAGATAATGACGGAGAGGCAATTTCACAAAACTTCACAATATACCGAAAAATCAGCATTTTGAAAAAACCTTGAAACCAGGTCTGCCCATTCGCGTGAAATGACCCTAACATTTAATGGAAAAGAAAATTATATAAGTTGGAAAACAAGAGTGCCTTTCTAGTTCAATTGGCAAAATAAGACAAGATCAATTTACTCAGCTGTGCAGAAAGTTGTTGATTCATAATCATTATTTTCAGCTTCAGTTTGATTCAGCCTTTCTGAGTTGCGTCATTGGCAATTTCCAATATGTAAACACCTTGTCTTGAATGATGACTTTCTTTACGCTGAAGTGCTAGTTGCAGACATTGAAGGGTCAGAAGAAATAAGGAAGTAAATTTCGATTACTAACATAATACTATCTGTTCGAGAATCTTCCTAAATCCTTGCACTTTGCTTCAGGCACTTAGTTGGCCAATCGGAACAAGATGGTTAAATATTAAAATATAATGTAACATGACGGTTCCCTTTCATTAAAATTTTGTAAAGACCTAATAGAACATCGATTGATTGAACTTGAATAATTTTAAATTATAAAATAATAGTTATGTACTTAAAAGTCATAGGCGCGTACTAACTCATTTGAGTTTATTGTTCTTGGTACTTGGTGCTGGTTGGATGGCTCTTTCGCTTGATCTTCGCCATTACCGTTCTACTGAGGCATTTTCCGGTTTGTATGAACCCGTTATTTGAAAATATGCCCTTATTTACTGTCATATGCCAAGTTACTGTAAAGAAAATATGCCAAGTTACTGTTCTGTCAAAACAACATGATCGATCTGTTTTCGATCGTAACAAATAGTTCGTTCACATACCTACTGTTTTCTATTTGAGCCTACCAAGTGCTTTCTTCTAGTATAGTAGGACAACTAGCCGGTCCGTTCTTCAAGTACAATGCTAAACATTTTGGTGCCGAAACCCGGGAATTGCAGTGGAATTGCTGAGTAATTTTTCCAGTAAACACTCCTAAATATCTTCAGAAATTTCACCTAGTAGTGCAGGACGTGAAGAGGACAAATTTATAGAGAAATTGCATAGAGGATTTGCTAGGCTCTACACATTTAAAAACAATGCGGAATAGAATTAAATTGAATGCTTCTCAATTTGAGGTGAATTCGGGAAACTTTTTCCCATCATAACCTGCTTCTTCATAAGTTCTAAATGAAAAACATGATTTGATCTAAACCAGTAGTTACGGATTGATACACTCTTTTTCCGGTCATATCGAACTATCTCGTAAAAATTAAAAATAATTACCGCTCCGGAAGTAAAACAACAATCATATAAAACGCCGACTTTACACTAAGATTAGAAATTAGGAGTGGGGAGCACCCTGCACTGTACCGGTGTATGCTGGTGATAAAAGAAAACGTATGTTCGAGAGAATGTATCGGAACATCGCTACCAGCTATATTTGAAAAGCCTGCTTGGTAAGCAGCGAATCGCAATGGCTGCCTCTGGCTTCTCCTCAATTTTTAATGTTCTCGGGATTACAATGTCAATATGTCATATCAGCCAATATCCCTATAACCTACCGTTTCTCTTGGTGATCAAAGTTCGCAAACAAGCAATAAAACAGACAGATGCAACATAAATCGCAAAACTTCTCATCCGAAAAATATCGATTGAATGAGTCACCTCGTAATGTATAGACAGAAACGAAGGGAAAGTAAAGCCTGATTAAAGTAATGAAATTAAGCTATGGCCGCACGAGGCTTCGCTAAGATATCCGTTGAAGCCAAATATCCTCAGGGAGGCCATGAATCCTATAGTAATGTTGATTAAAACAATAACAGTTAACTTACGGCTTGCTTAACCATCGTAGCGAATGGCTTTTGCCCCTCATCCAGGTGATTAAAGAACCAAACTGTCTACCGATGGGATTGCGAAGGGAAATACTTGTGATTTCTGGCTTTGGGAAAAATCTGAATCTTGGAACACAAAACAGAACCTTCTAGGAGGATTTCTGGTGTGACTCAATCAGGCTTTTTAATAACCACATTTAGGAACATATACCGAGGTATAACATAAACGAAAGCACTCATAACATGTTAGTATCCGCAACATGAGTATCCGATTTACGATGTGAATGCACCAACAATTTTAAGTAAGAACAACATTAAAAATAATGAATAATACTAGTGTGCACTGTATTGTTGTGTGTCGCATGAACTTGAAATTAGATTTTAAATATTTTTTCTAATGCGATGACATTTTAAAGGAAAAGCTCGTTGAAAGTACTCCCCTAAACACAGTTGATATTGGGTATGCACCCGTTTAGGAAATTCCTGTATTCTGATTACAGGATTATTAATTAAACGTGGTATACTTAAGTTGTCCATTGTAAGCGTCATATTTATGGGTCGGACGTCATACTCTTTCCAAAAACTAGGATGGAACGAAGAGCCACAGCATTTTTCATCCTTATAAAACCTAGGAGCGAGCCCCTAAGCCACTCGCAAATCTGCCTAGGGCCCGTCTACTCTTTACTCGTAATCCTCGCTATTACCTCGGTGATAAAGAGAGGACGACGACCAGGGTGGTGTCAGCGTAGAAGTGTACCAGGATGATATCGTCAGGCTCCGAGAGCTTTCAACATCAACCCAGGATTTAACAACGACCCGCCTGCCAAGGCCTTTGTTTGCTGCTTGGTCCTTCTAACGCACCCCTTTTCCCGCGATACGCCGGTATAATCAATCATCCTTAATCTCCTGTTCCTCGCGCCGAAGAAAAGCTCCCTTTGGAATCAGGCGGTTAGCTGATCCCCTAAAAATATTATATTATCTCACCTGATGTAAATCTCCGCGTAAATCGTCGGGATATGTCACGATAGGCTCGAGTAGAATTATGAACTCATAACGTGAGCGGTTTCACAAGTAATGTACCTTCATCAGTTTTGTAAATCGGCTAAGAGGGTGGTCGGCATAACGGCGGCATAACACTTTCTCTACATATTGTTGTCTTGTCTAACATTGGTAGAACTAGATTTATCCCTTTTCTTATTCTTTCAATTTTCAAGTAGTTCATTTCGAGTTATGATTAGGAATGGTCTGGAGATTTTCAATGGAACATTTGAACTTATTTGAATAATAGAGTTAGTATCACCATTGTAAAGCGAAAACCTGGTAACTCATATAAATGAATAACTTAATTACACATTAGCAAATAGTACTAAATGAAAAGAACTGAAGTACTGAATTCGCCAATAGTTTCACAGTTTCTGTGGTGACGAAAAGAGAGACAAGCTTAATTCGAAGTGGAATGAACTTGTTCAAACCTCTGAACACTTCGAAGAACTCATTAGCTGGAATGCTGTGACTCGAGTTAACATAGCACATAGGGGATCATGAATTTTCATATTATTTTTCAGGAATAACCACAACAACAAAAATTTTACGGCGCCCACTGTTGGTTTAGGCGAGCTACCTACTGACGTCCAAGATGACGCTCTAGATTTGAATGCAAATATATTTCAAAACAATTATTGTAATATAACTATCTCAAATGTATTTATATAACATTTAACAATTCTCTTGCCAACGACCTATCTATGCAAGTTGGCGTTTAAGCCCAAAAGTGGATTTGGAGCGAAGGATGCAATAACTTGGACCAGAATTAAATAAATCACATAGTTTTGCGCTAACTTATATTTGTAAAAGTTTCAATTACTGTCAAGGGTAATACAGACTATCATTTTCAAATAAACGGATCAAATATGAATTGCATCCGAGTCTACCAAGGTAGCAGAAGCATTGTTTTCACTTTCGGAATGTGAAAAATTGTTTGTCTCCAAAATCAAAAATTCCACTCGCATTTTGCGTTTTAGACCTTTCTGAAAAATTTTGGTTCCGTGTCTGTCTGTGTGTCTGTGCGTCTGTCTGTCAGCAAATCCTTGTTACGGGCAAAACTACACGAAGTTATAGTCCGATTTTGATGAAATTTTCAGAGATTGTGCGGGTTGGGATGTAGATGGTCCCCAATAGGTTTCATGACCCCCGGATCAATAGTAGCCTCTGCTCACGCACAAACGTGAAATCCTTGTTACACGCATAACTCCGGGAGTTCTTGACCAATTTCGATGCAATTTTCAGGGATTTTTCTCAAGTTATGCTCGTGCATAACAATAAATTTACCCTAATTCAATATTTACTTCGCCTAATTGAACGAAGTTCTTTAGTCAATAATAATTACTGTCAAGGATAATACAGACTATCATTTTTAAATAAACGGATCCAATGTGAATTTTTTATTTTGCATTTTCCAATTTTATAAATAAACACGTTGGTACATAACAGCTGACTTTTGTGACTATTTAAATATTTACATTCCACCTTATAGTTTATTGTGGGAACCATTTATGTTTGCTCCAATGTCGTCATTAACGTGGAAACTTAGTCACAGCAAAGGCGCAGATTGTGATTGCAGGGATCAATACACAAAGAGAGAGTTAGCTGAGTCAAGCGTGTTGACGAATTTCAGCTGCCTGGAGCAGAACAGATTATCCTCACCAAGGACAAAGGGAGCTCGTTGATTAGTTATGTAGGTAACTTCACTCTCAAGACTTTCATCGGTGTTTGCTAAGGAAGCAGTGACGCGAATCACGTTCAAACTGAGTCGAAACCCGCGCCTTGATGTTGAACACCACGATCTAAACTTTGAGGTTGAATACTTTGCAGCAACAATACCGGGAAGCTAATTTCTCTTTCTGGATAACTCAATAAGTTGAAATGAACACAATTGTTTTTCAACTTCATTATCTCGACAGCAACTCTTTTACCAATCTTCCTTTCGAGGTGTCAGTGAATTATCTCAAACTCACAATGTCGATGCGAATTCGTATTCTCTTCGATTACATCTCTAAAATAAAATCTACTCTAATTCCATCCTCAGAGTGTTTCAGGCAATCCATTATATTTGCCTTAACTCATTAAAGCTAAGTGCCCAGTGTAACACTCTTTTCAATTGTATTCGTTTATAAATATAAAATTAAAATAAACTAAAATATGGAAAATGGTATAAACAGCAAAAAAATTAAAAAAACATCACTTCTCCAAAGTTAATATTAGTTCCTTCATCATTTCTCCGATCGCTATCCCTACCGTTTAGTTGAAAAGCAAAGCTGACTGTATCTTGAAGCTTTTTAGCCTCAGGATGTCCTCCGGTTGTTGACGGCCAGGTTATGTAATACACCTTTCAAGATTATTTAAAACATTTTATTCGTACATTCATAATGTTACCTTTACAAGGCAGCTACATGCCTCACTAAACTCTGCAAACATTTCTGGTTGGTATAAAATTTTCAATAATAAGCCTTTGTAATCGTATCGCTAACATTTTTCATAACGCTCCCTCAAACATTGTCATTTGTGTAGATTCCAAACCTGTAATGTCCGTGCACACCGTACGCGCGATAAGAGGTGTTAAAATTGCTGGGAAAAAAGAACAAAAAACTAAAAACAAATTCCTGAAAAAAAAGTCCCTGAAATTCCAGAATTCCTGAAATACCTGAATTTCTTTAAATCAGTTTTTAGATTCTACTCATCTTGAAATGAGGAACAACCAATTTTGAGCGATGTTGAAACTGTTTTCTCTTGATCTATAAAACAAAATTTGTTCTTTCACACATGGATTGTTGGGGTCTTCTTGGTTCTAGCTTTTAGCCAGCTCGATCGCTTCACATTGCTAGATGGGCCAAAAACTGGTACCGAAAGTTATATAACGTTTTTTTCGGAGTTTTTGTTGACTTAAGCTAGTGGGGTGTCATTCTCCAGTAATTTAGGGCAAAAATCTAATCGGATAGGTTTCAGATCCGCTGAAATTAAACCTTGGAAAATAATCGCAATTTCTGAACATGAAAGCTATCCCATAAAACCGATAATGACCTGGCAAAAATAATAAATCCGTGTGCTAGAATTGGCAGGGTTTTTTTCTATGATTTGCTATTTCAGTTTCTGTGTGGACTGAAAGAAAAAGTCGGATTCAAAAATCAATTCCGACAGCATCGTGTTTTTTATGCTTTGTATCCGCCAAAATTACAATATCTATAAATTTAACCACCATCTGATGTGACAGTAGATTGTGTTCGGTGTAGCTTCCACTAAGATGGGAGCAGCTCTCTTTATTTTTGGTGAATACAGTTCTTGTTTGATAAGTCTAGTTATACCATAATTATTCGTCACAAGTTATATAACATTCCAAACATTATTTCTTAATAATATCATGTGTGTTGTCAAGTTACCAAGCGCAACGTTTCAAATCTTAATTCTCATTTCAAATCACAATTATATCGCAATGTTTTATTCTGAATAACCCTTGTCTAAGGTAATAACATGTTACTTCTATAACATAAAATATTGTAACCTATAACTATTGAACTATTGTAACATATAATTTATTGAAGGCTGGTTCAAACAATTATAATTAGTTTAATCAATCGGGCTAACAGGTCGCGGGATTTCATAAAACCAAGTCAAGTGTTGTTACTCATGCCGATAGCCCCTGTTAACCATTTGTGTTTCGCGTGTCGACGATACGGAATGAATCCAGGGCGAGTAAAGAAAGCGAGAGAGTTCACAAACACGATTAGTTCAATCAATCTCGTCTCCAAAGCGGCTTACACAGAAGCAATTCCGGAGCAATTTTGTCGGGGGAATGTACCTTCTCTATCAGTAGTTACGCGTGATAAGATCTTTGAAATTATTGTGAATATTTGGAAAACGCTGTGAGTGATTTTTACATTCTTAATTTGTTCGCTTCTCATCTCACAGGTTTCATTGAATTATCACAACAAATGCAGCTATTCAAAATTGCTGGAAAAATTGAGAAATCCCTTTTCAACCTCTTTACGGAAATCCGTTTTGAGGCATTTTGAAGATTTGAGATTTGGGGTTTTAAATTTAATTATTGTATCTAGGTGGCATTCCAGACAATAAATTCTCCTTAGGATTAAGATAGAAAATTCGTTCTTCTGCCGAAAATATCAAGTACCTACTTATATATATATATATATATATATATATATATATATAAAATATATATCCTGAAAAAACCACTTTTCAAGAAAAAAAAAAACAATTTGAACAAATTTGAAAAACTGTGTTAGAAACTAGTTAAAAACGCTGCAAATTCTTTCATTGGGGTTCATTATCCAATTTCATACATTTGGCTTCCATTCATAATTTGAATCGCTACTAAGCTTTGATGTGTGCGTGTTTCACAGGTGACAGAGCGGTTATTGAATTTTAGGAGATTTGCATAAAGCACGTAAATCGGTTCTCAACCAAAATACCTTTTTATTTGATCAGTTGATCATATTTGTGTGCCTCCTGAAATTCAATAATCGTGAAACACGCACACTCCAAATCTTAGTAGAAATTCAAATCATGAATGCAAGCCAAATGAATAAAATTGAATAATATACCCCAGTGAAAGAATTTGCCGCGTTTTGACCACGTTTTCGGGTTTTACGTAAAATTTAAGGTTACGACCAATGCACATTCATAATCATAAACGACCCCTAAGGACCGTAATTGCAGTTCAAAAATTGAACATTAAAATAAAATAGCTAGTTTCTGAATTACTTGTATTTTTACTGCACTTCCAAAAAACGTACTGGAACTCGTCAAATTTAATCAGCTTTCTAACGGTAAGGTCAACATTGCGATTCCGCGTCGATCTCATGGAGAAATTCTAGTTTGAAGGCGAAAAAACGTTACGCAATTTTTGAACTGCATTCAAGGAATCCCAGGGATAAAAGAAAAATTTTGCGGCATGAATAGGGAAAATGATTGAATCCGCGAAATAGATTGGTTAAAAAAATAAACAGATACTAATTTTCTGGAAAAATGACTGAAAATCATTTATAATAAATAAATCAGACTAGAAAAATTAAAAGAAGTCACGCTCACAATGTGTTCTCAGAGTCTATATCTGATATAGAGTAAAAATGTATTTATTTTTCAGCAAAATTTATCCATTATTCATTTTGTTGAAGTTTCAAGTTCTTGAAAATCATTGAAATCATCATTGAAAATAAACCGCAAAGGCAATATCATTGTTGAAAAAGAAGTTAACCTACAAAGTGTGAACAAATGTTAGCGCGATTACACGATTGTGACGAAAATCAAACCGCGCGGCGTGAGCGTTTGCCGCACGGTGCCGCGCTATTACGTATGACACATCGATAGAATCGTATTGTTTGATGGCGCCAACAGATCGCGATGGGTCAGGTCGCTCGCGTTCGTTTTCCACGTAAGCCAAGACACGGCGTGTGGTTTCCCTGGCGCCTGCGTCTGTGGCTCACGATTCCGAGCCGCGCCGTCCTGTGGAAGAGTTTTCTCTCAAGAACCGTGGCGAGGCAAGGGTGGCGAGGCAAGCGGCCAGCGCCGCAGGCCATGCGGGCGAGAACCCCCCCGCCCACCCACCACCTTCAGTTTCAATCACGTCGTGAGACAGTACATGTTCAGTTATTTTTAATGCATTTCTACGACATGGGCATTAACTTTAATGCGTTCGCGCCAACACGACTCACACCGGCGCTCGCGCAGCTGTCTGTTGACCGCCCTTGATTTTTCAATGGTTATATTCCTGGTTTCTCTACTTTCCATTTCAGTAAATACAAAAGAAGTAGAATGCAATTCAAAAAACATATTTTTCATCAAAAAATTCTTTATTATTCAATATAACATAGCCGTTAATTGTCGTTAATGGCTAAAAATAAACTCTTGCTTCCGAAAGAACGCAATTGGCTTCAAAAGGCCACTTGGAAAATGATTACTTTTGTTCAACTTTTTTCTTTCTAGGAAAACTAGATTGTTTATTTCAATTGAATTAGATAATAAGGTGTAGAATTGCTTACACTTAGGTATTTACACTCATGTATTAATGTTACATGAACAGGTAACTCACACAAGCGCGACGTATCAAAAAGGCTAATTGGACGATAATTCCTTCAAATTCTTTGTTTTAAATGTGTCATTTTTTCAGTCTAACTAGAAAAAACATTAGCTAGTAGTTCCAAAATTACAATATACAAAAAAATCACAAATGACAAGGAAGTATCATTTCTTCGTCTTGGAGGGTTGTTCAGTGTATCTCGCTATCCTCGTTCTCAAGCAACTGAACAAAAAATGGAAAATGGTTATTCGTTGTTTTTTTTTGGGGTGAAAGGAGGAGAGGGCGAGAGACGCAAGATAGGCAAAATGAGTTGGAAAACTATACAAAAAATAATTTTCCAAAAGGGGTTTCTGAGAAGAAAAAATTAAATTAAATAAATCCATAAATTGAAAAAACGCTGCAAATTCTTTCACTGGGGTTTATTATTCAATTGGCTTGCTTTCATGATTTGAATTTCTCCTAAGCTTTGGAGTGTGCGTGTTTCACAGGTGATAGAGTGATTATTGAATTTCAGGAGGCACACAAATATGATCAACTGAACAATCCAAATATGTCTTTTGGTTGAGAACAGATTTACGTGCCCTATGCATATCTCCTGAAATTCAATAATCGCTCTATCTCCTGTGAAACACACACACTCCAAAGCTTAGTAGAAATTTAAATCATGAACGAAAGCCAATTGAATAATAAACCCCAGTGAAAGAACTTGCAGGGTATTCCTGAAAATATCAGATTTTCTGATTTTTGCTGAAAATAATTTTCTGATAATTATTATCAGAATGCTTCAACCCGTGTGTCGGCTACAAAGCCTTTTAGGAGTTTACTCCAGTATCCACATTACTACATCACTACATCACTACGTCACTAGGTTACTGATATCAACACAAAAACAATAATAAACCAAAATAACGCGAATGTTGACAACATAAATTGGGCCATAGATCGGGAATGGTTTGAGCTACAGACCTGGGGAAGAGGTCATTCGATTCCTCAAGGAACGTTCTTCAAAAAAGTCCAAATTTAGGCCGCCTTGACTTTTTTTGAGGTTTTTAGGGATTTTACAAAACTTTGTCAACCCTTAATGGGCACTTTAAATTATGTGAGAGAGCTGGCTCAAGAATTGGCTAAGGCTCAAAGCAGGTACGAGGCGCGGAGCGCCGAGTTATTTATTTATTTGTTCATTTTGTTGAATTAATTCACATAAATCCTATACTTAAAAATATAAAATAAAATATAACTCTTTGGTTAATAATTTAAGCGTTTATTTTTCCATCTAAACCAACGTTTATCGGCGGTTAGGGTCCTTACGAAGAACGCAGAAGAGAGTGACAAAAAGAGTTGGGAGAGAGCACATTCCAACACTTTTCAAAGCGAGAGGAAGCCATTAAGGAAAGCCCGCTGGGGATTCTCCTTTCTTATTTTCAGCATTGTGAACAAAAAAATGTTCTCAAGTTACCCCGTTATGATTTCCTACAGAAAAGTTTGTCAGCGTCGTACAAAAGACTTATTATTATTTAGTATGTATAACGAAGTATTTATTATTCCCTATACTTATTGTATTCTAACGAGAATGAATGAGGTTTTGAACCTATGTGAGTACTACGTGGTTTTCCCTTCCAATCTGACCGACTCTGCGTGTACTCTCTGTACTTGTAGCTTGTAAGAAAACTTTTGAATTGTTCTTGGAAAACTTCCGCACCCGTCCCATAGCCATCATACTGTATTTAAATAATGCGATCACTGTTAAGAAGAGGTCCCCACCCAATATGGTTAACAAATAACTTGTAGCTTCGAACATTTTTTATCTAAAATCTCCTATACGGTTTCTTATAGACACTTAGTCAATGGCGAAAAACATCATCGTTATTTTTATTTCAGTATCATTTACCAAACTAATTAATTTTACTTCTTGAGATAAAAAATTATTATTTCAATCTCAGATTAGTTGCAAAACATAATGACGGCTTCTCGAAAAGTACTTCAATTGGACAAATTCAAGTTTTCTCTGATAGTGTCCACGATAGTTTCAAAATATTTACCAGTGCATGAAAGTTATACAATAAGGCAAACCACAGCAAACCCTGTCAGTTCAAATGAAATCTTTCAAAGCTTTACGTTCTTGGATTCTGCGTGATTCGTAAAACATAACTCATATTTTCGTCTAGAAAATCAATTCTTAGTCCACGTTTAAAGTTATGTCTTTCGACAGCTTTGAATAATTAGCCGTTACTCAAGATGGTTCTTTTATTCCGAAGTCAGAAATGCCTTCCGAGAGGGTCAACTGGAAAATAAGGGACTAATGAGTTGGAAAAACGCCAAGCAAAGGGACGAAGGAATTTTTCACCCCATTAATAATAACTCATGGAAATGTGAAGGCTGCCTTTAGCTTCTTTGCACTAATTCAAAGACAGTATTTCAAAATGTATGATCGATGAGGAACGAAGTTATATATGGAAAGCAATCGGATTGGAAGCTACATTTTTTGAAAAAGCGTTGTTTTTTTTTTCGACGAAATCCACACCCTTTGTCGTGCCAGTCGGGGTGCAGCACTGTCCAAAGCGGCCCACACACTATCCAACCGTCGGCTGACAATCAGAGATGGGGGTTGCCGAAAGACGACCCCCTCTCCGCACTCGCACCTGAGTTGGACGGTGTGTGGAAGGGACCCAACCGTCGGGCCCGTTGGGTGGATGGGACCCAACCGTCGGGCCCGTTGGATGACTAGAACCACCCGACATCAAGCGGTCGGGTTCCCCCCACCTTCATTCCCGATTGTGAAACTATATCATATGCCAACTGACCAAGGCAAGAAGCCGGATATCGTTGCTGCAAAGCCCCATGGGTCTACCATAATCCTGGATGTCCAATTTTGTCAGCGTGGACATAGAGCAGACCTGGAGGGGCAAGAAAAGTAAATTTGATAGGAACGACCTGCGGCGAGCGGTATCTAAGCTAAAAGGAGTGGCGCCTGATAACATCAAGGTTATGGCTGGACCCGTGTCATGCCGCGGAGTGTGGTACGGGAAAAGTGTCACGGGCATCTCGTCAGGAGTACTCCGTGGTTTCACCACCCGCGTCATCCGGGACTCATACTTAAATTGGTGGTCATTATATAGAGGCACTTCCTTCCATCCCTGTCTCCCTCCTACCTCACCCTAGACTTCCCAAATCTCAAGGGCCGGCGTCGGGTAAACCTGGGCGTCCTCTCCACTTTTAATTTGATTTTTTTAAATTTTCATTTAATGGTGTGCCTCCTCCGCCTATGAGGGGAGATTATTAAAAAAAAAAGTGTTTTTCCAGTGTGTTGAATTCGTTAATGGCAGCGTGGAAATTTAGCAGACCTGGAAGGCTTAAAATGAATAAATATGACAGGAATGACCTGCGTCAGCGATATTTGAGCTATAATAACATCAAGTTCTTGACGGTGACCTTGTTATGGCTAGTGGTGTGGTGCGGGAAAAGTGACACTAAGATTCTCGAGTTGGGTACTCGGCATGGTTGCCTCGTGGTACAACTACCTCCACCCTTCTGGCCTAATATCAACTGGTGATCATTTTTTAGGGTCACTCCTTTCACCCCTTTCATCCCCTGAATCTCCCACAACCTTCCCCTCCCGGCGTCTTTGAGGAGAGTTTAGCTAACTTCACTATGTTAGTAAAGAATACATGCTAACATATTATCTTAGCCGCAAAGTAAAAAATGAAAATTTGCACACTAATCGTCGCTTGCAATACCTCCGTTTTTTAGGCGATGCATGAAATTGCTTCATTTTCAACTCTCTTTAGACAGAATGCCTAGGTGATGTATCGATGCCTGCCATTAATTTAAGCAAAGCTTAGATGCGGTTTAGTGAACACTCGTGCAGTCAAAAGCAAACACGCCATTAAACAATTTTTGAAGAATTAAAATAAAATAAGTTGTCTAAATTTTGCAGCAGGAAAGCAACGCGTGGAACTTGGAAATGCATTCAACTCCTTTTTTTAAGCACTTAACAGTTTTTGATTCGGGACCTGTTCTTACTCGAACATCAAATGAGCCTCTGGACGCTTCCAATTGGTTGTTATGAAGCAGTGGTGCAATACGTTGTTGCTTTTTAAGGAACATCTACTGAATTAATTGATTGAAAACATGGTGAATTAAGATTTTTCAACGAACAAACCCTTCTAAGTCACTCTTTGCCTTTTATAGAATCGGCCATTCTATAAAATGACTAGGTAAAGTAAAAATGAGATTTTCTTTACACATTGGCAGCTATATTTAGTTATTGAATTCAAAGACAGGTACTTGTACACAGATCTTGATTTTAAAATTTTCTGATAACCTACAAACCAAAAAGCTGGACGTAAGAGAGCAGTGGGGATCACCCAAATTGGTTGATCCAATCACCCAAATGTTTCATATACATCCAAAGATCAACAGGAATCTGTTGTGTTTTTCAAGTCACCTGGAAACGGACCTTTGTAGTTGTCTCTCCATGTTACTTAGTAATATTGACCATCAGAATCAATCCCATCTCAATTTATTCATGTAGCGTTAAATTTGAACACCCATCTTCGAAAATCATAACTATTGGCTCGCCCATTGTTTGTATTGAGACGTTTCATCGTTAAAACCCGCAGAGTTCATCATTGTGACTTTCACATTCAAAGCTTCTGTACCTCCCGTCATCCCCACTCTAGGATGAACCCTGTGATTACAACGGCGTAAAAAAGAGAGGATGGTCATTGTTGAAAAACTCGGAGAGTTCGTTCGGGGGAAGAACAATCTGCCTCTCGCCAATCCCAGGTGTTTTCTTATCAACCTCCACCAGCAGGTACAATTCTCATTGTTGTCGTCAGTGCTGTTTTCAAGAATAGTATTTTTTTTGTAAGAGCGTATAATAACGAAACGGTATATTATCGTAAAATAGATACCATATCTTTCAGATCGTATTCAATTTTGTATATCCCGTTCTATCCCACATCCAACCAATATAAATGGCAGGGTGAGATTGATTTACCTCTTGATAATCAATCCTATCCTCTCAATCAAAATATGTAGCTCTCCGAATAACAACCATCAAATGAATGAAGAAAATGTATGCACATATTGGTATGTGATAAGTAATATGTACTACACTGCTAACCTGATTCCTCACAACATGTAAACGTGTTTTTAAGTAATGCGTGTATTACAGAGACGTCCTTATATCCAGATTTCATATGATCACTTTCTAAAAACTTTTTGAAAACTGGACTAAATTTTCTATTTAAAAAAAACCATGAAAACTGGTTGAGATTTTTAGTAGATTTGAGCAGCGTTTGATCATATATTACCCCCTCCATTCTCTTTTCCGACATCCAAGTCACTATTTCCGAGGTTTGTACCTTTAGAGATGTGGGCTAGACAAAAATGTGGGTACAAAAAAAGAGAGATGGAAATAGTGAAGATACAACAATTCATCTATATTAACCCATCGATTCATCCATAATTAAATTTTACTGATCTGCAATATGTTCCAAAAAATACGAAAAAAAGAAGCAAGACAACCGGGTTTATTAGGTGTAAGAGCAGGGTTTGAATGGATTGTCTATTAACCCCCCCCCCCCCCCCCTCCTTGAAAATTAAAATTCTATCATGACAACTTGACTAAATTTGGGCTCGAACAATAAATGAAAACAACAAAAATGTATTAAATCATATCAAACACAGATTATCGAACTGTTTTTAGTTAGGAGCACACAACAACGAAACTGGTAAAGCGTTGAATAAACCAAAAACCGAAAGAACCGTGGAAAAACAAACTCATGTCGTCATTTGAGACGTTCGGACCATCACATCCCGGTCTCATGACCACTACATCATGGAGGTGCAGTACAATATGTAACAAGATACGTAGAACCCAAGAGATTTTGGGGAATTGTAAACTCTTGTTCCTCATAAACGTCTAATAATTAACCGGCTGCAACATATGACCGCATGGCAACGTGGATGGTCACAATAAATTCCCAACATTATTAACTTAATACAATCCACCACAATGAATAACCCACGTTCATGTTGGTTGAACGAAATCTGGACAAGTACATGTCAGATCATGAACAAAATTCAGCTTGTCCTAAAGGTCATCAACAATGGAATGACTGGCTTAGTTCAAATGATTTTCCTTTAGTAAGTTCTCTAGTTTCTACTACATCTACAAAAAATGCTACTGTGAAATGCAATGATATTTACATTGAAAAAGATATTGAAATTGGAATTTATCTGGTAGGCCATTTGTGTAACGATGCTTTACAATAAATTGTCTTGAATTTTTCTTCATAACAATTACTTCATCTTCATCTTCATAACAATTCTTAATAAACGACAGTTCGTGTTTTGCACAGCCAATTTCACGTAGATACTTGCCGTTCATATCGGAGGAATCCATTTCACAAGTGATGAGGTGAATCTGCGAAACCGGCACTTAGAAGCACAACGTACTCGTACATGCATAATTTGCTATAACGAAACGATGTTTGCAGCCCTTCACTCGCCACCGTTCAATAGCAGATTCCATCGTCGTGGTTTTATGTGAAAGTCCGGGACATGCGAGGGAATAAGGCTCCGAATGAATATTCATACCGAGCCGAAGCGATGGTCAACAACCAAGTTGGGTTTATTGCGACACGTGGCAGTTGTAAGCTCCAAAGTTTATGTTGGGCACTCCGGCAGGATGAGACAAACTCCAGTTAATGGTTGGTGGCTTTTCCCGCTAACTTGCACCCTTTGAAGAGTCTGCATCTAGCGAACACGCAAAAGTCGTCGTCGGTGAACCCTTCCATGTCCGGCTCAGCTTTAAACCCCGTAGGTACCGGGTAGTTTCTCCTTAGTTATTCATGGGAAAGTTGAAAGCGCCGGATAACGCAAAATACACTGAAAGTACATAACATAATTTACGTTGAACAAACAGAGTGATTCTGAACCAAGTTCGTAGTGCGTGAATCATGGTTGATAAATAACCATTAAAACATTTTTCAAAGGATTAAGAATCTTGAGACCACTAAAATCTATTGGGTTGCACTTGAGAACCTACAGTACGATAGCTTCAAACAAAGTTTTTGAATCTACGATCACTTAACCGTTTCAACGTAAACCAAAATTAGAAAGACATAAATGGAGGAATCAGTGAACAGCTCAACGATTTCATAGGAGGTAGATGGCCTCTGTATGAATTGATATCTACAGATGGGTTGAAGTTTGGTGATGCCGTCGGGTGTGCATGTCTTAGCTGAGGTCGATGAAGAATTACATCTGTTTTAAGGCCTAAGTACTGAGCTGTAGTGTTTTGATTCAATGAGAAAAATCGAATCACAACGAGTTGAATTTTTCTGGTCTCCAATGATTTATTCAACTATCTCTCTATCCAATCGACAGCATGTATCCATTTAACATTGCAAGATTTCAGGCTTTGTAATTTACCGGATATTTTAACTATTTGTGAACGAATTAAAGAACCTGTTGACTGATGGATTCGAAACTGTTCACAAAATGATTAATTTAGCCATATTACTTTCTGTTAGCCTTTCTGTATGTTGGAAGTGTAGTAGTAGTAAGAATAGTAGTAGTAATAGGCAGAAGACCTTCGGAACTAGAATAAATCAACTACCACCTTTCAGAGGATCATCCAATCAAAACGTGCAGCCGTGGGAACCGTTTGTTCATAGCTTCACACTTCTCCCTTATGAAATTCCATAATTGGATCTCTTTCTAACTTTGAAGTAGCTCATTTCAAAGATTGACCGAGAAATTTTTCCTCTACCGAGCGAGTGGGTAGGAAAAGGTAAATTGAAGCCGTGCTAAGAGCAGGTGGAGCGAAGCCGGAGGGAGGCTTGGAAACAGAAGAACCGTTTTCCGCTTTTGCGTAATTATCTTCGGCTTCCATCCACCGTAATTTCCTACCCCAACTTAACAGCACTTCCAGAGGGCGATCGGATTTTGAAAGTTCTGATGGAAAGGAAAGAAGAAAGGGGAGGAATCCAGGAATACAAGCAACGTGGGAAAAGATGAAAAGATGAACAATCGCAAACGACTCCGGTAATGGCTAGAAATTCCTTTCCTCTCTCAGTCGATCTTTTTCTCAGATTCTATGCTGGTTTGATGGCGTTTTGACGTAGAACTTCAACGATCATGAAAGAGTGGCTTAACAAAGGTCGCAACTTGATTGACCACATTTCAAAATACACCAATTTTTTAATATAACCTTTATGTACTAAAATTCATCTCTTTAGTTCTTTGTAGTAATTCATGGACTTCAAAAAGTGTGCAAGTTACTGTTATAATTTAAAGAAGTCAATCTTCCCTATAATAGTTATTTTGTAGTATAATCATGGGAAGCTGGGTAGAAACGGCGTTGGTCATGAATATATTTAATACGCATATTATAATCTTTTTATATTTCCTAATGATAATTATTACTGCTAATGATAATCCACTGTTGAAAGCAATATAACTATAAACTCATTGAACTTAGTGGAAACCTACTTGGTCTATCTGAGCTGAAGGTACTAATCGAATAGGTATAAATGACCTGCATTACAAAAAAGGTTTCCTCTTCCGAAAGGTTAAAAATGTTGCTATGACCTTCAGCTTCGACCGAACTTGAAGATCTTTGAAGCCGAAACAGATCTTTTAATTGCATTACCCCCATGTAGGAATTTATTCAAATTTTATTAATTGACTGAAAAAATTATCTGTTCCTCTACTTCGATTACCATAATCATCAACGGTTAGTTGCTGCAGTTATCTTCCCCTCTAAGTGAGACTTGTGGTACTGGTCGAATCAACACATTATGTTCTAGAAGCTAAGGCCAGTGGAGACAAATGAAGAATTATTATCGGGGCTTAGTCTTGGCAGAATATTAGAGCTTCCCCTCTGTTTCCCAGACTCCGCCCAGCGGTTCAGGCGTATTCCGAACACTGAAAACATCTTTCACGGGATTTCCTGCCTCGGAGTAGTCGAGAAAGAGGTACACAATATCAGAGCACCCTATCCAACTAACTGGGAAAGCTAAAAAGCCCCGGTATTACCCGACAATGTAGTAAATTGGACCTAGTCGATCATCCAAAGACTCCTCGTGGTTCGCCAACTGCCTTTAAAATGGTCACCGCGACGTGACCGGAATGTATTGCCTGGTTGACCGAAAAGATCCTGTCATTCCGGGCCGCAACTCAACTGCTTCCTTTGGTTTTATGGATCACAGAGACATCTGATGGTATGGATTCATCTCATCTGGATCTTTGGATTTATGAATGGTGTGGGTTCTGGGAAATTAGTGATCAAGTACGAGCTAAATAATAAAATAAATTGAATATCAGATATATAAAACGAAAATCCTGCTGTCGGATAGTGTGACGATCTTTGAGAGGAGGATCTTCGAAAATTCGAATTGACGAAAAATTTAGAATGTCGAACTCTCTCTTTAGCCCACCAATATTTGCTTCAATAATGTGGATGCTTTTTTTATAGCGGATCATCGTTAAGGATCACTGTTAAGCTCAAAATTATACGATTTTTTGGCTCGACTCAAATCAATAATTAGCATTCATGATGATAAACCTGTAAGCAGATAGCTAAGTTTGCATATATTTATATGGACAGTCCTTCCCAAGTCACGATTCTACGTTTGTATGTAGTATTCTAGTATGGATGCTTCGTTAAATTAAATAAGAGCAAGACTTCGACATGCTTGGATTGCCCATGGGTCAATTTCTGATAGGCGTCACTCTTGCTTCAGAGACACTTTTACTATCATATGTCAGAGTGTTTTGGATAGCTGCCAAATTCACAAGTACGTCATCAACTGCCTGCAAAACCGAGATCAGAATCAAGAATTTGTTCGATCTGTTCTGAGTGAAAAGCCTATCGAATAAAACCTTGCAAGGAGATTCACCTGTTGAAACTCAAGTGTGCATCATACTATACAAAATGGGTTATGACGGATTAATGGCCTGAGAACATATCAAATAAATTCTAGACGTCTTGAAACGTTCAAAAATCAAAATTTCAGTACCACAGGTTCTCTTAGAATAGAGTTCATAGGACTGAAACGCGTTTTTTCACCGATGTAGACAACATTAATCCGTGATTATCGGGATGTATTGAAATCATTTGGAGTTCTTTCTCTTTGATAACAAACTACCGGCCTCATTTAGGTAACTCATAATCATCAAAACGGAATCCTCGGACTACTCGTTCCAAATTCATAGATATCCAGAAATCCCTAGAAGCTTGCATACTGAATTACAACTTTCAAGAGTGAAAAGCGAATGATTCAGCAAGATAAAATTATTACTCAATGACGGCCTGAGCTTAATTTCCGAGAAAACGTCAGCGGTTACATTTGCTGTAAAAAACTTTTCGGTGCCTGATGTCATGTGTGCTTCTGCTTAGTGATAAGCATTGGCATTGCTGAGTATGTGTGCCTGTAACATGTGTTTTTGGTTTTTAGTGAGGAAACTCATTGTTGAAGTCATGAATTTGTAACTTCATGCATAATTAACAATATTAATCGAAAACTCTCCAATTTTTGATGTTAGTAGCACGTGAAAAATACGAAGAAGTTGATAATGATTATGATACGATTTGCTTAGAAATTACTTGAACTGAAATGGTCGCAAAGAAAGGAGGCATTATAAAAATGAAGTAAAGCGTTGAACTGTGAAAACAAAATAAACATCGGTTTGCTAGTAATCCTGGGGCTAGAAAGGAAGAAGCGGGGGTTTAGACTTTGAAGAGGAACAGTAACTCCCATTACAAACAAGTTATAATAGAGCAATTAGCGATAACAATGTAACGAGAATTGTAAGCTTCGTCAGGCAGTTGGGGGGTTTCCATGGTGACAATTAGTTAGTAGTTGTTGAGGATCTAATTGAAAACTGCTAGGGAAGGTGAGGACGATGGTTTCCGCCGTAATGGGAAAACAAAACTTGGCTTTCCAACCGGGGCGTTCAGGTCACGCGATTTCGTTAACGGTTTGGTGTTTTCCCCTACGCCCTCTTCGACTCTACTCCGTTAGGGAGGCTGGATTGGATTACCCCCTTTGTAGAGGGAGCCATCTACCTAATAGAAGTTCCTAAGCAGCAGTGTTTTTAATGGAAGAGCGTAAGGTGTGGTGACATATTCTTCTCTCTATTGTAGTCCATCATTGGTGTCTTGTCAACGGTGTAGCTCCTTGCTAGATTGATTTGTTGTAACTCCAGACTTGATGAGCTCCTGTTCTAAACAATAAAATGTCAATAAAGTTTTTATTAATAAATAAAGTTTGACTAAAATCAAGTATCTGGGCAACGAGAAAGTTCTCGTGACATAAGGCTTAAATAATGCAAATCTTAGGGGTATCGTCAAGGATTCATTCCTTTGTCATACGAGCTCACCAGGAGTCAAGGATTTACGTCGAATACAAGAGAAAAGAAGGAGTAGATTCTACATGCTATTTCTAGTAAATAAAAATTGAATTTTTCCCCCACTTTCTCATCCGTAGAGTATGAAGATCATGTCGTCAATCATCAAGTCCATGTCTTCGATCCATGCAGCAATTTGTGTTTTGAAATATCTAATTATCTTAAAGGGGGACCATGGCATCTGAGAAACCAAGGCAGTATGGCGAAAAAACCCAATCTGCAATACTTGTCTACATTTACTTTTTACGTGTCTTGCGTGTCTACTTTTGGAGTTAAGCGAGTTGCAATTATTTCTATTTCAGTTCGAAGTTCTTCTTGTGATCTGGAAGCGTAGGATTAAGAACTTCAAGCTGGTTTCTCTACTTTAGGTAGCAGTGAAGCGTCTTGTGATAGTGCTCGTACCGCGTTTCCTACCACTTTTCTATTTCGTTTCATCATCCAAATGTTCATCGTACTATTTGACCCCTTTAAATTGAAAACTTTATCTTTCAGTTTTCGATTTATTTCAACGTTGAACTATCGTTGATTTGAAAAAAAAAAGGATAACCTGCTTTTCTATATTCCTTAGAAGGAGATATTTGGTCGTTCTGCCCACTTCCTATTTCATCAGGAAATACCCTGATAAGTCCGAAAAAATTTGCTACATTTTGCCAACAACTAACATTATCCTCAGTTCGGAATGTTTGGCATATACGCTTTCGTCCTATTTGTAGATCTGAATTGTCTCTGGATGTGTGCCGCTGTCGACATCATCGTAGATTTCATCTCTTTTACCAACGAAGCTGCTTCTTCCAAAAAAGAGCAGGTGGAGTTCCCTAATTTCTTTGAAATGCAAAATAGCCTAAATATCACCGTAGAGATGTATCTTTCTAGTAGTGAACGAGTCTAACCGGTAGAGTACTTTTTGATTTAAATCGTACAATAGCAAACAAACAAAACAATGAAACATTTCCTTTTTATAATGTCAGTATGTATGAAGCTCGTCGAATTACATTCTAAGTTACCCCATTGACCGAGCTCATTATTTGAATTCCCATCTATTCTCAATGTCCCAAGTTGATGAGATTTCATGATAATATGATGCGGGTACTTACATTGACACTATGTTCAAAACATTTATCCACTTTTGCGAAACAACGAGCATAAGTCGTGAAGCATAAAACGATAAATACGATAATATTCGTATTTAACTCCACTCAACCACATTGAGTAGCACTTTAATCCCAAAATATGGGAAATCTTTTCTCATATCAGTCACCTCTTCATGCGACTCGTAATTCATACGACTCGTATTTGGGATGATTTTCAAAAGTTTAAATTGTGATATAGTTGTTTTTTAATGCTGAATCACAGAATGCGTTCTTCATTGTGGTTTTAATTACATCCTCTAGCAGAAGTCCACAAGAGCTCCCGCCAAATGTTTAAACTTGCTTTTCACTCCATTCAATATTTCTGTATATTCTCAACACAATGCTTGATATTCATGAATAAATTAAACAACAATGTTTTCCCAAGTCAATTTTCCATACTCTCAGCTCACTTAACTCGGCCGCGTTATTCCGTCACATCCATCACGCCAAAACAACCGCTGCATCTCGTAAATCTGAAATTGACAGACAGACGTGTACTTAATCAATCGAGAAATAAAGGGAGTAGGTATAGTATTTACTAAAATCAATAAGAATCACGGTATTCATCCTTCTTCCGACGAATTACATCGTGATTGGATTTTATCCCCAGTTCATGAATCCCGGTCGGAAAATGAACTTTCCGGCCAAACAAGTTAAAAGAGTTTAAGGCCTTTCGTCTCAATTCAATTTATTTAATTATCCTTAGCCCCAAGGAGCCAGGAGGTCGGGGAGAGAAGAAAGTGTTCACCAACCCAGACTCTCGCCTTCTCTTCATTATGAGATGAGCTCGATATTCTATAGAGACTACAAACTGAAGTTACTTGAGTTTTCACGGTTCTGAAGTTTTCCATAGAGGGGGACAAATTAATTAAGAAGGATTGGAACATTGTTCCAAATCCTTGTTGTGGTCGGCACAGATCGCTTTACGTAGATTCTCTTCGCTTATGGTTTCGCGAAGTAGAGACATTGTTGCCAAACTTCGATCAGAAAATATCGTACAAAATCTCTTGAAATTACCGTACATTCCCGTACTATAATTTACAGCTTTATTCGGCAAATTAATCTGCATTCCCTCGAATCAAACCACCTTGAAATTTAAATTGAAGCAGTTTAGTCTCAACCAGTTTCGTTTAAAACTAAATATTGACAAAAGTTGGCTTTTGGTATTACCTATTTACGGAATATTGATTTGGATACAAAGATCACAACAAAGGTTATAAGGTTAATTGTCACGTTGCTCATCATGAACTTGCCCTAATCCAGGAGCCCCCGATTCACGTACAATATCGGTGTTGACTAGTCGTAAATATTTGTTTTACCGTAATCTTGTGTACGGTAATGGGATGGAGACCATATAAAGCGACGTGGTACATTCACTCGAATTACAATATAAATACTGAAAGTAACTTACGGTTGGCAACTCTAGGCAGTGAACGCAATTTTCGCACCTTACGACGGCTTTAAGACGAAGTGGCAGGGATGACTTCGTAAAATTACTTTAGAAAACCTCAACAGCTTCGATCCTACTTAATAGTTCAACACGTACTCTTCTCGAGTGCCCAGGTTAAGGAACACCGCATCTGAAACACGGTAATTAACGTTTCCGTTTTCTCTTCCGGTCGTAAAGGGAAGCATCTCAACTTGTGTGAGTTGAGGTTCGTTTGAACTTCAAGTATTGGAACAGTTCAGAGAGGAAATAGGTTCCTTCTGGAACCAATAGGGAGATCGTGAGAACTGTTCATGAACTCCAAGCATGCCCGTATGCGTTTTGAACCAATTTGCAACTTACAATTTTCTCAAAACTCTTCATCCGAAAACAGTTGCACTCAAATACAGTGCAACATCACAGACGCAGAAAGATGTACCTGATTCACAGAACTCGTTATCAATTTGCATAGGACCGGAAAAAATGTGTATCAATTTTAAGAACATCGAAGCCTGTAATTAACATCCGCAAACCCAAAAATTGTTCTAACTTTTCCGAGTTTTCCTCACATGTACCTGTTCTTACATATGCTAATTTACTTTTTCCCATACCCGGGTTTGTATATAAAAAGAAACGTTCCTGCAAAATTTGTTATCACACACTGCTGGGAGGAGTGTGAGGTTCAAAAATTGGTGTATATTTTGAAATATTGTAATATCCAGCTTTCAAAGTGATTCCTACATTTATGAAATTTTGTAACTGCGAAACTATAATTACAGACGGATTCCTTGGCTCAACTACTACAACATAAGTGAGTTATAATATAAAATTCCAATTTTCGGGAAATCGACGTTTTGCTACTTTTGCCCTTGTGTGAACCATGGATCACCGTCCGGACTGTTTCTGCTATTGGACCGAACGTAATGAAACTTGGCTCAAAAATCACATTTGGGGTTTATTTGGGATTGAATTCTTGAATGTTTCCTGTCAATCCGAAGTAGTGTAGTCCAAGGGTTGAACTACTAAAACTGAAAAAAGTCCTGTATGGACTTCTTAACTTTGAGAGAAAAAATAAAGTATCCGGAAAAGTGAATGTCAACATCTCTGATTATAGCAAATACGATTACTAAATTGAGGTGATCGAATCAGCTGATACCGAATATAATGCCATTGTTCCGAAATCGAAAAGAATTCCAATTGAAATCGAGTTCTCTTTACTAATACCATAAATTTGCGGAAAAGTCAAGCAGAGATAGGTTTTCTATTTATTCTCGTTTTATCTAAGTTGTTCTATTCGCCGACTAATACATCATGACGATATACTGTATATTGCCCCGTTGTAGGTGCTTAGATATCAGCTTTTGTTGCGCACACAAGGATTAGTACCAGTACCACCTGTTCACGAACTTATGATTTATGAAGAAGTCATCTTACCGTGTTCTAGAAGTCAGAGAATGGAGACACAATGAACAGCTGCATCTTATTTCTTTCCTATTTGGGATACCGTGGCGTAAAATAAATTAATTCCTCGTTGAAGCATCTTGAATCCAATTACAAGCTCTGGAGGCGCGAGCTCCTAGCAGATGAGTGATGGACCTAAAAGTGTTATCTAATTAAGAAATCACAACCCTTATTGAAATAATTTTCACCGTTTTCCAATTATTTTCATCATTGCTTGAGAAGAGGAAAATTGAAAAAGATGGAGATACGATTGTGATCAGAAAAAAGAAGGATGAACCTACTTGATATTCAATTATGAAATATTGATTTAGCCGGCTTCTGCTCTTACTTCTTTGGAGCAAGAAGATTTTTCGATTTCCACTTTTTATATCACATTTTTCATTGAATCGCCAACGTCAACGTACACATTTGAATAAAATTATCACTGAACAAAACACAATAAGTTCCAAAGTTTAACGGTTTTATTCATAGAGCAGACATATTACGAATATCTTGATGTATGCCTACTATAATTATCTACCTATTTAGAGCTTTACAAAACCTGAGGTGTAAAATCAAACTTCGATTTCTAATGCTGTAGAAGCCTTTAGGCTCACTTAATACAGTTATTAGTGTTCCAGATAGGCACAATCAGTTTCATTGTTCACAATTCATCAAAAATTCACTCTGCTGAATTCTCTCTACCCTTGTTTTCCCGAATGGGCCCTTATTTGGGACGGAAGTTGGTCGCGGTTGTGTGTTTCTGTTTTTTCCCTCAAACCTATGTATCCAACATGACTCTCATTTTTCTTTGAAATTTTCATCTGGTTTTGACGTATTTTTCAAGGATTGAACGGTTAAGGTTTAGATGATCCTCGATCACCGTCATCGTCTCAACATCTATCAGATAACATTTTCTAACAGCCTAAATCAATGGTTTTGAGATAATATTATCCATATCAATTTATATAATCTTAAAATTAATTTACTTGAAATATCATTATGAGATTATTTTGAACATTTTAGTGATCTACGCAGTTTCCCGTTATGGAAGCTATGTTAAGCATCGTAGTTGTCAACAGTTATTCACGACTCCGATATCCGTGTGCTAATGTTACCATTAGGTAGTTCTATACAAGACACAGTTTTTGCAGTTGTTGCCCGCTGTCATCATCAGACTTTTTCCTGCATAATCAACTTTTTTCCCAATTTTAAATTCTTTCATTTGCCAAAAATATAAATATTATTGCAATGAGTTGCTTGTGCATCAGTATAGAATGAAAAATAAAACTCCTTAGTCAAAAATACAAAAAAAAAAAGATCTGGTTAATACTCATGGGAGATAAATTGTCCGCAAGAAAGTTTTAGCAAAATAGAAGACAAACAATAATAAACACCAATACACCCGGTGACCGTTCCCGGTTTTCTAATTCATAGAACATATTCACCAGAAGTTCACACTCCAGAATCATTCGTTCAGAGAGAACGCTCGAATTCTCAATGAACTCCTGACGTATCTGCAGATCGCAGTGATCTTTTCTATTTCACTTGAGCAGTCGAGGAAATCGATGGTCGCAGAATCATCAAATCATTGTCATCATCAAATGTGGTAACGTTAATGAAGAACTTCTGTAAATAGAGAGATCTATACGGGCTATATATAGGACACAGGAACAAAAAATGTGCCAAAGTCTCAGGTTCCAAACGGTTGCAGACCATCCAGAGCTCTGAGCAATTCAAGGTATGCTGTTTTCGGACGACATATAGGCTCAGCTTTTCCTTGTAACCGAGCCTCAGTTGTGCAAACAGTCTTTCGAATATGGGATTTCCTGCATAATGACTACCAGAAGAAGATCCCAGATTATTTGCCAGTATCCCCTTTTCATGGCAAAAGGTGCTGTTATCATGAGCACCGACTTTGCGGATTCATTTTGCAAGCATCCATGCCCCGTCTCTCTAACTGACCATGCGTAGATTCTTTAGTTCTGAAAGTGTAGTTTTCAGTTTAAGTTCATACTTATTAAAGCTTAGGTTCAGAAAATTGGTTCTGATCTCTACTGTAATTAAGACCGGTGTTCCTCAATAAAGAATATTTGTTTACTTATTTCCCTGTGTCGGGGTCTATTGAGTAAAATTTCACTGAAATAGAACTAAAACATACATAATACGTTCATGCTGCTCATTATTGTAAACTGTAGTAATCAAGATTCCGTTCGTTGGGACATTCTGTCCCATTCACATGGCTACGTTAAGTAACGTTAGAGGAAAAGGATGAACTTCAACGGTTTTCCAGGACTCCTGAATGGTATTGGGGAAACTCACCAATGATAGGGCCTTGAAGCGTTGCCGGAAGATACGATCGTGTGTAAGTGGCCCTATTCATCCCCTTAACTTGATTGACGCAGGCTGCGTGTGCTCGTGCGTAGGCGCAGCCCCCCTTGACTTCCTCCTCAACCTCCGACATGAGTGTTCATCGCTCAACATGTCTGCTCAAGTGGACCTGCTACCTTTCAAACGTACAAACCCTCATCTATAGTTGATGAGCACAGCAGCTCAAAATCAGGATCGCCTCGATAATGCGAACAAACAGATTAAAATTGATTATAATTTATACACTCAGACGGTCGAACTTGCCAAATACGACATTGATGAGTAACAATTTAGAATGCTGAAGAAAGTAACTCAGGTTCACTCCTTGTGACCGTGGTCGGTATTAAAGCTTTATCTAGCCTATTTCTGATACCAACCATCACTTCTGGATTCTTTATCTGCTGCATAAAAATTCAGTAGCTCTAATTATGGAAATCGATGTATAGTTTCAGGAAGAGAACTGAAATACAAATCTCTCATGCATAACGCATTACATGATGAATAGCTAAGCTAAATAGAAAACACTTGGTGTTTCACATAAACCACTATCATTTCAACCCCCAAATTTTTGCACGCACTTGGATTTTTTCATCTCTAGTTCCTACTGTACACCTCCTATTCCAATCAGTGACACAACTGAAACTATTGGAAAACAACCTCTACTTAACTACTAGCTCTTGGAGGAAATACTCACATTTGTATTGATTAGCTCAATCGATCCATCCCACATCCGAAATTTGGCTGACACTGGAGATCGAAGCAATTACTTGCCCTCTTTCTTGAATGGCAAAATTATCCCTTTTTTTTTGCCTGGAAAGGAATTGGCAATAGGAACGTTTCTGGGCATAGAGGGGGCCTCTGACTCCACCTCAGTAACTTCCATTACAAGGGCTACTCAACGGCACAATGTGAACAACACCGAACGTAGGTGGATAGAAGCAGTGCTTGGGAGTAGAACAGTAAAGGCAGAGCTTCTTGGGGAGTCAGTGGAGGTGTCGGCAGCTCTCATGTGTGCTAAGCGTACATGTAGAAAACTATGGGGACTACAACCACAGATGGCTCTGCTGATCGTTAGACCCATAATAACTCACTGTTGTGTTGTGTGGTGGCTTAAGGCTAGTCAGGTGGGAGCTCAACAAATTGTCACCAGCATTCAACGACTAGCCTGCTTAACCATCACTAAAGCAATGAATCGTACGCCCACGGCAATTATTGAAATACAACGGGGCATGTGTCCAGTGGATGTTTTCATGAAAGGAGAAGCTATGATGGCCTCCCTGAGGTTGAAATGGAATGGCTCTTGGCGGAAGACTTCTCACCGAGACCACACCAACATTTTGGAAATGGTACAAGAACCACTTCTTGATGTGGTGGCCGATACATTGCCCAAAACCTTCTCCCGACCCCACCTCTACCCGTCAACCATTACAAGAGAAAGGCAATGGGAGAACAGAATCTGTTTGCTTTCAACCGGGATCAGAATCAGATTCTGATGCTGCCCAATGACATCATCTGGTTCACAGATGGGTCTAAAATGGGTCTAAAATCCATGGGTTCCACCCAGGTGGAATGTTTCAATTTCACTAGGGGAACACACCTCTGTATTCCAGGCAGAAATTGTGGCAATCGAGGCCGCAGCTGCTAAGAGCCGTAGGAGGGGACACAAAAAGGTCCACGTCCGTTATTATCGTTCGTTTCGACGTTCCATATTCTTCCATCGTACTGTACTTCACACAAATTGATCTTGTGCGCGTCGTAAATTCCTTTTAATTATCACGGAGGAATACGCCCTCCTTCAACCCTACTTCCCGGAGAAGCTTTCTGTTTTCTAACGACTTCTTCGGCGTTAAACGTGCTCCCCCATTGCATTCCTGCCAGACCCTTCCACTTGCTATACAATATGAACCAAGATCTTCTTTGTAGGAAAGCGATGAATAATTCATCCCATTCCCAGCTCGTTTGAAAGTCAATAGGAATCATTGAAGATGAGTATCACTTCGAACTCCGGCGTTTGATGATACCTCTAACACGTGGGTTGCATGTTAGTCAGAGCAAGCCTGCATTCATACAACCACAAATAGATATATACTTACAACTATTGTAACAGGTAGAATATCCAAGGTTATTTCAGTAATCAAGATCCACCAATTTTTTGGTACTCAATCAAGGTTTTGGTGCGTCAGCTGTGGATGAATTAGAAAACGAAGTGGATAATTTTCAAGATGTTATGATTGGATCGAACCAGAATAATTGCACGATCTGCTTAACCTTTTGGCTGAATGCCTCATGTAACTGAGAATGCGCAGTTGGGCATTGTATTCAGTGCACGATCTAAACTCTCTTGGTAGTTTGGATCGTTTCGGAAATCTTCAATTTTTATTAAAGTAACTAAGGTGAAATTGGATAGGTAAGTATAAAATTAAGTTTTCAAAGAACTCCGACTGGTTGCTCGTTGACAATTAATTCAGAAACAATCGAGTAGGAGCTAATGGATGTCTAACAACTTTGGAGTCAGATTGAAATGTGGACCGTTACCTCAAATTTATCGAGTTCGGTTAGCTAACATCATTGAAGGGAACGGGACAAAGAGAAGTTTTGGAAACGGGAGAAGATATATCGGCTATCTGAAACCCGTTGAATCGGAACAGCGTGCGCAACACACGGAGAGGTCTATTTGATTTGTAGGGCCTTTTGACAGGGTGGAATTAAGCAGCTATTAATCGAAACTCCTGTCGTAACAGAGGGAGAATCCGGCGGCAATGGGAATGCAACCTTGATGGGGAAGATAGTTAGAAGTTACGCCTCCCAATACCTTTGATAAAGCTCATTTTGCCCCCACCCCACTCCTCCCAATGATTGACCGCTTCGACGTGTTTACTGTTACAGGTTCGTAGATAATTCTACGTGATCAAATACCGCTTGTACGGGTCCAGTTTGCATTCGATCTTGATGACATCTTCAAGAAATAACCGGTTAAGCAGAATGAACTAACGATCCTCACCACTCACGAATTTTCACTGGGAAAGCGGACACATAAAAATCATGTTGCGGCACCTGGCCAAAACTTCACAAGCAAACAGGGAAAAACATATAGCACCTTACACAGGTAATATAGATAAGATTGAAAACATTTTATTAATTCCCTGTCACCCCACGATTTGTATGCAAAGTTTATTACTACGGCAACAATAGTTTTTAAACGCTGCATGATACAACACGTTTATTATGAAACAGGCTTGTTATTTTGTATCAGATAGCCCTTTTACGTAAATCACTGAGCTATCAGCACTTCGCGCCTCCACATCTTGTATTTGCATTCAAGGAAATAATAAGTACTTCATCGTCTGTTGCCAAGTGGCTTAGCAATGACCTTCAGCTTGAGCGTCCACTCATCCGATTTCCATTACCTGAAGACGAGTTTCTCCTAATGGAGAGCGAACGGATGATGTATAGCAACTCAAGTGGTCTCATTCAATTCACGGAACTAATTTTTACCTGAATCAAACAAAAAACTCTCTTACCCTTCTTGTAAGAGGTAAACATCAAAAGTTTTTGACATTTCGATTTTTTGATAGTTTGATCCTTAGTTATAATCAGGTTGCCAAGATTATTGGCACAACCCGGATGGATTTTGTAGCCAAATTTAGTAAAACTTGTTTCAGTGGTTTTGAAAAAAAAAACCGTCGGACAGCGGACGATCAAAAATGAAAATTTCTATTCTTTCTGAACAGTCAATAAGTTCATCTCGGAGTTCAATAGCTCCGAGGTCAATATGTTTGTGTTTCAACGCCAAAAAACATTTGAGTGATGAAACATTTCGTGTTGGGACTGTCTTTGTTATGACAAATTGAACTTCAGATCAATAAACATCCTCGCAAATAATTTTTCTGTAACTGTTAATTTATTTATTTAATTTTTGTTATGCACGAATGTCAGATCTGAGTGGTGATGTTGTCATTTGCGAATTCGGTAACGTGATTATAATAATTATGGTAATTATAACTTGACAATAGGTTCATTAGTAAGAATGACATTTTTTCTTCAGAGCTTCCAAAACCGTTGATAAAATGGACGGCATATTTTTTTGCCTTAGGATGGCTACATAACTTGCTACTCAGTTGTAGTGCGTTGGAAAACTAACGAGGGAGACAAATGGATCGCGAGTTGCTTCAGAGTGTTCGATAAAGCAATCCAACAAGCTTTCACGGACGCACTTCCGAACAGTTTCCCCATTCCGATGCTCCTCCACCCCACCATTTACCAGTTATAAAAAGGGAGGCTAAACAACGAGGATCGGAAAGATTTGATTCAGGACCCCTCACTTGCTGGTTCAGCAGGGGGATCGTATTGTTTGGATGGTCCTCCAGATCCCAAGGCGCCCACTCCCTCTCTCGTTGTCTCCCAAGAAAGCATTCTGTGTGCTCAGTGAAATGACGGCCCTTCAACAGTCTCTTTGACATGAGACTCTGCGCAGTTTACCTCCCCCACCGCTTCCGTTTCAGCCCAGAAATCTATTTCCAGTCGCCTTCCTTTTCCAGCTAACCCGGTTTTCTTGGGATCGTCATCTCCCTCGCTCTCTACTTCCTTGCAAATGTTTATCGAGCTATCGAAGGTGGGTTTTCTACGTTTCCGAAGGGGTCGAGAACGACCCATCTGCAGCCCTTGAAGGGATGAAACCTATTACAAGAAACTCTATTTACCAGAAGCCATCAGTTGGGAATGGAATGATCCATGAATGATCATTTGAGCGAATAAGGAATCTAACCGACATTCAAATTTGCATATAAAATATGTTTTCATCTCAAACTTTCTGGAGATTTCCAACATCTAAGTCAATTCAAGTTAGAAAAAAAACATTATGTTCTAGAAGGGCTTTAGTTTTTCCAAAGATGTTGTTCATGTTCTGCATTCACCTTTCAGTTATTCTCATTATCTACCTGGATCTGAGAAGGAGATTAGCTTTCATATATCAAATATAATATTTAATATTATATAAATTAACTTTATTGAATATGAAGTCAGCTTTTTGCCCAACCATATACTGTTTACGAAATTACGAAATCGCCTACACGGTCTATGTTCTGATGTTCTTTTCCCCGCAACCAATGGTCTCTAGCAAACTGCAACGGCGTGTGTTACATGGAAAATGAACGCGAGCGAGCTGACGACCAACGCTACCAGTTAGCGCTATCAAACAAAACAATTCTTCAGAAGTACCTTACGCAACAGCACGGCATCGCTTTGTCGCTGCAAATGCTCGTGTCGTGTGGCTTGATTTCCAAATTGGTTTGATTTTTGTCGCGCAATCGCGTCAACATTTTTGAACATTTTGTAAGTTAACCTGCTTCTATTGAGATTATATATCGTTCTTTGTTGATACTTCCTTTTTGGTGAATTATTGTCATTGTACTTTTTTACAATGATGATTTCAATGATTTCCAATTGAATGATGTTCAAAACATACAAGTAAGTACGATTTCAAAGTTTTCGATAAAATAAAAGAGAAATGTTTCCATTTTCTGAAATATAAATAATTTCTTACTTTGATCTATATATGAGTTCATGATGGTATTTTTCTCTATAGTAATGTACGTAGCGGTACAGGTACAAGAATTTTTTATGAATCAGTTATAGGCATAGGTTTCCTGTTGAGAGAAGAGGGCAGTTTTGTTATGTTTATTATGAATCATCATTATGTAATCCTATTATGGATTATTATTATTCTTGTTATACTCGTACAATCTCTGGTTTATTAGAAGCATACACCTATTGAATTACCTGAGCTTGAGAATCAGCCGTTCTTCAACAGAAATCAGTCGATAGAAATTTGTTGATGTTTAGCGTGAGAATGTTTTTATTCTATTCCGTGAACGATGTAAACAGAAGTTGATATTGTCATTCTAGAATAAGAAAGAAATAACTCTTCATTTTGACGGAGTTTGTGATACAAATGGTGAAACACCCCTAGTTATCTTCGGGTTCTTTCAATTTATTTGCATATATGGCAAAAATCAAAAGAAGTAAACCTTATAGTGAGTAATACCTACTTTGTAGTGTTCGATATAGTTGACAATACGCAAAAATTAACTTGGAAGTTTCTAAAATTCTTCAATGGTCATCGAGATTAAAAACTAAAATTAGTATATAATTCAGCTATATAACAAAATAAGACTGCCAAATGTGTTTTCCTTCTGGGTCTGAAAGAATGTTTAACCTTGCTGATTTTCAAATGATACTGGCGCACTTGATTTGTGAAATTCAACTGTCTCCACCACAAGATGGGAAAATTTCATTCATCTCGCTGACATGTCAAGGAAAACTAGAAATACGTTGATAAAAATGAATTAATCTACATTTTAAAACCGAGTTTTACTACTGCGCTAGAACGTTGCGGAGAATAATAGTTCGGGAGGGTTGGTTTCATATTCAAAACACAGACGATAGTAGCCACAAACTGATGAAAATAGGAGGAGCAGGGATATTTTACGATATCATTCTCCCTTCGGGCAACGGAGCGAAAACAAAAACGTATGGACTCCATCTAGCTTTATTGAAGGGCCAAACACTACGGTTCTGAACTATGCAGCTCCTACTCCATGATCATAACTTCAACTTCCAGACGACAACTTTTTTGTTCATAATTTTGTTATATGTCTTAGCATACCGTTATTGGGAGTAATTAGGGGGATCCCTAAAAACAAAAAATGTGGGCTACTTGAGAGATTTATTGTCACCGACTATAGTTTTTTAGTTTACCGACGAATGTAAACATAAGTAACAAAATATAGTTTGTTGAAGTGGGACTGGAATGCTTAATGAGTAGCTCTAGCGTTTATCTATCAAGGGATGTAGAGGTGATGAATGGCAGCAAAGGTTGGAGCCATTAGCTTGCAACGCCCAGAGAATACCCAGGGAGCTGAAATATTAGTAATAAAACACCGAAGGCAGCGATTTTTAGAATCTGGAGAGACTGACTGAGGGATATCCATATCCATGATACGGGGATATCAAAAAGTCAGAATAGATATCAAAGCTGCACCTTTACAAAAACCTCGAAAAACCTCGAATGGTACTCAGTTCCCACCATGCGGAAGATGATAGATTTATATGGGCGGCATTCCTGATACAAGGGTCTCGAGTGATTAGGAAGTGGGTTCGGTTGAGGGAGGGGACGGAGAGTTGGTTTTCTAACACCCTTTCTTTCTCCCAGATGTTGAGGTGAGTGTGTTATTTTTATACTGTACACGAACGGCAGGGAAATAAGAGATGACCCAGATCGGAGCTAGTATTGACTCCCTTTGAAGATATTCTGAGCACTGCTGAAACTACATAGCTCAATCATTGCGTACTTCCCTTGTCGAAAACTACTCGTTCCTTCACCTCGCAGGTAGAACATTGAATTCTCCATCAGCTGTTACCATAAGAAGTGCCTACGTACTTCATCACTTGTACAGTCTAAACTAAGAAGAAGGGATGACAGAGCCGTATTGGTACAGGTAACCTTTGGAGCTTTTGCCAATCATCACCGCCCAATTGCGCGCAATAACATATTATGCCCTCCACGTACATCTGTATGAAGGAAATTTCTGGAGATTTCCATTGGTGGAATAATTGCTTCTCTCACGTATGGGATTTTCAAATTTTTTCAAAATATCATAAATCTGAAATTCATTTAATCATTTCCTATGTTTAGGAAGGGTCTAAATAGTGACAATGAACCAGGGTACGTATTTTTATACATACTGCGGAAGCCTGGACTTTGGGGTACGCCCTCCAATCTAGCCTCGATTGGCAGGATTTTCTTTAGATAATTCCAAAACTAAGCCTAAACCTATAAATGATGTGAAATTACATACTTAAATTGAAAGTTGAGGCTTGATTGTACAATGAAGCTATTTGATTTTTGTGATAATAAAAGCCTAATGGTGCTTTCCTGGACAAACCGGGGGAAAAAATAGATACATTTAATTCTCACAACAGGTGATATTACTAGAGCATTTTGAAGGTAGCAGTTTGAAACAAATACCTCTAAAATACTCAAGCTTGACACATTCTCCTATAGAATAGAAATCTGCAATCCGTTTGACGAATCATCTCGCAAATTAATTCATCAACGTTCGTTCCGAGCTTGATTGATTACTCAGAGAGAGTCACGGTGAAATCAAAACAACAAAGGCATATTTTTTGTTCGTTACCGCTCGTAACGAATGATTCGAGTTCCCCAACCGTCGTCAATCATTCATTTCGGCAGTTTTACATCGGGGCGACGAGATTGATTTTCCGAGGGCGGAATTAGTTTTGGAATTCGATTTCGCGTCATTGGCAAGAACGTGGAATTAAGTTTTCGGGCTGATCCGGGTGAATAAATTGGGTTCTCGTCCATCAAACTGATACCGATGAGTCGGACAGCGAGCACTACATACAATTACGAAGGTATACAAGTCAAGAGTGATGAATGGTATTCACCCACGGATAAGGATCGCAGCTAACGAGTATTGTTGTAACTGCCGTTGCATTCCCTTGGTGAATATGCCATTATACAGTCCACCCCGCGAATAATGAGCCTTGACGGCGCGTTAATGTTTATTTAACGATTATTCAAAATGTGGATGAATATTATGGGCAAAAGAGGTGATGATCTCGCTATGAGAGAAAGCGGTAGGAGTGTTGACTGTGTCCAAATACTTAGAATGAAATTTACATTCATTGAATGACGTGCCCAAATATAGAAGCTTTATAGCTTCTGCAAATGATGTGGGTATTCAGTAAAAACATTTGACAATTAGTAAGTCGTAAAGAATATAATAACTACATCAAATTAAATTTTTTCAGATAATAAAAAGTATAGGGTGAAAGCACCAATTGTTGATACTAAGCCAAATGTTGACACTTCAATTTCAAAATGTAAAAATAAGGCACCACCAATGAGACAACTATTCAACTATTACAAGTTTGGCGAGATGATTTGCTGATTGCGGATTTCTATTCTTTACGAAAATGTATCAAGCTTGATTATGTGAGAGGTATTTGTTTAAAATGGCTTCTTTCAAAATGCTCAAGTAATATGATCTGCTGTGAGTATTAATTGTATCTTTCAATTTTTTTCGTTTTGTTCAGAAAAGTACCAGTAGGCTTTTGTTATCACCGGAGTCTCACAGCTGTAGTCATAGTACAATCAACCCTCATCTTTCAATTTAAGTAGGTAATTTCACATCATGTATGGAAAATCTAAATACTTACTGTTAAGAGCAATTTTTTCATCAATGGACTCCCCCAATAATGTGCTTCATACCGATGTATGTAGAGAGCGTAATAAGTTATTTGTGCACAATTGGCATGAATGGCAAACGCTAAAGATACCAGCTTTACCACAACGGCTCTGACATCCCTTCTTAGCTTAGACTGCACAAGTGATGACCCTTGTATCAGGAATACCGCCTGTATAAATGAATCTATCTTTCACATGGGAACTAAGTACCATTCGAGGTTTTTGTAAAGGCGCTGCTTTGATATCTATTCCAACTTTTTGATATCCTGCCAACTGCGGTCCCCGTATCATGGATATGGACAGTCAATCTCTCTAGTTTCTAAAAATCGCTGCCTTCGGTGTTTTATTTGGAATATTTCAGCTTCCTGGGTATTCCCTGGGCGTTGCAGTAAAAGAGAGGGTGTGATAAAACCAGCTTCCCGTCCCCTCCATTTCCATTACGAAGGCGCGTGAATTTGAAAGAGGAGAGAAAAAAATGAAAGGTTTTTCCCCACTCGTAGAGGCGGTCAGTTGGATCCGAAGTGAGATTTAACGGAGGCGTGCGCCTGACATGTAGACCACTTGACCGAGTGCACTGCATGTCACTGTCATGTTTGATAATGTGGCGAGGGCCGCTCTTCGTTGACACTCCATGCTCGATATTCCAACCGCGGCGCCTGCTCTCGCCACCGCAACACCGCACCAGCTTGTTGCGACTCGTGTTCGGAGTGAGGAATTGAATGACCACGCCAGTCATGATAATGGGTGACATCTGACTTACAAAGCACAATATTACGGTACGTTCTTGCTTCACAGTTTGATTCAAAGTTGAGTCTGTCTCATCGTCGCTGTCGGTATATTAGTCCCCAAAACTGAGCAATAAATTGTATACAAATAAAGAGACCATTACCTCAACACTAACTACTATAGAAAATTGAGCTTCTAATATTACAAATTGCTTGACTCTAGGTTTTCGTTCCTTTACTGTTAATAATCGATTTGGCGTTGTAACTCTTCTACTTTTTTTGTAAATGAAACATGCTTCTTCTACGAACTTTGTTTTTTCTTCTAATTATAGTTTAACCTAGGACATTTTTTATTTTCACTTGGGAAGAGGAATAAAGGGGGCAATAGACATCCATTGAAGAGCTGCTTATACTTCCAATTTCTTCATTCTTTTTTGTCCAATTAAGAGTTTGGTCTAGTTTTTAAAAATGTTCGTAAGTTTGATCATTTGAAAGCTGGATATAGGAGCTCCATCTGTAAAGAATGCGTCACTTTCTGTGCGTTTTGTTACCAACATACAGCATTTAAGCCGACCACTCGGCCCTTGGCCTGCGATAAATGAGTAAACACAAAAATAAGTTTTAGGAGCATTGCTTGTTCTAAATCTTCTAATGTTGTGTTCTGACGGTGATGAAAGCTATCGGAGCTAGCACGCACAGTATCCAGTTCCAACAAAAGTAAATTTAGATGAGGGTGACATCATTTACCATTCTTCTTCACTGAGTAAAGCTCGGTCTTCGAGTCCTTATTCTAGTTTGAGTTGAATTCTCAACCACCTACCCCACCACCTGGTGCAAGATACCATTGATTTTCTGGAAGATGTAACGGGGCCCCTTCCAAAAGTCACCATTGAAATAGCTGAACTTTAATCCTTCCCAAATAAACATCCTTGACGGCGCTTTTATTCCGGTGAAGGGCATTAGAAGAAAGTCCTCATCTAGATAACTCACAGGCTCCCATTACTCCACCCGAAGAGGGGCTAATTACATTGTGAAAAGAATTCACCCCTCCGTTTTTCTCTCTAGTTTAAGAAGTTCCGAGATTCCCCGGAGAATTTGTTTTTCCTTTTTTTTAATTAGGACCCCAAGGTTTTTTTCCCCGCCGAGGGATTTTTTCTGGTTCCGTGCTTCGTTTCCATTTTCCACCAAAGAAGTATCCTGAATGACCTCATCTAATACGAAATTATTTTCAAGATAAAAAGAACCTTTAATGGTAAAGCAGGTAGAAAGACAGATACGTTTCGAGTTCGTGGCTCCAATTTCGGGAAGTGCCTTCCGAGCACTAATTGTCGAGAAAATGTTCAGCAGAATCTCGATAATTTGATTTCAAAGGAAGGAAGGAAAGTATGAATTAAGTTTTCAACCCAATAATTCTTTTCAAAATCAACCCGAAAGAAATTTTGAAAGCTTTTACTGTCATGTGGAAAATAATTTCAAAATGGCTTTATCAGTTTTCGAATTCCAAGGGAATTCCACGAAAAAAAAAATAATAATGTAAATACTCAATTTAATCTTAGATTTTAGGTAATATGCCTTGGTAACTTCAAGTCAGGTGTCTCCAACCTATGGCCCGCGGGCCACAAAGGCCGGCCATAAAGGCCGGCCGAGCATTTTCATCTTTGAACTTCTGAGAGTAAAAAACAGCATTTCGGAATAGGGTCTTGATTTTAAAGGTTTGAAAGGTGTTGTCTCTGATGGAGGAAGTAACATGTGCGGGTCGAAAACTTCAAGGAACGAACACGCTGATTTCTGATTTATAATCCCATGTCAAAGCTTTCAAAATTAAACTGGCTCTTTTCGAAACGCATACAGTAATAGAAAACCCGGTCCATTCTTCAACCTATAGCAACCTTAAATCCGAAAATGAAGAAGAGTTTGCGAGTGAATTTACGGTAAACTTATCAGGTGACGGCGAGACCAGTTTGAGATCGGTTTTCAAGATTTTGGGGAGCCATCTTCGAACATTGGGATTTTTCAAAACTCTCTCACTACAACAGTTGAAGACTCTTGGTCTTCAACTGGAAGTACTTTAACCGCAATCCAATGAAATCTAAAAAGACAGCTTCTAGGATAAAAATATCAAGAAATTCTACTTAGCGCTCCCAGAATAAGCTTTTCTACACCTACGAGACTTAAAAAGCCCAATGCTCTCGCTCTACATTTTAATCTATTTGTGGGAACAAACCTATTCGAGGATGAAGTTCACCAAATCTAAATATACGGCCAACCTAAGTGTAGAACCGAGTTTGTTGACAAGAGCCAGAATTAATAAATAAATTTGAGCCAGATTATGTAAAAAATTTGAGCAATAAACGACCAATTGAATGGTTATAGTGTAGTTCGTTTTCCCAACTTCTTCATTCTTAATCCGAAGAAGGTTTCAGCCGTTTCCTTGGCAATGTCATACTTACCATCACTCTTAGTATAATACACTCTTACCTTAATGCCGGAATCCCATTGATGCAATAGCAGAAAAGATACAGAGGATATCTTCGATGTTTCTGCCTCTTCACCGCAGAGCCGGCATTCTATTGTCTTGGTCTTATCCATATTGTTATTGTCAAGTTATCCATATTGTTAGTCTTAAGAAAGAGTGGCCAATGAGGAGACAAAATAACATCCAAGTATCCGCATTCTTCGGGTGGGTAGGAACCGCTTGGAATTACTCTGCTCATGAGTGCATCAATTAACAACGAGGAAAGTGATAGCCTTGGTAAAAAAGATCTACCTCGTTGTCTTTTATTCCCTTACCAACCGGTACCCTCAGCAATGTCAGTCTGTTGGTCCGATCCGTACCCTTGAGAGAGCTGAGGCAACACCAGTTCACACCATCAAAGTTTATAGATAAGACAGAGTAGACTTTAGTGCTATCTGATGGTATGAAGATTCTCACAGCTTTGAGTTGTTTTCTGGCAATCTCATGTGCACAAAACAATTTCATGGAATTCTGCCTGATAAATATGGTCACTTGCCCAAGAGGCAGGAAATTCGGGCCCTTGACCCCCCAACCCGGTTTATCATCCATCGCGGACCACAATAATAGGCCTGGCTCAAGTGGAGATTGGCCGTATCACCACGAAGGGTGGGTCAATATCTTTTACGACTATAATAGTAGATACAATTCTTATTCCTATTTAAATTTCAAGTAGTTAGTCGTTCTGCATAACAATATCGAACCAAAACAATGGAGAGATAAATATTTAAGTAACTTGCATTTTTGTTGATGTGAGTTAAGCTAAACTTCACAGAATATTTGCCATAAAAGCGAAACTAACTAAGTGAATCATTAGAAAAGTTTTCTTCGTTACATAACCCTCCTATATATGTCTGTTCATAGTTAGCTATAACACGAAATATACGGTAAACCGTATGAATTTAACTGGATTGACCACAGAGGTAAACAACTAAATCCCAAAAGTATATTAAAAAATAAACGATGTGGTTAGTCCGTCCATGGGTTAAAAAAAACTTTTCTTTGTCAATTACAACAATCCCATTTAAAAAATAATAAACTGAAACTCTACCACAAATAATACGATGCAAAATAGTGCAAATATATCACGCGGACCTTCCAGTGAGGTAGGTCCACTAAGGGAACCTTCCACTACTGACCTAACATTAATGAAACCCAGTACCAATGCAGTAATGCACCTACATAATACGTTTGCCAACCCTGTCATTCTTAGAGAAATAGTCCTTTTCTTTCAACGTCGAACGGGTAAACAACATCGTAACTAAGGAAAAGCAGTGAAGAGAGAGTTCACATCGATTCCCGGCCAAAAATAAGTTGCTGTAAAGGAATGGACGCCACACCTTTCACTGCTGTAAAACAAGTTTTATAGTCTGGCATTGTAATTCACATATTTTGAGAATAACATACGGATGTATGGTAAATGTATCATAAATGTTGCTCATACCAAGTTAGTTAGGTTCAGAAAATCGCAAATGTATAGTCACAACTATGAATCTGTATTAGAAAGAATAATGGTCCACCCATAGGTGCTTGAAACCATTGGTAGCACTGGATCACTCCCTTCTCCCTCGAACATGTCGTATGGTATTTCACAAGGCCAGAGAAAAATTAACTACTTCAATGTAAACGAGTTGATCGTCTAAATACCATTAGTTTGAAATATCCCTCTTCTCCAGCTTAGTGAACTGATTAGCTTTGTCCTACTCCAATTTTAATCCAAATATAAATGTTTGGTAAGGATGTCACACTCTGCCGCACTGAGGGGTTTCGTGGTTGTCAATAGCAGCTCCGCAGGAACAATAGCAAGTTTGCATAATCAAACATGGGAATCAAGACGGGCTGAATCAAAACCGCTTTTACGTGATCAGCGAATCCACGTGTCAACGTTATTAGGTGTCGCCCTCATACACTCCTTCCTCATAGGCAATCTCCAAGTAATTATGCCACGCTGTAATATGACTTCCACAACAAATATTTCCCATTTGTTCGAAGGCATTAGGTTCTCCATAGTTACAAAACGAGATCAAGTTGAGGTGTGTCATTGCGGTGTATTCGCACGAGATTTAAATCTATGACTAATGTACCTAGTACGGACGTGAAATTAGTGCATTCCACGAATGGTTGAAATTTATCCATATACACAGGTCTGAGAGAATTAGCGACGATGCTTATGGAATGAGGTTACAGACAGCCAAGCGAGCTTTTAGAGAGTCTTCAAAAAAGCAAATGAGAGATCAGTAGATTCTTCATCCTGAATACAAGAATTTTGCAACTTTTGATTCGTGGAAGCACACATCAGCTACCTGTTGACGAACTGCTTGAAGACGTTGAACGACTGACAAAAATTCTTGAAATGCACAGTTACAACTCAGTGGTATGACGGTATGGTGAGAATTGTGGAAAAGATCTCATATTAGTTGAAATCGAGATACTGCTTCAGGTGTGGGAGCAGAGGTTCCAATACAACTAAGAATGGCCTGTGGAAATTGTGAAATTTCTTGAAGACTTCAAATCACTGGGGTCGGAGTTGCTTTCTTAATGTTCAACGTAGGCTGGTCATCCGTAAACTCGATCGTAGTTATGCAGCCAGAAATATTTCAGGTCAAATATAAGTCAGACTATTGCGGCATGGTTTAACTGCTAACGTTTAGCTACCAAAAATGAATTATTTTGATGTTGACGTGAAAAATTCTCGGTTGTTCGTATTAAATAAGGAATTATCTTTTTTTTTTATTATATCATTAAAAAACTCCGTTTCCTCGAACACTGAAAAGATGTCAAATGATGATATTCCCCCCGATTAAATCACTTCTGCCGAGCTAATCGTCCTGTGGCCCCGGGATTCGTCAAATTTCATGTCTTCCATTACATCCCATAATGATCGGCTGTTGACGGAAAGGAACAGGATACCGCCGTTCTTCCCCTTCAACGGGATTGGGAGATATCTGCGGTTACGTCACCTAACAAGGTATATTGGAGGAAACTGAAAGGGTTCAGATAGCACAACCAATTTCCTTGAGAGTTCTCCCGGCAGACTTTCTTTCTCAACGTGAGATTGTTATTCAATTTGTGAGCCTGGGGACATATATATCCGCCAAAGGAAGAAGTCTTGGTAAGTGGCGTGATGATGAAAGAGTTTATATTCTTTTTCCTCTAACTCTTAGTCCCTGCTATCACGTACAATGACTCCTATGAAGAGGACCATATTTGAGTCAGTACTTTCAATGAAAAACCCTTTGCAATCCATCAACAAAAAAGTTAGACTTCCCAATAGATTTGAATCAAATTCAAGGCCCTTAGAGCTCGATAATCCCATAAAAATAAATCCGCCCGTCCTCTGAAGCTTTTCTCTGGAACTACTTATTAGTATTAAAGAAAAAAAGCAAATGTTGGCACTATAAATCGGACCATACATCGGGAATGGTTTGAGCTACAGACCTGGGGACGTTCTTCAAAAAAGTCCAAATTTAGGCCGCCTTGACTTTTTTTGAGGTTTTTGGGGATTTTACAAAACTTTGACAACCCTTGAAGGGCACTAAATTAAGTGAGAGAGCTGGCTAAATAATTGGGGCGTTGTCGGACCAACATGGATTTTTTCTGAAAATTTCAGATTTTTTGCTCCAGCTGTTTGGGAGAAATCGTGCGTACTGCGTACGGTGGACGGACGGGAAAATTGTTATTGCAGATTTGGATTCTACACCCTTTAATTTTAAAGTTGGCTGATTTTAATGTTTATATTTTCACGGGATGAATGATATCGCCCGAATCGTAAGTTTGCACCCTCATTTTTAAAATAATCAGTATTTCAAAAGCTGATGAACAAAATGTGGATTTTTTTTATTGTTCCTAATAGACATTTTTTTCTAGAGGGGGGAGAAATTACGATGGTTGCAGTAAATTTTGTTCACTTCACATGAAGAGATATTTTCGGACCATTTTATTCTGTAAAACGAGAGGCGCCGTTCAGAGTATGGACCTTCATTTCAAAACTATTGGCATTTCCTAGCTCTTGTTTGTTACAGTTAGGAAGCGGGAGTGGTCTCATGGTATGAGCTTGAGCAGATATTAAACTCATTCATCAATAAAGTTAATTTATACTCAATTATGAACACAATTTATTGACTTTGGAGTACCACCTTCAACTGAGCTAATCAGTAATTTAAAAACAAATAATTTGACATGAGACATGAAGTAATCAAAATATCCTACGATAGCTGGAAAAAATGTAAATAATATTTCATTTTGCAATAACAAGGTTGACTACGTAGGGAGGTTCAGTTTTCTGTTCTTTGGTGTAGCTTCGGCATAAAAGGTTCGAATGCCACTTTCTTTTGAGGCGTCGCGATGATCTTGTTGGACGGAGGTCTTCGAGAATCCCTCTCACCAAGTTGCTGGAATGGTTTGAAATCAGAGTGGCAAGCTGTGTGGGCGAAATTTGCATCATACCAGGAACCCATGGAGATCCAGGTCATCGTGGCAGGAAGTCATTTCTGACATACCATTCTTCCATGGATGGTAAATTCTTAAGAGCTCCGGAGTCCTCGATTTATTCCCTGGGAATAGCTTCAAAATTCACTTTTCTTCGTCTATTACCAACATTTTGGATATTTTAATACAGTGTGCAACAATAATCTATACGATAGTGTATTTTAGAAGAAAGTCAGCATGATTTTATTTTTTATTCAAGGTAAACAGAGGTTGATACTGAGGTATTTAAGTTAATGATGATGCTTGGTTTACTCTGAAGCGGCAAAAGGTACCACTGGAATCGCATGTATTGAGTCTAGAGGTACTTCATCACTGATACATCGTCAGTCAAACACGGTTTTACTGGGGAGGGGGGGGGGCATGGTATTGTTTCCCACATGTTATAATACACAATGGCTGGCTGTGGTGGAAGTTTTTTGTTCAAAAGCGTTTCATGACTTGCAGTAATTTTTTCATGACTCCCCACTGTCTATTGAAGAAGGTACACATGCGAGGTCGGTACTCTCTCAGCAATATGAGCACAGCTATAAAGGAACGTTCGGAGATTGCTCAGTTCATTGTTGGGAAAAGTCAAGAAATAGAAACCTTAGAACCCTTCACACACATCAGAGCAACTTCCAGTACCTTCGAGAGCCAGAAGACGTCTTTCGTGTGTGAACACACGTGCCAAGTATAGCTTTCTAGTGCTTCCGGGGACGCTCTTACTTCTTCGGAAAAGGACTTTTCGGTCAAAAGAGAAATAAAAAGGGCACTCTTTCGAGCAAAAGGTGGAAATTACTCGGTCGAGGAGACGTAAAAAAGAGAAAAGAAGAGCATATAGACGGAAGACAATGTCAGCGGTAATACGAAGGGCTACTAAGGCCCTTGGAGGGCTTTTGGTCCCTCTCGGCCCTTTTCTAAAGTTGCCTCATAAAGTACGGGGCTTCACAGGAATTAGAAGATGAAAAGCCAGCCCGCACAATGGACACCTCGCACTCTGCCTCCTCCCAAGCTCGCAACGTCGAGAATGAAACAATGCTGTCGTTCCCGCGGGACAACTACCCCGAGGGATGAAGATCTCGAAATTATTTCGCAGCTTAGCAATCTGTAGAATGCAATTCTATTGATCACGGCAATCAATAACTCGTTCCTTACAGTGGTAATTTATTGTTCACAAACTGGTTGGATCGTCAATTTTACACGACGAAGCATAAGTTGAAAAAATTGTAGCCAACATACCAGTAGGTCCACAAATACCCTATTACGTAGTATTTGTTTGTCGTACAAAGCAGTTGTTGATGGTTGTCTAGTGATCAGCAAACAAGAGTACGAAATTGGTGAAATCCGTGTACAACGCAGCACAAGTATATTGGTATAAAAGGGAACATCTATGACAACTTTATTGAGATGAAGTGAAGTCGTACCTGCTTATCCTAATGAAAATGTTATTTGTGGAGTATGCCAAGTACAGTAAACACGACGTACAGTATTCAGTATCCTCATTACACTGTCCTCATATCGGTCGTTAGCCGGGGTTGGTAAAAGCCTCCTTTAGCAGATTCATCATTCAAACAGACCAACATTCGGAACCATGGAACTTCGAACCGGAGCGCATCTAGTAGGCGTTTCGGATACAACATATTGCGAGCACTTTGCAATCGAAGAATCCATTAATCGTAAAATGATGGACTGCGAATTCTACGGCAGGGGACGGTGAATGGAGACCTGGACCGAATGGTCAAACTGTACTAACAGTACGGCGAACCCAAATAAAGCCAAAGGACTGCATTCATAAAATTCATTCATTGACTGCAAACTTTTTAACTCGCTCATTGTATAGATTGAAGCATAAAGACGATTTGATAGACCTTAACCAATCAGTATTCGCTAACCCCCGATATCAGACTTGTCAACTAAATGATTGTGATCTGTAGGGTCATACCTTTTGGGATTTTTTGAACATTGGAAAAACCATTTCGAGGCATCCCTAATATGTTCCAGATGTCTGAAGGGAAAAAATCATAATAAGCTCGAAAGCAAATTTCCATGGAAGTTACAAGCATGACAAGAACAACGTTATTAATCAATCGATTGTACCTCAAGTAATTATTGAATATCCGAACCACTTATTTTCATTTTCTGTCAAGTAAAATGTCACCTTCAACTCAAGTAAGCATCAAATGTAAACTTAAACAATATTTTTACTGCTTTACTACTGCTTAATAACCTGGTGCTACGCTGCATGACACTAGTCTTCTATTATGCGTTGTAAAAACGAGTTCTTGGGTTATAAGAGACTTGATGATGTATCCTTCGTACTCTGCATCAGTAGAACTGACGGAAAAGTTGGAGCGGTAGAAAGGTAATTCTCAAAGAGATGCCAGTCAATGTCATTGCGGATTAACGAAAACCCAGATTTGATAAACAGTTCAACAAATTCCTTCCTGCCATAACCAATCTCCGGAAATTTACGTAGCCGAATGCCAACACACTTTTCCGTCTATTCTCTCACACCGCCGTGGATATACTCGCGTATTGTGAGCTTCCCATTCGGATAGCTGGAAGGGCTTATTTAAGTGGGTGCCGCATTCTAAAGGTTGGTATGCTTTCAACATCGCTCATTCCCACCGTTCCAAGAATTTCTCGGCACAATTAGGCGGAGCGTCAGCACTGCTCTACACAAACGTTGACTCTCCGAAACAACAAATAAATCCGCTTGCCGGATCAAGAGTATGTGATATGGAATAATATTCGCTCATCACTAGTCCAGGAAACTAGGTAACAGAAACGATGACAGGACCGATGTGGGTGGTTCACAATGTCGATCAGAATCTATACAACAGACTGGGAAATACCGCGTGATCGACTGTTCATGGAATCATCAATGTTTCAATGAACTAATCCTTTCCCTCATAATTAATAGAATATTAAAAGGCTATAAATTATTACATGAAGAGTTATTATTCATGTGTCGGATAACCTCCTATATTGATAATTGGATGACAGATGGTACCATTAAAGAGAGTCGACATGCCGGATCATTATCTTTCAATTGGTGTTTTTTTAGCCAAAATTTTTTAAACTTTAACTCAATTTTTTTAAGAAATCTGCGGACCGTTCAGGAAGGTTGAATGCATGTTTTGTGTTATTCGCTTTTCTGAATTTCATAAACTTCGATTCATTCGTTTCAGAGAACAGCGTTGAACGGATAGTTAGATTAAACTAGGTGATGATTAGATTTTTGAATTAAAACTTGAATCAACAATTTTTGTGGGGATTGGACTTCTTTATCTTTTAAAAAGCTAAGTCATTTTCCGATCAGGAAGTGCGATCATAGGCCCAAATTTTCCTAAATTTCTTGCAATATTTTTGTTGAGTTATTTTGAAAAAAAATTATTTTGTTGGAAAAGATAATATTCTGCAAGTCAGAAAAGACTTTCAGAACCTCTTTTCTTTAAGTGTACATTTTCATCCTCGTCCGAACCAACTTTTTCTTTGAACATTGTCTCAAATCCCTATAACTCTTGGATGATCCAACACAGGTTACATGCTGGGCCCGAAATAGGATGCCGAAAAAAAGCTGATCATTCCAAACTCAAATGGTTCGGAAAGAATCCAATTTAGCGATACACATCTCACACACAATACCTCTTTTTATGAATACTCATGCTCCTGCCGTACCGAAGCAGGGAAGCTATGAAATTTGCTCTAAAGTGTATAGACACAAAATCGCTATACAACTACAGGGCCTTTTTACCCAAATAGCATAATCCCTAGCCCTGATCTCATTCAAACCGTAAGAAACTTTTGGACAACGCGCTGAGCCAAATGTTACAGACAAAAATTTCCGGATAACTCGTCCCTCCGGGCTAAGTCATATTCCTGTCCGAAAATGATCATATAGCGGAGGAAAAAATACTACCGCACTTTTTGGGTTGATTCCAATTTCATGGCCTCACTTTCGGGAAATAAAATAGATTCTCTTCAGCCGGGAAGGTTTTCATGTTACGTAAACAGTGGAATCAAAGTGACCCCCTAGAGGGAACTTGTTGAAGCCTCTGAGAACCAAAGGACCCGCCCGTTTAATAACTCCCAACCACCCCAGAGGCCCGTTGCCCTTTTTCACTTGCTCTTTTCAATTCAAACCGTCCCGAACCCACCATCGCTACGAACCACTCGTTCTCCGAAAACAAAACTTGTGAGTTGTGATAGCTAGTTGTCGGTTAAGGCTCACTCGTTTGATACAATGGGTTAGGGATTGGGTAGCGTCCGGTCGCCATGAATTACTCCACAGCAGTGAATGACGGATTAATCAGAGGAGGTCACATACCAAACGAGGCGTCCTAGATACAACAAGAGTACCGCCCACCTGATACCTCCTCTACAAGGGCTCATTCAATCGTGACGAAGTTGTGGAAACCCATTTCAATAAAAACGGAATAGGATAGAACGTCTATGTGTTTGACAATATGTAGAATTGCCAATGGGACAAACAGGAAATTTGTAGAATTTTCTCAGTTTTTCCTAAAGGGAGGTATGTTGGATGTCCTAGCAAAATTCGAAATTTATAGGAGTGATAGGTCAGAAAAATGTTTAAATGAGGTTATTCCTCAAACTATTTCACAATTATTGTGTTCATTCTTCCATAAGTTTGACTCCCCTCTCCATAATGTTACTGTTTGTGCCCCTTTCTCTTTGTAAGCCTTCGTTAGTCCTTCCCGCCCCTTTCACTTCCCTGAGCCAATAGGAATAAATCTCCTTTCACTTGGCCTACATAAGATGTGCTTTCTATGATGTACCTTCAGTTCATGTTTGTTACTGATGATGACCAAACCGTCGAAATCTATTCAACTGTGTAAGTCTGATGTACGTGGTAATATGTACAACGTTTTGTCTTACTATTTTTCTACTGATAGTACCTTCCTCCGAGCGATAATATGAAGCGACGAGGAACAGTATGACAGGTTTATTTCAGCTACAAGACCTGATATGGTCATTTCAGAGCAGGGTGAGATAAAGCGGACCTCCACAGCTATTCAGTTCAGATGGCAGCAGAAAAGCTCGAAGCCATGTTCAGGGCAATATGCATGGATAAAAGAAGATCTATGAAAATGGAGTCAGCCAGCGGTACTTTATTAACAGCGTATTTGCAAAACAGGACAGTTGAATAGCCTAGCTGGTGATTTCATAGAACAGGACTTTCTGAATTGATCCAGGAATAAGTTTTTGAACTTATTCCCTGTTAAAACCTTTTCAGCCTGTGCGGTTCCTTCGATTGTAAAATTCAGTGGCGATTCACTACATAAAAAATGTAGTGGCGAAACAAAAGCGGAAATTCACCTTAAAACGTCAGTTTTTAGTTCACCGGCCTGTAAAGAAGTTATACTGTTCAATTGATGAATAGGTGATTAAAACCCAGTGAAATTCTTGTACTCTAGACCCCACGAAAGATTATAGTTTTATTATGGTCATGTGTGTTGGAAGGCCATCTTACGCATCCCACGTTCATGTTATTAACATTCCTATCACAACATTGAGAATGGTATTCTTTTTCATTCAGGATAAACTAAAATCACTGAACAGTTTTCATTATTTTGAGGAATTTTCTCAGAAAATGAAGCTATAGCAAAGGCTCCTAAATTTTATAATAATATTGAGGATTTTAAAATATCTTTTGCATCTTTGCTGCAGCTGCAGTGAGGAACGTGGCTCAAATGATTGTCAATGTAAGCTGTCATTCTCCTGTTGCACTATGCTAGTCAACAGCCTTATTTGATTTGTGAAGGACTAGTATTGATCATTCCACACTAACTCAAAAGAGATATTGACTGATGTCATTGATTGATTGATGTTATTGACTCGGTCCCTGCCTTTTCATTGTACTCAGTTTCAAATAACAGTTTATTCCGTAGCCAGTAGCTCTGATATAAAAAACTAAGTCTAATACCAACGTGGGGAAAATATTTAGTTGAGATATTTTCTCTCCACTCAAAAAGTTGGACATTCTCGTACAATGCGAAGAGTGCTTGAGTAACGGACTAACAATCCAACGGAGGCGACAGAACTTTTTAGCGTCGCGCTCATTAGGGAGTTTTTGAATGAAAGATGGGAAAAGTTGTTTTGTAACAAAATGGATATAGAACGTTTAGCAGTTGCAGATGGTTTTTCTCATTACCACAGAGTGAATCTGACGTTAATTAGAGTTTGAAACTGGATGACATGAAATAATAAAATTCGTTAGTTTCTGTTTTGTTGATGTACAATATTTCATTCGAATAACTTCTTCATTTCAACACACATCAGGATGTAGGTAATATTTGTTTTTCATGTGCGCTTGGTTTTTCTCCGGTGTTTCGATGAATTTTAGTAGAAAATGTAGATATTGTTAATTTTCAGTTGGTAAATGACTAAGTATTCATCAATGTACTATTTTAACTTACCATTGAAATCAAGACATCGGTTCCGATTCGTTCCAAGAATTTATAAGTTGTAGTAGATGATGATGAAATAATAATCACTGAACAGTTTATGCAGGTATTCAATTTAGTGCGCATAATTTTGAAACTATTTTTGAAGGAATCAAGCGATTATATTCAATCCTCTATTCGACTTATTGATATGGTTAACGTTCACGATTCACTTGGTTAACACTTTTCAACACAGCGACAGCCGTCGCTTCTTCGTTCTTGCCATAGGATCTATTTTAACACATGGTAAATTTTATCATCGAAAACCCAGAGTAATAAACAAAATTGGTTTATTGCGGGTTCATGGTGACATTAACTGCCGTGAAAAACTTCCGGAATAACAGATCATCTTACCAGTTATAAATCACAGAAAATATAACTGGCACAGGAATTAGTTGCAACGACTCTAATATGTTCTTTTATCTATGGTTATATCGTAATTATGCATAATTATTAACTCATTATTTTGCATGCAATTTGCCATCCCATCTTTATTTGTGACACTCGACATACCTATTACAGAAAATACGATATTTGTGGAAGTAGGAACAGTGGTTTACCGTATCAGATATCTGGATTGGTGGGATTACGTTATAAGGAAGCGTATTTCGGAGCAGAAGCTTATTTTTCTAGCCATTAACCAATTAGCAGATCGCTGCGAGGGTCATTCGTAGATTTGGCCAATTTCCTAATCAGATGACGATTTCATGTTTCCGTTTTTGAAAGAAAGTTTACGTTTTTCGAACGAAAATATCATAAACATGAACTTAAAGAACCAACGTTTTGCCTGGGTACGAAGGTGTAAAATATCATCGCCTGGGATTAGAGGCGGCATCAAGAAATTCTTGAACAATCCGGAAGGAAAATCTACTAATTTAACGATCTTGGTTATTGTTGATAAATCTCTATGGACCACCTCATTTGTCTTGAATCGGACTAAAAATTTGGAGAGCAGCTTTGCTTTATCAGATGGTAAACGTTATATTTGATTATTGAGTTTGAGAGGGGTTGTACCCAGAGGTTCTTTTGTGATATCTTTGTATTTCTCCTTTGGAAACCATACTAAATATTCAAGAAAGTCACTGAATTCTTTTGATTTATATTCCACTAGCTGAGTGATATATTTAGTTTATGAGTTTGCCGTATCCAGCGCTAATTGAAGTGGTGGATAAAGGATGTTGTTTTAACCTGTTGTATGTCGATATCCGACCTTCTTCGTAACGAAACGAGGCGCTTAATGATCTGTAAGTAATCGATAACGTTCCAATTGATTAAAACTCCTCAGTACAGCAAAGGCCGACGAATTCCACACCTATTGATGATGTTAATAGCGGCGGTCAATAACGGACAATAGAAGCAATATCGGGGGTTACTGTGTTCCGAAGCCGTCCCATGAGGCGTGTTCGTTCAAACGGAGTCTTGAGAGAATTGCGGGCGCCGCAGAGGTCAACAAAGGGAAGTCGAGGCGACCGACGCCAACGCGTCTCACCGCTCACCCGGAAAACCCGAGAGCTCCCAACGTCGACATTTAATCGCCGACGGTCGGACACTTGCTCTTGATTGCGGTTTCCCTTGAAAGGGCTCGAGGCGTCCTCAGCTAGGGAGCCCCCCTCTCCTCCATCGATCGGCTTTCTGAGCAATTTGTAGCGGCTCTGTAGTAATTAACAGTTCAGGACACAATATCAAATACTGTCGGTTAACCGTGAAACATGGGAGAAGCTGCTGACTTCGAGGCCCTACAGTGCGATTCATTTCACGAATGGGCACCTTCTCACCCACCGGCTGTTAATTTCTTGGATGTTGGCTCCTCGCGGTTCACTGTGGGCTTTCTGGAAGGGAATTCCATTAATATTCATTCATCGCAGCATTTTCCACATAAATCACATTAGTAATTTGGTCGAATGGGTACATTAGTTATTGATCGTACAGAAATTAGATGTTGTCCAACACTTAGTAGGTTGACAAACCAAAACGATTCCAATGATGAGCCTTTGCTAAATTTGAAAAAAAATTCAACGCCAATTCAAAAGTTGCTCATTCACGATTGAAGATAAGTCAATTGATCAACAAAATTTAAAAAAAAACTGCAAATTATTACACAGAAATTTATTAATTCCACGTCCATTCGACGTAAAACAATATCCCGTGTACACTATACGAGTACAGGTCCGTGGGACATTACCTTTATAACTAGTCACCTCGCCCCCCCCCCCCCCATGTCGTTATTGCATTCGAGATGTAAATACTTGGGCTACCGACAGCCACATAAGTCCCTTTCAACGGTTCTGCCGCCCGGGTTCAGGCCGACCATTTTCATCTCCCGAAAATGAGGGGATTCAATAGTTGACCAATGAAAAAACATGTACCCACCCTCCTCCTCAAAAGTCGTTGGTTTACGTTTCAAGATGAGAAGAATTCAAAATGCGAATTTACATGAATTTTTCCGTCCGTCGTCCGAAGCTCTCCTCAGAAACTACTGGACCAGTTCACGAAATTCGGCTCCAAATCCATCATTTATTAAGGATCATTTTAAAGATTTAATCTATCAACAAATCAAAATCTCAAAAAAATTTTCTTTATAAGAGAACTTTTCTCTTTCTTTCTAAGAAAAAAAGAGGGCTTTTTTCAAACGGTGAGCGAAATGTGATCGCACAGCAACTCGAGTGGTCTCATTAATTTTTATCATAATCCAATGAAAAACTACCACACTCATACGTCGTAAGTTTATGAGATTCAGATTTGATTTGATTGCTTGATCTCTAATTATCTCTATCTATCTCCCTTGGGGTTGATCGATCCGATACTTCTATGTTGGATTTGCGAGCCAAATTTCCTAAACTTTGATTCAGTAATTTCGCAGAAAAGCTTCGGATGTCGGACTGCGTACGGTGGACGGACAGAGTTTTTTGTATTTGTTTTTGAAATCTACCTATCCTGAAACAAGAACCAATAATTTTTCTCATTTCTTATTTGACAATTCCTTCAATTGACGCTCCATGTTAATACACTATTTCCCCTCAACCGTAGGAGCACGCTGTGGAATGCTTTAATATCATCAAATGAAAGATTTGTATTTACATTTTTAAAAGTTAACAAATTTTCAATATACGATTGTTGAGAAGACAGCTTTGTGACGCGCTCAATTTGTGTCATATTCATTTATGTGCTGTATGAAAATGTGTGCTCTACTTTAGTATTCAGAAAAGAACATGGGAACAACATACATCATTTCCAACCCTCTTCGTGCGTTACTTTATTCTCCCACGAAAAAATGTATCCTTAAACATTTGGATTCCATTTATCACTTTTACTTTTCATAAGGTAGAGCATGAAACTATGCAGCAGTGATGTTGAGCTGTAGCTATGCAGAACCAACTTTTGAAGCTTGTCTCGGGCACAGGTTGCCATATTAATCTCCCCCGTTAACCTCGCTCGGAACGTTCTCCTACTGAGTAGTGAAAGAGGGAGGTGGAAGTTCGTCTCCGTGTTCACGTGCGCCCCACCTATTACGTGTAATCCTCAGGTATCTCTGGGTATCACGTGACTTGAAGCAGTCAGTTGCCAGGATATAACCACTTTCTAACTCACCATTCCTGTGCTAATCCTCATGTCAGCTCTAAAGATCTCTCAACGTATCTCCGGGCGGAGTTCAACGTTGAAAACAACAGTGCTACCCAACTTGAGATAAAATAACTCGAAGCTGTAATATTTGTTGTTGGAAAAGCGTTCGAAACATGTAAAGAAAATTCATCTTCTTCTTTGCTGACGTTTGATTAAGTAATTATAGTATTCGGGATATCTTACCTTTCCCTATCGATTTATTATTATCACAATTGAAATTCGTGATCGAACAAAAAAAGAAGAAGTTTTACCCCCTCAAAATTTATTGTATCTCGTTACATGAGGAAAACCCCGTAATTCAAAAATCACATATGAAGTCTAGTTTAGACTGCGTTTTAGTCATCAGTCCCGGTCTATTCTAAAGGGTGAAATCAAAAAGTTGTATCAAAATGTTGAAAACTTTCTAATAACATTAACGTTTCTATGTTTTCTGTTGATACACATCCCTTCTTGATCACGCTCAGACTGCTACGTGTTCATCCTTTTGCACTTCCCAAGGGCTGGAATTTTGACAGAAAAAAATGGCAGACCTACATCATACTGCGAATGGAAACGTCTTTGCACGTAGTAAAAACCGAATTTCGTGAGAATTAGGATATATGATTCCTACGAAATTTATTTTCAATTGTTCCTTTTGAAATCTAGTTATTCATTTTTTTATTTTTACAATATAAAGAATATACTATATCTAGCAAAATTACATTAATTCACTTGGTTTACTTTCGGTGGTTCATAGATCTACCTCCACAAAAGAGTTCACTACTGCTAGCAAATCGTAACGAGGTCCAAGGGTTAGGTCCTCTTCAGTCGTCGCACCGCATCGCTGTTGTCCAGGAGTGAAATGGCTTCGACATTGGTTGATTGTGGAGCCGATTTTCGTGATTCACAGCTCTGTATCTTATAACCTCGTCGATCATCCCAACCTTAAGATCGCGATGCAGATCATTTGTTCGGATATACCATGGGGCATTCACTATGCTAGATCCACTAGATTTTGACGTTGCTCATTTTGGTGCAGCCACCACAAAGGGACAGCATTAGGAATACATCGGTTCAATCACTTGCTCATATAGAAGTATTTTATTGTGGACTTGGAACTGCGAATTCCTTCCCCTAAGCCGATAGATTTTCTTGAATTTCAGGTTGATTTTTGCCTTCTTCTTCTTCCCGTGCTCTTTCCGTTTGAGCTTAGCGTCTAGTGTCATACCCAGATATTTGGCTGTATTACAGTACGGTACCTTTTGAGAGATAATTTCTATTGGGGTAGGATTCACTTTCCGGCAGGTAAAGTTTAAATGTGTAGATTGGGTTTCATTCAACTTTATTCGCCACCTTTTAGTCCACCGAAGAATTGTGTTCACTGAGTTTTGCAGCTTCGCACTGGCTTCCTCTGTGGTATTTCCTGTTGAAAATACCACAAAAGGAAGGAAATTGAAAACCTTTGTGACCGCGTTTGCTGGTTTTGGAAGGTCCATTCTGAACATTTGGAACTGGAGCGAATGTACTGCCCTGCGGTACCACTGCTGCTATTATCCTTAGCCCGGAGTATTCATCTTCATGTTTCACTCTGAAGTGCCCTTCTGAGAGATAGTGATTCATTATGTTATGCATTTCCGGAGAAGTGAAGCATAGATTGGTATTTTTATTTTATGTGTTTGGATATCAGTTTTCCATCCTTGGGTTTCAATGTCCTTGTCGATATTTATACTACATTATTGTTGGCATTTAGACATCAACTTGTGTTACGTAGGTACTATTCAACTTCTACAGTTTTAATGTTTAAGGAGTAATATTTTCTTAATAATGTAAATAGGCTTTATGGTTCCATGTAGTTGAGATAATGGAGAATGAAGATGCAGCGTAAAATGTGCAAATAAGCATCATGTTTGATAGAAACAATGTTTCTGCCACGGATGGACAAAATCTTAATCATGAATAAGATTAAGATTTTTAATCACAGGACTATTTTCCTATGAACATGAATAAGATTAAAATATTAATCACAGAAAAAGATAATGATTAAAATCACAACTACGGCGTATTAACTATAATTTCCTAAACACAGGAATTCGTGATTCATCACAGGAATTTATGATTAATCACAGGAATCTGGGACTAATCACAGAAATCTGAGATTGTTCGCTGAAATCTGTGAAAAATTACGGCAATTGGTGATAATTAATTGTAGGAGTCCGTGATTAATCTGGTTATATTATGAATTTTCACAGGTAAAATCTGAGCAGGTATGGTCGTGAAATATTTTGGAAAAAAGATATGTGGCTCTGACAATCAATAAAAACAATCGATTTGAAAACCTCGATGAAATATATCAACTTTTGAAATGATTGATTATTTCAGAAATGGTGATAAAAGCACTGGGGAAGCCTTCCTCCCTTGGGACCCCGATACCCTCCTCTTCCCCCCCTTCCTGTGATTAAGAAATTATTCTTAATCAAAACGCCTTGATTATGATTTTTACCATACTTCTTATCTGTGATTAAGATCTTAATCTTATTCTTATTCATAGGAAAATAGTCGAGTGATTAAAAATTTTAACTTCATTCGTGATTAAGATTTTGCCCGTCCCTGGTTATATACACTTCTGAAAAAGCTGAATGAAAAAATAACGAACACCCAATTTTAGAACGAGCACTTAATATCCTAGTTTTATCTAAGAATCGGAAAATCAGGAAGAATGTGGTTCCCGAAAAAAACCATACTGTGTGCAAAGATTTCATTTCCATAGACATTTTGATCTACTAGCAATGACACTCATAACAGACCATCTACAACCTATCGGGCATATTCCTAAAATTGTCGTCAAAAAAAAAATGAAACCTGTAGAAATGAAGCTCACAAATATACACAGCCACGTCACGAAAGTTTTCAGAGTGTCTAAAACACAAAATGAGAATGAAGCATTGGAGAGAAATATTGAAATCCCGAAAGTGGAAAAATTGCCTCCACTGGTGCCTTGCTCTGTTTCGAGATCTGGGCAACCAGGGGCTAGACCAACCCCTCCTTCAAGACCTGACGGTCCTGCGGGTCAGGTATAACCACTGCGCCGTCCTAATCACTATTGTTTCCAAGTCAATCTGTGGCAGTGTGGCAGCGAAAGCATTGGTTCCCCTCTTAAGAAACGAAACTACTTTTCACGCTAACGAAATTTCCATTCATTTTGATTTTGGGTTTCAGACCTTCTTGTACAGTTTTAGTTTCGCTTCAGTCCTTGTGTTTTGGATTTATAACAGAATTACTACTTCTTCATTGGATACTGCTAACAGATCAAATTCAAGATAATTGATAAATCACCTACACTCCAGTAATTCGTCTGAGAACATCAACAACTAATACATAAACCTGTGGGTACAATAGTTACAGTAGCAAACTATCGAGGGTCTGGGTACCACGGGGAACAACGTTCGGTTCTATATTCTGACGGAGTGACGATTAAGTGTTTCAAGAGAAACGCCTCCCAACCAATTTCGGCTGGTAATCGGTTTCATACACGTGGAGACTCGACCTAAACGTCCCTGATCATATTTTCTCGATGTCTAAAAACTCCAAAAAGAGACCGACAGTAAATTCAACCTATTTCAATGTTAGTATTGGTGTAGGCAAAGCATCTTAACGATTAATAACCGACACTTCCACTGCAGTTGAATAAAATAAAGTAGGTCATTGCTTAGAATCCGAATTCCATCTCACCAGAAATTGGGTCTGCTTCCAATTCCATTACATCGATAGGCTTCCGACGTTGTGTTTTCCTTGCCAGAGCGATCCCAATCTTAATTGACTCACTACCCACGCACAGGTGTAATTTTGTCACTGCCCCAGATAAGGGGTCTTCCACGTAGCGGAATCTTTTCGATGATTCGACTGCCGGTAACGTTCTGGATAAACTAAGTCATCGGAGTCTGTCACCAGCCATCCGAAGATCCCGGATAAAAGCGGACCTCCTTATCGGTTCAAAAGCTGCCCAATAAATCCTTAGAGCTAAAAGTCGTTGAGCTATCGTGTATATGGCGTAATCTTCTACCCTTTCCTCGCCGCTATTCTCATCCCCTCTAAACGCTCTTTCTTTTTGAGTCGGCCTCCTTTTCTTTTTTGTATTGACTTTGCCACAGTATCGACGAGTAAAAACCTCTTCCAAAAAAAAGAAAAAAAAGATATCTCTTCTGATAACCAGGTGCCTCTCCCTTTTTCGCTCCCCATCTTTCCGGAGAGTAATGCCCCTCCCTCAAGCAATGTTCTCTTCTTTTCAAGATCTCTTCTTCAATACGGGGCGCAACACAATCGATCGATCCGAAACCGTATCCGATTACAAAGACTTGGATATTCTTAATGCCATAGCTGTAAGGGCAACCATTCCCACCAGATATGTTTTCAGAAAAATGGAATCTCAGGTTTATTCGCTTTTCTGATAAGAAATACGGAATTATCACTTTCCGTTCCCAAGTGGTTTCACTCGGCACTCTTTTCTCCATTTTCTGTGCTTTCAATAGAGGCGCAATAAATCCCAAAAGTATTATGTGACGGAATGTTGTTTTGAAAAACGGCATGGTGGTAGGGATGGGGAACAATTTACCGATATTTTAAAAAATCGATTTTTATTGGTGAAAAACTCGATTTTTTTAATCGGTGCTCTTGGTGTCGATTTTTATGGTAATCGATTCTTTAATAATGATATTTTGAAAAATCGACGGATTTTTATTATTTTTACATCAGCTCAAAAGGAAGATGTATTTTTTGTTCTCCATCTTAAAATAAGAAATTGGAAACATCTGTACAGGTGAACGGGTATGGATAAATGGATAAATCCATGGAGGTAGGAACTTCCATTCAATTCATTTATGCATACGTGGATGAATCACAACGTGAAAGAATAAAGAAGGAATATTTCGATATTAATTCAGATTTTTTGACCTGATGTTTTTAAATAAATTTGTTTACCGGTACAAAAAATGTTGTTTTTTTTCTGGAAATGAGACACCTCTTTCACTTTCAATGTTTTCAAAACAATGAACAAAATACATAAACAAATTTAAAAAATGAAAAATCAATACTTTTGTTACGATTTTAATGTAAATCGATCTTTTGTATTCGATTTTGAATAGATTCAGAAAATCGATTTCGGACTGTCATAAATGAGGGTTCAGAGTCATAAAATGTATATGCTTCAACCATAGTTCTGAATACAGACGTTACACACCCGGATCTATCACGCAAATAGCGTGAGAATTTAAAATCTATTTCACAAAGAAATTTGTTTACAACCATGTAAGCACAAAACTCTTAATTGTATCCCAACTGGAAAGTTAACCATTTGATTGAAAGTTTCAAAAAAATTATGATTGTAATCTTCCGAACCCAAAATTCCTATCTTTTGTCTCCTAATCCATGAAATCATGTTTCGTCACGTTAAATTATTTTCATTTCCTTGACGTTATATGGATTGAAAATTAAGGTGAATCAAAGTTCGAAGCTAATTGCATTTCGAGTTGTAGAGCTTCCATTGAAAACCAGAATATCCAATTTTGACATACTCATCCCTCGTTCAGTGCAGCAGAGCAGACGTTTTAAGGTGTGTTCATTCCAAATCTGTAATATTCGTACGCAGTACAGGTCTGTAAAAAGTGACACTCTTCAGCCAGCCCGATGGCTTCCCTCGATGCTATTTTGCAAAAACAGGTCAAACAATTCTAGAAGATGAGAATCGGTTTCTGTGAAAATGCAGTCATAGCAAATAATCGCAATTTTTAACCTGAAAGCGACCCCAAGTACGGACTATTGAAAAAATAAGATAAAATCAACCAATGAGTTGGAATTAACAGCGCTTTTTCCAGCTACCATCGGTGTCATTGGTTATTGTGATAGGATTCCTATTTCCACTCACAATATTCAGTAAGTGGAGATGAGTTCGTGAAAGAAGAAGTATTCTAAGTACCTTCCCGTGTTCGGGTAAAATCCTTTCCTCATACTTTTTATTGTATATAGAATGCATTTATACAAAAACAAATAGAAGCACCTCCCAAAATAAGTCCTGCCAACGATACAAAAGTTCAAAGTATTCCTTTCGCAGTTTGGGAAGTGACCCACGGAATCACGGATTATTTTTGTTCCTGTTTTCTTATTGATATCTTGGTATTCGAAGTTCTACATGATAGCAGTTATAAAAAATGAGTGAGCTAAGAGAAAAATATATCGTTTCTTCCGAGCTTAGGTAGACCTGTCCTCGTTTCTCGTGAAGAAGATTATGTAGTCAATTAGGTACCACTTATAAGTGCTGAAGTGATATGCCTGCAACAACTATAGGATACCCTTGAAGCGAAAAGTCTTCAGGTTTCTGCTCAGGCTCAGCAGTTTCAAGAAGCGGGAAGGGGGAACTATCCTTATCCCACGTATCGCTTGCCTCAGTTTTGAAAACTTGCAATTTCATCATTCAATTTTTGCATGAACGCGGAATTACTCAGAACACTTCTTAGAAAATGACTTACTAAATGTAAACTCAACATCTTACAAACTTACGTGCACTTTAATTAAAAGTTGCCATAGAACAAATTTCCCGAAAATTCTGTTAATGATTTGTTTACCCTAGAAGTCCAAAGGAAGCTATGCTAATTGTATTAAAACTTCAAGTGGCTATTAAGTGATTTTGGAGCCATATTTAGTATTTTTATTCACTTTAAGGTACGATTGTAAATCTCCACAGTATTATAATACCAGCAATCATGAGATAGGTAAATTCATGGTACATTCATAGTACACCTTGACTGTTGACCTCGGCTCATGCTTGACTGTTTCTTAACTTAACTTTGATCTTAATAACATTAGAAACTTCGGGGATGAAGTGTATTCATCGGCTCACAACTTGAAAATTTAAAATTAATTTCACTTGTCAACAAGAATAATAGCCTACACTCTACTGAGGGCTATAATTTTACTCGAAACCGAAGCGTTTCCTGGAGTTCCGCCGACAAGTTTAAAGAATAAGGCAGTCGGTTATCCGGAGTGTCTAAAAACTCAGTTGGTTACTTAACTTTTATGAGAAAAAGTTTCTCGTTGAGCCAGCTCGCCAGAGAAAAATGAGTGGGGAAAGATTGGCCCTAAAAAAGGAAGGTCCCGAAGAAAATGAGAGGCTTCTCACCTCTCTGATTTAAAAGTCGGTTCTTCTGTGAAAATTGCCCTTTAAGTTGAGAATCATGGAAGGTTCTCAAAGCGATAGTTCCTACCATGCTGCCCTAGGGCCTTATTTTACATTTTACAGTGGATAAAAATAAGAACCGAGTCGCCTCGACAATAAAACTTCTTGCATCTCCGATGTTAACGGGGTTTGCGTCTGTGTAATCAGCCTCTTGAATAATTCAACTCAACGACTAAGTTCCTGACTCGATGAAATATTTTCCGCGAGCGGCTCGGCTTGAAGGGAATCAAACTAGTGCGTTACGGCTATTAAAACTGTCATAAAATGTGGCAGTTATGATTCTACATGATTTTATTATAGTTACTTCATTGAAATGTAATTATGATATTGGAATGATAAAGTGTACCATTGCATATCGTCCCCACTATGACAAACTAGCGAATCTTTTTTACACTCAGAAAAACTCACTAAGCTGAAAAACTAACGAATCTACGTTTACATCACCATTAACTTTACTCAAGTTATGTATACATCTGTCAAGATTTCCTTCTCCTGTTAGTTATAAGTTTACGTATCTGTGCTGGGGGAAAATTTAACGACGTAAAACTAACGAATCTGCAATTCTTTCGCTAGTTTTCTCTGACTTCGTCATAGTTTGCTCTGATAAAAAACGAATCCGTCACATTCGTTACTTTGCCAGAGCAAACTTCTAAGCACTCTGAAGTTTCATCATAAGACTTCATTACGGGCAGCTGTTCTTTTTGATCTTGCGAGGCACGTTTTCGGAAATTTTGTTCTGTTCCGTATCTTCTGCTAGATTCGATCTGTCTCATCTAACATTTTTTAACTTACCTACTAATTCATTGAAAGTTTTGGTAATTTATTGGAAGTACCAAAGTTACCTACTTGGTACAAGATAGAGAAGATGGGGAAATGATAGAAGATTCAGCCAGATGAATCAGGAGCAAACGCACAACTGCTGGAAATCAAAACCAAAATTAGGACTATTCCTTTTCATTTAATTCAAGAGCCTTAGTTCCCTGACGATTTGATGGCTTATAACGCATGATTGTTGCTATGACAGAATTTAAACCAAACCGAGTCAACCACCTCATCATTGACCTTAGAAAGGCGGTTTATTCTCGGCAATATGAGACTTGAAAAAATGTATGGAGGCTCTTGTTCCATTCTTAACTTGAAGACAAACTTTGTTTATGCTCTCCTGAAAAATTAGATTTTAACAGTTTCGCGATTGTGTCAGAGTGAGAAAAATATTCGCTAGTTTGCCATAGTGGGGACGATGATAGTCCCCAATAAGCACGGTCATTCCAACTCTATTGATGTTTCACATCAACTTTGGTTATTGACATTTCTATTAGTAATAATCTAGTTCAAATTATCACTAACAATAGTATAAACACTTCTGTCTATTTCTAATGTATTTATGTTGGGTAGTTGAACTATTTATTTGTTCATTGATGCAGTTTCTAACATGAAACGTCATGAAATCTCGCTATTGCTCCTTGCAAGGGGTGAGATGATCAGAAAGGTAAAATGTTTCAAATATATGCTGTGGCGGGAGTATTCGCTTATTTTCAATAAGACCTTATTTGCAAAGACAAACATTACCTAGAAAACTCATTGTTTGTTGGAAGCAATTGAGAGCGTTATATACATTTTGTGAAGGCAGTGGTGATTCAACAGATTTACTTATGTATTTCATTCTAAGGATTGTTTTATTAAATGAATCGCCGTTATTCAAAATAAAATAATCTTCACAAATATTGGCAGGTTTTTTTTTTTTACCGTGGAGGGGGTTCCGATGGACCTTCATTTTACTGTAGGAGCAAGTTTGAGGAGCTGGTTAGGTCCACGGTTTCTGGACTTTTGTCAAAACATCTCCAGCCCGAACAACGTCCTCCCGGAAACTAATTATTGTCCAAACAAACTGAAGCTTGTTGACTCTGTTTCAAGGGTTAAAGTGAACAGTCTGGAAGGTCGGTCGACTTCCTCCCAATAACAAACCGAAAAGGTGTCTTCCCGCCCCGGTTTCCAGGGGCCTTTGAAGCAAACATGAAGCCCATGGAACGGAGCAAACATCCTTTCCTAAAGGAGTGGCCCTTATCCAGCGGTCGACAAACACTTTTTTACGTTGTTCCCTACAAATTGAATTCGCAACAGTAAAAAGGTCGATCGAGAAGTGGGGAAGGCAGCTATTACGTTTCGCTCTCCAGCTCTATTCTGTTCATAGTATTCAATCTTGCAACTTTCATTCATAACGTCGCACGATGGTTTTGATTGTTAACCCCCCTCTGTTTGATCAAGTATAGAATAACAATATCATGTAGTTTTCATTTTAAATTTCCCCAGAATGATTTGAAACTCTCACATCAACTTGAGCTCCCTCCAACTATTCATCGACATGGGAATGTTACTAGCAAAATATTGAGCCTGTGATCTACATTCATAAAACGCTGCAAATTCTTTCACTGGGGTTTATCATTCAATTGTGCGTTCATGATTTGAATTTCTACTAAGCTTTGGAGTGTGCGTGTTTCACAGGTGATAGAGTGATTATTGAATTTCAGGAGGCACACGAACATAATCAACTGAGCAATCCAAATTGGCATTTTGGTTGAGAACAGATTTAAGTGCTCTCTGCATGTCTCCTGAAATTCAATAATCACTCTATCACCTGAGCTCCAACTATTCATCGATATTTTTTATGGGATCTGTTCAACTATCGCAAAATATTGATCCACATGCATGGTTACTGATAGCAACAAAAAAACAATAATAAACATTCATAAAAAACGTACGTGTTCATTAAAAATAATCTCTCTCATTTTTTAGGGATTTTACAAAACTTTGACAACCCTTAAAGGGCACTTCAAATTAAGTGAGAGAGCTGGCTCATGGGGCTCGCCGGACCAACATGGATTTTTCCTGAAAATTTCAGCTTTTTTGCAAGAAATCGTGCTTACGGCGGACGGACGGAAAAATTTTTATTGCAGATTCGGATTCTACACCCTTTGAAACGTAAAAGATGAAATTTTCAGGGGGGGTAAATTTTTTTTTTCAAGAGCGATTAAAATGGTTTATTATTGAATAATAAATCAAAAAACGTAAATAAAACTTCGATAACGAATTAAATCTTACTTCAATTACTTGCGTAACTAAATCACTGTAGACTCATTTTGTGGTTCATTTGTGGCTCTCCGGGTTTTCAGGTAAATGGTTTTTAGTTTTACTCCATAACAAAAATTTGACATCATTTTCACTTTTGGATCTCTACTTTGATTATATTTTGTTATGCCAGTTGAAGGATTGTTAGTTTACTGATGTTTTTTCTTTCTATTCTTATTTTAACCCAATCACAGGTTTGCGTAGATTAGGATCTTATGAGAATTATCTCATACTAATAATAGTTAGCAAGCGTCCTTCGCAAATGATTGACTTCATAACAGGTGAAGTTTAATGAACCGAGTCGACTTAATTTGAAGTGAGTTTGACTTGAGGATGGAACGGCAGACATGTCTGTGTAATGGGTGACGTTGTAGGATAAATAACACATAACGTCTTTATCAAACTATCCCTGCACTCATCATGGGCGCCCGCAGAGAGGAGCCAGGAGGGGGGGGGGCATTGACCGCCCTGAGAATCAGGATAGTATGCATACATTTTTGTCAGGTGTTAGTGTTTTGAAAAATTCAGTATGTCCAAAATTAATAAATATCGGCAATTCCGCATAAACGCCGTAATAAGGTCACGTTAACGAAAAACATGACTAAATAAAAAACCGAACCCTACTTTTTTTACTTTTACTTTTTTACCGCTAAGTTTCATCGCCCCCCCCCCCCCCCTGGGAAAATATTCTGCGGGCGCCCGTGGCACTCACTCTTCTCTTTTCCAAGTTTCTCACGAACACCTTTAAAACTTGGAACTAGTAATAATTTTTAATAAAAAATAGGGGAACAAGCCCCTCTGCAAATTCATTTGAAACATGTCCGCTCGACTATACATAAAAAACCGAACCCTACTTTTTTTACTTTTATTTTTTACCGCTAAGTTTCATCGCCCCCCCCCCCCCCCCCGGGAAAATATTCTGCGGGCGCCCGTGGCACTTATCACTTCACTATATATTGCAATTTGGATAAATTAGATCAGTAAATGTATGAATAGTATGAATAGGTAATAATGATAATTTAAAAATAATCGTAGTTGAATATCAAACAAATTGACCTTATCATCTCTATTTCGCTCAACGAGTCCACCAATTTCGTCCCCTACTACTCATCTGGTTGTGGATTCACGCTCCTTATATCCAGATAAAGGCTCTGTAGCTCATCAGTTGTTTCTCTACTTTTGTCTGCTTCCTCGCTCCAACAGAATCAACCCGCTGGCTCAAAGCATGCAAAGTCTCCGAGGGTTTTTACCACCTCTTTCTCACGGATCATCGCCCCTCATTCGCGATGCATCACAAAGGCAAAGCTTCATTTTGGGAGGAAGGGTACCGCGACAAAAGGAGCACTTCGCAAAATGAAATGATGGAAGCTCGCAGATAAGAATGAACTCCAGCCTCTTTGGAATATTACCCTCCGCGACCCGCGTCTCCTAGCAGCTTATTCACATCTGTTTCTCTTCCATTCTCCCTTCTCTCTTCTCTGTCCTCGAGTTTTTTTTTTACTCTTTTTTCCGCCTCATAACGGGCAATTCAACAGTGGAAATCATGGGGACAACTACTTGTTTGCTCTGCAAATATCTAGGACGCTTTCACAAAGAAGCCCTTCAACTCAAGAGAGTCCTTTGAAATTCTTCATTTTTTCGCACTTATTTCGGGTAAGTGCGCAGGATCCTGCAGTATTTCTACTTCATTTCTCCTCTGAATAAATGAAAATTACTCTTCTCTTTTCAAGTTTCTCTTGAACACCTTTAAAACTTTGAACTAGTAATAATTTTTCAGATAAAGAATAAGGGCACAAGCCCCTCTGCAAATTCAGTCGAAACATGTCCGCTCGACTATACATAGAAAACCACGTAGACACAAACAGTTTAACACTAAGTACACACTAGTTTTTAAACCGATATACCTTCATTCAAGACATTAAATGAAAATTAAAATTGCGGTTTCTGGGAGTATTATGTTTTTGAATTTTTTTACAAAAACAAAAAAATGTAATCTTGTATAATATACAAGATATATTATTTCATAGATGAAATATTATTTCATTATAAGTTAAACATTTTTTTAAATACTTCCGTCTCTCATCCGGAACTTCCTTCTTAAAATACTTGACAAAAAGTCACGTACTGCCTTGCCTCTGCATTGATGCGATAAAATAGATATAATATACAATTCAAACGTTTAATATGTACCACGATTTATTAAAATTACGAGTAAATTCAGCGAAAACAGCGTTCCTATTTCTACCCAGTAGGTAATAAGAGCAATCATCTCTGATTCAACCAATTGTTGACGTTTTAAGCTATCTATTCATTTGTTCATTTATTTTACTTCAACATCTACTTGGACTTCATACAAAAATTTTGGATTCCTTAAATATATTTGACCACTAGTACTGCTGCCCTTCAAACTCAGAAGTTATTTTGAATTCTTGGTTTAATGGCTTGGAATCAGGATACCGATTACACTTTTTCTCTTACTTTTCTAATACATTTCTCTGTAATGTCTGACATCTCAAACTCCCCGAACTGAAGGTCAAATGGAACTGATAATTTGTTGATCATATTGTATTCCGAAAATTGGAACCAATATTGAATTAATGATTGATAATCAGTGTTTTCTATACTAGGTTTGTTAGAATTGCGCTCTACTTTGGCACTCATTTCGCAAGCTCGATTGATTTGGTTGTTCAACAAAATATTATCCGCCACAATAAAAAATTTATGATCGTTAAATCCGTTGTAATTCTGGGATACTCCATGTCGAATAAGTAACTAAAACACTCCCGGATCGATACCTATTTCCATATTCCTTTTCTGAAAGGGAAACGATGAATATTTTTTCGGATTCTCATCCCAATAAATTCTGATTGCCCGAGCCGATCGGAGTCTATTCCACCAGCCACTCTTCATCAATTCATCAAAGTGAATAGAAGACTTGCACAGGCCAGAAATCCTAAAACTGGACCTTTGAAAAGTGGATATTCCCTCTAACAGCCTGATTTCCATCGTCAGCCTTTAAAACCATGGATAGCTCACATACCGAAAGAATTAATTATTTGCCTACTTTGTAAAGTGACTCTAATTATCCAAATCCTCCCTCGGAATGTCTCTTTCAAAGAGGCTACTGAATTAGCTTGAAACTAGACTCGTTTTTCATTAAACGTTAATCTTTGAACTGCAAAAAGATTTTTTAAACTATGAAACAACCTCTTTGCCATCTAAAAAGAGACAAGAATTGGTTCTTTTGTTTACATGTTTCTTCTAGTCGACCAACTCAGTAAAAAATACTTTAAATATGTTCCAAACTTCAATTAATCGGTCGATCAACATTTTAGGAGCCATTGGTTACCTTCTTCAGATATACCAGACGCCTCTCTGCATCAACAACTATTCCATTCCATCACCCCCCCCCCCCCCCATATTACAAAAGTCTTGCGCTTAACCTGTTTACGGAATAATTCGCTTTCGCCTCTTCTTTGATATTATGGAGTTTTTAGCTGCATCTAACGTCACCTTAACGTCTCCCCGTTGTATAAAGGTCTCATGAAAACACACCTGTAATTACTTTTAATATAGAACCATTCTAGCAAGCCTGGAGGGTATGCGGAACCTTTCAAAAGTCTGTAATATAAATAATTAGTTACATCTGAATGTCACCCTCATGGGAAACTTACAGGTGAAAAGGCCCAGAAAAGTAAGTTTATCAGTAGGAATTGAAAAAGATCCATATCATTTACAATACTACTGATGGACATATATTATTGATTATCTAAGTTAAGTTTAGTTTGGACTTTCAACAACCTAATTGATCTATAATCAGCTACGTTTATGTATTGGGGTCTTTCAGTAAGTTTCGCTGACTGTTCCTAACTGGTAGAGGAATTCTGATGAAAGAAATCAGGTTTTAAAAGAAGTAAAAAAAAAAAAAAAAGTGAGAAACACTGAATCTGCCCAGGTGAGTGTTAAGAAATCAAAGTTATCCCAACAACTGGGGGGAAAAACCACTTAATAATAGTTGTTTGGGAGGGATATCTAATCACGAAGAATAACTTAATTTTTTTCTAACATGGGGTCCGATATTTATTTTAAAGCTACTAATGATGTAAAAGGTCCCCAGTTTTCAATTCCAAGTATTCCACCTTCCATCTTAACCCTCTGATTCTGAAAAAACTCGAATAACTGACAGTTGGGCTTCGGCCAGTAACAAAGGAGTGATCTAAGACATTGATTTTGCCCGATTTCCTGCAAAAGCCATCAGAATATCTTCATAAAACAGTTATATTCCATCGCGACGAAGTATAAGTTGGGTAAATGAGTCTCTAGAACACTCAACTGCAGCTCCGTATTTTGCATGTTTCGCGTCGGCAGCATTAATGGGGGAGTGTAGTTCAATTTCGGGAGCTGTGTGGTTGGCTTAAAAAAATAAATAAAAAAGTCCTCTTTTCATCCGAAAAATCATGTTTCGCCAACCAGCCTTCCAATACCATCAGTATTCCAACACATAAATGACTCCGGTTCCACTGAGTTCCATGCATGTTTATCTTATATGGCCGATATTTTGCAATTCATTGCGTGTTACGTATTAATCGGCTTTGCAGTAATCAGACAATTCAAAAAATTCCTGAGATTCAATTTCAGAATGGATCATCAAAGCGAAACGGAATTGATTATATTGAAAATCGAGATAGTCCCATTGCGGTGGCACCATTGTCAGCCATTTTGATGCATTGCGATTCTACAATTTTCCCAGGAGTCTTTTCTGTTTGCATACAAATTGTGATGGATATGATTAGTTGGCCCATCCCGAATCTTGATTCTTGGAGGTGAATCAGACGAATTCAATCCACTGGGTTATCCTCTGAGTGTGGCGGGCATTACCGCATTAATCCAATGGAAGGGACCATTCCATCACCTCACAAAGTCTCCTATCAGTATTTATTGTTTTGTTGTGTCAGCTATTTATTTGAGCACATTTTGTGCCTCTAGAGTATTTGTAGCCTACCGATCTAATAAGAAAAACTTGTTTGTACCTTAAATTATTAGTACTATACTAAATTATATACTACATAAATTTGTGATTTATTGGGCATAACATTCTATGACGTATTTAAAAAATCATTAGATAACACTCATACATGACTATATAGTTATATTTGCATATTAACTTTAATCAAGAATCAGTGAATCAAGGTCTTGAACGTTTGTGGAAATCAAACTAATTTTTTTTTTAATGCAAGTTAAAATAGGTCAATAAATTGACGCATTATGTATGTGTGACCTACGTTTTTTATATAATTTATATTAGAACGTTGCACATTTCTCTGAAGGAAATATTACTAACTTATTTTGCTTAATAACGATGTTTCACACTATTTTTCGACGAGATGAAATCGTGAAGCTTCCTAAGCGCGTACCTTGCTTTCAAAAGCAGCTTAAAGTATTACAGGCTCAAGCTCGAAAATATGGCTTAGGAGAATCTCATCATTCTTCTGTTAAAACCTCCCGAATAAATGATTTTATATAGCAGCTTATGTCCAATCAAGTTCCAAACATTCGTGTGTTTCTACAACGTTCTATACCTCGAAAGAAATATATTGTTACCTAGTATTAAAATAACATTCATCTCTGATTGAATAGGAGTTATTTCTGATCGGGTTCGCATTGATTTCAATGAAACTAGAATTATAGTGTTTGCGTCCCTTCCTATTTTTTCTTTTTTGGCCTAAGCCTTCGATTCAAAGCAGAAAATTACAGTTTTCATGTAGTCTACGAGTTGTTAGCAAATCATGAATTCTAGAGTTTCCATCCCTCACACAATCGATCTGTTTAGACCTAACATCTCAGCATCACTTACAATCATGTATCCTGAATGATGAAACTGAAGGTTTGAAATAATAAAAGAGAAAAGGCTATCTCGAAAACTTCCTGAATATAATTAAGTATGTGTCCCTTGTTTTTAGCTGACTATTGGGAATGGAATGAGGTAACCCAGAGCGCAGTATGTTCATTTTATCCCTGTCCTTAAGAAATACAGATTTTCCAGTAGAATGAAAATAGTCTAGACCTCTAGCAATAAATTTTTATTTTCCTTCCGCTGTTAGCGCTAATGATTTTATCTGTCTTTTTTGTGCTTCATGTAGAGGTTCGGTTTCTGACTCAAATTTTGGTACATTATAAAAATTATTGGTCATTATACAAATTTTATTGAACACCTTTAGAGATGGGTAGACATGAGTTAGATTAAACTAGCTTGCAACTTTGAAGGTAACAATATAGGTAGGTCACGCTCACTTGTTATATCTTTCAAATTCACCAAATCAAAAAAGCTTTGGTCCACTACCATGGGGTTTTTTGGTCCACCTACCATTGAGTTCATGTTGGGTCTTTGATTCTGCTCAAGACGAGATGGTTGTCGATCTAACCGTCTATCATTGACCTACAAATTCTGGTACAGTTGAGATTGGAAGTAAAAATCCATTTTAAATGAATTTCGACTTTTCGAGGAACAATGCTCTTCAATATCAATAATTAATCACCGAGGTTTACGGCATATTAAATATGCCGTAAACCTCGGCATATTTAATTATTGAAATTTTCAACTATATTTCCAGATCTCTTAAAATCAGTTACCTTATCCCTTATAGTCAGATTCAGTGTTAGCTTAGTTCACTACTTACACTCTGTCATACAGCTAAGAAACCCAAATAGTTCAGGATAGAAAATAAAGTAAAATTTGAGTCGGATGATGGAGAACTTTCCATCTTTACTCAAGTTTCAAAATGCTAATTAATCATTCAATCCTTCAGCAGAAAGCCATCCTAAGTTAGCCTTGGTATTCTTCCATAGATGCTGAACACATTATTTGACAACTAAAGATACTCACAAATAATCAAATTTGTTGATCATTCTTCTTCTTACCTCCTAATTTCATTTTATGTTGTCAAATGAAAAACTGGCCGCAGCCCCTTGAATTTTTGAAAACCATAAGCATAATTAAATCAAGTTACCTCATGGGTCACAGAACGACAAAAAATCAACTTTCCAAATTCAAAGTACATTGCGACTCTCAGCTAGTATCTGAAATCCATGGATCATATACATTGTTCGCATATATCATATCTTGTTTGCAACTTGTCATTTGAGCAAATGTATCTCATAACATACAAGGTGTTTGCCTACGGTTCTACAAAATATTAATGAGTTATACATTAGAGAGTAATACGCAAATGGGGAAAAACACAACAAGCAAGTGTTTAAGAACTTTGTAGCATTTTAGTTAATCGATCAGTAGGGGAAGAAAAACCGTGGTACTTGTAATGCCCACCAACTTGTAAGGGTTTCGTTTCTTTACAACGCAAGTAAGAACTTCAGTTGAAATGAAATGTCATATAAAGCTTGACTGTACAAAGTGATGGTCAAAGTTTTTCCGCCTCTCAAACGCGTAATGAGATTTTTCTGGAAATCGTATTTTATTTACTACACACTACGTACTAAGAGGCGGATGCTAAGATCTTTCCAAGATCCGGCTTAGATGAAATTCCCAACCTCGTAACTGAGAGACCCTTTTTCAAACAACAAAAAGGCTCTTTGAGGGCTGAATGCGGTGCATCAATGTTAAGTTCTAAGTTATACTGAGGAAAAGTTGTTTGAAAAAAAGGGGGAGAGAGAAAAAAAAGTCTGCTCGTATCTGCTGTTGACGGAGCGATATAATGAAGGTAAAAAGAGGCTTGCAAAAAAACGGGGACGAGAGGTTAGAAAAGGAGAGATTAAAGTGAAAAGTGTCCTATTAAGGTGCAGAAAATGGAAGAAGTCGAGAGGGTTCCAAGATTGGGGAGGCCAAGCGCGAATTAAAGGGATGCAGAAAGCGGCATCACGTTTCAACGCTGGGAAATATTTTTCTCCATTCTCCCAAGTAATTACGCGAGTAGGAAACCAGCTTTGTGAACCGAGGAATATAAGCAGCTCTCGTTGAATTCCCATCGGCGGTATTAATGGTCATCAGTTCCTCCAAAATGTCGACGAGGAACAGAAAAATAAGGGCGTCGTTACTACGTTAAGTGGAACGTTTCACTGATTTGGCTGTTTGACGACATCAGAACAATTTAATCAAAAATTTCAGTTTACATTTTTAATCGTTCTGCTATTTAATTGTTAATAAAAATTTTTATGACATTCTTATAGATATAATCTTTCACTGAACTAAACAGTCAGTAAATGTAGAAGAGAAATTTCACAAATAAAATGAAGAGAGTAAATCAGATCTTTCGAAATGTATTCTTGTTCACAGATATAGAGAGAAATGAATGTCTTGAGTTAAGAGAAATCGTAATCTTGGCTGGGTTGATAATTATTGTTTTGATTCTTTGGTTTCAGTGATTCGAGTTGAGGCAAGATGTTCGGTTTGATCCTACTAACAATCTATGGGCTCTTTCAGATTGCTAGAACGATCTGTAATTAGCCGCATTCGGCAGCTTCTTCAGCACTTGAACGGCAAAGCACTGGTCAAATGTTGCGTCGTGGGATGATGTATGAACTTAAACCGAGAGTGGTCGGCTTTGGTTTACAGGCGCCCTATAATTGTTCTTTCGCAAATTGAGGGTCGTCGATTATATGAAAAAAAAAAAAATGTATTTGACAAACAGATTTGCATAACCTATAATTTTTTCCCAGTGGTCTAAAACTATACGTGAATAATCTTCGCCGAAGTTCATGAACGTGAATTTGGAGCTTCCCACAGCAATTTTGCCAACTAAAAAGTACACCCAGCAGCCCCCTTTATCCTACTGACTTAACATTTTTACCGCGCGTTTGGGAGACATTATTGAAGATTTGATAAACATTTGGAGAAGATTGAATGAAATACGCAGATTGGTGAAAATTGTGGGTGGATGGTAATGCGTTTTTCCGCAGGGAATCTTCCTATGAAGCCGCTCCCGTGTACCTATCATGTTGTTGATTTGTCACTATCAATTCTATTTTTATTTTTCCTGTTTTCATCAAGTCTTTGGAGGTTAACAATCATTTTGGGGCGATTTCAAGTGGCAGCTAGTGAACTGAGACTGTCAAGTGCATGATTTAAATTTTAACCACCCTAAAACCAGAACAATGAAGGAATATGAGATGAAAACCCGTAGGTACATTCTACAAATGTACTTTCGATTGTATCCTATTCGAAGAACCTTTTGTCAGTCATTCCACAATTCCCTGTGTTCATTAAAATGTTGTAAGGGCGAACTGCTTTTGTTCTTCGTCCTTCGTGTGTAGAGGAATCTGTCATTCAGGTTCGACCGTCGAAAAAAATTTCAGTCATGAAGAATCATAAAGTAAAACCATCAAGATTCTCAACTGAAAAAGAAAACTGATGTTGATCGTTCACTGTTAACCTCTATCAATCATTCCAGGAAGAATGAATCATCAATTTAAGTACATTGCTGAGACCTCATTCATATTTAAATTTTCATAGGTATCAGTATTGAATACCATGGAAAGGGGCTGAAATTTCTTCAATAGCTGGTAAATATCGCTTCTCAAGTGTGAAAGGATCTTCCTTCCACAAATTTCGGACCATTCTAATTTTTTTCGACCGCTCCACAGAATCGTTAAAAACCTCCAAGATTGCAGCTTCATCCGTTGTAGTGTACCTAGGAAGCATCTCTGATGTTTAAAATCCCGATTTCCTGAACTAGACGCGCGGCTGACGGCAGCCTAAGCTTTCATCATGACCGTAATTATACGCATCATTTAGATAGTACCGTAATTAAATCACAGACCGTTTCGCCGCACATTGACAACCCGTTTGGACGCACCCTTGAGATGCCGTTTGGAGTTTAGATAGTACCACCATAGAGAGCAACGTTCATTTGTAATGGCGTTAAACACATTCCAATCAGTGAGAAAAACCACTTGACCCACGCTCCTATGTCAGTCCTTTTCATTAATTTCCTGAACCGAATTGAAGGAGTTGCACCCGGAATGAACCGGCGCTAGTTAACCCAGGTGCGTCCAAACGGATGCTCCATTTACTGTTGTTTGGGCACAAGGTGCGTCCAAACGTCGCTCTCCCCACTATAGATAACGTTCATTTTCGTTTAATCAGGGGGAAATTAATTTCTTGAACCGAATCCATTTAGGTACCCATCAGCTCACCATTTGAAAAATCGGTTAGTTAGATGGTAAACGGGAGCTAGAACACGTGGCTGGCGGCAACCCATGTACTTTTACGTTGAGTACTATTTCATGATATGGAGGGGCGAGGTGCCGAGTTAAGTTAGTGTACCATTATGTTACTCTAATAAAGAAATAATAAACCTGTGTGTGCGTAATAATTTTCAGCTTGTGTTCTCACTTTTTTTTATCCCACACTCCCCCATATCAATTCTAATGGGTTTCCCTCTGTTGACTATGTCTTGCTATAAATGGAAGCCCTAAAAACGATTACGAAACCTCGGAACAAAAACGTTTTTTACTCAACCTTAGTACGTCCACGAGTTTCTCCATTTTACCCCGTTTGAGATCGGATGAATCGAATCATATGATGAGACCTCCATTCAGAAGCCGGTACTTAATAACGTGTTTCAGCTCATCAATTTCACTTGAAGACAATCAAACTAACATAAGTTGGCAGCAGAGTGTGGGAGATGACGTTCGAGTTGTGCCCGATGGTGAACTCCCAGCTGCTCTATTTTGCGAGTGAGTTGGAACCGGCCCAAAATTTCGTGCCCTCAACACGTGCTCGGCTGCTCAGTAGTCGCCGTCTGCGCCTCCGTGACCGCGCGATTCCCGCGAGTGCCGACCGTCGGAAAAAAAGGTTCCGGGCTCTTCGACCTTTTTTGGGGTTTGGGCGAATCTTCGACTGATCGATTGCGCAGAAGGTAATTTTTCAAGTGTTTTCTAGTATTAAGTAATCGTGGTTCGTACAAATATGGTTCCGACTACAGAAAATAAATAGATGACAAGTTTTTCTTAATTACTGTAAAAAGGCCCCTTTACACAAGCGATTTTTCCATTCCATAATTGCGTGCGAGAACTGTTGCTCAGATTTAGTATTTCTCTTGTAAATGTGACATGCAACACAATGCAATTATTTTCGCTCTGAGAAAGCAATAAGCAGTTATGTAAGCAGTAATTCAGTAATACACAGCACAGTGTTGCATTTGGTTGGATGCCCAAGGGATTCGGAAAAATAACGGCAATTTTTTCACCTTCGCGCGAAATGTCGCCTATTCGATAGTTGTGTATAATTTGAATACAAGAATATAATGTGAGATTCGTAAGCAAACATTTTGGAATAAAAAAAACGAATCAACACTCATCTCCGAGATATCTGTCTTGTTCAGTCATAAAGTAGTTCATAAATTCATCCCTAATTCCTTTAGCTCTTTATTCTGTATCTACTACTATCTTCTGTATCACAAACATAGATAAGAGGGAGCCATAGTAATAGAATACTTCAGGCTGCTTTGATTTGCCAGCCAGTTGCCAGAAAGCGCAGCACAATGACCAAACGTCTAGTCACCAAAACGTGGATCACCCTGCCTGATTCGGGGCCCGATTGTACTAACCAAACTTCGAAATCCGTTTTGGTGATACGGGCAAAATTGTTTGATATCTCACGTTCCAATAACACTTCCCCGGCAATCTCCAAGAAAGATTCTCTCCTACCGAGAAACTCGCGTCGTCAAGACCTTCTTTCCTTCCCCCTATGGCTCGAGTTTGTAGCTACGATAACCACAGCAGCAGCGATGACTTCCAAATCAATCATGTTGGTGTACTGGTGATCTCCGTATAAATGACAAAAAACAGAGATTTCTATAGCTCACCTTTATTGTACAAAACAATCCGATTATTGTATCGCTACATGTTGATGCGACACGAGGAGATTTTTCGCCGCAATTATTGCGTTGTGTTGCGTAATTTTCTAGCTAAACTTTTTGAATTTGTGCAATTGCTGCAGGGAAAAATCGCTCCTGTATAGGGGCCTTAACATGACCAGATAGAGCTTGAGAAATTGAAATTTCATATAATTCAAGTTTGGGTATGCTCACATCTTAATGATATGTATAAAAAACGTACAAAGAAGGATAGTAAAAGCTAGTTGTCACAGTTTCGGAGCACTTAATCGTTCTGTCATCCAAAGTTTCGTCCTAATGTTTGAACATAGGGAAAGCTACGTATGAGGTATTGTCTTGGTCAAGGGGAAGGATATGCAATGACCCGCACGACCGCCAGGTCTTGAAGGAGGGGTTGCTTCGAGCGCCGTGTATTATCGACCCCAGTCTGAGTTGACCGTCTCATAGGGTGTTGCAATGTTGTTAATTTGTTGTTTCTGACCAAATTCAGTTTTAGTAAAATGTTTGTTGACTCGAACATGTTATGCGGTTGTAGGACAATGGTATGAAATTGGAGTTAAATCGAGTTCATATGAAGAGTTAGCGTTTAAACAAGATTGTTAAGATAAAAACAAAAAAAAAAATTAATATCTAAAAATGAAAAATTCAAATGAATTTAATGAATGAAAACGTTCGTTTGTGAACAGCGTCTACGGCATTCCTAAGCTGTCCAGCAAAAGTCTGGATAATCGATGAGCCGAGAGACGGCTATTGTTTGTGTTCATTTACGATTGATTGCTATGAGTTGCTTTCAGTTGAGTAGCTATACCACAAGTGAGTATGTTGACATGATTTTTTGTGAAGTTTTGCCAATGGTAATGCTTCTGAAACAGGATGGGAGTCACACTCCTCCTGTGTACAACTCACACCATTGCGAACACGTCGGATAGTATGAGGAAAAAATATTGGTAGATAATATTGTTTTTGTCACTGATCCTTTTTTTCTAGTAAACTATCTTTTTTTATCATATAATCCTTTTTTGTCACTGAGGTTTTAGTTAATAGATCCTACTATCAGCTATGTACAATAGCTTTAGCGAATAATGATGAGTGGGAATATGCAATAGGGAAACCACGCTGAAGGAAATACATCGAGGAAAGAGACGAAAGGGAAAGAGTTGGTAATGATACGGAAGCCTAATTTGATAAGGGTCCATAGTGTCAGCAAAAAGATGAATGCAACTCATCGCAATAAATCGTAAATGAACACTAATAGCCGTCTCTCGGCTCTTCGGTTATCTTAACTTTGGCCGGAGAGCTTAGAAATGCTGTAGACGCTCTTCACAAACGAACGGGTTTATGGATCCGACGAGACTAACTTGAATCTTCACTTGAGAGGTCTGGCGTTGTCACCATTCGATTCAGCGAGAAATGTTACGTAGATCCCGCCTCCAACCTTTTTCGTCGAGACTTTTGAAAAAACCTCAATTTCAACAGAAAACAAACGTTTTTCTGCAGTTAAACTCCATTTCCTTAACTAAAAATATTTTTTAAAACCAAAACGACTACACCGTTGGAAAGTTGACATTTTGGCGCACGTTTCACCAGGCCTGCACAGTTCTGCGTCAAGCGATGAGGATCTATGTCAAGGCGAGATGAAAAACAAGCGATTTCAAGATTTTGACAAAACTGTTCTTTCGCGCAGCAATAAAAAAAACTGTTTTTTTCTACATTAAATAGATAGAAAATTTAACGCTCTTTCTAACGGTGTCATCAAATTTGAGCTATCTCCAAAATTGAGGAAGTTATGACAGTTTTAATGACATAAGATCGAAAACACGAAAAAAAGCTAAATTCCGAAAAACTCGAAAACGAGACCTTTGGCAAAACATTGCTTTGAGGCATTTTTGTTTGGGAATGAGTTGTAGAACACGTAGGAGTCGGACTATTGCTCAAACTATTTTCCATTAAATTTCTGGAATTTTTACATGATTTAATGCAAATGACGGCGTAGGGAATGGTTGTAACTTCAATAATCAATTTTCCGTGTAATTTTTTAATTACCTTGATTCATTTTTCAATACCTCTCTCTCTTTTTTTACTGTTTATACATGCGGATATTTTCGTTTTTCTCACTAACATTGTATTATTAAATAAATTTATCTGTCGCATTGGACTTTGCTTTTATAACAAATAATGTTATACATATTACAGGAAATATCCTTGAATACCATATACCATATTTACGGCACACTATAGATATATCTAAGCCATCCTTTATGTGAGATATAGCAGGTCACTATTACTCGGGGGAACTAAATACATCAATGATTCAATTAAGAAATAGATTTATTGCTCAGTCGAAGTCTGCGTAAAAATCTGAGGTATTTCGATACGGAGGGTGGAAAATTTGAATATTTCATCATGAACGTATTACCATTTAAAAACAATATTCAAATACAATAGTTATTTACATTCTACTAAACGCCAATTCTCTATTGGAGTAAAACCGTAATAGTTGATTGGCTCTCTCCTCTCCAAGAGAGAGAAGAGTCGAGAGTTTCTTGATGGAGAGGCTACTCTATATTTCAGACCAATACAGTGCTTACTCCGCAGACCGTAGATTGGATCTTATCTGGCATTCAGCTTTCAATCATGCCCGTCGTATCGGAACCGTATACCGTTTCATCCTCATTGTTTCATTATTTTATTTGCTTTTAAGAGTTGTTTCAATGGAGGTGTAGTACTGAATTTCATCGAAATTAGATTCATTATTAATGATCCAGTAAAAACCACTGTGAACCCGTGCATCTATTTTATGGAAATAGCAAAAGATTTTTTCAACTCTGAGATATAAGGAGGCATTTTTTCATGAATTTGAACAGTTTTTTCAACTCATTTATTGAAAACATTACTCAGTAACTTCATAAATGAGCATTATTCGTGATTCTGTATTTATCTGGTTCTTTTGAAGATTCGATGAGATTAGAACTGATGGCAAAAGTGAAAAGTATCACAAGAAGGTGATGAAATGGAGTATTTATCAACACCAAGATTCAGGTAATTAGCCCGTGTTATAAGTTTCTTAATGCTAGTAAACGAAATTATAATGTTCTTAGTGGCTGGACTAGTTGGACCATATATGAGGAATTTTGTTAAAACATTTGCTTTTCCATCTAGACGGATCTGGCGTACTGCACAAGGGGTTGTTGAAAGTAAAACAGTTTGTGTATGTGTTTGAGAGAAACCAATAGCCGTGCTTCATTGGAAGGACTCGGGAGAGCGATTAGCGCTCTTAGCCTTGTGCTCAGGGATTAAATAGGGTTCCCCTCCTCGTCCCCAATGTGACTTCCTCGTTCTCCCTTCAATACACCTGGCCCCTGGGTTTCAAGGGATGTTGGTTGATTTTATTATGTGATACTTGACATTATTTAGCACTTGGTAATAATGAAAATCCTTACAGATCATAACATAGACATGGAACACAGGTATAACTGTAGATGCAGCAGTGTCAAGAATAAAAGAAAAGGAAATAATTAATGTATATAATATAATATATATGTATCTCAATGGTTCCGGCAAAGTCCGTAATATTTGCTAGTCTACATTTACTTACTGGACACTGATGACGTTGCATCTCGGGCTTCTTCATCCAAACATCACTATTTATCCATGAATAATGTGCCGCCCTCGCCCTCGAGCGATCCTTTAACTAAACTATTATCAACATAATCATCAAGATTCACCCTCTGTGATAACTATTATCTTCCTCATATGTATTGTATCCTTCCCCTCCCATCAAAACAAGAGATTTGAAGAAGACGAGAGCGAATGAAAATGGAATTAAAATAATAGAAAACTTGCTTATCTCCATTGGAAAAAAATGATGATGGAAAAAATATCAGAACATTGATATTTATTTGAGAAGAGAACTCCCCAGTATCTGGTGCCAGTGATAATGGAGAGTTTCTGAACTCTGGTTTCAAGGTTGGTTGTAAGGTTGCCTCAATAAACTCATGGATCCTTCACCTGATCAGTCAAGTGAGGTTGTGTTATCATCAATTGATCAATCAAGAATCAATTGAACAAAATAAGAAAAATATGAACTTCATCTAATTTTTAAACTGAAATAATAATTATTTTTAAAACAACAATGTTCGGCTAATTGTTGACCACCTGTTCAACTTCACAAATCGGATACTGTTGCAAAATCGAGTTCTACCTATTTGGAACTTGAACTGTAATAACAGGGCATCAGAACGTATTGTTGAGGCCTAAAGTTCAAAAGGCTCAGGGTACCCTATTGATGTGAGCGTCCTCCATTTGATTATAATCAAACATTGACTTCTCAAGTATAAATATTCATTCTCAAAACCTCTGTAATTTAAATTAAATTTAATTACTGGAGTCCTTAGGCATACATAATTATGTTTGAATAAATTGAGTCTCTTAGTACCGTCTCATTAACGATCTATGCTCAATAAGCTAACTTGAGATACACAAACTCAATAGTGTAATGATAGTGGATATGGATTGTACGCTTGAGATTGAAAGCATATCGGGTACTTCAGTATAGGCAAACTCCAGCATATCTCTATTCTCTTTATTTCCTCGAATTTACAAAATCGTTGGGAACGGTTGATGGCTAATTAATCAGTCAGCTTCTGTAGCCTCATGGAAAAAAATTGATCGTTTCCAAGAGGTATCAGTTTTAGATTAAATAGTACATAACTGCACTAATAACATCAGTGTTAAGCTGTTAATTAATAATTGATCTTTCTTTCTTAACTAATTGGTGGCTGTAGCACAATCACCTAAAAGAGTGTATCGTCGTTGTGCGTTGATTTTATTACACATGGCTTCCGTATGTACATCGGAATTTTACTGTAGTTACTAATGTCAGCAGTCTCATATTTCACCAAACTGTTGAAATTGAGGTTTGTTAAATAATTATTAAATGACATATTTGTTACGTGTAATATGGACAAGACTGATAACATTCTCAAAGATAATAATTTTAGGTAAAGGGGGGAGGGCTGAATGTTTGGACAACGTCGATTCAAAGTCTTTTAGAAGATTGACATGAATTATTTATTAACGACAAATCCTAACGAGATACAATCATGATGGATGATACACTTACCAAACGAGATTTCACAAACTTAAAACTTCACAGCTCCTATGTAAACAAGTTTTATACATTATGGTCGGACCCACAACAGCCGTTTGCTAGGTATCCACCAAATTTTAACTGATTGTAGCAGAAAAGCATAACTTTTGTTTTTAAATTGTGTTGAACGATGTTGCTTGTTATAGAAGTTGCAGTTATCAACTTTTATTATGGTTGGAACAAGAAAAAAGTTTTTGCAATACCTACATCCGAACATAGAGAATGTTAAATTCTTTTCGACATATTATGGTACAGATACATTTTGGAAAATTGATGAGGTTCATGTGAAAAAGGAATTTATACAGTAAAATTTCGGAAACGAAGTTCAACGAAAGTGCAGTAATATCTTCGTTATCCATGTACCTGACATGCAACCCCTTGTAAATACACAGTCCATAACAGAGGACAGACGATTTTGGGATCATGAATGCTCTGATAACCAAAAGTCATTGTTAAATCACATTTTCCATTATATTTGATGATTAGGCGAATGAATCAGTAACGATTAATTGATGGTACAACTGCAGATTTCAAAAGGCTAGTTGTGAAAATCGGGTACTGTATGCGAAATTGAGGTTGGATTGTCCACGAACTAACTTCAGAATCGGGCGTGTAGGCTAGTTACAATTTTACCTTGATTGGTTTCCTGTTACTCGTAAACGATTTAAGCAAGACTATCTTCAAACATATCATTAATCTAGCTGAATAAGAAGGGATTACCAAAGTTCCCCGAACCGAGCCACACCCGCGTTGTCAGCTCTCATTCCGTGAAGGCCTTGGCGAGCTAGGCGGTTCTCTTCTGCGACGACCTGCCCTCGTTTGTACGCTAAATCCTGGTTATGGTAGTAGCCGTTCATATCGTGAGCTCCGTACTTGGCTTGTTGGGCTCCCGTTTCGCGCGAAGCGTGTTGTGCATCAGCGCCGTTCCTTACGCGTTCGGCGTACAGCCCCTGATCGTGGCCCTGGCCCTGAATCCCGAAACCTCTATTGCCGTAGGCTGCATCCCGAGCGTGCCCTAACTTCTGGTCAGCCACGTCATGATCTTCGTCAACGAATTTAGTGTTTTTGCCTGTTGATTGAGAAAGAATGGAACAAACATCAGAAATGAAAAAGATCCTAGCCCACAATAATGGTTCTTTGAATTTCCCCACCCAAAAAAATTATAAGAGTTACATTATTACTTTTCATCTTCCTTGACATGGATTTCCAAACCAATGATTTTCACGCGACGTTCCAAACAGCATTAAGAAGAAAACAAAAGGAAATGCAGAATGTTGTCGATTTCCACGAAAAAAATGAGTTAAATTGACAATTCTATATCGATTTTTGATGTTTCCGCAAGTTTTTGATGTCATAATCAGTAACAAATAATCACTTAGAAGATAATAATTGTTCAACAATACTGTCTGACCCAACTCCAAAATTGCAATCGTTAATTTGGAAATAAATCCAAAATTAAACGATAATTTACGAAACTGTTCAAAATCAAAGCTTTTTAGAAATTAATCCTTGTGCATCGGGTTTACACGTGGTTTATATACCGTATAAACCGAATTTTCTTGCTCGATCCATTTCTTCAGTAAACAAACATGGGTTCTCATATATACAAAAGATACATATGGCGACATAACCATCCGTGATACATACATCAAATTATCTGATTCAATAAATGAAAAAATGTATCAAGAGAAAAATCGGTAATTAAAGCATAGCTGCAAGCAGTTGATATGGCGAGGATCTTATTGGCACGTATGGGATAAAGCTCTTAACGGATAGGAGTATGGGTACAAGTTCAAATTTGTATGGGGAATATGCCATTTGGAAAAAAACGTAACTAGGTACATCTTATTACGCTCGAATTTCTGATAAAATTGAAAAGGTTAAAAGAATGATAATAAACAGTTAAAAAAATGTAACCTCTCAAATAAAGAGGTTACAATTTTTCAAACTGTTTATTAATAATGAAATTATTGTGTACAATCATAAATGATTTTACACAATAACTTTGTTTGATGAAACGGACAACCGTCTTTATATGGCTACCGTTTTCTCATTTGAGATGGTTCATTCCAGCATAATGAGTGAAGTGGATGTAAGGAGGTGAACTCTTGAACCACTAACAAAATTTGAGAAATACCAACCTACCATTCATGCTACTGTTGCTCCTTACCACTCACGCATATTACTCTGTATTGCTCGTTTCCTTCAAATAACGAAGGAAACGGATACTTTTTTTATTGTTGCAATCTACAGATCCTTGTTTATATCAAACCGTTAGGTTCTAGTCTACAACTAATCTATATCAAGCTCTACATTTTCAAGTAAATTTTTTTAGTACACAATAATAAAAAAACTAACTTGTATTGGGTAATAAAATTGTATGTCTACCTATGGCTCACTACTTCATCATCTATCGTTTGTCCTCACGATTAATTAGACAGATTCCTTGAAAATGAACCCTATAAAACAGGCATCCGCTGGAAAGGCGATAAAGATTGTTAGGGAATATTTACTATGTCTTGCGATGAGTTTCGCAATGCGTTAAGGTGTTAACTTGTTATAAACATTAGTCAATTGACGTCCGAGTTTGATGGGATGTCCTCATTATTCAGCTGCGATTACTAGTTAATTCAAATTTATATAACTGTACTTGGACTAATTGAACTATTAGTTAGTTTTATAACTAAAATTTTCTTCCAAATTTTATACCAAGTTCAGCAATTTCATGGCGGACTTTACTCTGCTAACATTATATTTGCTAGTTCACTTAATTTCAACTCCTATTCTTATTTTGTTTCGGTGTCCGTTTGAATGGATTACTAAATTACGTTTATTTATTCATTCAAATCAACATTGCATATTCTGATCTAAGCGTGACGTACCCACACAAAGAAATCAGGAATACTTTAGTAATATTCAATTTGCGTGTATTCTTTAATGTGTCACCCAACGTCAGTTACGGATCAGGGACCTTCTAAACTAGGCAATTTTCACCGAAAATTTAGAGTTGCTCCATGTAGTGGTGCATTTATTTTATACTTGAGACACGTTGATGGAGAGACGTTGTACTTCGACAGAAGTAGTAAAAAGTTTCCGTCATATAGCCGAGGTCGTTAGTGAAGTTAGCACTGGCTCTTAGCGTAAATGGGTACTTCAAGTTCTACATTCTGGTAAACTGCGGTCATTCTCCGTTTCAACGGTCTTCTATCCGCGTTTCCATGTCCAGCAGTTTTCCAGCCTCCGAACTCAACTCCATTTTTATTGGTTAGTCCAATAGCCGATTCACTTGTATGACCTACACATTAACGTCCAATCCCTAATAGCAATGGTGCTGTGGAGGAACGTTCTACTCTACCCGTTCAAAACGTCGTGTCCACTCAAAGGCAAATCAATTAAATTATAAAACGTGGAATGTAGCTTCGAAGCTCGTTTAGTTAACCAAGAGTTATTCATATACCGTGATGCAATCCGTATTTAAACAAAACGTTTAAAATGAATACGAATAATGATTGAGTATTCGCTCTTGAGTTGAACATTCCAGGGTTAACAATATGTGAATGATACGCAGAAAGAGGGTGCTGTGAGTATCGTAGTACCAGCATTCGATCTTTAAAACGAACTGTTGGGGGTCGTATTAGAGCCGTAGACATATGTGGTACCAAAAAGACCTCGCTCTAAGTACTGAACAGGAGGTGGGCGATGCACAAAGGAAAATAGATCATCTAATATGATGGATCTTGAAAATATAAATCTCTCTAGAACATTTCCGATGACTGAGCTAAAAGCAGTGGCACCTGATTACATAAAGTTCGTGAACGGGACGGTATCATGGCGCGGAGTTTGGTATAGGAAAAGTGCTACGGAGTCTCTTCCTTTCATCCCTCTCTCCCTTCAACCTCGTCACCGTCTCTGATTTATTTTATTTTTTATTATTATTATTTTTTATTTAAACACCCTTCGACGCGAATCGTTTTCAAAATTTAACAATTTTGTGTGGCCATGAGCTGGAATGATTTGAAACTTAACATTCAAACGTTTTCCAAAAAAGCTGTTCCTGAATATGACAAAGTTTTTTGCCACTATTTTAGCACATTTGAATAAAGTATCAGTACCTAAATTTTCCAGCATGTTCTAATCTTCTATCCTAATCTTTCAGCATCTAATGTTCCAGTTTTTATCGGTAGGTAATATGTTATGGACTTTCGCCAATACTCTCTGAATAAATACAAATTAAACCATTTTAATCCGCTTTTAGTTACATTAAATGTGATTTTATACACATTCGTTAGGGTTTGAAAATTTGAGGATTCATTGTTACTTATCGAAAAATCTCGCCAACGAGTTCATTCTTCCTTTAAGAATGAGTAATTTTGAGTAGTAACTCTCAACCCGGAAGAAGAATAATAAATTGATACAACTAAGAACACAATAAGTGCCGTAGTGCATTTTTTTAAGGAGCATTTCATGATTTTTGGATTGAAAAATGTGGGAGCTGAAATCTCACCAGAATTGCTGGGTTTTGAGCGAGAACGCTTGTAGAAGAGCCTCTTAAAAAGTGTTTGCTTTACCATAAAACGCCTCAGATGTTTTTCGCGGTTGTATGACAAAGTAAAGACTTGACATTGTCATATAAAAATTGCGCACATTACGTAGGCAAATGGATATGATTTTGAGGGCTGATTTCAATGCTGAAGGTTCAGCGATGCCGAACGTTGGCCGATTCAATTTGAGATTGCTGACAACTCCTTCTCAAATTATGAACAATTCAACCACCTTTCAATTGTATATAATACATTTGAGTTGCTGCTGTTATCAAACCATACCTAGTTTTCCAAATAGTTTTTTTCCCTGTTCGATTGGTAAAAGCGCGGTGTCAGATTATATAGGAAACCGAATAGAATTTATTCAACGGTGAAATGGGTCGGCGTGCGGAATATCAGCCGTAAAAACTCTCCGAGTCAGACTTCCGCTACCGCTATCCCGCATTTTATATTTATTCCCTCGATTGTATTTGACAGTTTCTAACACGTGACAGCAACAAACCAACCGGTGGAGCGATCAACCTTTGCCTCAGAGACCGGACGGAATTTCAATATCTACTATATTGAGTTACAAATGCCGAACTTTTTATTCGTGTCCTCTTCGGTGTTCTCCTGCAACGAGTTGTGTTTTAGCGCATTATTATTTTACAGGGCGATTGATAGTTATATTGGCGTAAGAAGAAAAAATTAAAATAAATCTATCCTTGGCCTAAAAGTAAAATTAAGTCTTGCTAACTATCCGTCATTCTTCATCGTTTTTTTTTTTTTTTTTTTTTAAATTTTTTTTTTTTTTTTTTTATTTTTCTCATTAAAAATATAGATAGAATTATTGTGATGATATTTCAGGTAAATTATCGCATACCTGAAGAATATATCAAATAGCAAATAGATGAGCGGACACTCCGATTTGAAAAATTTCATCCAAGAACCTGTTCCCCTCAAGGAATGTGGACATATACGACGTTTGTGCGAGAGAAATAAGTTTAATGAGTACTCGTTGAAAATGGAAAATTGTGGTGGGCAAAACAGTGGTGAGCCGAGAAAGAAGAAAATGAGACAACACCGAACAAAAACTGATACCTAAGTTAAACCTTTACTTATCTTATTCATTCCAGTTAACTTTCTCCATCTGATTAAATCATATTACTTTCTCTCAATTGAGCGACAGAATGGGCGCGGTCAATTATTTGATACTTCCGTGCTTCAGGTGAAGCATTCACTCGACCAAGCTATTACTTCTGTCCTAATAAAGGATAAGAATTCCCGATTTTTTCGAACGGGATTTCAGGATTTTAGGGTCATAGAAGTATTCCGTTCTCAATTACAACAATATTACCATGGATGTAAGCTATGCGCAAAACAAACCGATGTACCAGCAGAATTATACTCGCTGCTGCGTCAGCGAAGGAACGTTATAAATAGGACTCCCGCTCACACCGGGCAGTCAGTCGATGTCAAGAGCTTGCTCGGATACCCCACTGTAGGTCCGTTTATACTTGTAAAAATAAAAGTAGTCCTTTTTTAAAAAGGCATTTATCTGGCCCTCAACCCTAATTTGTATGTATAGTTCTATTTTGTTCCTCTGTACACCTCTACTAACGATATGAATCATTGAAATTGTTGGATCTTAAAAAATTAATGAGATTAGTGAAACAAACGAATACTGTGAGAGCATACAATTTAAATGAAAATATCAAATTATATCAAGAATTTTCATTTTTCCGGCTGAGGAGATGAACAAATTCTAAATGACGTACTGTTCCTTTGTTAGATTTCTTATGACTAACCCATCGCAACGATTGAACAGCAATACGCAATCGTGATCGAAACCTCATATGTACATCAAATCTTGATAGGGACAGGTTGTCAGAGCAAGCTGGGGCGTCAATCCTCTAGCTGTTTACTTTCAATGGGAGTACTGAATGCTCCGGTTCGAATCCGGCTGGCACCAATGATTAGGACCAAAATACTATCAAGTGTGTATACCTGTCCTGTCGTTAGACAGTTCACCTCTGATCTCGATATCACGTGAATCCATAAAGCTCCCAATCCAGGGGGTGAGGCAATGGGAAGCCACGAGCGAAATCGTCGACCTAGTTCCGATCCTCCCCTCTGGATATTCGGACGAAAATCTGCCGACGTCCGCGATACCTCCGGATGTATTCGGACGAAAATCTATGTTGAATTCCTTGTTTATTACTAACCTTAGTCGCAAATGCGATCGAATGAAATCTATCGAAATTTGCAATCTTATATATTATTTTTAAGCTTGTATATTTAATATTGGTGCAAGCGGTGAATGGGTATGGTTCTTCAGTCTAGGGTGGTGTCTACCCAAGTCAAACGCATTAACTAGCTATCCAATTAGGAATGATTGTGATGGGAATTCTTGGTAAACCAACGATATTCCACATAAAGTCTGCACTAGCAAGTAAATGCATCTACCATCAGTCAGCTATGGGAATTGACCTATTTGTTTTAGGACCTTTTTTTTTTAGTACGGATATATGATTTACTACTCTTTTTTTATTGTGTGTGTACAACCATTGACAAGAAAGATAATTTTTATTTTAGTAATGGTCAGGCAACTTCAGCTCGTCAGTAAGACATTGCTCATACACGAGTTACCAGTGTTAATGTATTTTTATGTTGAAGTTGTAACATTAGATGTATAACCATAAGTATAAACCGGTAAATACTTATGGTTATACTCTATTTTTTCAAATTTCAATCAATTGAAATGTGAATAATTGGACTTATCTTTACGCGTCTTGTTTTAAACTTAAACAATTTTGCATCTGTTTCAATGCTATGATGATAAAATATTATGTTCCGGCATCCCTATTATTGTTGGAGATAATAGAGCAAAATGTCATAGTTACTAACCGGATTCAACGTTGTGATAGGACTTGTGAAAGCCGGAGGTACTGTGTCCCTTTTCGTGCCCTTCTGAACCGTAGCCTCCATAACCGCCCTTTGCTGCTGAGCCATAACTTTCTGTGTTTCCTGTATATCAACAAAGAAACACAGGTAATACACATCTTAATGATCTTAATTTTAATAATCACACCGGCACCGAAATGAGTGTTAACAATTATAACAACTAACTACGTGAATTAGTGGCGACGATTGAATAAACCAGTTCGTTAACAGTTAATAGAAAATTTTCGTAGTTGTAAAAGTTTCCAAATGTCATTTTCATTGGAGACTTGGAGACAATTGTCGAATTTTGATTTTGAAACATCATCTTCCGGATATTTTCCGAATCAACGGAATACCTGGTTTCCCGGTTGCTGTGTGCGATTACCCTCTGTTTGGTTTCCACAAATCACGAAACGCAATAATCATAACGAGATGTTCAGAGAATACCATATGTTTTTCTGTTCAATATATACAATATAATATATTTTGAAATATAACATATTATGTTTCATACGATTTTGATTCGGATATTCCGAAGATATCGAAACCCTATTCAGTATACTGCTTACACAGCCTAATGAGACCACGGGGAGGGATTCAGTGGACGTCAGATCAACCGGGTCAGCGATAAAGCGATTCCGAATTTCTGTACCAAGTTCAATAGGGTTAACATCTATCCTGTTCATCTCGGAGCCGAGATTTGATGCAGCCTGTCAAGAGAATGGGGAGTGATTGAAAGGAATAATGTATGTGTCCGTAAAACGCTCCGGTAACTGGCTAGTTTCGTAATTTTCATTTACACTAAAGTACTGTGTGTAGCTTAAATTCTCACAAAACCTATCGGACGAATGAATTCTACGATTTTAAAATATTTCTCCCTTCTGTAATGCGGAATACCAAGTTTATGTCAAGATTTTAACGTTAGTTAACCGTACTATTTTCCTTCGGACTGTGATCAGTTGTCCAAAAAAATTTTCATCACATCAAAACATGACATTCAAAATTACAATCTGATTAAATACTGTGCGCAGATGTTGGATTTTCCAAACAACTAATTTTAGACGATATGGCCATGAAATGTTAAATCATAGTTAATCTGACACTACAGATGATGAGGTTCGTGGACTTAGTGTCACAAAGTGCTACACACTTAGTTGCTGTCAAATAACTCGATTATCATGTTGTTACGGACTCACTCACTCGCGACGAAGTTGTGGAAACCCATTTAAACCGAGTATTATAGAACGTTGACTATATTTCCAAGAAAGTAATGAATTACACAGTTAAATTGAACTCGACGGTTAGGCCATCATCAGTGACAATCATGAGCTCTACCGTGTTGTCTTTGCACTCAAATATTCCTACGAACGATTGAAGATCTACCCATTGATTATCTTCAACGACCAATTGACAGAAATTTAGACATATATTGACATAGAGACAATGGATTTGAGAGGAAACATTCTTACTCTTTCAAACCCCTTCACCTTAGCTAATATTTTCAACGGATTTCAAATTGGCCTACATGACTAGAACACATAATTTTAGTCGGTATGCCTATGAATACTACGATGGGGCTGGTGATGTTTTTCACTTAGTAAAGTTACGGTAATGCACAGAAGCTGAGAACGTGGCTAGAACCATGGCGTTCTAAAGTCGTTCTAAAGTTCTCAAAAGGAAACCACGAGGGCGTTTTCTTTGAAAACAGATAACTTTTTAAGTCTGATAGAAACATCAAGGATCGAGGAAAAGAGGTTCTACCTACTTAATGAGAAATAATGTTTTGAAGGAAATCAGGCCGAAGTTTAGTTTTGTATATTAAAAACTGACAGAAAAGCCCGATAAAACGGAAAATACAGAACTTCTTTTAAAATCCACATGAGCCAATTTAGTTTAAAGCCTTTAGTTGTTTGTCAGGTGAATAGTTGATTATGTTAGCGAATTTCTGTTTCAAAAATCAGTCTCAATACTCACACATTGGTCAGAACATCACTGGATTCAAACTTCTAGGAGGGAGTGAATACTGTTGAGGAAGCTGTTTTGAATTTCCAATGGTGATTGAGTGGTTCCGCTGTTTCCAATTCTGAATTCAGTCTATACCAATTGTTTCCATTTTATGTACTCGTTTGATCCCTTGGCTGAATGCCTCGTTTGGATTTTAAGCTCCGTACCCTCATCAAGAATGAAAAACGGTCGCGTGATATTGACAATTCGGCCCATTCACGAGCAACACCCTGGTAAATCTGCCGCGATGGTTTATTAAGGGCTGAACTGGAGGTTTAATATACGCACCTGATGCGCCGCTCCCGGCTTGGTTATAGCTCCCACCGATCGCATCTCTGTTGTATCCACCTGCTCCAAGGTGGCCTCGGGCGATCAGGTGACTCCCGCGGGTACCGTCTGAGTCGCGGCTTTGGAGTCCGGCGGCGTCTCGGATGATTTCGTTGCCTCTCGCATCTTGTCCGTAGCTTTTGAACCCCAAACCTCCCCTATACTGGGCTCCATCATCCACATGTTGACCGTAAGCCTGCTCTTGCGGGTAGTACCTGTCGAACAGCGACAAAAACATGCCAATGATCATATCATCATTGACTAATCTAATAACGAGTAAACATTGTCAGGCTAATTCAAAGTACGTTGAATACTACCCAGCTCAATGAGAAACTAAGCGTCCTATCATTCTACCTTACCCTGGTAAATTTTGAAGAGAAATGGTTTGGACACGTTATTTTCGAGTAATCCTATTTGCTACGTGGAAATGAAAGATTTAAGGAAATTGGAAAAGCTCAAGAGGTTTAGTACTACACTCTACAATTATACAGGGTGTCCCAGGAGTTATGCACAATCCGACTCCTACGAATTCTAAAACTCATTTCCGAACAGAAATGCCTCCTAGCAATTTTTCGCCAGACGCCTCGTTTCCGAGTTATTCCTGATATAATATGAATGATTAAACCTGTCATAACTCCCTAAATTTTGAATACAGCTCAGATATGATGACACCGTTGGAAAGAGCGATAAATTTTATATCTATTTGATGTCAGAAAACTTTTTTTAAATTGCATTTAAGATGTGCGATTGCTGTGCGAAATGGCAGTTTTGTCAACATCTCAAAATCGCCTGTTTTTCATCTCGACTAGAAACCCCATTAATGCTTGAAGCAGAACTGTGCAGGCCTGGTAAAACGTGCGCCAAAATGTCTGCTTTCCGACGGTGAAGTCGTTTTGGTTTTTAAAAATATTTTTAGTTAAGGAAATGTTGTTTAACTGCAGAAAAACGTGCGTTTCCTGTTAAAACTGAGGTTTTTCCAAAAGTCTCGACGAAAAAAGGTTGGAGGCGGGATATAAGTAACTTTTCTCGCTGAATCGAATGGTGACAACGCCAGACCTCTCAAGAGACGATTTAAGTTAATTTTGTCGGATGCGTAAACCTGTTCGTTTGTGAACTATGTCTACGGCATTCTTAAGCTGTCCTGCCAAAGTCAGGATTATCAAAGAGCCGAGAGACGGCATTTTGACAAAACTGCCATTTGGCGCAGCAATTGCACATCTTCAATGCAATAAAAAAAATGTTTTCTGACATCAAATAGATAGAAAATGTAACGCTCTTCGAACGGTGTCATCAAATTTGAGCTACCTCCAAAATAGATCGAAAACTCGAAAAAATCTGAAATTGTGAATAACTCGGAAACGATGCAAAAAATTGCAAGGAGGCCTTCTTGTTCGGAGTCAGACTGTGCATAACTCCTGCGACACAAAATATAAGTAAAGAAGACCTAATGTTTGAAAATTGGGAAAGCTACGGAGGAGGCATTGTCTTTGTCAGGGGCTAGATATGCAATGACCCGCACAACCCCGCGGTCTTGAAGGAGGGGTTGCTTTGTGCGCCGTGTTTTACCCACCCCATTCTGATTTCCCCGTAGCATTGGGTGTCGCAATGTTGATGTTGATGGTTGCTTCTGATCAAATTCAGTTTTAGTAAAATGTTTGTTGACTCGAACATGTTTTCCGGTTGTAGGACAATGGTATGAAAATGGAGTTAAATCGAGTTCATACGAAGAGTTACAGTTTAAACAAATTTAACGCTCTTTCCAACGGTGTCATTAGATTTGGACTATATCCGAAATTGAGGGAGTCATGACAGTTTTAATGACATAAGATCAAAAACACGAAAAAAATCGTAAATCACGAATAACTCCGAACCGAGGCTTCTGGTAAAAAATTGCTAAGAGGCATTTTTGTTTGGAGGTTTGATTTGTAGAACACGCAGGATCGAACTGTGCATAACTCCTGGGACACCCTGTATAACTCGTACCAACTTGTCCAAAAACATTCTAGTCACACCTGGCCGAAATTGACTGTGTCTGTTGATTGTTGACTTACACATAAATTCCGAAACTCTTTCCATTCTATAAATGCAATTTTAAGGATTATGATTAGACCGTAAAAAGTTTTTAGGTGCGTTGGGTTTAGAATATAAGTTAGATTTGAGATGATGTAAATATTTGTTCATTGTTACCAGAAGATTGCTTGTTTTGTTCCAATGTACTATAATAATTATTAAGAAAATAAATTTGTAAATATCGCTGTACATGCTTTAAACCATACCACTAAAGAAAAAATAGAAACAATTGAATTTTGAGTATTGTAGATTGTTTAATATCAGATTATTGGTTACCAATTCCACCATTCTCAAATTAGCAACAGCTTATGAGCACGTACGAACTTGAACCTCTTTCCAACAAGCGTAACCAACTCAATTTGCTTATAAACTTGTTTGAATACATACTTTTTTCTATAGTTTATATTAATGAATTAGTTATGTTTAGACATTGCAAGACTTGCAAACAACCAGTACACAGACACACTCACTATTTATTCCATACAGTTCTGCTGTACGTTCTTCTATTGTGCTTGTGGGACAAAAATATTTTCATGCGATACGGTAAATGTAGGATATTTCTGAGAGTAAACAATTGGAATTTCAAAGCTAATTCTTGCGCTTATTTTTGATCAAATGATGTGTGGGGATGATGTTCGATAATTGATCAAACGCATTTGTTCTCCATAGTTTTCAAGGGCGGCGGAGAATTCAGTGATTAGCTTGGGTGATTCTAAAAAGTAACTAATGGACAGTAATAATACTAAAAGCGTTCTTCCATTATCGGTTAACGGTTCAATTGTATTTCAATATCAACAGTACTAGTAAAACTCGGTTATTTCGATGAATATTCCGGAAAATGTTTAGCGGGTTAAATGTATATAGCGAGAGGTTGTTTGAAGCGTATATCTTATTATATTACCCAGGATAGGCGGCTTGAGACCCTAAGCTGCTTTGCGGTCCGTACCCGCCGGAATGGAAACGAGAGTTGTAACCTACCAACGGAACAGCGGCACTTGCCAGGGGACTCAACATGAAAACTAACCACAGCCTGTTCGCCATTTCAGAGGGATTCAGAATTTACCGACCGAGTTTCAGATCGGAACTGACGGTCTTAGTTGCGCCTTCGACCTTTTATATCGCAGACCCGACGATCGCTGTGTCTGAGCGAGACTGGGTGACCAGATTTCGCGGTTCGTGGCGGATCTTTTGCGGCTTTCTTTGTCTGACTCCTTCTTTAATTGTTTCGGTACGTTGGAAACATTTAGAAAAAGTGAAAAAACAAAATGGTGCCCTTGACTTGCTTATTGAGGTAGATAGATAACTGATGGATAACTAAATCAAATCCAGAAATCATTGATCTTTCTCTATCTTACAGAGAAACTAACATCTTTTCTTTGTGATATTCGTGTAACTCTATTTATTAACATTCGAAATACTTATTGACCAGTGATGTCATATCCATGCATTAAAAGCAACTCCTGCATCTCTCACTACCTGTCTACCAGTACGCATGTGAAGTCTGGTGCCCTGCCGATGACAAACAAATTAAAAGAGTCCATACACTCAAAAATCGCAAATTACGCCCAATTACAGGAGCCCTATGGTATGTTCGCAATAGAACATTACGTACTGATCTAAATATTCCCTTGTTACCGAGGTACTGGCCAGATCAAACAACTGCTTTGCAAGTCTAACAGCTAACCACAGGAATCCAGTAGTCAGCTCAATCTTAGGCTAAAGAGAAATGGCACAGTGACCTTCAAAATATGTAGTCTTCCTAAATTTAACCATGATAGTATAATTAGATCTCAAATATTTGTGTATTGCTTACTCGTTATCATCAAAATTTTTTGTTATCTGTATTTTTCTTCTAAGTTACGTTGTACTTGAATAATATCTAGACTTAAATTGTTAACTTTAAATTACCTACTCCATATACACTATATTCAATATACATATACAATGCGATATACAATACCATATACAATGCGATAGCCCCCCAAAGGGAGGGTGCAAATGCCTGAAGTTCCATGTGATTTTGTATAACTCGTCTTTTGTACCACAGTTGATAGTGGTAACCACAATATAGTAAGTCACAATTGAACAAACAAACAAAAAAATTAGAAATTTCCGTTGCTATGATAAAACTTTGTGATCAGTTTTAAAAATTCAATTGATAATTGATTTGACAATATAATTGATCATTCGTTTGAAGACAGCTTGACTCGTTCTCATTTTTACTCGTATTTATATCAACTTACATTTAGATTAAATTAAAATGTTGAGGAAGTCGAGAAGAAGGAAGAAAGAAGTACTCGAAAAGATCGAGTTTGAACCTCAACCGGCGGCGGCAAGTATGACACGTTTTCAAATTTCCATACCTAGTCATTTGATTTTTCTGACCCTCACAATCGGAAACGATGGATGAAGAAATTTATAAGATTCCGAACTGCTTCTGAACCATGTAGAAAACCAATGGTTTAGCAAGTTAGTATGTTTTTATACTGTCTAGGAGATGAAGGGGAAGATCTGTTTAATACTTTTGATTTAACTGATAAAGATAAGATGTGTGACGAGACGGTGAAGGAACATTTTGAGGAACATTAGGGGCTCAAAAAAAAAAAAAAAAAAAAAAAAAACATTGTGTACAAAAGGAGGCATTTGAAATGCCGCCAATGAATTGGAGAGTTGATTGCTTTATCAACAACTTGAGGATATTAGCAGAAACTTGTGAATTTGGGAATCTCAAGTCTCGTTTGATTCGAGATATAATAGTTATAGGGGTTTTGGACTCCAAACTCTTTGAAAATAAATAATGGACGAATCATTGACGCTGGAAAGCCCCATATTAAACGTTCGCCAATCCAAAAGAATCAGGAAGCAACAAAGCGAGATACGTACGGAAGATTCCGTTTGTGGCTTACAGGGCCTTTCAGTCGGTGCTGTACTCGAATTAATAAGGCTAGCGAAGAAGTGAAAGAGTGAATGAAAGAAGTGGAAGAATTAACGATCCCGGAATTATATAGAAATAATTCCGTATACGTAGAATTTGAAGATAATCATTAAATAAAGGTTAAACAGTAAATATAGAGGTTTGTAATCGTACAGATAGAATGTACCATATTCGCTGTGTGCATCACGATTATTTTCATGTTTCAGTTATTCTGTCCATCCGGTTGTTTGTACTCTAATAAGGGCTTTTAGGTACTGTTATTTCATAACCATCATCGCTATTAATCAATTTTTTCGAGAGTTTGACGTTTTCATAATTACCAACTGTAGGTACGTGGTGAAAAGAATAAACTGAAAGTATGATTTATTTTAATCGCAACTATCAATCTCGTTCAGAAAGAGGCATGTATGATGATTAGTACATACGATACATACATGCAGATACATTAGTACTCGTATATTTCAGTTTATTTGTGTTGTGGTGGAACGTTTTCCACTTTTTATTTTCATGAAATTAGAAATTGATGTTTTGAATAGGAGAAGCTTTGAATTATATTTTTGTAATTTGAGCTCATTTCAAGCTATTTTAACCGGATATAGTGTTTATATCACGTTCTTCATAATCGCTAGAACTGTTGATTTCTAAGATTCCAAAGTATGTTCAAAGAAATATTTTTACGTCTTATAGTCACGAAAAACATATTATTAAGATAAACATATTTTATCAAAACTATCATCCTCGATATGTTTAAAAAACATAACAAAAACTCTCATTCAAATACGAATAATAAAAAATTATGTCAAAATAAGTATGTAATCAAATGAAAATTACGTAGAACATGAATGTTATACATAGACACCATGGGAGTAAGAAAGCAGGTTTGAAACTCGTCGTTTTCGATTTAACAATTCTGAAAAGATCAGAATTCTCCCTATTGAGACATCAATTTGAAGAGTTTGAGGTTTGTTCCAAGATGGGTAATTTGGTACTTTTATGCGCCGTCCGCTTTTCTTTACAACTACTGTGCCAACGTTGACGAAAGTTGGCTTAACAAACCGCATCTTCGCTGTTATCTCAACATCTTACATGCAGGTACTTGACTGGATTGCTATTTAGAGTTAGGTGGCTCACTACGATCTCTGAGTTATTCCAGCAGAGCTGATAAAGCTAAAGCGTTTGACTAACCATCCTGCGTAGGAGTGAAAACGCCCATCACATCTACTCGCGAGAGTAGCAGCTGTCCGCTTATTCACTACATGACTCTCATGAAGTCATGTTTCTTAGCTGGGGTGAATTTATAGCGCTGTTGCGCCGGTGATCTGCGGTGCCATAATTCTTTCGCACACAGTGGGGAAAAAAAGGTCGTTCTGCTGAATGCAGAGGAAATCTGAGGGGTGAAACAAATAAGCTTTTCTCTCTCCCGCGATATGCGGTACGAACAAATCCAGACCTTTTCATGAAATATCCTTCAGATAACTAACACAAACATGAATATCACGCAATACCGACGTTCATAATCAGTTTTGTTTATTCGTTTTCTCTCTATTGTATTTCATCTGGATGGAAAAGCAAAAAACTGATCGATGTTATTCATGACGCAACACTTCAGATGCTTACGTTACATACTAAATTTCAAACCTATACTAAACTCTCACATTAAATGTTGAAAATACACAATGTCTTTGAGCTCAAAAGATATTGGAATGTCTGCTAATATTAATTGAAGCTATATTAGTTCTTGTGAAGTACAATCCATGGATATTGATGTTACCGATATCAGCGTTGATTCAATGGTAGATATGAATGACACGTTGATTTTTGTCTAGAAGCATTCGTTAAATATTAAAGATTCGTAAATCTTTCAATTTCATTTTGATTGAACACCACATTTTTTTACGCTACTCTAGAAAATAAGGAACCAACGGCGTTTCAAATCTTTCCTGTACACGTTTCTTCAACATCTACGCCTCGCTATTAGGAAGCAGTCACTCCGGAGTCGGAACCAAATGAACCAAGATGATGGTACACACACACTTGTGTCCACGTGCAATAATAGTGGGTAAGAATTTAAAAAAAAAATCGTCGAACTACCAGCATATTTATATTATTTGCAATTATCCAGTGGATTTACTTGAGGCTCATGCCGTAGAGATAGAAACGAGAAAAGTAACTCCGATTATGTAACAAAAGCCAGAATATACTCAACAGACGTTTTGTTGTTCCAAATCCATAGTTGTAATTACTATTCCGTCACATGGCCACAGCAGAAAAAACGTGGAAAGGGATGGATTTTTTTGTAGAGCTCAGTGAAAATTCAAAAATGTGAGATATTCCCCCTCGAAGGTTGAATCAACCCTGCCTTACAGTTTATAAAAATTTCGCCTAAAAAAGAGGGACCACCCATTTCTGAGCTTTTATTTTCTCCCACTTTCGACTCTGGCCTAACGTACACACAGTTAGAGATGTTGAATGCACCCATTTGAGTGGGGTTATTACGAATTATAATATCATAGATGTTAAATGATTTCAAAGGCCTAGATATTATTGGAACCCCTTCTTCCTCGTTCCCTCTCGTCTCCCTCTTCGTTACCAGTTATGTCTCTATTTCCGGCACCCACTTCAAGCGAACCCGATGATGTTTGGATAGATCGTTTGAACATTTAGGTATTATTCATAATATTAACAGTGGAACTACTATCGTAAAATTGAATTTTACACATCTGAAGATGTGTTGGTGATAGTCCTAACTCAGACTTTAAGGATAGATAGCATTCCTGACATAATAATCCACCGGTATGGCAAGCTGTCACTCTTCTCTACCGTTATTTATGTCGAACTTAAGGAGATAAGCCCAGCCATTCTGTTTCATCATCTGGAACAAATTGTGAATATGTTAACAATTCAACAATGGAAGTTGAACCTTATTCCGATACAATACTTTTACCAACGAATTTATATGCTTCATTCATGTAGGGGAAGCTCAATGTTATTTTATTCTACACAAAAAGCGACAAAGCCAAAGGCATACCTCGGCACCTACACATTTTGTTGACCGTGAAGAATTCGATAAAAATTTTCCCATTTACTAAGAATTAATTCCTTTTGAATCTCCCACTCCTCTCTGAAATGAATTCCGCGACAAGCAAACCGTGAGAGGGAATAGTCCAGAGAGGAAATGACCTACGAGGAACACGACAACCAAGCGCTTTGTTCCGACGTTGGTCCGGTAATGGAAAACGTTGAAGCGCAACGTTCGGTGGGGCCAGGCCTTTTGGGTATCACCGGTTCATTATTGTGGATTCAAAACGCTCCCGCCTCTGTGAGCGTTGGAACTTCTGTAACCGAACTTAATTGGAATCTAAGGCGTTTAATTGCGTGAACAGCTGCTCCTGAGCGGGGTACGTGCAGATCTGATTTGATTCAGCTGTTGATTCGTGGAGATGAGGGCGGTGTGCTGTTAGTTCTTGTCTCCCTAGGAATCGTTGCCGAAATAGATTGCATTTTACCAGCTATTACTCGTTTTTTCTCAGACTATAAATATGGTTCGCATCAAAAATATTTTAAAGCCATTTACGTAAGGTTGGCACAAATCGAAATAACTAAGCAAAGTAAAAAATAGCTGCAAAGTAATACACAAAAGTTTGACATTTATGAACAAGATAGCTAATTCTGTGCAAATCAGTGGTGTTTACTTGACGAGGTTATAGGGTTGGAGAAACACAACTTTTCTATCTGATATTTTATCGAAAGACAATAAATTTCCTACATTGTTTCTAACACATACCGTTATTTATCATTGGTTTTTAAGCCTAGCCTAGAATTTCAAGATCGATAACAACTTTATTGTCCAATAAAACAGAGAGACAGAGATGTCAGGAATGGTAAATGTTCTGTACCCCACCCTTTCTAAAAATTACTGAAAGATATGTTGAAAAATGTTGGCTCATATTTCTGGATGCGTTGATTCACAAAACTCTTAAAAAATAAAGATATTTGAACTGGCTTTGCATCAAACGTCCGTGTGAAGGCGTTCCATACTAATTTGTTGTGTTTGAGGCATTGTTAATAATGAAACTAAGTAATGGGTGTTACGAGTAGTTAGTCACAAGAATAATTTAATTTTTTCAACCATTGTTTCTCCGTTTCCAGATTTTTTTCCATCTGCGGAAATCCACTGTACTGGTTGGACTATTACCTGTTGATCCTTTGCCACCAAGTCGAAGCACGCCGTCGAAGGCCAACAGTTAAGGTATGTTTCTAACAGGTCTTGTGTACCTATCAGTGTCTATTTGTAGTGCAAATAATGTTCGGATAGAACATCGTGACTAACTTAAGTTCCACTAGTTCAGAGATTGGATCATAACTGATTTTTTTATTAGCATAATTTATACCCCCAAAATACTATTCAACGTATTAGAAGAATAGCTTCTGCTGGGTCATTCAAAACAGTTACAATAGAGAATTTCACCCAAAAAAATATGTCTATCATAATTATATGTATGATTTCATATTCTAAAGTTCATTTCGAGTATCTCAGCACTTTCGTGTTCATGGAAATAGTTTATTGCGATCATTACTATTTTGTACAATAATGAGGAGTCATTGGTTAGGTCTGAATTAGTCTGAATTCCATTGCTTCCGGTGACTTGGCGAATTCCTGCCATTCTTGTATACCGGCTGATGTGAATTAATTTATGAATTTTTCGTCCATGTATTGATAATACACAAGAAATGTCGAATTAGAGGAAATTGCAGGCTTCCAGGTAGCAGTGGATATTGAGCGAGATTTTAGATAATGATTCCAGGTATCGCTTGTGATACAGTGTGACGAAATTCCTGCATAACGTCTGTTCTGAAAGACTCCCTCCAACCGCTTTTAATGGCGGACCGAATGGTGTGTGAAAAAAATTCTGTACTTTTTCATCGTAATGTACTTGCAGTAATCCTTCTCACCCAATTGTTTGAGAACCTATTGCATTTCAATATTGTGGTCTATTGAAAATGTGGGTTTGTATTGTTGGAAAATCTCAACAGCTTTAGGTGTCCCCCCCCCCCCCCCCCAATACGGGACCAACCTTTTTATTCCCAAGCAGAACTGTGAAATGGGGAATTTATAATGCAAATAAACAAGTACAAAAGAACTCCTGGGAATAATATAATACTACCAATTGTTCACTCCCCAAGTTCCTTGCAGAAGGGAACGACACTACGTGCCACACATTCAAAGTTCGCCCCTACCCAACTAAAACTCACTTGAACTGGAGTTGTTCCATATGGGCTACAATCGCATCAAAAGTTGCTTCCGCTCAGTAAATCAGGAGAGCCTGCTTCTAGCCTCTTTCGTCGGGGATTGCGAGACAAAAGGAATCCGAGCTTATTCAGCCAAAATGGATTCAGTGTTTCAAAGGAGAGAGCCAACGAGGGGAAATGAAGTTAATTAAAACAGAGAAAGGTGGAAAATGAAGAGGTTTTTGATGTCAGTACCTTCAACATACCTTGCTAACAAAGAAAGCTGTTTTTCACTTCGGGCCTTTAGGGGTTAATAAAAGAAGTCTTGAGGTAGAAATGCTATTGACCATTTAGTTACGAAGGCATTTGAAATTTTGTACTTGGAGCATTGTATGACTCTCTTAAAAACTCAAGAGATTCAATCACAAAAAATTTGCCATTCAGATGTAGTAACATTGCAGAACCAGTGGCGATATAATGGTTTGCGAGATCCTGATTAGATTCGTTGAAATGACAAAATATGCATTACCAATGACCAATATTCATGGACTTGTTAGGTCCTGTTCTTGAAGTAGTTGTTACACTGATTCTCGGATTGTCTGTGCTGATGCAAAACGGTGATGACTGGATATCATCTCTGGAGATATACCTATTCGCATTTGCTGCACAAAGTAAGTGAAAACCATTCCAGTTTACAACTTGAATAACGTCCAATTCAATCCCTTCCTTGTTCTGATTAAGTTACCACTACGATAAATTCTCATTCTCCTGAAATGAATACTCACTGTCCTAAATCGGACTAGCAAAGGAATCCAGTTTCGAGGATCACTTAGTCGATCAGACGGTCTGTAAGGAACTGTTTCCCGAGTCTTCCAAAAGCTGCACAATTTTCAATATCAACAATGTAAGTTGCAATTTGTCCGGTTTTCCTGTGAATCTATTGTGAGTTATTTCCGTGATTCCGCTTGACAAATCCAGTTGTCATTGACATTCCTGTTCCCTTTTTTCCGTGCCAAGAATCTAGACCTGAGACTCAATGACCTAAAATAGTTGAATTAATAAAAATACAAAGGAAGGTTTTTGCACAGGTGCTGCATCCTTAAAAGTAGAACAGCCCTGAGATGCGGGTTAGGTTCTCCATGATCCAATGGAACGGCGAGGGAGTGACCGCGACGAGAAAGGCTCACCTCATCCAATCAATCTCTCAAATGGAAACAAATCTGGCCCAAAGTCCGTTTCCCGGGGAGGGACGTCAAATTCTTCCTGAACTAATGGCGAGGCCTGGTCGGATTAAACTTTTCGATTGGATGGAAGGTGGCCACCTGTGGACTCACTTGGAAAATAATCCATCACCGTTCCATGTTTGCATTGTAGGATGAAAAATGTGGTAACCTTTTCGGTTCAGCTCTTACTAGGTATTGATTTGATGAGAACAACGAATACAATTATTTTTTAATTTTCCAATTGCACTCTTTGAAACGAGGTTGCATACAAAATATAGTGAATTTTGGTTCCTACTCATCAACTATGCGATATTTTGGTGGTAACGGGCAACTACTGAGAATTTTGAAATTTTTCAAGTACCTATAAGTTTACCGGTTCCTGTTGAGCTATTTTTTCCACACTTCCTTTAATACGTACCAATCGGATAGTTCAATGAGACAATAATTATGATGAAAAACTCATTTCCTTGCCTTACTCATATGCATACGTTAGTATTTTCACACTATTTACAAAATTATAATATCTGAACTCACTCTTAAAGCTATAAATTTACTAAGGTTATGTAAACACTTGATTATTATTAATCTTTTCACATTCGCTTACTTCTTAATTCATTCGTTTAATCTCTCAGGTACAAATCTGCCATTTTCAGTAAAATATCATTCTTGAAAAAGATACTTGCAGTTGAACACGGAATAATTTTTTGAGTGAATAATTTTTAGTGAAAAAAAAATGGTAGCAACTAAGCCAGCAATATGCAACACAAGTATGCAGGAATGCTTCTGTGCATATTATAGCAATATTAGATCCCTCCATGGTTAACTGAACATTATTATAATACATTTTTAAAATAATATTTACAGTTCCTGTATATTTTATCAATCGTCCAATCATTGGCATTAATATTGACTAAGATCATTGTATTTCACTATTGTGTTTTCTCGTTATCACAACGGTTATGTAAAGTGCTGAATTTTCTCTCCCAAACTTCTGAATGAAGTTTTGTACAACTTGAGTTAAAAGTCAAACCCAAGCTTTATTTGCCCTGAATGATGGCATCACTTTGGTTTAAATTAAAGGACGAATATTTGAAATGTCGGAAACATTCTAATGTTGAAGGATATTTACCTAACTAATATAGTTTTATTTCATTATTTCCAAGGAGAATGGTTTTTACATTTTCGTGAGAGCAACATTTTTTCTCCAAAATCAAACTTCCCATGTCGCGATTTAGATTTTACACCATTTTGAAAAACTTGTTCTATTTTTGTTTAAACAAAATCTTGTAACGAGCTTGATTCCTACAGTTTTCATGAACTTTCTTCTTTTTGCGGTTCCCAATAACAGGCGCTTTTTTGTTTCCTTCTTTCGTGTTTAAAGACGATCCTATAACTTTAAGTGGAATTCATTCAAGGACATCTATTATATTCACTAGGAATGGTCAAAAGAGTTGGACTATATTTTGTCAATAATCCACAGAATATAACAGCAGAATATGCCCCATGTGTTTTGTTCGAGGGTTTCGAACGGGGCCGGGTTATACCATTCCGCATTACATGCATGTATTACTGAAGTAGTATACACCAGGAAATAGGCTCCTGTGACGAAGGGGTTTCATACAACGTACATGCAATCTAGAATGTTGGGCTTTGATGGATAACTCTTCCAAGTTCTGCAACATTAAGAATTACGGAGATTTTAAGACAATCATGGCAACATCGAAGTGAATATCGACTTCAGAATATTATTTTTAAGCAATAAAACAAACTTGTAGAAACCTATCAATGAAGAACGAGACAGTATAAGAAACATAGGTAACACTCAAAGAAATATGGTGGTGAAATCAAGATGAACAAAACTAAAAAAGTCCATCAAGTTGGGTTTGGTGCGTAGCTTCCTTGTCATGTTATCATGAATGTGCCGATCGTGGAACTATTTTAAACCACATTAAAAGTTACTTGACCTCAGAAGATGTCAAAATTAGTCTTGTTAAGAAGATTCATGGGGTTACAATGTCATAGGACATGTTCCCGGATCAATACCTTCATCAATATCTTCAATTAGGTGGTGCATTGCGGGGCCAAGCGATAATTCTCAAACTTGCACCGTAATGAGAGGATCGTGTTGGAATTCGTATGAAATGCTTATAACGTAGTCCTTCCAAGCCAGATTAGACGATTAGAAGGAGAAAAAATGTTGTTTGATGGATTTTTCGGTTCCGGGGGGTTCACACCTAACACGTATCTCCATAGAAAAAGTCATCAAACTAGGATGAAAATTTTGGAATACAACTTGAGACACATGCGGATGCATTGATAAGAAAACGAGTTGTTCAGAATCATCTAAATTGTGGATGAGGGTGGAAATTTTTATTTTGAGGTTCAAAAACATTCATCTTCCGAAAATGAAAGCAAGGACTGCCGATTAATGGGTATCGTACTTAATTAGTAACACAATATGTAATATAACAATAATATTATTATTATTCCTTTGTTTCTTATTAAAATCATATTGAACATTGTTGTACAACATTTTCCAAATTCCAGGCTTAATTAGTTCTCCATGGAAAACCGTTTCCATCCTCCAGTCCATTTTGTATCAACATGTTTAACAAATTTGGATGTATAAAAAATTTAAATTAAATTTAGTACATTTTGAATTCAATCCCTAGTAGTATATTGCCAATCATTAAATTTCTACAAAGTGATCTAACAAAGAAGATATCGTACTAGATGACCATCCAACCTTTGGAAACGGATGCCATCAAAATTGCTGAAATGTTTCAAGAACATCTGAACTTCATCTTAGTCGATGCGAATTCATTGGAAGGCATCGACTGATTGTCCTAACTTTTTGAGCACATTTTTACTTTCGGAGTTGGGCTCAGTTGTTGGTGGGACGCCTCGCATTAATATTTGATGAGTTAGTGAGTCCGGAGTTTCTTAGGCCTTCATTTGTATTCAACAATGCAGTCCGCTCAGGCAAATTAACCGAAATTCCCGTCCATATCTTGAAAGCAGCTTCTCGCAGCTACGTTTCCCAAGAAACTCCGAGCCCTGTGAAGCTGATTGTTGGCCCCACGGCAACAACTTCAGTTATTGATGGTAGATTACATTAAAACTAGAACGATAACGTTGGTTCTCCCGAAGTTCGCTTCAAGTTTTCTTTACTGTTGAGCAAGTTATTTATAAAAGATGCATTAGGCATAGTTACGAGATTCAGTGTAAATAATAAAGGTGATACCAGAGGAGGTTAAAATTATGAAAATCAGCAGTCGCCAATAAATTCAATGAGGTTAACTATGTATTGCAAAATCAGAAATATACTCAGTTGGTTAGCAATCATTTCCAAGTTAGTACAATATTTGTTCGAATTTTCATGAGCTTTCTCTTGACGTCGAAAAATCCCTCGCCAGACTCGGCCGGAGTCTAGGTAGCTGCGGTGAAGAAAACCCTTTGGAATGGCGGTATGGGTAGAATATGCATATTCGCCCAAAGCCCGGGGCGGAGTAAAATGTAGGGTAAGGGACACTGGAAATACCGCTATCTGCGGCGAAACGTGAGAAACCCTCCGCCCTTTGTAGGATTACGGGTATTTTATTTCTCAGCGAAAAACGGACAGACAAGTTCACTCTTGTGCTCCGTCTGCCCAGGATGTAGGGATAGTAGACGGGCAGAATTCCAGTTTCCGACTCCGTATTTACCCTAAAGGATCAAAAAGCGCGAATAAAAAGGAAATATTCACGAAGAAATCCGTTACAGGTAAAAAAATGAACGTTGCCTCCAGTAGAAATAAGCGCCTTGGATATAGTAGACTTTTGGTTGATCCTGTTCATGGGACTTCGCCATACAAAAAACTATTTTACCTAACCTGTTTAAGTTTCTCGGTGATTCACAGTCGAATTGATTCCGTTTATATACTTAGATCACAAGGGTTTCATTTGATTCTTTTGACTGATTTCTCTATATATCTGAACATATCGAAAAAAAAAAACGCTTTTGTTATGTGTTGAACAAACGTGAGGTAAACACACAAATTCTAATGCATAAAGATTTTTATTTCTGTATTATACTGCATCCTAGGCAGATAAATTATCAATAAATGGCAACGCCTTAGTTATATTAAACGTGGTAGTCGAAAATTGAACAGCCGAAGCTATTTTAACGCTATATTGAGCATTGGCAGTAAGTACCCATACATTAATCTTCCTCTCCGATTCGGTTTTCGAGCTGCTCCGTACACAATATGTTTTGGGAAGAGCAAAAAAGAAGTTCCTGGGCTACAAAGTGCTTCAAACTGGGTATACCGCCTGATGATGTAAATTACCAGGTTTTGTTGGAGGATCGTGGTCTATCTTCCTTACAAGAACGGCGATGTACGTCCGATGTTACCCAGCCGTGGAAGGTTTTTGATAGTCGCTTTTCTTGTCCGCACCTTCTGTCAAAAATACGCTTCCTCGTTCCCCGCCCACCTCCGCTCGTCAGCATCGAATTTTCATCGACAAACTGTCAAATGTACAGAGCGCTTCGCATTCTCCCAAGTTCCACGAACCTCGTCCTCACTATGCTTCCCGACTTTGACTTCTTCTAACGTAAGATTTCCACACTCAAAACACTTCTATCGTCCAGTTATGTTTTAATTCATCTGTTAATTTCGTTACTTTCATGTACATACCTATTTCCTCTAATTGATTGTTACTCTGTATTGTTAGGTAAATGGGATTGACCATTACTAAATATTTAAATGTATAGATCATTTTTTGTAATAAATTTAATGAATAATTTTTATAGCTGTGTAGTAATTAGATTTTTGGATGAGGTAAGTGCATTTTATCTTAACGTAGGTACTTGGACTTACCCAACAACCTTTCTGGGAATCGGTAAGTAAAAGTGTTGAACGTTGTGTTGTGTATGTCGCCACCGGGTATCATGACCACCACACCAAGTACGTTCCCTACGTACAGTTAGTTGCAGAGCCCAGAAGATTTCAGAGTATTTTTAATCATGTTACTTCTTACTTTCTAATAATATAACGTACTCATTAGAAAGCGAGCGTAAAGTTGCAACTATCGGTAACTAGAGAAAACACCCAGGTTGTTCGTGATACCCAATAAAATCTATCATATCCTCAGGCCAGTGCAGTATTTCAGCCCAGGGTCAAGAGATGCCAAAAATTTGCTCCCTCTTCCTATACCAGAATAGCAGCGTTGGTTCACTTCCCCTTCTTCCCTGTCAGCGATTTCTAACACACCTTTCTCCTTTCTCGTATTTTTTTCTAACACCACTTTTTAGAATAACACTTTTTTACTTGCATGGAAACACGGAAATGGCAGCAAAGTTTAATTTTCAAACCTATCGGTGTGAATGTCAATACTAAGAAACTACTCTTGAATGACATAATCCCAATAAATAGAGTACTTCGAATGACTTACAATTAACAGCTACTCCATTTTGGATTGCTCCTTGCAATTAGCCTCGGTAAAAGCTCTGATTTTCTGAATATGAAAGAAAAAACGGAAATCCCTATTTGCAAATCTAGTTTGTTATTTTTTTGCAATTCCCAAGAGAAAACATGAATTTTGGTGGTCGTCCAGTGAACAGAAAACTATTTGCATCTAACAGCCACACTGACTATGCGAAGATATTTCACCGAAAATCGTTTGTTTCTTCAACATTGCCTCACCTCAAAATCTCCACCGCTAAGTTTTCCGTTATTTCGTTATATCGAAAGCTCTCGCGAGACGAAACTTCTCCCTTGTCGTGAATCCAAGTTGGAAAACTCTTGACGAAAATCCTCGGGAAAAGGAGATTCCGCGGCAGGGCATCTCCTACCTCAGCCCACCCGACGGCCCTTCAGCCATAAATTAACGAGCCATCTACATAGTGCAACAAAAGACCCGCCTCACCTGCTCTTAAGACTTGCTACAAAGGATATATATTGAACCCCTCCTTTGCCGGGCCCATGCCGGAACTTTGCCCAAAAGTTTTGTTTAAATCTTTAATGGCGGTTTATCCCAGAGTCGGGGGAAAATCGTTGAATTAAACATGAGTACCTTAAACTTATACACAGCAGAAGGTTCAGGTACTAGGTACGACTCCACAATTAACAACATCAAATTTGGCTGACATGGCTTGACAAAGGGATCTTGATTGTTAAGGCTTAAAAGTTTCTTCGAAAATCCTTCCCAATAAGCAACACAGCTTCTCCAGGGTCACTGTGAAGGAGTTGAATAAGATTAGCATAGAAGTTATGTTACAACCTAAAGTATAAATATGAACGAAACTAAGAGCGATCAATTCCATTTATTAACTTCTTTATTATCAACTTATTATTTATTATGCAGTACGAGTAACAACAATGCAATTTTTAAGGTCATACAATCAGTAAAAGAATAAAACGGCAAAATTTACATTTCTTTCAACGCTCCACCTTTTTATTTCAAAAAGCGAATTTTCATAGAAAAAGAAGCTGTAGGAATGGCTCACTAATGACTCAAATAAAAATTTAAAAAAATGTCCATTATGAAAATACGTGTAACGGTTTTCGAGAACGAGTAATGGACTTGTAGGTTTTGAGGTTTTTTAGTTGTGAGTATAATATATTTTACAAATATAATATATACGGATATAATGTACAAACTATGACATAGTATATTAAAAGTTCCTGCAATGTTTTTCCGAAAATAGAACTTCTAATAAATTAAAATCGAAATAGACCATCTTTGTGGGGAAACAAGAAATTTGAAATGGTGCAAATCTGTACTGCTTGAAGCCAACGTAAAGCTTTGTTTTAATCTTGAGAGAACATCCATCGTGTTGACGTAGTTAAACACAACTCCCGGCGACATCTCATCCCCATTTGAAATCGCTCGGTTATCGCTTACGTAGACCCTCGAGTCGGTCTCAAAATATCTCATACAAGTCTTCCAAACATTAATCATAACTTTATAAACTTATTTTAAAGTCAATTTAAATGTACAAGAATGAATAGGTCACAAACGAATTATAAAATGTTTTGATGATTATGCGAAATCGACATTGCATCGAAATTTCCATTAATTAGAAAGGTACATCAACGATTTTGTTTATATTTAGTTTTCCCAACAACTTAGTTAAACATCAATTTATAGTTTTAAAGAAAAAAGTGAACTCATCGAGAAAAAAATCACCCATAACTCTTATCTTTAGTTTCGATATGAAAGGTTTTAGGAATCCATTTTCCCAATTCAAGCAGTTTATCACAAGTTGTGGAAAAAATGAAGAAGTAACTTTTGTCTGACCCGAACTGAGTTTTTACATTCATTTATTTCACTTTAATTTTTCCCTCCCGTAATATAATTACAGTGGTTTTCAGAAAAAGGGACCTTAAAATTCAGTCGTTGGCCCCGACGGAATAAGCTGGGTGGGCGTGAAAAAATAATAACAGCTTGTAAAGGACGGAGGCACCAGGAACGGAATGGAATAAAGGATGACGTTTCGTTATTACCTAACACTTAGTATTCAACTCAAGTGTAGGGTGGGACCACTGGGGGACGAATAAATGGAATTCAGAGTTACATGAATGAAAAATAGCTTTCGTTTTGCTGATTCCTGTGTCAATGCTAGTAGTACGGAGTTCAAAATTTATGAATGGACTTAGAGTGATCGGTACCATCTTATATGGGAGCTAACATTCAGTAATAAAATCGAAAACTCCTTATGGTACAACAATATTAAAATTTCCAGTTGATTCCGGGACTGCTGACCATCTCAACAGGCCAAAAAAAAAAAAGTCGGCTTAGTTGGATTGACCGCTTAGCTCTCTAAAAAGCTGTGTGTTGTGTCCCGTCGCCACTTTTAAAGCAAGTACAATGACAGCAGGATCGTTTTGAAATGTATATGGGGTGATTAAACAGTCCTTCAGTCCGTCCGTTTGAGCCGTACTCTCGATTGAAGCAAGATCGGACTATAGAAAGTGAAAAAACGATGCTGAATACATCTTACGATTGCTATGAACGCTTGAGAAGTATTGATTCGTTAGCGATGACATGGGAGAGTATTTAGATTATATTCCCTGAAAACATCATCAAAATCGGATGCAATCTGTTGAAATCACAGTACAACAATGTAGAAACAGGTAGTTTATTCAACCATTTTTCCCGACTGTCCTGCAATATTGAGTGAGATACTTCCACTAGGACTGAAAGAATGATGCTTGATGGGAATGATACGTAGCGTTTGATAGTTGGTACAAGGACTTGATGACTTCGTGCAATTGTGTCCAAAGCAGGCCAATAACAGCCTAACCCTGTCCTGATTTCATCCAAATTGGATGAAGACAGTAGGAATTAAGCCCTTTACACGGATCTGAGGAGACGCGATAGACGGACACTAATCGAGAGTTGTTCAGAACGGTCTAGAACGTGAAATGCGAGGTGGAATTTTGATATCGCAGAAGGAAAGACTTTCATCTCCCGTAACTGCGTCCAAGTTTCTGCGACCCTAAGTTTGACACAGAAGAAAAAGTATATGCGGCAAACCCATTAATAAATCAAGACAGGTACATGGATGTTTACATTTTTACCAATCACTTCCCTTGAAATATTCGGGATGGTAGCAAAACTTCTTGTTGACTCTTCGGGCACAGTGGAAATTGAATGTATCCTTGGTATTGCTTGTAAGTGTGGTTATGCATAGTGCAGAGGTCGTGATTGTTCGGTTCAAGTAAGTTACTTTGCCACCGTTCACATTCATTTCGGTTCTTTCATTTACTACTCTTGGTTGTAGAATAAACAACAAAAATACGACAGAAACTATTACATCCTGACGTCGAAATTAAGCTTGTTACAAGGATTTGTGGAAGCACGAGATGTAAACAGACAGGTTTTTTTTTTTAATGGTCTAAGCGTGAAATTAGAGTCGAAATATGGATTTCTCCGAGAATTTTTGATGAATTTCCTGAAGAAGATAAGAAAGCTTCTTCAACACTTAAGCAGACAGAAGCAAAATGCTGCAAATTATTACTCAGAGGTTTGTGTGTGAGATAGCCCTTCTACGTAAATCACTGATATTTGTATATTAGACGCAGTTTGTTGTACACTATCTAAATTCCGCACATTGCGCCTTCACATCTTGTAATCACATTCCAAATGGACAAAATGAAAATACTTGGGATACCGCCAACTACGCGGTAGAGCTCAGACCTCCCGATGAACTAGCCCAGCGGCCTGGTTCTTCAGCTCGACCGTTTACCTGACTAATTTTTATTACCCGAAGATGAGGTTTTTCAAACTGTCAAAGGGTGCAACAACCTGAGTGTCATCCTTCGATTTAGGGAACTAATTCCCATCCTAGCCGAACCATTGAACTACCCACTTACGTTGAAAGTTTCCGAGTTCGATAGCTTAATCCTTAATTAATCTTTAGGTGTGATCGATCACGATACCGAGATTACTGACGCATCTCGAATTGTTGTCATATTTCTGAGCCAAATTGCGTGAACTATGGTCCAGTAGTGTCGGAAAAAAGCTTCGGACGGCGTACGGCGGATGGACTTTTTTATATTTTTTCATTCACTTATATTAAACTAAACTAACAACTTTTTGGGCGAGTTTAATTTTTTTGTTCCATGGTCGATTACAAAGGTTTACTATTGAAAATAATGAACCAAAAAGTATACAAATCCCCATTGGTAAAGTCTATTAAATGTGTACCTGGTATATGGTTTCGATTATTGAAATCAGTTTTCATGGTCAATTCTTTGTTGTGTAATATACAATCACATTTCACCAAAAAACAACAGAAACTACTAGATCATGGTGGAAACAGCAATAGTTGAAGACGTAATTAGTGAAATCGTCAAGTACTGGAGTAATAAACAGAGTTGACTGTACTGCCGAAGTCAAGTTTGGGCCCCTCGCTTCTGCAAATCGTCGGACGGTTGTGGTTGACAATGGATAAGTAAGAGTTGGTGACTTGGAAGAAGCTTGGCTCCAACATCCCCGAATATCGGCATTTCAGCCGAGCCAGTGATTTCAAAACTGACTCTCCCCAACTAATTCAAGCAAATCATCCCAGGATAGCCGTGTAAATTCGCCTGAGCAGACGTGGGGGTCGGATCCCAAGCTCTGGCACAGACCACGGATCAAAAGCAGTGATGAGGTTCGATGACTTTAATATCCTAATCCACCGTATTGTGACTAGTGTGTATACTGTGGAAACATCGTTGTATTTATTTTCTCTTACATTTCAAAATGGATCTCGTACACGGAAAAACCATTACTTTGGGGGGGGGGGGGGAATGGGTGTAATAACATATCCATTCAAGCCTGCTTGTCGGATCTTTCAAACATAATTATGGAAGGGGAGAGTGGAGGGAGTAATGGTGATAGATCGTTATATCTTCACAATTTTCATCATGTTTTTATTCTATTATTAGTATAGATATCATTTTTTGTTCGATCCCAATTTTTGTCTTACAAGCCTCTCTTCTGCAATTAACCACAGAAGTTGTGAATTCGATGTGACAGCCAATCCATTCAAGCCCGGCCCATATCTAGAATTCTCGTCCTTTTTCTGTTCGATTAAAAATTTGGAGTGGTTTTAAAAATATTTATAAGTGCCTATAAGCATGTTAATCATATGGGAAAAGGACATAGGGACGTCCCAGTAATACACGCATTACTTAACAATATGTTTTTATTCGCTTTTCGGATTCTACGAATCTGGAAACGTAAACCAACGAAACAGAGGGGTTTACTCTTTTTCTTGGTCGATAAGATGAGCTTCAGGGTGTATTGATAATTAGCCAAAAATCGGAAGATGAGGTCAGTTTGACCTGCTTTGCCCTTCTGGTGCTCAAACTAAGGACGGAAGGTAACAACTGCAGAAAATTATGGTGAGTTGCGCGTAATGAGGAATGACTATCGTTTTTCGTTTTCGGAAGGGGCTGAGAAAAGAGAAACGAAATAGCTCACAACAACGTTATTCGTACTGATCGAAAATAAATGCTAATGTCATCGATTAAACATGAGAGCGCTGACGCCAATATCAGTCGCGCCTCCGGTCATCAGACCCCAGTCGAGCCCCCTTCGAATTCCCGTCACTGTTGCTGCAGCCCATTGTGATGTAAACACTTGGGAACTCCAGTTCAAAGAACTCGTTCCTGGAGCCACCTGGAGTTGTTTACTTGACTGTGTCAAGGACAGACACTTCTGCTAAGGCTTCTCACAGAGAGCGCTGCCATCGGTTGTTCCGATCGCCGTGCCGGTTTCAACACTCCGTCAGTTGTGAAGTGCTCCTTGGTTTAGTCAAATTGCTCCGTTGCCGTAAGTACCTACACAATAAAACATTTTCTTTCGGCCTACACCAAACATTATTTTTCCAATACAAAAAAATGTATACACAGATCATATATTCAAAAAATATAACGATGGGGACAGAACACAACCGAGTAACTTGTTGCATTGTAACTCTGACGCAGCAGTAATTTGTATACCATTTCTTATATTGTTGAAGCTAAGATATAAATCTGTACTCCTTTACATTACAAACACGGAACAAGTGTGGTTTCATTGAACTGAATATTATGCATTTTGTATGTACCTACTAGAAACTACTTACCAACCCAAGTGAACCTGGGGATCGGTAAAAATCTCCTATAATTCACTGTGACAGGTATTCACCACATAACTGTGATAATGCATAATAAGAATTGTTGAGAGAGCCACCAGAGAATAAATTAATTGTGGATGTTGTGACGATTTTCTTGTGCATTGCAACAAATTACTACCATTTAATGTATAAATTACTTTATATCAGTATTTTAGTTCAAAATTTGAAAGCCTTTCGTTAGCAATTCTCACTCAAAAGTTCTTCAAGTACCTACCTAGTAAAATTTTTTTTTCAATAAACTTCATATTTAGTATGAAAATTCGCCTTCAAAATCACATTAATGTACAGAACGTTTTTAATATTTTTGATGATTTTCAACATGGTGATGTCTAGTGATTTTGGTTTATTATTCAATAATAAACCATTGTAATCGCTCTTGAAAAAAAAAAAAAAATCTAACCCCCCCCCCCCCCTGAAAATTTCATGGTTTACGTTTAAAGGGTGTAGAATCCGAATCTGCAATAAAAAATTTCGTTTTGAGGAATCGAATGAGCCGTCCGCCGTACGCCGTACGCACGATTTCTCCCAAACGGCTGAAGCAAAAAAGCTGAAATTTTCAGGAAAAATCCATGTTGGTCCGACGACGCCCCAATTCTTGGGCCAGCTCTCTCACTTAATTTTAAAGTGCCCTTTAAGGGTGGTCAAAGTTTTGTAAAATCCCTAAAAACCTCAAAAAAAAAGTCAAGAAGTGGCCTAAATTTTGACTTTTTTTTTGAAGACCATTCCACGAGGAATCGAATGAGCCCCTTCTCAAGTCCGTAGGTCAAACCTTTCCCGATCTATGGCAGGATTTATGGTGCCAACATTCGCGTTATTTTGGTTTATTATTGTTTTTGTTTTGATATCAGTAACCTAGTGACGTAGTGATGTAGTGATGTAGTAAAATGGACACTGGAGTGAACTCCTAACAGGCTTTGTAGCCGATACACGGGTTGAAGCATTCTGATAACCGTAAAAAAAACGCTGCAAATTCTTTCACTGGGCTTTATTATTCAATTGGCTTGCGTTCATGATTTGAATTTCTTCTAAGCTTTGGACTGTGCATGTTTCACAGGTGATAGAGCGATTATTGAATTTCAGGAGGCACACAAATATCAATCCAAATAGGTATTTTGGTTAGAACAGATTTACGTGCTCTATGCATATCTCCTGAAATTCAGTAATCGCTCTATCACCTGTGACACATGCACACTCCAAAGCTTAGTATAAACTCAAATCATGTACGCAAGCCAATTGAATAATAAACCCCAGTGAAGAATTTGCAGCGTTTTTTTGCTTAATTAAATCTGGTCGACTGAATCTTGATAAAATGATACCCGTATATAATATCAACGCCACAAGTTACTGACACCTATTCATACGAAAAAAATTTCCTAAAAAGAAGTCCTAAAAATTGGTTTTCGTAAAAACAGTTGTGAAGAATTTTCATTTCAAAATTTTGTTTTACAGTGGCCTAAAAAACACACCAATGTATTTTCACTGAATTGAGTGAAGTTATACAGGTAATTTATATTGCCCAGAAATATACGAGTAAAATTTGTGAATTAAGACGAGAGGAATCACGTTTAGCTGGTGCCCGATTGAACAAAAAGCTCTGCAAAACACGATCCATCAGATTCAATAATAATTTGCTTGCGATTATACTGAACTTATTGATCTTGTGAACAACAATTATATAAATTGGATGAGGAAAACACAGCAACAAATTAAGAAGTTGCGGAAACACTATTGTTACTCTATGACATCCTGAGATATAAAACAAGATAAATGAGCAAGTCAAACAAAATCTCGGAAAATAATTCACTTACTTGTACTTGTTTTTATTCAATTTCAACGAATGTTTGTCCGTTCGAAAGAATGAGCTCTTTTGGCAGTACTTTTTGACTACATGAAATTAGAGGAATATCATTAAAATTTAGAACAACGGAAAATGGTTAAAACGGGATAACAATAGAAAACCTAAATTTTTTTTAGAGAATATATTTTTGGGAAAAGGATAACAAATATGAAGGAGGACATGCAAAAGTATACTGACAAATAATTTATTTACCCGTTTTTTATTGTAAAGTTCAATATGTTAAAAAAAAAAAAAAAAAAAAACGCATTACCCTCACTCCTCTCTCACTGGTAAAAACGATGGTACAGGCATTGGTGTTGGGTTTTATTTCAATGCTATAAGGGAAATACTTATATGTGGACATTGACCTCAGATAATATTATTGATGCACTTTCCAATAACTGATAATGTGGGTACTTATAAACCTAATAATACAATAACTGATAATGTACTTATAAACAACATTGATATTGTAGTCACTTGCAGATAATGATTATCAACTCACATTTTCATTGCTAGAGAAGATAATTATGTACTCATTAAGTCCAAGTTCAGAACTTGGAACTTTCTCTAAAAGTGACGATTAAGCTTCCAAGTACTCGTATTTATGCCTTCCTCAGATAATATTGCAGTAGGTAGCTTAAACTAATCCATGTTCCATTCTATCAATATTATCCATTATCTCTCGCCCACAACGTTTCATATCTTGGGCCGTTCAGGTTGGATGGGGTAAACAATAAAAATATAACCCTACCTCAAAGCGATCTCTAATGATGAAGGTCATAAAACATTACAGAATTTTTACTCTCGGAACTTTTGAAGATATGTTCCATATCAGATAAGAATTGTAGAAATTATGCTCAAGTCATGCATTTTCGTACGCAAGGAAAGAAACCACAAACATTCCCCTAGGTCAAGAATTTTAAATGCAAAATGCAAATGCTTGAAAATGCTGATTTCAATTTTGATTTAGGGCAAACCTATTTTTCACCTTTCAGAAGCCGGTAAACATTCCGAATGTAGTTCCGTACTTGAAAGTCGAAATGAAGAGTTTTACATGAATGAGTATGATGAGAAATCATACGTACTTACCTTTCGGTTTTTAAAATTAGGAACCGATCAGATTTTCTCACAGTTCTTGGTATATGAATAATTCAACTGAATCCGTTTTTCACCTTGCGACCAACACCATAATGACGCATCTCAGTTGATTCAAATAGATGTAACGAACACTAATTTTATCAATATTAAACCCAAATGTTCGACATTCTAGTTAAACGCATAATGGAAATCTAAAAGTAAAAGTAAAAGGTAAACAAGGAATTTCACCTTGGATTTCCGTCCACTTGGAAATTCAATTCCAGGGCTACATTCATTTGGGAAACTTTTATGACAGAAGCTGTAAAGCCGTTTTTAATGCAATGAATAGACGAATCCTGATTTGAGCAAATTTAGAAAATAAAGCAGGTGCAATAGTTTTAAAGTTGTTGGTTAAGTACTGATTGGTCTTGAGCTCTTTGAGTCCTAGTTTTAACTAATATTTGATTGAATTTGGTTTGATACTGATTGAACCTCAAAATCAAAAACTCTATGAACTCCTCCGTGGTAAAGGTGAGAGTGGGTTTCCCCAATGTCTACCACCTCGTCTGTTGAGGTTACTAGCTAATGATTCTTTCTGTATTCGTCAAATTAAAAAGGGCTGGCTATTTTATAACGGTAATGACAAATACGTAACAGTAACAATTTACCCAAATTTTCTTCACAGAAACTCGTTTTGAGGCATTTCGGATCAATTCAGACGTTGAACAGTTTATAATACAAATTTTTGTTGATTAATGTGTCATTCCAGACTACCTCTCCTAAGGATTGAGATTAAAAAATCCGCTCTTTCGCCAAGAAAATCGTGCCAGATTGATCCTGGATTCCTACGTGTGGTACGTCGGCTATGAAATATTTCAAGGACACATTAAATCGCTATTCTTCTACTTTCGTTTTTCCACAATAACTTCCAGATTTGCATGAACTCTTTGTGTGCTGGCAATTCCGTCATTAAGTCAACCGTGGGTCGACGTTTTGAAAAATGATGCGTGACCATTGAATGACTGACACATCCTCGACCACCTGTTTTACCTGAGCGAAGATTGATGGAGGGTCTCATCGATTGGCGATGACAAATCGACGGTCTTCCCTTGCTAGGAAAGCCACCTTCCGCTTGATCGAAGTTATCGATAACCACTATCACTGTTCCTTGGAAAGCCCATTTCTGGATTGATTGTCCGCCTGGACCTCAGACCGTAGAATTTCCCATCTTTATTCTTCTTTAAAGGTATTCGATAATTCGTTTCTTCTATCGGACGGTGAATCCACCACCCACTCCTCTGGTTTTGATCGTTGAAAATATATCACAGTTCGAACATCATCTACTCTGAAGCCACTAATATTGGTTTTCTTAAACCGAGTGCAAATGTGATCCGATACTAAGTGGGGCGAAGCTCTGAAATGTACTGGGTTGTTACCCCAATGATCTTTGGGTATGATGATTAACGAAAGGTGAAGTGAGTGTGGCAAAAATAAATACGTAACATTGAAACTTAGTCATAACTCTAATGATCAACAGTTAGTTGATTCATTTCCCGTTCGTAAAAACAAACTCACAAACTGCCACCATTCGTTTAGGAGTTTATCTGAAGATACACTTTTCAGAAACCCACGTAGAGTTTCGACCTGAAATACCTTAATGCCATGTAGAAACAATTATGCATGTTGAAGTCAATTCCATCAAGCATCGAAATCAAGGATTTTAGTGATATTGAACCGATTTTTAACTAACTTTTGGCAATCTTAGTAATCCGATCTTGAAAATGTTTCCATAGGTTGTAAGGGTTTTACATGGTAGTAAATTGAAAGTAGGCAACCGTCTCAAGTGTTGGCTTTTCGTCCGACTGCCAAAAGCGTCGCGACAGGAACAAATCCTAACCGCGTTAACATAATTTTCATTTGGAATTGTAAATGCGACGGACTTGGTAAAGAAAGTGTCCCATTCACATTTAGGTACCTTCAAAAAGAATACAGTGAAACCTGAAGCAAGAGTTTGGTTTTGTTATCAGCGAATTCCGAAATTTACGATGGAGTTGCTATCTCAATCCACACGTTAGCTCAACGAGGACAAACGTTTTTAGAAGGAGGAACTCTGCTTTTAAAATGTTTGTATCTAGAAATTGAATTACTAATGAACCGACGGCTCGGAGATAAACAGAGTGGCCGAAAATCTTTTAAATAATTGCTTTAGGGAAAAGAATATATATAACCATGGCTCCGTCTCCAGGGATTCCATTTGCATAATGCAAATGTAAGGTCGAATCAACAACGCCCGTATTAATTCACAGAAGGGGCTACGCAAACGACAGTAGAGGAAAATAAAATCCATTTTCATTTGGGGATATCACGTAGGGTCACTCTGCCACATCATGATGAATTATATATGGTTTGGCTCATATGCGTTGAATCAAATATTATATTACTGACACTGTTGAGAATCGTTAAATATATTGCGGATATCGCACATGAGCGATAGCAACTTCGATGACCTTCTGGGAAAAAAGTGGCATCGACATGTAACCAAACCTTTAATTTCATTGGTATGACTCCTCGACCTCTCTTATACAATCTATGTTATTTCTAGAAATTTCTATTAAATAAAAATAGAAATACGAAAGTTTACATTGATGAGAAAATAAAGGAACACTAATTATAAACTATGCAGACAGAATTCTGTACAGATTCAGAAGCTATAATTTTATTTCACGAGGAAAGAATTCGAATAGGAATTGTACCTAATCTAGGTGGCCGCTTATCATCATTGAAGCAATCTCTATCAATAGCAGACAGAAAACCACTACAAATATTGCAAAAGTTTGCCATCTCGAAAAGTCACCTCTTCAATTCCGCCCTTCCGTACGATCTGCCGTATCGCTGAGAAATCAGTCCAGGACTCCACCAGAATCCAGACTCCATTGTCATTTTTTATGTAAATTTAATGAATTTTAGTCCAGTAGTTTCGGACAAGAAAGGAAGAACAAAGCGTGGTATTTACCTGTGGAATCTGGCTAAATAAATGTATTTGTCCACTTAGAAGGATATTTTTACGTGTATATCCATTGATCTCCGCAAAAGAGCTTACGTAATAATTCTTAGCGTCTGGATTCTACACATTCTGAAACGTAACCCATCAGATTCTGAAGAGTTACAAAAACATTTATTCACTTTGGTCGATTAAAATGGTTTGTAAATAAAAATACGTCGTATACTGAGTCAACCAGTTGGTACTTGACTCGAGTGCTCATTACGTTCATTTTATACGATCTTGGCTACCCATCCAAGGCTTCGCTGGTATTTTCAGTTAGCGTTATTTTATCTTGAACAATATTAAACTCGTCTTCTTCCGCATGAAAGACTAATGAGGGATTTCGAACTCATATTATTAATTCTTCAATTGGAATTTCACTGACGACAATGATTTACCATAAGTCCGACTTCTCTATAAATTAGTCTGATTAAGAGCTGCAATCGTGTTTAACGTTATGACTTTTTCATATTTGTACTACGGCGCTTGAAATCGAAACGCGTTACCTGAAACCGTCATCAAGTCTCCAAAAAACCAGACTACCGATGAATAATTACCTAAGTACTTTTTAATAAGGTTCAAGCACAAGCCAATTTTTAATCCAACAAAAATCGTTCCCCACCCATTCAAAGCTACAAATTTACGGAAAAATTATTACTACATCAATTTTATAATGTTTATTAACCGTTAAACGTACAATTTTTAAAGAACTGATTATTATCTTTAGAAGGTTACCATTTTTTTCTGATGATGAAGAAAGAGCCAGCAAGAATGATTGTTAAGTCACGTATTATACGGGCAGCAGGTACTCAAGAATCATAAACTTCGTTACATTTTGTGATATAACAAAACGTTCCACTGTGTTGGGGACTATTAAGCAAGTGTTTATGATTAGATTTGTTAGACGTGTCTGTGTTTTTCTCAGTGAAGTCTCTTTCTGAAATGAACTCTATTGTTACGTTGATTTTACCTTTGCGCCTGTGAAGCAGCATTTGTGTGTTGAAATCGATAAGAAATCATCAAATCGTCCACTTTCTATGCAGTTCGTTTGTTCCAGCTTACCATCCAAATTTGATTTTGATTGGACGGCTGAGGGGATGAGAAAATGGATTTTTATGTGTATTATTGTGTATTATGCTCAATGCTTATGCATATGGTTTTTTTTTTAAGTAGAAATGGTAAATTTTGGTGTTTATTGAGATTACTCGAGATTATATTATTCTGTACGTAGTTCACAACTGCCATTAATTACCCAACCTAACCAACCTAAAATTAGCCTTATTTTGAAAATGTAACAAAAACAAAACATGTTGTACAACTTTAAAAAAATTATAATACTGAACTACAATGGTGTTTAAGTCCATTCTCAAGACCAACATTCATGTCCCAAAAATCATAGTTGAATCTAGTGTTAAGAATTTATCTTGTTCTGCAATATTTTTGCAGTTTAGGTCAGTTTAAAACTGGAGAAACAATAGAGGTTGTACGTTAATAGATGTAAATATTTATTATACGCATAAAATAACTATTAGCTATGTGATGAATAGGGAAGGATATCACTCAAGATTTTGTTGCCTAGATATTTGGAGAGATAAGTTTATCAAGCTATGAAATTATATTCTTGATACATTCATGTGTCTTTCAGATAACTCGCACTCGCGAATTATTTTATCTGCACATGGGAGTAGATTGATGATACGCCGAATCAGCAGGTTATTGGACTCATGTTATTAGACATATCATGTCTAAGAAGTTCAGGAGAAATGTGAACAGTGAAGTTCACCTTGGTCTCCAATATCGCCCTGATTCGTATAGAAATGTGTAACGCTTTTCCCTCTGTGCAGTTTAATTTTCCGGAAACGTCTCACCTGGGTCGTCAATAGCGTTCAAGCCAAATCGTGACCTCGTTTCCAAGTAGATTGCGACCATAATTTTTCGCGGCTTTATCTAATTTGGCTGGAGCGAGTTGAAGTGTACCGTAGGCGTTGAGTTCCCCTAAGAATTCGTTTCATTTCCTGAAGGTAGAAAATATTTAACCTACCCTTTCCCCTTAAGAAATTTGAACTGTATTTTTAGTAATTTCAGGCAGTTTAATTTCATTGAGGGATTCATTTCCACATTTGTACCTTTTTGCAGATTGGGCAAGATAGGTTGAACCTGCTCTGAGACCAACCCTCTCGACATTGCAAACCTTAAAATTAATTTCAAAGTGGTCAAACAATATAATTAACCTAATTTGCAAAGAAGTTCGATATCATTTGAATTGTTTCAAACACATTTTTCGAATTGGGTTTTAGCAACTAGCGTCCTTTAGTGACGTAATGCATTTTGGTTCTCTTTAATTTCTCATTAAAAGTCTATTCGTTCATCTAATTTTTTAGAAGTTTTGTGAAGTTGTCGTAGAGGACTTTCTGCCCACCGACTCCATTTTCGTCAAAGGTTGAAAATCAGGAAGACGATTACGGAGAAGATGTTTTGTTGTGGATTACTAATTAGCAATGAGTTGAAACATTTAACAATAAAGTTCACGTATCGTTCAACTGATCGTATTCCTGAATAATTCAAAAACATTTAGTTCGGTAGAAGTGTCAAATTTAAGCGGAAATTCCTCATTTAGACAATTAACCATTAAATCTGGTTGCTAAACATTATGAAACCATTCCCACTGAAACATATCAAACAAGATTTGGCTCAGAAGGTGATGCTACAAACCATCCTAGAAGTTTTGGTTATGGGGTTAAACGTTTCAAAAATTAAATAAGTTATTCATGAGTGGCAGTCCTTGTTTGTACTTGAGATGGATTCTGACTGTTGGTGGCACTGACCTCCGATATCACTCAAATTTGAAAAGTAGTCGATGGAGGATAGTTGAACCATCTAATATCAACTCAATTCAATCGTTCTATTACTATCTACTTTTTTTTATATCCTTTTATTTACGACCGTTAAATTGAATAACATACCGTATTGACGAAGTGGCTTACGTATTCAAAACATTTGACCTTAATTAACTAGGAAAATTAATTAAGTACACGGTGCTCCTTTTGTAGCTAGTCTATGGAGATGAAGTTATTGAGTACATAGCGAGGGCGATTTAGACGAGGCGTTGGTGGAGGAGGTGATAGACCGTCAGCAGCGAGGGGGTTGAAGTGATCTCGGTTGTTGATGATGAAGGTACTGGTGTGTTTGAAGAGCAGTTCGGTGGGATTAAGTATGTGGAAATCGTCGTAAATGGTTTTGTTTCTGACGTAGGGAGGAGAGTGGACGACACGGCGCTGTAGGATCGCGTTTTGCTGCTGTTCGATTCGGCGGAACTCGGACTTCGAGCAGGTACCCCAGATTGGGAGGGCATAGGTCCAGATGGGGCGGATGAGGGAGAGGTAAATCATGACTTTGTTATGGGTCAGTAAGTTAGGGTTGTTAAGAAGGGATTTCAGCTGATTAGTCCTTATTTTTATTTTTTTTAGTAACTCGGTGATGTGGTCATGGAACGTTAATCTCTGGTCCAATATGAGACCGAGATAGCGGTGGGAGGTGGAGGATGGGATTACTTCATAGTTATAGGTCAGAGGGTGGTTGGTAAATGAGCGCTTGTAAGTGTAGGTGACTGTCCGCGATTTGTTTGGGTTTATCTTGAGCCTCCATTTGGTGCACCACTGGCCCAGATCATGTAGCATTTGCTGTAGGCGATTAGTGGCTGATTCCGAGTCGGGGCAGCTCACAGCATAAACCAAATCGTCAGCATATAGAAGAACTGAGAACTCTGGGGCTTTCGGGAGAGGGAGATCGTAGCAGTAGAGAGTGTAGAGGTACTACTATCTACTGCGCAAGTGCGAATTTAAATCCTTGTAACTATGTAAATTTCAACCGTTTACATGGGATGTTGATGGGCAGCATAATTGTTGGTTTCCTACCACTTTCATTGCTCTGGAGTTAATATTACTTTTTGCACAAACGTCGATTTCTCAAAAACTGTAACGCCCTTGTCATCCGATCTAGTTCAGATTTGAATGGTTGTCGGGAAAACTATTTTAAAATCTTCTTCAACCACATGCACCAACTACTGTCTCTTTGCGTTACTAAAAACTTTTCAATGATGTACACTCTCCTGTTTCAAATACGAGGAAGCAGTGTGCCACATTCAACATGACGAATGTTTTCCATTCTTTTACTTTTGTTTAAACAACTCGAATAAAACGAATTTTGAGAGGGTAATTCTGAATTTTTAACAAAATTGGGACAAGATCTAGGGGTCAGCAATATGCCTGTGGCAAAGCCCTGGTCGCTGACACTGGAAGCTAATTTCTTGTTCCGATCCGAACGCTCGTTTTCTCATTTCTACTAATTAAGATCGACGGAACAGGTGGCTAAGTCATTTTCCCATTCAACACTAACGGACATTACTCAAGTTTAGAAAGTTGGTTTCCAGAAGGTCACATTACCAATTTGTCGAGCTCTTTCGTCGTTAGCGATCCGGCCCAACTTTTCGTCCCCCCCCCCCCCCCCCGCCCCCGCCCTATCTCTATTTAAGATCACCTTTTTGCACCGTGCCAAAACTTATTTTAAAAACAAACTCGCCGGTTATTTCTTGTCTTTTCCCGTCATTCGACGTGACCAATGCAACGCTCTGGCGATGAGGTAGACATTAAATAATCCGATCAGCAATTAAATTGTGAGTAGAGTGTCGACGATAATTTTATGGCTGGAAAGCTATAAAAATTTCAAATCTTTCATAAAACTTCAATAACGAGGTATACAATATTTGTCTTGTAATGGAATCAGCTCTCTTAATAGTAATGATTTATTAATTAAAAAATGATCAAATGGAATCATTCCTTAACGTATCGTACTACTCTTATCTCTCTTAATTTCTTTCTCATTGAGCACGGTGATATGAATTCCAATGGTACCTAAGTGTGGAGACTGCAAATAACAGAGTAACTCAAACTGACTTGAATGGATTTAGTAAACATCTTGAGACTGTAATTAACCCTAATACAATATGTGGAGAAAATCTGATGAATCTAAACTATACTTAATTCTTTAACACCTGATCTAAAAAAACAGACTATCACAACTACACCATCGAACAGCTTCTGAGTAAAAGAAGATATTGAACTAAATTGGTGCTACGGTACCAGAAAGAGGATCATCTGAAGTTAGCAAGATCTTTAATGGCTATTGCGCTGACTGCATTTTAGATCTTATATTAGTTTAATACATTTCACACTTTGGCTCACTTGGATTTGAGGGAGGGGGCTCTTCTCTCTCCGCACTCGCGTTATTTGCTGACAAACTAGCTCTCTTTGCTTTGCTCTCTTTCTGTACGTTTCACTCAACTGACAATGCTTCTCTATCGGATTTTCATCCCGGGAGTCCAAAAATCGGATAACAGTCCGGCGTTCGAACCAGTTGAACCCAGGAATCGAGTTAGCGGCAGACGAAGTGGAAGGCTGCTGAAGAAATATACAGTAGGCTTGTTTCGCCTCCCTCCTGCAAGGCGAGGAGCTACGGTACATGGCAGCATGAATAACATAACAAGATTTCCTATCCCCCTACAACCATGGAAACTTTTTATGGCCATGTTCCCGTAACAATATCAAGAGACTAGATCTTCACTGAATTTGTTATTGCTGTCAAAAATGTGGTAAAATCAAGTAATCAGAAATCTTGCAATAAATGTTTCGATTATAATTTCATGGTTGCACATGGCTCACCTATTTTATTGAAGTGAATTAACTTTGTATACATATTTCAATTTTCGATCCACTGTTATAATTTATCTCAATTGGTCCAAAATAATCAGTTTGAAATACTTGGATCGAGGGTTGTGTTAGACGCTTTGCATCGTGTCACTTTAGCTCAATGCCTTTAATTCTACCTAATATATTATGTTACTAATCTGAATACGTTTATGACGATCTAATGGGGAAATAGATCACATACAAAATTTTTGGAGCATAACAACCGCTGATTCCGCAATAGTACAAACTATCGATTCTTTCCGAAAGTATAATGAAAAGGTGAAGTTTGGAACACTGGAATAGCTATTTGCTCCCTTTAAAATTCAATGAACTGGAATTGGATGTGAGTATTTCAACTACATTGACTCACCCACACACTTTATGACGAAGTTCGGATATCCCCGAGTATCTCCAGGATATCATCTCCCAAAGATCACTACCATGACTTTGAATAGTCACATCGTTCTTAGTGACGAATCTAAAAGTCGACACGTTAATCTCACGGTCTACCATAAAGAAGATAGGGCTTACCAGCACCGTGTACAAGCATATTCTAAAGCTGTATTTTCTATCTGTAAAATATTGAAGAGAACACTGGGCCAGCAGAAAAAAGCCTACACCACCCAGATTGTTTCCTTAAACCTGGGATGCTTTTAAGCTCGTTGAATAATGAATAGCCTCAGCACTCAAGAAAAACCAAGGAGGTTTGCCTAATACCTCTGGATTATGGGGCTCCATCAATCTTTTTCGAGAGCATAGTGTTTTGCAACTTGAGTAACAATACCAGAATACCTTTCTTAGTTTCCTGTATAGTAATAACTTTATGGATCTTATTGCAACTGTTGTGTCGTTAGTAATAGTAAAGAGCTATTGCTTGAGGAATATACAACCCCAAGCGAGATCGTTGTGGACAGTAAACTCAAATACAAATTTTTCAATTGTGTCTGAGATTCAGTTTTTCTTGAAATGAATATAAATCGCACGGTTTCCAGCTTTGGTTTATATCTATTTGACGTTGGGTGAACGATATACTTTCGTCGCTTAGATTGGACATTTATTTAATAAAAATATGAACTTGAACTACTCGCCTTTTATCATTTCTTGTCAAAAAATAGGCTTGGCTCGTGTTGTCAGGTAAAGTCATGTGATCGGTATAAATTATTTTCCCTTCCAGTTCCCGAAACTGCTTAGCCCGAGCCTGAGCTTCAAGCTTTTTGGCTTTCTGATATTCTCCCTGTGTAGCAGGCATTTATCCTCAGCCCTTGCAAGGAGCTGTTAGTCTGTTGCACCTGCTTTTTGTATTCTTAACGATTCACTTGCGTTTCAAGTTAACAACACATATTTGACATAAAACGCACAATCACATGCCTCCAAACAACAACAACGATCTATCCACCGTATATTATAATATTTATTGGTCGAAAGCATAACGAATACAATGTTATTTGCTTTTCTAGGAGTGGATATTTTTTCATGTATTTTATAGTTACTAATCCTTTCTCCGTAACTTAATTAGTGTGCCTAAATGCCAAACACAATTGTGCTTGGCATTTTTCGATCTTGATCAGATTCAATTCATTCAGATGATTAAATTTAATGATTAATTTTCGCGACTTCTCATATTATTATTTAGTGCTCTGTGGGTATTGCTGTTAATACATTTTGAACTATTATTAGCAAACTTTAATTTCTTTACATTTCATGCAACCGCATACCTTGTTTTAAGACAGTCATCCAATCACCATCATATTTTTATATGTGATCACGTTTGGGTGTTGGAAATTCATTCAAGCTCAGATTCATTAAAAGCTAATGGCCTCAGTTTTATGTGCCGTACGAATTATCATAAACTAACGAATCACAGGCTTTTATGACATTTTCAAAAAATGTACGGATCCGCAATCAACAGATGTTATCAAAATTATAGGAAGAATCTACTTACAGCGTTCTCACATTGTTATTGGCTTCTATTAGACTCCTTTCAAATTTTATTGCAATAGCAATAGTAATGGACTTTGCGCCTGTGCAAACTTGAAACCGCTATGTTTTCAGAATCCTCTCATCAATGTGAGATATTTAGGTTAAATGTCTGAGACTTCCTGGATCCAACAGATTAGTTTCTGGATTGCCATCGAGAAATTTCACTCTTGCGTCGAGCTTTGATCCAAGCAAAGTAGAATTATTGGAACTTCGCTTTGAAGTAAGCTTACATTTCAATCTGAAAAACGTATGACATACGGTATGGTTAAGAATGATAGGTTCTTCAAGGTTTCAACTCAAGTGAAAACTCAAAATTCATAATCGTATATGTAACCAATTCAATAATGGACATATTATATCAAAATTGTCAGGCGTTACAGGTCATTGACCTGACAGTTTCGTTGCTAGTCGGGAATCTGTGTACCCAAACAGAAAAGATGGAAATGTTACAAAGGATTCAGAGGGTTAATATCAACAAGTCTTTTCCTTTTCTTGTTGGCAGAGGATCTCGAGAGAGAAGGATTATCGATTTGGCCTGGACCAATGAATAAGTAGTTTGCACTCCTTCGTCGGCAAACATCTTTTCGATGACAAAGATAAATTAACTGGTTCTTACTCCTCCGTTAGCCAAGTAGTTAGACTAGTTTTTGTAGAGGTCTTTTCGTGTGACGCTAGTTACTCATTTTTGTTTCACACCTATTGATTTCCATTTACTTAACGTGTCTCGATGTTTTTCAAGCAGAGGAAAAGAAAAAGTACAGCGAACTATCTATTTCTGTGAAATGAAGTTTTTCGTACGTTGTTTCATAGAAATTTATTAATCCTTGGAATTCTATTTGTTACAGCTCATTCTGAGTACAGTGCTTCAGATATAGAGGAGCGCCCCCAACGAAATAAAGGTTCTTTTAAAATGCACGTCATCAAGTACTATTCAAATTTTCTTGTCGAGGAGATCATAACCCATCGTAATGGAAATGGGTTGATGGAATTCATCAAACAAATACTTTCATAATATGATAATAATAATTATGTCCTTCGGATTATACATTCGACATTTTGTCGAGGAGATTATAACCCATCGTAATGGAAAAACATGGGTTGACATTTGGTGATCATTTTGCTGTCAAAACATCACAATAGCTATCGTCCATTTTTGTTTATTTTGAATTCATTACTAACGTGAAAAGAGGCAAATTACGTTGGAAAATGAATTGATACCACTGTCTTAGCAGTACGATAATGCATTTGTTCCGGTATGGTACATGAATATCATTAATTTATGTGAGTATAAAAAGGTTTAAATATTGAAAATATATTTTTAAGATGTGAATAATTGTATCTGATTTTTTAAATCAATATTCGACCTTTTACTACCCATTTGCTGTAAGTAACATTGTTAACATTAATTAAACTTATAAATTTTACCTTCTACAAATTGATTAAATATAGTGATTAATAATAATGACAGTAAAACTTAAAGAAGGAGTTTCATTGTAGGTACACATAAGAAATGCTTCCTGTCTAGACTTCCCGATAATTCGTATCCATGATAACTTTATCAACTACATGAATATTGTACACAAGTACCTAAATTACAGCTATTACTCTACTAGCCAATTACCTACTATAGTTCGATGGTGTAAAGGAGGAGGGTGTTCTCTTCATTATGTTGACATTCAGTAATTGAAGCTCACGAGATGACAAGCGATGTCCCTCAAGTGCACTGAAGCGAGAAATCGATTAAGGCCCAATTTGTTTGAGTAGTTGGATGTCATCAATGTATCAGGCAAGTTCATGATTATGTCGCCGAGCTCTACTGATAGGGTGTTAATTAATGTCAGCTTGATTCCAATCAGCCCGTTGGTATGCTTGACGTAATATGACAATAATCCAGTCATTGTCAAACAGGCCATGATCGAAATTGGTAACGCTGCACGAATGAATTACTTCTAATACCTGTTTGGGTATAATGACGTTTATCGAACCCAGACTCATGTACAACATAATAACATCTATTTACTCAATATGCATTCAACTTGCCTTCTGATGTTGTTTGCATGTGTGACAAGAGCGTTTTAGAATGTAATATTGTCGCCGGTACTGTACTCATTAAATTTTTCTATAATTAGTATAGACATGAAAATTGGTCCCCAACGTTCTTAACAAGGAGCCCACTGTTTAAGGTTATAAGATGGTAGACTGTAAATTGCTCCTATGCTGCATTTGTTTGCTGTTTATTAACACTGTTACTGAAGAGACTTGCATAAAGTTCTCTTTGATGTTGTTATGTCCGTAACGCTTAGGAGCGCTCTTGATGGTAATAGCAGCACCACTTAGTGTTCATGCTACGCGATGGTAGTATTAAATAATATATCAATTTTATAGATGATGATATTGATGTGCGGTGACTGGGGCACTTTGCTCTGTTTCTGAAAAAAGGTAGTTGTAGGTACTTATATTTATTATACCATGCTTAAAAAAATGACGCAGTTCTGAGAAACGCAAATTTGTGTACAAATTCTGGGATTTAGAAGTTGATACATTTTCAATGGGATCCTGTTTTAATCAATCGATTTAATAATGCTTTCCTTAGGAGACAGTTATTACTATACAAACTGATGTAAAGGGTTACAGATTGCCGCGAGAAAGAAATACCTAATACAAAAAAAATAAGTTTTTCTTTATACATTTTATTTGATTTACAGTCAAATTATTTTGAATCTTCGTGGGTTATTTTCACCGGTTCATGTGGGTTTATCTTATATATCCAATCAATCAAAACTGGCAGTTTTAACTTGTTTTAATTCATTTGTAACTCCAACAACATTGCACCCACTGCATGAATATTTCGGGAAATGTATGATGATTTGACTACCTACACAAACACGACCCGTCGAGCACGGAATCAGCCGGAATGAATCGCTCAATCTCTCATCCTCACGTGTTACGAGCCCCTCCTTATCGTCGACTATCTGTTGTCCACGTTCGCCTTTCATCGTCCCAACAGTCATTACTAAAGACTTATCAATACAGTGGAGCCATCGTAATCTGCCGATTGCGTAATCTTACTCAGACAATCTGCTTACGCAACGAATCGGTCTCATCCGCTCTTGACTTATTCGATAGGAATATTCGAATAGATTCACCGACACAAGTTCATCACCCAGTTCTTAGCCAAATAGTATTATTATATTCGTTTTATCAAATATAGGTACAATTTGAATGATTGCAACTGAGAAATTTATCGATGAACTAAATTCACCGGGCTACCATAATTACAACATTGAACTCGTTCTTGGCATTTTGTTATCAAAAATATTTGGGGATGGTGGGGGTTGGGTGAACATTGCAGTACGATCATACTTATCATCATAATTTCTTGACATAGACCCTATGCGTGTTTTCTCCATGATTAGGTACGGCGTGTTTGTTTGACCCAAATAATAACATAAACTGATCAGAGATCCATCTTTAAAAACGCTGCAAATTCTTTCACTGGGGTTTGTACAAAACTTTGACAACCCTTAAAGGGCACTTTAAATTAAGTGAGAGAGCTGGCTCAAGAATTGGGCCGTCGTCGGACCAACATGGATTTTTCCTGAAAATTTCAGCTTTTTTGCTTCAGCCGTTTGGGAGAAATCTTGCGTACGGCGGACGTTCGGAAAATTTTTCATTGCAGATTCGGATTCTACACCCTTTGAAACGTAAACCATGGAATTTTCAGGGGGACTAGCATTTTTTTTTCAAGAGCGATTACAATGGTTTATTATTGAATAATAAACCAATAAAAAAATTTCCGTATGTATGGACGATTTCTCCCAAACGGCTGGAGCAAAAGAGCTGAAATTTTCAGGAAAAATCCATCTTGGTCAGACGAAGCCCCAATTCTTGAGCCAGCTCTCTCACTCAATTTAAAGTGCCCTTTAAGGTTTTAGTATTGAATAATAAACCAAAAATTTCATTCGAGGGGATTGATCGTCGTTTGTGACCATACGCCTATAAAGACTTGGTTATGCTATGTTTATTTGTTGCAACTACTTAATTCAACAACAAAACTTTTAATATATGACTGAATTCTTGTACATCTTGGATGCTTAAAATCGAACATCAAGCCTTGATGACTGATTTGGGAGAGATCGGATGATTATGGAAGTTAAAAGTCTATGCTTGATGGATTGTGAACCATCTACACTCTAACCCTAAAATTCCCTAAAAATGTTGTTCTGAATCTGAAAAGCAGTCGCTGGCTTGTCACTTAGATTTTTAGACTGAAGCTAGGAAACAAAACCCTAGCTGTTCGTAAATTTCTAAATCATAATATGCGAGGGAAAACTGATGTTAGATCGTTTTGTTTTTTCTTCTCCCGAAAGTGAAAACCTTCGGAAGTGGAATCTTCGGGCATTATATAATTTCGAAATGAGGAAAAATATATTGTACCAAGAAATATGATATTGGAATCGACAATCCCATTTGTTCTGTTTCTTCTTACTATAAATGCTATTGAATACTCGAGTTTTGTGATCATCTCAAACGGACGTAACCATATAGTTGCTTTCCAGCATTTTGAAATTGTTACACATTGTGAACGAACGGGTTGCTTCTGGCAACCTGTCAGGACCCTCGTCTTCCCGTCATCCCGCCAAACCTTTAAGATCGAGTGTATGCGACACCGTGGAAAGGTGAAATTGAAAGAGAAACTTCAAGGTTTTCCTCCTAATTTCATATTTGTTGCTCAATTAGAAGACTTGTAAGGACCCTGAAGGTTTCAAGCAGTTGGCAGTTCCCTATCAAAAGACCTCTCGCTCCCTTTAGCAGTACAACTTCGCCTTTCGGCCCCGACGGCGTTTAATTCATGAAAACTTTAAATGGAAGTCGGAGTTTGTCCCTTTGAATCAACCAATAATTACTTCATCAGATTTGTTTATCAGTTTGAAAACATCAAAACCCAATTAAACTAGAAATGACGATTGTGGTTGTGGGAATCGCTGTAAAAGGAACATAATTTAAAGGGAACCCTCAAGATTATCATCGTCAGAATTATAAATTGCTGTTACACAAGTTCAGTTATGCCATAAACACAAAATCCTCCCTAAAAATCAATCAATCCTCTATATGTTATTGTCGATGGTAGTGAGATAGGAAATAAATTTAAAGTGGCAAAACGATCACATTTTAGGACAGTTAACGCCTCAGCTCTCCACATTGTTTTATTACAATTATAAACCTTCATGATAGACCAAATTCGATTTAAAAATTGAGTTATATTAACGGTGTGAATTGTATATTGTGTATCGTTTTATTCAATTATGTATAGCCTCTCCGAAGAAGAGTTTTCTATTTGGTTATTTATAAACGAAAATGTTATGTTTTATTTCTGACAATGTAACATTATCAAAATAGTCTATTATGTTGAAGTTTATCGTCATCATCTCAAAGATGTATATACAAAAGTTAGTCGATTAGAAATTTTATATTCATGAGTGTATGCATGAAACAGTACAGCAAATTGTACTTGAATTTCATTAAAATGTGCTAACAATTTATAAAAACAAAACATTCTGAAATGGCCGTAAATATTTTATGAACACTGCAAATTCTCTCACTGGGGTTTATTATTCAATTGGCTTGCGTCCATGATTTGAACTTCTACTAAGCTTTGGAGTATGCGTGTTTCACAGGTGATAGAGCGATTATTGAATTTCAGGAGGCACGCAAATATGATCAACTGATCAATCCAAATAGGTATTTTGGTTGAGAACCGATTTACGTGCTCAATGCATATCTCCTGAAATTCAATAATCGCTCTATCACCTGTGAAACACGCACACTCCAAAGCTTAGTAGAAATTCAAATCATGAATTCAAGCCAAATGAATAAAATTGAATAATTAACCCCAGTGAAAAAATTTGTAGCGTTTTACCTACATATACGGGAATGCTTCAACCCGTGTATCGGCTATAAACCCTTTTAGGAGTTCACTCCAGTATCTACATTACTACATCACTACGTCACTAGGTTACTGATTTCAAAACAAAAACAATATTAAACCAAAATAACGCAAATGTTGGCAGCATAAATCGGGAACGGTTTGACCTACGGACCTGGGGAGGAGCTCATTCGATTCCTCGTGGAGTGTTCTTCAAAAAGAGTACAAATTTATTCCGCTTCGACTTTTTTTTGAGGTTTTTAGGGATTTTACAAAACTTTGACAACCCTTAAAGGGCACTTTAGATTAAGTGAGAGATCTGGCTCATGAATTGGGGCGTCGTCGGACCAAGATGGATTTTTTCTGAAAATTTCAGATCTTTTGCTCCGCAAAATTGCAGATTCGGATTCTACACTTTTGAAACGTAAACCATGAAATTTTCAGGGGGGTTATAATTTTTTTTCAAGAGCGATTACAATGGTTAATTATTGAATAATAAACTAAAAGTGTAGTTGCTAAAATATTTTTATAATTTACATTGTTTCTCAATTCAAAAATTTGCTCTTATGATCATACTGCATGACTGAAACTTTTGGTGAACTTCGTTCCAATTATTTAAATTGGTTCCCTCAATTGCGTCGAGTGCGGTTTATTCCAAAACAATGTATTGTTGAGAAATTGAAAGGATCTGAGGTGAGGAAGCCAATAGGTGGAGTTCGACATTTGAAACCGCCCACAGGTACCTATTCATTATCTACCTATTCTCTTTGAGTGTAGTGCAATCTGATGAGTTTTGAATACGCAGCCAAGAGAGTCTACTCGAGTTTTTCAGGGAAGAAGTTAATCTGGTTGACAGTTAATGAAATCCGCTCCTATTTCAAAGGGCGTTCATCTACCTGTGACCTCTCTACAAACAGAGTTATTGCAGCCGGGGCGTCTACTCTGAGAGGACCAATACTAATCCACTTTTAGTATAGCAAAACTGAACGAGGGAGTGAGCAGTAAAAAAAAGACTGCTGCTACCACCAATTGATCCTTTCGCCCTTTATTGGTTCAGAGATCAATCAACCAAGGAGAGCAGCACCGAGCGAGCGGCTTGAACCGCGTCGGACCAATTTATTGAAAATCCCCCTTGCTAGCGCATCCTCCCGTTTATCCTTCTGAAAAAAAGAAGCCCGTGGGACTTTTATTGGCTACAAGGGAGCACTAGGGGCGACTAATAGCTCTTTCCTTTTTCTAATACGACCGGAATATTCCGACTGGGGAACGTATCCGACGGAAGAGGGAAACGGCAGAAGCCTTTTCGGGCGGGCTTTGTCGAATGAGTTCAACTGCCTCGCGAAGTCTTTCGTGTTTCCGTTCTGTCAGAACCGACGCATATAAGGATTTGCTGGCTACTGTGTTGTTAGCTGGAATGGTTTTAATGGTTATTCATTGTAATAGCCTGAAGGTTGTACAACCGCCAGACATAAACTTAATGATAATTAAAGATGGATACAATTGAATAGTAGGTACAACTGGAGGAAATTAAATAGAAAATACAATTACTATCTCATAATCTCACGGAGATGACTGAAGAAAAATAATTTAATGCAAAATTTAACTCTCGAGCGATATCAAATACAAATTGGTTCTGATTTGCAATCATATTTGTTGGAGGTTACTAAAAACTCGACAATCTCATATCGTGATACTTATTTCAACAAAGTTAACCAAATCAGGGTTTCTTATGTGAAAGTGACACGGAAGTGAAAGTTTCTTTAAATAAGCTCTAAAACTCGCATTAAATCACAGTTTGAACTCTACACACCATGATATTACATTTTAAACGTACTGCATTAGCCGAGTATTGTCATTCTTATCACTCTACTTTGATGTAGGTTCTTTTACTCTGTGCGTTAAACATGGTCGGTAGGATAGGGATATCGCGATGGCTACTTTCAATTGTAGAGACATCCTGCACCATCCCCTTTCAATAGATGCTCCTAGGGGTTCCAGCCCAAAAGGTCGAAAAGTTTCGTTTACCCGTGTTGTGGCAAAACATTATTTTTTTTAGAAGAATTGTTCCCCCTTCTTTCTCAAGAGCTTGTTATGAATGAGACACTGAAAGCCAGCTGTGAACCATCATCGATGGTTGTAGGCTCACCGAATTCATGCCTCAGGTCTACATTGCTCACCTCCCACCTGCAGTTTCGAAACTCATCAACAAGCCTTTGATTACCTGCTGCTCCATCTACCTCCTCGAGCACACCCGGGATAAAGCGTGGTGACAACTCTAATCACCGAGAAAATAAATCGATTGGTCATCGAAGAAAGAGGAGACTTGCTCCTCCTATCATACGCAAAGACCCTACAGTCAAGAAACGCGTTCTCATTGATTTTAGTTTTTAACGAATTCGCTTCAGTCCTCATTCTTCTCACGTTCAGGGGAGTTGGATAATGTCCAGCTACTGGGGGGCGGCAGTTCAAAATAGGTTGATAACTTGGTCCGGACGAAACATTTCATACCTATAACTACTATGTAAGAACGTCAGATCCATCTCTGAAAAAAGATTCAATATCAAACCAAGTTCTCTCAAACTTAGTAGTACTGAACAAAACTAGGTAACTTTATAAATATTTCCACTCTTATATTCGTATTGGGCATTACTGTATGAGTTGGTGAGGAACATTAAGTAAAGACACTGATGTTGACATATTAGATATCACTTTTTTATTACGTTTTTATTATATCAAGAACAGTGGTGCACAATGAAATACAGATGAGGGAGGTTTCATAAATTGTTAGCATCATAAGGAATTATTCCGCCAAATACCGGAATACCTACCTAGCGGAGGTTCTGTCATATGAACCACTCCATCAAGGTGGATCCTTGATTCGCGATCCATGATTAAATTAATCGATCAGATCAGATGGATCTGCAACAATTACATCGCTGATTTATATTTAGAACTATGCCAAATACAAAACAAAAAGTTCCTGTGCTCCATTTTCGAGTCCCGTCGGACCCAAGGAAGGGGATTATGGCTGTTGATATTTTTCTAGATTCAGATATAAGAGAGTTAATGAAGTAGGGGTGTTCAAATTTATTTATTCACTTTCTTTTGTTCGCCTTGTTTTAGTTTAGCAAGTGCTAGTCTTGAACTTGTATGATCATTAAATGATTTTCAAATTTTGATAACTATGTTTTCTTTGTGACCACAATAAGTACGTCACAAAGGGGCAAAGGTTTGGTGAAAATTTCCATGACAGGTTCATGAGTCTATTGTTGCTAACTTGCGGAAATCAAATGGATTTGAAAATGTGTGTTGCCTAGGTCCTCTTAGGAACGGTGGAGCGACAAATAATTATTATTGTCTCTCCTGAGGTGTGAATTTAAATTTAAGTTGTACACTTCTGAAACCAAACCCCCTTAAAAATTTAAATCATGTTTTCCAATAACCTCTGAAGGAAGGATGTTATGAATAAGGTTTTCTTTATTCTTCATGGTCTTACTGTTTTATATATTATTCCAAAGTGTGCTATCCAAGTGGCAATCATATCAGCGTACACCACGTCGTTAATGTTGGGTCGTGAGTTGAGCTGCCAACCTCCATTTAGTTCAGCCTCAACATCAAATTAAATTGGACGTCGACTCATGAGACGGGCACATGAGCACATGTCAGCTGGCCCACCGACCGCGGCAACATGTTGGTTGATTAGTCGCTACTTGATTGCTTCGTCACCGCACACTATGAATATTCACTATGGCTTCCAGCCTACATAATTCAAATTCTCTCATCGAAATGAATGTCTGACTGTTCATTTGCTCATTCAAACAAGGCTTTTATGGCCGCATTTTGGCCATACTCTTTTCACCGAGTAAAGTTTGATTCCACTCCTTTTGACTAAATCCTTATTTTGTTTGCCAGGACACTTTTCGATAGTCTACGTTGATGTGTTGTCAACTCAGCCTAATTGTATTGGGAGAAGCGATAACATTTTCGTTAAGAATTAATCTTTCACCACGTTAATTTCGATGTCAAAGTTTTCATCCTTGTGTATGATCATGTTTGATTAATTTAAAGGTAACGTATCAACGTCTAACAGTGTTGAAGAATGGGCTCCTCAAAGGTGTGGAAATATCACTAAACATCAAAGTAAAAAGTTTCAGGCTTATGCTTGAGCTTAGCAGTTTCAAGAAATCGGAAAAGAGAACTATCCATATTCACACAATCTAAAACGCTTTGTCAGTGTAAATTCCGAGAAGGGAGGGTGAAATGGGACTTACAAATATCCTTCTGTTCTTCAGAGTGCCTGAATAGTATGGTCCCTTACTCACTCCGGTACCAAAATATCCGTTTATCAGAATACAGTTCGATAAACAATATGAAAATCCACGGAATTCTAGTCAGATATGATGACAACACATGGAAATTTTCACGTTTCAAAGGAAGTCCCGAAAACAGAATTGTAGAACCTCAGTAATTACCAATTTATCATTTATGAAAGTAGCTCCGTGACAAGACCGGTTTTTCTTTAATATCGCGGAAATTATCGTCGTTATATCCTTGTCACTTGAAGTCTATGTAACCTCTTCAAACTAAACAAGCTACTGATCATTTTTATTTAACGACTCTTTCTACGCCTTGATGGTGGGGTCGTAGTTAAAAACACCACTTTCGAAAACACACATTAAGAATACTTTATTTGAATTATAACACTATCAGACTGTATTTACAATTTACTTAGTCTAACTTAATTCAAGAAATCGAAATTAATTCCCCTAATTAAGGATATAAAAAGGTTTGTTTCACAAAGATCAGTTTACAAGGAGGGCATAGAGGTAAGTCAGTTAAAGTAGATATTTCACACAAATTACCACTTCACTATTGGTAACGCTTCCAAGAACGTTTTGGAAAAGGGGCAGTTGACGGTAAAATGGGGAACCAATACAAACTCGTAATGCACAAGGGCAAGTCTAAAAAATTTGCACAGGGGGAAACAAGGTTCATTGCAATTTTGGTTCATTACAAGGTTCAATTTTGGTTTCCCAATGAATGAATGGGAAAGAGTTTCCAATGTGTATTGTTTAGTGCGAGTATAAAATAAGGAGTTGGTATAAGTGGTGAAAAGATTAATAAAAAGTTCACCTAGAAATCGGGGAGAAAAATGAGGAATGGCCGGTAACATTTCTCAAGCTACTGGAATTGGAAAAATAACAATGAGCAAAAAATGATTGGTAGGAAATGATGAATTACGTATTTAGCAAGTTGTATCGATGATGCATAACAGATTGGTGATAGAATGAAGTATTTAACCCTACCAACTGCTAGGAATCAGGTATCAAACGATAAGTGGAAGCTGAAGAGCTACAGGTTCATGTTCAGGGTATTTCAGAAACTGGAAGGGAAACTACAAATAACCGTCACAAATTTAAATGTAGGTTAGTTATTGCTATTTTGAACAACATTAGTACATTATTTTGCTTTTTATTCAACCACATTTTCCATTATTATTCCTTTGGTACGTCGGTCAACTGTAATTTAATCATTTACTTCCGAAAGACTGATGCCGCCACGGCTACCATACCCGGCCAATCCCCCAGTTAAATCCTGTTTGTTGATCAAGTTTATAGTTTCCAGAAAGCAGTAAATCTGGAACCATGAACCCCGAACAAAGGAGCACCTCGAGACGAATTCACAACAGCTGTCGCTCGTTCCTCGCGAATTGCTTCGATAGCCATTGTTTGTGCCAACATAAATCGGTTCACCCTCAATAACCCTTGGTCTATATGTGCGTCCTGACTTATTACTTTAATGATAACGCTTTATCAGGCTTTCTTGAAGCCACTTCACCACTTGCGGTACTATCGGTCCCCTCTCGAAAAATAACGAGGAGCTATTCGTAAATTCCTAAAGATAAGCCTGCTGGTTCTGCTCTTTCCTTGTGACCTAACATGCGTAAGATATTTTCGCTGAACATCTAAAACATAAGTATCCATCGATACCGATCGATGTCACCAATTATACGTCGTAACATATTATTATATAGGTCTCTATTTACCATAATGTAGTTGCGTTGTGGAACTTAATTGTTTGATGATAAATGTTTGATGCTTTGTAGGCACTTAAGAGGAAAAGACATAACCAAATGAATCATTTTTATCAATTGGTTCCGTAGTATTCAATCGATTTGGGAAGCTTTTGGTTCTTCACTAAAAAAATACCTACATAAACGTTTTAAAAATATATATGCATAACTTTTTTTCTCAAATAAATAATGAGGAACAAAGAAAGAAAAAAGATGTTTTGATATTTCGAATAATATCTTGATCACAATTTAAGAGTAAAATGAAAAAAATAATTTTTTGGGTTGATAGGATAGGGTTGTTGATATGAAGATGCGATAACTGTTGATTGGCTTTCGTAATGTAAGTTTTAATCATTAATGGTGAGGCCATGATGTTGATTTCTTGTAGAAACCTTGTGTGCCCTTTCTGACTGGAGGAGCTGTCTATCATCGGATCCTGGTCTTTTTGAGGTCTTTCACTCGAAAACATTCATCAAATAATGCATCGTGGGGTCTTTCATGCTCGTTGATGAGGGTGGCCGATTGTGTGTGAGTGAAGCTCATTGGTTATTGACTCGCAGATTCAGATGTGATGCTTTGCCCACATGAACAGCTTTTTGACTGCTATCGCGTTTTTGCCGAATCAACTGGTAAACGCACAGTTCTGATTCGCACTCTGCTGAGTTAACAATTAAGAGGAATGTGGGGTGTTATCTGATCTGAATTCACCACTTTCAACCACGAGCATATCTAGTTTACATCAGAGTCTGCTAAGGATGACTGATTGTTTTGTGTTCGAGGATGACGATGCGATTAAATTGCGATGTTTTCAGGTGCATGGAGGTTGGCAGCCATCATATGCAAGTATAATCGGTTGTTCGTGTTTTTAACATGTACAGTGGTGATGAAACTCCTTCTAGTAAGTGATGTCGAAGTCGAGAAATGTTGTGGCTATTAAAGAATATGACCATGTGAATGTGACTGAATATCGTGAATTAATGTCTGTCAAGAAAAGCTGCTGTTCCTCCTCGCCATGTGGCCATTTTAGTAACACGTCATTTATAAATCTTTTCCACAACAGGGGATTTTTTGCTCTTGATGCCTGGTAATCATTCTCTAATTTGACCAAAAACAGATTGTCGTATGAAGGAGCCATGCAAGTTCCCACAGCTCACGCAGTGCCCTTCTTCTGAATGTATATTTGGCCACCTTACTTAAACACAAATATAAATACAGCCTACGTTACTCGTTAAAGACGTGGCTTTTTTAATAACGCTGTCTAATATCTTGAAAATCTGAATTTATATACTTATAAATTGTTTATTATCTATTCCATACTATACATATTGAGCAGTAGGTTTTGAAGGATATGACCGTATACAAACCAAAACAGCCCAAAAAAGCAAATATTCGTTGTTTTTTTTTTTAGAAAATCATTGACTGAAATGATTCATTCGATTAGCTTTGTTTGTTGAGCCCCCATAACCCTTTGAGCATCGAACTTCAACCGGAGTTGTGGTATATTCATTCGGCGACCGGCAAACCACTTGGCGGATCCGATAGGGAAATTACGTTTCCCCTTTTCAATTTCCATTTTTATTGCCGGCAACCGCCCGATCCTCTCTCCACCCATTTTTCTCCATTACCTTTCTCCCCATCTTAGCCAGTTGAAGATAGAAGTGGAAGTTGACTTCCAACTCCTCATGAGAGCGAATTATTCTCAATTCTCTTTTTTCCGTTCTCGCATCATCCTCTATGAGAGATGCCGAAAATCTATTCTAAAATGAGCCTCGGCATAATAATCTCAAGGATTTCCAACTTCGTATAAGAAAGTAAAGTTCACGATGAGTTACGTTTCAGTGGATCCCAGGTCAAGCGGCATATTGTACTTAATAAAGTCTTCGCCGAATATACTCCCATTTCTTCAAATACATATAAGAAAACCTGGGCCCATATTACCTAATTGTAAACATTACTTATTAGAGTATTGCTTTCAATGCTTGCATGATATTGGACTATCAAATAAGTCTTTCTGTAATTAAATGCATGTGTACATTCCATCTAATCGTCAAAAGTTCTGTTTTGAAACAAATTTATACATAACCCCGGAACCGGAAAGTTTTCAACTGCTACATTAATAGTTCACTACCAGAATGTCTGTGGCCTCTACACAAAATTACTGACAAACCACCTCCCGATACCAACCAACCTTTTTCAAATTGTCACTTTTCTATGCACAATTCCAAGCAAGAACTCTCTTCTTGACAACTGGATCATTCGAGAAGCAGCCTACCTCCATCATAATTAGATAATTCGCCTCACATGGAATTTTAATATAACGTAGCATATAATATACAAAATGGGAGTAATAAACACTTCGAGAATGATGGTTAATTAATTTCCTTAAGACCGTAACCCACCAGAAAAAAAGAAAGAAAAACCAACACGGTTTATTATGAAAAGTAAATGGGATACGATACATTTGAGCTGCTTACGAAAGTAAGAGGACATGTTTACTTGTCTAGTGCATCGGAATGATCTTGTGTCAGCATATATCACATGTCAATAAAGCTTCCAATACGGATCGATATCAGGCACGATGAATAATGATACTCCATATAATCATTAATATTGGATTAATCGGTGTTGTAAAATCAGGTTGCGAAACCGTGATGAACGGAATCACTACATTAAAATGCATTCCGGTTTGAAACTCGGTAATGCGAAGTTCCAACGCGTTCTGCTTCGCTCTGGTTGGAAACCTGCGTACCAAATTGAGTCAAGAGTTTGATGGGGTGGAGAGCTAAGCTCAGATTAGACCTGGAAATCCTTTGGGCAGAGTGGGAACGTAGGAAGGTCCCTTCACGAGGTGCATTCAATTATACGGCTCACCAAACTAGTTTTCTAAATGGATTGAAACTAAAAAAAAAAAAAAAAAAAAAAAAATCAGCTCCTACGTCCGTACCGGTTTCACAGTAACACCTTCACCTAATACCACGAATGATACACACATCCTAAAGGGTCTACCTACCTTCACAATAAACGTTTTGGCCTGTAGTAGATTTATGTGACAGCCACATCCAACTCTAATAAATAAAACAAGTCGTTTGCGATAACATGAAAGAACTTATCAGTAAAATGTTTTAAATAATGAAAGAAAATTATTAATATTTTTCCTTGTTACAAGGATTTATGGGACGAAAGAGATTCAAAACGTGCTTCCACAGACGTCAACGCATTCATGTTAGTCAACCAGTATTGCATATATGCAAGTTAGGTACTTACATCTAACTCAATAGCGAGTGCAACATTAGTAGTACGATGAAGTTGAAATTGATAAGAGATGATTAACCGTCTTTCCCCATCTACCTTCTGAACATTATAAGCAAACAATTGAGCAAGCACGAACGATTATAAACGATAAAATTGTGCCTAATGGACTTTACGTTAGTTCTATCTAACTGTACCATTGCTCCGTGATTAGTACAAATTGAGCAAGTTATAAGTACCTTAATCGTTATTAAACAGTATTTTCCTGGTTACCGTCGAAATTCACGTGATGTCGGTGGACTAAGGCGTGAGAAAATGATGGTTAATAGATTTTAGTTTGTACGTGCGCAGATTCCAGTACTACTGACAGTAACGAAACATATAGAGGGCAACTGATCTACTGCGTCAACATCATGCTTTCTGAAAATGTGATCAAACTTTTATTAGAACTGTAAAAATGAAATTTGCAACAAGTGTTTCAAAACAAATAGATGGACAGGATATTAAAGCTGTTCTTAGTAGTGTAAAACGCAAAACTCGAATATAAATTTTGATTTTAGTGGTAAAACTTGTTCTGAACGTCTCGGAATTGTAAACCAATAGATAAACTCGAACGCAGTAGTGGTGAAAATCAGGAGACTGTGCTAATTCAACTTTTCTATCGCCCTTACTTTTTGTTTGAGGTTACCAGTTATTTTATATACAAAAGACAATTTACTTACAAATGAGAAGCTAGTGGAAATACGTGAATTGATATTAAAACAGGAAGTTCTTTTTTCCCTTTCGTCAATAGTTAAACGCAAAAAATAAAAATCCATTGATTTTTACTGATTTATTGCCGATGATTTCACTTCTAAGGGATTACTACGAGAAAGGTAGATCTCAAAATATAAGAATCGACCATTGTTTAGGAAGTTGTATGTTTTTTTCTGTAGTGTAGCCCTTGTTTTCAATCAAAATTATAGTGTACCTCTAATAGATTTTGAAAATTTAGAATTTTCTCCCGATCGAAAATTTTTTGATTTTTTGTCTGATTTGAAGGCAAGCACCAGTTCCAACATCCAGTCAAGATAGAATCATGGAATACCATAACGTTAAAACTCAGAAAATACAAGAATTCACTGATATTTGAGGAAACACACATTTTTCTCAATGCCACCGTTTTTAAAAGCTTTTATTTAACTCACAATGTATGTTGTAAGGAACCTTGTAATGTATGACTGTATGTATCGGAACAAGTTGGTCAATGAAATAGGTACCAAGGAACTAATTAATTTACACAAGCCTAAATCTCTCATGACATTAGTGACAAGCTCTTATGATTTTATGAATTGTGGATATAGGCTACAAGTAGACAGTTAAAATGTATTTCCTTCTTTTTAGGGCATTTAAATAAAAGCTTTCTTAAAAAAGTTTTTTGTTTAATTTATTTACATGGAACCATGTAACCTTATCAGAGATAACATCTATTTTCTTAGATCTGCCTGTTTAGTAAACTTGGATCGTCTGTAAATTCGCGAAAATTCGACGAATCTATATAAGTATTTGTGAAACATTTTTTCATACGTTATTTTTATAGTTCTATCTTCCTTGAGTTTATTCCTTGAAAGTTGAATGCTTGACGTCGAATTCGGACAGAAAATCTTCAGATTAGTGAATAGTGCTAATCATCAAGCTACATCATCACAAAGATTACAGATCTCGTGACTGAAGTGTTGCTGTGATTGTGTATAAATTCGGACTCGAAATTGTTCTTCCAACTGAACTACTCCATAGATACCTATTCGATTCATTCAATACGTTCTACCAGTGTCCTGATCGTACTCTACTAGCCTCCTTCGTTGGAAACAGAAGGAGTGAGCCAAGGACGATCTTCTCAGGGTCGTCGTAGCGTTTAGAGCGGTAATTTGCGGATTTCGAGCGGTTCACGGTCATTCAAGAGTTACTATCCCAAAGTTCGTTCCACAGCTCTAGAAAGCTTGGAGGAACCTTCATCTAAAGCGATTCACCATCCGATTTGGTAACGTTCGTTTCATGGACCGCATCCCATGACGAGTTAAATCTCATTACCGTATCAATAACTAAACCGGTAAAATATTTCTTGTGTCGGAAAAATGTCTCTTTTAATTACAAGAAATTATTTTTTATGTACCAACGTTTAGGAAGATTCCATCACCACTATCTGCTCAAGTAGAAGAGGCCAGCGTTTCCAATGAAAATAAATAATCATCAAAACATTGAGAGTGTACAATAGAGTGGATTTCATTATTTTTCGAAGTATGTGAATATTAATTACTTAAAGAAGAAGAGGTACACATCTAATGTTAGATTGATTCCCGCTTGGGTCATCCGTAACAAACAATAAGGCGGCATCAGTGACAGTAATTGGTGATAATCAATCGAACTTGATAACAATTTTTCGTTATGAAAATAAAAATGAGTTTCCACTGCTCTACCAAGACTTCAGTTTGGCTTAATGATGAATAAACAGGAAACCTGAAAAGAACCATTACCGTATATCGATTCTTAACTTGGAAGTTTAATTAGTATCATTTATTTGTAATGATACTAATCATCTATCTGTAGCTACGAATGTGTATTTTCATAGCAAGGGTATGTATTGAAAGAACAATTACCCAGAATAATCTTTTGTAAAAGCTTAACTTGAATTCGCTTTTACATCCTTCATTATCGTGAGGGCATAGTATTGATCCAGCAGTCGTTTATCTCAATGTATAACGCCATTCTACCTTCTTGGCTCGTTAGCGGAGCCTCAGTCGTTCTTTGATTCCTTGTCATTCCAGACAGAAAAGGATTCCAAGTCAAAATAATAAGCGAGACCGAATGTCTCAAGAATGAGGGGTAAACTCAAGCTGACAAAGGTCTTTAGAAACAAGCTCACAATTAGAGATTCAGAACCCAACAGCGTCACCTCGACTGTAAACGATAGGAATGCAGACAAAGTCAGAGACTTGTAGGTTTAAACTTGTCGGGATTACTGCCCAAGGCGTTGCAATATCCTAGCTCAACTGTCTAACGCTTTTGGCCAATAATGTTCCTTTACGAAAATAAAACATCCGGCATTCCGCTTCCCGCCTAGTAGGGGCTTCAACTTTTATGGTCCACATCAGCATCGCTTCAAGATCGTAATTTAGTTTACGTTCACATAAACATCACGTTTATGTTTATTTTGCCATCTAATTCAACTTTCCCAACGATGATTGTAATTTTTTTGCTCCGAATTCAATTGTATTTCTTCTGTACTTTTCAGTACAACGTTTTGTCAACTTTCTCACAAACCTTTTTCACAGTCAATTCTAAACTTGATAATTTTGATAAACTGGATAGTCACAATATTTTGGATGATTTAAAGGATACGTGAATGAATATAATTATTGATGTATATAATTATTCTCGTATGTAATTTACGAATCGAACGATTGAATTATCGTAATATAACCAACATAATAATTGATACACAATAAATATAAAATATGCATTCATGTTATCAATAGACGGCTAAGTTGCCGGACGGATACTGACGGGAGAGGTCGTAAAATTATCAGCCATTTCCGGACGCACAGCGTAAGGTAGGTCAGAACCTTCAAAACATCCTTTTACGTCATAAACAGCTCTATTCTTCGCAACCAATTGGTTTGGTTTTTGAACTTTATTATGGTAGCTAACTGGGAGTTTGTTAGCGGCGGAAAATCGTGACAACTAGGGAAGCCTTTGACAGGAATTTCATTTCATGCGATGTACGGTTCAAGCTAGTAGGTATATGATACAGCTGCTATGTTACTTTTTTGCTAGGAATATGTATTTTCAGACCGTATAAATCTTCCTAAAATGTAATGTTAATATTAATAAAATTATTTACGAAGTTTTGATTAGGTAGAATTCTCCAAATTTACAATAGTAGGCCCCGTCTGTAGTTTGAAACTATAAATCTGCAAAGTGTCCTTTTGCGCGTTTGTTGGGGTAAAATCGATGTACGATTTTATATAGGAAAACAATAAAAGAACGTTTATCAAAGAGGATTTTTGTTGGCCTCGTCCAGACAAAACCCTTATTTTGTTACTAGACGTTTGCAAAAAAAAAAATCGAACTATGGAAAAGTTAATTATTAGGAAAAGTCACGAGTTTATCATAGACTATTTACGAAGTATGAACCACTTTTTTACGGAGAAGTAATCATCAAATACAATAAACCTTAGCTTGATAATTCGCATGTTTGAATAAATAATAATGAATAATTGAATGAATATATATTTTATTCCAGAAAAATTACAATTATTAAAATATTCTTTGATTAAAGTAATGCAATTAACCCCAAAACCATTGGAAAAAGTCCTGTGCGGTTGGGGGCGTTGCTTTTCATCCTTAAACTACATGATTATTATTATTATTATTGATATTATTTACAGTCAATTGAATCGCCCTATCAAAAGAAATCTAAACATTTACAAGCAGATTACAAAAAACTACAAAATCGCGCGATACATAGCTTAGGTACATAACAAAACATAGATGCTAGAGAGCATGGTTTTACATAGCTCCATGCCATTTGAAATCGTACACGAAAAAATTTTCTTTTTATACGTCGATCTGGTGAAATTGTTTGGTGTTCGCAACTCATGAGGCAAATATCGAATCAAGTAGGGCATGCTAAAGTATAATTGTCGGAAAGTGCTCCACAGACGAGTCCGCGGTATACGTCCGTAGAAAGAGTTACAGCGCAATTATGATTGGTATACAAAAATACGCTAATAGAAGTTGGATTGTTCAGAATCGTACATGAACTGTTATAGGCGGGAACAAGAAACTCAGGGCCATTTCCGATTCTGGAATCCAAAGCACAAGTCGTACCGAAATCGTTATGTGGCTGATTATTTTTCTAATTAGAGCGAAAGTGACAATGTACCGGTTCAGAATGTACAGTCTCAGCTGGAGGTATTGCTTGCTTGGGACGATAATCGATGAGACATTTTCCCTAAATGAATGGAATAATCAATTTATTCAAGTATTATAATATACCGATAATGGTAACGCTAAATTTATTTGTTTTCCAACTGTTCTACCAATAATTACATACTGAACCTAAATAATCGTTTAATTCTTTTTCATAATGAAAATGGCGTAGGGCAAAATGGGCAATAGCTTCAGCACGTACCATGCTAATTAAACTACTACTCATCCACACACCAGTAATGTAAATACTGAAAAAAGTTGATAAAAAGGGGCATTTGCAATCAACCAAGGAAAAATGGAAAGAAAGGAATTGAAAAGAATTGAGATGATCACATCCATGGATTTTTACAACTGGTGAAATTTAAAAACCAAGGTGTATGAGGTCGAGGATAGAATCGAGAGCCCTCCTGATTCAAAGGATTCTAGAGTGCAGACGGCAAGCAGTTATTAGGACGTCGAGTCGACGAAGAACAGGGAAGGACATTTCAAATAACTCAATTAGTAATAGAAGACATAAAGAGAGAACATTTCAATATCACACCCCTGTCCTAAAAGGATTAGGGTTATTAGGCAGTCGAGAAGATGTGAGAATACGACCATTTGATTTCGAAAAACTCAAGAGTTAGCCCAAAAAAATACAGTATTTTTTAACTCAAACCTCATTTTCACTGTGAAATAAAATTACTACATACAATCAATTTGATTAGTTCAACAGAAAGCTGACGTTTTTGGCGCAGTTTTAAGGAGGTCTGCACAGCCCTGCTAGAAAAACTAATAGAATCGTCTTTGTCAGAAATTCTGAAGGTACTTGGAAGTGATTGCAGAAATAATTATAAACGTTTAATACAAAATTTGGGAAATTCCGAAATATTTTTCATAACTCTTTGTTCATAACTGTTTCTGTAGACTTTTTTCCACATTTTGATGCTGGGTGGCGTTCTCAAACGAACGATTTTGATTATAAATTTGTTGAGCATTTTCCATTGAATTTGAAGCTTGTTATGTGAAGAAACTTCCATTTTCAAAGTGTCCAATTATTCTCAGGAGGAGTAAAATGAGCGGTGAGGGAGGGAAAATACCGCGAGAGGCACCTTGCGAGGTTTCCCATTAGAAGCTCAATTCATGAAATTCGGCCCGTTGTTGCGGAAACGCTGAAATATTTTAATATGCCTTTGAAGGCACGATAATAATTGCTCGAGGGCGCTCGCCTTTCTGGGACCCCTTTAACAAGGGGGAATATTCCCAAACAACTTCCGCCCTTGGGCCGCCTCACCTATTCCCTTGAGCCTCGGCAACTTCCCCATTTTAGGGCGAAAAGGCCGGAGATGAGAAGGGAAGCCCTTCAAAAGGCGATCTATAACGATTTTGGAAGGGCAGGGCGGAAAAAATATGAATATATACAAAGCGTTAACCTGAGGAACCATTCACCGGCTAGCGATAGATTCTACATCTCATTTCTGACAACAGGTGCCTCATGGAAATTTTTTTGTAGAGGGTTAGTTACTTCAATTTTAAGATTTTCATCGTGTTTTCGATCTTAATTCACTAAAACCGCCACAACTCCCTTATGGACTTGAAACAATTCAATTTTGTTTACACCGTGGGAAAGAACTTCAAATTTTCTATCTACGTGGTTTTTTAAAAAAGGGTTGTGGCTTGGTTCAATATGTGAAAAATCAATCGGAAAAGTGAATTTTGTCAAATCTTCAGAATTCTTACTTCTTTCATACTTTGTAAAATTCGAATCCTCAAATTTAGCCTGTAGTCCTAAAATGTGCGCCAGAATCTCAGCTATTAACAGTGTGCCCAAAATTGCTCGTACAGTACAATTTATTGGAGAAAAGTTCGTTTGAAGCGGTAAAACGTTGTTTTTTTTAATAAAAATCGACGTTTTTCACGAAAAATTGACGTTTTTACGCTATAATTACAACATAAGAGCTGGGTGTCCCTGTCAATCCTTTGAACCCTGAGTCAATTGAACTCTTTGATGGGAAGAAGGTAAATAGGTTCAGGTACAAAACCTTGGAGGCCACGGCTTTATTGCATCCTCAGCGTGCTTATTGCCTAATCTGTTTGTACGCTGATCGTCATGCCGCATACATTCAGCGATGAAGAGTGCGCTTAGTGCATGGTTACGCACCAGAAAGGCAGGGAGGCGGTGCGCGAATTCCAACGAAGGTTCCGTAAGAGAGTTATGGCCGTTTTAGTGAATTGAGATCGAAAACACACAAAAATGTTAAAATTGAAAAAAATCAAAAACGAAACCTCAACAAAAAATTGTCTAGGAAGCCTATTTTGTCAGAAATGAGTTGTTGAGTCAGGTTTACACTCATTATATTTCAAAGCGCAGTTGTAAAAAGAATTCGACTACGGAAACGAATGTAGAGAGACAAATGTTATGGGTTGAATAACTCGGGCATTCGCCACATATTTTCTTTGAAGTTGAAGTCTTAATTACACATTTCACTCATTGCGCTTTCCGTTTATTCTGAAACAAAGAATTTTCGTGTGAGAAATACTTAGTGGAAACGTGTCTAAGTTATTTATTAGAACTTTTTTTCGTAACCTCAATAAATTGATTTTGACATTTTTGACTCTTTATATTAGCGCCCATCTGCGAGAAACGTCCTGATGATTCTTAAAAAATCGCGATTCTCTAAATTTGGCATTTTTGATGTTATTACACAATTAAAATACGTCGTTTAGGTAAAATATTATATTATCTGCTGGCTATACGTTTGTGGAAATATATTTGTATGAAATTCACTTGAATCATATATTAATATATAAAAAGATTAATTAGTTGTATCATTGTTACAGGTGAGCTACTATAAACACTGGATCAATAAAATCCGCAGGTAAACTATTCATTCTAAATTGCTCAGGGGCAGAAGGAACTTAATACCACTCACCCATTTTGTATCGTCCACTCCATTCGGTAATTATAATGATCTACTGAAGTTGAACACATTATACGAAATATATTTATATTGTACTAAGCCAATAAGTATCCTTCAAATGCATTCAGAAATTATGAATCATTACATATTCCCTGATCATAACAGGGCATCTGATTTTACCATGACTAGTTAATACACCTCTTAAGTCGAAATATGAGTTGAATATGAAAGTAGTTATCCTTCTTATCCCCATATCTTCATGGCCCATGCATTGACCCTTGCACTCAATATTTCGCAAGATCTGTCGGTCCGATTTTGTCTAAAATTGGGGCTGTCCCTTAAGAATTTTCAACAATTGGGTGACACATAATTTGTGCCCAAGCAAAACTAAAATTGGTTGACATATATGAAACTCCGAGTTAAATATAGCTAGTTAATAACAAGGAAGTGATGTTATAAACTAACTGCCCCTTCCTAGGGCTGTGCCATAAACGAGCAAAATACACCCTTGAAGCTAAGAAACCTCAGATTTACGCAAGGGCTTAGCAATGTCAAGCAACGGGAGAAGGAACTATCTATATCCTTCACAATCTTAATGACATAACCAGTGATTGTGCCGGTTGTTTCTCAGCAAGCTCCATTTGCAAGGTAGATATTCAAGGTAGTGTGCGGATTTGGGACATGAATCATCGCCCTATTTCGTATGATGTTATACACTTGTTTATGAATATGTTACTGTTTATTTTACATTCAACAATTTTGACTCGTAATTCGATTTTAAATTGATGCTGTACGTCGATGATTCAATAAGTGAAGAAGCTACACTATCCACTCAACTTGGCAAACAGTTTTTTTCTTTTTCGACCAATCAGAGATCAAGATATTGGTCCATTTTTTAACCAGTTTTAAATGAATCCGCAACAAAAGGAGATTTTCAACATTTGAAATTGAAAAGTTTCGAACATACACACATGGGCTAAAATTAGAAGTTTCATATTCATGGAATTGTGATTCTATGGAAATCCTCGAGGAGTAGCTAAGGACGTATTTTTTCATGCAATCCCACGCCCATCCGACCGTGTGCGAGACGTTCGTTCTCCTTCTGTCCCGGTCGTCTGGCTTCAGGAGTGGGCCAAGGACCCTCCACACTTGAAGGCCTACCCCAACATCACCAGGGGTCTCCGAACTCCCGCTCCCTCATATTTTTCAATCTCTCCCGTAATGACTCACTTTGTTGTTATCCGTGATCTGGTTGTTCACTTATGAAGCTCTCCTTGGAGCCCAGAGAATTGGAATCAGAAGATGGAGCTTCTTTTAACTCGCTGCAATTGAAAGCAAAGTCAGGAAAACGTCAATATTTATATAAGTACTTGATGGTTATTCTTACTGGTCAGAACTTTGGTGCACAACCAATTCATGATGTCTCCATATACGCTTTCTCTTTTCTCTGTTGTCACAGAACAGTGTGAAGTGAAAATACAGACATGGGAGTGGTAAAAACGACCAGATATGGGTTCAATGGGTTCACAAAACCCCGATTTGTAAAAATTCTTTACTTTCTATATTACTTAATACCAATCAACAATAATACACTGTTTGTACAGCGCTCATTAATTGGACCATCAGTGGCCAGCAAATGAGTCAAATTGTGCCCGTTAGCCGTCCTAACTTGCAGATAAATATTGAACTCCATTCTATTCTTAATTGAATTACAATGATGTACGGTGATTCATAAATACAGATAGTTATGTGCGTTAATGGTATTTTGCAAAGGTCACAATACTATTTCGTATGATATTGGAGCGTAGGAAGGAACATACAGTATGTTCGACTTATTCAAGTGATGTCTGTCAATAACAATAATAAAAACTCAATTCTTTCCGCGGAAGTTTTCTTAGTTTCAATGTTAGCCTTCCAATTCCATCGTTTAGGATTGAACCAATTAGATGATAAAAATTCTAGATAAACAAGACAGCATTGGTGATTTGTGACTCAACTTCAATAAACTCAGGTCCTGTAGTTAAGAAGAACAGCTCTGGAACGGCGAACGACGGGAGGATGAAATTTTGTTTGATGATTTCTCCCTGATAACTTTTGAGGGGTTTAACAAGTTAGTGATGGAATGGACTGGCAGCCTCTTCTGATAGCGATGAAGCTTCAGGCTCATGCTCAGCACAGCAATTTCAAGAAGCAGGGATAGAACCATCAATTTCTACCATAAAGGGGTCACATTTTGTCTTCTTGATCGATTACATAGATGAACTATTGAAATAATAAATCGACAGTAAATGTAGCTTTAAGATAGTATTCCACCAAAGGGAACTCCCCGAAACGGTGCACTTGGAGAGTTATTATGGAATTAATGAAACGGATGGGAATCATTTGTGATTAAGTTCATATTACCCATCCACCTCTATCAGTACAGAATAGTGGAAAGTAGATAAAAGACAAATCTAACGTCGTGCTTTTTTTTTGCGAAGGGTATTCTTATTTCAAGATTTTTATTTGAAGAATTCCCGCTTAAACTTATACCCCCGTCCATTTGAATTTTAATTAGTTGAATGGTGCTTTCCAACTCTCAGCAAACAAAAAAAAAATTATAATGATCGTTTCTCTGTATTTTTAATCGAACGGCTATGGAAACATTGATGTTTACACACTCCTCTCACACTTTTAGTTGAAAAAGCACGAGTGGACTTTGTTTTTATGAAAAAGGAGCTCGCAATGTTTTCGTTTCATTCTTTTGAAAGTTGTTTTCTCAACCACCCTTCCCATTTCCGGCCTTCCATTTCATGTCGTTTTTCGTATGTTGGAAATAAACCCATTTCAATAACAGTAGAAATGTAAGAAGAGTTAGTCAAAATTAAATTCCACGATCGCTTATGATACTGGGTTCAACTATCTGGATTTATGAGAGATGAATTGAGTAATAGGCATAACGATAGATGCGGGATTGCAATCTTATTTTCGATATGACCTCGATCATTAATAATCATCATCAAAATCATTTCTTTCAAATCAACTGGACTCAGTAGAATCAGCAAATAGTTTCATTAGTAGAATAGCAAATTTTGTAGTGTCCCATATTTATGGTCAGCATTTATCTTGTCGATATATAGCTTTTCCAAGTCAGATTCAGAAATTTCCAAACCAATTTCAGGAACTTCCACATCAATTTCAGAATTTTCCATTTCAATTTCAGACTTTTCCATTTCAATTTCAGAAACCGCTTCCACCCGGATATTGATCACATTCTGAAATTGAAATGGAAAATTCTGAAATTGGTTTAGAAATGTCTGAATCTGACTTGGAAAAGCTATAGATAAATGGTGCAGCAGGATCAGATATCATGACTCCTAATTTAAACCCAGAAACCAATGCAATTGAATTTTAGGTTCAAAAGATGACCAAGAAACCACTATAACTTGAAGAATCTACAAAGTATCAGACCGGTACTGAAGGCTACCCTAGCCTACTTAATTTCAAAACTGCTGCTCCGCCTTCCTCAAGGCTGAAGCCTAACCTGGCTGGGTACCTTCTCATGAGGGAATAGAAGCCAATGACGAAACTAATCGCCTTGTATAAAGAGATCAGAGCCCAACCCAATTTGGCTTAAACCTCAATTAGATGTTATCAAGAGTTAAATGACCCAACAGATATGGAAATAGGAGAAAAAGACACGGAAAATACTCGCGTTCTAGCGTACGCAAACCAAGCGGTTCTACACCACCTCATAGGAACGAGCAAAAGCTTATTGTCGAAGACCTCTGCAAACTTGAAGATCTTCTCACTGGTCACTGCCTCTTTTGGCACCACGTAAACTAAATGTATAAGGCAATAGAATACCATCTCTGCTGTAAGGAGTTGGAACAACAGTTCACATACTCTGGGAGTCCTGTGGCTGCATCAGCAAGATTCCGTCGTTTTGGAAATGGTGACTTAACTCCCGCCAGTATTGCCAAAGAAACGTCTGAAAACTTCCTTTGCTTTCTGAATGTTGGGGCGATTGAAAAGATCCTGGTGTAAAATGAGGATAAAGTCACAATATATCCTAATGGTCTCATAGAGCTGGGGTTCCTCAAGTCCACTATCGAAAAAATAATATTTTGACTTAACTAGGACCCCAATGACAAAAACTAAGAAAGAATAAATTTAGTTGTAAAAATTAAACAATGATCTTGTAAGTTGAATAAACATTGTGTGAAGTTGATGAGGCGTGTGGCCTTAATCATACGTAAATCGCTAGTACGGATTAAAGATATCCCAACACATTTACTACCGCACACCTATGTGGTTTATCTCGTGCGGTTCACGTTTAGATCACGTAATCTACATCACTTATGGCTCAAGTGGTTGACTGATAGCCGACGCATCCAAATCGGAGTCGGTAGTACTGAATTAGAAGCTGGGAGGGCAACTATTGGTTCAACACCCTAACGAGTCGCTTGGCTACAACTCCATTGACCACCGTACGTAAACATTATGTTTCCATTTACAAACAAGAATTATGAAAAACATGAAGCTCAAACATTTTTCATCATTTGTTCAAAATTTGTACAAACATTTATTAAAACTAACAATGGATACCTATTGCATTGTGCCTCACCAAAGAACGCGGAACGAAAAGTCTACTACGGCTTTTTTGTACAATAACTCTTTGATTTTTGGCAATAAACAAGATCGTTTCGCCTCAAAATCAAATTTTTTTATTGCATTTCACGTTATATTCCATTCAGACCAATATGCGTTTCGGATTTATCCGTGTTTGCTCAAATTCTTCAACAAGTTGGGGTGGTGTATTAACACAATAATATTTATAACATCTCACATCTTAATTTGCATCCCAAAAATTCGAAATTCTAAAATTTTGTACAGGAAAAATGGCTCTTTAAACGACATGATCATTATTTGTTTTTAAAAAATCTCGCTGGAGGTCATTCTGTACCAATTGGGGTTTCATCTCCACGCATTTCAAAATAATAATTAGTTATCATCGTATATTATTTATGAAATTGCAGGATCCAAAATTAATTCAAATTTTCTTGATCAAGTGCTTAAACAATACTCTTACTAAACCGCTGATTTAATCTTTGGGAATAGATTCAATATTAAACTTAAAATCACGATTTTCAACTATAGTACAGTCGTGAGACAAAAATGGTTCAATGGTTTATATCTTCCGAAGAAATTAGTGTGACCTAAAGGATCTTTACTGTAACTATCAGTTCAAAATCCTACCTCTACTTATGATACTGATGATTAGACACCAACTTGACCATTCACGTAACCGTTTTATTTATCCACCTATATTATTTTATTTTACGTTATTATTATTATTATTATTTATTTTTTCTTGAGGGCCCTCAAGGAAGCTCTAATTGTGCAAAGCGGTACGCTTGTTCCAAGGCATTCTCTAACCGTGTATTTAGGGGTCAGACGTTCGGCCAAAACCTTGAGGAAAGCTAAAATTGAATTCGACTGCTCCGTGTTCGCACATTTCTTCACATTTGCATTTTCTCTCTCAGTCAGCTGTAAAAAGGGCAAAGTGTCAAAGACTCGATTAGGCGAATAGTTGGCGCGACCGCAGTATAAATTCGTTCAAAAATGTGCTATTTTTACGTTTTTTTTGTTTATTAAAATTTGACGATTTTTACCGACGTTTGTAATGAATAAGAGGAGTGGGATATTATTCTTACGCATTATAAGATGCAACAATGTCTTCAAAACTAATGTATTTGGTTTCATTGGTGGAAAATTAGATTAATATCAAGCCACAAGTGGGCGCTATGTTAACTATTTTCCATCGTTTTACACCATTTCTCAGGTCTTAGTTCATTTTTTATATGAATAGGAGGGAAAGTTGAAGTATGTCTGGATGGAAGAAGATAATTTAAACACATTTGTCGCATAGAAAAATTGACTTGAGATTTACAGTCCAAACTAGTGGTGATACAAGTACATGAAAATGATAAACTGTTTTGCCAAAATCGTAGTGTCATTTTTAAGAAATATCATTAACGAGAATATAAAAAGGAGACCAAATGAGAAATCAGGGAAAGGGGAGTTGGACTGGACACCGCAACTGTGAAAACATCCAAGGACATTTGCTGGATGATACTCACCTTGAAGAATCAAAACTGAATGCGATCACGTGAATGCCAGTTGTTTTTTCTTTTGTAGAGGAGATTACGATTCGCTGGCATGAACATAAAATGAATATTTTCTCCGAAATCTCTCCGATTTAGTTAGAATTTCAGTAACTACACAACACTTGTTTTATACCGTTCGAATAATAAAAGAGGCAGTAAGAATAACAACATGTACCTATAACAGTGCTGAAAGTGAAGGTATCAACTTCCCGTACAAGAAACTTTTCAAAGTTCCCTTCCAAACTGTGGCACCTCAATTGGCGGTTAGTTTTTGAATTGGTTTAAAGTTCTTGTGATTTCTGCCGGACTTCCCATTCGCAAATATGACGTATTCGTAAGGGACAGGCGAAGAATTACAGAAGGTCAAGCTGGTTCTATTTGGATTTCACATTCCTTAAGATCGAAGCACACACCCAACCGTGAAGAATGCATAACCCAACAACACTTGTGTTATTTCCTCTGTATTCCTTACGTCATAGTCAAACGGTATATTCGATCATGCACGAAATAGACCACATTGATTTTCATCCTCAGAAAGAATGTCCTAGCTTACGGCAGGCAATCGAACTTGCCCCGTATTTATCCCTGCATCAACTTATTGAACATAGTGCGAGGCTGCACTGCTCAGAGCGATCGAAAGCTTATTCATACATTTCAAATGGTGAGATCCGTGTCTTAATAAGTGGACTCTTGTACAATCAGAATTATTGACTTCACAATAATCTAGAGGTAGGAATTTTTCATGAAAATATCATTGAAAATTAGCAATGAGCGACTAAGAGGTCTTGTGAACATCGAAGCCGTCCATTTGCTTTATGTAACGTCCTTACTGAGAAAGCTGAAGAGAAGAAAACCACACAAACTAACATAGTGGATTCGAATTTATAAAATACTACTATTTCATAAGCGGTCAGACTACGTCAAAACCCGTTCTGTCTCCCAGTTTTTTATTACAAACAGGAACAAAATCAAATTCTAATAAGTTGTAAAAAAGGTGTAATAAAAATGTTTGAAAAAATACACTTTTGAAAAAGCCTAAGTTCTACGCACCATCAACCAAGGTTACATAATTCATCATTCCGTCACTAAAAGTAGCATGATCAGTTTTTAATTTGTTACCCAACGGAATATATTGATTTTAAAAATAAATTTAATTCATTATTGATTTGGTGATGCTTTTCTAGACAGAATAAAATACTTCATAATAGTCAGTCATTACTACAAAACAATTCAAAATATTGTGATTCTCTAACGACATACATTAAATTCAAACTAGATAAGTACATTGTTAGAAAATTGCTTACCTGTAAACTATCAAAACAAACCCTCGTTTGAAAGGATGTTGATCAAACTTTATGTTCTGAACTGTCTACGTGGAGGAAATGGCAAACGTCAATGAAGTCGAACGAACACCTCACATATAAGTTTTGACAATTTCCTTTCGTCTCAAACACAAGGACTGTCACTTGTTTCCGGGAAAACTGTAGTTATCGTGGATTGGGGAGGTAACTGAGTGAGGTTCCGACTGGGGAAAATCCACAGACTTGTATTTTATGTCAAGTTACAAAACGTGCCGGGGAGTGAGATTCGGTAGATGATACTGTGACAGTTTCTGGTAACGCCCCTCTTTGTTCTAATAAAAATTCCCGTATCCGTTACTTTTATGTGACAGTGAGGTGGCTCAGAAAGTTATTTCTTGTGATTGTTGCCATAGTATGACATTGATATGTCTATTGGCTGGTGTACTTGAGAAGGAAAATGTCTACAATCACTCCTAAGGTGGATGAGGACTAAAAGGTTGTTGCTATTCTCTAACTGTTTTTGCAGCCTTGTGGACAGTAATTTTTACTGCCAGGAACGATTGTCTTTTGATTACCACCACTCTTGAAAATATCTTTGCGTAATGGTGTACTTCTCTGAAAAGATTTTTCCTGATAAAAATGTAGCCTGAAGAGTGAAGGAAATACCTATCAACTTTCGACTGCAGCTCATGAAGAGCACGCAACCTTAAATAATCAGCTGGGAAAAAAATATTACCAACTTACTCCGGGAAGTTCTTATTCATTCAGGTGGTTTCTCATACTATGAATTGAGCGTCGTTTGAAAATTTTATGATCAATTTGATTTTTCAAAAAAGTTCAAAGAGGTTGTGAAAAGACTACTAGCCCCTTCCTAGGACTGAGGCGACAAGCCTTCAACACCCCGGATTCTCGGAGTTGCAGCTTCAAAAAACGGGAAGATACCATATTCATCATAAACTCCCTTTTCCTCAAACTGCCGGACTGGTTCGGGTTCTTTCTTTTCATAACTTCATCCTTTTTCAATAATTGTACATCTACACTTGTACTCCCCTAGCTCTTGTTAGTTGGCAGCTAGTGGATTCTGTACTCGGTGGGTTGGGGATTACCTGTAGATGTCTCTACAAAACTAGCTACGATTTAGTAAGTAAATAAGACTATTCCTAGAATACTAAATATCACACTATATAATATTATACAAACGAGGATATCCTATTGTGCACCTATGGTACAAAAATGTTATGAGTGTTGCCCTAAAGGCAATGGATGTAGTAATGTCAAGAACGAAACCATTTACTCCATATCATGCTGAGCATGATTATCTTCAGTGTTTTGAACCAACTAGTCCAAGCATGGCAGACAGTTATACGCTCGTGTCATTTTGCATGTGGGAACAGTTTGATTATTTCTTGATGATATTATGGAGGTAGTTTAATAAAAACTTGTTTTGGCAAACGGATATACTACTATTATTCAATCGAGTTGCAGTCAACTTGAAAAACTTATAAAGGAAATCATCATTGCAGCGTTTTGGATTTCACAGTCAAATGTGTCGCATGCTGACTTGTAGAGGCGCCATGGCGGTTCATTCAACCGGCGCTCCTGTCATATCGTCCGGCGCTGAAGTATTTCAGGGGCCGCGAAACGAGATGAGAGGAAAACGCTTCGAAATATTGGGCAAACTTGAATATTTGACCTTTGCCGAATAAAGGATCTCCTTTCCGCTACGTCGCTCCAGTTATACGGCGGACCTGCCACTCCGCCCCGGAAAATAGAGAGGAAAGAACACAATATGAATGATGCATGAAGAATTAAGCTCCCCTGGGGGGCATCGCTGGTACTTTGAAGCCGAGTGGGAGGTCCTAGAAACGGACGAGAAGTTTGGATTTTTCATTGGTTTCCACAAACGGAACATATCTCGTACATCCGCCAGAACTCCGGCTTTCGTCTTTTGATGTATTATTCTTTCTTCGGTGGACCCGCTCTATGAAAATCTAGCCGTTATGCATTTCTAGACGCACGGCTCCGTTATGATTTTAAACTCTCTTTATAGTAACATTTAATCTGGACCATACGAGGAGAAGTAGAATTTTGTATTAACAGCTGAGATTCTTGAAGTTTAGATTCAATACAGCTTCAAACCGTTCACGAAAATTTGAAGTAAATAAATGCAAGTACGAAAAATGTCCGCCAAGTTGGATGTGGCACAAAGCTTTTTTGTGATGGTAACCTAAATTCTTAGTTCATTGGAAAGTTGACTGCATGGGAAAATTATCAAAAGTTAAAAGATGTAGAACATGTGTCACAACGATTCAAGGGACAAAAATGAGGCGGCAAATATTAACGCAGGCATCAATACCTTCAAATGGTCTGGAGTCTTTTACATCTTTGATGCGTCTTTTGTGATGATTCTAGTGAAATATAGTGAAACGGTTGAGTTGAAATCTGTATGAGATAATTAAACCGACTTTCCACACTTATCCTCCAAATGTTAGCAAGCTCGGACCACTAAACTCTGAGAAAATAATGCTTGAAGTATTAATTTGTGAGAAATTAAACTCTTAGGGGACCATCTATAGTTGAACCCGCTGATTCCGTGAAAATTTTATTAAATATGGGTCAAAACTGCAGGAATTAAGAATTTTTCATGGAAACGATACAAAAGTTGTTCAGAATCGTCAAAAAAGGAAATTTGATTTTTGAAACGTTCATTTTCCGAAAGTGAAAAGGTAAGCTTGGAAGATAAATTTATGTACACTATATTTTCCAACACCACCAAATATTTATTTCTACTCTACTCAACTGATGTGGCATGCACAAGTGAAGGTCATGATACAATACATCCAATCCTTATGGACTATTAAGATGAACATTTTCTGAATAGGTATGGAGTAAAGTCAATATTTGGTTGTAAAACATCATTGTAGCGTCCCTTCATCCTGGGTAAAATCCCAACTCAAAAAAAAAGAAGAAAAAATTATTTTTTTCATTGAGTGTATTTAATTTTTTCATTTATACCATTTGAAAAATGGAAGGTCAGAAACTGTTGGAATCATTCATTTCATTGTTTTACACGGTTTTTCAAATCGTTTTTCGTGATGGTGTTTTGAAACCAAAGGAGGTGATTACGGAATCATGATAATGTTCGATAGATTTCTATCTTAACCATATCTTGCTTTCTTCTTGCATTTTGTCCAAATTTAAAAAAAATTGGTTCCGTACCAGCCCATTTAATTGTTCTCTTCGGAATTCATTTCTATTGAAAAACAAAACAAAAATCTCCCTGAACAGCATTCCAATCCCGACAAAATCTTCGAGGAATGCGTGGGACATACCCCTGCTGCCCCTTGTGATATTAAATCAATAATAACATGATCTCTACCTTTAATTTGATGAAACATTGATGGGTCTGGGTTCTGAAGCATCAAACTGAGAATTTCATTGCGATTCGATCTGATACCGTAAACTGGTAATTTTCCAAGAAAGAGGGAAACATGAAATTCATGTGAGAGCAAGCAACGCAATTCTCAACCAATTTTTGAGTAAATTTTAGGCCTCGAGCTGTTTAACCTTGACGGCATGATGTACTTTATTGGTAATTAGTCACCTGGTTTTCCTGACATGTAAACTCTTTGCATACTCAGACGTAAATGATAAAATTGTATTTAAAAAAGGCGCGCCATTATGTACTAGTTATTTATTCAATAGTGGCATAATTTTCATCGACCTTGTAAGTTATCACATCAAAGAAAGAAGAGGAAGTACGACTTTCATACATGTATACAAACAGATGTATACAATGTTACATGTGTGTAAATACAGATCTGCAGTTTTACTCAATTTAAAATTGGAGAAAAGTTGTTAAAAGATCATAAAGGAAGTTGCTTATTGAGGAAACCGTGAAGGATTGGTTTCATTAAATTTATGTAGGAAGATTCGAATCTCAGATTCCAAGATTTTGGGTGGGTCATCTTTCTTTACATCAATAATCAAATCTTCATGTACATAAAATGTGATTGTACTTGGTTGGGATATATATTCTTCGAAGAAAGGAGTGAAAAATAAGAAAAGTTTGTTTTTCTCTTTAAAATCTCCTTTCTTTTGGTGGTTGCATAATAGCCGTACGGAAATAAACTGTTACAAAATAGATACCTCAAGGCCGACGTCAAAATACAAAGGTCAGTTGAAACTTTCCTCGCAGTTATCTTCCAGCCAGATAGCGAGTTTTATCTGCCATCGGATTTCTCAATGGAGGTCCTTGACCATTGGTCTGGTAGGTATATCTTGAGCGAAATTTTTAGAAAACAAATATGAGCTGGGGAACATCCCCGTGAAGTGGGTTCCCATTTATATCTGAAGATCTGTATTCAATTGTGTAAAGGATATCAAGCCGAGAAAAACAAAAATGATAACTAAACCGTTGCTTTTTTGTAGGCATTGAGGAAATCCGCAAATTTGCTCATTGGACATCAACTACGACGTTTTAAATGGAAAACTCCTCTTGTTATTGCAGGTTCTGATTCAACGCACTAGGTAACCCACTGATCTTGCAAAAATGAAGATTTTTGTGTAATAATTTGAAGCGTCCTTTTTTGAATCTTGTGATTATTTTAGTTTTATGTGAACCTCCGATAGTTTAAGAGAAATGTGGGTTTTGTAGTAAAAAAGAATCAAACATTTTCCTTTTCCTTAGTAAAACAGTTCCTTCTTTAACTCCTAATCTGGTATTTTATGGTCAAAGATTTCTGTGAAATTTTAAAAATTTCCGAAAACGATGTCCGTCAATTTGAAAAACTATTCTTCAACTTTACAATATTTAGTTATACAGGGTGTCCCCACGAGTTATGCACAACCCGGCTCCTACGTATTTTACAACTCATTTTCGACCATAAGTGCCTCGTAGCAATGTTCTAGGAAGCCTCTTTTCCGAGTTATTCGCAATCTAAGATTTTTTGTGTTTTCATTATGTCATTAAAACTGTAACTCCCTCAATTTTGAAGAGATACCTCAAATTTGATGATGCCGTTGGAAGGAACGTTAAATTTCCTATTAATTTCATGTCAGAAAACATTTTTTATTGCATTAAAGATGTGCGATTGCTGTCCCTCATTAATGCTTGACGCAGAACTGTGCAGGCCTGCTAAAACGTGCGCCGAAATGACAGCTTTCAAACTGTGTAATCGTTTTGGTGTTTAAAAATATTTTTAGTTAAGCAAATTGTATTTAACTGCAAAAGAAACGTGTGTTTTCTGTTAAAATTGAGGTTTTTTGAAAAGTCTCGACGGAGAAAAGGTTGGAGGCGGGATATAGGTAACATTTCACTCTAAATCGAATGGTCACAACGGCAGACCTCTCAAGTGACGATTCAAGTTAGCTTTCTCGGATGCATTAACCCGTTCGTTTGTGAAGAGCGTCTACGGCATTCCAAAGCTGTCCGGCCAAAGTCGAGATGATCGAAGAGCCGAGAGACGGCTATCGTTTGTGTACATTAACGATTGATGGCGATGAGTTGCTTTCAGTTGAGTAGCTAAAAATGTTTCCTGACATCAAATAGATAGAAAATTTAACGCTCTTTCCAACGGTGTCATCAAACTTGAGCTATCCTCAAAATTTGGGAGTTTAATGACGTAAGATCGAAAACACGAAAAACATCTTAAATCGCGAATAACTCGAAAACGAGGCCCCTGGAAAAAGATTGTTATAAGAACTTTTCTTTCGGAAATGAGTTGTAAATCACGTAGGAGTCGGATTGTGCATAACTCCTGGGACACCATTTATAACTAAAAAATACTAATGTTCCAAAATAGGTGAAGCTACGGAGCATGTATTGTCTTGGTCAGGGGCAAGGTATGCAATGACCCGCACGACCCCCAGGTCTTGAAGGAGGGGTTGCTTTGTGCGCCGTGTATTATCAACCCCAGTGTGATTTGGCCGTAGCATTGGGTGTTGCAATGTTGATAATATGTTGTTTCCGACCAAATTCAGTTTTAGTAAAACGTTTGTTGACTCAAACATGCTATCCGGTTGTAGGACAATGGTATGAAAATGGAGTTTAAATCGAGTTCGTATAAAGAGTTAGATAAGATTGTTAAGATGTAAACCAAAAAATAAATATTTAAAAATGAAAAATGAAAATGAATTTAATGAATGAAAAATGTTTGTTTGTGAACTGCGTCTACGGCATTCCTAGGCTGTCCAGCAAAAGTCTGGATAATCGATGAGCCGAGAGACGGCTATTGTTTGTGTTCATTTACGATTGATTACTATGAGTTGCTTTCAGTTGAGTAGCTATACCACAAAAGAGTATGTTGATATGATTTTTAGTACGGTTTTGCCAATATTAATTCTTCTGAAACAGCAAGGGAGTCACACTCCTCCTGTGTACAACTTACGCCCTTGCGAACACGTCGGATAGTATGAGGAAAAAATGTTGGTAGATAATATAGTTTACGTCACTGATCCTTTTTATCTTGGGAACTATCTTTTTGTATATAATTCAATAATGAACCATTGTACTCGCTCTTGAAAAAATAATTTTCTTACCCCCTCCCTCCCCCTGAAAATTTCATGGTTTACGTTTCGAAGGGTGTAGAATCCAAATCTGCAATAAAAAATTTTCCGTACGCCGTACGCACGATTACTCCCAAACGGCTGAAGCAAAAGAGCTGAAATTTTCAGGAAAAATCCATGTTGGTCCGGCGATTCCCCAATACTTGAGCCAGCTCTCTCAATTAATTTATAGTGCCCTTTAAGGGTTGTCGAAGTTTTGTAAAATCCCTAAAAACCTCAAAAAAGTCAAGGCGGCCTAGATTTGGACTTTTTTTGAACGACTTTCCATGAGGAATCAAATGAGCCCCTTCGCAGGTCCTCAGCTCAAACCATTCCTGATGTTTGGCCCGATTTATGCTGCCAACATTTGCATCCACATTCACTAGGTACTGCGATCGAAACTAAAACAACAGCGTTTTTTTTTTTTTTTTTTTAAATCTTAGTAAACTAGTGATGTAGTGAATTTGGATACTGGAGTGAACTCCTAAAAGGGTTTATAGCCGATACAGGGGTTGAAGCATTCTGATATGAATGAAACGCTGCGAATTCTTTCACAGGGGTTTATTATTCAATTTCATGCATTTGGCTTGCATTCATGATTTGAATTTCTACTAAGCTTTGGAGGGTGCGTGTTTCACAGGTGATAGAGCGATTATTGAATTTCAGGAGGCACACGAATATGATCAACTGATCAATCCAAATAGGTATTTTGGTACAGATTTACCTGCTCTATTCATATCTCTTGAAAATCAATAATCGCTCTATCACCTGTGAAACACGCACACTCCAAAGCTTAGTGGAAATTCAAATCATGGATGCAAGCCAAATGAATAAAATTGAATAATAAACCCCAGTGAAAGAATCTGCAGCGGTTTTTTTTATCAACTAATCCTTTTTGGTCACTAAGGTTTTAGTTATTACTACCACCTATGTTCAATATCTTTAGCACACCATGATGAATGGAATATGCAATAGGGAAACCACGCTGAAGGAAATAAAGCGAGGAAAGGGACGAAAGGGAAAGAGTTGGTAATGATACGGAAGCCTAATTTGATAAGGGTCCATAGTGTCAGCAAAAAGATGAATGCAAATCATCGCAGTCAATCGTAAATGAACACAAACGTCGGCTCTTCGATTATCTCGACTTTGGCTGGACAGCTTAGAAATGCCGTAGACGCTGTCCACAAACGAACGGGTTTATGCATCCAACAAAACTAATTCAAATCGTCACTTGAAGGGTCTGGCGTCATCAACATTCGATTCAGCGAGAAAAGTTACATTTATCCCGCCTACAACCTTTTTTCGTCTAGACTTTTGAAAAAACCTGATTTTTAACAGAAAATTCGTTTAAGGAGATAGGAAATTTAACACTCAACAGGATAGGAGCGCTCAATAGATAGAAAATTTAACGCCAACGGCGTCATAAAATTTGAGCTATCCCCAAAACTGAGGGAGTCATGCTAATAAATGAAACGAAGCTCAAAAAAAAAATTCTAGGAGGCATTTTTGGTCGAAAATGAGTTGTAAAACACGTAGGAGCCGGGTTGTGCATTACTCTTGTACGTTTATACTCCTGTATATGTGATCTAATTGTCCCGTCAGTTGAATAACAGTAATTTCACAAACCTATCACCATTCGGGTTTTTCTAGTGAAATAACGACTCAGTTGATTAGGCTTTGACCAAACGTCATTAAATATCGATGCAAATCAAAGTCAACTCCCCAAACCCCTTGAAATGGATCAAAACGGACACCAAAGAAGAGCTTCGGAAATGAACTAGAATAAGCTGATAGCTGTCAAATACCAAGATATTTTGCAAGACATATTCAAAATGAAAACTTGAATAGAGTGTTATAGACAGCATCGAACCAAAATTATGATTATTCGCTCTTTACTTCATGACTCACAGAAGCCAGTTCCATGCCTATTTCCCTTTTCCTATCAACCATTCAACCTTTTTCATTCATAGTTGTGATGAAATGGATGTAGAGTTAATTTTCCATTGCCAAAAGAAGCTACAGCTACTCCCTTGAAATGGGGGATCTCATTCATCGGAGAGTTCATTTATCGTCCCGGCCTTCCCCTTCTCAATGCTCTCACCAAATACTTTATCAAAGGGAGACTGTTCAACTAGGAAAATATCAACACAGAAAAACCCTTGAAAAGGGCTTTTAACGGGAAAATCGAGAATCTACCCCGGTGGAATGATAGGGGGGTTTCCGCCTTCCCACAGGTCGACCGTTTCGTGAATCGAGAACAAAAGAGGTCACTAGAGTTTTTTTCTTCCTTCGTCCTCTTCTCCGCGGTCCCTGTAGCAATTATCATGGCAAAAAGTCGGAAGTAAACTCCTTTTGGTGGGAGGTACGGGGATGGGGTTCGGTTTGCAGGGTTCTTACCTCAAGGGCACATTATGGCGGTTTTTTTTCTGGAACATAATATATCAGACCCGATATATTCCCACTCAGGAGGGTTGGGAGCGTAATAGATGGTTATGAGGGTTCACCGCCATACCTCTGCCCACATCCTGAGATAGGAAATGGTCATTTCCAGATTCTTCGCCGGTAATTGAAAGCGCTTCAGACATAATTTATTTAAATTATAAATATATATACCCACGTTTGGACGTTCTTACTAACCTGTTAAGGAATTCCTTTTACTTTTCATAACCAAATTAACACATTTAATTCTAGGGGAAGGTTGTGAGGGGACTGTGTGGCCATGACGCCTGCTCTCCAATCGCCTGAATGAAAAATCAAAACTATATTGGTTCACCAATCAGTTGATAGATGTATAGCATTCCGACTGCTCTGGGATTTTTCAAACGATTCAGTTTCCAAAATGTGGAGAAAAATTACTACACACGACGACCAACTCACAAGATCTGAAATTTTCATTTGTAACCCTCCATTTACTGCATTTTAGGGCTGGTTAGATATTCGGAGCAACTTGGCCGCAGATGATTCGTGCATAACAGATTTTTAAAGATCAATTTTAGCGTAAGAGAAACCCAAACGTTGCAGTTTAGAAGCAACCCAGCTTGAAATGTAAAATACAAAGATGTGAAGCGGGTGTGTAATTAATTTTCAATATTCGCTCATATTGACTTCTTCTTATATTTATTGAACCAAAATAAGAAGTTATCCTTAATTCCAGGCATCTGTTTCTACATAACGGCTATATTTCTTTCGGTATATCTTTGGAGGCACGTCAACTGATCGATATACAAGTATTACTGATGATTTGTCATTGAGACGATGGGATCAGTAGTGCCACGCCCCCACCGCTCTCCCTTTCAACGCTGGTACACCAAGAGTGGAAATTTGAACAGTCTTCCAACGAACGGGCATCTTGACCTTCCCGAACCAGCGAATGTGGAATTAACTTCGTTATTTTAACTCCATATATATGACCTATAAATTCGTTTTGTACTTGCTCTCCCCAACATGGTTTTCATTCGGGTTTCGTATATTTTTTCCTAGAACATCATCTATAAGGGACAAAACCTTGAGATTAGTTAACGAGGGTCAGTTTTCAGTCGGATTTCTTCATTTGTGGAATAATTACTACTAAGGCTTAGTTCTGGACTCCACACCTCTTCGATATATATCACGCCCTACTGTCAGCGTTGAATTTGTTAGTAACGCTTTGGTGGGTATTATTTCATTGTGACCGTTTAAAACCTACTACTGAAAGATTATATTATTATTATACGGCTGTACGGTCCTAGGAGAACCAGGGCCTTCTCAACAACAAATGACCACTCCTTGCGATCAGTCGCCTTACTCCTCCATCTTCTCACACCAATGGCTCTGAGATCCTCGTCTACATCATCAACCCAGCTTAGTCGAGGTCTTCCTTTTAATCTTCTTCCCCCAGGCGTGTCATTTAAGAGGGTTTTAGGATGTCTCCCCCACTGGCATCCGCTCTACATGGCCAAGCCATCTAAGTTGACCGCATTTGATCACTGCGACAATATCGGGCTGATCAATACAAGGTTCTCAGCTCAGCATTATGCCTAATTCGCCATTCGGCTAATTCACTTATTTTACGAAGGAATTTTCTTTCCGAATAATTCAAGAACACATTATCCAGCTATCTGTTATGTGGACAACCTCTTCTTCTTTTGGTGTTCAACTCCATTTTAGTTACCGATCCTATTTTGTCCTTTAACTAACGAAACCGTCCAGCTTTGTCCTATATCTTCGAGTGTCGGGTGAATAATCTTTCTAATACAAACCACAACTCTCCGCAACAACTTGAATACTTCTCTTTAAATTCTTCATTAGAGACAGACTTTCAATATATTAACTTTAGGTGACGAACACGAGAGATTACTGGCCTAATGGCCCTTCTTAGAGACCATCTAAGAAGTGGTCTAGGAGAGATCTTACAACCGCTGGTGATATATTAAAATCTCCTAAAAACCCAACATAGTTTTGGGTTGTCAACCAAAGTGAATCAGCATGAACTGAAGAGCAAAATGCAAGTGGAAACATTGATTTTTGGGGACAAACTTTTTTTTTTTTTTGGTCCCTTGCTTTATCGAAAAGCTTTGCTTTCATAGATAAAGATCAATCAAATCACTATTCACTTTCAAAACTTCTTAATCTGCTTTTTCAGTAGGCGATTAACGAATATCGTGATAACATAGTTTTCTAAATGATTTTCGATTCAAGTCGCTTAGCTGACGTATTTTAGCTTCTAAGCTTACTCTGATTTTGTAGGCTAATCGTATCAGCCCTTAAAAGGAGTAATTAATACATTCCATCATTATTGTCGTCATTGTCACACAGTAGCGTTTTCGAACCACTCTTCTACAAACAACCATTTTCCTCGGACTGCCCCAAAAGCTAAAATCTTTTTACCATTTGGTTATGAAGATGAAGGAGGAAGACCACGAACGCGAGAGAACGAATTTGTTTATTCAAAAGAAGTATAATACAGGACAGAATGAAATTGGTAGGAGAACTTTTTGAGCCACGTCATGCACGGCAACCAGACGTTGGCATCATCCAGCACTCCAACTGAAGTTGGAACTCCACAACCTCTGCCCTGTTTATTACAATTCTTTAGCTTCACTTAGACCCCTCTAGCTATTTAAAACCCCCCGGAATTGTGATAGATAGTTCCACCTTCCCGTTTCTTGAAATCGCTGCCCCATGGCTATACATGGCATCCACGGAAAGGTTTCCTCAAAAAATAAGACAAAAATGTTAAGCCATGTAGGGTTAGGATTTCAACAATAAATGTTCATTTCCATCAGGTAAAATATCATAAACTATTTCGAAGGAGAATGAAGTTATAATACATAGGTAAGGGGAATTCGGGTTGGATTCAACTTAGCCCGTACTGGGATCAGTGAGGCAACGTTGGTTAATTCTTCTTCCGTGATTATACGGTTTTGCAAATATAGGACTCCCAAGGGGGATATTCCCCCTCCACAATCTTCGAGGTGCATTATTTCACGAATTAGTTTGTTTGGGTAGCATTCATCTCCCAGCGCTTTTCCTATAACTAAGGGAACTGCTCGCTTTTGTGTGCGAAGAAGAGTTCACTTTTTTACGTTATTAACTCGTAAAAGTTTGGTAATTTGATACTGCTAGAACGTATATCCGATCCGTTCGAAACGTAAAATACCATTGAATTGTTGAATTAATAAAACAACGGGCAATGATCTCTTAAAACCCTAATGGGATTTGATAATGGAAAAAGCTTCGTTGTTTCGACGCTTCGCGGTTGACTGAGGAATGGAAGGAGGGAGTCCGACCTTGAGCGAATGTGAATAGAACCAAGTTCAAGGTGAGAGAGCCGCGGCTCAGTTTTTATTTGCAATGACATTCCGAGCGACAACAATAGAATACGCGCAACACCAATATGGATTCACGTTTTTCAATAACCTTGAATAACGTATAACAGATGAGTCTTGAAAATAAGTCAGAAGTGATCAGATTTCATATGCCGATTTTGAAAGAACAAACCACCTAATAGGTAGCCCCAAAGGCTTTTTTGACGAAAATCACACTTCAGGGTACACATTGATGTGTAGATAAGCACGAATGAGAGAATTTGAAATTTCAAGTTAGATGAGAATTGAAATCGTCAAATCATCGTTTGACCAAAAAGATCTCATCACTCGAAAACTAATATGCGACGAATTTGCGAACTATTGGATGACCCATTTCTTCCTTACTCTATAATTATCCCCAGCGTTACGTCGTGTGCGCGTCAACCCATTCAATTTTAATTCTACTGAGTGGAACCAGTGGGAAAGTCGGTTTTAATGCGGAAGAAGAGGGTCCTTAGTCGACGCAAGGATTACAAACCGCGGTAGTAGATTTCTTCATTAAGGTTCCGGACAGGTTCAAATGAAGAACGTCATTTTCTTCAGTCCACCGCCAGGGATTTCTGCAATATTGGATTCCACGGGTCAAGACGAAGTTTTTGGAAGCAAAAAAGACACCAATCCGCACCATTCACATCTACCTCAGATTTGCTGCCGGGTCCTTCATTTAGGGACAAAAAGCGGAGCTACGGTGTTGTTTGTCTTTTGGATTTGTGGGTTGTTCCGTATTTCCGCTCATGAAATATAGTTCCACTGTTTACCTCTAGAAGGATTTACAGGGTTACATCAGAATCCAAGTGTAATTTTCAACTATTCAGAGATCGAACTTTTCGGCGTACTCAATTTTGTCACAGAACATTTATGATTTGAGGTAAAATGAAGAAGAGAACTGCACTGTTCAGGCAGAACTCTTTGTTTCTGTTTAGGTACCGAGGTGACCAATAGGTGACATGAGATTCCTAATTGACCCTTTCTAAGTACCTAGTGGAGATTAATCCTCCATCTTGGGTTACCGGTTTAGCCACTTGTTGGTTCATTGTACTTTACTTATGTAAAGTACTTTACTTTATGTATAAAAGTGTTCCGCGAATACCTGCTAAATAGATGATCGTCCTGCGAATCCATTAACCATCTTCCTGTCCCTCATATTACCGTAAAATACCAACAATAAAGTGGTTTTATGAGCCACGACGCTGCAATAGGTATGCAGCTCCAATACTCAAGTATACAGATTTTATTTGATGCAATTTGTCGTTATTACATAAAAAATAACGTAAACGTTTATTTTATTAACACTACTTTCATCATCACAATCATACTGACCTAATTACATGTTAAACCAGTTTCCAAAAGGTATCGCTCCATGACATTAGAGCCCATAATTTATTTCAGATCCTTTTTTTTAAACTTTACCTTTGGTGTTTTGCACCTTATATTTTTAAGTACTGCGTTCATTCAAGTTATTTTATAATTGCACATTTTGAATGCGTTTCTACTCAAGTTAGAAACGAGCCAAGGAGCTCAAGATATACGGCGTAATAGTAATCCAGAAACTAAAATGGGTTTGATCCATAGTATACAAGGATAAATCCAAAATAACAAGTTCAATAAGTACCTAGTTCTCTCTTTTAGATGACAGTCCCCCAAAATACGATCGAGATAGATGGAAGTTTGGTTATGGGGCAGAACGTTGTAAGGATTTAAGGCTTTCAAAAACAACCTAGCCTTCGGCATTAGCTTAGAAGGTAAAGGGTGCAAATTTTTTAAAGTTCTTGAAATGACATCGATGCAAACTGTAATTCAAAACTATTGAGACCACTCAGACCAACGTTTTATCAAAGTCATTGTATACATTTTGATACACCTACAACTACGTATGGAGGCGAAGTACTCAATTAAACACTGCGGAAAAAAATCATGTGTTAGAACGAACATTTTATAAATGGAACAGAAAAGTTAATGACTAAGCTTAGGACAGCTGCATTATGATTTAATCTTAAGTAATTTATAATACATACGGTGCAAGTTCGGGAATAATATTCTACTTTGAAATTGCTTCGAACTTTACGTCTAAGAATATTTGTAGTTTTTGCAGATATGTGATTTGAAAAGGGCACGTTCTTTCTTGGTAAAATAGCTAATGATTGTTGGTGCTAACTATTTTTCAATACTTTGGTGCATTTGGTTTTATGCAGTGGTGCGACCAGCACCATTGTGCTCACTGAAGGGGTTACGAATACAATGAAAGAAAAACTACCTCATTTATTAATTTTGGGAGTAGAAAGAGCGTTCTTTGTGTACATATTCGGTTAAGATCTGGACTACAGTCATTTCATCGTAAATGGGTGCACTATCATGTAAGCATATCATGTAGGGTACGTACTACCTACCAGTAACCTTAACTGCACTGCGTAATAAGGGACACCTTATACAATCTCGGTCCTTTTGGACCCGATTCCCATCCATAGTCAATCAAATGGCCAATATGAAAATTTTAGGGAACCATCAAGTCCATTTTGTAATATTTTTTAATATATTGTTTATTCAATAGGTGTATGTAGGTACCATTTGCTCAGGTTATATGATAAATAATCATTCCTGGGGTAAAAGCAAACTCTGGAGAGCTACAGGTGAAGAGGGATGGATTTTGTGATTCATCAATCCCAAGCACTTCCTATTTCAATTCGTAAATAGATTGAAATCGATAGAAAAACTTGGGCTGAAGGACAAGGAACGTAAACATGTCAGTCGTATTTTTATATATCTCCGTTGTATGGGCTAAGGTAAAGACTAAGAAGATCAATGTATTTGTTAATCTGCTTTGTTGTTTGGTACTTATTTATATTCCTATCTTACTACATTAATTATGTATAACTTGAACATCTCTTTTGCTGTAGTGGGGAACATTAATAATGAAAGTTTCTGGTACTTTTGAAATTGAAGAATCGTGCAGAGCTGCTTTCTTCATTGGAGTCAATGCAAGGGGTTCTCTTGTGGTCCACGTCTCTCTATGCTGACACCTGCTTGCGGCGTCCCACTTTGCCGAAGCCGAGAGCAGTGTCACTACATCGTGTACCGCGCATTCCCTTAACATTTCCCACAATGCTTGCGTCTCTTCACCGCAGCACTTAGCCGGGAAACAAAGGACCCCATCCCGTTCCAAACCGAGCAGAGTGATGCCATCCATCAACCGCCTTAGCTTCATCCGTCCTTCCACCTCACGCCCAAACCCCCGTCGCATCTTTTCTCAACTCGGAACAATGCAGTTTCCACGTTGCTGGAAGGTGCTTTCCCTCGTCGCCTCAAATAAATTAACCAGAGCTTAGAGCCGACTAATGCGGGACCGTCATTCGCTTTACTTATTGCATGGCTGGAGGACACCATAAAAATTAAATAAGAGGGAGATGGGCCCAAACGCTAGCTTGGCACATCAAATACCTCATCTTCAACGCATTTCCTCATGAAGTTGACCTATTTTTCCAAAACAGGAGGTAAAAATTGGAGAGGGACGCTACTTCGTTGGTCTGGAAAAGCCACTTAAATTTGCTTACCACTTATATTTTTTAAAGATATTGATTTCATACGTCACTCATACAAGTGAAGACATTTTTTAACTAATTACCTGTGCTTTGAAAGAACACTTTATTATTTCCAGTAAAAATTTCCAAGAAATCAAAACAAGAACGTGGGCTGAAACCAATTTTTTTGCCAAAAGTCAAATTTAACGTAATTCTTCAATTATATAAATAACTGCAAAAAGGGGAGAATCAGACAGTGTATAATTAGAAATTAGAACAAAATTAATTTAAGCTGCAGTTCCTCTCCCCATTTTTGATTTTTTTAAACATTTTAACGTAACAAATTTAACGTAATCTTCCGGCAAAAAGAGAATCAGACAGTGTTGTTAGAACAAATCTTCTGGTAATGAAAAAACAGTAAAGGAAAACACATTTTCTACAAACCAATCCCATTTTTCAAGAACGATGATAATACTGTCAACACATTACATAAACCCGATTTCATTTTTTATCCTCTTAATACATCTTCCATGCTTAGTGCTGTTTTGCTACCTTCAATTTAGTTGAGTAGAAGGTTCAGGAGAAAAGCGGAAGTATTCTTCCTGACTAAATTGTAAAGTGATTCGCACTACATAGGTGGAAACTAGATGGACATTTTTTGACTGATTTTGGTTAGTTTTAGTAGTTTTTTAGTTTAGTTTCCAAGTGTTTTCAGTAGTGAACCGTCGTAATCTAACAACATAAAAATCTTTCATGTCTACTCAAATTTCGTAGAGTAACGTTTTATATGTAGATTTGAAAAGGGTGAACAGATCAAAAATCCGGCTATCTCTTGTAAACTGTCCGAAGCGTTTGTGCAAAGTTACTGGACGAAAGTTGACGAAATTCAGCAAAAATCATTCATTTACCAGGGATTGTACCGAGTTTAACGTAATTAACTACTGTTCAATTATACTGATATCCTTTAGAAGGCTGTCCTATGTAGAAGTAATGAGCGATCGCGTAACCAATTGCAGTTTCCTTTATTGTATTATTCTGCAACGAATAATCAATATAAAAAATATTTCAAATCAAATAGTTCGACGGAACAGAACAGTAAAATCTTGGTCTCTCGATGACCCAAACGTAGGGAAGGAGCTGATATTGCATTCATAATGTTAATATATTGTAATTTCTCTACCCCCTTGACCCCATCCGAATGTAGTTTATCTTGTTTGTTCTATCGCTCTAAACACCCTTTTCCGTATTTGCTTGAGAGAATCCCGATTCCCCTTGAGACGACAAAATTGAAATGAACGCTTATATTGGTAGCTCGGGCAATCGTTTGTGATTCGATTAATAACTTTATATCCAATAGTCAACCATTTGTATATAATCAACTATTAGGTACTTTTTAAAAACATTTTAATTTAGGTTTAAGATGAGCGGAATCCAGAAGAAGAGTTTTAAAAAATCTTCAGTTTGCTGTACGCCGTCCGAAGCTTTTTTCGAAACTTATGGTTCAAAGCTTTGGCAACTTGATTCCAAACTTATACATCGGCCGGCAATGTAACTATCACCTCAAAATACTGTGTCAAAATCCAAAGCATTCGGATGAAATGGTAATTTGTATGCATGATTTTAAAAGGGTGAATAACTACGAATTAAATGAAACCAACTGGGTTGTTGTATGTTCAGCAGTTACCTCAACGTTATACGGAAATTCTTACAGAACCACGATATGAAATGAACTGTTGAAAAGGCTGTTATCAAATTCCTCTGCGAAACATTGAACATATCGGTAGGATGATGGTGACGTACCCACCTGTCACTTGGAACTCTAGTGCTCTTGTGCTAGGAAATTTTAATTTATGTACTTACTATTTTATTTAGTTATTTTTTTAATTGCGTTTAGCTTCTTTGAGAATCATTTGTTAGACCAAAAATATGGAAATTCAGGTAGTAAATAGATATGAGTGGGTATTCTCAGGAAAACTATGTATCCGTTTATTGTAAAAGAATCATAAGTGTTGACGATGTTATTGACAAACGGATAAACTGCCGTTTATCGCATCTTAGTCTTCATCCAAAACTCATCACGATGAAATATGGGCGGGACGCCTCCGCCGTTCGTGACATGACCTTAATGTCCGTCATTCAAACCGTTCAGAAAATGAAATTCCGCTGTTACTGGGCAAACTCGAGTGGAAGTATCTAATATAATCCGGCTCCCAGACTGCTCGAAGGAGTGGTAGGGCAGAAAGCCAATAAAGCAGGACAGGTGCCTCGAAGCGAAATTAAAATCAAGAAAACGGCGCTGTGGGGAGAAGAAGGAGTTGAAGTGAAGAAGAAGAAGTGGGAAAAGTTGACAGGTGGATAAAGGAGCTAAAAAGGAGAAAATGGAAGGAGAGTTGTGATGGATAACGATGAGTTAATCTATGTAGGGGAGGCCTGTGGAGAGTTTGCAGGGCATCAATCAAATTCAAGATTTTTTTGCCACCTCATCACCACCTATATCGGAACCTTTTAGAAAACGGTTTGTCGTAGATGGGGGTTTGAAACCGCCATTCGAAAGCATTTTACAGCGACCTGCCGTCTTGACTTCGAAAAAATGTCTGCAGATATCCCGGTATTACACCTAAGCTGTGCTTTCTTCGGCTCAACAGTTTCCATCAATGTAGAGGTGATTTCTCCGTGGTGATAACTAGGGAGGGCCACATTAACATATCGATCTGTAATTTCGCAATTAATAATTCTGTCCAATTATTGTATTTACTACTGGAACCGTCAACGTTTCCAGTTAATTATGGGGAACTTGGAAACTAAGAAATAATAAATTCATATGACACAGACGACACATATGGTTGCATTGACACAGCATTACATAATTAACACTATCATTTTCAATATGTTAAGGACCCAGCACTGGATGGGTGCAATATAGTTGCAATGGTTTTTATTCTATTCTCCTGTACAGCGACAGCCTGGGGTCGTAGGCCCATACAAACAATCCAAATGAACGATCCCTTACAAATACGTTGATATTAGAAGTGATAAGTACGGATAGTTTGCTCTTTATTATTGTTATTATTATTATTTATTTATTTTTTTTTAACTGACTCAGCTTCTCTGCGTCTTAATTAAGAATTTAAAGAGTCTTATCTGGAGAAGAAGGAGAAGAAAATTATGCTTATTAGTTTAATTTTCAACGTTTATTAAATAAACATAAATTTGAATTTTTAACTTCACCATCACGTTTTTAATTAAAAATTAAATTCTGCCACCATCATTTTTCGATGTCTCCAAGCACTTGCGATATAGCTGGAAATTCTTCCAGTCCGTTCATCAAAGCAATGCTTCCTCTGGTAACATCACACTGCAGTTAAATTCAATGCGTCTAAATTCACCAAGAACTGGGCTTCTACAAAGAAAGTGGTATACATCCTCTCACTCTCGGGGGTTTAGCACTCGTCATTCTCGTCTGTCTTTTGAGGCTTTGCATTAAGACAAAGGGCTTCTGCTCGAATTTTAAAGCCCAGCGCGCAATATGCAGGGGAACATGGAGATCTCCACTAAGGCTAGCACACTTCACTGCTTGATCCGATATAAAGTGAATGTGTCAGCCCGCTCCTCATGTGCGTGGGAATGCCACTCAGTGTAAACTGATAAGCTCGGTCTTCACATATTTGAAATAGTTCGGTGAAAACTGATGGAGATAGAACAATTTGCTAATAAAAAGCAACTGCAGCGACTCCACTGCATCATAATCCAAGTAACCCCATGATTGAGCTGCAGAACACAAAATAGCTCTTATGATAACATTGAAGACATCCATTTTAGCAGGGATAGGGATGTTTGGATTGGAAGTCTTATCGCGTGTTGCAGATTAATTGTCTCAGCCCATGGATGGCGATACTGCAGCACTCCAGTAAGTCCATGTTATGCAGTGAATTATAAATCAACACGTAGAGGGTGGACACCTTTGGATTCTTCTGATGAAATTTCTCACAAAATCTATTCCTAACAGCAAGAATAACTTATGGTTGTAGGATGTGACCATGAAAATAAGTAGATGCTTGATAGAGAGTATTTTATTCGGTTAACGTTTCTAAATACGAGTAATTATGCTGAACTTGGAAGTATGTTAATTAGTTCCCACTGCATATTTGGTTCAGATTGTAGCGTCATCGCACTGAGCATGTTCAATATTTACCTAACATCTAGTTATCGTTTTGAGAGCAGACCTGCTAATCTGGAAATCGTGGTAATATTTATTAAAGGCGAAAGGTAAATACAATTAGTTAACTAATACAAATGGTTTTACCATTCCTAAGTCGTTAAAAACGAAATGAATTACATAATAAAAATTGGGAAAATCATATATCAAGCAAGCTTGAGGACACAGATGAAAAACTATTTGGCGAAAGATTTTTACCTAGTCCTCCCATTTGTCTCATTCCACTCATAGAATTATAAAAGTTAAAGCCTCCTGTCTTCGCCACTACTAGGAAGGGTCGGTGGGTGAAGCGAAGGAGCCACTTTGCAAAAACTCGGGGTAGTGAGTACACTTTTTTGCTTCCTCTTCTTCCCGCCTTCACACTTTTTCCTGGCTTAGGACTTAGGCTCGCTCGTAGTCAACACTTTACCGTTAATGCTTTTCAAACTTCCTCCGCAATCATCCTTCTTTTTCCAACACAGCCAACTAATAACACTACTCTCACTAATTCGATGTAATCGATATTGGTGCCCTTCATAAATTATCGAACGTTTGCCTTTAGTCTTCACGCTTTCTTTCATCACGAGATAAAACTTCTTAATTTTAATGCTCAAAGTAAATTGAAGAAAATAATCGCTTTTGAAAGCTTCATTCAATCGTGATAATATTTATTGAGTTGCGAATACGTTAAGTTGCGGCAGCTATCGTAGCTACTGCCACCAGTTAATGAAGGCGTACGAATATGTTATCTATAATTTCTCTTAATTGATGAAATATCTTCAGAGTAGGATATGCATATTGATGTCGTTCGGTGGACGGAAAAAAATTGTTTAATAATTATAATTCATAAATATTGGAATTTTTCATTTCCAAAAAGACAAAGAATAACCATTGTAATTCATATTTCTACACACCAACAAAATGCGTTCATGATGTCGTTCGTTAAGCTAAAAAGTTTTTTTGTGTATTTATTTGCATATCTAGAACGAAAGGGTTAGAGAAGTCGGAACAAAGAAGTTTTCTGAATAGAATTACTAAGCGTGAAAGGGGAAAAACAGATATATAGAGAAGAAGTAGGCGGGTCCTCTATGACATGTAATATGGATGATGGATCTCATATCCGACAAACTTCGCGAAACAGCGGCGAGTCGCTTCAAACTCCCAACAAAACTAAACCCCTTATGCCTCTTCGTGGGTTAAGTACCTAAAACCCTCAGTTTCCATTACAGTTGGCACTTTATTATCGTTACGTATTCTGAATCACTTTGCGAGCCAAACGACCTAACTTTAACTCCATAATAACATTAAGGGTAAATACAATCGCATACCATTTCCGTGGAATTGTCTGAAGTTGTATGGACGGTCCGCTATCTTCATACAGCTGGACCGTTTCATGTGTTCTCTACGAAGTACTATCCTGATGATGTCCGTTAACGAACACATGATTGTGTACTTGATGCTTTCATTTTGATTAAATTAGATGCGTTCAAATTGTTAGATAAGTGTTATGATATCCTCTGCAATTAAGTTCTAACTGAATCACATTTCAAGACTGAGTCGCATTGTTTAAACATCACAGAGTATCACATCCCTCCAAGAGGAAAACGCGTATTGCGCGATCCTGATTTTGTAAAATACGTTCACACACCGAGCTTTTCTTAATAATTCATGAAATAACAACAATAAAACCAGTCATATTGTACGTTTTATAGAAGTCATAAACTTGTGACCTCTACGGTCTATTCTCGTCGATAAATTCAGCTAAGGACCCTGAAAGTTAAATCGAAAAACCTCTCGGGCTCACCCTAAGGTTGGTTCTGCAGGGTGACAGTGGCTCAAACATGAGACGCCCTACGCGCCCTTTCATATTAAAATGCCGGTATTTGCATTTTAGAATATTTTCTCTCTTCCTTCGTCAGCTTGACAAACACGGACGGTTGCCTGGGGGTCTTTAGCTCACAAAGTAAAAGATCGATTTCGGGAAAGATAAAAAAATAATACCCCATCTCTTTTGCGAAGACGTCGTAAAGAGATGGAACTGTACATATTGGGATTCGAATGTTTACAGGATTTCCTGAAGATGAATTATTGTCCGAATGACCTTTATACATAACTTAAGGCTCGCGATCCGTGAATGTAATATTCTGACGGATTCAGCTCTCCCTGTAATACTCAGAGAAGGGTTTCCCTTTCGACATTTGCTGCATATACAGGGGCTAATTGAATGAGGAAGGAATTTGAAAAAATGTATAGAGAAGTCAAGTAGATTTCAACACTCACCAATGCAGGCAGAATTTTTTAGGCTAGCTTCAAAAAGTGAGTACTGTTTCATTTGTGGACAATGTTTTACAACACAGTATTTGATCTTTCAACTTGTAAATGCTTCCTGAAACGAAAAAATTACGTGGAACTTCATTCATTATAAAGTAAACTTAGCAAATGGTATCTATTGAAATCTCACCTATGATCTGTTTCTTACAAGGTTAGAATTTCACATCACTTACAAGAAGTAGCTTGATCATTTAGATCAGGGGTTGCCTGGTTGCCTGATTGCCCCCAAGGGCCGTGTCATAATGTGGAGGTGGTGGGGCGGGCTAGCAGGAGGATCTGGGGTGCTAGTCCCCCAGCTGAAGGGACTAGCTCCCCCTTGAAAACAGTATTTCTAAGAATTCCAAGACGAGTTTGACTAATTCAAATTAGGCATAATATAAGAACGAACAATTAGTTTCTAGAGATTGTATTTTTAAAATTCCATAATTAAGTACTTTTTCGTTGTTCAATAAAAATATTGAAGGAATGGAACATTTTTAAAGTCAGGCACTTGAAAACATGGTTTTTGAACACTCCTAGACGAATTAGATAAATTCAAAATTAGGCCTAACATAGGAATCAAAACTTAGTTTTTAGTGATCAAATGTGTTGCATAATTATTAGTTTTTCATTATAGCTTCCGCTGGGTCACATGGCTGACTCTTTTTTCTGTTCTGGGGTTAGCCTAATTTTTTCCATTGGCGTCCGCGGGCGGTGGGCCGTTCCAAATACCGCGGGCCGTAGTTTGGAGACCCCTGATTTAGATTAGATTGTGAACATTAATATTTCCCTATTTCAATCAATTTGAAAAGCAAGCGCTGATGTTCCAATTTATTTCCAGTACAGGTAACATATCTACCTACTTATTTCAAATCGTCAATTGACTCACTTCGATCAATAATTTTTCCCATTGACTTGAGTCCTAAGAATATACCTACTTTGGAATGAAGCGACTACGAGTGGAATGACCACATTACTGCGTTATTTTGATTTTTTTGTACTCCAAATGGGGGTTTCCATCCACTTAAATATGTAGGTGTTTTCACTTACTTGAAGTCAAATAAATATGATTCAGGTTGAACAAAACTGCAAATAATCGCCAGTGATCGACGATATGTTTCAGTTGAAGAGAGTCAAAAAGACCTTAAATTCATTTAGGTTGAAAACCCCCAATCTACAAACCAGCACTGATAACAATAATAGATTCTTCACTATAACCCACTTAATTAGCAATCTGTCAGAGTGAAAATTACAGTCCCGTCACAACAAACGAGAACATCATAGTGATAGCTGCATTTGGCTTAAAATCTGCCACTGGGAAGATAAACACGAACATCAAATTGTGTTGATTTTCTTGTTGTTACGAATCGTGCGATAAAAATTCAACTGAATTGAAGACCAAGGAACCAACAAACTGGAATGTTATATACCTAATACTTAAAATAATAAAGTATAGAACTATTTTGAAGTATGTAATGAAATGGAGAAATCATAAACCTAAATGTAGGCTTTTATTGAATGAAAACTTGAAGAGCAATGAATGAATCATTATGAATCCGTAAGAAATTCCGTGTTGTAACATCATTGCTACAGCAATGATATATAAATTCAAGATAATATATAAAAATAATATAAAAACATAATTTAAATTGTAATATAATTCTCTAACGTCCGCTGGAATTACTCTAGATGTATTCAAACATGCTCGATGCCCCCATTATCCTCCGCTGAAGTTATGAATGTACTAATAGAATACTTGTACTCGATCGCACCCCCAGTGCTGTTGCTTTCTCGCAAATTCAACTTGCAGGAAGGAGTTATTCTGATTCTCATCGGAAACCTGCGCATTGGCTCTGGGTCAGACAAGCAGAATGATATTAAATATCATTAAATATTATTAAAACCAAACAAATTTTGTTTGGTTGTCTGGGGCCTGGAGGACAAAATTTCCTTGGAGGAACACAAAGAACTGGCTCCCATATCTGTGCCCTTTACATTCGACATTCTGCTAATTCATATACTAGTACTGGGTATAGAAAAGGATACTAGACTACAGTACTCCAGTATCCTTCGGTATCGGTGCCTCTTAGGAGGATAGACCTACATACTAGTTCGAACCTTTCCAAGGCTACTCAGGTCTCTAGAACTACATTAAACGGAGATAAACTAGATTGGAACTAGAAGTATAGCACTCTTACAGAGTTCGACTTAACAACAGGATATTATTATAACCCAGAGAGTAAACAAAAGTTCTTTCGTTGCTAAAACAAGCAATCTAAAACTTTGGCGTGTATTTTCGAATTCGTTAAATCTTAGGCAAAGACCCGACAATAACTTGTTGTTCGACAGACGTTCGTGATAACATGGATGGTCAATTCAACGCACACCAGTAGCTGCAATATGTGATTAACCACGGGCAGGATTATTTCAAATAAAATGAAACTGCCTTCAAGATACAGATGAGCTCTGTGAATCTAAAAATCAGAGAAAGGTGCAACGTGAGTTTTGCAACGTAATATTAAAATACTGTTGAGGTATGCAAGTATTCTGTAATATGAGTACTTCGCAATTTTCGTGATATAAACTTGGAAAATATAGAATTAGGTGTAATGTGCTAGCTGACTTAAGATAAAGTTACAGGTTTATGATGCTTTATACTGGTTGTCCTTTTCGATGTAATGTTAGAATCCTCTGCTATTACTACTGTTGAAGACAGAATACTCTGTCTTTATTTTTGTAGAAATATAGACAACGTTCTTACTTACTCCGTTTTTATTTGAAATGGGTTTCCACAACTTCGTCGCAAGTGACTTATTCCGTATCAGAATCCTCTATTACGATTAGTCTTAATGAATGAAATTGATAAGAGGAAGCCTCAATAAATGTAATTTGTTATCGAAACTTTTTTTCATTTTCGGACCCTTCCTTCGATGGGTCAAGGAAGACAGAATCACTATACAAAGACCAAAAATTAAAATGCAATTTCAACAGGTGTGTTGCACCCTTCTATTACTTATATGAAGTCATCCGGATCGGGTAGGAGCTTTCTCACTGAGCGAGTGTGAATAAGTGATGACCGAAATTATTGAAAATATAGTATATATTTTGCAATATTCACGTGTTTTTGTAATACAATAGTACAAATGGTCCAACGACAATAGAGCCCAATCATTTTTTGACAACCAATTTTGTGTGTTCCTGTGCTCAAATCCATTTTCAGTCCAAGCGTGAAGCAGTATTTACGTAATAATTGAAATCCTCCTCTCTAATGTTAAGACAATGTCGGCGATTGAAACCTTGAATATAAATCAATTGACAAATGGTAGATACATTTTGCCGTTGTTACATTTTATGCTAAATCCTGTAGTATACTGTTATATCTATATAAGAAAATAAGAAATACAGCTATTTAGATCCCCAATTTTGTTTTTAAAAACGTCGCTTTGAAGTTTTTGAGCTTTTGAAGTTTCCAAGACCAATAACTACGGACAAAGAAAGAACGGAGACTTTCACCTGTTTTATGTATTTGTTTTTATGCGAGGTATAGATTTTGCATGCTTCGTAGTTTATTTACATTCCGGTATGAATTTTAAAGAAATTATCATGTGATTCTTCATAAAACTCCCTTGCACAATAAATGTTATTCCTCTCCCCTAACATTTAAAAAAAATCGTAATCTACAAACAATCAGATCTATTTTTAATGGCTCAAATCGGTAAGTATACTTGTAAATTCAATTGTAAACAACAACTTTCAAGTATTAAAAAAAAATTCAGCCATCAACTCACTATCTCTATTTATTAAACCGAAAACTTCTAGACTAAACTTAATTGAAACATACCTCCTATTTTCAAAACCAACCCAAATATGTTCTTCGTCACGTCAAAACACCAACTCACCTAGGCTGTCCTACAATGAAAGACTGTCCAAAACAATAGATTAATATTGTTTCCGGATTTGCAAATGATGGGAAGGAGGAAGAGCGACATGTTCTGTGATCCTTTGTAGAAAATAAACAAATTTGCTTAGATAGGCTCCTGAATATACTCTTATTCTACGCTCTGGTAATATATTTCTTGAGCCCGAGTCTCTATTTCAGGAAGTAGGTACATCTCACTGAGACTTGCGATAGCAACGACCCGCGTTATAAAAGGGCACTCTCTGTATATTGCTCTTCCGTGCACGGAGCAGGTTGAGTAATGAGTACGAGGGAGGAAGGCAATGCGCATAATTCTCTGGGAGTAGCGCGCGTATTACGGTCTAAAGCGTGGACTCCGCAAATATATCCGTCATCCGGACACGTTTAGCCGGTTCACGGCGGATCCATTTCTTGATGAAACTCGTCATGAGTCGTAAATTAATCTTTATGGTGGTTCGAAAGTGGTTTGAAGAATTTCCAAACCGTACTGGTCGTGTACAGGAAGGTAATTTACAGGGAGGGAAATCTTGTGATATTGGTGATCTTGCATTAATTTTGATCTGTAGTGTAATGGAGAATCTGGAGTCGGGTCTTTGGTAAACTTGCCCAAAGAAAAGATAAGACAATTGAAGAGCCAAGACATCAGAAACAAAAGAGCAACCATTGAAAAAAGTGACTAAAAAAGAGGGAGCCCGGGACAAAGAGATGAAAATTCAGTTGTAATGGAAAAAGAAGAAACAGAGAAAAAACGAAGTGTAGAAGAACAAAAAGCAGAAAATTTGAGCATTTTGGGGTAGGAAAGAGTGCCAGTAAAAGAAAATATGAAACCCAACCTAGCTCATTATTAAAACATGGACAACACGATTGTGAGACTTTGGAGAAAATGAGAAACACAAAGGATGTTGTTCAGGGAAACAGTAGAAAGAAAGCAAGATGTAGTAAAAATGTCGGCGTAAATAGCTACGAGAGTGATTGAGAGGAAACTTGTATAATCTGCTTGAAGACGTTTGAAGAAGGTGGCGCATTGGCATATATGTTAAGAAGGCACGTAAAGGAAGTGCAAAGGTGCGAAGATCTTAAAGTTTTTCTGTATAAATTGTGTACCGCTCTTCGCATTCAAAACAGGAAGCATTGAAGTCCCAGAACCAAACGACAGCCTTTTTAAAAGTTGTATCATGTTTAAGATACCTAATGTTCAACACATTTTGTATGTGATTATTTTGTAATGTTTCGTTACATTCTGTGCTTTTTCTAGCATTTGCTTCTACGACTTTGCCAAAGATGTTAATACTTTGTTATTCTTGTGCATCGTGTAGTTACCTAGAGAGTGTTTCAATTTTCATTATGCACAATGTAAGGAGATGTTCTTGAAATTCTCCTACGTTTCCTAAGCTTCCATTAGTAAAAACTTCACCTAACGTGTTATCCCACATCACCCAACTAGTACGGTAAACTGGGATACATTGAACATTTTTACGGAATTGATGAGTATTAGGTAACTAGACAAGATTAAGTGACAAAATTTATAGCATTAAGAGAAAAGATGTTTGGCGATCTACTGTCAAAATTGTCAGTTATTGAGAGTGTTTTCATCATAGATATGAACGGAAAACCTATGAGGTATCCCACTTCACCCTACTCTCCCCTATATAATTATGATCTGGTGAAACAATCCCTTACCGACGTTTGGCACATCGAAATCTCAAGCGTGCTTCTTGTTACAGAAAACCCCGTCTAAACGTCGCAGGGTCGACTCGCCGTCAAGATGTTGGGGACAAGCCGCGTGTCCTACTCGATCCGCCACGAGATGAAGCGTCAGCTGATCAGGTGGTCCGTGAGCCGAGGGTTGTCCTCTCAAGTCGAGTACCGGCCCATCAGGAGCGTCCTCGTCGCTAATAGAGGTGAGTTTCCTAACAACAATCCCTTTGTTCTATTCATGTTCACAGATTAGTCGAGGTGTAACGCGCATAGCTTGGCTGAATTCCCGCAGCTTGGCAGTTGTTACTGGTTACTGACCGTTTAAAAACTGGCCTAGGTCAAAATGATACGATAGAGAGAGAAAGACGTAGGAAGAGAGATTTGAGCAACCTTTAATTATCTCAAAAATTCAGGGGTTAATGGCCCTGTCTTACAATTTTGGTAAAATATATTTATTAATTAACATGAGCAAGTTAAAAGTAGTGACTATCAGACTTAGACAGAATAAATAAGTGCAGCCAGGGTTAACAAAGGGGCCGATTTAGGAGCAAAGTGGACATAACAAGAATCCAAAAAGATAAAAAGAGAATATTTTCCTCCTTCAAATGTCAATTTCTACATTAACTGCTGGTGAAATATATTTTTTCAGTGGACCGTTGGAGAGCTGGGATCCTGGAGCCAAATTTTAGAACTACAGGCTAAATTTGACGTATAGAGTATTATTAGATCGACCAAATGTGAAAACATTAGTCATTCTGAAGATCTGAAAACGTTCACCTCTCAATTTGATTTTTCATCTATTGAAGTATCTTGAAAAAATTTTGTGAGAGATGTAAAATTCAAAGATTTCAAACGTTATAATCAAATTTGAATTTTCTGAGGTGACCAATTTAGTTATGCCGAACAAGAAGATTTCTTCCGTTAATAATTAAGTGACATAGGGGTGTCACCTATTAAATTTGACCTTTCAAACAGGTGGTTTTTCGACTTACAAACTAAACAGAATTCAGTTCCAACGGCAAGAATGGGGTAAATATTACAATATTACAATATTAGTGAATTGTTCACTATTATGAAAACCGCTTTCACTCATCCTCGTTACCACCAAACAAGGATAACTGTACTTTTCCAAAAACCTATTAACGTCCTATAGGAAACCTAACTTTCCAAAACCTACTTAACACGGAGTAATTATCCAGGTTTTTGAACGTATGTCAAAACCCAACATTGAGTTATGGTGGTATTTGACAATAAGGCGATATTGAGGAAAGTGGGAGAGATATTTGATGTTTAAGCAGCCAGTTATTGAGTGAATGTCCACAATAATCGAATGCTCGCCCATTAGAAGCGTCCTTGTCACTAATAGGCGAAAGTTGCTCAACTCACTTCGTTAATTTGTTATGGTGTAGTTACTCACCAAATGCCGCTTTACAGTGAAGAAATGTACCTACTAGATTTTCCTGAAATATGTTGATGGAAATAGTTTCCTCAATTATTTTCTCCAGAAAGTTTATAGTCAACAATTAGTTTCTTGTGACACATTTCAATTTCAAAACATTTCAACATAAATACTAGGATCATATGCTCTGGGACGTTGTTATTCAACAAGTGTTGGAAGAATGGAGATCATGGTAAGCGAAAATCGTTGCAGGCAAAGAAGTGCCTTTTTTTTCATTGTCAACATTGGTGGTACTGAGTCTGTAGACCGAATTTATGAAATGATTGATATTATGAACATTATAGTCAAGATTGAACCTTCAAGAAAAACTTCGTTGAGACTAACGCTTTGCCTATACACTAAAAAAGATACGGATTATTTACGTTATGAAGTCACTTAAATAAATGGAGGAGCTCGTATTTCCATCGAGTGACCCTTTGACATTACACAGCTGCAATGACTTACCGTGTGACTGTTCGAAAATCAAAAAAGTTAATAGCTTAGTTCATTTAGTAGTGACGTTTGATTCTCAAATGAAATGGACTCACCACATTCAAAGTTTGTGTCAAAAGCTAAGAAAATGTTCCTATACCCTGCATAGAATCAAATTTCTATCACAAAAACTAGAGATCAATATTTATCTGGTGCTGTTTGAGTCAATTTTACATTATGCCATAGTAATAAGGGGAAGCACGTTTAAGTACAGAATTGATAACATTTTTAAGATTCAAAAAATGACGTTAAGGACATTGTTCGATAAGCCCAGGCTCCCTCCCAGCGATAAATTATTTCATGATTTGGATCTTTTACTGTCCACCAAATGTTCACTTTGAATATGCTAAAATTAATTCGTAAACACTAACGTATATATTTTGCTGAAAGGCAGCGGCAGTTAAAATCATACAGACTCAAGTGGCCGAGAATAAAAAATACATTTGCTCAAATGGCGACAAAATATAGAGGCATGGAAACAGTCAATGAAGATTTTGAGGAAAATTTGAAATCTAATGAAGATAAATAGTGAACAGCTAATCAAAAAAGAAACTTGTGAACTAATAAGAGACAACACCGTATGAGTACTTTATGAAAGAAAAAAAATAGAGTTGACAATAATAAAATTAGCAGGTATATAAATGGCGTATCTTATAAGTAAAATCATTCCATGGAAGTGGAATCTAAGTTTTAATAAATAATGTGGTATACATATTTACCATAGTGTTATAGTTACCTTATAAAAATCAAAGAACCAACTCCGGGCTGGGCCACAATGTTACAGTATCCTGTTCGGCCGTAGGTTATTATTCAATCGGAGAATGTAACATGTAAAATAATGTGAATAAACTTTCTATCTGGAAAGTAGCGGACGTTTTAATGATGTTGAAACCGGGTAAGTGTCCCAATGACAATAAGTTATATAGATCTACATCGCTGATACCAGAAATCTCATAACTTATCGAGCGATTACTAAGATGGTTACTAATTCGCGACGAAATTTTGGGCACCCATGCCAACATAAAGTTGAAAAAAAAAATGTAGACTATTTCCAAAAACTTATAGGGTCAAAAACGTGAAATCGATTTCAACGGTTAATTCATCTTCAATAATAAAATACTAACTGAATTTATATTGGAGTAAACAGTAGTTTTAAAACACTACGTGAAAGGGAAATTTAATCCAATTCATCCAATGGTGTGGTTTCTGAGTGAAAGGAGATGTAATGCTACTGGACAGGGAGGTGAAAGGGGTGAAATTGAACAATATTGATGGTACCGAATAGAGGGCCAGGAAAGCACAAAAATAATACAATAAAAAAAAAAGAAAAATGGAAAGGTTTTATCATTTTCCAATCAAAAGTTTCGGATTCTATACATCTTGAAACGGGGGTTAACTTTTTTTTTTTTTTTTTTTTAAAATTTCAAAGATTTATTATTGAAAATAATAAACCAAAAAGAGACTTCAAAACTCCCACGAGTGAAAATCTGCCCATAGGTATAAATTTTACTAACGAGCATGTAATCAACGTATCAGTCGCATTGAGTGAAAGATAAATTGGTTATTCCAGTGCAGTAAAGTGTCCTGGGATGATCGTTTATACAAAACTGGGATGGAAAGAGGGTCATTAAAATTTAGAAGCGTTTAGGGGGTTTCCTCACAAAGAATGAGCAAACGTATGAATAAAGGATCATAATAAACAAAATTCAGTAATGCACCTCGGGTTTTGATACTCATTCTTAGATTAAAAATAATGACGTTACCTATCACGTTGTTAGAAAGTGTGATAAAAATGAAGAACAAATAGATGTTCAGCTGAACGTCGCACAAATTTTTCTTCGTGCTGTGTCACGTTGAGTTCAAATATATTATATCCGTATTTCTGGAGGCCTTGAATAATCCAACGCTTTCCACTCACAACGAAGGATAGCTCGGGAAAACTTTTTCCACCCGACACAAATTATTCAGCGACGCCCTCCCGTGCTAAACAACAGGATTTCATTCTCCCAGACTATTTATTTAATTACGTTCGACTAAATGACAGCAGCATTTTTCCTCCGTAATTAAGTTATATTTTTGACGGTGGACGGATTCTGAGAGGAAAAAAACAGAAGAAAATAAGCTCACTACCTTAAAGCTTGTTATTAATAATTCTCAATGAAAATGCATCAACTCTGGAATGTGTCTCATGTTTTTCAACACTGGGAGTTCATTCTTTTATAATCATGATTTAAAAAAATAAATAGCAAAACAGGATCTTCCCTTTTTGTTGATTAGGAGGATGGATACTTGATAATTACTTCGTCACGGTTTAAGTCCGGGGAAGTTCATTATTTGTTTTATGTTCTTTTTATTTTTTTAGAAACCCTTTGTTGCATAAAATCTGTAATACCCTGTTCCGTGTAATCTCTTGTTCCTTCATGAAATTTTACAACCGAAAACAACTTTTAATTATTGCTTAATAATAATCTAAACAGGAACTTCTAAATTGATGTGTTTAGTTGGCACCGAATCCATTAAAATGAAATAACTTTTGCGTATCAATTAGAGGTCAATCTAAATCGGTGTAAAAATAATTTTAAGACCGTTTTAATGGAGATATAAATTTTAAACTTTGCAAATTAACGCAGAAATGATTTACTATTTCTGATGCCTTTGATCGAACATTGATTTTGGCTTACTGAACATTGTAGTCCGAGAGGCAAAATACCGTACACCGGATATAAAATTGACTCATCTTCCGACGTATTATTTATTTTCAAGTATTTTTGTTTCAATTCCTAAGTATTAATGGTTTTGGGTCTGATAATGGACGTCTGCCTGTATGGACTGGTTGCTTTTTAAAATGGCAGACTACCCAACTGTCAAAAAATTGCAAGCAATTCAACCCGAAAGATATAAATTTGGTTGAGGACTCATTTTGAAGAAAATTCTGCTGATTCCGAATGTGAACGTCTATCCGACCGATTTGGTTGCCTTTCAGCAGCAGACCTCGTCCAAGATGAAAAATAAGGGAGCTATATACTCTATTATGTAGTCTGTATATGCGACTATTGTTAATAAACTACGTAAATACTCTAAAACTATTTATATATCAATTTCATATCTGGCTGGTTGAAACCCTGTATCTTGTTTTATATCCTAACAGTTCAAAACAAATTAGTTATATCTCTAGAGGTAGCTATCTTAAGGTTTCACAACCTCTGGTTGAGGGTAGAGGGTATTCTCTCACTTTTTTTAAATCGAAAAATATAGTAATGTTGAAAATTATTTTTAATTAGTATAATATAATATTAATAAGTATTACCGATTGCAGTAATGTTGAATAGATTCGAAAAAAAAACTAATTGACTTTCACCCTCAATTGACGGTACGAACCTCATGAAATCTGAATTTACAAGCAAACTAGTCTTCCGCTTTCCGGTAAACAACATCAGGCTTCCTGTACGGGTACTGCAACTTGTTTTATAATGAATATAGTCATGAATTTGAATTGTTGTACGCAGTTTCATTTAATTTGAATTGTATTTGTATTTTTGATCTCGATTCCAATGTTCACAAGCCGATATCACATTCCTGCAGGTGAAATCGCTATTCGAGTCTTCAGAGCATGCTCCGAGCTTGGGATTAAATCGGTGGCTGTATATTCGGAACAAGATAAAATGCAAATGTTCCGGCAAAAAGCTGACGAAGCCTACTTGGTCGGCAAAGGGTTGCCGCCTGTCCAAGCCTATCTCAACATCAACGAAATAATCAGAGTTGCTCTCGTAAGTCCATTTACATAAACAATTTTAGATGATAACGTTGTAATCGAGTAAGTAAGTTGGTATTTACAGCAACTACCAACATTGTAAAATTTTACGTTCAATTTTCTTTTGTCTCATTTCAAGTTTTAGTTAGCTTCAACACTTTTTCTTGTATGTCTGCAAGAGTGTTTGTAAACCAACAACCAAAGTGATCACTAACAGTGAAATCTCATGGGTTACAAATATAATTCTAGTATGATTGATATTATAATGTTAAATAATTATTCAAACCTGCCTGTTGAAGTAGTGGGTGATGGAAGTTTTTTGTCTTATATCGCCGTATTTGGCGGTCTGTACCTACGCCATTGTCCCACTGTCTCAAGTATTACCACACGTAATGCGGTATTATCATTTGATTAAATGGTATAGAATACAATTATTGCTCTTGCGGGTTCGTATTTTTTTACGGCAACTCCTGACCTAATGAGTAGGAATACGGTAATAATTCCATCATGAAGCAGCATGACCAAATGATTGAATTTTCTTATATATATTACCGAATCACATTGATGTCAAATTGTGCCATATTCCTATATTTGAGAATTAACAATATTTTAGAAAAGAAATTGTAACTGTGCGGTACTACAACTTTTCCTAGTCGATTCAAAATTACTAGGAATAACACTCCTCTTGCATAGGTCAGTGAAAAACCCCGAAAAACCAGGCTTTTGTCGAGTTTTTGTACCGTTGTTTCCAAGTATTAAAAAAGAATAGAGAAAGTCTGTCATTTAAATAGGCAAGTAACATAATAATAATGTAACACATGTAACATTAATAGAATAAAGTCATTTGATTAAAACTGGTATTAATGTTGAATACAAAAAAAAAAAAAATTTTGAAAATCAGTGTTTTTAAGCACTCCTAGACGAGTTTGACAAATTCAAAATTAGGGCTCGTATAGGTAAAAACATTAGTTTTTGGTGATAGTATTTTTTTAAATTCCATAATTACTTCTTCGTTGTTGAATAAAAAATATCAACAATTGAATTTTCAGGAATGGAAAATTTTGAAAGTCAGACAATTGAAAACTTGGTTTTTAAACACTCCCACTCAAATTTTACAAATCAAAATCAGGCCTAACATCGGAACCAAAACTTGGTTTTTAGTGATTAAATATATCTTTTTAATTCCATGATTATTGGTTTTTCATCGTTTAATAAGAAATAACAGTAATTTCATTTTCAGGAATATAAAAACAATGCATTTAAGAGAAATATATTATCTATATATTTATTCAAAATTCTTAAATTCTAACAAGTATTTTTGGAAAAAATATCTAATGTGATGTGTGCAATGGGTTTTTGCTTACAATGTCTTTCCACTTGGGGTCCAAGTTTTTGTTCCAATCATAAGCAAATTTTTCAAGTGTTCTTCTGAAAGTATCGCTCCATATTTGGATTTGGCATGTGTCATTTTTGAAAAGGTTTGTTCGGAAACATACGTTGAGCCAAAGATAATTTTATTGTTATCATTTGTCTGGGAAAACTTTTGATTTCCTTGGAGTCATCACGTTCTGGCGGTAGCCTAGTTTTTTCCATCTGTACATTTTTTTCGCGAGCGCAGGACCAAATCCTTTCGCGCCGCATCTGGCCCGCGGGCCGTAGCTTGGAGACACCTGATCTAGGAGGTTTTGAAAATGAAAATAATTTAAAACTTCATAAAGTTAACGCACAATTAGAAAATGGGGTTTCTGAAGATAATAATAAATTTTATACTCTACCATCTTTATGACACTGAAAAATAATTACCTAGGATTATTCATATCTACTCAGCAATTTATCCAATTGATTCCCTACCTATATACATTTTTCATTGCCTATATAGGAACTGACATTTAAAAAATGTGGTGCTAGCCTTCGCTCTACTTTCCATTTATATTTTCTTAATAAAATATCAGGTGCTATCCTAGTTTTAAACTGTTATAAAACATCAGTTATAATTGTATCTCATTTTCTTTTTTATTTCGAATTTTTTTAGTAAAAATGTTTGATGCGATGAAACAATATTCAATTGTATTCTTCTCGCTTTCTTCATAATACTCTATGTAGGTAAAACTGTTCAAGATTTGGGTGTTAAAATCATCGAGTGAACATCATGTTTTAACGAAGTGCTCTACAAAATGAATTTAGATACTTAGATAGAAGTTAGAGCTCGTTATTTCTTTTTACCAACTTTTTCTTGTTTCTTCATAATTTTTTCTCTATACCTAGTATCTTATCGAAAACATTTTTAAAGCCCTCCTAAGTTCACTGCAATCGGAAGTTACAATAATGATCAAAAATTGTGGACATCAAGATAGAAACTTGCGTCGTATTCCGATGGAAAGCCTTCTTTAGTAGGCAATTTGTATCGAATCGGATTTAAACTGTTTTCACTTGTAATAAATAACAGGAAGCTTTCCATCCAAAGACGAGGGAAACTTCGACAAAGAAGAACTTTTCCGCGTTGGAAACTCAGAGAAGGAAATAATTTTTATGGATAAAGTTTCCGTGAGAATACTCATAAAGTTGTTGAGAGTTTTGAAAGCATCATACAGAAGTCTCCTCCACCGATCGAGTTTTTTTCTCGTATCTGAGCTGACGTCGATCCTGTTGCCTTCACACTCTGCAAAGCGAGGAAATATTAGCGAAAGAGAGGATGGGATTCGTATGTTTCAGGTCGGCTGGGTGCCTGGAAAAACGGGTTCAAACCTACTAAAGCAGAAATATCATTAACTCTGAAGAGAAAATGACGTCTCGTCTGTGACAGCTGTTTGTTTGCTTCCTCTGCGATCTAGTCGTTTATCAGTTTCTCTTCTTCAAAGGCCCGACCGATGATGTATTTGCGTTGCAGATAAACAATGAGCGAAATTTTTTTCGTTTTCAAAATCTAGATTTTCAGCTGTCCACGAGCTCTAAGAACATTTAGAAACGTATGGGCAATGGACTCAATGGAGAATTAAAGTAAATCCTGTCAAATTTGCCGCAGTGACGTACACATACAAAACGAAATAAAGTGAACCGTAACTTTTCCGAAGTACAGAACCCATCCCAATAGTTACGGTCCATTTGTATTCGGGCGTGGCCCTTGATAGACAGCTAACTTTTCATGAACTCGTCACTGACATGTTGAAGCGACCCAAAACGGGAGTAGCAGCTCTTTCTCAATAGCTATTACATACTCTCATGTCCTTATGTAACAATGTTATTGTGCGCAAGACATTAATTTGGACAATATGGACATAGAGAGTACTGACTGGACTCAAGTGAGTTTCGACTGGTCGAACAGAGCCAGAAGAATATTGTACAACGAAACGCACTGTACTCCCTAAAGTTTGTGAGAAACAAGAACATATAACATGATTTGGACATAAAAACTTCAGACGATTAACGAAAAAAATTAATGACTTCTTCCTATGTGCACAACGCAAATCATATTAATGACCTAGCTGCTAGCGGTATTGAACATTCTGTGGTCTGAAGACTGTCAAGACAACGTACATGATGAATTTTACCAAACATTGAACAGTTGATGATAAGATGTGTTGTTTTATTACATTTACTAGTCATTGCTTGTGAATGTATGAACTCGGAACATTTACAAACTCTTGGTGCATGTTTATTGTGACTTGTATTGACTGAGTGCGAAAATGTGACGATGAGGTATGTATTCTGTATAACGGTTAAAAAAAAAATGATGAAAGATATGGCTATGGGTAGGTTGTATCATGTTCATGGTTGGGAATAATGATATTTTCTCGATGTCTGAACATATCCTTAAGGACTTTACCTCTACTACTCACTACGCGAATGAAACGGTTTTCATATTTTCAACAGAACGAGCGATAAAGTGCTTAACAAATTGTAGTAAGTCACACGAGTGAAAGTTGTGAGATGATGGAATGGTATAGTTGCCCCTTCCATTAAGGTGGATGCGGTAATAATGCTCCATCACGCTCAGAAGATGACCCAGACGCTGGAAAACTTTTGATTCATCTCCCAAGGCGACGGATTCTAAAATCGGGAATGGTCAACTAACCATATCGATCAAAGTACAATAACAACAAATGTAGTTTTGTTGTTATCAAGGAAGCAATATTTACCGGAACATTGGAATATTATGAAAGAAGCCGGAACCCTATAAAAAATAACATGTAAAAAAATAAGTATGTCAGAACCGTTGCAATTCCTTAATTGTATACGCCAAAAGTATTAATAAACCATTAAAACAAATACTTAATATTGAAGTGAAGTATTGGAAAACATATATTATAAAAAGAGTCCTTTTTTTTCTCAGGAAAACGAGGTAGACGCCATCCACCCTGGCTACGGGTTCTTGTCGGAAAGACCTGATTTCGCTCAGGCAGTGATCGATGCGGGTATCAGATTCATTGGTCCATCCCCTAAAGTCGTTCAAGCGATGGGGGATAAAGTGGCAGCAAGACAAGCTGCCATTGACTCCGGAGTGCCGATTGTGCCAGGTAAGAGAGTATTGTTTGTCGTTTAATGTTTGAACTAAAGCATACTCGTAATATAATACATGTTATCCATAGTGCTCCTAATATTGAAAGAAATTTTCATAATGAACGTTTCAATTCAAAATGTGACGTTTCAAGTGGGTTTATTTGCTTTATTCCTGCTCCGTACATCGTGAAATTGGATTTCACAGGAACGCCAGGACCTATAACTACAACTGAGGAGGCAGAAGCGTTCTGTTTGAAACATGGCCTGCCAGTTATATTCAAGGCAGCTTACGGAGGAGGTGGAAGGGGAATGCGAGTCGTACGGAAAAAAGAGGTAAACATCTCCTTTGTTTATTTATCAAGAGTTTTTGGAATTAGGCTTATTCAATTTGTTGGATAAGGCACCAGTATCACATTAGTGAACAAATTTATTGAGACACAAATATAAATTGAATTAGTTGGTTATATTCACTCTAATATTTAGTTTCCAGGTCTCACTAAGGCTTATTAGCTGGATGGGAAAGCTCCGTATGTTCTGCAGTTTTTGATAGCATCATTGCAGACTACAGAATATTCAAAGATTTCGATATTCAAAATGCACGCGACAAACATACGAAATATCTTCCACTCAAGTTGCCCGATCTTTGATTTTCCATCTCCATCTTTCTATATCCTTCGCTTCAGCCCAACCTGAACCCTTTTAGCCAAACTCTATCTTACCCTCCAATTCTTTCAAGTTATCCCACATATTTTATAAGATCTTTGAGCAAATGATGAGCTTTCCTATTGTTATCCTGGATTTCTGAAGAGTTATTCTATGGTTGTACTCCACTTAGAAGTTGAGATTTCATACAGGTGTGATAGAAATAATCGATCCTATCTCCATTTACATCGAAACAGCCTTGTACTGACAGTAAGGAACAGAAAAGTCTGACCAATAAATGCAATTTAGGTGAGCCAGCATAAACCCACATTATAGCTGCTTCGACGTGTAATTTTGACTTTAGATTGTAATGATTGTAATGATTTTAGGATAGAGCAGGAGAGAGTTTGGAAAAACATTCAATTGGAAAGAAGCTCTAATTAATAGTGGGCACTACTTCTTCTTGATCTCATCCTGCCTCTTTTTAGAGGAGACTCATTTAGCACCACTTTTACAAAATTTTCAACAATTTGCATCTGTAATTTTGAGATTGGGCCACAATTGAAATTTTTAAGGGCCACAAGAATTTTAACCTCTCTTCAATGTAATCTTAATCAATAAGATTGTAGGTAACGCATTTTCAACTGAAAACTATTTGTGGAGAAGGAACTCATTGTTTTTCTATGCGTTTTTCCTAGTCAGTCCAAGGTCGGATAAGCCGATGACTTTGTGCACTAGTTAAATTTTCATCAACCAAAGAAGAATGAAATAGAATAGTAACCACAATAGATAATGCTATTTCTTCCGAAATATGACTTATTCCTATTGAAAAGTTACTTCTTCGGTTGCAGGGAGTTCCATAATGATTCAGAACTTGTTGATTTAATTTGACAAAACCTAGTTAATTACTAAATTCCACGTAGGAATGCTTGACAGCTAATACATTCCTCTATTCTTTCGTGCGCAGGAAGTTCGTGAAGCCTTTGAAAGGGCCAGTTCTGAGGCGGCGGCTGCTTTCGGCAACGGCGCCATGTTCATTGAAAAGTTTGTCGAGCGGCCGCGGCACATTGAAGTCCAGCTTCTCGGTGACAAGGCCGGAAACGTTGTTCATCTCTTCGAAAGAGACTGCTCCGTCCAAAGAAGACATCAGAAAGTTGTGGAGATGGCACCGGCTCCCCACTTGGACGACAAGGTTAGCTGAATGCTTTTTTTTAATTTCCGGTCCAAGATCACTTCTACGTTTCCCATCTGATATCAGACAAGTTTCTATTATTAACTTTCAATCTAGTGTAGAAGTTGAAGCTTTGGAAGGATATCGCATACAGTATATTTAATCCAGTCGACGCTCGATGAAAAATGCGACAATGTTGATGAAAACACATTTCCGTTTTTTAGAGAGAACCTCCAAACAAATTCCAACGATGCATAAAATGTATGCTTGGAATTCGTTTTTTATACATTTTATAAAACTTTTCATCAACATCATGGAATGTTTTTGAAGAGTTAGAGTTTGACTGAATTAATGTTCGTATGTGAAACATTTATATGGTATTCGGTTTAAAATATTTACAATAATTAACTGATTAATTGATTGACCTTACGTATTCTTTCTACCTTAATTTTTTAACGAAAATAAAATCCAAAATTTCCTACCAAACTGTGTGAAAACCAACTCAAATTAGTTTATAATACCAGTAATTGTATGTATCGATAGAGGAATGGATTATTTGGCGGTGACGATTTCAGAAAAAACTAAATTTAAAATGATTAGTAATGGAAACAAGTCCTTTTCCATCGCCTTAGATAATTTAGTATTAACGAAGTTGAAACATTCTTGGCTTGAACTGCATTAAACGCAAAATTACATACTTACCGACCACTAATGTTGTATGCTCTGCTGTTGACTTGAACTGTTACAACAGGTAAGGCAGGCTATGTTGGACAACGCCGTCAAACTAGCAAAACACGTGGGTTACTCCAATGCCGGAACGGTAGAATTCTTGGTAGACCAAAATGGAAACTTCTACTTCATTGAAGTTAATGCTCGTTTGCAAGTCGAGCATACTGTCACTGAAGAAATTACTGGGTATGTACCAACTCCCTACGCGCTCATCTACGATTCAAGAAAGTTCTTCTAGTTAAGGAAATAATATCTGCATTTTGCTCATTCTTTTCACTCTTATGATCATCATATTTTCATAATTCGTTTGAAATGGTGTTTTGGAAGCAATCATTTAATTTAATTTTTGTCAATAGAATTGATTTAGTGCAGTCGCAAATCAAAATCGCTGAAGGCATCACTCTTCCTGAACTACATTTGACTCAGGACTCCATTCAAAAGCACGGGTTTGCCATCCAATGCAGAGTAACGACGGAAGATCCAGCAAAAAGCTTCCAACCTGACACCGGTAGAATTGAGGTAATCTTATCCAAAGTGAACAACATACATGTGGAAGCATGTAGAGTTGTCCTCAATACTGCTTATGACTTTATTGTTCTTTCAACAAAAAACCTCCAAAATGTTATATAATTTTTGTGGGTTATTCAAACGTTTCAAGGTATTCAGAACTGGTGAAGGTATGGGCATCCGATTGGACAGCGCTGCAGCTTTCCCTGGTGCAGTCATTTCTCCGTACTACGACTCTCTTCTTGTGAAAGTCATCTCCCACGCCACAGATCTTCATTCTTCCTGTGCTAAACTTGCCAGGTCTCTTCGGGAATTCCGAGTTCGAGGAGTCAAGGTGAGTAAAACGCGAACTTGTCTGAACTTAATTTTACCAACGTGATGTTCGATCTTGCGGAGAAACATGACGTTTCAGCCTAAATAGATCGAATAACCATCAATTCAGGAAAACCATGCATAATTGTAAAGGCCAAATTCGTATTCATGATGTAATTCATGAACGTAATCTAATTGACTGAACCACTGCTTAAATTTTGGATATTTTCACATGACTGGAAGGGCTAAGTAATGTTGAGTCCTTAGGAAACTCTGTTATTGCTGGATTATACGTATAGTTCAAACTCAAGGCAAACTCACAGTCGCATATCAAAGTTCGTCGAGTGCACTCCGATTTCAGATACCTACTGTAAAGGCATTGTGCGATTTTCACTTGTTATTTTTAATTCGTATTCTTCTTACGTGTTTATAATTGATTCGTACAGATCCTTCTTCTTGCATAGGTACCAAATGAACTACAGAAGATATAGATGGTTCTTAATGTTTCAATCTTCATATTGCATTTTCCAGACGAATATTCCATTCTTGCTGAACGTGCTAGAGGACCAGAAGTTCATCAGTGGCTCGGTCGACACGTATTTCATCGACGAAAACCCTCAACTCTTTTCTCTCCAGAGGACTCAAAACCGAGCTCAGAAGCTCTTAAACTATCTGGGAAATGTGCTCGTCAATGGACCTTCCACTCCGCTCGCAACACCTTTGAAACCGGCAGACGTAAAACCAGCCATTCCACAACTCCCGCTTGGTGAGAATTCACTATAGTTTGCTTGCGAAGTAGCCAGTGCTTGAATTTTTGCTTTGGCACCATTATCTCTAATGCTGGGTGTGGGTATATGGATCACTTTTTGTTGCTGGAATATATTGGGGTCACGTCAGTTGCGTTGGTTTTCACTCTCGATTTGAAGCTTTAAAGAACATTTAACACTGTGAGGATTCACATTCTTCTCACATACCGCAACACGTAGTCCAGATTTGACAAGGTGTATTGAAGTAGAGGCTTAGACATGATGACGAACGCAAGCTTTAATTCACTAAGTTTCCGAATTCTGATGAGGCGGTGGTAAGTATTTAAACATCGTAAGACTTGGAATCTTAACACTTAATAACACTTGAATTTGGTGAAATGGAAACGTTTGGAGTTGAATTTTTAGAAAGCCAGTGATAAAACGTGGCTGAAAAATGAATGAATCTCTAATTTGACGTTCACCATCTAACTGATACATAACATGATTCCAAATTGTTTTAGCTAAATCGTTTTTTTTTTTTTTTTTTTTTTTTTTTTTTTTTTTTTTAACTTACTGCCCACGCATGCGACAGAATACCGAGTAAAAATTGTGCAACCGCGTGTCTCCAATATATTCTTACGCATTCCTGGAGATGTTTCAGGAATTTCTACTTTCTGCAGTAGTAGTGGATGAAGTGTGATGAGCTAAAATGCTTAACAGCATTCAGAACTTATTCAATTAGCAAGAACATTGTTCAACTTCTCATATGAATATTATCGTAGGTTTGATCATTTAACTTGCTTAACTCGTGACAAATTTTTCAGCAGATCAATTTACACAAAAAATGTATTAAATTCAATGAAATTTTCAATTCAGTTGTGAAAAATAGTAGTTGATTTTCCTAATTGTGGAATTTTGTTGAATTTTTCCAATTCATGGAACACCTTTTGACAATTACTTCCATTCTTCAACGCATAAGTAAATAATGCCAAAAAAATGTATCATCGGTAGATATGTTGAAATAATTATCAATGTTAAGGAAATCCAGTAGAATGAAATTCTTTGACATGTTTCATAACGAGATGATATTGGTGGTGGACATGGGAAGCTTTGATTTTCCGGACTAAATACCGTTTTCAGCTTTGCTTTGTAAATATTGCCCAAGTCTCTAAACAATAATTGTTTAGACAACAAAAAATGTACCTGCCTATGTAAATTAATAATTATTATTAATTTACATAGGCAGGTACATTTTTTGTTTCAATATCATTGCACTCTTGAGTGCAACAAATTTAAGGTATACTTCTCAGATCTGTTCAACAAATTTAAGATATAGGAACTTCTCAGGAATTTGGACTTTCTCATATTTTCTCCTTTAATCGAAAAAAAAAAACTTTATTATACCTTTTATCAAGCAGTGTGTGTAAACTATCAATTTCCCAATGGATCTACGCAATTTAGATGGTTCTTTAAATCGAAATCTAATAGTGATGTTCCGAAACGCATAATTAGATTGGCAACTTCCTAAATCGATGCTTCACACCGAATTTGAATCGTTCAACATAACATAACTGAAGGATAGGATTGTAGTTTGAAAAGAAAGTAAATTGTTATAAGAATTACCGATTTCATAAAGACTCGGGGGCGTATTCCCTAGAATTATAATGTCTATAATTATGTTTGCTTTACGCCTGCCATACTTTTGAGTTATTCACAAAACTTCATTTTTCCTCATGAAGAAATATTGAAAAAGTACCTCAAAGAGTCAGGAAACAAGCAAACGGAGGAAGGTCCAACGCAAAAGAAAAAAAGAAACCTGAAGAGGTATAGAAAAGACAAAAACACGCCTGCTTTAGGTAATATTTCACGCGAAGATTTAAAGATTTCATTATGTGTCAAACATTGTGTTCCAGCTGTACTCACTCCACGCGGCCTCAAAGGTAATACTGATCCAGAAAAGTGAAGGTCAACGTTTTTAGTAGTTTCCTCCAAAATTGTAGTAGCACATTTTTGCGTTTATATGTTTTTAGCTGCCTTCTTAACACCTTTGAGTTTTCGTTTGAACATTTTTGTGCATCCTTGTTTTTGTTAATGTGCTTATGGATTTTTTTTTCAACACTTTTTTTGAGCAGGCACTACCCAACTGTCATATTCCGAGGATGGGCAACTCATAGGTGAGATGGAGAAAACACATGTTTATGTTTTTCAATATACAATTTTTTTTTTTTTTTTAAATATTAATACCATTGATTCGTTTTTCTATGACTATTTAATTCAGGAGGAGATATCGATTAGTTACTTAGATAATATAAGTATCATCATTTTTTGGATAGAATTGTGTATTCGGTATAAACCTAGACAACGGAAGCCCGGTGGGCGCTTTTCGAGTTTCAATATTTTTCTTCCAGAGAGAAAAACATTCTCCTGCTCTTTGCGTTCTAAAGCCTCTTGAATAAAGTTCATTATTTGTTTGTGTATCAACATACCACATTTTCATGTGAACTTGTAACTCCATGATTGCTGCCGAAATCAATACAGTTCGTCATCCGGATTGATTTTCCATGATTATGCTTTCCAAGGCTTAGCTGGTTTTCCGTGAATCCCATCGTATTCGTGCTGAACACTGAGCGTCCCCAATCATAACATTCTAGGAACATTTAAAGCTCTTTCCATTGTCATACGATTCCCGAGGTATTGTTATCACATACCAATATCCAAGGCTTCGTTACATATTCACAGTCGGATAAACAGCTGTAGGACAACTGGATTAACTCAGGTTCAATTAGTGGTTCTTTATTTTGGAACTGGACTTGAGATCACGAATTAATTCGATTCATCAAACTTGATATGTGCCCATAAAAACCTTGTAACTCGCGTATTTTCCACCCGATTTCGATTAATTCCGTGGTATTTAAGAATTACGTGGGTCCCTAAGCGGTCCCTGATGAACCTTTCCGGAATTGTCATCCGAATTACACTTTTCCACTGCTCCAATCAATCGATACTACTGAATTTTTGTAATTCAATTCGATGATCTGTTCGATCGTGCAATAACTTATACCATTGGTAACCAATGGACAGACCTTTTCTAAATACTTTGGTAGTAATCTTTATTGTTTTAGGTTCTGTTCAGATAGTTCAGAACTTACTATAAATTAGTATACCTAAGTATTCGTTTTCAATAGGTCGTTACTAATATCGTTCGAATTCAGGTTTATTTTATGATTATCTATATGTTGTTTTGTTTTCTTTTATATGACCCATACTTCCAATTAAATATGTTCAGTGTTGTGCCAGACTAGGGAACTTAGAATGTATGCTGATTATGCACTGAAAAGACTACCTTTATTTCAGTTCTAGCAAATTACAACAATAGGTAGGTGGTATCTTCGTAGATCTGCTTGGTGGAATTCTATAGCTTCTGGTGGGAGGTTTCCGCATGAAATCGTAGTTACTGAATGGTTTTTTACAATCCATACTCTTGCACTTTAAAATGTACAGCACCCGAATAATTACTAATGCTCTCCTGTTTTCTGTTAAGATGTCGTTTGAAAGATCCCCTTTTATTTTTAGTGCATTGTAGAACAAAATTTTATTAGTATATTATGGAATTTAATATTATTCACACACACACACACAAACACACACACACACACAAACATTGATTTTGCTTAAGCTGATTAAGTACCTACTTAGGCCATTTTGTATTGCGATTTGACCAGCTGCAATAGTTGAACCGCCGTAACGTTGGCCATGACATACCTAACTTCAGTTAGACGTAGTTTTTTGTACAAATGCGGATTTTGGTCAGTTATTGTCAAGAAAAACAATGTTCAATCCCCAATCAAAAATCGAATCTAAAAAAAAATAAACCGTCCGCCGTCTAAAGTATTTCTTGGACACACTGAACCAATGTTTAAAAAATTTCGATCAAAATACCACACCGATCAATCAACTCTAAGATATTATACTTAAGGATCAATCCAAAAAAACGAAATCTCAAAAACTGTTTTTCTATGACAGTAGTTTTTTGTTTCATTCGGATATAAATTAGTTCCCTGAATCGAATGAGACCACTCAGGTTTATGTACTCGTACGATCATCCGTTCACTCATCGTTTCAAAAATCGATTAGGTAGACGACCAGGTAGCAGAACCCGTTGAGCGGGAGCTCTGAGCTAAACCGTTAGGCTGGTGGCAGCCCAACTATTTTTGTCTTGAGTGTAATCTCATGATATGGAATCACGAGGTGATGAGCTTAGTTAATATTTCACAGGAATATAGAAACTGTGTAATAATTTGCTGGGTTTTTATTTTTAACAATCCCGCTTTTTGATGATTTTCTCGGGGCGATGCAAATAGTCTATGGTGATTGTTTCAGCAACAATCAATTACGCTATGGGGTCCCTAAGTAGATAGTCCATCTTGATTAATAGAAAATGTAAATTACTATGGGGCTGAATTTCCTCACCCATTACTCATTACTACAGCGACTAATGTAATGTGGAGTGGTCTTCTACAGTGCTAAAAAAAAAAAACCAAGACCGATAATCCAATTCAGGCTGGGTTTATTTCGGCTTAGAAGAAACTGTACGGTCTTGCGTTATGGTCATTAAGAATGCTCAAACTTACGGGAAGCATTTTCAAGAGTTACCCTACATTAGGCACTCTTTAATAGGGAATTTCGGGAGACAAATATAATGTAGGTGTACAGTAGATCAATTTGTTGAAAATCGTTTCCATTTCCATTTAACATGCAGTTCATTATTTAACAAAAATAAGTCGTACCAAAAGTTGACAACGTTATGTAGATTGACCCTAAGTTTTAATAATAAAGTTGCATCATTCATTAAGTAGTGAGCCAAAATGTTTCTAGGTAGGAACAGTTAATTTAAATTGGCATAATATATCATTAGATTTTACACAAAATTATATGTACTTTCATTTATTGCTTCATTTTAATCATCGCAACTGTCTAATGAGATTTTATTCTAAATCGTGGCAGTTCCCGCCCCTCCGAAGGGTTTCCGAGACATACTGAAGGAGTCGGGTCCAGAAGCGTTCGCCAAAGCCGTTCTCGCTAGAAAAGAACTGCTCCTCATGGACACCACCTTCAGAGACGCCCATCAGAGCTTGCTGGCGACGAGAGTCCGAACCAAAGACTTGGTGAACATTTCTCCGTACGTGTCCCACACATTCTCCAATCTGTACTCGTTGGAGAACTGGGGTGGAGCCACTTTCGACGTTGCTCTTCGCTTCCTACACGAATGCCCCTGGGAACGTCTGGAACACATGAGAAGACTGATACCCAACATTCCGTTCCAAATGCTCCTGAGAGGCGCCAATGCTGTTGGTTACACCAACTACCCTGATAACGTAGTACACAAGTTAGTTTTCCCTTTTTCTGTACATTTTCTTACTTCTCGAATAACGAATCATCTGGCTTTTGTTATAATCGCACCAATAAAATATTTTTGAGGTAACCCGAACTCAATGTATCCATGAATCAGGGAGACTTGTGAATACAGGTTTTTATAAGGTGAATATGTTGTGGCACCAAATCACACTTCCATACAGTATCCAGCAGTTGCTCTAACTGTTAATGGTAACGAAGGTTCTGACCTCTGGAAGAAACTGCACATCAATCAATGATAGAACAATAACCAGAAATCCCCTCGGTCAATTCCGTTGTCGAATAATCGTATCTTCTCTTCGTGTCTGCGAATAGTTCAATTTATAATGTATTACAATCTTAGAAAACTGTGGTAGTATCTGTCCGTTTCTCACATCATACTTCATACCAATTTCAAGTTTTAGGTTCTTCAGTAAGTTTTAGGCTAAGAAATTTTAATTTCATAACACCAATCTAAATAATTTTGGTCCTATAGATGTCAGTCTGCGTTGGTTTTTGGATAAACCAGGATAAAACTGCTTTAAATAATAGTCCGATCTTGTTTGTATTTCCGAGATGGTGCCGCATACTTGTTAAGTACTACATTGTCCCCATTCCGTTCCAGTAGCGTGAGAGCGTAATAGAATTTCATCCAAATCCTACTCTTCATGATTTAATCTCTGAAATTCACAAAAATGTGGTAAGAGTGATGGATGGTCCCGTGTTCATTGCTCTGATTTTCCATACCGTCTGGATCATGTATGATCCAAGTACATATCGTTACATCTCAATCATAGATGTAAAATCTTTAGTAAGAGACAAACAACTGTACTCAGTTAATTTTTAACGATTCTCATAAATTTAGCTGGTTAACCGTCAATAGTAACGTTTGGAAATGCAAATTCGCTCTTAACTCAGGAGTTCTCATGATAATTACATATTAGACTATTAAAGTTGTCCCGTAATATATGTTAGATTTATTGGTAGAGTATTAAAATGCAAGTTCTGAATGAAGGGGTGAAGGTCAACCCTTTTCCTACTGAACTATTTAAATAGATTCTTAAAATATTTCTGTATACATTTGTGTTAGGACACCAAGATAGGCTTACCAATGGAATCATTACTCAGTAGTAAGAGCATGTTAACGGAATATGCTGACTGTTTTATTTTACTCTTTTATAGGTTCTGCGAGCAAGCTGTCGAGTCCGGCATGGATATCTTCAGGGTGTTTGACTCTCTGAACTACTTGCCCAACCTGGTTCTTGGTATGGAAGCTGCCGGTAAGGCTGGTGGCGTTGTCGAAGCTGCCATTTCATACACGGGAGATGTCTCGGACCCGAAAAAGAAGAAATACGACCTCAAATATTACGTTAACCTTGCCAAAGAACTCAAGAAGGCCGGAGCTCACGTTCTTTGCATCAAGGTAAACATAAACTGAAAACTGTGGGCCAACAGATTAACCACTTGTTGAGTCGGAATGAGTTTTAAGACTCTAAAGTAAACATTTTTCTTCTTCCTTTCACTTTCTAATCTCTTCTTTTTAGATAGATTATAAAAATTGCTTCAACATTTACACGTAAAACAAAGAACCTTCTTACTGTATGCAGCCGGTTGATAATGATATTTACAAGCTATATTTCTCAATTTACATTCAAAAGTAGGGTACAGTAAAAAATTACATAAAATTCATAAAAATGAACTGGTTCAAGCTCATCGTTCTTGAAATTCAAAACTCAAATTGAATATTGATTCAGGATACTTCTTTCAGAAAATTAGTTACGGAATTTGGAAACATGGATTATTGTTTATGGGAACATGTTTAATGTTTCGATCAATTTATTCATATGTACGGTGCTTTTTTGATAAATTCAGGTATAATAATCACAAATTAGAATTTTTAATTCGAAATACTTACGTCCTTTCCTCATGTGAATAAAGAAGAAAAGAGACCATAATATTCCAATGAATCCAACCGAAATTAGGATGATTGGAACCACAGAAGAATAGCTCTTCATAACCTCCAGGGTTTTTTTTTTAAATCAATTAATGAGAGGATATCTATGGATACTATTTAAACCTGTCCTATTATTGAGTACCTATCGAGGTATGCATTATTAAGTTGGAATCTTATGAAATACCTAAGATTACACATGACTAAACGGTTTATTACCGCCAGCGACGACACCGGCGTTGTATGAATTTCTTATTACTCATTTACCTATTTCTCTGTGGTAATACTATAAAGCGATAAAGTTTGTAGGTATAGGGGGTAATTTCGGTATCTACTGAACATATTTCGTACATTTTTTCACCAATAGAAAGCTACATCATTCGTAAGTGCCATAGACTGTATAGTACACAGTCTATAACAACCCAAAAATTAGCAGATTAGCAGATTAAGTTGGAAAAAATGTTACTCAACAATGAGATAAATGATGAGTCTTATAAAAAAATTGAAGAGATTGATAATGCGAAGAAAAAAGTCATTGAGAGCATATTTCTAACTTATATATTTATTTCAGAAAAAGTAGTTTCTTAAATTAAAAAATAATTTAAATTGTTTTGTCATTTTTATTGATCACGTTACAAGTTTGAACAAATTATGAACTCTCAAAATAGGTAAGCTTATCGACCCAAGTGTTTCAAACAAAATACGTTTCCCTTCTACTGTATACAATGCGGATGAATGGATAAATATATAATACGACGAAAGGAATTCCGCCCATCTCCACTTCAATCAATACTGCGATAACACAATGACTAAATTATATCGGAAAGATTAGTGGAGTAGTCGATTACATCGTCGAAAAGATACTTTAAATAGAGATGCTAACGTGAATACAACAAATATTGGTCAACATAATTGGTCTTGCCCTAAATTTTTTCGGACAACGAACAATCGACCGACATGACATTATAGCAAGCGTATTTCACGAAGGGGATTGAACTGAGGAAACAGTTTTCCCCGTCGGTAGGTTATAAGTTGGCTTGTTCGAGTTAGAACTCCTAAAAGACGTTTTGAAAAATTAAAATGGACAAAATTCATTCAATCATTATTGTTCCATCCTCTCATTAGTAATCCGTTAATACAGAGAAGTTTTCATGAAAATCCATAATTCATTTGTAGTAATGTATAATCTTAATATTGGTAGCCAGGAAATAAATTTTAGCACTAAGCACCAACCATACTCCACGTTCCAAGCACGATCCATGCTCAAAGTTTTATCAGAAGTAAAAATTGTTAGCTCCGTGGTCAGGTACTTATATTTACTTCATGAATTACCATGTAGGATATGGCGGGTCTCCTCAAGCCACAGGCTGCCAAACTCTTGGTGACCGCTGTCAAGAATGAAGTGCCCGACATTCCTCTACATATCCACACGCACGACACGAGCGGAGCTGGCGTCGCTTCTATGCTCGCATGCGCTGAAGCCGGAGCTGATGTGGTTGACACAGCTGTGGATTCAATGTCCGGCATGACGTCTCAGCCTTCCATGGGGGCTGTTGTCGCATCTCTCGCTGGCCACAGACTGGATACTGGTGAGTATTTCTGTTGAGAAATGGCTAACGCTTTCCAAATTTTGGCTCCAAAATTTATGGAGTCTTTCTTGTATTTCTTGAGTTACCCCTACCGACGGCTGAAGCGAACAACCCGGGGATACTCCCGAAGCTGGTAAGCTTCAAGGTAATGCTCATAGGCAGATTCAAGAAACGGGAAGGGAGGATGAGGGTAATTCATTTCATATTTATCACATTAGTCTGATTTCGGCAAATCCATACTTCTGCAGGCTCCGATTATACCCAACATTGAATATCCAATCTCCGCTATTGTAACTGCCCCAAGCATCTGGCTTATTCCAACTGTTCCTTCTCTCCATCGATCTCATAATCTCTGCCTTTCTTCTAACTTCCACTTTTTCAACTTCAGCAGCAACCCTCACCCCTTCTAGTCTACGGGTAAAAGGAAAAAATAATTTTTTCATGCAAGAGCTTTTCGTTTAACTGCCATTGCTCCTCCTGAACTGGGATCAGAATTCGGTCTGCTGGTTTCAAGCTACTTATTGCCTGCCCTTCTTGAGTAGATCAGAGTTCGAAGTACAGAAGCGTGAAAAGTGCTGTGACATGATACCCCTATCTCAGCGATCACCCATCCAAGTATTCACCTACGCTTGGCGTTGATTAACTTCGGTAATCTCTTGATTTCCTTGCATCTACGAGCATGATCTCTTCCCATCTTCTCTTAGTTACTGACGATTTACAGTTAGGTGCTATGTGAAGGCAGCAATGGTTAGTGTGGTGATATGATATCTGGTGGAAGGGGTTGGGGGGCAATGATTAACATTCAGACAGCTAGGAACAATCACTATATCCGAATTCATGAATGCTGGTTCCAAAGAACATAATTGAGTGGTTACTGAGTTATGATCCTCAGTATTTCATTTAAAACGGCAGCTTGATATTTGCAATGTTGCTTATAGTTTAGAAGCTGTAGGGGAACTTTCCCGGAAGGCACATATTTATTCCAATAAACGGGAGTTGGGCAGGGACCAAGTTGCAAGGAAAAGGGAAGGAGAAAAAATTGATACGACCAGGCATAAAAACCCGGACACCGAGCCGGGACTTCACTTAGTCAGTGAGCTCTCTCCTAAGCTGAAAACTTTGCCTTATTACTGCTAAAAACCCGAAATAACCTCCTCTTGCGAGTAAGTTATAGTAGGTACACGTTATAGCCTCACCCTCGAGTAAGAACTTTGATGTCCGCAGAAGTTGTATTCTGGAAACATCGAGTCCCATGCTCAACCTGTATTGTATTCTGAGAAACGAAGTCCGATGCTGCAGACATAGGCCTAGAATCATCGACTTCTTCTACTCAATATCCATCCTATCCCATGGTAGAGTGACTGGTGTACGCGGGCTATATGTCACGAAAACACCGTCACCCGTAACTTAGCTTCCATCCTCTGTCAGTTTGAGCCCGAGGCTGCAGACGTACCGCCGTCTGCAATCATCCGTTTACACCACGGAAACTTCCTAAATACTCCTTGCCAACTCCAACTGATCCGCTAACCAAAACTTTGCCTAAAGCTGCTATCTTCCCTCAGAAGTAAAGCAAAATTAGTAGCATTAGAAGATAACTAGTTCCCTTTGGTAGCGTTAGGAATATAAAGTCGCACATTATACTATTGTTGATTAGATGTAATACTGAATATAGAGGTTTCAAAAAAATGAAATTTTTATTTCTGTAATTGTGAAGATCTTATGAAGAAAACACCATTCAACTATCTGGGCTGCTGGTGAAACCTAGTGTCGTAATAAATCTGTAATATCGTAAATTGAGTTTTCTTCAAACTGTCGGCTATCGAAAACCTTCCCTTGAACTAGACTCCCAGTCGAAGTAGGAAATGTGAACTCGAGGTAGATATGATAGATCGTATTATTAATTTAGTACCGAAGTTACATGAAGCTGTGAGTCAGGAGCATGTAGCGATTCATCACGACGCGTCAGCCACAACTGTTAACACCCAGCACATCGCTGGTCTTCCGGAGTTACTAAGATCGATAGGAATCGGTCCTGCGCTTAATCACTTTTGATATAATGCAATGTTCGTGCGGAAGTGATTTCACCTATTTCGGGATTGAGAACCACGGAAACCAATAAATTGGTACTTCCCGGCTACCTTTTATCGGTGCAGGGAAAGTATGAATCACGGATGACGCATTTTAGAAAACTCTCATTTTAAACTGTCCCATTGTGAAAAGGATAGACATTTACTTTTTAAAAGAGTGATTTTGGTCAGAACAAAATCACAAAAGAACTTCTTCAAGTTTCATGCTAACACCGAGGCCAACCAAAACTCTAAACTAACGTTTGTGCAGCTTGAAATGTTCCTCAAATGTGCGAATTGTCCCCTATTAGTAAGCAGTAGAATATCCTGCTAGGAGATGCCATGTAAAACGGTTTTCCAACATCAAACCTAAAAATTTTACAAATTGATCGAGCCGGCGAACTAGTACAGGGTTTGTTATTTATCCTAATTCAACATCAGGGCATTAGCTGGATGCCACTTTGCAATAACATCACTACTTTTTGTCATTATTGTTATTATTATTATTGCATTCAAAGCAGTTTTTCCCTCAAGAAATGACTGACGAATATTTTATCAGGGTTTGACCTCAAACACGTCTCGGAATACTCCGCTTATTGGGAACAGACGAGAACTCTGTACGCGCCGTTTGAGTGCACTACGACGATGAAATCTGGAAACGCTGACGTCTACATGAACGAAATTCCCGGAGGCCAGTACACCAACCTCCAATTCCAAGCTTATTCCCTCGGCCTGGGCGAGCAATTTGAAGAGGTCAAGAAGGCTTACAGGGAAGCGAACTTGATTCTAGGAGATATCATCAAGGTACGTTGATTTAATTAATACTGAGTACACACTCAGACACATACATACTCAGTACACACTTAAGTACTCAGATGGATTTTATTTCAAAGCAATGAAGCAAGTGTGAATTGTATCCGCTTCCCATATTGGATTACGTTGCGAATTTCGTTTTGTCTCCAAGCAATTCTCAACATTTGGTATTCCATCTAAGGACAATTTAGTTAATCAGTTCGCACAATTAAACTTTTTCACTATGTTATCAGTCCTGTGCAGAGTAGGTACCACAACACACCTTGCAGATCAAGTCTAAAGCTGGTGATCAGCATCCAAGATCAAAGGGCTAGATCCATTTATAAAGTAAATACTGAATAAACCTGATCACAGTATCCAATTGTTTATCAATAATATTCAACTTTCAACAACACTTGTTCAATAAAACGAGAAACACAAGAATTCGTACGAAACCCTAGTAACTTGAGACACGTCTTCAAGCAATTCTCAACATTTACTTAAAGCCAGAACAACAACAAAACTTAACAATTCCTAGTTTCTTGATAAAATTGTGTCCCATAATGAGATACCCTTTCCTCAATTCGATGGGCACTCTTGCTCATCAGAAAATCCAAACGGAAGTATCTTGATTCTTTTACATCACCAACAAGCACATTTTGATGACTGGGTACATTTTTCCCAGCTTGACAGTTGAAATGGCCGCTTCCTCAATCTGTATGACATTTTCTGTGCCTGACTTTAACTTCCTTCCGGTGGGTACCATATCAAATATTCTTAAAAGATCAAGTTGCACTACCGGTGCAGTAGCTCCAGAATCGACAATAATTTAGCAGGCTTGTCCAGCTAGAGACCCTTTTTAAGCCAACGCCATGTCTTTGGTTTCCCTCAACGTCATCCTATCTATGCCAGTTTCTCCAACACTTCCTTCCACTTTTCTTGACCGGTAGATATCGAGTGGGACGGTTTCAACTTAAAGGCCGCTTTAGCAATATAAATGTGGCCAATTGGTGAATCTGCTCTCTAACCCATTCATTAGCCGATCCAAGTTGATCCGTCCTTTTTTAAAGTGTCCAGTGTCGTTTTCCCATTGGTCCTTTAAAACAGCCTCCCGATCCTCTGTAGTAATGAACATCTATATGACCTACCTGCTGCTTGGAGGCCGCGTTTGCCTGGATTGTCACCGTGACAGACTCCCGGAGCGTAGTTGTAGGGTATGCAACCATATTACCGGTACTACTGTTATTAATGTAGAATTGATATGACAATAAAGACCATGTCATTGGAGGATCTTAGGTTGAGAATAAATGCTTTCTTGTACTTACTGCTTCACAGTTAAGATGTATGTTAAGGTGAACGTTGCGTCGCGTATGTAGATTGCTAATGAACTTAAGATTATTCCATAGAATTACCCTATAAAGCTAATTAATCCAACATGAGTATTTCTCTAAGAATCAAATAAATTAAACATGAACATTACCATTCTCTACGACCTAACTAAACACGACAAAACCATAACAATAACAACTGCTATTGACGTTTCACAGGTAACACCGTCGTCGAAGGTTGTGGGTGACTTGGCGCAGTTCATGGTTCAAAATAAATTGACCACTGAGGACGTGCTCAAAAAAGCTGGCGAACTTTCTTTCCCCAAGTCGGTTGTTGAATTCCTTCAAGGCGCAATCGGTGAACCTTACCAAGGCTTCCCAGAACCCTTCAGATCGCAGGTAAGTAACAGTAAATAAATACAACACTACAATGCAAGATGTTGACTAAATTGATCGTAAATTTAATTTCGTAAATCAATTTATCTTTAAATAAAACTGATCATGACCTACACTGTAATATAGTACCTACCTAAGTAAATGGACTTCGATGACTACCGATGGAAAAAGCATTCAATTTATTTCAGTGTGAGTCAATTTGAAAATTTGTTAATCGTGGTGGTAATTGCTGTTTATGTTTCTGATGAGACTTATTTATTTACTCCCCGGCTCTTTCAGTGAAGGGCTGTAACAACGTCTGTATTTTGTGAGTACAGAAATTACAGCTACCGTAACATGTTTCATTACAACCTCAGGAATCTTCTAAAAATGTATAGCTGTTTCTAAAACGTCGAAAGATCCAAATATCGCTTCATCAATCGATCGGCCTAGAAATCCAATTTAAATTTATTGCTTAGGGATCTATCTAACTGACAACACCTCTATCCAAATATAAGCCACCATATCTAACCACATCTGCACGCAATCATACATATTTAATCCTTGGATTAGTTTACCAAAGTTTCATCGTCCCTAAATTCTCCTGAATTTCACTCATTTACTTAGTCAGTACCGAGAGGACTATTAACCCGACTACGTTTTGTTAGGTTGGTACTCCGCATTCTACCAACTTGAGCCCTATCCTAAACAAACATAATTTTGACTTGCTAATTACTCGTGAAAGCTCTTGATTGGAGTTGTGCATTTATCTAGATCTACTGAAGACAAAATTAACCTACATAAACCTTTCTTCTACAAGCGCATGTCGTGTAATAATGTTTACATCGTATCCATAGTTAATAACCATTGAGAATAAATCACGGAAAGCATAATCACCGATTTATTGCTAGCGTTACGAGGTGAATTTAACTTCATCTACAGATTGGTTTTTACAATATTATTGGCACACCACCCGTGCAACGCATACATGTAAATTGTATTTGTTTTATATTGTTATCAACACATCTCTTGGAACGTTCGAAAAATAATAAAACAAATGCATATGTACTGCTCCTTCAATATTGTTTCAATTTGAATAATAGCTCAGTTAATATTAGATTTGATTGACAAACAGTACTTTCATTTAATTAATAAAATATCATGATAATTGTATAGAGAAAATCTATCAGCTTGCAGTTGGAATTAGTGAACATATTCCAATATCTATATGAATACTTAATACAAGTATCTACTATCCAACTCGTATGAAATTCTGTTAAAACAATATCACGCAATGCACTCCTGTCCAAGAATGGATTGTTAAAAAAACTTAAATTCTATGGAACAGATAATATAACAGATTTCGTTCTTCAGAATGGGGTTAATGAACGTCCGCGATAATTCTTGACTGTATGATTGCGATTGTTTAAAGGTCGTATTTCAACGTTTCAATAGCCGTTTTCTGCCTTCGGATGGCGAACATGATGCTACAACCCGATATAAGAATATCGAGTTGAGCAAAACAAATTAGTATTTATCGGTTAATAAAATGAATTAGCAAAAACAATTTTAAAAAACGCTGAAAATTATTAAACGTGTTCATGTATATATGTGTTTCCTTCTACGTAAATTACGAATCTGATTTTACGTTTTCCATGGTAAAATATCTGAACTCGGCCCTAGCATACATGTATGCAAATTATTACCATGTGTGATGGTTGTAAGTTAGAGATCATAAAAAGAGCTTCATTCACACTTCTCCTCCTGATATCGATATAACTTCTTGAATACTAAAACTTTACTTAGCCCCCACAAGATGATACCTAAATACCTACGATGGTGAAATATATCCACTCCAAATCAACGGGGAACTCAATTTCAAAAGTACTCCTGAAAACAACATTCCACCACAACTATTTCTGCTGATTCTCTCTCCCAAATTGACTAAATGATTTTTAATATAAATATTAATTGGAAATTTCCAAGCACTTTGACACTCACATTCGTGTTTACAATATTTCTTTCTGTCAAAGCCCCAGCCGTTGGGGGGAGTGCACGGAAAAACATAAAGCGGTTTAAGTGGGCACGTTCGATTCATTGAAGGGACAAACAAAACGCATTACTATTATTTCTAAAGTTTTCTATTCTCTGACGTTTGTATAGTTCAACCCCTTGATTTCACCCTTCAGGATTGAGAGAAACTGATACTCAGTCCCGACTAGACTCTATTTATAATTGTTTACTCAATTTTCAAACACCTCAGTCATGTAGTTTGGCCGGAACGCCTACGACGGGGTTTCGGATTTTTATTTTAACTCTTTCTTCTCTTCTTTTATTCTTCTCTTGAACCGTAAAGCAACAAATCTTTAGGAGATTACACGATTTTTTTCATTGGTTGATTTCAAACACGCATTATTGAAAAGTATACATAATCCAAAATAACCTAAAATAATTTGGTGAGTAGATGAACCAAAATAGTGAACATACGTAACTGCCACAGTTTTTAGTTCACTCAAATTTTATGGAAAATACGGAGTATGGAGAATTATCAAATTAACATTTAAAAAAATAAAGAAAGAAAAGAACATTCTCCATTATTGTTTGACTTCTTGTTCAGGAAACCGTATCTAACAACTCGCACTTAGATACTTGGTGCAAGTCATCTTGAGTCTGGGGAATTTCCCATTTCAAGATTGGCTTCTGCTGACTCAAATTGTACTTGTGGGTGTCAGGATAAGGATTTTCTTGTTCTTCTTCTGTACTTTTCTGGAAAACTTTGGGTGTTTGATTAGTTCAGTAAACATGTGGTTATCCAAAAATGTTTCATAGGTATATTACAAATTTCATTGAAAATGTTCATGACGACTTCCGTTACCTTTTCATGGGATTTTTATTTACCTTGGATAAAGGTAAACCCATCTCATTGAATTCTGTTGGGTTTCATGTCATGTTTCGTCAACAGGTATTGAAAGACATGCCAAGGATCGAAGGACGACCCGGGGAAACGCTCCCACCGTTGGACTTCGGCAAGTTGAGGGAGGAACTCCAAGAGAAACACAAGTTCGTTACTGGGAAAGACGTCATCAGCTCTGCTCTCTATCCTGCTGTCACGGATGACTTCCTCAATTTCAGAGATGAGTTCGGCCCCGTCGACAAATTAGACACCAAGATCTTCCTTACCGGTCCCAAAATCGGTGAAGAGTTTGAGGTATGGATCCTGGATTTCTAATCATGATTATTTCAAGAAAATCGTTTAACTTCCTCATTTTAGCTGAAATTTACATTCGTGCCACTTTTTGAATTGGAAACTGTACGGTCCATGCGTCGGTATTACTTCGGATTTCCGTATATTCAGAATTTTGTAGCTCTTTAACAAGTAGATGAATTCAATCCACGGATTACCTTGGAAGTTGCCTTGATTGTAGTTAACTGTAGAACTGTACTGACTTAACTTTACTGCATGGTTTATACGTTCATAAAATGTAGCAAATAGTACCTTAGAATCCCAAACAGGCTAAAAATGTGAAAGTATTCGCTCCACGTTCTCTAATTAGAGCTTCCTAAGTTAGGACACCTAATTAAAAGTCACTAATGTCCATGCAAACTGATTTTAATTCAACTTTAAACCGTTATCTAGGATTCCCAACATCCAATTGACTAATTTTGCTAAGGACTAATTCTCTGTCTTTAAAATAAAATCGATAAACAAACTCATTCATTCAATATTATTTCTACTCAGGTTCCTCTCGAAAGGGGAAAACTCCTTCACATCAAGTGCTTGGCTATGTCCGACGATCTCACACCGTCCGGAGAGAGAGAAGTTTTCTTTGAGATGAACGGCCAGCTGCGTTCTGTCTTCATCAAGGACAAAGAAGCATCCAAGGTTTGTAAGAAAGTCGAGTGAAGCTCCCCAGACCAGGGATTTGTCGTGTCGAAAAGAAATGATTCAAATTAATCCACCGTATATCAGTAGATGGAGGGACACACAATAATTTTGATTATTTGTACACTTTAATCATGAATCATGACCTGATTCTTCTTATTTTTTTCATTTGTTTGAAACGGTATTTTTTCATTTGTTTGATACGGTAAAAGGTTTTGTAGGCTGTCAAGCCATAACCATACTTTACTGAAGGTATTCATAACTGAAACTAGATACAATAACTAAACAATATGACAACTGCTCTTCTAGTTGTGGGGGATTCATGTAGTTCGAAGGAGTATGCTTTGAATCCCTGAAACCCGCTGAAGCTAGTAGTAACGACTAAATAACTACCCCTTATCCCTTTTATTAAAGTGCAATAAATTAAGTGCTCAAACAACATACACCCTCTTTTTGGTTCTCATGAAAACAAAGTGTAAGCTAACCCGAAGGGTATACCAAGTCTTCACTCACTGAGTAACGGTACTCATAGAAGTAATTTACTCACTATGGGAGCAAGCTATTATTTCATAAACTTTACCATAAAATATGATACTAAGCGACCTGAATCTCAAAATCCGACATCCACAAAGCATATAGGAGATTGATAACTCCATTAAAACCTGGTGTATTGTGTGCAGCTATCAGGAATTCCTTCCTCGGTTTTGTAATGTTGAGATGTCCTCAAGTAGGTACTGCAAATCGTAGTTTCAATGAAACCGTGCTCAATTCCGTGATTTGCCATTACGACGCACTTTCCCGGTTATGATGCGAACCGCTTTAGCTAATGGGGCTGCAGAATTCTAGGTTAGGTGGTTTCTACTTCACGTTATCACCATTGTGTTCACTTTGAATATCTCCTCCGACGGGAGACGCCTGAGGGAATTTCATGCGACTCTTTTGATGGAGTAACTTCCTCAACAGTTATTTAAATAGCCATCGGAACTACTGCATTTGGTGAGGTTAGGTTGAGAATAATGTTGTCGGGTTTTCCTGAGTTCATAGGATAAAACACCAAATTGGTTACTTTTCTGAAATAACAAATGTCATTTCATCAACTTTGATTCGGGTTCATTGATTTCATCAATTTGTTTTTATGTTTTTTTACTGATTCCTACATTTTGTAATGCACATATATAATCCCTTGATTCATAGAACCAATTATTCCATACTTACTTTAGGTATTTCAGTTGATAAATTTTCTCCCTGAAGCTAACTCCCATGTCCTGTTAACCTGATTTCAAACGTCGTGATCCTAACGCATCAAGCTTTTTAAAGGTCAGGATTAGTGAAGTAGGTACTTCAATTAGATCAATGTCAGTTGTTAATATTTTCAGTATAATCCCTGTCAACGATGTCATCATGCTCCGTGATTAACATCATTCCATGGATATTCATGATTCTGAAAAAACTTGCTGAGAATTGAAACCTTGCTCAAATTGTGACTTTGACTTTAGTGAAATTGTGAATTCTAACCACCCTTCTCTCACTCACACTTTACACAAGCCGCGTTTTTCTTTCTTTTTTTCTGGATTGGCCTCAACTTATCAAACAACCCAGAGCAGCCCCTGCTATATCCATCTGAAAGCCCCCATAACATTGAACTACAAACATTGCGCTTGGCTCTTGTTCCTATTTTATTTTCGATATAGTGGTGATCTCTATTATTGACACGAATCTAACTGATTTGTTCAAATTTTCCAGGTGATGCATATTCACCCGAAAGCCCAGAAGGGAGTGAAGGGCCACGTCGGAGCCCCTATGCCCGGAACCGTCATGGAAGTTCGCGTCAAGGCCGGCGACAAAGTCAACAAAGGCGACCCGCTCATCGTCCTGTCTGCCATGAAGATGGAAATGGTCGTCCAAGCCCCGGTCGCTGGCGTCATCAAAAACGTCGAGGCCGCCGTTGGCATGAAGCTGAACGGAGACGACCTGCTCCTGGAAATCGAGTAAAATCGTTCGCTCCACAAAATAAATCGAGACATCGACAGAAAAGATCTACGGCGGAAATAGAATCTGAGGCAAGCAGAAAGCTCACCAAGCGGCTAACCGCTCGCTAACAACACCCAATGAAAATGAAACGCCAAAAGAAAATATCCGCTATAAAAACCCAAGCGATCGTAAAACGCAGCTGTTGAAAATAGAACTCTTTCCATAGTTGCTAAGTTATTTTTTTAATTCGGTGCTGTACATATTAGAAACTATTAAAAATAATAATGAATAAAATGAATAGTTCGCATTCCTGCTATTAGTGTCACTTGCGTTAAATGTAGTTCGGTTTGAATCCCAGCCTAATTGTTTTATTTTTTTTAGTGTTGATATTTCTTGTTCTAATCCGTCGGCAATTTGATGACAGAAAGAAAAACATCTAGTCATTGATCACAGATTAAATTCATTCGCTGAAATTTTGTTCGGTAGAGCTGCACTTAAGTACCTGACAGACCGGCAATGTATCAGTTATAGAATAAATTAATCGTAACGTAGGTATTCACCTACCTATCAAGTTGAAATACTGGCATTCGACGAATGCAATTTGTTTATTTTATTTCGATCAAAATTAAAATACTTACTACGTGGTACCTATTAGGAAAACTGTCACTTTTCGGAATTTTATGTAATCACCTTGCTTATTTATGTGGATCGTAACATAATGTGAACACTATTTCAATGAATTAAAAAGGATTTTATTATATATCATTAAATCACAGTTATTTTTCGAAATATTCGATTTCTAATTAATATAAAATATTATGATGAATTTGAGATATTACTTAGCTTACCGGTATTCTAAACCATATTTTCCTTGAATTATGTGCTACCAGTTTATAATTCAACCGATATTTTTTTACCCTCGTTTTATTCGTTTGAATATTGTCATTGAAATGTTGGTTCTTAGTTTTCCAATGGCTGACTCATTAGTAACTTCATTAATGGCTAATAACTTATGTCACATGGTTTCGGTACGGTACGGGAATGCTATAAAAAAACTTCCAGGGAGGAAGTCGAAATCGGTCGAAGACATTTTATATTTTTCTACATCTAGGCGATGGAAATTATTTTATAATGCGAGGCTCATTATTGTGATATGGACCGTTGAGATTATAATATCCATCTTCGAAGAGTATATAAGCTTGAATGATGAAAAGAATTATTAAATTACTCATATATTGTTGTCGTTATCAATCAAATTTTATATCATTGCTCCGACATGTAATAAATTTATTTTCGAAAATATGTTCTTTGTCATCAACCTTGATTTGACTTCTAGAAAAATGTCTAAAAGGGAAAATATTCCGCTGAGGCTTGTTAGCTTTGTATCTCGAGCTCCTCATTGGCCTTCCTATGATATTGATATTGAATTCGGATAGTTTCCACTCCCTTAAGTGTGACTGAATTCGACGGAGATAGTGTAAAACTTCTTTTTAAGTCACTTCAAGTAGATATATTTGGCTTCTGGTAAGGAATATGCAAGATGGTACGCCTATTCAAAGCAAATATCACACAACAAAAGAGAAAAAACTCGAGACAATGTAACGTTTCAAATAATATCAAATCATCAAATCAAAAGTGAGAGCTATGGGTATGAACTCAAGTAGTCAGCTACAGTACCTGCGTATTCATATTAATAGAAGCTTGTCCAGTCAGAAGAAGGGAAGTAGGCACGTAGGTACTTCTAAGGCCCGCTTCATACTACTCCGGCAGTCGGGTAGCCGACGCCGGTCACCCGGTTGATAGGTCCACGGTGGAATTAGACGATTCACATCAAGCCGAATGAAGTCGTGGTCGTCTCTCCGATGGCCGGCCTCCCCCATTGCCGTGGACGGCTGTCGGTGTCGTTAGGATGGATTCGATGTGTGCCGTTGAATTAAATCCTTGATTTTCGTGAGTAGTTCATCAAAAATTTGCATGCTCATGCGAAAGTAATTAAAAAACTTTTGTTCATATTCTCTTAGTTGATTGTAGAGTACGTAGAATGCCCCCACTTCATCTCTTTTTATGTTGATTGGATGAACCCAGGGCATTCTGTTTCTTCTTCTTCTCTTCATTCGCCGATACAACACCAACCGCGCTAACAAATCACGATCCATGGTGCTCTGCGTCAAAACAGGCTATGAGGAACTATGGGAAGAACGTTGCCGGGCCCCTGTCGTTCCTGTGTGAATAGACCGATTCAGTCGTTGCCGGGGAGAAAACCGGACAACCGACTGCCGGAGTAGAGTGAAACAAGTGTTATAGACAAATGACTGCAGCACCAATGCACTCGCATGGTAGCAGCTCCTTTGGTAGGCAAGTGAAAGTAGCAGGCGCAGTTGTGAAGTAAAGTTATTACACCTACTTGAGAGCTGTATACATTTATACAATAAACAGCTACAGCAACTGTGTATTCTTATTGATAGCATATTGTCTAGTCGCTGTTAGACCTGCGGATACTTACCAAGAAAGACGGCTAAAGCACCCTTCCCTACACATTTTAGCAATTCATTTGATCACTCGTTTTCTGTGGAGGCATACAGGAATCCGAAGTAGGTAGAACGTAAATAATAATGAACCTAGTAATTAATTTAAATATAGTTTGTATTTCTATCTGAAAATGTACCTATAAATGACAATTACACTGCTCGAATATTGTCCGTGATTTTGACGGCAGCGCAAGGTCTGCCGAGTTTTGGAAATACCTACTCGGTTATCTTCGGGAGGATCGCTGGTGGTCAGACGACAGACAAGCTGCCGCGACTACGTATTCGGTGCCCTTGCGTCTTAGGATTTTTTCTATTATTGTTACCCTTTCCATCTCAATACTGATGTTATCACTGAGTTGTGATAATGATGATCTAATAGTGTGCTAAATTTCGTATTTTTTTTGCTCCATAAAGCGACAAATTTGTAAGTAAATAAATCTTCGTTTGGTTTTAGATAAAATTATGGGGTTCTTACTAGTATTTTTTTACATTTTTGTTTTAGTGCGGGGGGGGGGGGCTGGTTATAATTTATTGCAAGTCAAGAAGCTCGGCATGAAATATGTGTCCTTACGTCCTTTTAAGTACGTTAGGAAGAAAAAGTTAGAAAATAATTATTAAAATTTTGGCTGGTGGTGAAAAGAAAAGAGTACTTAATAAATCTAAGAAACGTAACTGAGTTAATTCAGTAGGTGACAATGAATAATTTAAACAGTATTGTTACGAGATTTGTTACAGGAAGGTGGATGGTACCGGACTATCGAAATAGGAAGAATGGTGAACAATGCTGAATGAATCGTCTGCCCAAAAAAAATAATTAACCTATTCTCTGTTATTATTACGCTCCCCCTCTTTTGGTTTAAAAAGAAAAAAACTCCGGTAGATGGATTAGGAACATGGTAATTACTCTGTATCATATGCGCTCAACAACCTACAAACCAACGTTTGTCGTTACTTCATAGGGGATACGTTCTCATCTTTCGGCTAATAATTACGTTAACAGTCTTTGCTGTTGAGCCTTCCTCGTTTATTTGTGAAGTTTTGCCTCCGATTGGGCGTAGGACAGGTCATACTATCTTGCGGAAATCTCTGGAACTGTAACTCTCCCCTCAAGTGCAGAGTTCTGATAGGAAATTGAGGGAGAAACGACTACATTTGTTATTTTAGGTTTGTCATTAGACTAGGTACCTACGTAAATATTATCTGTTTACAAAGAAATAATAATAGCTTACTCTGAGTTCCCTTATGAAATCCAAAAAAGTATATTTCAGGTGCCTCGTCATTTGCCTCTCTTCTTTGCCTCCCGTCTCATGGAAAACTCTTGCCACGTCGGAATTTTGTGAGTAATAAGTAACTTCAACTGCGATGTATTCAATTCTCAGATGGTTGGCTAAGGACCAATTATGAACATAAAGTGAAGCATGTGTTTTACGACATGTTTTAAGAAGTTAATGAGGCTGAAGCTAGCGAGGAAAGAAGGTTTGACAGATCTGCCTGTTCTCATTGGCCTGATAGAGTTCTATAACCTACTAGAAAGGTGAGGGACAGTTAAAATCTGAAAAGTTAGTATTCGCATAATGTGCATTGGAATGTGAATAGATGGTACTTAACAAGTTTATCATCTGGAGTTCAAATGTCAAACACATGCACTGGAAGGACGGCAATTCAAATACACGACTATTCATGAAAATTTCATTAGAACTCCGAAGATGATCTTCATGACACTCATATACCATCAGTAATATACAATCGACCAAGAAAAAAAAACATTTCAACCCCTCTCAAAAATTGTTGGTTTACGCGTCAAGATGTGTAGAATCCAAAAATGTAATGAAAGAAATCCTTCCTTCCGCCGTTCAGAACTTATGTTCGAAACTACTGGACCAAATTACAGAAACTTATAACTCGTATCAACAATCACAAGTGGGTCGAGGATGTTCTGAATAACTGGCATCAATCTTGGCTGACTCTAAACGTTGAAATCGGAAGATTGACATCTTTAAGAAACAGAATGTAGAAAATATTGCGAATTTTTTTATGTAGGTACGAGTTGCGGTTTCTTCCCTAAAACTCAAGGGGTGCATCGAGACTGTAACGAACAACTGTAAAACGGACGTGAGACAAAAACGAGCTTTTCTCTCCCAAATACAAACTTCAACTACCAATATGCAAAGGAGATTAATCTTGCCCGCTTTCTCCGCTTCAAATCGTGAAACAAACGACGCAACTCTACTTTTAAAAGAAATTCACTAGTAGATACTTAAATAAATAGAAATAAATGAAAATTTCAAAATGATTGTCGAAATTCAGAAAACCGTGTTTTGCAACAGCTCAAACATATCTGCCCAGCAAGAACCATCGTGGCGGTGAAAGCCCAATTCCGTCTTTCACCCAAGTTTCATTCTTATTACTGCCTCAAGAAAGACAAAAGAAGCAGAAAAGTTTATTACTTACCTCACATCCGCAGAGCAAATCTACCTATCAATCTATCTTTTCGTAGTAATGAGGGTTGAACTTGTGAATCGTGGAACGATTTACGCTTGCCTTTGAGGTTTGTTGCAGTCCTGTCAATAGTGGCATTGGGCAAAGATTGTATTTTTTTTATTATTATTTTTTTTTTTTTTATAAAGGGTTGGCGAAATCTGGCAAAGATTGTATGGGGGGTTCGGGCTTAGTCGCATTTCACACCAACACTTTAGCGAACTTACGTTTTATAGCAATTACTGCTTCATTGCGTATTTACAGCTAACACAGTCCAGTCACAATTGTTGAGGACTGACAATAGGATAAGAGTGTGTTTTGGTGATTCTAACGCAATCTAGCGGGTGAGCGGACAGCTACGAGTGCTCCTGTGTCAGCTCTTTGAAATTTCATCTTGGGCTCTCTCATTGGTTCATTCTTCGGACCCGGATCAAAACAGCGCTGTATTCCCATTCCATTTGGAGCACAGGCTGGGCTTAGTTTCTGGGCAGGGAACCCCTAACCCCCTCACCAAACTAACGACTCCACCTCGCCCATCCTGAGGCTCTGTTTGGCCTGAGCTCGTCAGCAGCCGCCCCTGGTTGATACCTGCGTTGTTGATAGACGTCCCTTCAATTTGTCGAATGATACCACTCGGACAGATTCACCTGGGGTCCTAAAATAGCTGACAAAATTGCAATCGAATTTGGTTTTCAAGAGTTCGTTTTGAAATCGAGTTTTTTTTAACTTTCGTTATGTACTCGTATTTGCGAACAAGTGGAGGCTTATATTGTTATCTCGTTAAATTTTAGCTGTTCAATTCGAGGATTTCTACGTGTCTGTCTATATGCAGAATATTACACCATTGTAAGTATTTAGATATATACATGATATGGTTTTGTTACGCAGTAATTGACTTGTGAAGTGTTTGTGTTTAGCTATGTTTTCTTTCTAAACTGTGTATTCACTGTTCTTGAAAATGTAAGCCGTCGTTTAAGACGACGATTTTGAAAAGTAAAAATTTCCCGATTTTCAGTGATTTTGACTTTGGAAGGCCCTAAAGTTTGAATCTGTTCTCATTTTCGGAATCTCAGAGAACCATACTGAACGCCAGCGATAAAATATCACGATTTCCTTGGCGCAGAATATTTGGTTTCAATTTTTGAAACCTCTCTAAAAATTTGGTTGCAAACAGAAAAATCCTTGTGGGAGGAAGAGTAAAAGAAAGGGATTTGATAGCCAAATACTTAACTTTAGACGTAATCTATTTCCTACAGTTCGAATTTCAACTTTTTGAAAATTGTCTTGGTATGAAAATAAAATCCAGAAAAGTATGAAAATAAAATCCAAAAAAGTGAAAATTGTGTATTCTTAAAATCGGCTTCTTAAGTGCCCTTGCGGCATTTGTGGTTTGACCCGGAAGATCGAATTGTGCTTTGTAATACCAACCTATTGACATGTTGAGAATCACTTACCACACGTGTTTAGGATTTCCCTGGTAATCAGTGACTTGTTTGAACGTTTCAGGTTTGTGAAATCTTCAAGTAATCAATTTATTGCTAGCGTCACTTTATTGATACGAGTATTTCCCTCTCGTAGAGATATTATACGAACAACTATATAGTTATTGTTTGAGGCATTTTACAAAACGTCTCGCAACAATTTTCGAATTAAAATTCCGTTTTGAAATCATGTGTAACACTAACATTTTTGAATTTGAAAACACTAGCTAATATTACCTCGAATATTGATAAAACCATTTAATTCATTTCCAGCAATGTCTAATAATTAGATTATAAATCATTTATTGTTCATTTGAATTTTCCTAGTATTTTTCAAATATACATAACTCATTTGTGAATTCCTCAACGATTCTGCATGTGTTTCATGACAACCTATACCTTAATCTAAATTATGATTTCTTGATCTCGACGTAAGTACTAATGTACAAAATTTGTCATTTAATGAAGAAAAAATTAACGCTTTCAAAAACTGAGCAGGTGGGTCTGAAATGAAACATCTATAATTTAAAACAAGAATTTATTATTACTAACACTCATAGCATTTCCACCATTGCATCGAACAATCTAGAAAATTAGCAATCAACATCACGACATACAATCTGCATAGCACCTACAGGAATTCACACTATAGATATTTGTGGGGCCCTAATCTTTAATAATCTGAGTGCGCAATAAAACATAAATGTTTTGCATCAAATACCTAATAATGTTTGAATTGAAACATCATTAGGTATTTGATCCATAATTAATTTTTATTTTTCCACACCATAATAATTTCAAACATCATACCGCACGAATCGTTTTCGAATCTTGGTTTATTATTATTTTCAAATGGTAACTTGAGTTAGGTATGTTAGGAACATATTCTGCTGTCTGATTGACTTCACGCAAGTGAAATCAGATCCCTATTTTTAAATTTACATGTTTTTCATCATACATATACTTATCGTCTTGTTCGCCCATCAATATAAACTAAATCCATACGAAATCAGTTGTTCCTTACATAGATAATTCGAGTCAGGATGGAATTTGGTCTAGCTATGGCCTAGCATAATCTAGCTGGTAACCAGCTTTAATTTGATAATTTTTTTGACATTCAACAGGTTGATGACACGATTTTGATGCGACATCGTATGAACTGGGACGATTTCTAATAGAATAGAAATTTCCATGTAAAGTGGTCTTTCTAAAGGCTCATTCACTCTAATCGTTCAACAATTTGTAAACGCTTAAAAATAAGACAACACATGTCACGAAGAACATTTACAAATTCCAAAAAGGAAGGTGCGTTTACACTGTTAGTTCAACTGTTAGGAACAACTGTTGTTCCTGCGGTTTTTTGCACCACTTCTTCTTCTTGGAAACCGCATTATCCAAGGATGCAATCTGCATCGTCTGTCGTTTTATCGTATTTTGAAATGTAGGAAGGCGAAAATGCTGATATGGCCGGGTTGCCCTAATTCTATCTTTTCTTCATAAATGATATAGGTACAGCAGTATTCTATGTCCTACTCCAATCAAGGATACAATCAAAAATACTAAATACAGGAAATCTGTTGACAGGAAGGAAAGCACGGAACTGAAAGAGATTTCGACTTTTGGGCTTCGCCGTTGAGACGGGTCTCGTTCACAAAATCTTCAAGTCAGGCTATTTCTACTGGACGCTTAACGTACTCGCGCATTTGAGGTAAACCGAAAGTGGACGAAGCGACAACGCTCATCCGTGCCAATCATACAATAATAGCTCGGTGCGGGTAAACAATAGCAGGGGAACCATGTTTGTGAGCGTTCACGAACCCTGTTTGCGAACGATGCGCGGTTTGGGTGATTCGGTATACCACTCCCAGTACTTTTCAGAGGTCTAATTTAATGTATTATCTGTAATAGGATATTTGAAATAATTCACTCACAAAATTTCTTATATAGACTGAATAAAACGTTGTCACAGAGACAATACGGTTGGCATTTCACAGGTAGACCAAATTGCGAATTGAGACTCACTAATATAAGTGGACTCGTAACAGCTAGGACAAAAGGGCTTTCAATTTAGACACACTGATTGGGATTACATCTATTTTACAAAAAAGGAACTTATACCCTCGCAGTAACATTAGGTGGAGTTACATATAAACCATATCGGCATACATAAATGCATAAATGAAGATACAGTCAAAACAACTCTTGATTTTTTTTAATGTCAATTAATAAACATAAAACTGATTTTATGAAGACGTATACATCTATGGAACAATACGTTTAACTCTAAAAGAAATTGGTTTTTTAATCGGTTTCTCTTCATTCGGCCGGCAAAATGCAAGTGATGCACCCATTCTATTCATTTAGGCATCTATGGAAAAGCTTGCAATATTACTACTACTAGCGTAGTAGAACCCGTAGAGAGAGAACCTATCCGTTTGAAAATCACATATTCGGTTCCTCTCTCAAAAGTCTCCGGATTTTGTTTTGTTGTCATACTAGACAATGTTATGCTCTAAAACTATTCTATAAGTTTTTCTCTCAGAATAGAATTCTCAATTTACAGTCGTTCCAAATACAATTTTTATTGATCTTCTAAAGTGGGAAAATTGACGTTTTTTGACTGGTAATTGCAACCCTACTAACTGGTTCAAGTTCAACGTTGTGATAATCGATCGACGAATAATTTGATGCTCTTTATTCATGAATATCATGTATAAGGTGAAATTTTCCGATTGAAGTTTCGAAGTTCCTGGGCTCGAATATGGAGCCATGATTTCACAACGATATTTTTCTTGTATTTTTGCCTCTTAAGTTCCTCATGCTACTCACCAACGGATGATGTTAAATATCTATTTTTTTTTATGCTAGGTGCTTTTTCAAATTTCAAATTTTTCATAATATTTGAACGGTATATAAGTATAAGCCTTTTTGAGCCTTCGAATATATATATTTTTTGCCAAAATTGGGGAGTAGGCTTGAGTTCCTTGAAAATATGACCTCAGACTCAGATACCAGTAAAAAGTACAAACGGAAGGACAGACACCTTTTCATTAGATTTCTCAAACATTTTGTGGCCATTGCATAACTTTTTCTCTCCACCGACTGACTTTCATTTACATTTTGCTCGTCCAGAAGTCCAAATATTTGGAAAGAATAATTTACGACTCATCCGGACTTTTGCCCACCAAGATCCGGCATCTGAATCACTCGCTCGCCGTCCACAGCTTTTTTCCAAGTCCAGCTACTGGACATAAGCTCATGAAATATTTCATTTCATACCGTTGAATTTAAATTTCAGTTGTCTCATTCGTGGTTTTCTATGTCTTTGTCGACCTTGCACAATTGTCGATTTCGCACGATTTTCTAGTAGCTGTGCTTAGAGAGACTAGAAATGAGTGAGCGTTTACAAAGTCATGTAAATGACGAAGTTATCTTCGCTTGATAATCATCGGATGTTTGTTACAAAAATTGGTTCCGAAATGATGTTGCGTAAACGTTTCTATAACACTTTTTCTAGACACCTCACATCAGAAATAGGGATCTTTTGATACATGTAGTACGCAATTAGCGTGTATGGAGCTGTGGAGTTGAGATAATGTACTCGTGCCACATCTTGTTAACATAGAAGCAGCTTGGCTATCTAGTACACCAATAATAATGCATAGTGTTAATACGAACATTGTTATATTTTGTATTGTTTTTATTATTATTCATTTATTTTTTACACATTGATGGGAAGGTTTGGTCTTTTACGGTTTCGAGAGTTTTGGCAGTATTTAGTACAATAGAACCTCATGCGGGCACTTGGAAAAATATACACGCATATATTGGTTGCGATTAGGATGCAGCGCTGAAAAACGTTAGAAATAAACTTGAAATGAGGAACACAGTCACATGAAATAATAGCTTGAGGGAAATAACAACAAGTTACACCATATTCATGGAAAAAACAAGAGGAAAGTGCATTTCGTTTGAGTAAACGAACGGATGCATTAATGTAATTCGTTTAAGCTAAAATACGATCTTGGTCATATCATTTATTCCAGTCATAAAAAATAAAGTAGTGGTATGATCAAGAGTCGTGTAGTATGATCGTATGCGTGAACTTTCCGAAATTTTGGTTTAACATTTGACTTCAATCTTTGTTTCAACACCTAATTTCATTACAAAAAATTTATTTAAAATAAAATTCCAAAATCGATCATTTTTAACGAAATATGTAGAAAAAGGTTTAGTATTTTTTCGATTGGCTCCAAATTTTTTAAAGTAGTAATATAAAAAAGCTGTTCACGGGAATCGGTATTTTGAAATACTTGTCCGGATTGGTTGATTATTTGTATACATATATTTGCATATTTTATATGTATGCTTTATTTCTGGAGATAACTCTCCTTACAATCCTGGTAAAAATGTCTTTCGTTTGCTAAAAAAATCAAGTATTTCAGATAAAAAAGTGAGTTTGTTGGACTCACAGTTTGACTACATTAAAGTGATCAAATGTCAAAAATCAATTAAAAGGAAAAAAACCATCGACAAATTTATATTTTTTAGCGCTAGCGTTACTCAAAAAAGTTAATCAAACAAGAACTAACGCATTTACTTATTTGTGCCGTAAATTGTTCCAAGAAAATATTTAAATTTCATTAAAAGTGAGCTAAAAATTGTTAAGAGCAACACAAAATTGTAAAAATTTAAAAGTCTACTTGTGTATCGAAATATTTTTTAGAAAAAGTTGATTTGCTATAACGTTCATCATCAAGATTATATTTGTGCTCAACTTTCAACATAATTTAACATAAATGTCAAATGATCAGTTTGAAAAATCTGCTCATACGATCATGATGCTTGGCTTGAGCTAGAGAACAATAAAAATTTATTTAACAGTGAATAAAATTAAGGCGATCAGTTATAAATTACATGATTGGATACCAATTCATATATTCACTAATTCCGTAGGACATTTATTTATACGCTGGGTGTAGTTATAACAGTCCTAGTTGACAGATATAGATCTAGTTTCATCATATGACACGGATTAATTCATTGGGTACAGTATTTAACAGTATGACGATCGTAGTTTCATGATTATTGATGCGTATAAATGCACCTTTTTGTAGGAACATGATCATAGGACTTCTCTAACAAATAACATGAGAACACACATCACAAATATCTACGTTATGTACAGTCCAGTAAACTATGAAAAACTCGTCAACGTGAAATCTAAACTCTAAGTCATTCGCAACAGTACTAACTCGGTAACTTTTGATTTACGAATCAGCTCAGTATGTTTCTCTACGCTGATGGTTAACATTCGTTGTGATGATTCATTGGTCAATTGTATTGTCATCAAAATATATCGGACGCCACGAGACTGGGGCGGAGAGCAAACCACTCACATGTATTACATCCAAACATGTCTATCACCAATCAGATTTGCCGTTATGCCAATTATTAATGACGAAGCCATTGCGCTCTTATAGGAGATATTGGAACCAAAAAGTTTAGTTGGTTGATGGAGATCATTATGAATTTGGAACATCAATCTGCTGATTTCCTAGAGATTAAATCAAATTCCTTTGTAATGGATTGTGGGCAAAGCAGAGTTGTTCCCAGATATGAGTGTAAGTGAATCAAAGAAATAAAAGACGAATTTCCGCCCAGTTTATAAATTTTGAGACTCAGGCATCGATCGTTAATTGTATCTCAATAAAATTGACGACCTGATCTACACAGCTAAGTCCTTACGCTTTTGAGATATCAATCATCGTAGATTCCAGATCAGATCATCGTATGATGCCAATAACATAGAGGCATAAAAAATGGCAGTTAATTCTTAAGTAACCCATTGTCATGGCAAAAAGATAAATGCATCCTATGGGAAACAACCGCATGACTGATTAATTTATTATTTTCAAAACCTACATTTGAAATCGAACAACTGACCAAACTTCTTGACCCTCTTCTCCTCAAAATCAGTTGGATTTCGTTCCAAGATGTGCAAACCCCCCAAAAACTAGTAGCTATGCTGGCTACAGAACCTGATCACGGTCGTACCACCAGTCTGATAGATTGCAGCCCACTGACCTACATCGGAGAACTATCTGCTACAGAAATAATAAACCTTGACAAACAGTAAATGACAGTGGTTATGGAAATCCCGGTTGGAAAAGACGACAGATTTTTAAAGAATACGCTAGAACAAGCTGAGCCAATTCACTCGTCCCGTCATATGGAGGATCCATCACAATATATGGAAAATGACACATACGAGCGAAAACACCACATTCTACAACTTGAAAAGACGTCTTAAATATTTGTGATACCCTTCGTTCACGCAAAATCTTCCTAGGTGCGTCACTATTTTGAGTGCAAAACTTGCCAACATCCTTCACGTACATAATGTGTATCACACACACTCCCAGTTCCGTAGCGTACGCATATTTCACTCTGAACACATACCTATTACGATTACATAAACCATAGCCATGAAAGCAATAGCCACTTTAAGGCTTGATTGAGGTCAATTACCTTTCATTATTCAATTTCACAGGAGCTCTTTGGAAGAACACATTTGAATCGTCGACTTATGCACTTGAAGAGCTCATTCCAAGACTTTGACCATTATTTTCAAAGACTCATGAGGAGGACTTGTATTGAATACACGTTCACCATCTTCTGACAGGATGTCTTCGTACCTTTTCTCCAGTATGGGTTCGTGTCCCAATTTGAGTAACGTTTTTTGGGAGAACATTCCAGTAGTGTCGGTTTTGAAAATCTGAAACAAAGATGTCTTGACTGTACTAAAAAAGCTGTCATTTTCGTCGTTACTAAACAAATGTTACGGTTACTAAACAAATGCACGATTTAAATATGTGTTGTGATCAATTGAGCTTTCCAGTACCAGTAGTACTAATTTCTCATATCCTCAGTAGCCTAGGTAGTGAGTCTATGTATTCGAAGAGGAGGTTAAAATTTAGCTCTTTACAACGTCCCTGTAAAGCAGGGGTCTCCAAACAACGGCCCGCGGGCCTTTGATTTAAAAGTTATGACTAGTACAGAAATTTCTAAGTAACGAAAATGTCACGGTTTGAACAAAATATCCTAATTTCAATCTATCAGCGGATGCAAATTCATGTATTCAGGTTACATATTTGTTTTTAGATCCGAAAATAAATTTTCCAACGAGTGAACATTGATAGTCCAAAAGACTTGTTGCGTAAAAATCATGACCTCTGGAGTATCCCCAATCGGCTGTTTGAGCTGTCCACACGTACCTAGTTTCCTTTCAGTTCACTCAAGATAGGTTCTATAGGTAAATTTTCTTAGGTGTCTGTAGTTATTTTATTGTTTCATTTTTATTGTTTGCAAGCGGACAGTCCAGTGCACAATAAATGAAACGGAGGAAAACCGATAGCAGGACTTCACATAGATTTTTGTGCGATAATGATGAGTGTGAACCATTCCATTATTTCATTGCCCTAACCTGAGCAACGTGGTGTAAACCTTAAGTTATCTTTACGAACCTTAAATCCTTTACTTCTCGCCAGCTCTTCGCTTTTTTCGGCTAGTTGAATGGCCAATCCTTTCCCCCGAAACTCGCTATCGACGGACAGGATCCTACATTCAAACACCGAGTCCACCTCGTAGCGCTGGAAAAGGTTGAGAGACTTATTAATGGCGTACAAGTTGCTGAAGATGGTTTTGAATTTTTCATCTTGAACGTCCTGAAGTTTTTGTATTGAGTTCTCGATGTCACCTTCTCTCAAAATTCCGTTTAGGGCCACAGCAGCTACCTAAAATAATAATTGACGGTCAGTTTATTTGGGTTGGTTTATGGAAACATATAAGTTACTAAATAATGTGAATTCGAGAATACTCCAAGTTCTTGAAAAGTTGGATAATCTAAATTTCAAAGTTGGAGAGCATTGGAGACACTTATACTTACATCATTGTTGAAAACTTTCAAATTAGATCGGATGATCAAAATCACACTTGATGTTTTTGAATAATAATTTTAAATAATTCTAAATGAAATTAGAATCATTCCAAGTTCTTAACACGTTCAGTGCGTCTACTAATTTTCTCCACATCACTCAAGTGCGGGACGAGACGAATTGACCCCATGCTCTGAGTTTCACCAAATGCGATGCGAGTCTTCTTGACCTCGTATTTCTGGACCAGGTTTTTCGTGTTTATTTTCCCTATTATTTATTACTTATTATTTTCTGGGATTCTAGTTATTGATCCATAGTTTATACCAGCACTTTATACAGGAGAATAGATTGTATTATGTTTTGTAATTTTCTTCCCTAATGTACCGTGAAAATGAATTTTAACCGTCTTTGAAAGGATTTCAGTATTTACCCCCGAGGAGAGGATAATCGGATTCCCTTGGCAGACTTTCATCTCTAGTGGTCGGGATACTTGCTGGGTGGGGAGAAAAGATGATCCGTCCAGTACACGGAAGTAAAAATATTTTCTGTTGCAAAAGAAGAAAGATGAACTCCAGCATTTACTATTCGCACAATCGCACAATGAGACCATTGGAATACCAACTATAAACAGAGGGTAACGACTTTAGAATCATGAAGAAAACTGTTTGTATTTGCCTCGTAATATTATCGCAATGTGAAGTTACCTATTGAATTTATAATACACCATTTCCTTCTATCAAGAGTATTTGGTTTCGCTTATTAAGGTTTCACTCCTACAAGTCTTGTTAATCTCATCGTTTGAAGTATCTTATTTGTGAAGTAAATTGATCTAGATTGATCTGAAATAAAGATGCGAATACAGCTGTTGCCTTTAAACAATTTATAAATTATATTTTCCTCCAAGTCATCAACAATGTTTCGTCTATTAGCAACTGAAACAACACAATGATAATAAATAAAGTCACGCGACAGTATCAGTCATGGTTCGATAATGAGATGTCTAGCAAGTCATGAGCGGCAATGAACAAAGGTAAACGTGCCAACACTTAGTCTGTTCTTTTTCCTTATTCTTAATTGGTAGCAGGGGAGCTGGAATGATGACTTCAGCTGATTACAGCATATTCTTGTAGTTTGTGGATCTGTTATTTTAGGCTTTTGAGCTATTCCCTCTTCAGCTATTTGAGATTCGATTAGAGCAGGGCTTTGGGTGTTTGTAAGGTATTAGGTTGAGTGGCAGAATTTTCAGACACTGCTTTATGTTCGTTATTAGATTCCAAACAATGAGATTAAGGCTTATTGAAGACTTTTCTGAGAAAATGGAGAGGCGGAATAAAAGTGGCTGATTCATTTCCAGACTCGACTCGGTCGTATCTGTACCAAAAACAGGCTGGAAATTAATGAACAAAGGTTTTTTTTTAATCTCTGTATCAGAAACCCACTAACGCAGATCATTGAACGATAAGAGTAAACTGAGCGTCTAGATTCAGGGCACCCCCGGAAACTGTTTTGTACTTTAGCTTTTGTAGAATCTCTTAATCTTTGAAAATGAACCGATACATTTTGAAAAGAAATAAAACTTTTTTCCTTAGTAGATTACTAAGAGTCTTTTTACTGAAAATAATTGAACTAAAATATGTGAAGGAATCGGGTCCGCTATCTGTGAAGCCTGGGAGACAGCGTTGTTGACAGTGCAGCATTCACCATCTCAGTGGCTGTTGCCAGCCTTTCATTCTAGGATCCGCGCTCTCAGTCCTTGAGGTAAAGACAACCCTCCCGATTATTTCAAATGAGAAGAGAACGAATGATCACACAGCAATGATCACGAGACCGAGTGGTTTCATTCCTTCGCGGAACTAGGTAATGCCGTTTTCCATCAAACTAAACTCATATATCAAAAATTTTGACAATTCAATTTTTGCATATTTTAATCATTTTCTCCTATGTTTTTTGTCTCATAAAACCGATATTTTGAACGCTTTCCAATCAATGTATAATTTTTGAGCGAAATTTTGTTAACTTCAGTTGAGCAGTTCTCGAGAAAAGCTTTGATCTTTGGTTTTATTAAATTATCGAACTCTACTTATCTTGGAACGTGAACCAACTAATTTTGGGCGGGAGGGGGTTAACTCTGTTTTAGTGGTAGATGACAAAGGTTCATGATTGAAAATTATAAACCAAAAACCCCATGGTCTCTTTCGCCAACTCTCTTACTTCGGTTTGCGACGCATGACCTGATCTGCTGCGATTCTTTCATTTATTCGGGTTGTCAGTCAAATGAGAGTTGACTGTCGATGGAGTTGTGAGTTAGTAGTCACACTGCCACCTAGCCGGGTAAGGAATAAATGTGCTGACTTCGTTTCTCTTAGCCAAGGGGACTGGTTTATGGCTGTTGTTGATCATCGTCTTCATCCCTTCAATTCGCTTGCCATATTAGGCTTTGGTCTGAATAACAGTTGCAAAGATTCGTGAAGGACTACACACAAAACTACCACTATATGCAATAGTTATAAAGGGTGTCCCACTTAAAGGTGGACATCCGAATTGTTAGGGATCCTACAACTAATTTGTGGCAAAAAGTGTATCTTACAAACGTTTTTGTAGGTGCTTCGTTTCCGGGTTATTGACGGTTCAAGATTTCTTTCGTGATTTCGACTTTCCGACAATAAATCCCAAATCTAAGGATATCGCTGGAAAAACATCAAATTACCTATCTTCCTTGTGCGAAACCAAAATTTGTTTAGATTTAATAGGTAAAAAATTAGCTCAAAGTGAAGATTTGAATTTTACAAAATGTTCATGTAAGAGAATTAGGTTTTACATGTGATTGAAAAAAACAGTATTTTCCCGGATTTGACACTTTTTTCAATGTAGGCTAATTTTTAACGCATCAAATCTAAACAAAATTTTGGTTTGGTCTAGAAGATAGGTAATTTAATGTTCTTTCCAACGACATCCTCATATTTGAGATTCGTTGGAAAATGAGGAAGTTATAGCTGTTTTGTGACGGAAAGTCGAAAACACGATAACGATTTTAAACCATGAATAAATCGGAAACAAAGCCTCTACAAAAATATTTTCATGAGGCACTTCTTGTCACAAATTAGTTGCAGGATCCATCCCTGGCCAAATGTCCACAATTAATCGGGACACCCTGTTTATTGGGGGACACGCAGAAGATAGTGAGCGAAAAACTCCAATAATGACCGACATGACCGACCAACCAGTAACATATGACATAACTTTATTGTCCACCTTCTTAACCAAATATTCAATGTGATAAAGAAAAACCAACTTGATGTTCATTATCAGAGATTTCCATAACATTTTGAGTTCATTATAGTTGCATTTTTTATCTTTCCAGTCTATCAATAAAAGCCGTTCACGAATAATTCACTAAATACCATTAAGTATTACTGAGTATCGGAATATATATGTCGGACATCAGTCGTTGTTCCGCTATTGAATTAATTTGAGTTTCAAAGGAAACCCAATAGGAAGCATGTAAATAACATACGTACTTCATTGTGGACATGTGAGAAAATTCATTTGTTGGTTTATTTAATAAAAATTATGCGAACACCATCAACTTCAATTATTATAACATCAATAGATTGTCACTTAAGGGAGTCAAGTTGATGGAAGCGAGTCGCCATCTTTGTGACTGTACTCAACGCGTCCCTCCACTTTGACATAACAAGTTAACGCTCGAAACCGGGTTCATTATGGGAGACGGAATTATTCCCGGACGCGGAATAATGGTCTTTTGCTAAGAATGCGAGGGAACCAGCCGACCATGCCGTCCTATTGTCAACCTTTTGAAACGATCATTAGAGGAATGACAATTTCCAACCCCCTTGCCTGAGTATGGCGGAGAGCTGAAACGACGGATAAACCCCCCACGGTTCCACTACGGTTGAGTTCGGGGTTGTGGCGGATGGTGGGGGAGAGTGGAGTGATAAATTACTTTCCCGAAGCTCTCAAGTATTTCTACCCAGAACACACAGCTTCCTCGGTCGAACCCGAGTCAATGCTTTGGTTATATCCCCCCGAATTCTATCCCTCGAAGCCTACCATACTCAGTCATTTTTGAACTTATAAAACTGGAATTTGAAATGCTGACATTTTGAAGCAGCATAACCATTAAACAGCCACGAAATATGATGTATATCATAACAGCCTCTCATCTCTCAGAAGTCAATGAGGACCTATCCCCAGATCGCACAATTGTTCAACGGCAGCTTTATAAAGGGTGTAATGGACTGTGGGTCGATATACTCAGTGGTGCACCATAATAGGTTCCCTCAATGCAAGTATTACGAACTCGACTATCTTGTCTCACTAAAATTATTGTGCAGTTGAGTATTGTACGCCTTGGCCCAGCTAGCTCATTCACACATCTAGATTGAATCAACGAAGTATTCATAAGTAATTTATATCCTAAATGACGTAGCTTACCCGATTTGAAGGCGAATGGATCGCCATGATGGATAACTCATCTTTGAGAGTCTCATAGCTGATTTTCTCAAGTTCCTTGTGGGGTTCACCTCGGACACATAGGCCGACCGAGTTGTTGAGCGGCTCGTCCGGAAAGAAATTGTGCCTGAGGTGATGGATCACCTGCTCATAGTAATCTTCGGGGACCGGAGCAACTATGTCGAATTCCTCCATTTTGATCTGATACGAAACAAACACAGAAATCATGATAGATTCTTCAATCGTACAATCAATGCAATCATTTGCCCAGCAAGGGGTTTATTATACGAGTCTTTCGTAAAAAGCACGATAGATCCAAACATAAATCAAAATAAAATATTTGCAGCGAATCAATATGTGCCAAATATTGCGTAAATTTGCGAGGACAAATCGAATAAAAAAGATTGAGCAGCACAAGGTTATGTACTTTATCCAGATATCATGTCAATGGTGCGTGGAAAATACATGCGGAGGTCATAGGAACCTAAATCCCAATTTCTGATTACTTATTCATTAAGGGAGAAAACCCTTGGTTACATGGTATAATTATGGAGAGCTTCATGGACTGGTGCCTATAAAAATATCTCAAGCATCGAGTGATCATCAACAGCAAGAAAGGTCCCAAAGGTAGATTGATGAGGAATGAGAAATGCCAGAAAGACGTTTTTTGCAGTTTGTATATTGGACAGAGGGGCTGGAAGTGGGACATTTTTCTTTTTATCTATTAAATACACATTTATTTGTTTTTCTTTCTAATCGAGGAATTGTTTCTCTAGGTTTACCGTTTTTCACCTATTTTCGTCCATATTTTCGTCCATAATCCCTGCGAAACCAAGTCAGACAGTAAACGGATAGCACCACGTGAATTAGCATTGAAAATCAATTATTCATGGCGCCAAGCTTCCGTTTTCATTCTGTATCTACGGAAAATTGCATATTAGAGCGATTTCGACCCCCCCCCCCCCCCGTGACCTGGTTACGAGCTGCCAAAAAGTGGAATCTAAAATAAAAACTAAGGGTTTCCAGAGGAATAAACCAAGTTGATGAGCGAAAGTTTGACATTCAAATTCTTCGTGAAAAATTAGGGGGGTTTACCGTTTCTATAGGAGCAAAAACAATGGAAAAAACGGCTGATACTGTACATTTTAAACACCCTGTATAGTACTAAACTACGCATTGTATCTGGGGTTGAGTCAGACATCAATGTCAATTGATTATTAGTGATTCTGTAAGTGAGGGGAGATAAGAAGTGAAAAATTCTTCATCGCGCAGGCCCGATGGATTGAGCGTAGATTCCGATTTAATTAAATGTGAAAAAAAAGATACCAGAACATATTTATCAATTTTAGAACACTGGGAAAATATGACTGCCCGAACAAAAATCTCTACTAGTCCCTGTTAGGGGTTTCCTAAGAAACGGAAGTTGACGTCAAAATATCTTTAATGGTGCAGTATACTGTATAGAAACGGGACGAGACGAGATAAAAATACAAAAACCTCTTGTCCTTCCAGTTATAGAATACGCATCTGTGGCTTACAGTCCCTCCAATAGTTGCCACATTGAGCAGATCGAAAGGGTACACCACGGATTTCTGAAAGGTGTGGCCTATAAGCTTCATTTTCCGCGGACTCAGTTAATTATTATGCGCTTGGTGTGGTTGTTGGATGTTGGGCCCTGGTGATCGTAGACGCCTCTCGGATATGTTTTTCTTCTAGAAATTAATGCATGGAAAGGTCGACTCCCATTCGCTCCTGAACAAGGTGAATCTTACCGTTCCTCGATCATGCTCCCGAACACAAATCGTTTTCACCGCTCCTTTTTCATCAATTATTTGTACAACCGCACGCTGTGCAGATCACGCAGAAAACCTAAATTCTTAATCAATCAATCCCAACATATACACTTTTTGCGATTCTTTTAATTCTATTCGCTCTTGTCTTCATAGTTGTTTGTAAAAGTTGGATCTTCTCATGGAATTTTCTCCCCAAGCCTATTAATAGTTTCAATCGCATTTCTTTTCCTATTTACCACCTTCGTTACAGTTCACTTTATTATTTTGTGCTATGTATTTTTATTCTTTGTTTTTATTTGGAGTATTGTGCTTGCCCGGATTATTAAATAAATAAATAAATAAAACACCTAGGTACCTAAACTTCACTTGTCCACAGTTGTATAACACAACCTGTCCCATGCCCACTTCGTTTTGCTGTGAAAATTGTTACTTGAGGTTCGGTTAGTACTGACTGTTCTGAATGATTTTATGTGTTCAGGAGTCCCAACTCAAAATTAAGCACAAGCCACTCATAAGTTTTCGATATTCAAATTTTTGAAATTCTAGCCGTTTGATTTCTACTTTTTTGATTGGCGAGAACTCAGTCTCACCGTAGACCCTAAAAGTGATTTGACCCCAATTTCATTATCTTTGGTGCAGTTGTTTTGGAGAAAGCTCCGGTGAGCGAACGGACGGATTTTGTTGTAATTCAATTTCCGGATTCTACTCATCTTGAAATTAAAAACGACAAATTTTAAAAGGTTCATCATTTAAAATAATCAACTAAAATACATGTGACTATGAAAGGGGCCAAAAGAAAAAAATACAAGTCAAAATGCGTACATTTTTTTAAATTAAAAAAAAAAAAAAAAAACATAAAATATCTAATTACTGTGTGGTTACTACGTTCTAAGGAACTTGAGCCCCTCGGAGGACTTCTAAAACACTTCATGGTGAATTGGATTAATCGTCTGTACGTAAGAAACAAACGGCTTCAACGCGATGAAAGAAAAAAAATACACTTGAAGATTAAATCAAGTTCCTTTTGAGAGTCCTTTGTGCTAACCGCTGAGTTATTACAGTAATATCCGATAGAATAAGAGTCTGAAATACGAACATGACACAGAAATTATGGTCCGGGGCACATGCGGAGGCGGCCGGTGGCTTAGCTTGGGCGCGAGCTTAGCATGGGATGGAGCTTAATGGATCTAACAAACAAAGTGGTATTATATATGAGACAGTGATCATTCTTCTTACCCGCTCTTTCACACTAAATATTAAGATTTAGGTACATTTATACTAGCTTACTTATCGTATTGCAGCGTTCGACGTTTTGCTGAAACTTACAAGCTTATAATCTATGGGAACGTAGGAAAGTGAACTCGTTTCTGTAAACGCTCGTCATATATAGCTTACCAAAGGTTTCTGTCGTTTTTTCCTCCCTGTCAGCCCTTGAACGTTGAAAACACATGAGATACTCTTTCAGTGTCATTTTCATAATCACCACTGCAACCGTCATTATCTGCCAATCAACTTTAATTAGGTAAGGAATAATTACCTACTTATTTAGTTTCACTTACCACATTCATTTTATTTGCACACATACACCTGCCTGTCTTTTATTTTTAGCACACGCAACAATTCACAAACAAATCAATTTTTCAAATGCACACGTTGCTAAATAATATGCATTCTTCGAAAATTGCTTTTCTAGTTAAGATTAATAATTAACCAATTATTAAGTAGTATTATTAGTTAATTATTAATGTTAACTAGAAAAGCAATTTTTGAAGGATAATGATAAAAAGTGATAATGATTTTAATCCAAAATCATTAACTCATATCCATTTCAAAACTATTTGGTTGTTTTTCAAATCTGTTAGCTTTACATGATTTATTTGAGAGTAACTCAACTCAACTTGTATCAGTAGGTACTATGGATCAACATTACAAGTTTTCAATGTGCCTTTTCACTAGTATGAAACTGTAATGGGGCAGTTGGAAAAAAGTACAATACTTAGTTCGCAGAATCAATTCCGAAAATGGCAGCCAAGTTATGAAGAAAATAATGTATATGTACATGCACATGCACTTGATTACAAACTATGTGCTTTTGCACGGTATAAAAACTACTGCATTCATGCACATGAAAAATTGCAGTTTTCCTGAAATTCTGAGGTAAAAAAATAGTTGGAATATTTCTTATGTTGTCCTGTAAACGTTGATTTGACATTAAGCGTGTGAGGTGATGGAATGAAATCGCAATATGTAGGGCTGAGGTATGACAATTAATATATTGGTCATAATTAATGGCATTTGGCCTAGGGGGGAAATGCGATTGGATAGCTAATATGTGAGGTGATGGGATGTTATAGTTGCCCCTTCCATTGAACTGAATGCGGTAATGCCCGCCACGCTGACATGTTGATCCAGACGCTTGGATCCAGGTTGATCTCCCAAGGTGACGGCTTCAAGAATCGGGAAGGGGCAACTAACGATATCCATTAACGTAACCCCTTTCCAACTGTGGTGCTATTTTTCAATGGGAGTGATTTTAAGACTATTGTAACAACATATGGCGGACAATTCGAAAAAATGTTAAACGTACAAACATTCGGAAACATTTATTTTATAAATAAAATGTTCAGGAGGAACTTTTTGCAACAAATACGATGTAGAATCAATCCCTTTTTTTTCAATAATTTGTCAAACTTAGGTGTTTTCCCCTGTATATTTGATGACATCATTAACTCATTTGAAGAACACCATAAGTCCATTGGACTTGTAACCGAATCATGAAGAACTGAGAAGCTTTCAGCGAAGATAATGGAGAGATACTTTGGGTGAAACTCAACCCTGATGGCTTCTTCACTTCATTTCAATCTGAGCCAGACCGCCTCCTACTTAGATTACGAAATTGAGTTCGCAGACTCCCCTCATAGTTCCAAATATACTCAACGGGATCCCAATATTCATAGAATCATCGATGTTCCCTAATCGTAAACGACCTATTCGAATTTTGGGCTTTATTGAAGTAAAAATTCTCAACTATCTCACAGCAAAATTGTAAGACTGTTGAGTTGTTACCAGCGCTGGTAACTATGACACTAAAACATTTTCACCAAAGTGATATCACCTTTTTTCGTCGTTTTGGTTTATTATTCAATAATAAACCATTGTAATCGCTCTGGAAAAAAAAAAAAAAATTCTAACCCCCCTGAAAATTTCATGGTTTACGTTTCAAAGGGTGTAGAATCCGAATCTGCAATAAAAATTTTTCCGTCCGTCCGCCGTACGCCGTATGCACGATATCTCCCAAAGAGCAAAAAATCTGAGCAAAAAATCTGAAATTTTCAGGAAAAATCCATCTTGGTCCGACGACGCCCCAATTCTTGAGCCAGCTCCCTCACTCAATTTAAAGTGCCCTTTAAGGGCTGTAAAAGTTTTGTAAAATCCCTGAAAACCTCAAAACTAGTCGAATCGGCCTAAATATTTTCCTATTTGAAAAACATAGTACCATTAGGAATCGAATGAGCCCTTCCCCACGTCCGTAGGTCAAACCATTCCCGATGTATGGCCCGATTTATGGTGCCAACATTTGCGTTTTTTCGTTTATTATTGTTTGTTTGTAACCTAGTGATGTCCGGCCGATATAGTCGAGTTGTAGTGAATGTGGATACTGGAGTGATAGCCGATGTGAATACTTGTAGTGTGGAACTACCAACTAACTACTACTGTACTAGAACTACTAACAGTTACTGTTAGTAGCCGATACACGGGTTGAAGCATTCTGATAATATATAGGTAAATCTTATTCAATATTATTACTGGGGTTTATTATTCAGTATTATTACTGGGGTAAATAAGTATTCTTTCACTGCGGTTTATTATTCAATTGGCTTGCGTTCATGATTTGAATCTTACTAAGCTTCGGAGTGTGCGTGTTTTACTGGTGATAGAGCGATTATTGAATTTCAGGAGATATGCATAGTCGACGTAAATCGGTTTTCATCGAAAACACCTATTTGGATTGATCAGTTGATCATATTTGTGTGCCCCCTCTACATCTGTCGACCTTTGGCTACATCTTTTAAATTTGGATTTGGGGAAGTTTTAACGCAATACGAGTGCCAAAGGACTTGATAAATTATGGATGTTTTCATTGTGGGGGGTATTGAGGTTCAATAAAAAAACGCTGCAAATTCTTTCACTGGGGTTTATTATTCAATCGGCTTGCGTTCATGATTTGAATTTCTACTAAGCTTTGGAGTGTGCGCGTTTCACAGGATAGGGCGATTATTGAATTTCAGGAGGCACACAAATATGATCAACTGATCAATCCAAATAGGTATTTTGGTCGAGGAAAGATTCACGTTCTCCATGTATATCTCCTGAAATTCAATAATCGCCCTATCCTGTGAAACACGCACACTCCAAAGCTTAGTGGAAATTCAAATCATGAACGCAAGCCGATTGAATAATAAACCCCAGTGAAAGAATTTGCAGCGTTTTTAATTTGAAAAAAAAAAGTTTTGTGGCAACTTTATAAAATTGTTGATTACAAAAACCAAAACAAGGCTTTAAAATATAAAACGTTTGCCTTTTAACACTTTTATTTCGCCCTTTAGCTCGAAAGTTTGGAGCCTTTTAAATATGCAAATTTTGAATATCCTCCAGACTCATTTAGTACGACTTTTAGCAGTTTCCTGGTGATGAAGGACTTTTAATCATGGATCTTGGGCTCAAATTTTTCTTTTCAGCATGTTCCTTAGGGCGCTCACAGACTGCTGCTGCGATAAGAGCGAAGAAACCAAGCCAGTTTGTATTCGTCGCTCTTTTCGCTCATTTGAAACCCGAATCCTGATGATTTAATTGGTGTAGTGTTCATGAAAAAACCTTTAGGGACATTAATTATATTGTATTTACCGTGTTTTATCCCCGTATAAACCGAAGTGGTGTCCTCTAATGTAGAAGTCATTGAACTAAATATTCAAGTTATCAACCCAACGTTTATTAGTAAAGCATTTATCACATTTAAAAAAGTGTAGGTACTTACCTCAAGGTAACAACAAGACGTTCAACAGGAAAAATTTAGTTTGAAATGCAATTTTACCACTTCTTTATCCAGCAACTGGTCGAACGTCGTCATAATATGAATATTATTCATCCGAAAATAGTCGTAAAAGATATTGAAATCATCTCGAAGTTCATCGTACAAACGATGAAATTCACCGTGAACATGTCGCGATTGATTAATTGCGTTAATCCCTTCTACTTTTCGCACCTGATGTAAATACCAGATTCTCAATGACGGGTTTTCCTCAAAGAAATATTCATCTCCGAGAAGGGTTTGAACTGCACTGACTCTCGCAGTCTCGCTCCACTCTGAATTGGCCAAATCTCTGCTCTCTTCGCTCCTCTCTTTGCTTACTTTCCTCTCTCTTATCGCAGCTCTTATAAGCACCCTAAGGTTTGGGTTAACGATTATAATGAGTGCTAACAGATAAAAACTTGATACGCAAAAAGAGAAAAGCATTGACATTGAAGATGTGAACTGTATGTTAATTTTGAGCAGGTATGTAGATGTCTTCTTTTAAATTTGGTACAATCCATAATTTTATATAAGCGTTTAACTACTAAGCATACTAAATAATAAATAAGTATGTAATGTACTGCGAACAAGGAAAACAGTTACTTTTTTGTAGGAAATCTCTGATGTTTTACAAGTTCAAAAGGTTGGAATCAAAAAAGGCTCATTAACCCGGAGGCTTTGATCTTGGAAACACCGGCGTCCGGTCCATTTCCCTCTTTTAGGAGAACAAGATTATTCAGAGAGGGATAAAAATCTGCATTTTCCTTCGTTCAAACATCTCTTTTGTGAACTTTGCGTATTCATCGCTCCAGGAGCTTTGTTTGCATTTCTATCACTTCCAGAGCGGGATAAGAGTGATTGTTTGCATAGTGATTTGAATCGATGTACCTACCGGGTTGTTTTCTTTTATTCCAACTTCCCCTTCGTACCGTATTACCTATTGGAGAATGATTGTGACGAACATCATCGAATGTATGGATAACGCAGCCGTTACAGGACGTCCATCAAAGATCTCGTTTCACTTTCAAAACACACTCTCAGGGGATTTTTCGGTTTATTATTTTCAATAATGAACCTTTGTAATCGACAAAGAAAAAGAGCTGTTGGTCGACATTAAACCCCCTCAAAAGCTGTTGGTCAAAATTAAAAATTCGTAGATTTCAAGTCGTCAATGTGGGAAGTGCTAGTAATCTCAATGAACCTTAATGAATAATATTTAAGGATTAAACTGTCACAAAATCCAAATTTAAAAACCTTTCCATGTAAGAGTGTAGTTTTTCGTTTGATTCAGATAGAGATTAATTCCATGATTCGAATGAGACCACTCGGCTTGTTGTACGATTATCCGTCCGCTCAACGTATGAATAATTGGTCAAGCGGACGGTCGGGCTGGTGACTGGTGCAGCAGGAGTAGTATGGTTGATACTATCTATAAATCCGTCTCCCAAACTTCAATTCAGTTGAGGACAAAGGAACCCCCTGCCCTTCTTGTTAGTTGTATTGGTTTATTGTTGTCAATTGTTAAAATGAACCTCAAGGGATTTTAATTAAATATTAAACTTTAAAAATATCAAATCTCAAAAACATTCGATGTGAAAAGTGTTTTTTTCGAGTCAAATGGGAATTAGTTCGAGTTGATTTGCAAGCATGCGTTCATCAAGTGCTCAAATCCAGGGCTTCTGGTGGTGTTTACGCCTTGTCGGTGGAGTTGCAGTAGAAAACACCATTTCCGGAAACACAATTAGTAATACCTAATTTTATTTATCACACATTAACGTAACTTACGGAATTGAAACTAGGAGTATAAAAAGGTTGGATTTAAGAAGATCGTTTGGGTTTGATCATAGGTATGCCCCCAAGCCGCTGAAAACGGCCCGTTATGATCCCAGCATCACCCCGTTCCAGGTAGACCACTACCTCCCCAAATGGTCGATAGGGTGATGGTAAGAAATAAGTAAATTATGTGATCGTGCAATAATTTAATGCTAAGTACTTAGGTGTATACGGGGGGTAAACGCTGTGTCAATATTGCCAAAACAAAAACCACAATAATACTGAATACTGAATACCGTCAATAATACTGAAGTAGAGAATAGGTGACCCCTTCCTATTATCAGACTGTATTGATGTGTACTAGGATCGATGTGTATATAGGATAATATATCGATACCGCTGCCATGTATTATGGAATGATTTTCAAGACTGTTATTTCGATAAAAGTATTTTTAATACGGAGAGACACAAGTGTTACCACATTCTGATCTATTTGTACAACTGATCTACACTTTACTAGAAGGATTGATGTAGGATATTTTTCTTGTTTTTGAGATGCTAGCAAAGCGAAAAAAAGCCAATCAAGAAACAAACAAAAATGACTAGAAACGAGGGCGAAGTTTGTAAGAAATGACTCTGACAAATTTGTAAAGCGTAATTTCAGAGGTCACGGGAAAACGGTATGGGAGAAGCGACTGACTAGATATGGTCAAACTCCCGAGAAGATGTTTTCTCCGAGCAGAGATCACTCGCTGGGACCATAATAGTGGTACGCGTGCAAAGGTTCGGGATCATATCGTCCAGCCCACGGTTTCGTTCGGGAGGAAATAGTCTCTTCCGCGAGCGGAATTTCGACCGCTGGGAGCATAAACGTCTACGCCCGATCGTTTTACAAGGAGAGCTAGGAATTTAGTCCTTCAAACTAGATATTTCACAAATTATCACTTCACTATAGGTAAAGACTCCAAAAGTGTACTGAAGAATGGGCAGTTGACGGTAAAATGGGGGGCCAATAGTAACTCGTAATGCGCAAGGGCAAGATCAAGCTAATTTTCACAGATGAAAACCCGGAGTTCATTGGGCATTTAGTTTCACGAGAAATGAATAAGAGAGGAGTGCTTAGACTGAATGCGGTGAATTTCCGAGTTGTATTGTTTTGTGCGAGTATACTCGTAAATAAGGAGTTGGCATAAATGGTAAAAGGATTAATAAAAAGATCTGGTAATCGGAGAGAAAAATGAGGAATGGCAGGCAACAGTTTTCACGCTAGTATTGGAAAACTAAGAATGAGTGAAAAATAAGGAGTTTTAACTGGGTTCAAAGCTCTGGTTTGAACAGGTGTCGTACAGTAAAAACGGAGTAAAATAGTACATGAACTTTCAAGTTTGTTACTGATGATGATCTAACCATCGAAATCGATTTAACTGTGTGCTCATTATTTTTGCTGAACTATAGACAACTTTCTATTTTACTCGGTTCTTCTTGAAATGGGTTTCCACAACTCGCGAGTGTCTTAGTCCGTACGTGTGGCACATCATGTCTCTTAGTTCAACTGCCATAGGTCAAGTTCTTATTGGAACGACAAACATTACACTCAATCATTTGATGTTTGATCTCATTTGACTCCCCCTTGCTTTCTTATTTAAACCCCACATTGTCCAATTCAGTTTTACTCTTCATCATGATTTCTTGATGAAGTAATGCCGATGCAAGAGGGGTTATTTCGTTCAATAGTTCGAAAGACAGCGTGCAATGAATTCAATCAGGCGAAAGGTCGAAACGAGTTCGAATAATCAAAACTTCCGCCGGATGAAAAGCATTGTTACGTACTTATAACTGCCCTCTCAACTCTATTCATTCACCGTTGATTTCTCGTTCCCAAACTGATTGGATTTAGGTAGAGGTGAATTGATGTTGCAGGTGATACGAAAGGGAAACTTTTTTGTTCGTTTTCCAGAAACAGAGACGGTCAAAGCAGTCGGCCTGAAAAAGTGAAAAAAAAACACTTTTCACTGTAAATAGAGTTGCGCACAGGCCACTACTGAACATACGGATCGCGGCTCACTGAATCGTTAAAAAATTCAAAGATTGGAGATGAAAACCGAAGAAAAGAATTTTCCATATGCACTGCAAATTAATGACATAATAAAATATATCTTATTAATATTTAATATTAATACATTATTGGATAGCCTTTTTATAAAGATAGTTTATCTGTAAATAATCTTGGGATAATTCCATCTAAAATCACGTTAACCATTTTTCGAGCCCAGAGAAGTAGGTATGTAAAAGGAAAAGTAGGTATGTAAGAGAAGTAGGTATGCAATAGCAAAAAGATTAATGCAACTCATCGCAATCAACCGTAAATGATCACAAACAACAGCCGTCTGTTGGCTCTTTGATTAACTTTTCAGGACAGCTTAGAAATGCCGTAGATGCTGTTCACAAACGAACGGGTTTATGCATCCGAAAAAACTGACTCAAATCGTCACTTGAGAGGTCTGGTGCTGTCACCATTCGGTTCAGCTGGAAAAATTACGTATATCCCGCCTCCAACCTTTTTTCGTCGAGACTTTTGGAAAAACTTCAACTTTAAATGAAAATCCACGTTTTTCTGCAGTTTATCACCATTTCCTTAACTAAGAATATTTAAAAAAATCAAAACGACTACACCGTTGGAAAGCTGACATTTTGGTTCACCAGGCCTGCACAGTTCTGCGTCAAGCATTAATGGGTTTGCTAGGCGGAGGAAGCATTCTCTTGTTCAGGGGCAAGAATATGCAATGACCCGCACTACCCCCCGGTCTTGAAGGAGGGGTTGCTTTGTAGGCCGTGTATTGTCGACCCCAATCTGATCTGGCCGTAGCATTGGGTGTTGCGATTGCTGCGTGAAATAGCAGTTTTTTCAACCTCTTGAAATCGCCGGTTTTTCATCTCGCCTAGAAACCCCATGAATGCTTGACGCAGAACTGTGCAGGCCTGGTAAAACGTGCGCCAAAATGTCAGCTTTCCAACGGTGTAGTCGTTTTGGTTTAAAAAAATATTTTTAGTTAAGGAAATGGTGTTTAATTGCAGAAAAAAACGTGTGTTTTCAGCTAAAATTGAGGGTTTTCCAAAAGTCTGGACGAAAAAAGGTTGGAGGTGGGTTGTACGTAACTTTTCCCGCTGAATCGAATAGTGACAACGTGGGACCTCTCAAGTGACGATTTAAGTTAGTTTTGTCGGATACATAAACCAGTTCGTTTGTGAACAGCATCTACGGCATTTCTAAGCTGTCCGGCCAAAGTCAAGATAATCGAATAGCCGAGAGACGGCTATTGTTCGTGTTCATTTACGATTGATTGTGATGAGCGAAAAATTGCTAAGAGGCATCTTTTTTCGGATATGTTGTATAACACGTAGGAGTTGGATTGTGCATAGCACTAAAAAAGACCTAATGTTTGAAAATTGGGAAAGCTACGGTGGAGGCATTGTGTTGGTCAGGGGCCATGATATGCAATGACCCGCACGACCGCTCGGTCTTGAAGGAGGGGTTGCTCTGTGCGCCGTGTATTACCACCCCCAATCTGATGTGGCCGCAGCAGTGGGTGTTGCAATGTTGATCATTTGTTTTTTCTGGCCAAATTCAGTTTTAGTAAAATATTTATTGACTCGAACATGTTATCCAGTTGTTGGACAATGGTAAGATATTGGGGTTTAAATCGAATTCATACAAATAGTTAGAGTTTAAACAAGATTGTTAAGATATAAACCAAAAAAAAAATATTTAAAAATTGAAAATGAAAATGAATTTAATGAATGAAAACGTTTGTTTGTGATTAGCGTCTACGGCATTTCCAAGCTGCACAGCCAAAGTCAGGATAATCGAAGATCAGAGAGACATTATTTGGGTAATTTACTATTGATTGCGACGATTTGCTTTCAGTTGAGTAGCTATAACACAATGAAGTACGTTGACATGATTTTTGTGTACGGTTTTGCCAATGGTAATCCTGTGTACATCTCACACTCGAGCGAACACGTCGGATAGTGTGAGGAAAAAATATTGGTACATAATATTGTTTATGTCACTGATCCTTCTTTATCTAGTAAACTATCTGTTTTTTCATCTACTAATTGTTTTTTTGTCACTAAGGTTTTGGTTATTGCTGCCAGCTATGTTCAATGGCTACAGCGCACCATGATGAATGGGAATATGCAATAGGGAAAACCTCGCTGAAGGAAATACAGCGAGGAAAGAGACGAAAGGGAAGAGTTGGTAATGATACAGAAGCCTGGTTTGGTAAGGGTCAATGGTGTCAGCAAAAACATTAATGCAACCCATCGCAATCAATCGTAAATTAACACAAACAGCCGTCTCTCAGCTCTTCGATTATCCTGCCTTTGGCCGGACAGCATAGAAATGCCGTAGACGCTTTTCGCAAACGAATGGGTTTATGCATCCAACAAAACTACCTTAAATCGTCACTTGAGAGGTCTGGCGTTGTCACCATTCGATTGAGCGAGAAAAGTTACGTATATTCTGCCACCAACCTTTTTTCGTCAAGACTTTTGGAAAAACCTTAATTTTAACAGAAGCCACAAGTTTTTCTGCAGCTAAACATTTCCTTAACTAGAAATATTTTTTAAAAACAAAAACGACTACACAGTTGGCAAGCTGACATTTTGACACACGTTTTACCAGGCCTGCACAGCTCTGCGTTAAGCATTCATGGGGTTCCAGGGGAGATGAAAAACAGGCGATTTCAAGATTATGATAAAACTGCCGTTTCGCGCAGCAATCGCCCATCTTCAATGCAATTTAAAAAAAGTTTTCTGACATCAAATAGATAGAAAATGTAACGCTCTTTCCAACGGCGTCATCAAATTTGAGCTATCTCCAAAATTGAGGGAGTTATGACAGTTTTAATGACATAGTATTGAAAACACGAAAAAAATCTTAAATCGCTAATAGATCGGAAACGAGGTCTATGGCAAAAAATTCCTAGGAGGCATTTCTGTTCGGAAATGAGTTGTAGAACCCGTTGGAGTCGGATTGTGCATAACTCCTGGTACACCCTGTATAATAAATGATTTACTTATGTATAAACCTATTCATCCTCACACAAATGTGATTAATTTTATTTTCTCTGGGTAGGTAGGAGATTAGGACGCAAATTCTATCAATTCGAAGTTGATTGTTTCCGCTTTATAACTGCCAAAAATGAATCTTTTCAACCGACTATTTTCGATAGCTGGATAAGGCGAAAAGTTTCTATTCAGCTAAAAGACCTGCGTAAAAACACCTGTTTTCACTAGTCTACTTCGGGAGTGAACAGCATTGTTCAATTGTGCAATCTTACGAGCATCATATCATAACATTTCTGCCTACATGCATTTACTAAAGGTATTTATACAAGCGACACTCCCCCCCCCCCCCCTTCCACTGATAAATGGCTTTGCTCTGCAACTGTACAGTTTCGAGTACGAGGACGAGGCTTTCTATCATCCAACTAATTTCAACTATTGTTTTTTTTTTTTTTTTTTCAAAAAAAATTATAACCCCCCCCCCCCCCTGAAAATTTCATGATTTACGTTTCAAAGGGTGTAGAATCCGAATCTGCAATAAATATTTTTCCGTCCGTCCGCCGTACGTCGTACGCCGTACGCACGATTTCTCTCAAACGACTGGAGCAAAAGATCTGAAATTTTCAGGAAAAATCCATCTTGGTCCGGCGACGCCCCAATTCTTGAGCCAGCTCTCTCACTTAATTTAAAGTGCCCTTTAAGGGTTGTCAAAGTTTTGTAAAATCCCTAAAAACCTCAAAAAAAGTCAAGGCCAAATTTGAACTCTTTTTGAAGAACACTCCACGAGGAATCGAATGAGCCCCTCCCCAGGTCCGTAGGTCATACCATTCCCGATCTATGGCCCGATTTATGGAGCCAACGTTCGCGTTATTTTGGTTTATTATTGTTTTTGTGTTGACATCAGTAACCTAGTGACGCAGTGATGCAGTGGATACTAGAGTGAACTCCTAAAAGGCTTTGTAGCCGATACACGGGTTGAAGCATTCTGATAACCATAAAAAACGCTGCAAATCCTTTCACTGGGGTTTATTATTCAATTGGCTTGCGTTCATGATTTGAATTTATACTAAGCTTTGGAGTGTGCATGTTTCACAGGTGATAGAGCGATTATTGAATTTCAGGAGGCACACAAATATGATCAACTGATCAATCCAAATAGGTATTTTGGTTGAGAACAGCTTTACGTGCTCTATGCATATCTCCTGAAATTCAATAATCGCTCTATCACCTGTGAAACACGCACAGTCCAAAGCTTAGTAGAAATTCAAATCATGAACGCAAGCCAATTGAATAATAAACTCCAGTGAAAGAATTTGCAGCGTTTTTTAAATGAACCTATTTTTGTATCATATTTTGATGTGGTGGAGAGACTCATGAATTAAATAGGAGCGTGCTGACACAGCGAATAAAACTACAAGAAGAAGAAGCAACAAGTCCGCTATGGTCTCTACTGGCCAACCCTTCCTTTCGCCAGTTCGTAGATAATATTTGTGTTTCTCTAATCCTTTTAAAACCCGTTTCATTCCCCAACGCTTGAAATCCCTTCTTTTCGTTCAATGTTACTCCATTACAGGAGAGCAACTGGGCCTGATTTCTTTTGCTGTTTTGGCTGTTGCTTATTGCTTCGTTGATGAACAGATCAAATTTAGCAAGAAGACGAAAGTTATCAGAAAACAACTGGAGACAGTGAGGATGCTCGATACGGCATGGTGTTTCTGTTGGGAAATCAAACGACAGGTGGAGAATACTATAATGGTAGTAGTATCGGATGTGATTCGGTGATGCAAGGTGAGGCGACCATCAATATCAGAAATTATTAGATATTTTTCACTAATTGATTGTGGTGAATCCATTCCACAAAATATATTTTCATGGGTATCTTTATGTGGTCGAAAATCCTCATATTAGCAGATGCTCCAATTGCGCCTAACTTCTACCAGTATACCTACTACCCCACTCTTTACACCATAAGGTACTTCTTGGTGGAACTTTGAAATAATTTAGAATATCGAGCATCCAGAGGAAACATTTCGATCAACTAGAGTCCAGTTCGTCAAAGCGAATATCAAATGGTTCGAAATGCAAAACTCATCGAGTGCCAAAAAAATCCATCAGCTAGTAGTGAACAATTTGGTTTCTAAAACTAATTAAAAAGTATTAAACTTTAATTTGGTCCCCTATTTTCCCTAGCGTGGTGACCTCGAAGACCACAACCAATGGTTTAATCGATGTTCATTTCTTTTCGTATGAATTACACTTTTGGTACTTCATGAAACGATGCAAATTTATTGCATAAACATTTATTATCACGGAACATTTGCTTCAATTACCAAAGTCATAACTCATCAACAACTGTCCTATAGGATAACTTAGTTTTCCTGATGTTGCAACGAGCGGAAAATCAATATATTGAATGACGGCACAATCAATTGTTATTTATAGCAGTTGAAGCCGACCACAAGAGAAAATCAATCAGCGTCAGTTGATATCAGAAAAAACATTTGCATATCTGAATCACCCACATTATGGGCTGAAAACGATAGCAATTTCGTCGGTCATCAATATTCCGCAACAATACCTGCAGCTATACCTTGCACAGAATAAATACTACCCAATTCCAGGAGATATAAAACATTAAACTACGACTCGGACATCCATTCAGAGGAAGGCAACTTTAACTTTTTATTCGATGTTTGCAATGTAAGGGTAAACAACTTGATCTTATTCTGGTCAATTAGAGAGACACTATCGAATATATGGAATCAAACTGCCAAATCAATAGTTAACAGCTTAATAAATGTTAAGGATACCTACCCTTAGTCACTTAGTCCGTCCAGGAGAATGTTGTTAAATTACTTATCGGAAGAAGTAAAACCCTAGTTGTTGAAACCCTTCATTGATTTAAGATTCATACCCAATATTAGCGTACTTCACTCAGATTAATTAGCGTTTCCTGCATCCTCCTCACATGTGATTACAGATATATGTACCGATCGAAAACAAGCTGCTAGTACAATAAGGTTTAATATTTCTATCTTATTTGAAAGTTCTTCTACAAAGATTTTCTCTTTGAACCATTATCCTGAGCGTTCTTTTTCCACCTAACCAATAACTTATTCTACAATTATGCACCGCTTGGCCTTATCCACGATCTTGGTTCAGATATAGAGTTTACTTACTAAAAATTTTACCGACAACTGCCAGCAGAAATAATGGGATCCAAACCAACAATAGAGAATGGGAAAAGTACAAGAAACTCTTTGCATCTATGACATGGAGATGGTGATTGAACGGAAGTTACTTCACCGAGGCTAAGGAAGCAAGCCTCCAACACCCAGAGGGTACATGGACGTTTAAATTCTGCAGGCATATCCTTGGTAGCAGTAGTTTCAAGAGACAATAAGAGGAAATTCACACCCACACATCATCATCACACATATTTCCCAAAACCGACGAACCCTAAATCACATTATCTAGCTCCATGAGGTGAAAATGTGTGCAAAAACCCTGTGGCAACTCCATTTATCAGCGTACAAAACCTCTTTGAATAGAATCACGAAGAACTGCAGTACATTATTTCAATGAAAATACAAGATCCCAAAACAGGGAACTCGCTGTGTGCGAGACCACTGATGGACATTATAGAATATAACTAAGCAAACCAGAAAAGAACACGCTGAGTTGGTAGTTGCTCAACATCTCGCGAGAAATTCCATCTACGTTTAGATAATCTGATACAATAGTTCAGGTCTGTCCCACAACCTGGATAGCCACGCGATCGGAGCCTCTCTCACACTGCCCTTTAGTTATCTCTTTATCCAGCTCAAGTCGAAAAGACAATACGCCGCAGTTTATTCAAGAAATCGTTATGAAGAGATGATGCTGATACAAACATACATAATTTCCACAAACCCAGAAATGTTTCTTGCCTCCTAATGTTCTCTGTCTAACCTCAAAACAGGAATGAGTTGTCGTTATATTACTCAGACATCAGACACCTCCAATTACAAGAAGTCTCTGAAAATCGCCAAAACGCTTTTCTTCGTCCCGGCCCACCACCATAAGACTCCTTAACAGCTGGTGAAAGAATTGAATTTAAGGAACTGTCGATGCTTAAGTATGTTAGTCGATGCGAATACCTTTAGGACTCACAACACTTTCCTTTTCCGAATTATAGATGCATTTCTAAATAATTTGTACTCGACTCTATTCTCGTCAGGTCAATTTTGCACTACGGAGTTGCAAATGTATTAGTTACAGTATTTAATGAGTGGATATTTTATTCATTTCAGCGTAATATAAAATTCATTCTTCTGGCAATAAGAAGATTCTTGTGATTTCACGCAGACTATTTACGGTGGAATAAGAGTGTTAGAGCGAAAGACGGAGGAAGCGAGAATAAAAACTCTCAACCACGTTCGGAATTCCTTTGTAACATAGTTCTCTTGTTTTCCAGAGTGTGAAACACGGATCGGGTGTAGGGCGTTACAAGTTGATCTTGCATGGAACTACGAGATTTGACTGTAGCCACCTTCCTCCATCCTGAAAAACTTTTTGTACCAAAAAAGTTGAGAGCACAACTTTCTGCAACTGTGCCGAAATTTGATTCTTTATCATTCATCCCTCCTATTAAGGAGATCTTCTGCTTTGATATTTTCTACTTGGATTATTTGAGAAGAAAGGATACGAAATTTACAAGCAGGAAGAATATTAAACAAATGATTTAGGGCGTAGTCCAATTTTTTCAGTAGATGTATGTGTCTGTGTTTATACAGATAGGTTCTTTGGGTAGGTTGGTGTTCTCGTACGTAGATATTTATTTATTATTTTTTTATTTTTTTATTGGCACATTATAAAGAAAAATCTACTACTAAAACGTAAAACGTAAAAATGCACTTGTGCCAAAGGAGGCCTAGATTCAAAGTAGATTCATTTAGTTACCAACTGAAGGTTATTTGTGTTATACAATTTGTGTAATGCAAAATTTGTAACTCGTTTGGTATTAAGTCTAATGGAATTAGGGTAAAAAAGTGGAAAAAAGGGCAGATAGAAACTCCCTAAAACTCACTTGTCAAGGATAAATAGTGGGTTGACATGTGAAGGATTTAAAATGTCAAACAGGACCTGGAGGAAAGGAGACAAATTATCGATTTGTTTATGAGGTCCAACAGGTCAAGGTTGGGCTTTTGATTTACTACACTCAGAGACGTATTAATAGGGGAAACTAGTGAAACTTGGAGGGAAGTTCATAGCAAGAGAGTTAAAATGTAATTTTGAGGCCTACTTGATCATTTGATTAGCCAAAACGCTGAAAATTATTTCACAACAGTTGATTGTGAAGACCAACTAGATCCCAGTGGAGTCCTTTAAATTATCTTTTACACCAATTCTGAGGTCTCTTATACAGCGAACAGCGGATGGACATAGCAGATTTTTAATCTACCTTACCTTGAACGTACCTGATTGGTTAAGTGACAAAATTGTATGAGGGGGGGGGGGGAATATATTAATGCATATATTAATATATAATATTATTAATAACAGGATTAATAACCCTATATATTATTGGAAATACTAAACCGAAACACGACTTCAACGTCGTTCAAAGTTGATGAAGAGTTGTTGATGAGTGTTTGCGACCATAGTAGATAGTAGATATTATTTTTACGTTTAAGACGAGTCTCGTATTCATGAACTGTTGTCTAGGCCTTTGATGTGAAACTTCGATTTCGGTTGATTCTGCAAGTATTACAGTGGTAGAGCAGATGAAGGGAAATAAACGGGAATTAATGCTCGACGGCCAATAAAACGGAGAGATAATTTGGTATCCAGAACTCCTAAGTGAGGAGGGAACGATGACAGGTAAATACAGGCTAAAAGCTACTGGAAATAGATATAAAATTTAATAGTAAGTCCAAATACCAATTTAAAAATAACAATCATTCCTTCAAGGTCTAAGTAAACAGGGCTTTTTTTAATAAATAGAAATTTATTTACTATTTTTAATATTTATTAAATATAATTAATTTATAATATAAATATAATAATTTATTAATATTGAATACATTTATCTGGAGGTTTGCCAGTAATCTACAAGTCTTTGTCAGTTTGGATGCAAAGGAGAGAACATTAAGTAAGAAGCATGAGAGATTCTTGAGGAGGAAAAATATTCAACAAGTGACTCTGGGCGTAGTCAACTTCAGCAGTTAATGCAAGTATGAATAGTAGCGTTTTGATTATAGTGTTTTATGTATAATTTGTACTGAATGGCGTGTTGTGTCATTACGAACCGTAGTCTCCACTTTTGATGTGAAACTTTAGGTTCGCGGCTTTTGCACACATGCATGGGAACTAAGCGGTAGAGCGAATGAAGGAAATAAAACTCGACGGAATTCCTTATAAAGGGGGGAGATCTGATTCCCAGAAAGTACAAACGCGTAGTGAGATGTGAGTGTTTATAGTGTTCAACAAGTCTGGTGTGTGAATTCGGAAACCAAAATCATAGTATAGTAATTTCATTAGAAAAATGCATCTTTAAAGTCAACAGGGAAATTAAACGTTGGCTAGATGTGTCTAGCAAAATATATCGAATGCATTATTAACTCCTAGATAATAATTAAATAATAAAAGTAATAAAACTTTCTTTCAAGGTCGTTCTAAGTTATTAAATCGTTTCTTAGACGAGTTATAATCATTACATTCGTTTTATCTATAAATTTTTTGATAATATAGCAGTCTTTGACAGTTTTTTTTAAGCATTAAAAAGGAAGCATGTGAGACTCACTAGGAGGATGAATATTCAACAAGTGATTCTGGGCGTAGTCAACTGTAGTAGTTGATGTAAGCGTAGTAACGTTATGGTTATAGTGTTGTCGGTATAATTTGAATGGAGTGTCGTGCTGTGTCATTGCAAATTTTGTCTAAACTTTTGATGTGAAACTTTGATTTCCCGCGGTTTGCATGTATTCGGATTGCGGTAGTAGAGCGGGTGAAGGAGAAAAAAGCGAGAATGAAAGCTCGACGAAATTCCTTGTAGGAGGGCGAGAGGCGGATTTGATTTCCAGAGAGGAGCGACAGAAATTGGGGTGAAGAATAATTGTACTGTACCTGCCTGCTGGGGGTAAAACGCTTCGGCTCGCAGTCCTCGCGGAATCAATCCGAGGGTTGTGGACTTCCCCTGAAAAACCAGAGCCTGCCAGAGCCGCCCCTCGACGGAAGGACGGGAATGCGGGAATAAGGGTTGGGAGGGGCCGCGCCGCTCAGGGCCCAGAGAGAGGGGGCTAATGGCATCAACGGCAGGAGAGGCGACCGTGGGAGGGAGCGAGGAAACCCCTGCGTTGCCACGGGCGACCGGTACATCCCAGCTTCCCTGCTAGCTCGATACGCAATTGCCCTATTTCTCTGACCCCTTTAATATTATAATACGGGACCGAAAGGTGCTCTATACCTTTTTTTTTTTCATCCCTTCTATCCGATTTGCTTGATTTTTTTCCGAGAAGGGCAGTGATTTGCTCCGTTTTCCCCGAAGGAATCCAATTTCGACGTTCGGAGAATCCTCCAGACAGGACTGATCAATGGAATTATCCCGTCGATGGGATTTTCTCGGTCGTCCAGACGCCGAAGGGGGAAACGCTTTAAACTATTACACAGAGGTTTATTTCTGCAATACAGAACCCTTCTGCGATGGGCTTCGCAAATCACAGTACCTAAGAGTGTTATTCAGGAGTTCCTGGGAAAGGAATAGGAATTAGTTCAGTAATCTGAATGAGAACACTAGGGTTGCTGAACGGTCATTCGTTATTCATAGTGATAACGTCATTACACATTCTTATTGTTCCTCTGTTGTACAACCCTTCTGCACAGATCACTGCTTACCACAAAAATAATGCTATCATTACCTACAGATGACTGTACAGCGAATAATTTTTCTCATTTGAAATGACCACTCTCTCGGTTGGCGGCTCTTTCCTCTTATCTACCTGTGATAACAGTAGGAACTCCTGAATGAGAAGGATTCTCTTCTAGCCACCAATTCCCCCTGCTGAATGACATATGACCAGCAAGTGTGGAAACCCCCTCTCGTCCTCCTCGATATTCGGAAAACTCATTGCGAATGATTTTCCCACCCTCGAACATCAGCTCCCGCAAGTTTTCATTTTTTATATCAAAATCTCGGTGGAAGTTCGACAAATACAATTGAACTTCATTGGTACCTACCGTCGACGCCGACCTATAACATTTCAGCGTCATGGCTTTTCGAATTCCATCAATTTTACGGGTTATGTGAAACAACATGGTCATCGAACCATCGTGGTACTACCTATTTCCAGAATATAAAAATATTAATTCCGTTCTATGCGTTTTCCTTGCAGCTGTCTTGTATTCAACTCTCAACAATTCGAATCTGCTGAACTGATTTACGAAATTTAGAGAAGATCATGGAAGAACCACATGCTCATTCCTTCATCTACTTTACCGGTATGTATGATCACCAGTTTCATCCCCCCTCCCTTATTCTTCAACCAAAAGCGGTGAGCTAAATATTCGAAATATGTTCATGAAGTTTCAAGTAACGGCTCGAAATTTCGTCATATCCATTCCCTTTCAACGACTTTGTCGGATTCCCCTGAACACATAGACACCACGAACCGTTCAGATAAGATTTACCTCATACCATACTTCCCCAACTAACCAACATTTTCCTTCTTCTTTCTATTTTTACTTTCCATTATCCTAATCTTCTTCAAAACTAGGGGCAATTTACCGTAGCTAAACTGTGCGCTGCCTAGCTATCCGTTCCATCACAAGTACGAGCAAGTAATCCTAAGTAAATTACTTGTTTTTGAGGATTTTTTCTTCTCTCTTATAATTTCCTACATCTCGTAATTCAATTATCTGTATTAACTTTTTTTCTACCAGAAGAAATATGGCTAGATTTAACTAATACTATTTTTTTCCAACTGTGATCATTCCTTTGGGAATCTCACCAATCTCAGTTAATTGTGGGTTCATCCCCTTCAAAACGCTGGTAGATTCTTCCCAGGTGAGAAAATTTAATTTCCAACCAATTAATTCATTTTATAACTTGTCGATTACAACACTATAATAAGAGGAAGGAATAATAAGCGGCCCTCAGACCATTTCTGGGACAGGGCTTCTAGTATATGGGAAATTATCACGAGAACTTTCTGAATTGCTAACATCACTGAAATTACACATTCAGCATCGCGGAAGTGACATGAAGCTAAGTTAGTAAGTGCACAAATGTCAAGTGAAAGTCAAACAAACAGAACTTCGTTCACCACAAATTAAGCCAGCTGCCCCTACCCAGGGAATCCGACACCGGTCTCGGGCTTACTGACACACTAGTTGGTAGTGTCATTTGGCTTAGACTCGTACACCAAATTAACTCGAACAGTAACGTCTAGTAATTATTACACAACTTCTTCATCTATTCAACAAGAAATACTGGACAGCGATCCGTGAAGCACGTTGGAGGAATCACGTTGAAAGCTATAACATGAAAAAATTGCAAAGAAGATCTGTAAGAATGCTGAAAGCTATGACTGAGTTTAGACAAGGCGGTTCCTTAGATGTAGAGCTAAAGCGCATTTGATGATACCAATGCTAAAATGATGTGTTATCGATAGTGAAGTTCTTTGATCTCTATCAGAACATCTTTTATACTAAATAACCCGCCAAGGAAGTTGAAGACGAAAGGAAAAGTTAAATGTTTAAAAACACGAGTCTATTCTCTTCTAACGGATACATATCCACAACATGAAGAATGTGAAAGGCAACGTTTTGAAACTATTCCGTTAATAGTTGATTGTGAACGCAATTGTCCAACGTTTATTTTAAATAATTTGTTGACAAAAAAGAATTGTTTAGAGAGGTGAATGGAATAGACAAAGAACTTTCGCCGGCTTCTGTAAGCCAAGTAGCTTCTCGTAAACAAGCTATTTTGTGTATGTGACACGTACGCACGACTATCCATGTCGAGCTGGAGGTGCGACTATCGGATGGTTAATAGTTTTATATATTTGCGACAAAAACTTATTCAGTGGTATGATTGAAATGGCCTTTCATACAGGGTGAACAAGGTTTTGATGGACACATACTCGCAGTTTTGCTTCCTTCAGCAAACCTTCCGCTTGCCATGGGCTTCGGAGCATTGAACTAAGCTGACCTTGAGCCCTTAGCGTCTAAGGAGGGTTAGAATTGCGCAGATAACCATCAATTTAATCGGGCGCGAATGAATATTGCATGATATCGATTGAGCCTTGTAACACAGGCGTTTCCGTCTCTATGTAAAAAAGGTGGAGGTATTTTTATTAAAGCTGAGTTTTCATTCCTCATAACGACCAGCTCACAAAAGCCAAAACAAAACTTCAGTAGATACCTCAAGAAAGTAAAATACTACATACATTATTATTTAAGAATATTTGAATTTTGAATAGGTATTACAGTGAAGTTCAGCAGGGCGAATCGTCGGATTCGGCCTACCACGAATGGTTTGAGTACTAGTCATGTAGTTGGGTATTAACCTAAAAACAACGTGAAGTATGCAATAACAACTTTAGTAGTTTTCAACTTGTCGTCAATAGGTCATAGACTTGGATATAGAAGAAAACTAGGTTCTTTATGTAGTAAAAGAGGATGTGCGGACATCTGTGAGGCTGCTTTGTACATTGCGTCATTGGTTGGATGACTCAGCTGGAGCAAGACTTGCTCAGGTGAAGAGGGAGGAAGGCGGAACATGTTACTTGATGCAGACTGTAATATCTTTGAAATTTAAATAAAAATTCAATTGGATTATTTCTGCTTATTGGCCGTTTTTGCATTGATTTTGTATTCCCCAGCTAGGTAGAAGAAGTAATGTTATCAGATTCACGGTTAACCGGATTTTCCAAAACCCAAATCTTCTTTGGAGATCCCTTTTTACAGTTGGCTTTCCTGAACAGTTTATGGTTCTTGTGAGTCTATGCGTTGAAGTATCTTTCAATTCCATTACTGGATGAAAACAAACAAACTTACAGTCCAACTTTGATGAGATTAGCAGGGATTGTGGATATTGGGCTTTCTTCAATAAAATGTAACCATTGATGAACCTGGGGATGAACAAACTTGGATTCCTTCAAAACTTTTTGAAATGATAAGCTGTTCCACTATTTTGAGGAGGGGGAGGGATGATCTGTTGGGCGTTCACAATACTAAATCTAAAGCGGTATCGGAGTACAATGAATCAAACATGAAGGATTCACTGTTCTCCTTACATGCTCGATTGGGAATCAAGGATCAATTGTAAAAGCAGCTCAGGTTTCCTGGTTGCTACGTCACGTCCGTTCGGTTAAACATTCACAAGACCTGATCGGACCACTAACCAGTCTCAGTGGCCATTTGTCTCGCTCCTTCAATGTGGCATTTACATCGACCCGATGGTCAACTGTGATTTGAAACAGTTACCTCGACTACTGGTTAATCCACAGACCTTCAATAATTTATACAGTAGGTATGTGAAAAGTAATCACAAAGTACAAACCTCCAATTATAGAAGGTTATAATTATTTCACAACCTAAGCATTATAAATGCAATAGTTGCGTAATTATGTGTGATTATCTACTAGAGCAGTTTTGAGACCATTTGCTAGTAGGAGCTGTTAATCTTGGTAATCAACCTACTATCGGAAATTCAATGAGGAACTTTTGACTTTGACGAAAAACTACTTCAATCTTCCGAACGATGATCTATAATCGTTAAATGGCAAACCATTACCGTTGTCACCACCCCTAGCAATCGCAAATGAACTCAATATATGTCGTTCTTTTTGTATACGACAGGAACAAAACATAGTTTAGTATAGATAGTTATTCTGGAGAGGTTTCGGACCACACTTCTTTTTGGCTGTGCGCACAGCGACAAAATGAGTCCGGGATTTTTAGTTCACTGTTCAGAGAACTAGGTCTTGAACTAGTTCTGAAAGTTCAAGATTTATATTAGGATTTATATTTATATTTATTTATATATTTACAATCTAATTGTGATGATTTCAGAATCTGAAAGTCTGAGAACCTGCATGTTATTTACAACAATCATTGGCGCAATTAAAGCTGAATCTACTATTTAACTTCATTGATATGAATTTGATTCTTGTGCTCCAATTGTAGATCCAATTAAACATTTTGTAAGTGAGTAACATGTAACAATGAAACAGTGTTGTGTGTTCACTATAATGCAACTATCTAAATTAGAATTTGTTTGAATTAGTAACCAACTATTTTTTAATCGTTTTGTTCAAATGAACTATTTGAAATGGATTACAGTTCAATGATGAATTCATCGGTAAGAACCAATAAAAAATGAAAAAATCTGGCTCACACACATCTCTGGTAGATCTATCGAGCTTGATGTCCATCAAACCAGTGTAAATTGAAAAATAATTTCTCTCGATGGTTCTCCCCTCGATATTTAATTTTCTCTTTAGAAGTGCTAAACGATGAATGGAAGGTCGAGATTGAGTTTCCGTTGGACAACTCCCGGGTAATTGGAATTACAGCAGGGATGCCAGGCGAATAAAGACATCCCGACCGCCCACTTGAAGCATGATAATTACCCGCCATCCTCGGATGCCTGTTACCCTAACTCCGCTCCGTTCCTTTAAACTCCCCGTACTACCGCCTCCTTCTCTCTTCAGTTGCTGTAGAAACTCAATTAGGGGTGCTCGATTGCGTTAGTCTTCCCACCTGAAAGGAGGTCTGGCCGAGTTTCCCTCTCCAGATCGTTTCTGTCTAGGTTCCCCCACCACCGTCCTGGACGTGTTCCAACAATTTTCCCGCCACATCGGATACAACACGTAACATTTGGTATGAAGGTTTTTCATTCAACAAATTAATGAGCGTATTATTAGGATAAATGAAGGGTCCCTCTAAAAACGTTTTAAAAGCGATATTTCATGATTTTGACCACAAAAACATTAATCAGGTTCAGATACAGAAAGAAAGTGATTAAGTTTCAGCATAAGAACGTTCCTTTTGTACAGTTTTAATGGTGAAACGAGGCGTGTGAAAATGTTTGCCTGTTAACTTTTTCATTCTGTAAGTTAGTAGGTAACTACCTAAATTGAAGATACGTACTGCTTGATTAGAAAATAATATCCTATGAGGTAAACCCCTCTTTTTCAGAGTGTACACTATGTAGGTGGAGAGGTGAAATGAAATTCGGATGAGAGCAAAAAGTAGGATATTAATAAACTTTTATTACTATAATGGCGAAATGAAAATACCACGAAAATCCCCAGTAGAAAGAACGGACATACAAGTTTTTAGTCAAAAAGGTTGATCTTTTTCTGACCAATGATTCTTCTCTCGATGTCACATAATAAGAACATATTATGTTCTTACAGTCAGCTAAGAATATCTGCTGCTTCTCATAATGTTTCTCATATACCATACTGAACAAATTTGGTTCCGTGTCTGTCAGTCTGTCGGTCTGTCTGTCCGCATTTCCTTGTTACAGCCATAACTTCTTCAATTTTGAATGAATTTAGCTCATATTTTGAGGGACTATGCGGATAAGGCCTCTTGAGGTCCCATACGAATTGCATCTCAATATTATCAGCGGTACGCTCTGCGCATGCACTGACGTATAGCTAACAGGTATAACTTTCACAATTTTGATTTAATTTAGCTCATATGATAAAGGATGTAACGAGGAAGCTGCTTTGCCATCGTCTTGGCAGTGTATTTTTCACCTGGAACCACGCGTTGTAATGCACTTTTTTGCCTTTTTTTATTTGTTGGATTTAGGAGTTGTGCGAGAACATGACATGTTCAGAGCACGATGAGTGCAGACAGAACGTTTTTAGACGGACCTCAAACTATAGCCCTGATAATCGAGATAGGGAACTTCAGAATCGGTTAACAGGTGGCACCACATGAAGGAATAGGTCATAAGGAACGTTTCTATGCTGAAAATGTAATTTCGAAAATTTTGTTGGATGGAACGTTTCCAGAGGAAGGCCTTCAAATGACATTCTATTATAGTAGACATAGGACAACCTGAAATTCAAGTTGAAACAATCAGCGTTTATTCCAATTTGGTTTTGAAACAAGCTCCAAGATTCGGTCTAGCGATTCTGTCTCCAATTATTGCGACAACGCAAGACGGAGAAAAAAATCAAAATTAACATTTTTGAAAGTGTTTTCACTTCGGCATCCAGAGTAAAAGATAAAGGTTTGGTTGTGTTCCAAAATATTTTTTACTTTGTACAAAACACCGACCAGCTGAAGACTACAGGGGAAGAACAAAATAAGTTCATTTTCATAAACAGAAGACTATTTTTTCTACGGAAAACGCTAGAAATCATCCAGTTATCGGAAATGGTGTTTTAATTTCTTAGTAACTATCTACATGTAGTGGGGTAACAAAAGCAGGATTCAATATTTCAAATAGAAATTTAATTCAATTATACAAAAATCGATAAACTTGTTAAGGTCAGATGTGTCAAGGAGAGAACGGCTCAAGTCAGCGTACTGTGGGTCAGGTTGCTAAAGCTTTCTTGATTTATCCCTCATAAAACGTTTTAAATATTGTAAACCGTCATATTTTGCTTCTGAAATTGGCACAACTCCGTTGTAAGCGCGCTAAGGAAGAAAAATTTGTTTTCCTGAAGTCTGCTGGTTATATCGATGTTTTGGTAGGTCGAATTCCTCTTTCTTTTTGGCGGTGGATTCAACAGAACTCACCCAGTTCCCATTGCGCGCATCACGATGATGCACAGGGCATTTCTACTTTCAATTCCTTGACTGAACGTATCTCCACACGTGCTTTTTTTGCGTATATCGGCTGTAGGAGCGTACTCCAGTTTCTAACCAGGTAGCTGTCAACTTTCTCAACGCCGACTGTCCGTGGTTTGCACCTTGCTTTTTCAAACTCCTTGATCTAATCAATTGGTTCCTCCGCAAGACACTTTTGATTTATCAATGCCATATACTTGTTACATTCCATATAATTGTGACCAGGTGTTGGGAATATGAAAAGTCAATGAATAAAGGCGCTTGTTCTTATGAACAACGTCCAATTGTTGCCCACTGGAGTAAGGATGCCCTGTAATGTAACTGCTGTGAGTCAAGGAAAAGTTACGACCTGGGGAGGATTGGTTTCAGAGAATTACATTAACGAAAGGAGATGTAAGTAACGAAACGGTAGCAGGAGTTCCAATTTTGGGCCGTTCTTCCCTGGTGACGCTCTAGTAAAGTAGTTTTTCCCGTTTACGCTTTTTTACATAACAATTTTCACTGGTTTCGAGTCGTTATTTCGTTGAATAATCTCCACCATCGTGTTCGGACCTTCAATAAGCACGTGACACCGTCATAACCCTATTTCCGAATAAAACCAAGTTAAACCGTTTTCCCCCTGTAGTCTTCAGTTGGTAGATTGGGTAAGAACAATTCCGATTGAAATTCGAGTTGAAGCTGTCGAAATGTATTCCAGTTATGTACTACGACAAATTCCAGATATGGATCAAACGTGTATGTCCCAAATTATGGCTCCAGCACACTGTGTTTCGGCTAATGCTTTTCAGATAGGATAAAATGAAGAAAACAAATTTAAAAAGAGAAAGCTGTTCAGTATTAGAAGGGATTTAACATAGCATAACGTGAGATAGAGTAAAAGCAGTTTGTAAGAATGTTTTTCATTTTCGAATGCAATGCGTGCTAGATTAGGACAATTCTGATTGCCGTTGACATTTATTCCGGTTTGGAGAAATGCTTAAGATTGGATCTAACGTGAACATTTCAAATTGTGGCTTCTGTGCACTTTGTTTTGGTAAGTAATGCTTGCATTACGAGGACGTCCCTTTATTCAGCTTTTATATTATCATAATCATGAAGACCTACAGCGATGAAGTTTCATTGCGTTTCGCATCATAATTTTGTACATGAAATGAAATGGATTTTAAATGTTATGGTCCATATTGCATGAACTATTTCTTATGTTTAACATATTTTGTTAAACCGTGAGAACTAAACAATTTCTCAGCAGTCTTCCCATTTGTACTGAATTTTTACCGATATTCGTAAAAGTTGACCAGTTTAACGTGCTCATAAAAAAGTAGTATCTAGTGGATTTATCGCTTCTTTAGGAGTTCTTGATTTTGGGAGAAAAGATGAATTATTAGCCCACTCGTGAGGAGTGGTGTTATTTGGAATGTCATGCATATACATAATTTTTTACGATAATTTGCTAAACGAAAGGTGATGGAGGACATATATTTGAACAATAAACAGGTACCTAACTGGTATGTGATATAAGAGCGATAAATATTACAATGCCAGCCTCCTAAACACATGATAACACCGAAGGTTGTAACGAAACGGTCTTATTGTTGGATTTACAGTTGACCATACATCATTGTTTTTTCGAAATGATATTCTTTAACGGTGGAAAAAGGTATTGTTTTCATTGATAAGTTTGCATGACAAGTACCTTCCTGAGTTATAGGTAATAATTAATTGGAATCTTAATATTTATGAGTTCTCTACTTGACTGTCTGTATTAGAATTTTAATTTTGATCGATGACAAAAGTTTTTCAATTGATTTGATCACACGGCTCTGATAAAGATTTTTTACAGGCTTGGAAGAAAATAGCTGATTTGATTGTTAATCTAATAATCATGTCACTTTACTAATCCAAAGGGAGACACGCCCAGTGCGAGATAACCAATCTATCCTGACGCCACATTATCTTATCAGTACATTTGATTATTCCATTGAAGTTGTAACTAATCATTTTCTGTCAGGAATCAGTTCCAGCATGTTTTCATACGATTTCGTTCGCTACAAACTCGTGCCCCCCGTTTTCGTAGTGATATTCACCGTGTCCTCTCAAATCTTCGCCGCTCACGGTCAAGGTAACACACCCTCGTGGGAGTCCATCAGATTGGCAACGGACTGGAGTTCGTTCACCCTAGTGTCATCGTATTTCTTCTGGGCTTATATCTGGCTCAAACTTCCAGGGCCGGACGTATATGGCCCTCCATCAGGAACAGGATATGTGCCACAATATAAAGTAAGAGCCTTGGCCCTTAACTTCTTCCAGAGATCTCTACTTACAAGGAGGATAGGTATTCGAGCACACTGAAACCTCCGGGATTCTGTGTACTTTTGATCAATGAAATTCTTCCCAACCGAAAAAAGGAGACACTTATTAGTTATTTTCTCATTTAACCTTTTGACGGGCGCAAATAATCTGTTGGATAGAGGCGAGGAATAATCGTTGGACGAGTTTAGCGTCCCTACAGATTTGATAATAGGATCAACAGGCAAAAACCACAGCAGCTTCCTGTCTTCCCATCTCCCACTCAGTTGTGTCATAACTTTTCCTTCAGTACACACCTAGTTTTCGTGAGGTATACATTGATATATAAACGGCATTGAACATAATCATAGAGGGTGTCCCACAAGTTGTCCCCCCCCCTCCTCCTAAAATCCTAAAAATGAGAGTAAACAAGAAATTTTTTTTTTAATCTTCATATTCTTTTTCAAGAATTTCAAATTTCATATTTGCGCACTCCGCGCAACTGCGCAACAATGCGCAATTGACACTAACTTTCTTATTTTAAATAAGAACCCCCGTTTTTTATTGCAGATTCGAATTCTACCCAAGATTTCATGATAATTTTACCCCTCAACCAATTTTTTTCATTGTGCGTAACCGGTTCAGTGATCACGCAAAGTTGCGCAACCCCAAAATTGCCAAATAGTGGATGATGGTGAACTGTAGAGTGTGGCACATGAATTTTCATTGTTTTTCGACGCTGATTCACGTGATGCTATCCATTTTTTTATTTGACTCAATTTTTGCGGAATAATGACGGAAATTTGTTTATTTCGCGTCCGTTTGTTTATTTTAAGGGCCTGTTTTTCAAGGGCGAATCAAACAAATTTTGGTCATCATCCGAAAAATTGAATCAAATCAACTGATAACATCACGTGAATGTCATTTTTTTTTTTTTTTTTTTTTTTTTGATTCACGTGATGTTATTTGTTTTTCGATTTGATTCATTTTTTTCGGAATAATGACCAAAATTAGTTTATTTCGCGTGAAAAAATCATCATTTATGACGACTTTCGACTCTCAGATTAAGATGATTTTTCAGTTGATCACTGTCAATCTCCTATTTGTACATTTTTCAACCAGACCTTGAAAATTAATCCCGTAACAATTTGAAAACAAGCGCCTAAAATAAAAAACGGACGCGAAATAAACAAATTTCAGTCATTATTCCGCAAAAATTGGGTCCAAACAAAAAATGGATAGCATCACTTGAATCAGTTTTGAAAAACAATGAAAATTCATGTGCCACACTTTACAGTTCACCATCATCCACTATTTGGCAGTTTTGGGGTTGCGCAACTTTGCTTGCTCACTGAACCGGTTACGCGTTATATTCTGGCCAATAATCCAGTAATACTGATTTACATATCGACTCATTTGCTCTATATACAGTTTATTGAACGACAAGAGAAGGTTGTGATAAAACTCTGATACGCGATGGTATTTGACATTGATGCTTCAGCTGACGGGAATATGTTGACTTAGGTAAAATTACCATGATCGCTAGAACCAGTTTATAGGCAGAACTGGGCGACCTTGGCATTTTTTCGCATAACAATTACGTTACAGTATTAGTACTGTTCACGGATATCAACCTTCCGAGTAGGCTACACAATCGATTCAACCCTTTTTAGCTTATTCAGCTTTTGAATTTTCTTCAGACTAATCAGGATCTAGTACAGCTCCATGTGTATAAACACCATACAGTAAATTATGTATGCGCCAAGGGTGAGGAATCATGGTGACCTGATACTGATTGAATGTTCCAATTGAGACTGACTACAGCAAGTGATTGCTAGATATTTTCTATCCCGTGCTACTTCCAACGCCGGATTATAATTCCAAATTAATTTGTACCATAATCACATTGATTTGATTTTCATCAACATTTTGCTTTCAGGATAACGGATTACTATATTACATTGCCACATCTTTCACTTACTGCCTACTCGACGTGATCTCAAATTTCAAACTGTCGCAGTATATCTACGATGAAACGCCTCAGATTTTAGCTACTCTAAGCTTCCTAGCTCTTCTACTCTGCTTCCATTTGTACTTCAGCCCTAGTGAGGATCCGAAGTCCAACGAAAATGTGCCCGCTCCCTACATATTCTACAGAGGGCGCAATCACCATCCAAGGCTGCTAGGGGTGGATGTGAAGCAGCTCACGAATTGCCGCATCGGTATGATGTCCTTCCAACTCTTTGAACTTGCTTACTTCACAACAGCCATTCTCAGGACTGGCGAATTTTCTTGGGCCATCAACGCTACATTCATCGTTCACGTAAGCAACATCCAACATAATAAATACTCAAACCGTGTTGCTCCACAGGTCCACATAGACAAGTGATTTCACAAGTTTCAACCGTTGACAACCTATTGCAAAAAATTAAGGTTTCTGCAATCGTGCAAAATCAGTCGTGTATAGGCAAAATCAGTCGCCTACATAAAATGTTTGGCGAATGCAGAATTACTTAGATTAGTTTAAGTCACGAAAGCTAGGTATCTTTTTGACAAACCTACAAAGGGCTTCTAGTAGCGACGTTGAAAGCTATTCTTAAATTCATTGATTTCTGTAACGGATTCAACTTTACGCACCAGCTCTAACTTTTCATAGATATGATCGAACGGGAAACCAACGCTGGTCACAATCATATTTCATCCATCCGTAGTTTGTAGTTGTTGCCTTCAGGATTATAGTATTCCACAAATTACCGCTAATAGTCTGCATACCAACTACCATTGTATTACTTTCAATTTACATTACAGCGCAATATGACGCGGTTTTCACCAGAAGCAACAACACACCGTTTACCTATATTTGGTAACTGTTTCAATGATTTATAATATAATAACTGATGATGTCTGATGTCTGTTTTCAGACGATATACTTGCTCAAGTTCTTCAGCACAGAGAGCAAATACTTTTTTACCATTGATATCATGCTGGACAGGGCTGGATACTACCTCTGTTGGGGATGTATCGTGTGGGTCCCTTGCTTTTTTGCGTACAATTCCTATTTCATGGTCCACTACAAGCCGGTGGTAAGCAACACTATTGCGGTAGCTGCTACACTCATCGGCATAGTGGCAATATCACTTCAGACAATAATCGACCGCGAGCGACATCTATTCAGGTAAACTGAATGCGAATCACATTGCAGATGAAGTTAATTGCATGACGTTCAACATTTTGTTGAAAATGTCTTAGAAAAAAAATTACGAACGGTTCAAGAAGCTCGGCCTATTGAAGCATAACTTGGAAGAGGCATTTTCCTGTTTGACAAAACAAAGTTATACAGGTTTTTTTTTTAAATCTTAACCAGTCAAGATCAAAACATTCACATTTAATATACAATCCGAATAAGGAGCCTATATGTCTACTAAACAAATCACTATCCTTCTTGATTTTTATGATACGATCATAAATGAATTCAACTCAATTCATTTGGATCAATCTGTCATTGTCCTAAACCATAATCATAACAGCAATAGTATCCACAGAGTTTCGATGGGGAACTATAAATTCTTCATCTTTGTACCTGGAGATCGCAGTTGAGATGTTTTTTGCATTCGATTCATCAAATCGCTGCAAATTCTTTCACTGGGGTTTATTATTCAATATTTCTACTAAGCTTTGGAGTGTGAGTGTTTCACAGAATAGAGCGATTATTGAATTTCAAGAGATATGCATGGAGCACCTAAATCTGTAATAATACCTATTTGGATTGATCAGTTGATCATATTTGTGTGCCTCCTGAAATTCAATAATCGCTCTATCCTGTGAAACACGCACACTCCAAAGCTTAGTAGAAATTCAAATCATGAACGCAAGCCAATTGAATAATAAACCCCAGTGAAAGAATTTGCAGCGTTTTTTTTTTTTTTTTTTTTTTTTTTTTTTTTTTAGAATTAAAGTAGTTTGTTAAAAAGTAGTCTCGTTTATATTCGGTTCACCCTCGTAACTATTTTTATATCTAACATTCATACAAAATGACATATTTGAATTATAATTAGGACGCACGGACAGGCGTATACGCCATCATGCAGTCAATGATGGTCACTCAACCAAATACACTACTAGTACTAAGCTACTACTTATACGCATTGTGTATTTTATAATATGAAATTTGTTCCAATAATGTTGTTACCAGATCTTCAAGAGGGAAATGCCGAATATGGGGGAAAGAACCAAAATTCATAACAGCGACCTATACCGACGTTGATGGAAATCAGCAGAAATCCCTTCTGCTAACATCAGGTTTTTGGGGGATGGCACGTCACCTCAACTACGGTTTCGAACTAGTCTACGCTTTTTGCGTTTGCATTCCGAGCTACGGAACCGGCTTCTCGCCGTTCCTCTACTTCATCTTCATGCTGGTGCTCCTTGTCCACAGAGTCTTTCGAGACGACGAAAAATGTCGGAAAAAATACGGTAGTTACTGGAACGATTATTGCAAAGCTGTGCCGTATAAAATTATTCCGTATTTGTTCTGATACCATTTTTTCTCAAGGCTGTTCTTTAATCTTGTTCAAATTGGAATTTGGAAAATATAATTATGATAAGTACTTAATGGTGTACTTATCCTTATTACCTGTCCATATTACTTTTCCATATTAGGTGAAACCTCTGATCAACAGACGCTTATTCCTTACAACAGGTTTCCAGTAACGTAAAATTCCTGCCAAAAACATTTGATTTGCCACCTAACATAAAACTTTCACAGATAGATTGTGATTCTGTTATACAGCATGGAAGTTGTGATTTAGATTCAAATTGAAAGTCAAAATTCACGTTTAATCAAGGATACCCTTTGAGTGATACATTTCTTTAGCATGCTCATCCCTCTACAGGATTGAGAGGATTGCCCCGGTTTGGGCTGGTTTAGGCCGTTTTACATACATACCAATGGTATTGTTGCATCCTCATCCCCTAATTCTACATGCCGATGTTACAATAAATGAGAAAGCTGTACTATCCGCTCATCGTACCAGAAACAACTAACGGGTTTACTCTAAGTTACCTTAGGTGTGTTATCTGGCAAAAGTCTAGCTGAAGTACAATTGCTAATTGTATCTTTTATCCTCTTATATTTCCATGATTGTGTACTTGTCCAAATAAATGTGAACAATAAAACATCAACAATAAAATACCTGTAGGCTACAATTAAAAAGTCAGCGTTTTCGTGAACAGGGAAGAACTAACCATAATACACACACCGATCGGGCACACTCAACAGTTCATCATTATTACCAAAAGACGAAAGGACTATCAAATTTAACACGCCTTAAATTTTCATAACTGTCTGTTTCATTTGTCTTAGTTAGAGAATTTTTATATCAGACAAAACATCTGAACGAAAATCTGATCCGAACAATTTATATGGAATTCGATCATTTCTAAATATCAAACCATTTAGATGGATGAGGATTGATAATTTGATGTCAAAATTATCACTGTTCTACTCCATCTTTTGAGCTGAATCATTACAGCTAAAACTGTTATACGGTTCAGTTGTAAAATTTAGACATCTACCGTTACGGACTTGTTTGTGTCCAAACACGATTATTATCATTTTAAGGGTAGGATACTATTTAATACATCGTCATTAGTGTTCGCCCACCTAAAATGATGAGTTTCATAGCCACATTTTGGTAAATATTCCAGTAGAGATCTTTGTAAGGATTTACGTAGTCAGTAGAAGTTATTTAAAAAATATATTTTGCGAGCTACGTTACTCAGTTGAGAGATTGCTTTCTAACAGTGAAAGAATTTTTTAAATCGGTTGAGTACTTTTTGACTGAAATCGTAATAAACGAACAAAAAATCAATTCTTCTCTGTATGTAATATTGGTCATAGATTTTGGTTTATTATTCAATAATAAACGTCTCAATTCTAACCCCCCCCCCCCCTTGAAAATTTCATGGCTTACGTTTCAAAGGGTGTAGCATCCGAATCTGCAATAACAATTTTTCCGTCCGTCCGCCGTACGCCGAACGCACGATTTCTCCCAAACGGATGAAGCAAAAAAGCTGAAATTTTCAGGAAAAATCCAAGTTGGTCCGACGACGCCCCAATTCCTGAGCCAGCTCTCTCACTTAATTTAAAGTGCCCTTTAAGTGTTGTCAAAGTTTTGTAAAATCCCTAAAAACCTCAAAAAAAGTCAAGGCGCCCTAAATTTAGACTCTTTTTGAAGGACTTTCCACGAGGATTCGAATGAGCCCTTCCCCAGGTCAGTAGGTCAAACCATTTCCGATGTATGGCCCAATTGATGGTGCCAACATTTGCGTTATTTTGGTTTATTATTGTTTTTGTTTTGATATCAGTAACCTAGTGATGTAGATGTAATGTGGATAGTGGATTGAACTCCTAAAAGGCATTGCAGCCGATACACTGGTTGAAGCATTCTGATTCATGAAACGCTGCAAATTCTTTCACTGGGGTTTATTATTCAATTGGCTTGCGTTCATGGTTTGAATTTCTACTAAGCTTCGGAGTGTGTGTGTTTCACAGGATAGGGCGATTATTGCATTTCAAGAGGCACACAAATATGATCAACTGAACAATCCAAATAGGTATTTTGGTTGAGAACAGATTTACGTGCTCTATGCATATCTCCTGAAATTCATAATCGCTCATCTCCTGTGAAACACGAACAGTCCAAAGCTTGGTAGAAATTCAAATCATGAACGCAAGCCAATTGAATAATAAACCCCAGTGAAAGAATTTGCAGCGTTTTTTCAATTATCTTCCAAGTTATGTATTAAAATCGAGTTATTGTTATTACATTTCTTCCTCAATTCGTTTTCAGAACAGTGGACTCACTTAATACGTCAACATATTCACTATTCACATACTTCTCGAGGCTTTACACGATTTTGACCTACCCAGTCCTATCTATTATAATAGATAATTAAAGAACGCCTCAAATTTTGGGGACCCTCGGCCTTCAAGCCATTCATTTCTGTTTCTACGCGTTTCTGAGCCCCCATTGACGACAAGTTGGATGAAAATCCCCCGCCTCTGTACATTTTCTACCGCGGTCGAAATTTCTATTCCAGGACGTTCGGTGTGGACGTCAAGCAGCTCTCCATCTGTCGCGTGGGGTTGACAGCATTTCAACTGCTTGAATCTGTCTATTACATCACTTACCTCAAGGCCAACGGACACTCATGGGTCAGTTTTCGTCTCGTTTTTATTTCATGTAAGATATTTTCAAGAACAATCCGGGTACGATCTTTGTCGGTACCAATATTCAACTGTTTTAGTTCAATTTGTTTCACTAATTGTATCTGTACTTCGCTTTAACGTTCGATGAGATTTCTCGGAACTTGGTAATAACTATGATAATTTACCAAGAACAAATATTCAAGCCCCTTTCTGAACTGGTTAAGTGGACTGCAAAAATGGTTAACTACGTACAGTTGACATGGTGAACGAAATTTCACACTTATAAATTTAATAGGCAATGTTTTCAGTTCCAATGGGGATAAATTCGTTAGAACTTTAGGACCAACCTATGTGAAAAAAATGTTTTAGTTTCGTTAAAAACTATTTATTACAATAATATTGTAACAGAAAATATTATGTTCTTACTAAGCTAACAACATCATCATTCTTCATTCGAATTTAGTGAGTGGCTACATTCAACTATGATATTGCTATTGAAGACACTCACTTCATCTCCCTAAATACTTCTCACTCCTGTAAATTCATTGAACTTGAACATAGCACATAATATCTTCAGTGATTCACTTAGTTTTAAAAAAATTTCGATTCCATCCTCCTTTTCTACAGAACTGATTGGCCATGATCACATTCTACATGCAACGTGTTCGATAAGTCGAGCGGTTCGGAATGGATTCTAGCGGCACCCGCTCCTAGACAGGTATCGTTATTAAATGTAGTAGGGTACGTATCACTCTTTATTGAATGAAGAAGAACCGCTGAGAATAGATTTAGGTAAAACATTGATATCAAGGAGGAAAATTGTCAATCAATTTTTTAATCAATGTTGAAAAGCTGTACGGATTTCAATGTCCTGTCAGAAGCAAAGAACGGGAAGTCGTTGACAACTTACACAATAGATGGAATGAAGATTTTGTGAATTTCGGTTTTATTTTTGTTCTCGTTTAAAACTAGAATAACCTCATCGTATTAATCGTTTGGAATAGAATATGAACGATATGTGAAGGATTTGGAAGAAGGAGAAAGGTAAATACTAGATTAAGTAAGGCTGCAGCTTTTTTTATGACCTTAACAACGCAGGATGTTCTGCTATCAGGACTCCCATTCCTCAGTTACTAAATATAGATGTTTTCCGGGTTCCAGGGTTACAGTGGAATTTTAATCAATCCCATCAACAATTTTATTAGAGATGAGTGGTGTTTAGGGCTTACTTCTTCTTCTTTCACGGATAAATCGGGCATTATGAACTACAATGATGTCCATCAGTTGGTCAACTTCGTAAATTAAAAACGTTGCCCTCCAAATCAAGTTTCGGTTGTTGTGTAGAAGTTAATACACAAAGGTTTGGAGTAATAAAATCACGTTGCCATGGTTGCTGCCATTGGGGTTCGAGTACATTCAAAGATCACCCTCCCACCAATGGTCCTCGTCGTCAATATAGGGTAAATGAGTCGTGCCTTGACGTTTGGGATTGCGACGCTGTTTGAACAAAAAGTAACATAAATTATTACATATTTCCGTATATTCGCGAATTAGTGAAAACTTGTGTTTAACCACCCATTTATTCTAATTAGCCAAAATCATCATTTAAAACTGGTACGAAATATAACACATTATGTCCAAACATTGAAGTCCCTCACTTTAGTCACTTTGCCATCACCGTATGGGAATTTTTCCGAGTGTGTACCATCGAACCTGTCACCCTGTATAATCGAAAACGTAACATAATTTATTAAAAATTGACATTTATTCATAAATCAGCGAAAACAAGAGTTTTAACGGCCGATTCATTCTAATTTTTTTTACAATTAAATCCTTTATTTATTTTCAAATTGATTTTTTTTTCTTTTTTAGGGAAACTGGAATTATTTTTTAAGAGCTGCGCTGTTCGGTGCTTGATCATTTTCCATGACCTCTAGGATCCACAAGAAAGAAAGTTGGTTGAAGGACATCTCTGTAATTGGGTTTCCAATGCAGAGGACTTTCCGCCTTGAGCCTTGAATCCGCAGTGAAACCGCCCGTATAACGACCATGCCCTATGAGGTTCTCCACTCTCACCCAAAAGAGGTTTTGACGATTTGTCGGACAGGACAATTGCTACTCTTTTTAGGAATCAGTCGTACTCCTTGTAAAGGGAGCCCTCCTAGGATACCACCAAGAGCGTAAACGAGCCTCTCATTTCCTCGGCTGCCTGTCGTATTTCCTATGCTTTGCATTAGCTGCATTTTGGGAAACTGATGTCCATGTTTGGGAGCTGCAGGAGGAGGCGTCAGCGTTAACTACGCGAGTATCCATACACGCCACCCTTTCTACATCCCACAAACCGTGGATTTTCATGTCTGCGACCGGTCTTCGGGTGCCATCCTCGTTCTCCGCGAGTACTGGTTCGATCCCCACGAAGTTAAATGCCAAGCTAGACATTCTCGCGGCCTGGTCTCTGATCAGATCATTACCGTACTTGACCTGTCCTTCTCTAATGCAGTTTAAGGCATGGTTAAGTTCCAGCAACTCACCGCAGCCATCAAAGCGGTTTGGCATTCCTTTGGTTCCCTTCCATATCTTACGTCCCTAAATTTCGATGAGAGATGTAAGTCCTCATTTGATATTGGTATTAAGGTCAGCCATTGGGACGAATTACTCTCTGTGAGTCGTTTGATCGTCCGTGTCTGCTTTGGGGGTAGGGAGTCTTTCGAATTCTTCTTGTCTGGCTGTAGCACCCGACTTATTGAGCACTCGTTCATCTCTCAGTACTTCTCCCATCCGTTGTTCGTGTTCACTCATGTTTACTTCTATCCCTGATATAAAACTTCACCAAGAGGTGAGTTGCTTTCTCAGAGACCCTGTAATTGAGATTGGTCGTTTTGACAGGGTCTTCTATGGCCAGTCTATACTGGAAGCTCCAACATTTCGGCCTAAGTTTGTGTGACTGGAAAGTCAACTACGGTGGGAATAAATTATCCTTTAATGCACTCCTAGAGAGGTAAGCATTCAGTTTCCTGATCTTTGATCACCCTATGAGTAAAAGCCCACTCCTTGGAGAAGGACTTGGTGAAAACACCATAGCATGCCTGAGAGCCATTCATTCTAATTAGCCAAAATCATAATTTAAAATGGCACACATGAAATATAACATATTACGTTCGAATATCGAAATTCCTTACTTTATTCACTTTGTCATCAACGTAGGGGAATTTCCCCGACTGTGTACCATTGAACTTGCCTCCCAGTTCAATCGAAAACGTGACGTAATTATTACAAATAAACATTTATTCATAAATCGGGGAAAACGTGAGATTTAACAGCCCATTCATTCAAAATTGGGCAGAATCATAATTTAAAACTGGTCAGAAATATAACGTATAATGTCCGAATATTGAAGTTCCTCACTTTATTCACCTTGACACCACCGTAGGGGAATTCCCCCGGGTCTGTACCGTTGAACTTGTCACTCTGTTTAAACAAACACGTAACGTAGGTTATAACAAATAGGTCATTTATTCATAAATCGACGAAAACATAAGTTTTAACAGCCCATTCATTCTAATTGGCCAAAATCATAGTTTAAAACTGGTATGAAAGGTAATTTTGAAATTCCTCACTATATTCACCTTGCCTCCACCGTACGGGAATTCCCACGAATCCGTACCGTTGAATTTCTGTCCGTCCGAACCATCCCTATTCCAGTGATCGTATTCACGCCAATGGTCCTCGTCGTCACTATAAGGTAAATGAGTCGTGCCTTGACGTTCAGGGCTTGCGACGCTGTTTAGACAAAACAAGACTTACTTAGTAACGAAAGTTATTACGAATTGCCATTTCAAAAAAACAAATCGGCGAAAACATGAGTTTTAACATCCCATCCATTCTAATTAGTCAAAATTATAATTTAAACCTGGTATGATAAATAACATATATTATCTCCAAGTCCTCTATTCACCTTGATGATGTCGTAGGGTAAATACCCCGATCCTTCGGGGTTGAACTCGCCACTCTGCTTGAACACAAACGTGACAAAAATTATTAAAAAATTGTCATTCATTATTAAATCATTGAAAACATGAGTTTTACCCGGGTATTTATTATATTTATTCAAAATTATCATTTAAAATGGATGAATTATAAGAAATTACGTCCAAGCCAAATTCACCTCACTGATGTCGCTGATGTCGTTGGGTAAATACCCCGAGTCTACATGGTTGAAATTGCCACTCTGTTTAAACACAAACATAACATAAATTGTTAAAAATTATCATTTATTCGTACGTCAGTGAAAAAAAGAGTTTTTACCATATTATTTCCGAGCATGGAAGTACCTCTCTTTATTCGCCTATTTATGAATTAACAATGTAATGTAGCTTATGTTTTATATACTCTACTATAATGTAATTTATGAAATAACACGTCATTTCTAATTTGAAACTAACTTGTCTTTCCAACGCCTTCGCAAAATTCTGGTGGTTAGAGTTATCGTTTGTAAGCAACGAGGTCGAAAGCGGGTAGCAGACGAGAACGCGGACAGAACCGACCGAGTTATGTTAAATTGCGAATCACTTCGGTGAAATGAAACAAGGTGATCGACTTAGTGGGAACTCCGCCCAAGTTACGGCAAAGGAAGGATTTACAAGTCAAACAAGCGCGCCTTTAGCTCGTAATCTAATCTAAGTCATCACGTGGTAACGATCCCTGTTCGTCATTCCTATAGAGACAACTGGCATGAGGGTAAGGTATGATTTATCATGTTTCTGTTATGAAGTGAAATATTCATCTATTCGCAAAAATCGGAACAGATCCGGAAACGGACAGAAGATAACTTGGAAAACAGAAGACATTTGACAGTCCAACTGAACTTCCTTCAGTTTTCACAATGAGAACAGAGCACTGTGGATTGCTCTTCAACGATGTCGGGTTATTAGATCCAAATCGCAGTGTAGCTTTCTCTTCATTCTTTTCGAAATTTGACACAATTATAGGGAACCTTTTCAAGCATGGGCGCCCGCAGAATATTTTCCCAGGGGGGCAAGGCCACCGGGGGGTCTGGGCGGTATGAAACTTTGAGAGTCATGTTTTTCGTTAACGTGACCTTATCCCAGCGTTTATGCGGAATTGCCGATATTTATTAATTTTGGACATACTTACTGAATTTTTCAAAACACTAAAACCTGACAAAAATTTATGCATACTATCCTGATTCTCAGGGGGGGCAATGGCCCCCCTGGCCCCTCCCTGCGGGCGCCCATGTTTTCAAGCTACTGAAAATCCGCCCCCATCAAGCCATGATTTAATTAACGGCTAAGCAATTCATTATAAAACCATCATTATATGACCAAGAAATGGAATCAGTAGCAAAAAAAAAGAAATCGTTCATATTTTAGACACCTTCAAACGACACCAGTAAATAAGTTCACTAGGAATTCCTACAAAAAATTTACTCGTACAGTACATTCCCTTCGTTCCATCACCTAGTCATAACTTGAAATTTCTTAAATTCCCAATTTCAACAATTGGCCGAAATTATTAAAAACACTTTTTTGGCTCTTCGGCTAATGTGGCACTTGTCAAAAGTTGGAAACTGGTTGACGGTGTCCTGTGGATATTTACTTTTCCTTTTCACATTTCAGAATGATGGCAATACCGAATCAGTATGTCACAGATCCCATTCACCTTCTACACTTCGGATCCCAGTCTTGATTCAGATTTCCAATTGCTGAGCAATAATGAAAAGAGGAAACTAATGAACCAAAAATAATAAGTTTCAGATAATTGCAATTATAATTACAGTAAACAAATGAGGAGAGAAAAAGAGTGTCTGCGAAAATCACAAAAATCCAAAATATGATTACTTACTCCTTTTTTCTGTTGGGGCCTACTAAACGAACTGTCAGCAAAAAACGTAATGACAACAACTACAATAGTCAGAATGGCTCTCATAACAAATTGGTTTCTCGCTGAATCCAGATGAATGACAGGGGCCACACTATTTAAGATAACCACACAGACAAACTATTGACAAATTTATATGTTCCATTTTAATGTTTTAGAAACCTAGATTTGACTCTTTTAGGAGTGGTGACATAAATTACTCCAAGAAACCGCGTAATAAACTTTTAACAATCTCTGTATAGTTCAAGGACTGTTGCTGTTACAGAAAAATTACATATTGAGGTTCCACGAAACCGCTGCTGCGTGTTTTACATTTTATTTCGTTTCTTTTTTTATTCGTTTTTGGGAAAATAAACATAAATTTGTTTGATCAAAACTGCCGTGGTGATTTTTCTTACATGCATCAATATTGCCCATTTTATGCGCAAATCCAAAAACGAAACTGAAGCCTAAAATTTACAGTACGATCGAAAGGAAACTTGTACTATCAATGAATTGACACCAGATACGATAACAAACCCCTATCGCAGTGTCAAGTTTCAAACTTGAAAGTCAGACTGACTTATACACACCCCAATAATGATCACGATGAACCGGGAGGGGAGGGCTTACTTTTTGGAAGTAACCAGTAAAATCGCTGAAAATATCATCGCCTAAGATTGTAGTTTAGACCAACCGCAACAGTTATTCCTCTACAACTGATGGTAAAATCTTGGTCCATCATAAAACATCTGTGCAAAACGTCCAACATAAAACATGTGTGCCCCAATTTTGAACCAAATCGGCCAAATGATTGATAGTACGAATTCAACTGTTCAGGAAATTGTTATGATCTGAATCGATCGTTTCAGTTTTTTGTCCAACGATACTTTATTTTCTGAGTATAAAATGAACAATCAATAATGTAACTGAATATAAGTTTTTGTACACCAATCATCTTCATCATTATCATCATGAACAAGATATTAATTCGACTTGTTTATTGAATTCTGGGGCGGCTTAGAGGTGAGGCATTTGAGGCTATGGTTCACCTGCCTAAGTAGGAATAAAAAAGAAATATTAAATAATTTTTAAAATGATTAATTTCTACTAATTTCTCGAATTCACAATTCAGCTTGCATTTTCACCACAGAAATGCACATCATAAAAGTAGCTAAATGTTTTTGAATGCGCTACTACGCAATCCCTTGATTCATTACCGGTAGCAGAAAGGATCTGGAACATGGGTTTCTGCAGTTTTTCTGTTTCCAGAGGTCAGAACAATCTCGGCTTTCGTGGAAGGGGGGAGTGTGCTATTATGTTGCTGGTTAGACCAGTGTTAATATTTTCGTTATAATGGACAACCCTTCCAATTATGCAACCATGCTCCGTTAAAAACATCTTTCTACGAATATTCTGGATTTTTAAAAAGCTTGCTGAGACTTGACTTTTGACCAAGCCAACAAAAGCCAAGCTCTTCGCCAATTGACTTTTTAAATTTTGAAATTCCAGCTACCCCCCCCCCCCCCCCCTTCACTCTCCCATTACCCATTACACACAAAAACATCAAATTTGTTTTTCTTTTTCCGGATTTAGCCTCACCTCAATAAACATCCTCATGCTCTTGCCTGCTCATGACTGAAATGGAGAAAATTCCAAGACCCTTTATTTTCAACCCCTTCCCGGATGAATACTTACGGATCTCAGTGTGCGCTCCCATCCACGGAGTGTGGAGCGTCTACTTTTCAATCACAAATTATATCCCTTTTTTCCTCGTTCTCAAGAATCATTTTGTAATCAGCGTCAGCCAGTCGGCTAATCGTTCTCACGGAGAATCTCTCGGCAGGTTTTCTTCCAAAGTGTAAAACGTGCATTGTGCTTCAGCCGATTGTTTGAAAATTTTGCAGCCAAGACAGTTCAGTTTGAAAACCGTAAATAGTCATTTCAGTTAGTTACGTCGTGTTGCTGCAACGTACAGTTTTTCGATGTAAGCAGTGCTTTCAGTCAGTATCAGTTTTTCATTTATTAAACTCGTAAAATACAAGTCTTCACATGATAACCAAAATACATTTTTGTGTTCTGCACATTGTCATGAGAAACCTAATACCTTGAACTACTCAAGGAAATGGTTAAACAACTGTCGTTAAACCAACAAGTCGTTAAAATCCCCAGTGAGCGGGTAGAAAACAATCGGTGGGAAATTTTGGACGGTAGACAAACGGATTTTTATGAAGTGAAGACTTTTTTAGGCTCGTTGAGCACTTTTGCATGGAGCGTACCTAGTTGACCAATTTTAGCGACACCACTCGATCCGTATATAGTTATGAAACGATCAGGCTAGTTTTTGGTAGAGAGATTCTTTATAATCTTACTACGTTTCGGCCCTGGAACAGAATCGTATTCGTGTAGTTGTATAGTAAATTTCATCATAAGGTTCGTAAATTATATAAAGAGAAAGTTATCCACATTGACACTAAAAACTAGGAAATATAAATCTAGATATTATATGGATTCATATATTATTTATAGATATATATTAGATGGTGTGGCACCACTCATTTTATATACTATAATATAGTATACATATTATGTAGGGAGGGTTTTTGAATTCAAGTTACGTGTTTTCGCTACACTATCTGACATGTGTACAAATTATGTTTGACGGTCTCAGCTCTACTATATGACATCTAGACAATACATAACCTTAATATTATTGAACAACTACCGAAGCCCATTTTTACACGATACATAGACAGATTCGAATCAAAATCGTTAATTTCTTATTTTAGTGACCACGGAACACCTTACTGCAAACATTGTGGATAAAGATGATAAAAATGACTCAGATGACGTTGAAAGTTATGAAAATAATGTAAAAAATGATCCTGATTAAACAACTTATTGAAACAATGAAATGCATGTATATTTGTAATAGGCGTATTTATATTGTATAAGAAAAAAGCATTTTTATGTGAAATAACGTAATAAAGTTTTTTTAAATATCATTACCCATAAAAATATTTTGATACATAAAAAATTCTTCCTTAAAACCCGTGTACAAATTTAATACCATGCGAAACTAAGAAGTTTTTACTTCCGACGGTAGTCAGACGGCCCAGTTACGCTGTGAAAGGATGTGAGGGTACATCTAGAGCGCCGAAAGTGTATACACTTTACTCCATGTATACATACATTTACTCCTAAGTTAATTCAGTAATTCCAACAAACGATTCCAAGGGTACTGAGTGAGTAAAACAAAATTATTATCCATAGAGAAAAATGAATAATAAATTTGTTTTTTATGTTTAGGTTTGTTGAATTCTACGTACCTTGAAACTCCAGTCAGCTGTATGTCACCGAGGAGTCAGTACACTCGTACCTACCTACTAAATTTTCGATTTATAAATGTAAAAAAAAAATCGCATGAACTTAGAAGTACAGCAAATGTAGACTACCCTGAAGCTAGGTACTGTGTCGTACAGAATATTCATGGAGTTGAAAGCTCTTACTGGAGCAACTACGTTCTCCCCCTACTCGAGTTTGATTCATATTGCAAATACCTCATACTGTTTTGGTTTTTTGAAATATATTTTTGGCTTATAGCCTTTTGAATCTACCCATAGATAGCGGAAGCGTTGTTTTTAGTTGATATAATTTCGTTCGGTGGGTAACTACGTCCATTTAGTTCCATCCCTTCAAATTTAATTAATATCTGTCGACCAGTGACCTGCTTGTAAGAATATATAATATAAAGAGATAAAGAATATATATAAAAAGAATATATCTGAACCCAGTCCCATTGAACTACTTCGTCATTTTTTCGTCACAACGGCTTTAAAGTTTTTGGGTTTATCATTTTCAGTTATCAACTTTAGAAATCAACCAAGAAACACAATTTTAACCTCCCTCCGAAATTTTCTGTCTAACGTTTCAAGATGTGTAGGATTCGAAAATCGAATTTAAAAAAACCGTTTGTTCAATGTCAGCAGCTTTTTTTTTTGGAAACTACTGAACGAAAGTTGGGGAAACTTAGGTCAAAAAGCACATTTTGGGATCTAGTTGGGGCTGAACTCTCGGCCTCGATTTCAGTCACTCCTAAAAGGCTGAAATTTCAAAAATCGGAAGATTAAGAACTATCGTAATAACACCATTGTTTTTATGTTTGTTATTGATAGACGTGGCTTCAAAGAATCGAGTGAGCGAATCCCGATCGCTTCACGTTCTCCACCGTTCGGTCTCCCTTAGGGTTAGAACTTTGTCGAAAAAGAGCTGCAACTCAGGTGTCAATGTGAACGTGCTTAGACATAGCAATCGCTTAGTAGCATAAGAGGATCCTATCAGCTGTTATAATTGCTAGTATGCTTTAACAGACGCAAGGAAAAGAAATCTTTCGTACCTTTACTTTGGACAACCTTTTAATCCGAGACCCCTCCTTTTATTGAGACTAAAACATGAATTGCCGCAATAAGTAAAAATTGATGAAGTTTAGTCTGAATTGTTGAAGACTCGTTTATGGGCTTTCTGAAAGGTTTTTGGTAATGTTCAACTATGAATTTAGCTACGGAGTCTATTCTGAGCATGATAGGCAACGGGTCGTTGTTAGTGCAGGACGCTCCTCCAATCAGAGTTCCCCACAGGAACTCAGAACAGGAAAGTCCAGCACCCCTGTCTGAACCGCAAAAAGAGCTGCCTTGCGGAGACACGATTGTCAAACACACGAGGCCGTGGAGCTTTTTTTGGCAATTAGATGAGTTCCACTGAGCACCACAAATTAGCTGACTGCACTCTGTTTCGAGATGAGGTACTACTTCCATAGAGCTGACCCAATCCACTTCATAAGGTGGAAGTTCCTTAGATCTGAAACGTTGGAAAAAGTTTATTGAATAATTACTCGTTGGTAGATCAGAAATCCCAATTGGAGTTACTCAGAAACTAGTGAAATATGGTGAGGAATTACCCAATATCAGCTTGTTGTGCTCTGTCAATTAATCTTCATATAACCAGTGTACATATTTGAACCAGATATCTCTAAAAGTAGTAGGGGCTAATTAAAATATGTAAAACTAGACTGATTAGGTGAGTTAGTTTAATATCTAAGATCATAGGATATCGAAACCACCTCTCTGGTTCATTAGTGGATTATCAATTCAACTGATGTTTCATCATTAAGGCATCCTGACTCATCAATCAACTGAAAGCGTCAGTTTAGCACCAAAGCACCAAAGTGAGCCACATCGCTCACTATCACACCAAAGCACAACATCCCGCATGAGACAGGCTTCCCGCAGTTTCAAGCTATGGTCTTGAAAAACAGAATTTTTCGACAGAAAAAAGAACATCAACACAAATCTGAATGTGCACGCGTCTAAACGTTGTCAAAATCGCCTTGCAAATTGTGACGATCGAATAAGTTGACATAATTGCAATGGAATCGTGTTCTTGCACCATTGTGGGTATTTAGATGTGAGCTTCTGATCCGTATTGAAGTACAAGAAATGCGTTAGTGTTTCACGAAGAAATATTTTTGACGAACTCGTCCGGTCGTGTTTGGAACATCTAGAATTCAATTACAATATCACATTCACTGATAGGATTAACGACCCTTACGGCCCATTTCTTACCTAATTGATCAAGGGTATTGATATGCAAATGGAGCTATTCTTAAGCCATCTAGGATCAGATTATGAAGTACGTAGATTCGTGGCATTACACACTACATCTAACAATCGAATCAGTCAATCAATCAGTGATTTACATAGAAGGGTTATCTGACATTTCAAAAATGCACCTTTTGTAATGATTTGCAGCGTTTTTACACTAGTTGGGATTGATGTTTTGCTTCAAACCTCCGTTTGTAGATTTCACTTTTCCATGCTACCACAAAGCATCTGAATGTGGATATTGATTTAATGATGTACTCAAACTCCTCTTTCAAAAGATTGACACGTTCTGCCCATAAAGGTAAAATTGTCACTCCACCATCAAGTTTCAGAAATGGGAAGAATCCAACTAGCCCAGCGTTGTACATCGGCCCTTTCTTGAATTTCGGATGGACCTAGAATAGATCGTTCTGTGTTATCAATTTCAAATTATCCTGAAATTCCGTTTTGTAAGTACTTGGTCTTCGCAAAATGTTCAGCAAGTACTTAACCAACTAGTTCGTTCGTTCTTACAAGAAAAGCTTAACAATACCGCGCATGTGCACAGCTCTTGATAATAATTGAAGAAATGGTTTACCTTCTATCAGCTGTACCATAATTAACAAAACCGCTCCTCCCACCACATGAATGAACATTATGAATGAAACAATAACGAGTTTCTAAGGTAATTGTAAATAAACCAAATATAGATTGTACATGGATAATCTTCTACACACTTTGAGAACGCGGATGTTTCATCAAAGTAAGTGAAAACACGTCTGCCAAATTGACAGAGACATCACACAGTGTCGCAATGTGAGCTCAGTTGATAACACTGGTCCACGAAAAAATGATCTCCGAGTTTCTGGATTTATTTCATCAATTCTAGGGGTTTTTGAGGGTGGTGAATCCCAGAATGATTTTCTTCTGGATCAAATAGTCCCTTTTTTGGGCAGCTTTTTGGACGTTTTTCCCAATGAATTTTGCAGCATTCACCAACTTCACTAAAACTACTTCAAAAGACATTCTTTTTTTAGGGAACTCATCGTTGATTCTGAATATATACTCAATTTTTTATCTGAAAACCTTTTTAAGCAATCAAAAACATTTAAAAACTCAATAAGAATTAGAAAAAATTCCATTTTTTCACCTTTCTTTTTCATATATGTCTTCTCCACTCCAAGAAGTCCAGGGAAAAAAAATCACAGGTGACATTTTGAAAGCTTAGATTTTTCTGAAGGTAATGAATCCACGCTATATGATTACTGCAAAACATAGTACAAAGAAATGTCAAAAAAAAGTGCAAAAGAGGGCTTATCTGAACCAAGCAAGAAAAATATTTTTTTAAAGCCGCCAACTCGGAGGTCATTTTTTCAGAACATTGTAATTCGTTGTTTGATGTGATTGATACGAGATGATAAATATGGATTCGTGAACAATGTAATTTTGGGTACCATACAATTTATTAAGGCAATAATTATTATTATTGCTGACTCACTCTCCATTGTATGGTTTGAACAATAACCCTTGTAATAAATAACAAACTTTTAGGCCGGAGTATTTCTTTTTTAAGATTTATACGCTCCGTCAACTGCTATACTTGGCTTACATGTACCCTGTTTTGTTCACTTAAACATATCTACTTCAGAGAAAATAGGTAGGTACCAAAACTTTTCTAATACCAAGATGATATCTATAGTCTTCACGGATTTCCATTTGGGTTCTGCAGGAATCACGACGATGTATTGTTTGGGATCAATCAGTTCCAACGTTCTGTTCCCGGATCCGTGGATCAAGCAGGCACTGGCCGTGAATATGTAGAATTTGGAAACTATTATACCCGAACACCTATAATGGCAAAACAATTTGTGAAAACGCTAATTGTACCACATGGGTTTATTATTTTCAGATGGCCCTTTCACGATATCTAATTACCTTCTACTGAATTATAGATACTCATTAAACGGAGTCTGTAGTTATTACCTAAATGTAACGTTAGAGGTACCAATCTACAAGGGAACTGGTACAAGTGACACATTTTCTACATTCAAAACTCTTTTACAAAATATGCTATAATAACGTGTCAAAAAGTAAAGCGCTACGGAAGAATACAATGGGCGACAATACAATACACATTCAAAATTAACTTGAAAGCGAAATCTCACCAGTTCCAGTTTAACTAAAGTTGTAGAAAGCATTTAATCACCATTAAACATTTTAAAAAGTCCCATAAATTTCTAAATTGAACACAGTTTTGGCGATTGCTTTAGAATTCGTGTGAATTGAAATGTCACTTTTTGAGATTGGAAGGAGTTCTGAAAACGAAGTACAATATCGCCAACCGACGACAACTTGAAAATTATTATGTTATGTGTCATTTTGTGTTTTATGGTTGGTTGTGACAGCCACAATGTCACTGTTGAGCGTGGGAGAAGGCAAATTTCCTTTCCCGTCACTCGATGATGACGAGAGAAACAAGTGCGGTTTCACAGCGGGGAGCACTTCATCGAGATCATCGATTACGTCAGTCACAAACAAGATTCTATCCTAGTATTTATTGGGTTCTGTATTGAATAACGAACATTTGAAAGCATTAAATATAACTAGTAGTAAAATATTAATAAATGTTAAGAGTTTTGTGATCAACTAGCTTTTTGGCTAAGTTATTAATATTATTATGAATTTATTTTTGGTTAATGGTTGTTTAAATTTAACTATCATCTACACTTGAATTACAATATTCATGTTGGTAGTGAACGAGTATAAAACTGCTGAACGGGAATTCCTTGTGGTGTCGCAGTAAAGTAGCCCTTTTGTACGGGCACACAGCTTCTCTACTAGCGAGAGTGAATACCCACGTGAAGTGTAAATCGGACCCCCTAGTACTGGAGCTTAAACCTGGACGATATACTACGAGAAAAAGTAGTTTCTTAGGCTGGGAGTTCAGTGGACTAACGGTTCGGCTCCTGTACTCATGTACTTCTTTGTTTGGCAAGTTAAAGAAGGACTATGGAAATGAATCCAACGTCAGGTGACTCTACTCTCCAAACTATGGGCGTTGTAGGAAAATATCCCTCGCCCACTCTTCTATCATATCCCGATTGGACACACGTCTCAACCTCATTTGAACTGAACAGTCCAAATCCGATTATTGAAACATCTTTGACAGCGGCACAAGGGAAGAAATGGACAATCAACACATTCGAGCGGCTGACTTACGCTCATTGAGTGGCGAATGTTTGCCTGGAGCCGAGAGCTAGCCGAGTGTTCTTCTCTTCGCGCGATTTCGAGTCCGGTGAACAACAGCCTTGGAGTTGAATTTCACTATCAGATAACCCTTCTGGACTATATATAATTTAGGGGATTCCCTAGATGCGACTTACCTGCTCAACCTATACCAAATAAACAAAGTAGGTAACGTAAAGCACCTAGGAATCCATTTTTCTGTTAGAAGACCTGCCACCCATGGGTACGCCAAAGGGACGTTGAGCTTCCCACCCCTGATCCCGAGCGCTACTTTCCAACATAAGCATTGAAGAAAGATTTTCAGCATCAACATTTTCCTTCATTTTCCAGGATATCGTGTGAAGTACTTCCCAAGTTTTTACTGTTCCTTCTAAAATTTAGGCAATAATACATATATTTACACCAAACGGTATCTATTTCATATTGTACCAACAAAAAGGTAAACAACAAAAATTAGCTATTTCTGTTGATATTCACCACGGAGTATTGCAACCAGGAAACCACAAACAATGTACCTCCATTAGTAATGAATACTGTGCATGATCAACTCACAATAATCAATGTGCATTAAGTAATTCCAGGAGCGAAAGGTGGGAAGGAAACGGCTACCTACATCACAGTGATTTTTTTTATGATTTTACATCACAGTGATTTAATTTATTGTCGCCAAAGAACGACATCAAAAAATTCATATAGTACATCGACATTTCCATATATGGATTATGACATAGGTGCTTAATTTTCTTTTTTAACTAAATTGAAATATTGATTTGGTACAATGTGCAGGATACTATTTAGATTTTCAAATTCATCCGAGGAGTACGATTCGTCCCGCAGTAACGAGGTCCTCACTAGCCTGGTTAATACTCGAATCTCAAGGTATCTGATCTCTGCTAGCAAGTGATTGAAGAGTCAGGCTCCCACCCGAACTGGCCTTCTTTGGAACGAAAAGACTGAGACGAAAATATAGAGGGCGAATATTGTCTTTAATTTAGGTATTTTACTCGTCTATTTAATAAGAACTAGAAATGCGAGGCAGTTTGGGTTTGATAAACTTCAAGACTAACAAGGCACGCATGTCAAGCCCAATTCAATTTTTCATCGATCAATCGTTAAATTTTTCTGTCAAGGTTCTAGTCCTAAAGGAGATCGTGCGGTTGAACTTCTACTCCTTCAAGTTGGTGGCATACTAACCGGCGACGTTCAGAGCTTCCGTGTAATGCGGTAGTATCGCACTTTCTTCTGAAGGGGCCCAACATTGTTAGGTAAGGCACGCATGTCAGGCCCAATATGAACAGAGAGGCTCAAGAATGAGCCTCTACGGAATTCGTTCCAGGCGAGACAACTCAAAATACGAAGAAGCTCAGACATTTTCAATTTGATTTCGTAATGGGGGGAGGGGCCAGATTCATTCAAGCAATCCTCACACCTACTAAAATTTTCAGCCAATTTGTTTTCCATTCAGTATTTGGTCTAGTTTTTAAAAATCCCATAAAAAGCGGGTAGTCTCTGTAATTGTCTACCAATGTTTGGTTCTGAATACTTCCGAGGAATGGCTCAAGTTTCCCCGCGGAAATAAGCCACACGTCGTACTACTTGCGAAGCAGACAAAGTAAACCGACCGTCAAACATCGATGGATATTTGTGCATGAATGGCGACGATTCATACGCACAACTGAGGAGAGTATGGAAACCAATAATTCAATAGGGGGTTCCAAGACATTCTAGTATCAATTGTTAAGCCAAAGGAATTAACTGATCGGTTAAGACGTTGATTCAGTCCAAAGACCAGATCCTGACACTTCTCTTTATTCAACATTAACTCACTGGAATCACCTCAACTCTCCACTAAGGAGCCTTCAATTTCCTGGTTGCGGCTTAACCCATCACTAGGTTTTCCCATTTACAATATAGTAAATGTCATTCACAAACATAAAAGTGTTACTTGGCCCGTTAAACTGAGAAGCAAGCTCGTTGATAGAAAATCAAAAAGCACCAGCGGCCCAAGATATTACATTGGTCAACGTTGCAAGGAATGCCGACCTTCAGATCCAATACGGCCACAAATAAGATGAGCAGCTGTGGTACCGCTAGCTACGAGGCTTATTCTGTAGTTTGAAACCTTGAAATCATCACAGCTAAAACAAACAAGTTTTGAACCCCAAGTGGCGCAAAAGTACGTTCCATACTCTTGATATCACTCAAAGATGAAATATATATTCCTGCACAACATTTATAGCTCCAAGTTTGTTCTCCCTGCCAACACTAATAGTTTTAACGATGCCTCAAGGTTCAGTTATTTTGTATTAACCGAATCGGGATGATGATGGTTCTCAAACCTTTGACTCTGTACTCTTTAACCCTAAATTCTATCATCTAGCCTTCTTCTTTAATCCAATTCGGATCTCAGATAGGAACATTCGGATAAGTCACAAACCCTTGAGAACAATCTTCGTTGTTTGTACATTTAGTTGATAAAACGAGTATTGCTTTCCTCTCTCAAATTGAACGTTTGAGCTAGGGTTCCAAAGGCATGCTGCTTTGGATTCTTCCTACACTTTACATATGGAGGGCCATTCTACATCTGTATACTCGATACTTTTGACGCGTAGGAGATTTTATCGGCAGCTGGGTATCGGGGGAAATGTAGATGGCACTTTGTAGCACTTCCATTTACACTCTGCAGTGTTGAATTCATGTGAAAACGCTCCAAGCTGTTACAAAATGTTTCATTATTTCTGTATTTGACAATCGTTCGACGTAAATCACTGGTCTATATTACCTTAACTCGTCGCTTCGTGCTTCCACACCTTCTAATTTCATTTTAGACACATTTTTCTACATTTTAAACATTTTTTAGTGGTTTAAATTTTTTATTGGTCGATTACAATGGTTCATTATTGAAAATCAACAAGGCAAACACTGGGTAGGTATATTCAGAATGAAAATATTGAAAACAAAATTCCATCAATATAATATAATCTGAATTAATTGTCGACTTTAAGTGGTGATTTTTCCTTGTTTCGGAGATTTTTACGTTAACATTGGTGTTGGCGTTCAATTTTTCTGTCAAGGTTCTAGTCCTAAAGGAGATCGTGCGGTTGAACTTCTACTCCTTCAAGTTGGTGGCATACTAACCGGCGACGTTCAGAGCTTCCGTGTAATGCGGTAATATCGTACTTTCTTCTGAAGGGGCCCAACACTGTTAGGTTTGATAAAGCGACCGTCATGTTTCCTTCCATCCATTACAACATATATCACCCAGTTATGTGGAGTTGTTTTTGAGTGAAAAAAATTCTGCATGCACTGGATGGATAGAATAACATATATGATGTGAACTAGGTTTGTTTTTACAGTATGAAGGTTGGGAACTGATTCGGAGATTATCTCTGCTGATCGCCGGTCAAAACATAAAATTGTGGAAATTATATTGATAAGCACGTGTGCCTTCTAGGTACCGTAATCATGCACTTTTGACTATATGACGTACCTAATGAATAAATTACGAAACCATGTTTGGGCATAGGCATTTGGTAATATCAATCCAACAGCATTCTCCAAGTAGGTACATATACAGGGTGTTTCAGGTCGTGACGGTCATAGGCCAGGAGAAGATTCTACGGAAAGTTTCTGATCGAAAATGCCTCCTAGCAATTTTTTTTAAACCCTTGAAAATTCGTTTTTTTTTTCAATTTTAAGATTTTTATCGTTTTTTCGACCTTACTGCATTAAAACGGCCGTATCTCCCACATTTTGCGTGCGATTTCAAATTTGAACCCCCCATTGGAAAGAGCGATAAATTTCCTATCACCCTAATGGAGAATCAAATTTTTTGAGCTGGCAAAACGATTAAAAAAATCAGCTTGAAAAGGACACATTGTCAAATCGTGGAAATCTCGACTTTTTTCAAACGCTTTTGAGTTCCTGTAATAAGGCATGTGAATTTTAGCCTGTAGTCCTGAAAGATGCGCCAAAATGTAAGCTTTCCAGCGATATAACCAGATTTGAAATTCCATGTAGTTTTCTGGGAGAAAATTGCTTTTCAAGTAAGAAAAACGTGGTTTTTGACTGGATACTCTGGTTTTTCATCATGCGTTGATTCGTCTGGTGAAAAGTAATAAATCATTAATGAAGCATTGTGATAAACTTTACATTTTTACTGTAGATACTGTTCAAAATTCCCACCATTCAATTTATTGTTTATTCAATTTAATTTATTATCTGCGATGCAGATTTGTACACAAAGGAATCACAGTCCGTCGGGCTGTTCCAAAAAAAAAAACCTTTGTACTTACCGTTGCTTTTTTTTCTAAATACAGATGAACCGAAACCCGCATTGTGATTAACGGACAGATACACGGCACAGCATTCACGTAAACATCATACTTTAGGTACCTGAGGAAATACCCTTTTATTGGGGACCCGTCTGTAAGGGAATCGCCGTAGATATTCCCTCACAGCTTCACTGGCATTTACATTTGTGTACCCATTCCACGTTGGTGAATGTCACAGGCATTGTACTGATGCGAACAACGAAAAGCAACTAATTATCACAGAGGTTTTTTTGGAACAGCCCGGCGGACTGTGACTCCTTCGTGTACAAATCTGCGTCGGAGATAATAAATTAAATTGAATAAAAATTAAATTGAATTGGAATTTTGAACAGTAGCAGCAGTAAAAATGTACAATTTATTACAATGCTTCATTAATGATTTAATACTTTTTACCAGACGGATCAACGCAAGGTGAAAAACCGGAGTATCCAGTCAAAAACCGCGTTTTTCTTACTTGAAAAGCAATTTTCTCCCAGAAAACTACATGGAATTTCAAATCTGGTTATATCGCTGGAAAGCTTACATCTTGGCGCATCTTTTAGGACTACAGGCTAAAATTCACATGCCTTATTACAGGGACTCATGAGCGTTTGAAAAAAGTCGAGATTTCCACGATTTGACAATGTGTCCTTTTCAAGCTGATTTTTTTAACCGTTTTGGTAGCTCAAAAAATTTGATTCTCCATCAGGGTGATAGGAAATTTAACGCTCTTTCCAATGGAAGGTTTAGATTTGAAATCGCACGCAAAAAGTGGGAGATACGGCCGTTTTAATGCAGTAAGGTCGAAAAAACGATAAAAATCTTAAAATTGAAAAAAAAAAACGCATTTCCAAGGGTTTAAAAAAAAGTTGCTATGAGGCATTTTCGATCAGAAACTTTCCGTAGAATCTTCTCCTGGCCTATGACCGTCACGACCTGACACACCCTGTATATGTACCTACTTGGAGAATGCTGTTGGATTGATATTACCAAATGCCTATGCCCAAACATGGTTTCGTAATTTATTCATTAGGTACGTCATATAGTCAAAAGTGCCTGATTACGGTACCTAGAAGGCACACGTGCTTATCAATGGAATTTCCACAATTTTATGTTTTGACCGGCGATCATCAGAGATAATCTCCGAATCAGTTCCCAACCTTCATACTGTAAAAACAAACCTAGTTCACATCATATATGTTATTCTGTCCATCCAGTGCATGCAGAATTTTTTTCACTCAAAAACAACTCCACATAACTGGGTGATATATGTAATGGATAGAAGGAAACATGACGGTCGCTTCATCAAACCTAACAGTGTTGGGCCCCTTCAGAAGAAAGTGCGATATTACCGCATTACACAGAAGCTTTGAACGTCTCCGGTTAGTATGCCACCAACTTGAAGGAGTAGAAGTTCAACCGCACGATCTCCTTAAGGACTAGAACCTTTACAGAAAAATTGAACGACAACACCAATGTGGAAATCTCCGAAACAAGGAAAAATCCCCACGTAAAGTCGACAATCAATTCAGATTATATTATTTTGATGGAATTTTGTTTTCAATATTTTCATTCTGAATATACCTACCTAGTTTTTGCGTTGTTGGTTTTCAATAATGAACCAATGTAATCGACCAATAAAAAATTTAAACCACTATAAAATGTTTAAAATGTAGAAAAATGTGTCTAAAATGAAATTACAAGGTGTGGAAGCACGAAGCGACGAGTTTAGGTAATATAGACCAGTGATTTACGTCGAACGGTTGTCAAATACAGAAATAATAAAAAATTTTGTAACAGCTTGGAGCGTTTTCACATGAATTTAACGCTCTTTCCAATGAGGGGTTCAGATTTGAAATCGCACGCAAAATGTGGGAGATACGGCCGTTTTAATGCAGTAAGGTTGAAAAAACTATACAAATCTTAAAATTTAAAAAAAAAAACGCATTTCCAAGGGTTTAAAAAAAAATTGCTAAGAGGCATTTTCGATCAGAAACTTTCCGTAGAGTCTTCTCCTGGCCTATGACCGTCACGACCTGAAACACCCTGTATACGAGGTAACAACAGACAACTATCTGAACAATACTCAAACATTTCATCGATTCGTTCTCTTGGAGTGTCATCATATTTTTGAATCTCTCATCTTTTTAAATAAGATTGGATTTTATCGTTTTGGTTTATTATTCAATAATGAACCATTGTAATCGCTCTTGAGAAAAAGAATTTTAACCCTCCCTGAAAATTTCATTGTTTACGTTTCAAAGGGTGTAGCATCCGAATCTGCAGTAAACATTTTTCCGTCCGTCCGCCGTACGCAAGAAATTCTCCCAAACGGCTGAAGCAAAAAAGCTGAAATTTTCAGAAAAATCCATGTTGGTCCGGCAACGCCCCAATTCCTGAGCCAGCTCTCTCACTTAATTTAAAATGCCCTTTAAGGGTTGTCAAAGTTTTGTAAAATCCGTAAAAACCTCAAAAAAAAACCAAGGCGGCCTAATATATAGACTTTTTTGAAGAACATTCCATGAGGAATCGAATGAGCCCCTCCCCAGGTCTGTAGCTCAAACCATTCCCGATGTAAGGCCCGATTTATGGTGCCGACATTTGCGTTATTTTGGTTTGTTATTGTTTTTGTGTTGATATCAGTAACCTAGTGATGTATTGAACGTGGATACTGGAGTGAACTGCTAAAAGGGTTTGTAGCCGATACACGGGTTGAAGTATTCTGATAACCATAAAAAAACGCTGCAAATTCTTTCACTGGGGTTTATTATTCAATTGGCTTACGTTCATGATTTGAATTTCTACTGAGCTTTGGAGTGTGCGTGTTTCACCGGTGATAGAGCGATTATTGAATTTCTGGAGGAACACAAATATGATCAACTGATCAACCCAAATAGTGAATAATAAACCCCGTTTTTCATGAGGTAGTTGGAATAATTTACGCCCAAGTGGCGCAAAAGTACTACGTTCCATACTCTTGATATCACTCAAAGATGAAATATATATTCCTGTACAACATTTATAGCTCCAAGTTTGTTCTCCCTGTCAACACTAATAGTTTTAACGATGCCTCAAGGTTCAGTCATTTTGTATTAACCGGATCTGGTTGATGATGGTTCTTAAACCTTTGACTCTGTTCTCTTTAACCCTAAATTCTATCATCTAGCCTTCTTCTTTAATCGAATTCGGATCTCAGATAGGAACATTCGGATAAGTCACAAACCCTTGAGAACAATCTTCGTTGTTTGTACATTTAGTTGATAAAACGAGTATTGCTTTCCTCTCTCAAATTAAACGTTTGAGCTGGGGTTCCAAAGGCATACTGCTTTGGATTCTTCCTACACTTTACATATGGAGGGCCATTCTACATCTGTATACTCGATACTTTCGACGCGTAGGAGATTTTTTCGGCAGCTGGGTATCGGGAGAAATGTAGATGGCACTTTGTAGCACTTCCATTTAAACTCTGCAGTGTTCAATTCATGTGAAAACGCTCCAAGCTGTTACAAAATGGTTTATTATTTCTGTATTTGACAATCGTTCGACGTAAATTACTGGTCTATATTACCTAAACTCGTCGCTTCGTGCTTCCACACCTTGTAATTTCATTTTAGACACATTTTTCTACATTTTAAACATTTTATAGTGGTTTAAATTTTTTATTGGTCGATTACAATGGTTCATTATTGAAAATCAACAAGGCAAACACTAGGTATATTCAGAATGAAAATATTGAAAACAAAATTCCATCAAAATAATATAATCTGAATTGATTGTCGACTTTACGTGGGGATTTTTCCTTGTTTCGGAGATTTTCACGTTAACATTGGTGTTGTCGTTCAATTTTTCTGTAAAGGTTCTAGTCCTAAAGGAGATCGTGCGGTTGAACTTTTACTCCTTCAAGTTGGTGGCATACTAACCGGCGACGTTCAGAGCTTCCGTGTAATGCGGTAATATCGCACTTTCTTCTGAAGGGGCCCAACACTGTTAGGTTTGATAAAGCGACCGTCATGTTTCCTTCTATCCATTACATATATCACCCAGTTATTTGTAGTTGTTTTTGAGTGAAAAAAAGTCTCAAACGGCAGAAGCAAAAAAGCTGAAATTTTCAGGAAAAATCCCTGTTGGTCCGGCGACGCCCCAATTCCTGAGCCAGCTCTCTCACTCTAATTTAAAGTGCCCTTTAAGGGCTGTCAAAGTTTTGTAAAATCCGTAAAAACCTCAAAAAAAACCAAGGCGGCCTAAATATAGACTTTTTTGAAGAACATTCCATGAGGAATCGAATGAGCCCCTCGCCAGGTCTGTAGCTCAAACCATTCCCGATGTATAGTTTATAGTGCCAACATTTGCGTTATTTTGGTTTGTTATTGTTTTTGTGTTGATATCAGTAACCTAGTGATGTATTGAACGTGGATACTGGAGTGAACTGCTAAAAGGGTTTGTAGCCGATACACGGGTTGAAGTATTCTGATAACCATAAAAAAACGCTGCAAATTCTTTCACTGGGGTTTATTATTCAATTGGCTTACGTTCATGATTTGAATTTCTACTGAGCTTTGGAGTGTGCGTGTTTCACCGGTGATAGAGCGATTATTGAATTTCTGGAGGAACACAAATATGATCAACTGATCAACCCAAATAGTGAATAATAAACCCCGTTTTTCATGAGGTAGTTGAAATAATTTACGCCCAAGTGGCGCAAAAGTACTACGTTCCATACTCTTGATATCACTCAAAGATGAAATATATATTCCTGTACCACATTTATAACTTCAAGTTCGTTCTCCCTGTCAACACTAATAGTTTTAACGATGCCTCAAGGTTCAGTCATTTTGTATTAACCGGATCTGGTTGATGATGGTTCTTAAACCGTTGACTCTGTACTCTTTAACCCTAAATTCTATCATCTAGCCTTCTTCTTTAATCCAATTCGGATCTCAGATAGGAATATTCGGATACGTCTAAGTCTTCGGATAAGGCAAACACTATATTCCGAATGGAAATATTGAAAACAAAATTCCATCACAATAATATAATCTGATTTGAGTGTCCACTTTACGTGGGGATTTCCCCTTGTTTTGGACATTTTCACGTTAACATTGGTGTCGTCGTTCAATTTTTCTGTCAAGGTTCTAGTCCAAAAGGAGGTCGTGCGGTTGAACTTCTACTCCTTCAAGTTGGTGGCATACTAACCGGCGACGTTCAGAGCTTTCGTGTAATGCGGTAATATCGCACTTTCTTCTGAAGGGGCCCAACATTGTTAGGTTTGATGTCGCTTTATCACCCAGTTATTTGTAGTTGTTTTTGAGTGAAAAAAAGTCTGCAAGTACTGGATGGATAGAATAACATATATAATGCGAATTAGGTTTGTTTTTACAGTACGAAGGTTGGTAACTGATTCGGAGAATATCTCTGCTAATCGCCGGTCAATACATAAAATTGTGAAAATTCCATTCATAAGCACGTGTTCCTTCTTGGTACCGTAATCAGGCACATTATATGACGTACCTAATGAATAAATTACAATACCATGTTTGCGCATAGGCATTTGGTAATATCAATCCAACAGAATTCTCCAAGTACACATATATACGAGGTTACAACAGACAACTATTTGAAACAATACTCCAACATTTCATCGATTGGAGTGTCATCATGTTTATGAATCTCTCATGTTTTAAAATAAGATTGGATTTTCCCGTTTTTCATGAGGTAGTTTAAATAAGTTAATCCAATTTCGGATCTTCGAACCATTACCGGTCTTACACAGAATTCCGCCGTTATGGAGTGAAGTTGCGCTTAAGCACGTTGAAAAACAACCATAAAAATTAAATATAATATTAATATCATATATTAATGTTGTTATTTAACCATAACAATACGATTTTAGAATTTCCGCCTTATTTGAATTCGGTCTTAGGAACTTGAGTTACCTGACTTCCCGCCTAAATCCGGCTGACGTTAAATTACTTTGCTCAAACAGTGTATCGGGTTTTGTGACGAAATTTGTCTATAGATACTGTAAGCTGCCTGCTTTGTGATTTTCTCCTGCTTGATTCAGTGTTCCAATTTCTCTTTATTTGTTCTGATCTTCGTGGTGGGATTTAATGTGTTTTCTTGAGAACGAACTTCCTTTCAACACACTTTCTACTGTACTCTCTCTGGATAAACTATTACAAACAAAAAAATATTTTTCTTACCTAAAACCGTTTAAGGACCAAAGTTTTATTTTCATGAATTGATTTTTGCATCTATCTAAATTATAGTTGCAGTATTAGATGACTCATCCCAGATACGGTGGAGTGACTTATCTCTTCTTCTCCGCTTCAGCATTCTCTTACTCAGCAGTCTCCGTGAAAAAGCAGACCCACTCATCCGGAGTTTATAAAAAGCGCAAAAGACTCCTTCTCATCTCATTTCCACCACGTCAATCCGAGAAATCAGCATTTTTGATTCTCGTTTCAATAAAATAAATCTTTCTTTTCAAAAACAGTTTTGTTAAGTCAACTAATTTAACTTCTATTTTACATCTGCTTAGCTACTTTGTTTTCTTCTTTTTGGTTGTCCAGTTGCATTTAGTCTTTATTCCTTGAAATCTCCTTAAAATTGCACTCCTTATTTTATATTGCACTATTCTCTGTACCTTCATCAAATACGTCGCATCAAATATTATGTGCCCACCGTTCTTGAATTGTTTATATTCTTACACACTTAACTTTTTGTAATGGATCAATTCTTTTATTTCCAGTATTGTAGGATCCTTCACCTATAAGGTAGGAGGTACCATCCGTAACGTGAGAAGTCGAAACGAGACGTTTGCGCATGCATACTCTCTACTATTTTTACGATGGAAATGAAATTGGAACCTAGAAGAAAACGCACAATGTTTGTACATTTCATCAAAATCGGTTCACTAATCTCGTAATTTCCCCTGTCTCAATCGATTGTAATATGGCGTTTGTAGAACAGTTATTACTCAACCATTAGCAATAAAATCCATAGAGCTCTTTCTTGAAACCTCTACCCAACTACCTACAGAGTTTCAACCAAATCAGAACATTAGGTCACGAGAAATTGACCTTATGCTAAATACCCATTTGCAAATGCGCAAACCCTATTAATGATGCAACAAAAATTTAGTGCGTAGGAAACCTCATCATCCTTTAATGTTTCGTCATAAGTACATTAAAACTTGATAATGTTAGGGGCCTAGGAATTGTTACAATAAAACCGAATTAGGTGTGGTCATATGAGTCGTATGAGCGAATTCCCCGGAATCATTGCAAGATCACTATGTTGAATTATGCTGAAATTTGAATAAATTGAATCGTTAACTATAAATTTTATTGCGAACAAACTTCTATCTGTAGATATTGTTCGATTCAAACAGAGATTTTGGATATTTAGAATTATTGCTATCTTATAGACTTTCATCTCATTTCAGTGAAATTCAAGTTTATATTTCAAGCATAAGTTTGAGCTTAAATTGTTAAACGAAATAGCGCATGGTTGATGAACTTTATTGAGTAGTATAGTATTCTGCTGAAAGAATATAAATTCTTTTAAACTTAGAAACTTTTGCTATCTGTTTACTACATTTTATCAATTTGATCAATTGACTGTTCTCAACAAACGCATCATTTCACTTGGATGCTTCAGTTTTGCCGAATAAACTATCTCAGTCTTAACAAGAGTTACGTCCTTGGATGGTGCATACTTAATACGTATACCTAAAAGCGTTAAAATCTATGAATCATTTCATATTAACTCAAAATGTTTAATTTTTAAATTTAGGGAACCACCTCAATAGCTTTATTTTCAAAGAAAAATGCCTTTGATCTAACCTGATATTATGTTTACGAACAAAAGTTGTAAGTGGTTTTAGAACGAAAATTTGCCATTAACAATGCTTGGAAACTGTTTAAAATGAAAGTGACAATCGTCATTCGCTATGAAGAAACATCCCTGAAACATGTGTGAAACTTCAAGGAGTCTTCATTTTGTGCAACAATTATTTTGAGACACAAGACATTCAACGTTATCAGTTACAATTCTAAAGAAATCCATAAAACTCTGGTCCGTTCAAGGATGAGGTCTGCATACAGAATGACTGAAGAAATATTATCGGTTGAAAGAAGTTGATACCCGATATCGTAAAAACGTTTTCCAACGGATTCCGTGAAATCCTTTATATTTTTGTATTGAGCATGGTTTTACTCTTTGTTCGTTATTACCAGAGAACTGGTATTGTCAGTTGTCAATAGAGGTCAAAACGAGATATTGTTTATCTGCGTCTCGCGGGCACGATAAAAGGAACGCCTATTGGCTGATGAAAATTTACAACTGGATTCACTCGAGCAAAGCTAAACAATATGTCAAACCGATGACTACATATTTGAGGGCGTCATAATGAGCGTTGCTTGGGAGTACCCATGAAGCAAAGGATAAGCTGAACCGATTTTGAAAATTTCTTCGCCAATAGAAAGCCTCATTATTAGTGATGGACTATAATATGTTGTATCATCCCGGAATACTAAAATACTTTTTCAAGGTAGTCATTTTCCCAAAGTAAGTTAAGACAAACCAGTCGGACGATTATACATTTATTCAGCACTACCCCTCTAATTCCTCTTTTCCGTCATGAAATGTCCGAAGATTTTTGTATAACTGCATTAAAATTTCGACCGAACAAAAAAGGATTTTGAAAATCGGTTACGATTTGTGGCCTGGGCAGGGTCCACAAAATTTGTCAAATACACACTCACACCTACAGACTTACACCTACAGTTCTTACACGGATTCGGCCTTGGAATATTCTGAAACAGATTGGTATTATTCAGCTGTTTTTCAGCCATTTGTTTCTCATTTTTTGGTGAACCCCCCCCCCCCTATGGGATTAATTGTGTCGTTTAGTTGCTAACCCGGCCTACTCCCAATTTTTTCGAAATCCGGTTTTTCTGGTTTCTGAGTCTTCATACTAATGATCAATCCATCAGAACTAAGAAGTCACGTCAAAACCGGCCAAAATCCCGTTGAACAAGCGTTTGAAAAATCATGATGTGCTGCAAAAACGGCCATATCCACTTTTTGGTGAGTATCATAGCCGGCCATCTCCACATCCGCAAGCCCTGACGAAAATTTTGGAAGAGTTCCAGAATGCATAAACAGCTTAATGAGAGGAAGCTAGGAAGAGACTTGATCAGAGGCCGATCATGATTGAAAGAAGACCAGTAATACCTTCCTCAAACCCCCTGCACAGTGGCATTTCAAATTTGCTTCGACAAAGAGATTTTTCATAACGAAACAAGGGGAGGTTTTCTACAGATCTGAAGTGGGAGCCAGGGTTGTGAAGAATAAGAGGAGCATTTTGACCAGCGAAGCTCACACTCGTGGCTGGGTACCATGACCAAGCCTCTGAGACTTCGAGATGTTCACAACCTCTTAGCAAAACATTTTGGACAGAGTTGGGAAAATGACGACCGGCTGACTTTTTATAACAACATCTCCGCATCAGCTGCTAATAAAGGATGGCCCAGGGAAGATGACAAGAAGGGGAGGAAGAAGATATCGATGTAGAAGAACATCTGGACGAAATTTTCGAGCCTATTCAATATGATAAAGCCTCAAGGATGTAAAATTACATTTGTAAAAACAATATGATGTAAAACAATAATTATTCATTGCAAATAAATATAATATAACAAAGAAAAAAGTTTTAGTGTTTTTCTGCAATCCCAACAACCCTATATTTACATCAAATTCAACAAAACTTTAGTTCTATTTTGCTGGAAACCGGCCAACTCCAGAATGAGTTTCAAAAACGGACAAACCCAAGATAAATTTGTGAATAACTCCAACGTCCACACTCCCAAACCATTCAAGAATATGCTTTCAAACACCCAGCTTTAACGTCACCCTAAAGGCAAAAGAACGGTTTTCCAGCTTTATCTTTTCAACGTGACAAAACATCAGCTTTTTTGAAAAATTTGCCATTTTGAAGATGGCCGGGTTTGCGACTAGAAGACACAATTCTAACAGGCTCCAATCTAACGACAAAGCCTTGCTTCAGAAGGACGTCCTAAAAGCTTGCTGGCAGTCCTCGCTTTCGCGCTTCAATGATCCGTACCTACATTATATAGATAGGACATATACATCATCATTAACCAAAAGCCTACAATTAAACTCTTTTCTGATAATATTTTGTCCATTTTCAATTTTAACGTACATTTACTGAAAATGTATTACCTAATACAAGAATCAACATTGAGGAAGCAAGACTCAGGATATTCCAAAAATGATGTTTTCAGAATTTTGCGAAAAAGTGCAGTAAAATGACTCAAATTATAACAAAAGATTCATTATTTCTGTATTAGATATCCTTACTGCGCGGATCACCGGACTCCCAGAACTGGACTGTACAACTAGAACTAAGTGAACTCGGAAACACACTTAGAAATCCAACTGAAATTTACCTAACAGGATGAAATTTTAGAAAAAAGCAAAAAGTGTGCTTCCGCTTCTTCTCCTAAACTGGAGACGGAGTTGCGGACTGTAATATCGTTTAGCATCAACCACGCGGTTCGGTACGGTCGGCCACCGTTCTCACCAGACATCCAACACAGAACGGATTTGTCGTCTTAGAGACAATCCGCAAAGAGACATGATTTATGGAAAGATGTCTTTCATAGGAAGCCGTCGAGATACTGTTATTTAAAAATGCAACTGTAGTTTTCCGAATTAGAGTTGATTTGGAACCGAGATAACAAGAATTTAGTTAACCGATCAGCTTTTTTCACGAACTCAGTCTAATAGTGTGGGAGGAAAGCGGAGGGCAGCGATCGCAATCTCTTCTGTGTTATAGACTTCTTTACTATTATCCATGTTTTTAGTTTTTGTATAACTTCGTACTACGTAATTCGAATTTTTACTAAATGTTTCATAAACATGGCCAATTCCTTCACACTCAGCAGAGAGAAATAGGAAATATTGAGATGACTCATGGAATTTATTATCGAAAGGAAATTCCGAGGTATCAGAGGTATTTCCTTGGTGTTGTACAACTCTGTCGGAAAACTATTTGAGCCAAATAATGATATCGGCAATAGCGATATACAGGAGCAGATCTTCCGTCGAAGGAAAAGACGTGAGTACTGACATAACGAAAACGATAAGATATCCAATTCATTCTTCCATTCCATTGTCAGAAAGCCCAAAAACACATTGCAGCACTTCCTCAATAACATTGCTGATCAAGGATTATCAGAATAGTGGGTGAAGCGGGAAAGAAGTACGAGCCTGGATTGCTTCCATACCTGCCTGCCTATCTACAGCACATTATTTGTTTATAGTTTTATCTAGACAAGTTGATGTTCGTAATTGCATCATGTTGCTCATTTTGAAAATAATTGATCTAACTTGAACACGTAGTTTTCATACGACCAAGGAAAAACGGTGCAAATTATTACACAGAGGTTTATTATGTTCGTATTAGACATCTCTTCTACGTAAATCACTGATCCATGTACGTCTCTCTGAACTATAATGTTTTTGGTACATTACCCAAACTTGGCACTTCGCCGCTATATATCTTGTCATTGCATTTATTTATTTAAATGAACAGCAAAAGCCAAAATACAAAACGAGTTTATAAATTACAACATGATATTACAATAGGATCAGAATCAAATGAACAACTACTGGACCAAAGTTTACGAAATTTGCCTCTATCACCCAACATCGATCCGGAATGTGCCAGTAATGTCGTCATTTTGATCATTCAACATTTAAGGATTACTCTATGAAAAACTCCAAATCTCAATAACTTTTGATTAACGGACTTAACATATATTTAATCCCACAAAAAAGTTGTTGGTTTACGTTTCAAGATCCGTAGATTTCAAAAAATCGAAAGAAAAGTGATGAACCAAAACAATCCTAGTGTCCATCGTCCGCTGTCCTTAGCTTTTCTCCGAAAATACTGGACCAACAAAGTTTACGAAATACATCCAGTTATATCTAAGTTAATTGATACCTAAGTTTAATAAAATGAAGTTTTTTGATAGGGGGGAATCCCAATAGTGTGGAATCACTTGTTACACTTGGTGCCTTCGATTACCCTCAGTCTCGGGAAGAACCTAATTCTGCCGCTCCTCAGAAGCGTCGCATTATTCAAATAATCACCACTGTGACTCGCCCACCGATTCGTGATTCGAATGACTTCCATCTTTCTTGGATGTAAGTGTGTCATCGAATCACTCCGGTTAGAATTTGCCTCTGTTGTTCCTCTAAAACCAAAACCGGCCACTCTCATTTGTCGGAATTTTTAATCGATTCAACATTTTTGGGAATTAACGTCCGTAAGATAAAAAAAGAAATAAAGCCTCGTAACAAAATGCGCAGAATCCACATGACTAAGATTTAAAAAAAATGCAAAGAACAAAACTATTATACAAAGCTTCATTTGGCTTGCATTCATGATTTGAATATCTACTAAGATTTGGAGTGTGCGTGTTTTACAGGTGATAGAGCGATTATTGAATTTCAGGAGATATGCATAGAGCACGTAAATCGGTTCTCAACCGAAATACCTATTTGGATTGATCAGTTGATCATATTTGTGTGCCTCCTAAAATTCAATAATCGCTCTATCACCTGTGAAACACGCACACTCCAAAGCTTAGTAGAAATTCAAAGATGAATGCAAGCCAAATGAATGAAATTGAATAATAAACCCCAGTGAAAGAATTTGCAGCGTTTTTTCCAAAACGTTTGTTATTATGGTTGCTAACATCGAGTTTATCATCTGTAGAAAATCGTGACAACTGGAGAAGCATTGAACAGGAATTTTATACTTTGTACTTCCGTTTTATTCTTTTATACTTTTTTATATTTTATTGTGCGAAGTATGGGTTTCCGTTTGTACACACATAAACTGCACTTGCCTCTGTGATGATTTCCTTTTTTTCATAGGCACACACGTAATTAATTTTCATTTTGCTATTCTTTCCTTTGATTGGTACAGATGTGAGTCAGTTTCACTCAATTTTCCTTTCTTTTCGTTGGTTTAAATCAAAATCACTACATCGGTCGAGTTGCACCTGACCTCAAAACAAACAGGCTTCACAGTGAACTGATAATTGAACCCCAAGTTCATATACCCTGGTGATGTGCGATCGCTATGACACCCCCTGCAAGACAACCTGAGACGGTATCCGGGCCCTCAAGAGTTTTTAAAAGGGGATTTTAACTATTTAGGGTACAAATTCAATGAGGTATATAAAAAACAAACAAATAATTAAAAGCTATACACCCCCCTCATCAAGGGGATGAAACTCTTCGATAATATGAAAACTCAAGAAAGCATAATGAGATTACAGTTTTCCGTGCTCAGGGCTCAAAATCCCATTTCTGAGAGTTTTCCAACATCAAGGTATGGGGGTTGAGAAACGTTTACCTCCGGTTCGGGTCCGGCCGGGACCGAAATACTATAGTGTTCATTAAAATTGCATCGTGATATCCGTGGCTTTCATTATTCCGCCAAAACCGACGTTTTGCAGTTTTTTTAATGCTTCTCAGCTCAGCCTTTTTCAGAATTTCTTTCGAATTCTCACACAATAATCGTTGTATACATTTATTGATGCTCTGAAAGTCAGCATTAAGTTTTAACACGTGTTGAAGGTTTGTAGTTGAGCTAATGATGTAGTCAGCGAATGAAGGGAAACTATAGCGACACGCGTTGAAGGAGGTGTAAAGGGGAAAGGTTGGTTACAGGAGGGTTGGAAAAGCAATCCAAGGTCACACAACTATTCAGAATAGCTGATATGACAACAAAAGTCCAATAGATCGCAGGAGAATTGAGAAAAAGAAACATTCTTGTTGAAAAGACATCGACTTAGATATTCGTCGCTAGGCCTCCAGAGCAGTAAGACGTACATGTCCGGCGATAGAACCAAAAGAGTTAATTTATTCAACTAAAATACCAATAGAGAAATCTACGACAACTGAGGAGTTGGGAGTCGACGAGCATACTCGTCACGGAACATCTAACTTTATGAGACAGCCGTTTTACTCACGGGGAATCGAAAGTTAAAAGGCATGACGAAAGTCGTAATTACCTGTTACACTCCCGGGGGCATCCAGTCTTGACGAAAATTGTTGTCCCATTTTACTCCAGAGAAAGAAGGTTCTACCTCGTAATCCATAGGAATGAATCGTAGGAGAAGAAACAAGTACAAGTAGTGTTCCTCAGTCTTTCAAGTATGTTAAGTGAATCAGGTAACAGAGCTGAGGAATATAACAAACTGAATTAGTAGGTATGAGTTATCATACTTTTTTTTGGTGAATAATAGACTAATTTTTTTCTCCTTGTTTGTTAACTAAATACAGGTAGAAGGAGAGTAGTCCAAGAACACTCGGAAGCCAGCAAAGACTCACACGGTCTGAAAAATTGCAGAAAAGCTTTTTACTTATCGAGAAGGAAGTGTCTTCTTTCCTTCTCGACATGAGAGGTTTTAGAGATTGGGTCACGTAAAATGGAGGGCAAAGGGAGTAAAACAGGCTCTGCATTTTTCCAGGAACGAACCCACTTTTCCGGGAGTAAAACGGGCTTGTTGAAGGCCACTGTAAAGCGGGACGAAAGGCGATTCTAGCTGGAAAACTGTAACCCAAACAAAAGTTGAATTCGACCACCAAATAATAAAAACAATGTTTTCGTCAAAAAACAAGTTTTCAACTCATAATGTAAATTTTTCTCAATCAATTTTACGTTAAAAATGTTTTGTTGTAGAGTAAAATTCTGCTTCCATTGGTCACCTCAAATTTCTAAATTTATCATAAAATAAGGACGTTACCGAGTTTCCAATGTCTCAAAACAGGGAAGACCCATTTTTAACCATTTTTAAGATTAAAGATAATTTTTAAATGAAGTTAAGCGGATGAAGTGTGTTAGAAATCTTTAAATTCAACGTCGATACAACACCAAAATTTTGGAGTTACACAGAAAAATAAGGAAGTTACAGCGAATTTGGTTTTCAATGTAGTTATATACCATCAAGGAGCTGAATAGACTTGATTCGGTTGAAATATTCACTAAATTGCAGGCAAACCATCCCCAACTTCCCATAGAGGAATTACCTTCTTTTTGTTCCGTCGACTTTTGGGATGACAAGCAATGTTTACTCTCGCAACTGTGCCCACCACCTAGGAAATAATCTTCATTTGAACAGTTTTGTATTGTAACTAAACCTGACTTTTTTTATTTGCGTCATTAAAAAGTTCACGCTCAGTATCTACTCTGTATGTTTTGATAAATAAATGAACATGTTCTCGAATTTTTTGATTACTAATCACTAGGAGCAAGGGACCACACATCACGTAAAACATGAATTGTCATGTATCCGATCTCTATCAAATGAACAGAATAATCCAGGGAACATAAGATGAATTAGATGCAACATTTTTGGTTAACTAATGATTCACAATTTAAGTCAATGTACATATTTAGTTATTCTCAAAACGGGGATTTCGAAGTGAATAATAGTGCAAAAAGATATTCCGAGACAAGTTAATTATTGGTTAATCTTCAGCAGGAATATCCTAAGCAGTATTGAGGACTGGTAACAAAACTAAATAGTTTCAACGTTTTCTTCCCGTCTTCTCCAAAATCAACAGACATGCAAGAAGTGACTCATCCGATTGGTCCAATGAATACTGCAAGGAGTGAGCAATACAGTTGCTACGGTACGACTCCAGAATCGGGGCAATTCGGACAGAAATGGGCCAGGTCATCATTCTCCAAAAGATTGCAGCTAACACATAATTGTTGGCTGTCGAACTAATAAGCCTTTGTAGAATATTAACAAGAAGTTTTTGACGCTCATCCTCATTTGGGGCAATATTCTCTCAACTAATTGCTACCTATGCCTCACTATTCCGTAAAAATGAGTGACAGGCAATTCCAATCACGAAATACCCTTCATATTATACCCGTTATTGCTGAATATGATTTGGATTGCTTAAACAGTATCATATTAAATAGAGAGAATCAAGTCACAAAAACATGCAATTCTGCCGAGGTTGAAACTTTTCTGAATGAAATTGCATGAAAGGCCTTCAACTTACTAGTATCTACCTAGATTTGTCGAATTTACACAAATATAGTGACCCACTAAGCCTCAGCACAGCCTTGGAAACATTACACGTAACCTTCATTGATTTGTGTACGTGGGAGAATCAATATTTCGTCTCCCCCAACATCAGCTGCTCCCGTGACCGTAGTAGGTTGGAATTCCAGGGCGAAGAAGGGGAACCAGCTGGCTGGGTCACTGTAAAAAATCAACCTCCGAGGCAACACCATCCACAACAGGCCAGACAATACGAATTCTGCTCCTATGGACTCCGTCAGACCCTTCATAACTGGTTAGAGAGAAATCTTACAGTAAACACATCGTACATGAGTAAATTAATATTGAATTAAATAATTAAATCAATCGCGGTAGTTGAGGTTACGAAATTAAAACATTAGATCTACCAAATTGAAATATACAGACCTTATGTCCCTTAAATTATCAAGTGTAACAAAATTTTAGGATATCGTTGAAAAGAGCGTTCAATTTTCTATCTCTCAGTTACAAAATCCGATTTTGTTATTTATTCCTGATAGATTAAAAAAAATGACCAAAATTCAAATTTTGAAGATTTTTTTTAAAAATATCCCTTTTCTCTTTAGTTTTTTTCGCTATTGGTAAGGTGTTTTTCGGCATGCACTCTTAAGAAATAACTTGCTGAGAATCTCATCTTGCGATTGGTATACAAAAAAATTTTACAATGAAATTTGGTGGAGAAAATTATATTTTTGTATTATTTATTTGTAATACGGTTGTATTATGTTTTAGCGAAGGATAAATTGAAATAAATTAAGTGCATGGCATTTATTCTATTTGAATTTCGGAGTGTACAAATTGAGGAGCTTGTTTCCAAAAGTTACTAAAGACCATTTTTTTCGAAAACGAGTTATTACCTTCCAAGGGGTTTTGAAGCCGAGTTCTTCATAAAATCAGGTTGGAGCTAAAAGTACTAGATATATCCCCTTGAAAAACTAGGAAGAAAATTCAGTTTCATTTCAAAAGGTACTATATCCTTCATAAAAGAGCACTTCCATCTGCTTGGGTTCAAAAAGTACTACATCTATTAATGAGTGTCACACTGCCTACAATATTTTGAGCATAAAGTACTATATCCATTATCTTATAGGATGTATCAACTTTCAAGCCATTTTTTAAGGTTTTTCAATTATTTAAACCGTATTTTTTAGACTTTTCATATTAGTTTTTTTTTTTTTTTATGGCATGGGAGGAACCCCTGGTCACTGAGACCGCTAGGATCTATTGTGACACCTAGTCTATCTAGGATCTATTGTGTCATCTATCTATTGTGATCATCTATTGTGAGACCTCACCATCAAAATCTGCCACTCACTGCTTCGATAAAGCTAGGTAGTTGGTGCCTTGTTTTCCGTTAATTTCGACTGAATATAAAGTGCGCGGTATCAAGGAAATTGTTTGAATTGAATTAAAAACTGTTTTTCTATAGAAAAAGTGCGGGATAGAGGAGGAGGGCTGCAGCTGCATTCAACTACAACTGCGACAGCTTGGGAATGTCTTTGCGAACAGCTTTGGGAAGATTAGTGAAGTCCTTGATAGGAGGAAAAGATTTGATTTCAAAACGCACTATATCCACTTTGTTTGGTTCCAAAAAGTACCTACTAAACGCCACGTTTGATCCCAAAAAGTACTAAACACCAGATTTGATCCCAAAAAGTACTATATCGTCTCCACTATGACAAACTAGCGAATCTTTTTTTCACCACGACTAACTCGCGAAACTGCAAGACTAACGAATCTACGTTTACGTCACCATTAACTCTACTCAAGTTATTTCTGTGGTTGGGGAAAATTTCACAACGTTGAACTAACGAATCTGCAATTCTTTCGCTAGTTTGCTCTGACAAACAAACGAATCCGCCACCTTCGTTACTTTGCCAGAGCGAACTACCGGGTTGGTCGTATGAACTGGCCGTGCTTAGCACACCGAAGGGTGCAGAAGGGCCTTTTTCATGTTCGGAAACTTGCTGTGTGTAATTTAATAGTCTGTAACATGAGTGATTCGTCTGTAGATTGCTTTGTGTTGGATGAAATGGAAGGTAAAAGAGGCAGTTATAAAATATCAACGTGCATTTGTTCTTACATGATGAAATTCCCAGAAATGAAAAAGGTCATCATGTGTTCAGATAGTTGTGGAGGGCAGAATAAGAATTCGAACATTATAGTAGCTATGCGTTTTACAAGTGACAAAAGCCCACCCCAACGTTGATCAAATTGATCACATTTATTTCGAACCAGGCCATAGTTTGATGGGATGCGGCTCCATTCACCAGAAAATTTAGCGTACAGCAAAGCCTGTCCCTAGTCTACACTCCGAAAAAATGGGTGAAGTAAATCAGAAATTTGAAACGAAAACCAGCTCTTTATAGTGTTACTTCATTAACTAACATAGACTTCATGGATTTCATTTCACGGAGGTTGGCATTTTCATCGGTAGGAAACAATAAACAGCCATTGCCATTCCAAAAAGCTGGATGGTTTTATTCTCAAAAAGTGCGAAGTGTGAAGAAAACTTCGATGAGTATACGTCCAGAAAGAGAAGAGGCCGACCTCTGTTAATGCCGGTGCCTAAAAAACCCTACGACGCAAGATTACCGATTTCACTAGCTAAAAAGAAGGATTTACACAAACTTTGTGAAGATTTGTAAATACCAAGAACTTTTCACGAATTTTATCAGTGTTTCCTGCATGCTGAGACACTTTAACAGATTGTCTTCCAGAACCAGACATCAATGAATCGAACAACGAACCTGAAAACGCTTGATAGGATCGTTCCCAAAGAGAATTACCTTCTTTTTTTCATTTTATAAAAATTTTGATTATTGCTTAATTATTAAACCAGATAATCTAAAGTTCATAGAAAAATCTGAATAAAAATGAAGTACCTATTCGTGTATACTTCTCTTCATTTAATTCAAGATCCTTAGTTTCCTGACGATCATTGACCTTAGAAAGGCGACTTATTCTCAGCATTGTGGGACTTGAAAAATGATATGGAAGCTCATATTACATTTTTAACTTGAAGTCAAACTTTTTGTATGCTCTCCTGAAAAATTCAATTTTCGCAGTTTCGCGAGTTTGTCAGAGTGAAAAAAAGATTCGCTAGTTTGCCATAGTGGGGAGGATATCAAAAATCTTGAAATTTCAAAGCTCCACCTAAATTAATTGACGTCTCGAAATAACTTGCTTCTTTTTACAATTTTTGGTTTATTATTCAATAATAAACCATTGTAATCGCTCTTGAAAAAAATTCTAACCCCCCCCTGAAAATTTCATGGTTTACGTTTCAAAGGGTGTAGAATTCGAATCTGCAATAAAAGTTTTTCCGTCCGTCCGCCGTCCGCCGTACGCACGATTTCTCCCAAACGGCTGAAGCAAAAAAGCTGATATTTTCAGGAAAAATCCATGTTGGTCCGACGACGCCCCAATTCTTGAGCTCTCTCACTTAATTTAAAGTGCCTTTTAAGGTTGTCGTTCACAACTTTTCAACTTTCACTGGGGTTTATTATCAAATTTCACTCATTCGGCTTGCATTCATGATTTAAATTTCTACTAAGCTTTGGAGTGTGCGTGTTTCACGGGTGATAGAGCGATTATTGAATTTCAGGAGATATGTATATAGCATGTAAATCGGTTCTCAACCAAAATACCTATTTGGATTATTCAGTTGATCATATTCGTGTGCCTCCTGAAATTCAATAATCGCTCTATCACTTGAGGAGCTTACTTTCAAACAGGCACATATCCATTCCGACGAAATGTTCAGGAAGTGAAAAAAACGATTTGCAGATTAGTGGAGATATTTTTCTGCGGTTTCTCATCGGAGTAATGTGTGAGAAGGCACAGATAAAGATGCCTTAGAACATTAATTTTCTCCAAAACACGAGACTGTATATCCATTTTCACTTTGGAAATATGCCCTTTTGATCAAAACTCATGGATTTGTGCCTTTTTGAAAAAAAAAAAAAAAAAAAAAAAAATGTATTCTCCATTCTGTAGTTTTTATTGAAAACTTTACCTGACTCTATTTTTCCATTTGTCATGCCTGCCATCTATCGAGTCTCGAGTAAATATTCAACGTCAAGACGAAGGCGCAATGCTTCTTTTTGGATATGTGCCTTTTTGAAAACCCACGACCATCCATCTTGGTCCGACGACGCCCCAATTCTTTTTCCTGAAAATTTCAGATCTTTTGCTCCAGCCGTTTGGGGGATATCGTGCGTACGGCGTACGGCGGTCGGACGGAAATTTTTATTGCAGATTCGGATTCTACACCCTTTGAAACTTAAACCATGAAATTTTCAGGGGGGGTTATAATTTTTTTTTTTTTTTTTTCAAGAGCGATTACAATGGTCCATTATTGAATAATAAACCAAAATCCATTTGATCCGACGACGCCCCAATTCTTGAGCCAGCTCTGTCACTCAATTTAAAGTGCCCTTTAAGGGCTGTCAAAGTTTTGTAAAATCCCTAAAAACCTCAAAACAAGTCGAATCGGCCTAAATACCTATTTGAAGAACATACCATGAGGAATGGAATGAGCCCTTCCCCACGTCCGTAGGTCAAACCATTCTCGATGTATGGCCCCATTTATGGTGACAACATTTGCGTTTTTTGGTTTATTATTGTTTGTTTGTAACCTAGTGATGCCGATAGCGTCGATTGTAGTGAATGTGGTTACTGGAGTGATAGCCGATGTGGATTTGTAGTTTGTAGCCGACACACGGGTTGAAAATGATATGTATGAAACGCTGACAATATATAGGTAAATAATATTACTGGGGATTATTACTCAATATTATTACTGGGGTAAAAAAGTATTCTTTCACTGGGGTTTATAATTCAATTGGCTTGCGTTCATGATTTGAATCTGTACTAAGCTTCGGAGTGTGCGTCAATAAAAAAACGCTGCAAGTTTTTCATAGTTCATGATTTGAATTCCTACTAAGCTTTGGAGTGTGCGTGTTTCACAGGAAAGGGCGATTATTGAATTTCAAAGGCACACAAATATGATCAACTGATCAATCCAAATAGGTATTTTGGACGAGAACAGATTTACGTGCTCCATGCATATCTCCTGAAATTTATTCTCCTTTTTACAATTTTTTTAATTAGTATAAATTCAAATCATTTTTTTCTCGCAAACCAATTGAATAATTTTTTTTCGACTTTGGCAAGTTTTTAGCTTGTAATGGTTTTCCGTGAATTTCTCGCTTATGAAAAAAACTGATATAGGAATAGTACCTTTTGGAAATTCAATTTCAACTTCAGGTTTGTCTGGTCCCACTGTCTATGCAAACTGTCTATGCAGATCTAAAGTCACACATGTCCGAATAGATCTGGAACGTGGAACGCCTTAGTGGAACTGCTCCGCTAGTGTAGTAACTAGCTATTCCTGAACAGTATTCTCTCGATTGGTAGATTCAGGATTCTCTACTGGTAGATGTGACGCGGCGGGGCTTATTGTGGAGGGACGGACCGCGTTTCTTGGGTGGCCTTGCTCTTCCGCCTTCTGCGCAGCTCCCTCAGCTCACCCTTTCATTACGAACCCCCTTCCACCGTCCAGATTATTTGAGCCAGTCAACAAACCGCTGAACTCATAAAGACGCTCCGCATCTCGGATATCGTGTCAGATATCAACAAAAGCATCGTCAGTTCTCAAACGGCTCATCCGTCCTCTCGCACCGACCAGTATTCCATCTCAATCCGTTCACAAATAAGGTAAATTGAACAACTTTGAATCCTCTCATATTGAAAGCAGTTTTAATATCACAATAGTATTCTAAAACAATGCGTGCTTGCTCCTTAAGAACTACCAACAACTTTTGACACGAACGGAAACATGTAGATTCATGTTAGCTTTCTCGGGATACCTACATCATTCCATAGCTAGAACAGTCTTGTTTAGAACATAAGACAGAATATTTTTTCAGTTAATAGAATCAAACTTCTACTCTCCTGATTTGACATTAAAGGTTTCTGTTGTGAGGTAGCAGAAAGAATGTCGAATCTTGAGATGAATCAATCTTTAAATTATTTAATTGTTAAAATTCTTGTAAGTTAAATCAGTGTTTTTTAAATTTTCGATGGTTTCATGCTCACTCATTTCTGTTCTCACAAAATTCACTCATAGACAATAAAGTTCTCAAAATCCCTTTGAGTTGAAAGGAAACGAAAGTTTTTCGATTTAAAAACACGAGGTTTTTACGTTTGCACTCCGCAGTTGCTACCATAATCGAAGTGACATGATTCTGGACTTCAGGATATTGTGGGATTTACTGGTTTTACTATTATTTCTATTTTCCCAATGCGCGCAGGCTAGAAGTGACTTTAACGCTTGTAAATCATTTTCAATCTTACCAAATCTGCGTAGCTCTAACGTGCACGACCCGTTGAAATCCTAAATGATATTGCCGACGCTAGAAAATCAAGAGTTAAAATTATAGGTAGACAAGTGCTAACTGAAAAATCTCAATGAAACTCTTCATTTGATTATGAATACAAGAACATATTTTTTTCAACATCCAATGTTATCACAACCATTTATTGACTCGGAACCGAAAGTGGCTTTATTACACATTTCAAAATAAAAGCCTAAATTTAGTTTTCATTCTCTTCCTATTCAACGCTAAGGAAGCTTTGTTTCTGCAAGAAGTCGAACAACTGTTGGCCTTCAAAATTGAAACTTCCATTTCCTTTCATCGGTTTTGTTTGCTTCATTCTCAGGGACCTAATTGCTGGCAACCCTCCAGAGGAGTCCAAGTTGACTGATTATTTATTATGAGAGATGAGAGAGGGCAGAAGCCACAAAGCCCCTCAATTTTAATTGTCAAATAGCCACATCAAATATGTAAATCCACTCATTTTGAATTAGATGATACGGGTTTAATCATTTGCTGGAAGTTCGCAAGGAAGTACCTCTACAGGCATTCAACGAAGAACATTGAGATCTGATGTTTAGTTCTTCAGACCGGCTGACCTTCGCTTCCCTTAGTCGTCTCTCATTTCCTGCAAGTTGTTACGTCATCTTCTCCGAGTGTTATTTGTGTCCGAGCTTACAGCTTTTGGGGGATATTGATATGTTTCTGCCTCCAATGGGGTAGTTATATTCATTTAAAAAAAGGATCTGGTGACATTTAAAAAAACATATAAATCAGTATGGAAGGATCACATGTGCACATCAGTATACATTTGGGAGCTCTATAAACAAAGGAAGATCGAAAGCTCCATTTCAATCATTTGATCAGACAGAAGCTCCTTTTGAGGTTGATTAAATAGAGCCAACTCTACTTTGATTGATTCAATTTTTCCAAATCATCGACCGAAAAGTTTGCTATCAATATTTTCAAAGTTGGTATCATCCTGGAATTTTGTCTCTTATCCGCACTTTTCGTCTATTATTGTGGATCGGATTTTATGATTTTCCAAAGTTTAGACAAAATGTGACCTCGGGCTGTGTAGGTATCATGTTATGAGAGGAGCGATTGTCATTTTGCTCACTCATGGAAAGGAAATGACTTTTCTACTATCGTAAAATAGAGCTGTAGGTGTCAGTTTTTCATAGTTTAATCTGCTTTAGTTCACAAATATTCACCAATCATGCGGTTATTCTCCATTAGCTACATTCTGCCAAGTTTTTCAATTGTCTTTAACTATAATCTGTGAGTTAAGAAATTCTATGAAGTATTTTGCCGAATTTTATCAATCAATAAGGCCTAGATCTATGTGTCGATCTGTGGATAGTTTTTGGTGAAGATAACATAAGTTGATGAACATTTGAGCTGTTTCAACTACCTGATAGTGGCCCTATTAGCTTGATTCCAACGATTAGCTCACCATCAGTAACATAATTAATACGAATTTTATATCAGAAGTAGGTATCACATAACATTTATTTACCAGAAATGGCCTCATTCATATTCATGAATAAGGAAACGGATGAAATTCTTAAATCGGGAAATATCAATGATTTGAATGTGACGGCAATTGAAGAAATAATAATCACTCTTTTCCTTTTAAAAAATTCTGGTTTTGTTTTCCATAGAAATTAACCATAGTTTTTTAATTTTTAGACATATTTTCTAGTTCGCATAATCGTCAAGTCGTTAAAATTTCCGATTTTGCAATAAAGTTTACTGAAAGTCAAGTTTCTTTACATAAATTATACTGAAATTCATGTTTTTGTGTGAGTTTTTCCAAAATTCACATTCTTCGTGAAATTCCCTACAGTTTATTATTATTATTAAATCTAATGAAAATTCTCTCTTTTATTTATACACCTTAAGAAAAACACCCTTTAATGATATAAATTTGTCTCAAATTCAAAATTTGAACAACTGTTGATTTTTGTTTTATTATTTCAATAAAACTGTTATAATCACATTTCTGAAACTTTACAAAAAAGTTTTTGATAAAAGAAAAGCGTAAATTTTCCTAAAATCACTTCTTTTTTAAATGGTGTAAAGTCCTTTTAAAATCTGATTACTTTTTTTTCATTATTGACGTATGTGAATATGCACATCTCTGGTATGGACAAGTGGAAATTTCATTGGCCGATACAGAAGGCAGGTCCAACAAATGAGGCGTAGAAAAAGAAAATAGGGGGTCCAACTAAGTTTTAACATGATATTTAAAACCAAAGCAGAAAACGCTGCTCAAAGTTGGGGAAAATTTGGAGGGAAAGTTCCCGTTTGATGCAAAAAATAGGTAAGAAATCAAGGCCTTCAGGATAGTTTCTCAGTTAATTTGTTGGTTTCGTATGGTGTTTCCACAACTGGGTGAGTTCTATTCAGCTTGATTAATTTGAAGCGTACTCGCTCCTATCCAAATCCACCCTACACTGGATTAGCTCAGAGAGAAAGTGATTAGCGAAATAGGAAATGTTTTAGATAACATCACCTTGATGAGAATCTGTTCACACAGATGACTCACTTGTAGATGAATCATTTGATGATTCATATCTACCGAACGTTCATAAAATACTGATGAAATCGCTGTTATTAGATGTCATGTTTTGATTACAGTCACTATAAAGGTCGAAATACAGGTTGTTAATTTCTATATATGGGTATGAAAAAGAGTTATTGTCACGACCCAAAAACACACTTCACAAGAAACTCATGAGCTTCTTTCAAGGAACTGATTGCAATGGTATTTCGTACAACTTAATCGTATTTAACAACTTTCGTTGTTGTTCTCATTTCAAGGTTTCTTTCCACTAGTGTCCTGGCTCGAATATTTTGTTAATCGTCAAGTAAAGTGCGGAATTCGAATTCTGCAATCATGAAACCCTTTTTACGAGCTTAACTTCTTCGGATTTCATTGAAACTTTCTAAATGACTTTCTGTGATTTCATAATATAACATTTCTTTAAATGCCATCGTTGAATACCTACTAAGACTTTTTTCAGCCGAATCGTAGCATAACAAAATATTTTGCTAGGCTTACATTTTTAGCTTCACATCCTCATAGAACCGGTATGGAATCTTACCTATTTAAAATATTCAACCCTACCTAACTAAACACCCTTCTATTCATTCCCGTTATGGAAACGAAGAAGCTTTGTGCTACTCCCAACTTAGCAAAAGTTCGACACGCATCAGCTCAACAATTTTAATTGCATTCCAATCCGAATATTTCAATCTCCCAGCTGTAAAAAGAACCACTGTAAACGTTATCCTCCCGACATGGTTTTTGCCGGCTGTTAGTTAGACAATCGGCATTAACTTGATTGAAGTCGTTAACTAGGAAAAGTCAAAGCGGATCAAATTTAATATTCAATTTCGATACATCAAAATGAAATTGCCATCATCACAAAGAACAGTATAACTGAACCGGTGAATAGTTTCCAGCTTAATAATTTCTAAATGACAAATATAGAAAAATATTTCGTACATCAGATGATATTATTTATTTTGTCGGTGACTAAGCGATTTTATTTCTTCTTGCTTTATTAATTGATCCGGCTGGTTGCTCTTTTGTAGTGCGTTGGAAAATCACCATTGGAAAATATCTACCAACAATTTGAGTATTACACTTTTTCTCATTCCATTACACCGTTGAAAACAGCATCTTTCATGGTTTCCACAAAAATTTTGCTATGGATATTACATCCAAGTGAAATTGTAGAAGAGGCGCTTGTTGGAACAATTGTAAGAAGTCACGTTCCTTCTTCAATGACAACGGTTGAAATTGACTTATGAACAAAATGAAAAACTAGCTAACCGTTAACAGTCAAAATCCACAGTCACAGTCTACAATAATCAGATTAGGATGAGGAAGTATTGCTAAGCTAGTTGTGCCTGATAATCCTCCCGAATGACCTTCAACAGTTAACACATCTGGGTCGGACGACCCTTCGTTGAACTGCAAACATTTATAAACAATTGGAATAATAAAAGAAAGAGGTCACAGTTCGTGCACAACTATCTTCAACCGACTGAGTCGAATCTCATGAGAAGAACTGGCTGGGGTTACAAAATATCTTATTTGCCTATTGGTATCTAGACAATGTGGCCCAGTCGGGGGTCGTAGGTTTATCAAGTGTTTGATGAACACGTGATTCTCTCCCCTTATCGGCAGCCGATAATATTGTTTATGACGTTTCTATTGGTTATTTTGATCGCCGGTATCTTCGGGAAGTCGGTTATTATTTGAATATTATGTAACAGTAGTTTTGTATAATGTTTTGGTCCATGCTAACGATTCATTACTTGGACAATTACAAGTTTAAAACGATCCGTATTATTAGACAAAGGTTCACTAACTCACGCGCTAATCTATTTCAAATGATCGAAGACCAAGGCCTCCGTGTATTTGAATTGTGTAGTAGATTTCTCAAAAGAGCTCTTTTTCAAATTCCTTTACCGGAGACCAAGTAAAAAAGTGTTCACTTAACCATAACCATTTTCCCAACAGTGTTTGGGAATCTATTTTTGAAACGCAATTTTATGGTGATCAGGCGATTGGATGATTCGTCATAAATCGTTCGTCGTTAACAACACTTTAATAGTCTCTCAGTACCAACGTAACATAAGTCGATTCCCAACTACCAACCTTCAATAATCCAGTAAACTGTAAATCGACAAACGTTGGAACTCACGAATGGAATACCTACCAAATTCAAAGAGAAAAAGTAAACATCGGAAATATATAACAAACTCGACTTCAAAAGAAGACGACATCGCAATTATATAAGCTGATTGGATCCTCACATTTTACGAGGTAAATTTTATTGAGTTAACGTGTTTATTTACATTTTTCTTTCTGTCAAAGTCGTAGCACAAGTCAGCACGATTTTTGATGATTGAAAAATAATGTGCATTGCCGAATTCAACTTTCGTGATGAGATTAAGAATCTGTTGGAATTTTTTGTCTATCACGTCTATTGTCCTGAAAATCTGGATTCACGATCTAATGTTTAAAATTGAAATCTGTCCTACCTGCGCAGTGAGAGTTGACACCACTGAAATCTAGTGAAATTTCTCTGTGAACTACATTTTTGAGAATATGAATCATCCAACGGGCTTCTTTAAATAACAATTATCCCAGGTATTTGCTCCAGTATCCTCTTCCGAGTGAGTAACCAACATAGTATTTGACATTTTGTACTGAGTGACGGAACTGTTTAAATCGTCCTGATCTGTTTTGTTATGTAGATGGGAGTTTTGTAGCGTAAAACAGCGGAAAGATATTACAGCATTTGTGAGATATGCATGCTTCCCATACTTTGACTCGGGGATCAGGATAAAACTTGAGCCACTCAAAAAGAGTTTTGTATTATGTTGAAGACCTGCTTCTGTGGACTATTGGTAATACAGAGTCAACGCATTTTTGTGGCCCAACCTTTATAAATGATCGTCATTTTTGCATACCATGAGTGAGCAACTTTCCTGCTAAGATTAAAAGCGCTTTCGTCTATCCAGCAATTATGAGAATTTCTCATGGAAATGACCTCCTAGTTCTTATTCCTCAAACCTTATCGATTGAAGTGGTATGTTAGGTCAGAAGTGATGATGTGTTTCCTGCCGTTCATTAGGATCATGCCTACGAGCCTTAAGTCGACTCCTCACTAGAGCTATTCACGCAAGGAGATATCGATGACTTAGCGAGTGATTTTTTATATATTTTTATATTATCAGAATGCTTCAACCCGTGTATCGGCTATAAACTACAAGTATCAACATCGGCTATCACTCCAGTACCCACATTCACTACAACTCGACGCTATCGGCATCACTATGTTACAAACAAACAATAATAAACGAAAAAACGCAAATGTTGGCACCAAAATCGGGCCATACATCGGGAATGGTTTGACCTACGGACGTGGGGAAGGGCTCATTCGATTCCTCATGGTATGTTCTTCAAATAGGTAAAATATTAAGGCCGATTCGACTTGTTTTGAGGTTTTTAGGGATTTTACAAAACTTTTACAGCCCTTAAAGGGCACTTTAAATTGAGTGAGAGAGCTGGCTCAAGAATTGGGGCGTCGTCGGACCAAGATGGATTTTTCCTGAAAATTTCAGATCTTTTGCTCCAGCCGTTTCGGAGATATCGTGCGTACGGCGGACGGACGGAAAATTGTTTATTGCAGAATCGGATTCTATACCCTTTGAAACGTAAACCATGAAATTTTCCGGGGGGTCGAGAATTTTTTTTTTTCCAGAGCGATTACAATGGTTTATTATTGAATGATAAACCAAAATGTACTGTTGAATACATCTAATGTTCTTAAATCGGTCATTTACGTTGAAGTGTTATTCTAAGACAGACATGGTAAACTTTTGTATAATAATTTGCAGGGTTTTTTCTTGGAGGTTTACCAAGGGTTTGCAAATGACGAACGAAAAAGGGTTATATGACGTAATTAATAAACGTGACCTACATAAACTTCCGTTTGAGAAAATGTGAAACCAATTTCATTTTCTTAAGTCCTTACAGATTATTTGGATACTAAACGATTATTTTCCATTCCATGATGGTCGATATGAATGTTCCAGGAGATTTCAACATGAAGGCTGTTCTTTTGCTAGCGCTAGTCGCTGCCACTGCCCAAGCTGTGTCTTTCTTCGACCTTGTGAATGATGAATGGGCGCTTTACAAGGTACCTCTATTAATTTAAAGTCAATAAATTCATATTATGCATACTATTCGATAAATAAATATTACCTACCAATTCATCTGCGGCTGTGAAAGTTTTCAGTAGGTACTAGTTATGAAGTAGAACTTCCTCAATCCCAATCCCACCATAAGCTCAGTGATCTGGTTTCCACCTCCTTTTTGGGTTTCCTTTAATAACGAAAGTCGTATTTTTCAAACTTATTTATCAATTTTACATTGCATTTTCTTTTACATAATTTATGTTTACCTATTAGCCCTTGCTTGCCATTTCTATTACTTTCCACACAAACCAATTTCAATTTTACTACATGAAAATCTGCATCGATTGAATACCTGACATTGCTAATTAACAAAATAACAATGAATCCGGGATCAAGTTTATCACTTCTTGAATTCACTTATTGAGTAGTACTACCGCCATAAATTAATGAAATTGTGGATAACAATTAATTAGAAATGAATTATATGAGTTGTTTTTTTTTTTTTTTCATTCGCCGGCTGTCTCATTTTAGGACGTTGCTGTGAATTTGAAATGATCATCCTAACAATTTGTATTACCTACAGCGGTTTAAATAAAAATGTTGTCCTTAAGGTCTAAGGTACAACCTTCTCGTGCGACTTCTTGGAGTATTTGACAAGACTTTGGATTCCATCTGAATCCGCCATTTTGTGCATTTGTTGGTCAAGACACCTAACAAATTTGGAACGTTTTTGTGGAATGAATTGCATTTTCAGATTCATGTGGTTTTGAAAGGGGTTTTAAGTCATTTAAGTTTCAAATGTCACCCACCCTTTTCTATTTAGGAACTCTCTATTTTCTTCATCAATCATGATAATTTCTACTGGGGAAGAGTAATTAATCTCAGAGGTACCAAGTATCCTGAACAGGCCAAATAACTCATAACAGTTTTCCTATGAAGAAGAGCAATCTCCTAGGTAATGAAAATCTCTGTCATCAAACCTTTTCATTCCATAATAATTTGAATTTTGGTTCTAGCTCCATCACAAGAAAGCCTACCCGACTGACATTGAAGAACGGTTCAGAATGAAGATCTTCATGGAAAACAAGAGGAAGATTGCCCTGCATAACGCAAGATTTGAACGGGGACTCACCAAATTCAAAATGGCTTTGAACCACCTCTCTGACATGGTAAGAAACCACAGCTGCCAGAAAAAAAGGTTCATTACTGGAAAGAACGAAATAATATCATTTAATGAACTTTTGAGCTGGAATTCTTCACATCAAAACCTGTGGAACGCTTTAGAATTGTGAATAACAAGTATGAACCCAAGCAGGATTGGTGTGGGATAATGCTGGTATAATAAGGTTTATTACTCTACTTCCTGATCGATTAATGGTACCAACTGATTTTATTTCGTCCACCTAACATTACAATCTATTTTTTTTCTTGAGAGCTGCAATTTCGTTTATATGATATAATGTTATGACAGTTGAATGAACTAAGTATTGTCCAGATGGCACGAAAAAAACCTATAGGGAACTAGACCACCCATTTATCTTACAGCCTCAAAATCTGAAATTAGTCGAAGGGTGGTTTCAGGGTTATTGTTTCTGAATTTTAAATGGTTCATCACTTACCACTAAACTAAACGCTAGATTTAGGCTAAATGAAGTCAGAGGCTAGCTGTTTAAAGGCCTGACTAATTGAAGCCTGTTGTCCGATCTTCAGCCCTTAATTTATTCTAAGTTGGTGTGAAGTTTTTTACATCATTGGATGCCTGAAGACGTACATCACAATCACCCCGTTTCAAGCCAAGGCTTCATTTCTCCACGTATGAACAACGAAATGAAACGAATTCTCTCCCCTCATCGCAGTTAACTAATTTTGGACAAAGTTTGTCTTAACCAGTTTTTCACCGCAGTTGCATTGATCGTACCAACTAACTGACCTATGTCATGTTCCAGCTTCCTCACGAGTTTGCCAAGTACAACGGGTACAAGCGCTCCAACCAAACTAAGCTCCTCGGTTCCACATTCATCGAGCCCGCTCATGTCGTTCTTCCAGACCAGGTCGACTGGAGGGAAAAGGGAGCAGTAACCCCCGTTAAGAACCAGGGACAGTGCGGCTCCTGCTGGGCATTCTCTACTGTGAGTTTGAATTTCATTTGGTTGTTACTTAGTATGAATGTTGTTGATTCTAAAATTGAAAAAAAAAAAACGCAATTTCCAATGCTGAAATTGTTTGCCAGTGAAACATCTCCAAATTTCTGCCAGAATTACTGTGGCTTCAAGGGATCCAAAGAACAGCATGATGCTCAAATCACAATTTTGAATCCAAAATTCCAAATTTAGTCAATTCAATCATCATTCCAATGATTTGAAGGTGGTAATGAGGAGTGATGTGTGGTATGAGAATATGGAGTTTGTGAGCCTGCCTTTTCTTAAGAAATTAAGTTTTCAAAAAACACCATGGTTTATTTTCAAAAGCCATTTTAAGGTTAACCAAACACATAAATTAAAAACATGCATACATTTCAATATTGAAAATTGGTAGAGTTGTGGTAATGAGACCTACAAATGTACGCCCTTAAATGATAGACCCTCTTCATGCTTGCTGGCAACTAAATGGAGAGAGGTTAGTTGGGAAGCATTCCCCACTCTTTGGCAGTGTTGCCACCTGTTTCCAAAACCGTCAGTCTTTTACAAATTGTCTTGCTGATTTTTGTAGTTACAAACTTTCAAATGTGTTTCTAGGCATTGCATTTACGTTAGAAGACAATTGATTTCATTTCTATAAAAATTGAACTACGTTTTTCAAGTTTTGAAAGATTTTTCAACAAAAAATGCTACTAAGAGAGGATGTTATGAATGGAAATGAGATCATTACAGGTGATGATGAATTGGGCTTTCAACGTCAAATAAAAAATGGTTTATTAGGAGAAACATACATGATTGACTATGAGTTTTGTGCTCATTGCTATTTAAAATATTTTGAAAGAAGGAATGCAGCACAAGATCTCATATATCTGAAGGAATCCTAAAATAACATAATTTACGCATTTTTTGAGAATTACCCATTTATGTCAGTGAGTTTTAGTTATTAATATCATCATTTTGTGTAGTTGAGGTTGAAGTGTATATTACTGGCTTCTTCACATAATGTACTTATTATTCATTATATTCTAACGGGTTTCCCTACAAAAACGGTAGGTAATGACTCATTTTTTAATATGACATCATGATCTTATCCACGCTTTACCCTAAGTCATTTATGTTTCTGCTTACAAGTAGAAGGCGAAACCGGTAGAATATAATAAATAACAAATATAATATTTGAAAAAGCCAATAACATACTCTTCATCCTCAACCACGTAAAATAATATGGCAACACAAAAGAATATCATCCCATTAGCGTCATTTTTGTCTCTCGTTCTTTCCCTTCCCACCCCAGGGACGTTTCAGTTCCAAAAAGGAATCGTTCCAATCCTAAAAAATGAGTACGCGTTTTGCCGGAGGAATATTCAGATTGACTGGACATTTTATGATTTTCGATATTAAGATTTGAATAAATGTATCATTATTGCTTTGTGTGAACACCCAAAACTCGGAAAAATGAAGGAAACTGGGAATACATTGTCTAAACATTAAACAACACCCATTACGTAACTGATGTGCATGCTCAGTTGGTACGTATCTACTGTACATTTGTCCTTAAGATTCCGAAACCAGGTTTTGTGAAAAGGAGAGTGAATTTAGCTTCCTCGTATACCGTCGGAAAGCTCTAGGTATCCAAATTGGAATACAGAGGGGATACAAACGTCAGTAGTATTTAGATCAAAAGAAAGTGTTGCAGATTCGGCGATTTTTAGGCTCTCAAACTTTGTTCTTAATTTAATGTTTTCATGTTGTTTCAGACTGGAAGTCTTGAGGGACAGCACTTCCGTAAAACTGGCAAACTGGTGTCGTTGAGCGAACAAAACCTAATCGATTGCTCAACCAAATACGGTAACAATGGTTGCGAAGGCGGCATGATGGATTTTGCTTTCCAGTACATCAAGGAAAACCACGGAGTTGATACTGAGAAAACTTATCCATACGAGGGAGAGGTCAGTGAAAAAATGTGTAACCATACAAATCCTCATATTTTATGAATGAGAAATGTGGTTGCCTTACCTTGTTGTTGTAAGACCCAACGTAGTTGATTGCTTAAACTTGAATAGTTCGGTGTTCAGACTTCTTACAGTTCTATTAAGTATAATAAGTGTGTTAAGACTTATATAGATGACGTTTTCTACATTAAGAACAAACAAATAACATCAACGAACCACGTTGTTTTAGGATGACCAATGCCGATTCAAGAAGAGCAACGTTGGAGCTGTTGACACTGGATTCATGGACATTCCTCAAGGTGATGAAGAAAAACTGAAAGCAGCGGTTGCAACCAAAGGGCCTGTTTCTGTCGCTATTGATGCTAGTCACGAATCCTTCCAAATGTATAGCTCAGGTATGTTATGTCAGAACAAACTGTAGCACTACATATGTCCAACAAAATGTGTTCAAGCGGTTAAAACTTCAATTAGAAAAGTATTTACTGCATAATAACCAATTCTGCCACTAAGAATGTAAACGAAAACACTTTAAAGTAGTTAGAAGATGGGCCAGGGGCAAGGACCTGCATTTTTTGGTAGTTAATTTTTCTTAGAAAAGGGATAACTCGAATTGTTCAGTTTTTTTTTTTTTTTTTCAAGATATTCTTAGGGCTAAGCATTGGTTAAACGTAAATGACAGGATGCCATTCTGAATCAGTTCATTTTTGGGAATTCGAGCTTCAATTAGAAACAAATTTAAGGAGCTTTGCCTCGAGAATTGGGGCAAGTTTTGAGAGAAGGGAATATTTCTTTAATAATCTGTATTAAAAACCAGGGTCCCTTAACTTCAGACTGTGAAAAACAGTCTGGTAACTCACTCACAGTTTTGCCAATTCAATTGTAGTAAAATATTCCATCTATTATAAGCAATTTTACATGTCTCCCAAAAACCACCTCACCTTCAGCTTTCGTACGTTGGGTATAGGAAGCATTTTGCAAGTCCATTCAATTATAGGACTACGGGAATTTGTCCCTTCCGTGGTGCATGGGTTTGCATTTTCATATTTAAAAAATGAAAATAGCACAGCAATGTAATTGACTAATAACAAGGGATTTCGTACAAGATTGTGAAGCTAAACTATGAGACTCTCCTCCTAGTTGTGCTTTGAATATAGTTCTAGCTTTCCCTGAAATAACCAACTCAGAACATGATAGAATATTACATGGAAATGAAGACAAATTTGATGCATTTTCTGTACAAAAAATAAAAATCAAGACGGAATTGCCGCTTGAGCTGTAATTTTAACTGTACGTATTTCCTTCAAGAAGTTCTTAAATAACTTTGTCCCATGTGTGATATTTCCAACACCTACCTTAGGCAGGCTACTGCTTATCAAGCAATGGATTAGGCAGTCGGTGCTAAAAGTGTATCCTCAGAAAGTAATTCAATGTAAAATTAAGCATCATTATATTTTTCAAACCGATGGGTATCTGTTTCTTCGGGCATAGAAGCTCTCCACAGGTGACATTGATTTTCACGGATCCAGTGGGGGAACTGGCTGGTTTTGCGATCTGTACCATCACCTGCTGATATTACAAATACTATCTCACAGTTTGTAGTCACTATACTCGCAGAATATAGCAATTTCTTCTCTTCCTGCGGTTGATTTATTGTTGAGAATTCACCATAATCATTATATCAAAACCAGCATTTGACCCGTAATTATATAACCTGAAATTACAGGAGTTTACTACGAGGATCAATGCAGCTCTGAACAACTTGACCATGGCGTTCTTGTCGTTGGATATGGCACGACCGAAGAAGGAGACGATTACTGGATCGTCAAGAACTCCTGGGGAGAGACCTGGGGAGACGAAGGCTTCATCAAGATGGCCAGAAACAAGGACAACAACTGTGGCATTGCCACCTCTGCGTCCCTTCCTCTCGTCTAAAATCATCAACCCTTAGCCACTCTGACAAGGAATATTCAATTCCTAATGCCATGCCAAAAAACTCCTTGTCCCCATTTTTCATTTAAGACTTTTTCATTTTCATTTTGTAAATACAAGTTCTTACTCTGCATTTAAATGTACAGATGTGTTTTGTTTTGTTTTCAATGTGATAATAATTAATTTTACGTTATATTGATCTGGTTAATAATAAGTTAGCACTTAAGAATACATTGAGTTAAAATTGATGATGTGATAAAATATTAATGGAAATTTGCCTTATTCACAGTAGTTTGTGAAACCTCATATGATGTGTTATGTATGCCATTTGAAAAATTAGAAAGTTCTGTTTTCTTTTTTTGTACAAAATAAATTTGAGCTTTTCTATCTTTTCCTGAAACGATCATTGACTCTACCTTAAAGGTTCATGAAATGGCTGAAGTAAGAACGTATTTGCATCAATTGTCAGCGCGATGGCGGTTAATACAATTAGTTCTTAGTAATAACAATTACGGGTTTTCATCGTGTCGGGCATTGCTTTGAGGGGAAAATTCAATCGAGATAGAACCAAAGTTTTGGAGGGTTCATATCATCTAAAAAGAACTTTGGGCATAAATTGGATTCTGGAAATCCTGCATTCGACGGAGGGTTTTAAAATATGACATATTTCCAACTGATAAGATCTCACATTGTGGATCTCCATTATTAAAAATAAAGCAATGCATCACTTAGAGGTCATCTGTGCACTATTTACCGTTCTTGAAAATAAACTATAACAGAGGTGAATGGTACAAGGTAATTACATGAAGAAACATTAAGCAGAAGAATCGAAATCCGAAGTTTGTGAATTATCTAACTAAACAATTTTTTGAGAAAAAATAAAACGTTTGAGAGGGTTTTAAATTAGTGAGGTTTTCATAAACATTTAAGTTGGCAGCTTAACCAGCCTACCAAAAATAATAAAATAAAATAAATGACACCAATTGTCGAATCGTACACTGGCCATCAGCAAGGGTTTTTGTCTGGAGTAGGAGGAGGGCCATTGTTAACAAGCTTAGACGAATCAGCACAAGCCAAATAAGGTTCACCGCGTGAGTCTTCCATTGAAAGAAAGGTTCTACTCACCAGTATTCCAAGTATACACGTTTCGAGTTTGCGCGAATCGTACAAGAGTTTCATATCTCAAACTTAAAACTGTACATCGCAGTCTTTGCAATTGATAGCCATGGCGAATGTGGCTGTTCTCATTACTGCTCTTTTGATCATCAGTGTCATGGAATATGCAGATTTGGGAGGAACTCGTCAAGATGCGATCGACGCATTTGGAATCCCGATGAATCCAAGAAGAGTAAGTTGAAGCAAAACATTTAAGGCTAAATCAGATTTACACACAATGTGAACCGATTTCAAAATAATTTACCATAATTACAATACGACGATTTAGAAAAATACAACCATGCTCTGTGACATGAACGTTTTGTACATTGTCAAACTTGACAATGTACAATGATTCATACTGTTTCCAACATATATTCAACTTTACTGGATGCTGTTAAGTTTTTATCGACGAAGAATTTTTTCGTTTCTGAAGATATTTGAGAGCTCCAGTCCCTCAATGTTTAGATCAAGTGAATAAAAGTAGTATGTATTTAAACAAAGAGTCATAATAAATAAAATTTGCTGGTCTAAAAAAAAGCAACATAGGATTTATGTTAAGATTAGTCCTCAGATTGTATTTTAGTCTGTTTTTAACTATCTTAATATTAGAAAAACTGTTAAAAGACAACAGAAAACGCTTTGTACAGCCAGTTTCTGATTGAATGTGACAACCAACATTAAAATTAAGAAACTTTTTTAATGCTCACTTTAATGTTCAAATATTCAAAAAAATTATTTAGAACGGTAAAAAGTGCACCAAGACCTCACCTTTCCAACAGTACAGGTGATTTCATCGTAACAATTTTTTTCCGAAGATAAACTGAGTTTAAGATAGATTAAGGAAGTGAAAACCTATTTCATGACGTACAGCTAAAAAAAATAATAATAATAATAATAATAATAATAAATACTTAAAGAACAATAAATCAATTAAAAAATAAAATAAAAGGTGTTGCAAATTAATAATTTATAATAATTCTACAACAATTGTACAATCATTATTATTGTAGAATCGGCTCCTGCCGTTCATTGATTAATACCGTAAAATAGGATGTTTTTAACATTTTAGGTAGCATGTATGATTAGCACGTTTCAGATTAATTCATACATGTTTTCTTTTGTTTTTTAAGAAAAGACAGGCTGACCAATCACCAGAAAAGCTACAGGCGCTAATTGATAACATTCTGGCAATCGAAGATCACAACACGTTTTTCGATTCGGGCGACGTACCTTTCAAAATGAAACTGAACAAATTCGCGTATGAGGTAAGAAGCAGATTAAAATTAGGAATTATCACATAGAGGTTTACTATCTCTGTATCTACTATTTATCTAAATGGACGGTCCACGTTTATTCCTATGGCTATCTATACCCGGCGCTTCCATTTTCAGCAATAGTAAATTAAATATCTCAAATGAACTCCATTTAAGATTTTACAGATTGGTTGGGACGGAAATTAACCACGAGGATCTCTGTCTATATGCATAAAAATGACTGCCAATCTGCTTAAGAACTCACTACTTAGAAACCAGTAGAATGGGAGAACATTGGATATGCGTTGTAGATGTTTTTTACAAAGTTAGTACAAAATCGGAGTAGATATTTATGAGCAAATAAGGCATGTTGATTCGACCGGTGTGGTCCTTTTCAACATTAGAGAAAGAATGAAATAACAGGCTTCATTGTGAGCAAATCCATATCCTCGGCATAATTTCGTTGTTCGGTTTTCTCAAAGTATATTCTAAAGTGGAAACTAAAACTTCCCTCCACTTATTGGAAAACCATTGAAATGTGAATATGAAAATTCAGAGTCCAAAAACTTATTCAACGTTTCTCAATGAAGTGGAGAAATACGCAAATTTTTTTCTGCAGTATCTTAATAATGCACAGAACCTGATATTTTTTATCATCATTTTACTTTCATAAAGTCATAAATTAAGTTCAGGAGATTTGAAACACGGCATTCATTGGCTGTTAGGCGCACGAAATACTCAGAGTCAGGTAGTTTGATTATAAATAATTACTTGTATTTCTGTAATTATTTTTGGTGCCTTCCTATACTGAGTGCGATATAAAAACTGAAGTTTTTTAAAAACAGGAAAGGGGGTGTGTTGGCGTATATTCCCTCGGAGGAAAGTAGTAAACGAGGATTTGCACTTTAAGAGAAGATGTACGTCTAAAACATTGTGCCGTATTTTCCTCCATATTAACAATAATAAAGTACCATTTTTTTTAGACACCCGACATGTTCGCCAGGCTTCGTAATGGATTCAAACTATTCAGCAGAGCTAACCCAATCCCTGATGGGTTAAAGACTTTCGTCAGACAAGCTGTCAACTTTTTGGGGTCAACACTCACTCAAATAACCGGAAATGTGGATTGGAGGCTGTTCGGAACAGATTGGCTGGTGTGGGACCAAGAAGAGTGTGCGTCATGCTGGGCCTTCAGTACGGTTAGTTACAATTAATAATTGTGCAGAAGTGTCTCAATTACTTTACACAGACAAAATTCAACTACGATGATAGGTACCTAAAACAAAATTAAAACAATACATTTCCAGGTCTCAAGTTGGAAATTGGTTCCAATAAATTACAAATGACAATTTGAAGACACAAGTGAAAGAGGGTGCTATGTAATTTTTTGTCGGAGCTGTGGATTTGACAGTTTCTAAAGATTTTGGCTTCGCTCTTTGATTTGGTGATGATTCCGAGCCTTTAAACTCAACCATTTAAGGTGCTGTGTAATCACTCGTTGAAACTCATGATTGGAAGAAGGCAATAAGCAACAAATATTTAACATTTCTGAATGAAAGAATGTGACCTTGTCACCTTCATCATCTTCAGGATGTTGAGTCCAAAAGGCGGTTTATTTACGTATAAGTTTAGAAAAATAAACCTTCAGCCTTTTTCAAGAAAAAAAAAAACAAAAATTGTTTCTTTGAGTTTTAGTTTTTGGGACTATCAATAAATAAAAGATAAATTAGTGGCTTAAAATGAGTGAGTACACAGGTAGTCCAAAAGTGAAGGTAAATGATGAATTTCGTTTGAAAGAATCGAATGATAACTACCAATAAAGGCATGAGAGTGATTTTCAAGTTTTACTATGCCGATTTTCATAGTGACATTTATTTTTTAATAAACGATAAGGTGATCTTTCTGTTGATTTAATGTGAGACAGAATCACAATAATAATAATTATTATAACAATAATAGTAATATTAGTATTAATATTTCCTATACAGGGTGTCTTCTATCCAATGGATCACCCCCTAAGATCGCCAAAATGAGGGTAAACAAAAAAATTTTCTTTTTGAATCTTCATATTTTTTTTGCGAGAATTCCAAAAATGAAAAAATTTTGCTGCGCGCAATTGCGCAACTGACACCAACTGTCTTATTTCAAATGAGAACCCCCCTTTTTTAATTTGCAAATTCGGATTCTACGCAAAATTTCATGAACATTTGACCCCTCAATAGATTCAACGAGCATGCAAATTTGTTGAAATACCAAATTGCTCAAAATGTGGTGTCATGTAAACCCCAAGTGTGGTACGTGAATTTCCATTGTTATTCAACGCTGATTCACGTGGTGCTGTCAGTTTTGAGATTTAACTGACTTTTTATCGATATTATCCCCATAATCTATGTTTTTCGGTGAAATATTACAGTTTTTCCGAAGTACCAACTTTGGCAGTAGAATTATTTTTAAACCCGCCAAAGCCGGTGTTCCAAGCCCGTGTTTCGAAAGGGTCTTAGGGGGGGGGGTGATCCATTGGATAGAAGACACCCTGTATATATCAACATTTAGACTAGGTAATTTGCAAAACCTATATAATTTCGATTCGAACAACAGATTCCAGATAGTCTGATGTTTAACCTGTTTGTCCAGAATAATTAAACTAACCGAATGGTGCACTGACTTAGGTGGGAGCGATCGAAGCTCAAATTATTCGCACCACTGGCAGGATAGTTCTTCTCAGCACACAAAACTTGATAGACTGCGCAAAGACGGAGTATGGTGGACATGGCTGCAATGGCGGATCTATGGTAGGGGCATATAAATATGCTCGAGACTATGGAATCAACACGGCATTTAGCTATCCTTACGAAGCAAAGGTGAGTTTGATCCAACAGGCTGTATAAAAAGATACAGAAACTAAGAGATTTTTAGACCAACGATAATTGGGATCGTCCAAGAAAATAAAAACACCACTTTTCCATGATTGGCACTGCAAAATTTGAAGTTAACATTCAAACCGGAAGGAGTTTTGTTTAGGGACTAGCAAGAATTTATTATATTTATTGAATGACGTTGGATCTTTCACTTGCACTACATAACATGGAACTCCTTCGAAACTCTGGCAAAACACAAACAGGAATATGGGACCAAATGTAGGGCATTTAAGAAGTTCAGTTATGATTTCAAAAGCTTGTGAATAACCGTTAGTAATCCATAATGGCATATTAATACTGAGAGCACAGTAAATTGCCTAACCATACCTAACAGCCAAACCTAACAGAGTAAAAATACTAACCTTTCCAAGCATCCTAAAGACATGCCGTTTGCCTACGGTAACCAATCAGTTGAATGAGTCATGAGGTGAATTTTTCCCCATTCAAACTAGAATGGTAACATTGTAAAAAATAATAAAATAAATGTAACAAGCTTCTTAGGGACAGTAAAACTGAAAAAGTAAGCATAGCGTTTTTCCGTCATAAAATAACAGTTCATGTGAGAGGAAGTGTTGATTTAAAAACTAAATTAACTTCATAAACTACTGACTATGCTTTGTTTGACAATTAAAGCACTTTCTTCAATGTTTCAAAGGATGGTATATGTCGCCACGATCCACTGAATGCCGTTTTTCTGAAAGGATATAGAAGAATACAAGAGGGAAATGAAACTCAACTTATGGAAGCAGTGGCAAGCGTAGGGCCCATTGCCGCTGGCATGGACGCAAGTCTCCGTTCATTTCAATTCTATTCAACAGGTGGATACTTACAACATTTGTACCTAATTAATATAAATACTCACTAGTTGCTAAGTTCATTTGGGATTGTCCTAGGGAGTTTCGATTTCCACGGACCTCGACCAAATCAAAGAAAATCCAATCGTTAACTTCCACATAACACAACTTGTAACTTTCCGCAGGTATCTACTTCGACCCGCTTTGCAGCAGCACTAACTTGGATCATGGCGTTTTGGTAGTGGGTTATGGAAAGACTCCAGGTGGAATGGACTACTGGGTTGTTAAGAATTCTTATGGGCCGGATTGGGGTGAAGGAGGATACTTCAGGCTGGCCAGAAACAGGGGAAACCACTGTGGGATCGCAACACTGGCAACGTACCCTACTGTGTAATAACCAAAATGAAACTGCAACAACAGCCTAAATTTTGAAATGTTACAACCCTTAAAATTAAATACTTGAATACGAGTTTTAAATATTATTGTAATCTACGCCAAACTTCGTGTCTCGAGAGGTTTCAAAGAGAAGCATCTTCAGTGGTCTGGAGAAAAACTAAAAATCAAGCAAGTTAGGTGCTGCAATAAGGTTAGCTCATTGCACAAGCTTACTTCAAGGTATTATTAATCAAATCCCCACTCTCAACCTCTTAATTTTTGTTACGCTTGGGGTTTACAGTCAGTGGCAGAAATTAGATGTCACTGAGGGATACTTATTAACACCTCCTCTAAAATGGAAACTGATGTTCTGGACATTTGGTGTAATATTTCCAACAACGAATGAACCTTTGTTAACAAGCAATTAGAAATTATTATACCCTCAAAATCTGTTGATTCTTTTAATCGGTTCTTTTAATGAACCGTGATTGAGCATGCTCACAATACAGAATGAAACACACATTTCAGGAAAAAGGATAAGTTCGTTGGACTGCATTTTTTGAGCGCATTAAATTGGTCAAATAATAAGTAAGTACAAAAAAAGAGGGGGGGGGGGGAAATGATGATCAAACATAAACTAGGACGTTTGAAGAGTTATGCACGAAATTGCACTTAAATTTCATTAAAATAAGCTAAAAATTGATAGAAAAACTTCTAACATTTGTGAAAACCCACAAATTCCTGTTTGACGGAATAGTACTCAGAGCATTGTTTAGCTATAAAATTTATAATCAACTTTATTTTCGTTCGCTAAGATGCTCGAAATTCAACAATTTACCATGATTGTATTTGTAGTAGGTATAGGTAATCATTTGGGATTCGGTTATTTGATCTTGCTGCATGAACGAAACTTTTTTCCCAATGCGCAACAAATGCTGGTAAACAGCAGAAACGGGTTACAAAGAAAAGAAAAGAGCAGACATTATTTAAAGTGAAATAAATATTTTATTGTATGAAATGATTTAAATTAATCTCACTTTATATGAGTATAATTGAAGGTTTTGGCACAGATTAGGTAGGTAGTTAATGTCTGGTAAACACATATTACAAACTTCAATACCTACAGTAAAAATACCAGGATACATAATGTTTAAGAGCTTCCACAAACAGTTTCAACTACCTTTCGTATAAATAAAGTCATTAAAACGACAGTACTCGATTACCATAATCATTGGTAATAATCACTTAGTTTTTCATGCAGTCAGTTCAGTTTGTCATACAGATTCAGGCTGTCTTCATCATGTTCTTGGAAGATTTTGATTTTGTTCATGTTTATTCCACACTGCTAAAGATTCAATTACGTTCATAATACGTTTTTTAGGTAAAAACGTAATTGTGGTTCGTAGTACACTCAATTTAGGAAGATTATAGTCGTGCCCAAGCGTGTGTTCATTTTCTCAACTGAACTAATAACATCTATTAACAAATGAAATTTACTGCCGGCGTAGCCACAATCAAGTCATTACTTGGGCAGAGTTGGAGGGAGTAACCATTTCAGCAACCAACAGATAAACTACGTTGGGAAGGATGAGATCTTTTACCTGTCTTATGAACCATTGGAAGACAGAAATATAAGGAGCATGAATAATGTTCGATACTACAAATGGCACAGCTGTGATTAGCATGGTTAAGAAGTACGGACACTCATACGGACTAAGTCACTCGCGACGAAGTTGTGGAAACCCATTTCAAATAAAAACGGAGTAAGATGGAACGTTGTCTATATTTCCACGAAAGTAAAGAGTTACACTGTTAAATCGATTTCGACGGTTAGGTCATCATCAGTAACAAACATGAACTGAAAGTACATCACAGAAAGCATATCTTATATAGGTTCAAATGAAAGGAGATTGAATCCCATTAGCTCAAGGAAGTGAAAGGGGCGGGGAGGACCAACCAATGCCACTCAAGGCTTACAAAGTGAAAGGGACACAAATAGTATCATTATGGAGAGGCGGAGCCAAAGTTATTGCAAGAAAGAACCCAATAATGGTGAAATATTTTGAGGAATGACATCATTTAAACATTTTCCTGACCTATCACTCTTAACAATTTCTAATTTTTATTTTTCTAGCACATCCAACATACCTCCCTTTGGGCAAAAGTGAGGAAATTCTACATCTTATATAATAATAGTAATGATACTATTTGTGTCCCTTTCACTTTGTAAGCCTTGAGTGGCATTGGTTGGTACTCCCCGCCCCTTTCACTTCCTTGAGCCAATAGGATTCAATCTCCTCTCATTTGATCCTATATAAGATATGCTTTCTGTGATGTACTTTCAGTTCATGTTTGTTACTGATGATGACCTAACCGTCGAAATCGATTTAACAGTGTAACTCTTTACTTTCGTGGAAATATAGACAACGTTCCATCTTACTCCGTTTTTATACGGACACTCAATTGATTGAAAAATCATCACAACATTTTATACAAGCAGTAGGAGCACAAACAGGAGTTCACCGCGCATTACACGTCTTACAGGCAATGAAAAGTATTACTGAGAACTTAGAGGAATATCGTAATATCTAAACTAATAAAACCTAGATTTATTGGAAAACTAGACCAATATGTTTCTATTAGGTACCTTACAAAGACACACGGAGTCAATATCTGAACACTTTTTCTGTTTTGTGTTTTGGGTTTTTACTTGTGTTATTTATTTATTATCTTTAAACAATCAAAAGCAGGAAAGTATGACATTTTTGAACAAATCTCCACGAGTTTTCGATGGAATAACATTTAATTTCTTTAATATGCCAATGAGAGATTGCTATTCCTCAGCTACTTGAAACAAGGTTAATCAATAGAATAAAATCAAAAGAATCACTTAGGGAAGATGATGTGAAAGTGTTTGCACTGTTTCTTCACACATCTTACAGATCAGCTATGAATTTGCCATGAATTGTTCCAGCATGTTGTTTGGAATCGCTCGGATTTCGTAGTAATTGCGCTAAAAGGTAACCGACAGAATTTGTCTCCACAGACTCTTTCCGAGTTGATGCCCATCTACAACCTAAGCAAAATGGTAAACTAAAAACCCCCCACAAAAAAATTGTGCATGTGTAATTTGTTGGTGTTTTAAAGAGTTTTTCGAGTTGGTGGCAGTTCAAAGCCATTTCAGAGTATATGTGCAACAGACACTTCAGATACGAACAACCAGTTTGGCCACCTAACAGTAATAGAACAACCAAAAACATCCGAGACAACAATGAGTCAAATGATGCTCAATCTTAATGGAAACTTGCCTCACTGCTCCACACTTACTGTTAAGGAGAATTTTATAGTAAAACCTGCAATTACAGCCCTACAAGTGATTGTACAGCTTTTTTCAGAATCGAAGAGACACCGCCAAGTCACGTTAACTGGTGAGCAATTGAAACGTCACCGTCATTTTGGGGGAAAATATACTATTTAAACATGGTTGAGTTGATGTTTCTATCTTGAAAATCAACCTTTACTGGGAGGACCTCATCTCACTATTCTGAGAGGCTGGAGTATATGTTTTTTCAGGGCTCAGAAGCCAACTGATATGAACAAGGTCGAAACATGGCCTTATTAGAGAGTTCCTGCTCCTCACGGTGTTTGCTCACCGTAAACGGGAATCTAGGCACAATCGAGTTGGTGCTAACGTTCAACGTCATCTCCCGACGGTTCCTTCGCGGTGTTTCTTATCATTAGATTCATAACCTGACTCCGCAATTTTAGTTCAAGTCTCCCAGTTGAGTCGAGTTTTTTTACTGTACGTTTTGCTCGTATTCAAGTTTGGATTATGAAAGGAGAAGTTGTGGACTTCATTAATCTGTACAACGCTGATCTCCTAACGGACAGCAAGTTAGCAAATGTATTTGAGGAGTATCTTCTATTCGTAGTTCTCCACACTCATTTCAATAAGTTGCTTTTGAATTAGCATAGCTGAGTAGAAACATAGTTACGTCGTAATTTATTAGAACATACATAGGATGACGAGCTCTGCGTTAGGTAGATATTTATGTTTGTTAACTTAATGAAGAACTTGAGTGTCGTCAAGCTCGTTCAACAATGTAGGTACATAGGTATCTACATTGAATACCCTAGAACTACACCGCACACTCCCACTTGCTACCATTCCAGACGTCAAAAAGTAAAAACGATACTGATTATTCCCTAACAAATCGATCTGCTAAATCAAGGTAGGTAAGTTTGTAGTGGAGCATGATGTTGGAAAGAAGATATAGAAACGAAATGTGTTATCAGTTGAACACTTTTTCAGGTTATCCACATGTTTGGGAGGGAACTGAGTAGAACGTGGGGGGACTCGATCATCCGGTGAGGACGCGGTGTTCCCCCCACGGCCTACCGGCTGTGAGGCGACCTTCGTGGACGATCGTGAGCTGTCGGCCATCATCGGCGGTTCACGGTCTCCGTGAAATCGGCAACCGTGAGGAGCAGGAACTCTCTATTTTACAGCAATTCAAAATTGTCCAAGAGCCGTTTCCTGGTCGCTGGATCTGTTTGGAAGATTCCCCACGGCCCCCTCCCACCTCAAAGTTTCGACAGTGACCAAAACCGTCTTTGAAAGGCAAGGACTACAAGTGAAGACATTGTTCATGAAGTGTGGAGTACCAATGCTCGATTTTCGCTCAGTAGGGTGTATTTAGAATATGTTTTAACAATTACTGCAGACTGTCATCATCGATTTGCATATTAACTTTTACCGTAGAACATTGGTTTATCTAGATGATTCGACAGTTTCATCAAGACGTGAAATTATTCATTGTCTGCCCCAACTAAAATGGTTTCAAATTGGGAAGCTGAGCCATTGTAACGTATAGATACTCCATATCTGTTCTTCTTCGCTCTAAATTCCATGAGACCATACTCCACATTCCCATTAAGTCTTTTTTTTCCAAGATAAAGTTGTTTTTTGGTTGGAGTTGAAATTATATAAAAGGAACTTGATCCAACTTAAAGAGTAAAAAGATTTAAAAAAGGCGATTATTGGGATAACATTACCAAAATATCTAAGGACTAGATAAATTACTTAACTACCCAAGAGATAAATTGAGACACCTTCATTTTCACTGTCCTCATTTTCCATGGGATGTGAGTACATCATTTTTTGTTGCATTTTAGACTTTTACTTGGTTAGAACATATACTACGCTATTTTATTATTACTCTTAGTTAATAGGGTATATTACAGTATGACTTTGGAGTTTCACCTAATTAAGAAAGTACCGAAGTCATCCCTTCATGGGGAATAAAAAAAAATTAGGAAACCCCGATTTTCACAATTAACACGATTTGGCAGGAAAAGCTTGCTGATTTCATATACAGAATGGAAAGAATCGACGCTAATACATCACAGCAACAACGAAAACTTGAGGGGGTATGAGAAAATATCAAAAGACGTCATTAAACTTGACGGAACATCAAGTGTTCATATGAACAGAATAATTGCATTCCCAACTGGAAATTGACAGGAAGAATGATGTCCAAAATTATAGCTATTTCAACTCTAACCAGTGCTAACTTAAGAACTAAAAATCGTATCATCAGTCTTCAAAATAAATGGCATTATACCTGACAACTCAGTAGTTCGAGTTAAAGGTACAACTAAAAATAGGAAACATAATTTACGATAATACTGTTTGGATAATACTGATTCAGTCATACAAAATTATGGCAGGAAGCAAACCCTGGTAACTCGCTAAGTGAAACACCCGCCAAAGAGCACTAAAAAAAGGGTGAAGTTAAAAAGCGAGATTACGAACCATTACCTTAATCTTTCTTCTTAGGTTTCTTGGGATTTCTACTTCGAGACTTGGCCTTACACAACGGACAAATTGGAGCATTACGGTGAATCTGCTGATGACAGGACAAGCACGATTTCATGGGAGGCGGTTGCTGTCTGAAATAGAAACGAGAATTGACAATTCAGCAATTTAGAAGATTTGCTTCATTTATTTATTTTAAAATTTACTGAGGGTTTTAAAATACAATATTGGGAGCTGAAATAGCATGAAATGGTACATGCCAGAGGACAGAGGTTATAATCATTAAATGTAGTAGACAAAAGGATCAAGGAATTCATTAGGTAATCAGTAACTAACAGAGAAAGGCCCTAAGAACGATTTTAATCTACGAACCTCAGGAATATAATTTAGAGGGAGGGATTGTTTGGAAAAATCAGTACCTCAAAACCAGCTGGAATAAAAGAGTAGTTTTTGCAGGGTGATTTAAGTAGCCATTTCTTCAGCAAATTGAATGACATCTCATGAGTTGTTGGAAGTTCATCTAGTGCACTAATAAAAATGGATCAAAGAAATGGGAGTATTGTACCATGAGCACTGAATTGAATACCTTACAACACTTCAGATTCTTTGATGCTGTTAAAAGTCAGCTAAACCCAAATGGAGAACAGAACGCCGCACTATACCTGAGAAACGGGAGTAAAGCAGGTTCACACCCATCCAGAACGTCCAGAAATACGGAAGTAAAACGCAGTGGCGGGGATGGAGGGGGATCGTGGAAATTGGGAAGGCGTATGGGAGGCGTTCATACGCATCCAGAATTTTGTTTGTCAAGCTAACAACTCTCACAGCTGTTTCGGTTCCCAACGCCATTCTGTATGCGCAATATTGAACTGCACAGATGCGGAGCGAAAACTATCTGAAAAATCTGATGCATACAGTTCGCTTCAACAGTGCTTCTCTGGAAAAAACATCCCCCTCTACCCAGCATATGTCCAACCAATCAGCTGCTCATAGCACTTTCTGGATGGATGTGAACCGCGCTTAATCCTCTCAAAGCACCCAGAAACAAGAACAAAATCTGAAATTTGGCACAAAGGCTCCTTCGTTGGCCTAAACATCTCGTCAACAATTACTCTGCAAATATGGGTGAAAAATAGGAGTAAAAATGAGTTTTCGGTTACATAGGCATGGGGGTGTCGGTTTTTAGGTTATTTTAGACGTCAAATTGTCCAAGTGGGTTGTGAATCGAACCAATTGCAAGTCAGCTGCAATTGCAGTAAAATGTCGTCAACTTAGAAATCGGATGTCACCAGCAAAGAAATATAATAAAAAATCAAAAGTCTCAATCGCATGCAATACGCAAAAGTTAATGCTGAGAACTGGTAGGGATTGTGAAGGGTGTTGTAAAAGTTTAGAGAGCATCACATTGAATCCCAAATGCTGGAGCTTTGCTTCTAAATAAACTGCCTGTTGAAATTACAGCGAGGATATAGTGTATTTGCTAACTTTTTCGATATGATTGTCATTGATAAGAGTATCTGGACCAAATAAAAAAGGCGAGGGCGAATACGTGAGTCGTTAAGCGTATTAGATACTGAGTGTATTTTGTAACTATGAGCACCTTTTTCAAGTTGTATCCCTAAGCTGACGTACATTAGTCAATTTCTCTCTAACTACTGAATTCTAGATTTTTTCTCTAACTAGTAATATGATCAAATTGATCACACTTCCAAACATCACCTTGTATTTGAGGGGTTTTGGGGCAGTCCTGCACCATAGCAGTACTCTTCACCTTTGGTGTGCCTAACCAATCACATTGAATTCATATTAGCAGACTGCAATTTTTACAGTTTTTAAGAAGCCGGTTGAAGGCAGTTGCAGACTCATGACTCCACTTCGACAGGCCTAATTTGTCTATTAGGGCACCCCCAAACTTGTTCAGCAACAGACCAATCAAAGAGCAAAATAAATTGGTATCGCATAATATCCAGCAAATCACGAAAATGTCACCTGAATGTTGGCGGTGGTCCCGGAAGTGGTGGGAGTGGAGGATCAGGCGCTTTGCTGGTGCTAGGCATTGGAAGAGGCAACGGGGGCGGATGTAGAGGTGGCATGAAAGCCGATGTCGAGGGCAAAGGGTGAAGAAATCCGCTCATCACCGCTACATCTGGCCGCCACGTTTCCTTGAAGGACTTCTCTGGATAGCTTTTTGCAAATAAACTGAAACACACGAGAATATTGGACAATTTTTACAATGAGATAAATGTCAGTCATGCTTTCAGTTGAATTGAAATAAAATCTAAAAAGTAATGGCTTGACAAGACAACAGATCAGAGTAAAAACAATGTACTTAATCGTACTGAACCTTGTGTAAGGGAAATCATTTTTTTATCAATCAACTATTCATTATTCAAAAACTAACTACATTTTAAATCAATTTAGCATATGAAACGAATGTTGATTAATACATATTAATATTATACAACAGTAGCGTCTGCAGGGAGGGGATGAATTGTTTTGGATGAACCATATCACTAGTTTTATAAGTACTAGTGATGGATACTGTCTCTTCTTGCGAGTAGAGTTATCTTAAAATGGATTATCATTAGAACATTGAATGCATGAAGATATCTTTATACTGGACACTGTACTGTCGAAATGTCAATAATCCAAGTTCGAATGTATTGGTGAACCTGCGCTTGAAGTTTTCGATGCCTTTGTCGACCATACCATATCATGACAAGTAGATTTTTTATGGTGGAAAAATAATATTATTATATTATGTCACGACCTTGGACGTAAAGAAGGTAAACTAATAAAGCAAGAGCCGGTAGTGTACACCTCAAAAATATTGTTACATGAGGAAATGGGGAATTGAGCGAAACAACGATTCCATCATTGAGCTGATACCAGATCAGTCAAGAACCAGTTTGAAACAGTATGACAACTGGACCATCATTGGTATGCTATACTAGTCAACGTCAAGAACCAGTTAAAGGGGTTATTGATAGTGACCAGGCTTAACTGGCTTTCAAATACACTTAACGGGTTTAATATAAGTTTTCAATGGGATCAAATTAGAAATCGAAAAATCCATTATCACCAATGCAAACTAAAAGGGTTCATTTTGCGCCAGACATTAGCCGACTCAAAATCACACTTGATAAGTGTGGTCATAACTGTAGAAAAAATTCAATATTGATGGATTCAATGTCAACTTCCAAAATGTTCACGACTTTAGACTACCTACGTAGTTGGGTCATAGGCTGTGAGGTACAGACAGAATAACGATTGATGCTAGAGTTTAACTAAGGTGATGGATAACTCACTCGGGAGTAATGAGATCGCCCTCTTGTTCATGAAGTTCTGGCAGCCTCTCTAAACCCAGATAATCACGCCTCATACGATCTATATCATCTTTGAGAGGACGGTACTCTTCATGAATTCTTTTGGCACGATCCAGTGATCTGGTTTTAGCTTCCTCTGCTTTCTTGATGACGTTTTCCATCTAAAGTGAGGTAAGTAGTTAATATTTCTAAAGCATACAGAACACAAGTACTATTAATACCATAAAAAGCGTATATTCTTATTTACAACGTTCTCTTCTAAGAAGTTGTGATTATTGTTTGCTATTCCACCAATGAAATCCTGGCACGGCTAGAATAAAGAGGTGTTTGTAAGTTGTTGCTGAGAGGAATTTAAAAACTCAAAGTGAGAAACCATTGTAGGCTTCCAGTCACACAGCACCATTTCTTTTAAATACTACGAGGCCTGAAAGAGCTTATCGCACACACAATCTAAAATAGGAACAGCTTAGCCTCGCTTTACGATGGGGGTCATGCGGGCAATAATCGCCTAAGCCCTTGGAAGGGCAAACTATACGACACCATCACCTCCCATGTAACATGGTAACAAAGGGTGGTGATGATCCACTCACTCTGCAATAATGACTGCCCAGAAACCCCCATAGGGGAATAGCTTTTTACATATTGTCCATTGAATATTACAGTTTACAACTAGCCTAGTTATTGAGAGGACAACCCCCTCCACCACAGTAATCGCAAGCCTTCATCCGAATTCACCCAGCCTCCTCTCTGTTTTTTCAAAGTCCTGGTAGTGCGATAGATATTTTATAAGATAGCTTCCCCCTAACGATTGCTGAAACTGCTACGATCGAGCATAACTATCCTCTGATGTTGCGGGGAATATTCGCCTTAGCCGTTGAAAGAGGCAACAATACCATTCCAACACCTCCCATGTTACAAGCCTGATCTGGGACTTAGGGCGGAATTCATAGACGTCACTTTAGTCCAACTGCACCTTAAACTGTGCTTGAATGTGTGGTTGTGGTTGTTCATCTTTCGAGACCTTTGACGGATTCATAAAACAAACTTGACCACAAAGTAAAAGGCGACACTACACAAAAGTCCAAAGAAATCCGAAGGGACGTCGGGAGGTCCCTTAAGTGAGCATGATGCCTTTATTTAAGCTGATAACCAATGATAACTGTGTAATTTCTGTCTTACTTTTCCTGTAATCCCTTACTAAAATGGGTAATAATTATGATCATTTGTTCGGATTGGGCACGATGATTTTTTTTCTAGTTAATTGAAGGACGGTCTCCTGGGAGGGCACCAAAGCGTTACATTCGTGACATTTACAATCCGTTCGAATTGCAGGCAGTGTTTTTTCAATTAGCCAGTCAACTGCCCACCGTATTATACAGGGAGTATCTGAGAAGATTTGTCAGAAGATTGGGCTCTACATTAAAATGCCCTCATCTACTGCCGAGTTGAATCGAACAAAGTTGGCATTTTTTGAGAAGGGGTGGTACCCAGGAGTGATTGGTTTGGCTCACATTCCAATTATTCGCCCGGGAGTAGATAACCTAAGGTCTTCAGGAATAGAAAGGGTTGTTTTTCGATTAACGTTGCGAGTTGCCCAAATGAACAGATTTTTGATTTGGTGTGAAGGTGGCCTGGCTCAGCTCACAACTCAAGAGTTTTTGACTGTAGCGCTACAAAAAGCTAACGCAACATTTCAGAACTGTTTCACGAGCAGTTAGGTAAGAAAGCGAACTCCCTGTCTTTTCCCCCCTGAACAAGGGAATTTCCCCTGCAACCAGCTAACAGGGCTACCAACCATCAGTTAAAAGCAAAGCCAGGAGCGCACTTTGTCAAAGTATGCACTCAGTCTTAGGCCAAGCAAGCGCTAGGACTTATCTGCTAAGTGAACCACCTTACTTGAACTATGAAATACCATGTACGTAGTGGAGGGCAATACTTCACTTCCCAAAATGTAGGTGTACCCTTATACTTTGCGTTGTCTATGAATTCCGCCCTAAATCATCGCCATGTAAAAGTCCGGAGGGGTCCAAGTATTAAATTAGAGCATGAGAGTGTAAACAGCGTAGAGATTATCTTTAGGAGGCTCGAAGCTGGCCTGCGCACTATCAAGTTGAAAGTTCTGAAGATTCTATATAGTAAATTGCAGCTACAGATGATATAGAAATTAGCTTTAGGGGCGAATAATTAATAATAATAACAATAATAATAAAGTAACTCCTGATGGCTCCTGCTTCAATTTTCGAGCAGATCGGTAACACATGATATTCGTTCAAAACCCAGCTACTACACACAATTCTGGGGTTAATCTTGTTTAACGCATTAAATTCTCTCAATTTTTGCCGCACGAGTTCGCCTTTGACAGCTATGCTAGTTTTGGATGAATACTTCGCAAGTGGAGTAGAAGTCGAGAATAGGTAACCCCTCCCTTATCAGACCGCCGCCATATTGAAAAACCAGATGTCTCCTATCGATATAGGCAGAAATGTGTTGTCTAGTTTGCTGGTCTGGATGCTCGCATCTCAACAAAAAAATTCCTACTTCTATCCTTTTAATTAAGTATAGATTAGTTAGACAAATAGATCAGAATTTGTTAATACTTGTGTCTCTGCGTATTAAAAATACTTTTATCGCTATAACGGTCGTGACAATCATTCCATAATACAAGGCATTGGTATCGATATATTATCCTGTATATATCGATGAAAGTACACACCGATGCATGTTCGAATGAGCCTGATAAGAGGTAGGGGTTACCTATTCTCTACTACAGCCCACAAGCGGTATTGGCAGTGCCAAGAAAATACCTAAATTTGTTATTATCGATAATATCAGCGTATACTGAGGTGCTGTAAGTACACATTCTTTGGTAACTTACAGCGTTGATATCGGCATGAATCTGCCGAAGCTCTTCAACGTGGGACATCTTCTCCTGCATGAGCAAATCCATTTCCTGCTTGTATTCAGAGAGACACTTTTCCTCTTTCTCCTTTGCCTCAACCTCCTCGACGATTTTGGCTTTGAGTTTTTCTAACTCAATCGTTTTAGCCCTGAAACGGTAAGCATGATAGAGCAATTCGATATTACATAATATAAACGGCTGACTAGGCTTTGTTCAATCAACAGGAAGTCATTCAAACTGCCCACTACTAATCAATAAATTATTTTAACCTATCAAGAACCTGACTCTTGCCCACAGAATCAAATAAACTATTATTGGCAAATTAGGGATATACAAACAAAATTCTCGAAAGGACTAAACATGAGATGTTATCCGAGATCTCTCTTCATCTTTGCCGAAAGGCCGTTCATGTCTGAACGGACAAAATCGAATTCAATCGAAATTCGACGAAAATTGCTTGGAACGTAGCGAGGTAAATCAATTGGAAAACCTGAAAGTTCAGAAACAAACCTAATTTCTTTGAGGGCGTGTAACTTCGCCATAATGTTGCGTTGATGTTCCTCCATGTTCAGCATCTTGAAAAGATTGATGTTCCCAGCTTTCCCTCCCCGTAATGTGTTTCCAGCGTCCGAAAAAAGGGAATCAAGAAACTTGTTTCCGACTAGGAATTCTAATTGCCTAAAGGTAAAAAACCGATACTGAGAACCATTCCGGTAAAGTCGTAACTACGAGGAAAATTAAATTACTTAAATTTAGACGGATTTAACGAAAAATTAATAAATGTAAACTGTTCTGACACCTATAAATTCATTCCCGTTTGCGCAGTTTGTATGGATTTAGTCGGAAATACTAATATCCATAATGGCACCTGTTCCTTCTTTATTTAGTACTCTTGAAGCTCATGCTCTTGTTTGGATCAGTTCAATTCAAACCAAATAATTCCGATTTTCCAAAAGTATCTTTCCAATAAAAATTCAAATTTTTATTGCAAAATATCTTTAAATAACTATATTATTCCTTGAAAAATGAAATGTGCCTCCTTGATAAGTAAGGATATAGTCTCCCGTAGACGTGAACCTTCTTTAAACAGGGAAATTCCCTACTTGAAACAGCTGATGACTAATGCAGTGACATCGAGGTGGCATCTCAAGGTTTTCCACCTCTTGGTAGTCGCGTAACCAGCGTTTCCTGCTATCCTCGATAGAAGCTCGTAAATGTTCTCTGCTTAATTCTGACTTATTCAGTTGTCTCTCTTCTCATTTTCATAACAATTTTCAGTATCTCGTAACCGTATTTCGAAGTAATCTATCGTCTTTTTAAGTCAAGATGTACAAGTTTCTAGTTGCTACGCTTCTTTTGGCGAGTGTGATCGGTCCCATGACTTGTGCAGGCAACAATGGTAAGAATCCATTTTTTTCCTACATCATTTTTCTGGTTTGAACTCGATTACGGATAATCTTAAGATATATGTCTATGTATGTTTGCTCACTCCCTGCTTGTTATACTGTGTTATTATTGTGCTGCTGTTATTATTTGGTACCTAGTCGCCCCCATGCTATTAAATTTAATGATGTCCCAGGAAATGACCTGGGATTCTAGATCATTCTAAGAGATTACCTATCCCCGTTACTTACCTTTGTTGAACGGTTCTTGTTATTACACTCGAACCAATCGTTTGGCCTTTACTCTTTGTTTTTCAAGGAACCATTAATGTTTCTATCATCGTGTAGATAGGTTAGGGCTAGAATATCTCTACATACTTTGAATCTAACTTTAGGCTTGTGCCGTATCACCGTTTGTTGTCCTCTTATCTCAGAACACTCGTATTTCTATTCGTGATGTAATTACTCCAGCTTTATCTACAAAATTTCCTCCTCCCTCGATTGTGAAAAAAAGCATTGACGATGAGCAGGAATATTCGATGATTTCGTATGTGATCTATGATCAATACCTCCATCACAACCGTTTTAATTCAAATCAATCCATTTTCAGATCAAATAAACCCGTATCTGATATATTTTTATTTCGTTGGATCAATCAGATGTCTACAATCCCAAGTAGTCAGTAATGGAGACTGTATATTGAAGCCGGTAATTAAAGAAGATTAGCATTGGCAAATGTATTATAGTAAGGCTACATTCACGAACGAAAGTTCTATCCAGAATGAATATTTTGAGAATGGTTATTTGTAGTGTGGTGACTTCAACATACTTTAAACACATTATTGTAACATCCGGCGTCTTATAGAGTGTGACCACTACACAATTTCTACAGTCGGTAAAATTTGAAATATCTTATTGTTTTAGTAAATTAGCCAAGCGGTGAAAAAGATTCGTAGGAAGACCCCGACTGAAATTCGATCTTCAAAGCTGGTGGGATTCCCGTTAGATAGGTTTCTATTTCGCAATAAGCAGTTTACATGATTCAGAAGTTCTATTTTCCATTAGAAACTCAAATTTTGCCCCCTTCGAAACTTGATTCTGGTAAATTTTAGCTCACACCACATTATTTTAGGATAAAATACTGTAATACCCATACGAAATTATTTTCGTTATATATTGAAGGAAAATAGAAGGTCGAAGGACGAGGTTGTTACCATCTAACGTCATTAAGCTTTCTCCAAGTACGCTAATTGGCCTCATCCTATGTTCCTCATGTTACTCTTGTTGGAATGACCATTTTCGGAACCTTTCGTCTGATGGTATGAAATGAAACAGGTTGCTCTCTGGGGTCTTAAACACTTAACTGAGAGAGGAATCTGCTGCCATTACTAATTAGTAGTCAAATTACTAATTACCTAGTGGAGGCCAGTTTTTTCTATCCGTGTTCCCCATTGTTTTTTTTTTTTTTTTTTTTTTTTTTGGATTGAAGTGACTCCACGTTCAGATTATCGAATAGAGTTCCAATATATTTGGTCAAGTAGCCCACGATTTGAGAAGTTGGAGTGAAGTGGTTTCTGAAGGCATTATAGACGTTTTTCTACAAATTTACCTACCTTGAATTACCACATCTCTTGATGAATCTTGTTGATACTTTGTGCCGTATTTTGATCAAGCAGACTTGAGTTTAGTTTGAACTTGAATTCGTGGTTCTCGAAAGAACGGCCTTGGGAAATTGATTTGTTATGGGTAAACAAGAATTCCTGGAATGGATTTACCGGAATGGAGTTGTGTAACATGAAGCCCGACGATGCTGCCCGCTTGGAACTTGGAAAGTTATAATCAATGATCGTCAATGTCAAATCTTCAAGGCCACCTGTAAGGATCGTTCCCCATCGTTATCATCTATAGGAGTTATCGAATAAGTTGTTGGAGCTGTTCAATTTCTTAAAACATCTTCATTGTCATGGTTTCGATCGGTGAACGTTTCAACCATGCAACGTGGGCTTCATCAGCATGTATTTTCTTAATTTTAAGTAGGCAATAATCTCTTTGGTATTAGACATTCTTCGAATTCATTTGAATCATCCTGGATCCTCTACCCCAAAAAACGTGTTCACCTCCCATAAACATTTTTTCGAAATTGGCATTTAAGGGCAAATTAACATAAAGCTAATCAATGTCAACCAAGTAACATATAAAGTGATGCACCTGGTGGACAGTACAGTTAACAAAAGTAAGCTCTATAAAACCATCAACAAGCAGAAAAAGTTCCTTCTTTACCCTGGAATGGTTAAAAGAGGAGGTTGGGTTGTTGCCAAGGTACTTCACAGGAGGATGACTAGCTGCAAAGTTAACAAAAATATGTGCAAGAAAGATGATCAAAATAACTCATATAAATAAATTAGATGATCATGACGACGTTGACGATGATGGAAATGAATTCGAAGAATGTCTAATACCAAAGAGATTATTGCCTATTTCAAATTAAGAAAATACATGCTGATGAAGCCCACGTTGCATGGGTGAAACGTTCACCGATCGAAACCATGACAATAAAGATGTTTTAAGAAATTGAAGAGCTCCAACAACTCATTCGATAAGAAAAATGGTCAAGCCATACCCCACCAACTCATCTATAGGAGTTATGCACCTGACGTCCCATCTTAGTCACCATCAAAGAGTAACAGATCCGTATGGAGCTGATTCGAGTGTCTACCACAACACCACTCTTGCTGTCTATTATTTCTTCAATTTTTCATCAAGAAAGTACGTGTTGAATGTTGTATAAGGGTCATTTAAAAAAAAGGGAAACTGCGCGGGAGAGTGTGCCGAATGTTTCTTTGTTTCAAAACTTGGATTTTCTAAATTTGGGATGGATCAATGAAATTTAAAAGGCTCAAAAGTGTCCACATTATGATTGTGTTCAGTCAAAACCTCAAGTTTGGGATGGATGGGAATTTCAGTTCGAAACTTATTTTTGTGTTTCACAGTACAACTAGAACGCTGTTCATACTTGGATTTGCAAGGAGACAATGGGAATGGATTGGTAATTACAATGTAATAGCTCCCTACCATGGAACAAATTTGCTTTTTCTGGGACGTACATTGTAATCGGCCGTTAGATCCTTTGTCGATATTGCTTCCGAGTCTACTAAGGTAGCGGAAGCATTGTTTCCACTTTCGGAATGTGAAAATTTTTTTGTCTCCAAAATCAAAAATTCCACTCGCATTTTGCGTTTTAGACCTTTCTGAACAACTTTGGTTCCGTGTCTGTCTGTCTGTCAGCAAATCCTTGTTACGGGCAAAACTACACGAAGTTATAGTCCGATTTTGATGAAATTTTCAGGGATTGTGCGGGTTGGGGACCCAACTTGGGGTGTAGATAGTCCTCTATGAGTTTCATGACCCCCGGATCAATAGTAGCTTCTGCGCATGCGCAAACGTGAAATCCTTGTTACGCGCTTAACTCTGGGAGTTCTCGACCAATTTCGATGACATTTTCAGGGATTGTTCGGTTTGATGTGTAGATGGTCCCCCATAAGTTTCATGACCCCCAAATCAATAGTAGTCTCTGCGCATGCGCGAACGTTAAATCCTTGTTACGCGCATAACTCCGGGAGTTCTTGACCAATTTCGATGAAATGTTCAGGGATTGTTCGGTTTGATGTGTAGATGGTTCCCTATGAGTTTCATGACCTCCGGATCAATAGTAGCCCCTGCGCATGCGCAAACGTGAAATCCTTGTCACAAGCATAACTCCTGGAGTTCTTGGCCGATTTCGATGAAATTTTCAATGATCTATACAGTCATGTTATGGATACGAGGAAGCTATGTGCCACACCCACTTGGCAGACGTTTTTTTATGTCATTTAATTCCGAACCAAGAACCTGAAGAATATATCGTTGAATGACTCAATGGCCAAATATCGACATTTATAAATTTTCCATCGGCTTTCCATCCCCAATTGCACTTCTCTTAACCTCGCCAGACTACATTGTTGTGAATCATGTTATCCTAACAATAACACACATTTCCATGTTTTCTTCAACGAAAACATATCATTCAAGAATTTCGAGGACAGACCTCTCCGTCGTTTAAAGCGAAATGTTATGACTTGAGACGTGCTGCATTAATTCGTGTTCTAGGCAAACAAACACGCCAACAAAGATACTCCAAAATTATCAACATTATCAATAACCGTTATAACATTGTAACAGCTGTTACCTACAAATTAGAAATTGTTGAGCAGAGTAGAATTATTTTGTCATTCATATTTAAACCTAGAAAACCGTCAATTATTTTAGCGGTTTTTTGTATTGTGAGCCAGCTGTGGGCAAAATATTATTGTGAAAATTCTTCAATTCCCTAAAATTCTGACAAATCGTGTTTATTACTGAAAACTGTCCACAAGAACTTCATTCTGTCATAAATTTGAACGTAACAGTTCAATAAAATCTGTTCACATTTCAGTTGAGTGTGCTCACTAAATCGACAAAACTGGAAAAAACCGGAAATTTCATGTGAAATTTTTATGTTTGAAAACCTCTGTTTTTCAGGATTTAAGAATATTACCTTTTAGGCTTTTTACCGATTGAAATTATTAATTTTGTCGTTTTCTTTTATTTCAGACACCAAACCGTCAGTCCCCGACACGCATGGTGAGATGAGGATCAACGTTTACTTTTGATTACTACAATTTTTATTAACACTTCTCGTATTAGTGGATGTTGCGATGTACTTCGACAAAATATAAAACTCACCGTAGAATATGATGAAAACCTCGATTTATGTAACTAGTATAAAGTAGTAAGATTGACTGTTATGCAAGTCTCAAAAGAGAAATTAACTTTTTTTCAGCACACGTAAAATTTAGGCAAGTGGATTTAGGTATCAAATTAAATGATGGCAGGAAATTTTCATTTCAATAAATAACAAGAATTTGTACTGTGAAACTGCTTACTACTCGTATATAGCACAGAAGGTTTTCTTAGAAAGTAAAGCTTTTGCAAAAAAATTGGAATAGAAATTGTTGCAAATTTTCTCCTTCGAAATATATTTTGAGATATTCTGAAACGATTCTTAGATTTTAGCGCTTTTTTATGTATGTTTATGTGTCATTCCTGACGATAACTTTCGATGGGATTGAGATGGAGCGTTATGGTGCCAAAAAATCAAGCGTTTCAAAAAAAAAAAAAAGGATGTGTTCGTTGGACACCATTTTTTTTATCGCTATAAATTGGTCAAATTGCACTAAAGTGCAAAAACTGCACTAAAAATCACAAAAAACCGCCTGTAAATCGTTGAATTTGAATTTTATAGCCAAATACAACTCGAAACAAATTCAGCAATAATGAATTAGATCATTTAAAAATTCAAGCTCAAATGTATGCAGTTTTAAAAAAATCCAACAAATTTCAATAATTTGTTTTATCGCAGTGAAATTTATAGTTAACAATTTTTTGCACGCTAAGTGCCCAAGTTTCAACTCAGTCTGATGACAGAGTCGAGCGATAATGATGCAATACTCAAATTTTTATTATACGCACCATATTGTATTAGTCTTATATTGGTCAGTGGAAAGTAATGAGCTTCGCTATAATGTCTATTGGTATTTCGTATCAAATTTAGTGTTACCCTTATGTTTTTTGTTTTTTTTGTGTTATGAAATATGCGATTATTTGGGATGATGAATAGTTTTTCTTTTCTTTTCTTTCTCGTACACGTGTTGTTGATTTTTAACTAAATACGGAAGTTTTGGTGACGTTACCCACACACTTGGCTGGGTACATTACTTCGATGATTTGCTAGGGACTGATGAAAAACGCTTTTTAGAGCTCATGCGATAGCTTAATTTTCTATCCATATCCGCAACAACAAAAAAATCAAGTTCTTGCTTCGAAGTTTAAATTTTCCATGAAATTCTGAAGAAGTCCGTTTTTTATCATCTGGAACTGTTTCTAGAATTTAATATATTATAAATAAGGAGGCAAGAATTGGCTGGGTCTAATGCACTTTGTCTGACAGTGATTCTTACTTGGTTCTTTTGTTTTTCAAATAGGCGATTTATTCGAATGAATGAAGAACAAGGATGCTTTGTGGGTCACAAATATCGCTCGTTCATACAAATCAATGAAACCCTTAGAAATTGGTACTGAAATTCAGGCCCTGTATCTCCTGAATAACGGAGAAATTGCAGTTTTTCTAATTTGATCGATTATATCCGTTTAAATTGCGGACAAAAAACGTTATAGTTTATATTTTTCTACTTCTGAAAAGTGCACTCAACTCGGGGTTACACTGGGGGATGTACTCTGTGATGGATATGGTTAGTTTCTCCTTCCTGCTTCTTGAATCCGCCACCCTGGGAGGTATACCACAAACATATCAGCATCTGGGACACCGTCTGAGTATTGTGGGTTATCTGCATTCAGGTCTTGGAAGGGGCAACTACCACCTCCCCATCTTACAGCTCCCACGCAATGGCGTGACTACTTGGGCTCACTGTCAAAGCAAAATGGCGGGGGTAGGTGGCGAAGCGTGTTAGTATTAGTAAGGATTTTCCATCTGCTTGCTCCAGAGCTACACCTCCGGCAGCAGGACGACGCGTATCCCAACTGCCACCAGTGCAACTTCGGGGCATCTTGCACTGATTCCCAACTGGCCTGGGAACTTGCGTGGGGCTGCCCCAGGTTACTCCAGTGTGAGGCTGGAGAAATTTGCACAGAGCAGGAAACCTGGGGGTAACCTCCTCTAAAGTATTTTTTAGCCAAGGAGCTAATCATTGGTCGAGATGTCCTAAGGAATAGGAAATATTTTGAAAGAACCAACCACAACAATTTTTACCGATTTAAACAGTATTAAGTAATACACCCGTGTTAAAGGATTATTTGAAAATTGAGGAATATAAGAAAAATAAAGCCATGCGAGAAGAGGAAGGTTTCACGTTTAAGGGTTATCCTCCCTTAAGGTTGCTTTGGGACTTCCATTCAATTTTCCAACCCAGTGTAGTTTTATGTAGACACCACAGTGCAGAAAGCAGAAAGTGCCCTACACTGCCTTTCCACGAACCTGCTTGGAGCAGGTAGGTTGGAAAATCCTTAATGTACACTTGGTTATACACTTCAATTCTTCCCAACAGTATCATTTTATTTTTTAAAATACAATTGAGTTTATGAAGCCTTGATATGCCTGGATTGTAATTTTCTTATTTAGTTAACAAAAAAAAAAAATTTTTTTTTTTCAGACGATCGAACTGGAAAAGATGCGCCTCCTCCAGGTAAGCCTTTGACTATTGGTCAACTTTGAATATTTCATGGTAGCTAATATCAATGGGGAGAAATCAAGTTTCAATATTTATTGATACTTCATCATTTTAAATGCAGCGCACTTGTATTGCTATCGCTCTGAGAAAATATTTCTAGAACTCCGCCAGGATGAGGGCTTTGACATAATGTGAGCTCGTATCTTGTATGCTAGTTTACGGATGGGTGCAATTTGTACGTATCTTGTAACTCTCCTTCCGATTCGACGTGTAAAATTCAATAACGAATTATCGCTATTGATCATTGTTTAAGAGAATATAGTTTTCATTGAGTTGATGGATCAAATTTCAATTAGAATCGAGCATGACCGCTTGTATCTCAACTGATCAATTATTCAGTAGTGTAGCTGTAGCCATTTACCAAGGGCAGCACATGGGTGCTACAGTGGAATCCGCTTAATGGTTCCAGTCGGCTATTGCGACCAAAATGGGTTGGAACGGTCCGGCTACGTGCAAAATAGGTCGGTGTTTGTAAACACCAAGTCGATTATTGTGTTCATTGGAGGTTAACACAAATCAAAAGAGCTGATTTCTCAGTTAGATAATCTCTTCACTAAAGGTGTGTACCTGTATGTAGGTACAAATTATTAGTTAACATGAACAGTATCCCTCCTGACATTGTTATTATCAGTCAATTGCTCTCAGATAAAGTGGATCGATGTAGGCAGTGACGTACCCATTGCTGAAGTCATCACTCAAGACGAAATTCGTGCGAACATCACCACGGAACCGAGTGCTGCAAATGATTCCGAGGATTAGGAAGAATTCGAACCACCCAACATGGAACGAAAGCTGGACGTTTTTGGAGTTTTTGCAGAGAGGACTCCCTGCTAGAGCGTCAAATTTCCTACCTCTTTACGACTTCCAAAATTTCGTTTAAAAAAAAAGTTGTAGATGAGTCAAAAGTCAATCCACTGTACATAATTTTTTTTTTTAGAACAACATCGTTCAGCACTTTGTTCCATATGTAATAAAACTCCGTTTCTTCCGTAGGTATACTTGATATCGTTCGCTTTTTTCTCTCGCCCCTTTCTCTGGCTTCGTATATTGGTTCCAGTAGGTTATTGTGAACAAAAAGATTTGGTCCCAAAATGGTGCCATTAAGCGGATTCCACTGTATTTGCTCAAAATTATTATTATCTTTGCTCGTCACTAATTTTACGTCTGTGGTTGTTATGGAATTTTATGGCATGGAAGAAAAAGTACCTACCTAATTCAGTAGGAAACGAAATTTTTTAAATTAGGTAGGTATATCTGAATAATAAGCCTTTTCTATTGTATCGTGAACACCTTTTTTTTCCCTTAATAAAGTTTTCTTTCTCAAAGTTCGTCAGTTCAGCGGTATTCACAGAGAGCCAAGGCATCGTGCGACATCCTTGACAATGGCCAATTATGACCCCGCCGCCAGGAAACTGGTTAGGTGTTATTATACAATAGCAGTATAGCGTAAGGTATAGGTAGAGGCATACCTAATTTGTCAAAATAAAAACCGTTGCTGTTGTAACTTGATTATTAGGCACCTACATCCTTAATTATTCCAGGAAAATCTGTTCCTGTTACGAGCACTTTGAACTGAGTGGGTACCGATACGCACAAGACAAAACGTTAAAATTTAAGATTCTGTTCTCTGATGCATACAACAGATTTCTGGGGGATCCCGGCCAGTTTTGTGCACCTCTTAATTTTTGAATCCCTCTAAATCTCTTTTTTTTTTTCAAAAATTCGCTAAAATGACAGAACGTAGGTAGGTACTTATCGAGAATATTGTTGAACACGAATCAGTAGAGTCGCTTCGGTCACAATTAAGTATTTTCAAATATGTACTGGGCAATGAAAAGCCTTAAAATTGCGCAAGTTCGGCCGAATTAGAGATGGGAATCGATTTTTGCTGAAAATAAATTTTTCTCTGTCAATTATTGATTTTTTACAATCGGTTGTTGTTTCCCAATTTTTCTCGATTATCGATTGTTGTCCTCCGATTTTTCTCGATTATCGATTGTTAGCCAACGCTACATGCTTGTAGTCCTGGTAAGGTTATTTCAGGAGAAAACATTGGATGCAACAATGCTATAAACTATTGTCATTCTGTTAGTGATCAATGCTATAAACGATCGTCATTCTGTTAGTGATCAAGAGAGAACGAGCTTCCTCAGAAATCATTCGGGATAAGCCCAGTGCGGCCTGACTCCCCCCCACTGTAGCCTGACTGGCGATTCATTGCCAACAAACTGCACAGCTTGTTGACTGGAAGTCGAAAATTGGTTAAAAGTGTTCGTACAGTTCAAAGACACTAGAAAACCGAGCTTAATGTACCAGGGATCAAGGGAGAATTTCTTGCAGAACTGTGGAATCGCTCAAAGATTTCTAAATATTAACTGGAATTTCGACGGTTTGAGACAGAAAATTCAGAGCCCGAACAAACAGCTTTCGTACAAGTAGCAACCACGAGGAAAATTGTATGTCTTTGCTCCCCCTCCTGCTCGCACACCACGTACGTTGATACTTTTTCGAAATTAGTTTTTCTCTGGGTTCGCATACCAAGTAGAATATTATTATTATTTTTGGTTTATTATTCAATAATAAACCATTGTAATCGCTCTGGAAAAAAAATTCTAACCCCCCTGAAAATTTCATGGTTTACGTTTCAAAGGGTGTAGAATCCGAATCTGCAATGAAAATGTTTCCGTCCGTACGCCGTACGCACGAGTTCTCCCAAACGGCTGGAGCAAAAAATCTGAAATTTTCAGGAAAAATCCATCTTGGTCCGACGACGCCCCAATTCTTGAGCCAGCTCGCTCACTCAATTTAAAGTGCCCTTTAAGGGCTGTCAAAGTTTTGTAAAATCCCTAAAAACCCCAAAACAAGTCGAATCGGCCTAAATATTTTCCTATTTGAAGAACATACCATCAGGAATCAAATGAGCCGTTCCCCACGCCCGTAGATCAAACCATTCCCGATGTATGGCCCGATTTATGGTGACAACATTTGCGTTTTTTGGTTTATTATTGTTTGTTTGTAACCTAGTGATGTCCGGCCAATAGCGTCGAGTTGTAGTGAATGTGGATACTGGAGTGATAGCCGATGTGCATACTTGTAGCGTAGTTAGTAGCCGATACACGGGTTGAAGCATTCTGATATGCATGAAACGCTGATAATATATAGGTAAATATTATTCAATATTATTACTGGGGTTTATTATTCAATATTATTACTGGGGTAAATAAGTATTCTTTCACTGGGGTTTATTATTCAATTGGCTTGCGTTTATGATTTGAATCTTATTAAGCTTTGGAATGTGCGTGTTTTACAGGTGATAGAGCGATTATTGAATTTCAGGAGATATGCATAGACCACGTAAATCGGTTCTCATCGAAAACACCTATTTGGATTGATCAGTTGATGATATTTGTGTGCCTCCTCTACATCTGTCTACCTTTGGTTACATCGTTTAAATTTGGATTTGGGGAAGTTTTAACGCAATAGGAGTGCCAAAGGACTTGATAAATTATAGATGTTTTTATTGTGGGGGGGGGGGGGGGTATTGAGCTTCAATAAAAAAACGCTGCAAATTCTTTCACTGGGGTTTATTATTCAATTGGCTTGCGTTCATGATTTGAATTTCTACTAAGCTTTGGAGTGTGCGTGTTTCACAGGATAGGACGATTATTGAATTTCAGGAGTCACACAAATATGATCAACTGATCAATCCAAATAGGTATTTTGGTCGAGAACAGATTCACGTGCTCCATGCATATCACCTGAAATTCAATAATAGCTCTATCCTGTGAAAAACGCACACTCCAAAGCTTAGTAGAAATTTAAATCATGAACGCAAGCCAATTGAATAATAAACCCGAAACAGGTGAATAATAAACAGTGAAAGAATTTGCAGCGGTTTTTTTTTTCTTTTTTTTTTTTTTTTTTTTTTTTTTTTTGAAAATTACCAACTAGCCTTAAGTTGTCTTGAAACGGATTTCCATAAAGAGAGTTTTGGGAATTCTCTTGATCATTTGGTTCCCCACAACGATTCGTTGAACTGTCATTAAGTTGAGAATTTTATTATGTTTCAGAGCCTCACCCGTCAACCACCGTAAAACCCGAGCCCTCTACGTCTTCTCCAAAACCCCCTACGACGACGGGACCTCCTACTCCACCCCCGACGACCACTCCACCACCCCAGACCTCTACCCCTTCAACTGCACCTCCGAGCACCAAACCACCAACTCCACCAACAACTACTGCACCAACAACTCATGTCCCACCCACGAACTCAACAACTCCGACTCCTCATCCATCCTCCACTCCTGCGCCTGATCGCAAGTTTGAAGCATTCAGTTTCATTGGTAAGTATTTTTGAATGATATTTACATATACTGGCTGTTAGCAACCATATTAACGAAGCTTTTCCTTTGGATCACCCCGCTAAAGTCATTGAATACGCAATGTATGAAATGGGACCAACCATGATTTCCATAGTTTTTTGCGAGGAAGTCAACTGCCCCATTTTCTCTCTTCTTCGACTGGCCCAAATGGCCTACCCAACTCCAATTTTGTTCCTTCAAATGGAAGCCTTCCTTTTTTTATTGCAGATTCTAATTCTACTAAAAATTGCATGACCATTTGACCCCTCAATCGATTTTTTTGATTGGGAGAAAATTGGATGCTTGTGAATCCCCAGTGTGGCACATGCATTTTCATTGATTTTCGACGCTGGTTCACGCGGTGCTGTTATTTTTTAGATTTAACTTTATTTTCCTCAATATTATGCCCATAGTCTACGTTTTTCCAAATATAGGCTATATGGTCTGTAATTTTCAAGTCAAAGGCCAGCTCACCTGAAACATAGATACTCTTTTCAACTCTGTGATTGCCACAACTGCCCTTTTCTCCTGCGAGACCTGAGAGTTTTGTCAGGCAGACGCACTTGAATGCATCAGATGAGGGCTTTTAAAGCTCCGCAGGGACTGGGCTTGTCAAGCCCAGACTGGTTGGTGCATACAGAGCTTGGCCTCACACCCATGGAAATCTCAGTTGCTTCAAGTATGTTTGGTGGATGGTCCAAGCTGATGAGTATGGATGAAAATAGGCTACCGAGAATTTGCTTTTACCAGCTTGTAGAGTTAGCTCTGCTCTCCTCACATTCCAGTTATCACTGAGTATGGCAACTGAAGTCCTTATTAGAAAAGCCAAAGGTGGGTCCTGCATGGGCCTGGTTATTGGATACCTGAACAAGCTGAAGTCTGCTTTCTTGAATAATATTGAAAAATCACTCAGGGAAAAAGATGTGGAAACTGCCACAAACTTACGGTATAACCAGTTGCCACGCAAGCCATATCCTGCAAATGCGCCGTTTACCTGAACATGGAGCTTCCTTTCTTTGAGAAGTGGTCAATGGTAGACGGACTAACGAGCTCCTTTTCCGATTCCCAGCCATGCCAGGCGTGCATTCTTTAGTATCCAGGCACATTGTGTCATTTGATTGGAGATGGTGCAGTGTTTCGGGTTGAGCGCTGCAGATTCATAGGTCACACAGCTTCAACATCGGAGGAGTGTCTTAATATATGCTCCTTGGCATCCCCTCCAAACTAATGGGATTTTTAAGAACTGTCCTCTGCATTAGGATGTGTGCAATCAGTGAAGGTTCTATTTTTTGAATTGGAAGAAACTCTCTTATTCTATTTATTTTGAACTGCTCACACTAGGGATGGCCGTCGATAGTATCGAATTTTTCTATCGATGATGCAAGGGCCAATAATATCTATCGTAAGTTCCTTTTTTTTTTTTTTTTTTTTTTTTCACATCACACGGGTTTGCAAAATGTTATGCCCACAAAAATGAGTTCATCTGGCTGGAATATCGATATCTATCCATGGATAATATCCATAGGATATCAAGTGGTGGTTTTGGCTGTGGCCAAGAGTCTTGGCCCAAGACGATAAAAATAGAAGAAGAAGACTAGTGGTTTGGAGGTTCCAGATGAAATTGGAAGATTGCGGTTGTTGAGGTTTTTCAGCAAGTGTTGTGTTGTTCTTTTTGAGATTGCATTTTGTTCACGGTTGATTCTTTTTTTCTTCTTTTTTGTTTATTCTAAGTTGTTTGAACCATAGGTTCGAAGAATTTGTATTTACATTCATTTAAGGAAGGATATAAATGCTACAACCCCTCTAAGAGAACTTGGGTAGCTTATCAAACAATATAATTTGTTACAAAACTATTGGTAAAACAAAATTATAAATAAAGTACATAAAACTGAACATAGTTTCAATTTAAACATATATTTTAAATCAGCAAAGGCGTATATTTCTAATTTATTGATTAGTATTAATTCACTTTTCTTTTCAAATCAAACTTGAACTACTGCAAACTCAATTGTGGCATCTGGTCTACTAAGTGCATTAAATACATAAATTTTATTCAACTTTTTATCGATATTTTTTGGTCAATACTATCGGTAGTGCCTACTATTGATGATTACCCTACGATGTATATCAGCATCGACATTTTATCGCCGATACTATCAAAAATTGATGTATCGATATTTCATGTTTTGATGGCTATCCCTAACTCACACACTTGAATGACACGAAAATGCCAAATACAATGTCAACCTTTGCGATGGCCTCTGGCTCTTAACAAATAAATCATTCACATTCACCTTGTAGACTACGTTTAATTATTACATCCTTTCAGCGTGCACTGACATTAATTTTTAAAAAATCAATATTACCAAATAATAAAATCTGTTTTCATTATGTTATGTTCTCACTGTTAAAGTTCTGAAAGCGAATTAACTTTTGAATGATTTTCAGGTGGATTCGCTCTCGGCACCGGTGTTATTGCCATCGGTTTCCTCGCTTGGAAACTGTACATTTCTCGCCGTGATAATGTTTACCACACTCTTTGAGCTCCATATTTTCCCATACTATCAGCGCCTACATTTTAGCCTGGTATCTAATAGCCCCGTCCACAAAAAAAGAAAATTTGATTTAAAAAAAAAAACTTTGTTAATTAGGTTATTTTGGGGAGTACAGTACATTTTAAGTATAACTATTACGGACCCTTCATTTAAATTTGTATATATCTAAGCACTTGGTCATTAAAAAATAATGCTTTTTTGACTAAAGGGTCACAAAGAAACGAAGGATAAAAAATTGTGTTAATATATAGTATGTGCGAAAGTTTTCCATTGGATGGCTCAGATTTTGTGTGGTTTAAGCTAATGTTGCCATTATCTCCCTTTATATTGTTGACTAATTTAATTTTTAATTGAGTGAGTCTAGTTGGTACAGTATGTTTTTCGATCTTGCTGGTAATGAAACTTGCTTATAATGATAAATGTTTTCAGTTCATTATAATAATAATAATAATAATAAAAACACATGTATATGTAAAGATTGAGTTCGAATTTTCTGAACTGACAATTTTTGTCTATGAAATAAAAATTATCTCTCAGCAGCTATTACTGCAAAAAAAATCAACTCATTGACTTTTTTTCTCTTTTATTAACCCCGACTGCTGTTGAAAATCTCGAGTTGCGCATTGCTCATTTTTCGGGAAAGAACGCAAAACAAATTATTTTGGTGCCTACTGAACCTTTATTGAGGTATCTGTGATAATTTTGGTCTTGAATAAATTGCTTTTAATGATGAAAAAGCATGCTATTTGCAAGTTTTGTTTGCATTTTATCATTATTTTCGATGTTATTAAGTTTTCCTGATTTAAACAAAAAATTGTTATAACTTGCACTTTTTTTGTCAATTGTTCCGTACAATGTGTGAAAATTAAGTAGTGGTTCTGGATTTTTTTTCTAGGCGAAGTATGGCTAAAGCTGGTTGTAATCGGTAGATTATAGTAAAATCATGAAAAAGTTTAATTTATATTGAGCTCGATTGTGTATATATAATATTATTTGTATAGTAGATGTGAGAGTACCATCATAGCTAGCATATGGTGTTCTTTCAATATTTTTGCAGATGCTGCACTGTGACTATTTCAATGTATCTTTGGGGTGATTCAAATAAAGTTTTATTCCTACAACAGTTTGATTATTTGCCCTGGAATTTTAAGTAGGTTGCCTTTACTGATGAAAAATTGTTTACTCTTCGAAGAAGTTTTCCATGGTAGTGATAAAAGTGTTGGCGATTGCCTTTTCAATTCCTTCAATTATGGGAAATATAATTCAAGGACACACGTTCAAGTTTCGGGAAAACCTAAATTAGGTATTAGCTAATATTAAATATTATTCATCAAATGTATGTTTAATCAGAACAAAAAATTAATTTGATAACATGTAGTATTTATGGTCAACCGGTAATACCCTCCGAGCCACCTGGTCTGCTAATGTTTCATCTTTCAGAGGTCATAGTTTGTTCACATGACGTTCGTCAGTTCTATAACTGGTCTTTACATCGACGATCCTGCGTTTCCCGTCGTCCTCAGGGTAAACCAGTGCTTCAGGTCATGATCATCTTCGTCCATTGGAGTCAATGATGAGCACAGTATCTCCAACTTCTACAGTTTAATTGGCGTTGCTTTGTTTTTCGTATGAGTGTGGGCTGATACTCGTTTATCCACCGGATTCAGAAATGATAGGCGAACTGCTGTGGCATCCTCCAGGCTCTTGGACTAAGGGTTTCCTGGGAAGGGGTATTGTGGGTGTTGCGCTTGTTGTGCCCGATAAGAAATGGTTTGATGTAAGGGACACATGCGTCAACGGCCGGCTGTTCGCTTGTACTCGGATCAGATTGAACTCAACATCCCAAGAAGGTCATACCTTGGTATAAGAGTCTAACATTAGATATTTTTTCAAACTTCTCATCTCATCTCTATAGGCATCTTCATGAACCTTGCAAAACCACGAAAATGCTGCTTATTACTATTGGTAACGGTAATCCCCTTTCGTTTGGGATGTCTCGCATTCCATTTGAATCCAAGCGGTTGACGTTACCAGCCGCAGATCATTTAAGGCGGCCATACACGACGGATCCTTTTGGCCCGGAGCCGTTAGCACGAGTCCATTTCGCCTCCGGCCAAAACTCTAGGGTCCCACACGGCAGAGCCAGTCCACTTTAGTGACCGATCCAGTTGTGATACTGTTGGTCTGGGAGTAGGCTCCCAAAGCCTATGACACACTCATAGAATCGCCGGAAGAAACGAACCCCATTTTTTGCACAGAATGCCAAGAGCATTATCATTCACAACGCTCAGGGTATAGCTATACCACTATTTCGCGTCTCGGAAGGCGAAATTCGTCTGCCGACTATGCAAAGCGCACAAACCAACTTCTGATCCGGCGATAACCGCCTTGGCTGAAAGCGTAACGCAGATGATTCAGCTAATGCAAACGCAAATAGTGGCAAATCAAAAAAATAACGAGAAGCAAGGGCAAATTTATCAAACATCAAAACCGAGCACCGGAAGTCGGAAACCCATCTCAAACTAAGGGGAAAGAACAGAATGTGAAAAGAGAGGTACTTACCCGCTTACGTAGAAAACCACCAAAACATTATGAAGCAGCGATTGATAAAATACCTTTCTTCTCAATGTGCAATCCAACATCTGCAATTAAGTTTTTAATAGCGATGTCAGAATTAAATGACTTAATAAAAATCCATGAGGAGGTAACAAGGTTTGTGTTGAAACCTAGGTTCAGCTACTTGAGGACAATGCTGAACGACACTCCTTTAATAACATACGACGTAGATTAAAACGAGAAATGTTGTCAGGCATAGCAATAACAGAGCTGACATCGAAACATCTAAATTGACCCCAAAGCCAAAATTAAACGTCACGAAATTACGTAAAGATATATTTAGGCATCATGCAACAATTGATTGCTACGAACCAGAGGTACTGATTAAAATGATGCTAGCAAATGTCAATAGTACAACACACCAGTACTTTTCGTTTCAAAAGGCACCAACCAACAAGGCGGAAATGAGCACGTTAATAGGACACGTAGAACAAACAATATGAATCCAAGTGCGTCATATCAAACTACTCCCAGACCACAACAATACCAGGCCTATAACTTGCCATTTTTGACTAGCACATCCGAACTCATCGATGTCTGAACAGCTACTGAAAGGGTTTGGACGCGAGATACGACACACGGCAGAGCCGCTAGTCGGCCCTAGGCCGTTCGGACCCGAGATTCCACACACACGGAGGGTACAAACTGCGGCTCGGTGGATCAGTCCCGAGGATTTTGGCTCTTCCAAAAATCCAGCCGTTCTTCCCCGAGCCACGTCGAACCGATTTATGGTGCCAACATTTGCGTTTTTTGGTTTATTACTGTTTGTTTGTAACCTAGTGATAGCGTCCGGCCGATAGCGTCGAGTTGTAGTGAATGTGGATACTGGAGTGATAGCCGATGTGTATACTTGTAGTTTATAGCCGATACACGGGTTGAAGCATTCTGATATGCATGAAACGCTGATAATATATAGGTAAATATTATTCAATATTATTACTGGGGTTTATTATTCAATATTATAACTGGGGTAAATAAGTATTCTTTCACTGGGGTTTATTATTCAATTGGCTTGCGTTCATGATTTGAATCTTACTAAGCTTCAGAGTGTGCGTGTTTCACAGGTGATAGAGCGATTATTGAATTTCAGGAGATATGCGTAGAGCACATAAATATGTTCTCGACCAAAATACATATTTTGATTGATTAGTTGATCATATTTGTGTGCCTCCTGAAATTCAATAATCGCTCTATCACCTGTGAAACACGCACACTCCAAAGCTAGTAGAAATTCAAATTATGAACGCAAGCCAATTGAATAATAAACCCCAGTGAAAGAATTTGCAGCGTTTTTACTCAGCCAACTAGGTTCGGGCCTACTTGGCCTACTTGCTGGAGCCGCCACTGGATCCTACATAATATATCAGCAATTAATGACATTGAATAAACATACTAACCCGTTTTTAGATGTTCTCGCTCGATCAGAAAACACACCACCTACCGTTTAGAAATCGGTAACCTCGGTAATCGGTAATTTCCTTGCTTGGTTGAAACGTGATGAAAACTGGGCTACTTTTGTTTTTAACAGGGTCAAGGAAATTCGAACGTTGACTAATATTGAAAACTGGCATCATGTACCTGGCACTCTCAACCCTGCTGACCTACCCTCTCGTGGTTGTAATGGGAAGGAGTTTGTAGAATCTAGATGGTGGGAGGGGCCAGAATGGCTTTACCAACATCAAGGTCAATGGCCTTCAGTACCTGCAGCATATGATGAAGATTCAATCAGTAAGGAGAGAAGAAAAACCGTTATTACTACCTCCATGGTTGCCACATCAACTAAACAAGTCCTACCCACAGATTGGTACTACCGCTACTTCTCCCAATACCCGAAATTAATTAGGATGATCGCCTGGGTGAAACGATTTTGTAATAATTCAAGATCTGTAGGTTCAGACTATTATGTGAGGAAAAGGGGACCACTTAGTATGGAAGAAATTAACGCTGCTGAGATTCAGGTTCTAAAAATGGTCCAGGGAGAAGTATTTCAAGGAATTACAGATTCAAAGATGAAATCATTGAGCCCCTTTCAAGACTATACGGGACTGATTCGTTTGAAAACGAAAATTTCTAATAGACCGGATAGTGAAGACTTCAGGTACCCGATTTTACTCCCAAAAGGACATCCTGTCGTCACAAGACTAATTCGGAGTATCCATGAACGAGAATGTCATGTTGGGGTACAAGGGCTGCTTGCCATCATTCGTGAAAGATTCTGGATACACGGTGGGAGGAGAACACTGAAAACTGTGACGACAAGATGCGTCATTTGCAAACGTTTTGAGTCTAAAAAACTCGAAGCACCTATCATTCCATTACCTGTAGATAGAGTCAGAGAAGCTTCGGCATTTGAAGTGGTGGGAGTCGATTTAGCTGGCCCAATTTATTTGAAGAAACAACAGAAAGCATGGATTTGTCTTTTCACCTGTGCTGTAACGAGGGCAGTCCACCTAGAGTTGCTTCTTTCTTTATCAACTGACGACTTCCTACAAGCTCTTCGACGTTTCATTGCACGACGAGGTCGACCAGCCAGAATTTACAGTGACCAGGGTACCAATTTTGTCGGCGCTTTCAATGTGTTACATAAAATTGACTTTTCAAAAGTAATGGAATATTGTGAAGTTCGACAAATATCATGGAAGTTTAATCCTCCAACTGCCGCATGGTGGGGTGGATGGTGGGAGCGACTTATTGGTCTCACAAAACGCCTACTAAGGAAAGTGTTGAGAAGGTCTATTCTTTCCTATTCGGAAATGGCCACGGTACTTTGCGACTGTGAGAGTGTGTTAAATTCCAGACCACTCACATTCATAACTGATGGCGATTCTGAAGCCATACCAATCACACCATCTCTCTTTATCCAGGACATACGAGAAAATGGACTGCCTGAGTTGGATGTCATAGAAAATATTGATCTTAAGAAGACCTGGTTACAACGAATCAAATTAAAAGAAGACTTTAGAGCCAGATTCCGGAATGAATATCTAGGACAACTACAAATGAGGTGCAAGTCTAATAAATATGACAACATTAAGGTTGGAGATGTCGTCTTGATTGGCAACGACACCGCCAAAAGAATCGATTGGCCTCTTGCTCGAGTCATTGAACTCCTTCCTGGCAAGGATGGCATTACCCACCTAGTACAATTAAAAACAACTACAGGTTCATGTCTAAGACCAATTCAACGATTGTACCCGCTCCTAGAAGCTGAATCCTTTGTTTCTGGAGAAAAAATTGAGGAACTCAAGCAGAAACATTGCACTTCCGTGGAACCGACTGTGACGGCACTTACTCCTGTCAATAACGAAGAAGACAGAATTAACCGTTACCCTAGGAGGACGACAAGAGGAAGAGCCGTGAAGACCCCTCTTCGATTCGTCGATTGATAAGTTTTCATGGAAAGTATTGAAAACTTAGGTGGGAGGATGTTCACAACAAGAGACATCAGTAGTCATTATAAGAAAATGAAGAGCGTTACCAGGGGAGACTCCAGACGCGAACAAGGAAAAAACTCGGAATCGGGGGAGATTGAAATTGGAACTTGGAAGATCGAGACTTGTGTTTTTTCAATACTGAATTTATTGTGTTCAATTTATTTATAATAATATAATTTTCAGTTGGAAGTGTAACTTCTGTGCGTACGTGATTGCTTCTTTGTTACTAGCCCCTAATTTTGACAATACACTTGCAGGTCATGACAATGAAAAATCAGGGTTCCTCACCCCTAAAATACATGGAAATTATATTAGCTTCCGATGGTTTTATATTGATCAATGCAGTACTCAATAAATTCATGCAGATAAAGGGAAAGAGTTGACAGTCAGACGATTTTGAACGGCACCGCTTGCCATTTACTCGAATTGGCCCATAGTTTGAGAATCATCCACCTACAGGTTGATCATCCACTTAGTTGTTGATGTTCTCACACGAATTGCATGAGCGTCGGTGATTTATCATTATTATCATTTATTAGCGTAGGTGAACATCTAAAAACGGGTTTGTATGTTTATTAAATTTAATTAGTTGCTGATATATTATGTTAGATCCAGTGGCGGCTCCAGCAAGTAGGGCGGGTAGGCCCGACGAATAAGTTAGCCTTTTTTAGATAAAAAACACTCGGACATACTGACTAAAACTGACTAAGATGGTCTGCAAACCAAAATCCAATAGGAAATGTCGATTTACGCCAAAATTAATTCCTTTCCGTAGGAGGGAAACAATTCTTCCGCTTAAAACAGGCGGACTTGGAAAAAATAGTGATTAGGCCGGCGCACTGGTTATACCATACCCGCACGACCGTCAGGTCTTGAAGGAGGGGTAGGTCTAGCCCCTTGTTGGCCAAGATTCGGTAGACGGAATATTTCTCGTGGAGCGTTAACCACATTCGATCAGATTTTCTATTTCTCAAATAAAACTAAGATATTTAGTGGTCGTTCTAAAATTGGGTGTTCGTTATTATTTCATTCAGCTTTTTCTGAAGTGTATATAACGGGTCCCTGATACAAAAACTGCCTTCTTTCTCTCAGGAGCCTTATCCACTACTAAATTGATCCTTCAGAACCATTCTACAACCATATATATTGAAAGTTTTTGCCATTCAAACTATTCCATTTCCTACTTGCAAATTGTGACCTGATTTCTGGTTAATGGCGCCCAACGTAAAGTAAATTAAATTTCCTTTGTGACTTCCCAATGAAGTTGGATTATATTTTTTCGGGAAATTCACATTTCGTCGTTTATATTAGTTTAGATAGCATTATAGATCTATTATATCAAGTATATGTATTTACGTAATTTGCCAAGTATATTTTTAAAAAAATTAGGGTAGGCCCGGGCCTAACCGGCCTACCCGCTGGAACCGCCACTGAATCTACCGTTTTCTGACGGATTCGGTCTTACAATAGTCTGAAATGGCTCTGTATGCTGTTATTACTTTTCCCTCGTGTTAGGGTCGTTCCACGCCTCATAAATTCTAATCTGAACGAACCTGAAAATGAACTCTTAAGAACCTTAATTTGAGTTCCAACATCGGAAATAGAAACGAAAGAAGTTTCCAAAATTGTACTACGACTACTATCAAATGACTACTCACTCATTTTATCAACCTTCAAAGACCTGTAGGAATGTATTTCAAAATGTGAAACTTTTAATGTTGAGATTAATTATTATTATTGGTTTTGGTTTATTATTCAATAATAAACATTGTATCGCACGCCGTACGCACGATTTCTCCCTAACGGCTGGAGCAAAATATCTGAAATTTTCAGGAAAAATCAATATTGGTCCGACAGCAGCCCAATTCTTTAGCCAGCAATCTCACTTAATTTAAAGTGTCCTTTAAGGGTTGTCAAAGTTTTGTAAAATCCCTAAAAACCTCAAAAAAAGTCGAAGCGCTTAAATTGGGCCTAGGAGGCACACAAATATGATTAACTGAACAATCCAAATAGGTATTTTGGTTGAGAACAGATTTACGTGCTCTATGCATATTTCCTGAAATTCAATACTCACTCTATCACCTGTGAAACACGCACAGTTCAAGGCTTAGTAGAAATTCAAATCATGAACGCAAGCCAATTGAATAATAAACCCCAGTGAAAGAATTTGAAGCGTTTTTTTATTGAACCTCAATACCCCCCCACAATAAAAACATCTATAATTTATCAAGTCCTTTGGCACTCGTATTGCGTTAAAACTTCCCCAAATCCAAATTTAAACGATGTAGCCAAAGGTAGACAGATGTAGAGGAGGCACACAAATATCATCAACTGATCAATCCAAATAGGTGTTTTGGATGAGAACCGATTTACGTGGTCTGCATATCTCCTGAAATTCAATAATCGCTCTATCACCTGTAAAACACGCACACTCCGAAGCGTAGTAAGATTCAAATCATGAACGCAAGCCAATTGAATAATAAACCCCAGTGAAAGAATACTTATTTACCCCGGTAATAATATTGAATAATAAACCCCAGTAATAATATTGAATAATATTTACCTATATATTATCAGCGTTTGATGCATATCAGAATGCTTTCTGAGGAAGCATAATGCTAGATGTCATGTCTATTTGCTTGGATAGTGAATCCCAGCGTTAAGATACAAGGAAGGTGGTCAGAACCTACAAGAGAGCAGACCTCTCAATTCCACTAAATTTATCCATCGTTATAAAGTTTAAACTCAAGTTTTCCGGAATCCTGCAACTGCGGAATTTGGAGAAAATACTCGTTCCACATATAGAAATATTTTTCTAAAATATTGTTCATTATTCTTGATTTTTATTTCCTGGAATTAAGGTTATCAACGCATTAGGTATGTGTGCGTTTAACGTCAGGGATATGAGCATTACTATAGATGTTTCTAGATTGTACGCTCAACCACACAAGCCGCAAGAAACAGGGTCCGGGATCTCATCGAATTCTAAGGGGCGAATGCTAACATGCATAGCAGATTGGTCGTGCGTTTCATAGTCTATCCTAAACAAAAAGGCGCCGAATTTTTTAAGCTCGGGTGTGGTTCAGTATTCAAACCTTCTCCCATTAATTTTCATTTCTGGCAATATGCAAAAACTTCTCAATCTCGGTTGACATGCATTGCCGGTAAATAAACTTCAAGTTTCTAATCGCGAGTTTCTACATTCTGAATAACTGCATACATCTGTTAGCTCGAATTATTATTTCATCATCGAAAGATGTTTTTTATCTTTGATTTTTGGGTGTTTTCCATAGTTAAAGAGATTCTCTACAATTTTTGAAATTTTATTTGGAATTGTGTCATTTGTGGAAATTACAACTATTTGTTCTGTCTTTGTGACATCCACATAAGAAATAACATAGGCTAGCTCCGGCTCATTTGTTTCTTCTTCGATGTAAGGTTAAAATATAGTTTTGTTGAGAGTTCTCGCTTGCGATCAATATTTTTTTGGTGAGTAATATTGATAAACTCGATAGTCACTGACGTTTTGACTACCTACCATCATTGATGCATCTGAGTCTATCCACTTCCAGTGGGAGTATTGTTTTCATTTTCCTCCACAAAATCAAATTTTTAACTGGCATTTTAAGTTTTAGATCAGTCAGAACAATTTTGGACTAGCACGTCTATTATCCATCCATTATCCCTGATGAACTAAAACGCTAGCGATTCATTGAGCAAAATGTTCATGTTGGCTTTTCGATCGATTTTGCTCAAACCTTGATCGTATCCAGGAAAAATCCCCAAATGAGTCTCATCGTTGCATCGTAATTATGCGATTTCTGCTAATGTCAAAATGCAACAAATATATAATCTTTTCGGCTTCCATTTTACACTCCGTATTGACTCGCTTTTTCAGAACCATAGGAACTTTATATAGAGGATCATGAAAGAGTGTTAATTTTAATTAAAAGGGTTAAACATTCGTGTTATGTTCAACATGCGACCAGGCAGATGTTTAAAAAATTATTTTAAGATTCAAAAAACCATCCAGTATACTTTGACATACGTTGCCCAAATTAGTAGACTCCTTGTTCTTAAAATAGCCACAGATGAGTCAACATTTAGGGAGTAAATGTAATGGAGATTATTTATCAACACATTAAAATGTGTACCCCTTATAGAGGTGGGAGTGAGTTCGGGGTGTGATATTTATTGCCATAATCATGATTAAAAATCATTTACTTCTGGGGAACAATTAAAAAATTATCAAACAAACAATGCATCAATAAGATAAATAAACGATGCCTGCGAATTAAAACTCACTGGGTGCAAAATTCTCTAATCCTCCAAGTTCGAAGTTTCTTCCAAAGCCTTCTGAGGTTATTAATGTATTGAGTGAAATACATAGCCACGGCCTTAACATTGGACGCCTGCCCACTTCTGGCCAACTACCAAGTTCCTGCCTCTTACTAGAGTATTTATGGCTCAGGTTGGCTCCTCGCTGTGTCCCACGGTTGAGTAGCTCCCTCCGGAACCTGGAAAATAAGGAAGCCTCGAATCATTACTCAACGGTTCAATATCCCTTTTCAGATAAGAGAACCTTAGATCAAATACTTGGAAGTTCCTGGATTGGTTCGAAGCAAGCGAAAGTTGTACGTTCCCAATAAGTTCGGAAATACGTGTACTTACCCAGACTTTGGATCATACAAAGATTATATTTATCTCTCAAATCCTCAAGAATCTTTAAGAAATAGAAAATTCAACCATTCTTTTTTAAAGCTCGTTTCTCAATTAAGGTTTTGTACGATTTTATCTCCAGGTTTTTTGTCAAGGAAGTCCTTTCAAAGAGTCACGAAAATTTTTGATGTTTCAAAATCGTTAATACTGGTAGTGTGAGCCTTTTTCTTTTTAAAATCAAATAAAGTAGAATGCTGATTTTGAAAGTACAGTAAAGTTTCAATGTTCCAGTCCGGGAGCAGGATCGGATGATCGTAGGATCTATGATCCCCCTGGAAACGTACATTATGGCCATCTGCGGATCTTGCCCTGAAACCCCGAGGATGCACCGAGACCGTAACGGATAAGATTACCCGAAGGGAGCGTGAGAAAATTTGCTTTTCTTCGCCAAATTCAATCTTCAACTACCAATATAAAAAGGAGATCAATCTTGTCCGGTTTCTCGGCTTCGGATAGTGAAACAGGCGACTCAATCCTACCTTTTAATGAACATCACTACTAGGTACGCAAATATTTTTAAAAAAATACTATTTTGAAATGATTGTCAGATTTCAGAAATCGTGTTTTGCAACAGTTGAAATTCATATCTGCCCAGCAAGAACCATCGTGGAGGTGAAAGTTCCATCATTAACCAAAACTTCAATTCCTATTATTGCAGCAAAGAAAACAAAGGAAGCAGACAATTTCATAACTTACTTTTCGTAGTAATGAGGGTTGAACGTGCGAATCGAGGAACGATTCCCGCTTACCTTTGAGGCTTGTTGCAGTCCTGTCAATAGTTGAGTTGGCATCAACCCTGCATCGCAAATAATCTCTCTTTGCTCCACCGACAATTTCGCGAACTCACGTTTGATAGCACTTGCGGTATTCATCGCATATTACTGTTAGCGCAGCTAACACAGTTCATTCACAAGGGCTGGAGAAAATCAATTCATAATACGATAAGAGCGTGTTTCGGTGATTCTAGCGCACTCTAGCATTCTTCAGCGATTGTGAAGACAACTATTTTTCCACTCAGAAATTTCGAGAGATTTATTTTGAGCGCTCTCGTTGGTTCGGATCAAATCAAAAGCGTGAAACGCTGTGTTTCACGGACAAGCTCCGCTCATCGGGAGCAAAGCCAAAGCTTTGCTCCTGGATAGTAAACCCCTCACCCAACTCGACTCCACCATCGTGTCACCCATTCTGAAGCTCTGTTTGGTTTTGAAAACCACTGCCTGCGTAGCGTCGACAAATTTTTTCGTGGAAAAACACGTTCGTTCTTCATTACTCTCTCTAACCCCTCTCTCGTTCAAAAACTCGCAGTGCTCTGCTGACGTAATTCATAGGTAAACATGTAGCTAAGGATTTCATGGTTTCTCGGTAACTCTGATGTAATACAATGTAATTGAGTGGCTGACTGTAATTTGGAATGACCTCCTAAAGCTAGAGGTTTTCTTCTCAATTTGCCAAACTCGTATCTCCATTTTTACCCCCAATCCCAAGGATTCCGAACAGCCCAGCGGAGGATGGTACTTCGTTGAGCTTACTTCCAACGTTATTATTTTTCTTCCGATTTTTTCCTTCTACTTTATTTTCTAACTGACTCCCTCCCACAATTTCGTCTCCGCTCTCTCGTCTTATTTTTTTCTCGCGATGGGGGTGGATTTCATTAGAAAAGAAGCTGATGTGCCTGGAGCGCAAAAAAAGACGAAAAACTGTTATACGAATAAAAGGCTAATATCCCTCCTCGAAATATTCTTATTATTTTCCTCTCCCCTTCCTCTCTGCCTCACTTATTTACCCCAAGTCTTTTATGACGAGGATACGTTTTACAAGGTCTGTATCGTGAACCCCCGAAGGTTGACTGACTTTATTAAAATATAAGGCTTCCCCACTTCATCGGGCGCCTTCCAGACCTTATCTTGAGTTTTTCACTTTGGTGGAGACGGTTGGAGGGGGGTAATTAAATCGTAATATTGGCCCCTCCATCCCCAGCTGTCTTTTTGCCTTCATGTCAAAGGGAAAATTCGCTTCCTCCGGCAATTAAATTTATTCACATCGATAAACGCCGCTTATTGCCCCGCTCTCCTTTCTCGAGCCATCCAGTGTATCCAAGCCTTTGAGTGGGTAGGTTTTCCTTTCATTTTGAAATCCTTCGTCACTCATCTAGCCCCTTGGCTCACCCACGTTGAAACAGTATCCGATACAGTATGTACTGAATATTCTATTAATCGCTATATTCATCACCATTATTATAATACTAGCCAATAGCCTAGAGGCAGAAGAAGGAAGATTTCTAATGGATGTTAGATTGCGTATGGATTTATTTTCAATACTGAACCTGGCGATAGTACAAGGAAGATACATTTGTTTCGATTCAGGGAACTAGTTTTTACATGAATCAAACAAAAAATTAAACTCTTATATCGAAGGTGTTGAGATTTCGAATTTGCAGATAGATTAAGCATAAAAAATAATCCCTTACGATTGATTGATCACAATGAAAAAAAAAAAAAAAAAAATTAGCGCATCTCGGATCAATTTTGGATTTTTGATCCAAATTTTGCAAACTTTGGTTCAGTAGTTTCAGAGAAAAGATTCAGACAGAGAATGGAAGACGGCATATGGCGGGCGAATTTTTTAGAATTTTTTTTCATTCGATTTTGGAAATCGGGAATCTTGGAGCGTAAACCAACAATTTTGAAGGAGTTTAACATTTTTTTCTAGACTGATTACAATAGTTCATTATTGACAATAATAAAGCAAAATTATGCGTGATCAGGAATAGCAAGGCCGTTAAGGCACAATCTATCAAATGCCCAAAATATATTTCCTCAATTTTTAACAAATCCAAAAAGACTTGAATCTGTTACTCATTATGGAATGAACTTATCATTATGTAATACTTATACGTTTATTAAACTAGGTCACACATTAAACAAAAAAGATAAAAAATAAAATACGTGCAATTTTAGTATAATAATCGTAGTCATCTAAATTTTGGCTGACGAGTTTTGACACTATCGGTCCTACAGCTCATACAAAAACAACAGCACAAAGTAATTACCACATTATTTTGTTGAAATATATATAGGGCTCTTTTCATGCTCTTTCAATGTTGTAGGTGTAATTCGAAAATTACATCGATGAAAAGTTCGTCTTTTTGAAAGCTAGATTTCGTTTATCAATATTCTAGAGAACGTTTGCATGGAAAGCAACTCTCTCATGCTTCTGATTACACCAGATGATAACTCTGTCCGAACCCTGACCCGAGATTCATTTACGCATCGAAGATTAGCCTCTGCTTCCAGTTTACTTCCTGGGGGAGATGCCCTTTGGGGTACCTCTGTTTCTAGATGACGACCTTATGAGGAGTAAAATTAAAATGGGTTCTACCATTGTAAACCAGAAATCTTAAAGCAGTCTTTGATCTTGAGGAACAACAAACGGGACGCTTTATTCTTTGAATGCCTTAGGAGGATTGGGAGTTTAACGCTCTTTCCTACCGTATTCTAAAATTTTGATTAATCGTGTTTTAAAGGGATCACAATAATTTTGGTGTGTTAAGTTCGAAATCACGAAAAAAATCTTAAAAGTAAAAATCACAGATGTCTGGGGGCGTAAACAAATTTTGAATCTTTTGTAACTGTTGTTGTGAATTAGATGTACAATCAATCTCTGCCCTTTGATAGCTACCAAACATTAGCACCCTACGTAACTATGGAGAGTTGAAATAAACTATTTTTTAAGACCACCAGTTATGTGAGTTGCTTTCATCAATGATGAAACAAAACGAGACAGTTCATCATTATGTAAATATCTAAAAATGGACTAATTACCTGAACTAAGACGTAGAACCTGTCTTGTTGTTCACCAAGTTTTATAATTTTTGCGTTGTCCCTCAGTATTTCCGTCGAAACCGTATCCATCAAATAAATTGAGCTGTCGTTAGCAGTCCTACCTCTCGTAATGAGCGCTAACGCTATTGTAGGACTATGAGTTCCCAACAAACAAGTCACTCTCTCTGATGACGAAACCTGCTGAAAAAAAAAAAGAATGGAAGGTTTAATCGAAGTGAATGGAACGAGTTGGAATTAAACACTGTTTTTATTAGAGGAAATGGAGAGAAAAAAAGAAACGGAACAATATAGTGAGGGGAAGGAGGGCTTTAGAGGGAAAAAAATTCCCCTTGTATTGAAAAGCGTTATAACAATTAAAGTTGGTGTAGTGGAAAGGAGCTAAGATGGTCGTGGAATTACCGAATCACACGATCCAATGCCCGATTCACTTTGCCTAATGCCACCCCGGCCCTCCGAAAAGGCGTTCATGACGTTTAAAAGAAGACCCTTCTGAACTGAATCGACAAAACCCTTCCAATATTGTTCTTTTTCTTTCCTCTCCCGCAGTTGGAGTGGCTAATTGAAATTAGCTCTAAATAATTCTGCGACCAACGAGATCCATTCTACGTTCAACTCTTCTTCCTCATGAAAATCGTCTAAAGAAAAAGAAAAAAATGTCGGTGGTTTTGTTGTGGAATTATATGGAATGGACAACGTGAGAAGACAAGTTTTGGGAATTTGGGTTTATTAAAAAAACTCAATAATGCCAACTATCAAAATCACCCAAGTTTAGTTAATGACCAGAGCGTTGGGATGGTGGCTAAAGCCTGGGCAAATGGAAGCGGACCGCCTCCCTTGGTTATAATTTTAACGAATGCTGCAGTTTTCGTGACGGACAGAGGACATTACCTGAAATTTGGCCTCCCAAAAGTCCGCCTTTTTCGAGGAATTAGGTGAAGGTGACATTTGGCGAAGCCAAGATTTTGATGTGTTTAGGGCAGTCCAGAACACTCTTTTTCACCGTTGTTCTGACAGCTGCAAAAATACAGAGAGAGACATGGTTGCTTCCTCGCCTTACAATGAGTTCTACAAAAACTTGACAATGTTGGAAAACCAAGTAAATTTCTATCTATCTAAATTTTTAAACATGCATCCAAAACAAAAGACTCTTGTGAAGGATTCGACAGAGTACTCCATACAAGGTGCTCGATCTACAGTCGTGGCAAAGAAACCTCTTTTGATGTGTCAGAGGATTGCATGTCAAGCAAGCTTGGGGTGCTCGGCTCTCTCATTCATTGCTTTTGCGACTTTCACGTTTTAGAGGTGAGAGGTCGTCTCATTTTGAAACAGACACTTGTCATTAGGCCATTTCCTGTCTTTACTCAACTTGCCAACAAAGGAACAAGCCATAGCAGTACAGCTATTTCTGCAAGCCGTAATTAACGTTAGAGCCACTGGATGAGAAATTTCCGTTCATTGTTGTTCCCTTTGTTGTACTGTCTTTCTCTTTCATAACTTCTAACAATTACGCTGTGCTTTACATTTCTTTCAAACAACGTATTATTTTCGGAAGCAAACTTCATGTCCATTTGTTCTCCCTTTGCATTCAAGTACCGAACTAGTTGCAACGCTAGTGAACTTCTCCCTGTTCATCTAAATGAAGCTTACTCAGTGTGAGAGGCGATTGAATTCTTGAATGTTGCATGTTTGAATTTTTTGAGCGTTTATATTTTCCAAGCAAAATCGAAAACATAACGACAAACCGCACTTCTTTGGATGCCCTCGAAAGAGCAACTAGGTCCAAAAAATTAATGAGTCCGGCAAAGGAGGCACGAGCTGTCAAGAGTTTAGGTGAACCAGTATCCCCGCGAGGTTCTACGCCAACCACTAAAAGCCTCTACCTACCTACTTCCTTGAGAAAGTCGGCAAAGTGGCAACACCTAGAGGTGAAGGATAGGAGTTTGGAAGACGGTAAAAACATTACCCGAATCCGAGGAGCTGTGAGGCGAAGCTGCGTCGTAAAAGCGGTGTCCCTCAGGTTCTATTCATATTCATTGGCCCAAGAAGCTTCTATAGTGCTCTCGCTACGCCCTTGGACTTTCCTTTTAATGCATCTCTAAAGCGGAGCTCTTCATGGGGGGGCCTTGATCTTTCTCTGGACCTCCTCGTCTTCATCAACATCCAGTTTTCATGTTTTTACTTCCTCCACTTCCCGGCCCCGTGGGAACCCCCTAGACTCTACCCGTGTGATTCGCAGGGATGTAGTTCGCAGTTTTACGACTTGAGAGCAAAGCGCGGAGTTGTTGAATAAGTAGTTTACGAGTATATAGCGCACCTTTTAAATGGACTGTGTGCGAGTGTATACGTCTTGATTACAAGTTTGTAATCTATGAAAATGTCAGAGGTGCAAAAGTTTGTCGTGCAAACATTTTCATGAATCATGGACAAATCAAATCGTGAAAAGTGAAAAATGATTTTCTTGAAAGCCAAATATGCGAATGACCTGGATTACCGTGCATGGAAAATTCAAATTTTAACTCACTTCATGGCCCAGGAATCGAGATTTAATTTTAAGTGAACGGTCTGCTGTATTTACGTATCTATTTTTGATGTTTGTTTGGTAAGAATAGGAAAACAAAACATTTGGAGTTTCAAAAACGTGAATTGTGTTTTGAATTTCTAAAAGGATCATTTCATATCCAACACCTCAAGTCGACTCTGAAAGTCCCCCAGAAATACCTCAGCCTCCTGGAGATGTCTCCTCAACATCTTCTATTACAGCTATGCCAATGGAGATCCATTTCAAAAATCAGGATCTTGGTTAGATCAGAGAAAAAATCGTTCTCACATACCTGTCAGCTGATTTGTCCTCCGCTTCTACAAGCCTTGCAAGTTTTGGATTTCAATGTGGGAAGACGTTTGCAGTAAATCGTGCTGCATTAGATTGCTGATCTGAAGATAATGGCACAGAAACAATATGAAATCTTCATAAATTAAGTTAAAGAAGAGAGGAATGACGCACACCTTATTCATTAAGATCGGTAATGAGTCGATATAAAATTCAATTAAGTATTATATTAGTTACTGGGTCTCTGAGTGTGATACGTGTTAAGTGCGCCAACATGGTCTTTGAGATTAGCCTTATAAGAACATCAACGCGCCTCCCTCAAATCCCAGAAGCCATATTTTCATTCTTGACCAGTGGAACCTTTGAGGTACTGCCCTCACCATCGCCATCTGATTCTTCACTCTTAAACAATGACGCATCCATGAAAGTGACTTGGCCCATTTTTCGATGTAACTCTGCCACTCGTTAGAGGAATTTGTTGAAGCCACTAAGTAGGGCCTCGTCGCAGATGCAACAGGTGGAGGGGGGTAGTACCTCTCAGATCACCTTCTGCATTGCCGTATTACGGCACTTTTTACTGGAAGCATTCAGTGTGATGGTCCTTAAGAGATCGAGTCGACATTTGGGTCGCGAGAATCCTATTGCATTGTTCTCTCTTGGTTCCTAACTATACGAATCGTCACGATCAGCGACCAATAACGGCGTTCCATCAACCAGCTCCAGAACTTTGGAGCACCAAACTAGACTGACCACTTTAGACTTTGGGTTCTTATTTGGTCGAGCTCTCCTTTAATCAGCCTCCCCATTTTGCAATTTTAGGGCATGATAAATATTGTTATATACGCCGCACCCATCACAATAACTTGGTCGTTCTCTCGGCTCTTTTCCATTTCTGGCTGTGTTGCGGAAACCTTCTGCTACAGTAAAGTGTAAGGAATGGGATTGTGCATGCGCAGAAGTTGGGTAATTGAAAAACGTTTTAATCTTGTTATAAACATTTCTGTTACAATTATTTTGTGATTCCTCTTTAATTTATGTCCATTGAGACGCAATGGAGACCAGGATCAAAGGTGGAAGGACCCTTCACTGTTTGCACAGAGCGATGAACAAGGCCCGGTAAACATTCCTTAATCCCCTTTGCGGGCTTCCTTCCCTGTTCCGGTTTCGTAGGGGGTTCGGCAGCATACCGAGTACCAACAACCTGCACCACGTTGTGCCAGAGGGGGGCCTCACCGCATTATCAAAGGTGTTCGACGGAGGTTTCTGTTACTGGAGATCCCCAATGTTGGAGCGAATGCCTCAGACCAGACTCAACATCACACGCGCTATATTCTCTCTCCTCTAGCACCGTCCCTGTTTAAAATTAATGTTTAAAGGATTTCAATAACCAAAGGTTGTACTCAACATGAACAAAAATAGATTGATAAAGAACGCGGGTAACCTCAACATCATTCATGACGGGTTATTGAATGAAAAGACAAATAGAAACCAAAAAAAGTCTTCAAAACAAAAAAAAGAAAAAAAAAAAAAAAAAATTGATTTAAAAAATCGAAATCTACATCCGTTTTTAACAACTCACCCTGAAGATGGAATTTTCTAAATCAAATGAGCTCGGGCTGGTTGATGCAATTTAAAACAAAATACAACTATATAATAAACAATGCTGTATTAAGTGGGACTGTTCCAACTAGTGGTAAAAGGTTTTTGGGGTTGAGAAAAAGGAAGTTCTCTTGTAGGTGAGAATAATTTTTTTTTTGTTTTTTTGTTTCATGCCTTAAATAATAATAATAATAATGATAATAATGAAAATAATTGAGAATGTTTGCTTAAAAAGGTCGTGCTGCATGATTGCATCTTGTTTTAAAATGTGGGCAGCTTAAACGTAAGCTGTTAAGCATCTACGAATTCATAACGAAGTCGCGTATCATTTGCTCATCGATATATACTTTACCTTTCGATAGGGCTACCAAGCTTCTTTTAAAAGGAATTCCTGAACACAGGTCCTAAAAAATTCTCCAAAATCCACTCACTGTGAAGCCTATTGCTCACGAGTTAAGATTGTTTCTCGTGCGAAGAACACGGCAGGACGTCAAGAGAGTCACCATCTTCTAATTGCGTAATTGTCATTTACAGACACTTGGAACTAATTGTATTAAATTGTCCCTTAATTAGTCGCTTTACAACGACCTTTCAGGGGCAGGCGGCCCCCACAGCCACAAAAGCCCGTTCAATCAGTGTTCCTTTCTGAGAGGGGGCGGACTTGGCTACTTTGTTTGCACAAGTTTCCATGTTCAACCCCCTCCCCATCCCCTCACCCCATCTAAAAACCCTCTTCTCCTCACTTTCCCCTCGATCTTCATCTTCAATTCGGTCCGTGATTCTGGTTTGCGGGTCCTTCCTAGACTTCGCCGCACGACAAAGGAGGGGACCCTCTGATTGAATTAACCCTCTGAATCGGGGCTTGCCGACCACTTAATTAGTCTTTTTAACGACGTGATGAAAGAGGGATTCACGGGTTAGCGGATTTCCATAATGCTTTGCATCATAAGCAGTGAAGAGCTTCAGGGGTTAGAATCTGAAAAAGGGATACGGGATTCAGGCTGAGTTGCTCACGTTTTTAAACACACCAGTAAAGGTATAACGTTGACAACAATTTTTTTCAAACAATAGAAAAATAATCACCGTTTAAACGATTGACAAATAATGGTTGACCCAGGATCTTAAATTTATCTAGGGAAAAGATTTTTGTTCAACCGCTAGTGTGAAGACAATGCATTAAGTTTCCTCGAGGGTCATTCCAGTGATTTCCCTTATTGTATCTATTTAGTGTTCTAGTGTATATATTATACCGCTGATTCGCTGAATAGAAGATTGTTTCAGTACAGCCTCTTATATGAGATAGAAATCACTGGGGTTTATTATTCAATTGGCTTGCGTCCATGATTTGAATTTCTACTAAGGTTTGGAGTGTGCGTGTTTCACAGGTAATAGAGCGATTATTGAATTTCAGGAGATATGTATAGACCACGTAAATCTGTTCTCAACCAAAATACCTATTTGGATTGATCATTTGATCATATTTGTGTGCCTCCTGAAATTCAATAATCGCTCTATCACTTGTGAAACACGCACACTCCAAAGCTTAGTAGAAATTCAAATCATGAACGCAAGCCAATTGAATAATAAACCCCAGTGAAAGAATTTGCAGCGTTTTTTAAAAGATTTGATGTTGCACATCCCTGCAGATCAATTCCAGGTACGTACCAATCATGTACATGGTAAAACTCCACCTTGTCTACCCGTCCACTGGACACAGCTCACACATTTATGCCGACTTTCAAAATTGGGGTTCCCGTTGAAATAAGAAAGTTCGTGTCACTTGCGCATGGTTGCGCAGTTGGGCGGAGTGCGCAAATATGATATTTGAGAAAAATATGAAGATAAAAAAAATTTTTTTTTGTTTACTCCCATTTGGAATATTTTAGGAGGGGGGGGGGGGGGGGTCAACTCGTAGGACACCCTGTATATATATATCGGCCGCATTTCGATTTTGGTGATTCAAGAATCTGATCGCCATTCCCTCCACCGTCAACGTTCACTCAAGTTTGTGATACATTCATATTTTTCCTTGGGCGCATGAAAAACCTCTCTGGCGGAGGTTTCCTCCCTAGGAGATTTAAAACTCGGGCATACATCACTGAGATGTAAAACTCTCGGAAGCATCGTTCGGTAGAAAGTTGTAACCTCATTATAAAATGGTATCTTTCTCTCACGTGTAAGATTTCACACAGATTACCATCCTCGGAGCACCTCCAAGGACCAGGATTTGGCAGATGTTAATAATAAGAAAAGAAAGAACGAATCTATTTTAAGTGTAAAACTATTAATGTCTGAACCGGGTTAACAAATTTTAGTCCAGACTTACCATTGATACGGGAAAGTCACAAAAATGAGTACTTCTACTTGGCAATATCGCCTGAACTCACTGAAAAGTGTATTAGATATGTAATAACTCTGTAGCTTCGATCTAAATTGGACGAAATGGCAATCAGTGACGTACAACCACATCTTGCCATTTCACCCTTCGGCATTTGGTAATGCTTCTTATCCCCATGTCAAAACACCTTCGTTAATTATAGGACTTCTCTCCTACACTCTACCTTTCACTCCTCCTTCCTTCACTCCGAATAATTTATGGCGGCTTCTTTGTTGATGTTTCGACGCTAGATTAAGTATGCGGACTTCTCGAGGCAACCTACCAGCCAGACCGTAGGGTCTCTGCCTCATTATTCAATAACGAACTTGTTAAAGCGTACGAAACGAGGGCAACTTGCAGTCATGCGAGCACAAGGAACTAACCAGTTTCACTCATTTTATTCCAGATCCAAGTCGCCTGGGTACAACCGTACCTGTGAATTCCTAACATGGCACGTATTTATATCATACATATAAAACTCGAAGTATGTTTGTTTGTATATGATTCATGTGTGTGTATTTCGTGTGAAGCACGGGTTTTCCTCTAATATTATATGGATAAGGAACTTGTTTGCCTAGGTAAACCAGTAGGTTGATCAGTAATTGCTGATTATTGCATGAGCATTTTTGAGCTCACAACGGCGTGAATTTTCTGAAAGTCGTTATTTGATGTTTTATAGGCACATGTAGTCCGGTGTGTTGAGATTTGATGCCTTCAGCTTTCCAAGGTTTCCAAGCTTTAGTTAGTATTAATCATTTGATGGATTTTTAGTTTGATATACTTACACTCGACGACTCTAGACGACTAGAAGAACCTGACGCACTTGCTTTAAGGATGTCGGGACGGATTTGGCCAGGTGTAACCATAAGAGAACAGAGAAGTGAATATCATGATCCTCTGTAGTTTGTTTACAGGCTTCCTCTCTTATTCTCACTGTGGTAACAGGAGATTGTGTCCATTTCAATGACTTTGTCTTCTAAAAGGACAGGTTCTTGCTTTCAATTCTTTGTTCATTCGTAAAAATAATTATCTTGCAATGTGTGTTAGATTCATAGCACGAAGAATACCTAAATGTCACGTAGTTCGCATTCTGTAGTGCGCCAAACCGACAACTTTGCGCTGCTATGCTATGCGAGAATGATTCGGAATCTAATTGAAAAATCTTAAAACAAAACTATCACACTTTTCACAAATTCCTAATCGCATAGTGCAGCTGTCGTCAATGAGGGAGAAATGTGTAGTTTCTGTAATTGTGTGTAATAAATTACGCCAGTACTTGAGGCCTGTAACTAGTATTTCGTCATAACAGAAATAATTGATCTTTATTCATCTATTTAATACATTTACAAGAATGATGGAGATGGAAACAACCCCTGGAAAAAGGGTGGTTGTTTCGTTGGAATAATCAACCCCAAAAAAAGTTTGTCAAATTTCCATCGAGAAATTGCTCGTGGTGATAAGCTTTAGCTGAATTTTGAAAAGATAATGTCGAAAAATTGTCGCTGGATGTAATTACTAATTACTAATTAGTGTAAATATCGAAGTGAAGGAATGATATTTACTTAACAATTCCAGTTTCTATATTTTCCTTATTTCTACGAAAACTGGCTATTGGCACATCGACTTCAAATCTCCACCTGGATTGGTAAAAATTTCAAGTGTCCAGTCCAATTCCGGACTTGCCAATCCTGGCTCCTTTCTTGGCAACTTCCACATTTTGAATCTACAATAAGTAAAAGTCATTAGGTAAATAGCTGGGGTATTTCAGCGGAGTGATTCGAAAAACTCTTCAACTCCTTACCAAACACTCATATATTGGTGGATTGATTGAAATCCCACTCTGTATTGTGTGAAGTGAACATTTCCTGGGCACTTGATAATTATCCACCGCAAAGGCCCAAGCGTTTGAGCTATTGTTTGGGATTTTACGAGTTCCCGTTTTGAACGCCGTTTCAGGAAAACACAAGGTGTGCTTGAAAATCCAAACGCGAGAATCGTACAGCAATGTACGTTTGTGGAACGAACAGAATTACTTGAGTGGATCGCCTCTACAGCAAATACCTATCAACACAACCACAGCTTCCCACGTTTACACGACCAGCCATACCCCTTTTCCTTCTCAAACAATAAAAGTTGTTTCAGGGAAACTCCCAAAGGCCGGGACCAGTCCCTTTCCTCTGCGAAGACATATTTATTAGAGGACAATAGTCTATGTGGACAATGGTTGGGAATGAGGGGGTTGGGGAAGGGGGTGGATTCAGAATCGGAAAGGGGGTACAATGGCCAAGGCATCTTTGTTCTATTTATGTTTTACCCTGTTGAAGACAGCTGGACCGCTCTCAAGGGCTTCGTGACAAACGATCGGGTTTTACTACAAGACCGAAGTGCGTCGCCATGTCCTCCGTCCATCGGGTATCTTCCATTCTTCAGGCTGTTTGTGTTCTCTCTTGAAATTCGAATTTCTCTCTGCGGTTGTTGAGTTTTTATCCTGCATTTCGAAGAGTGCTGGGTGCACTTGGACATTGCAGTTGACCGCAAGTAACTTTCCATTCTTAGATTAGGTATCAACAAATAACGTAATTTAGTTGTATCCATGTCGTGAAAACCCCCAAAAAACATCTTTAGATAACGTTAATCAACTGTGAAACGGATTACCCATCTATGTCACTCTACACTGAAACCAGCTCTTCAGAATTGTTAATCAAAATGTTAAGATCTCTTATTCTTTCGTTTTTACTTGTAGTGCAGTGAAGTGGGGCATGTGTGTCGTCAGCTTTATTTTTCACTAGGATCCCTCCAAATTCTTATTATCAGCAATATCTTGATTGCATATCTGTTTTTAATCTTCAGAAGTAGTCATTTGTTGTATTAGTTATCAGGAATAATTGATAACTCGTGTTTGATGTTGAAGTGTAAAAACAAGTCCCATCATCGAGGTTCCACTTCAAAACAAAAAGAATGAATTTCGTCAGAATCGTTGTTAAATTACTTTCATAGCTTTTTCTAAATTCTGTTGATGCCATCAAGTTCTTTTTTTGAGTATAATATTTCATCCGTAACCTCCAAAACGAACTTGCCCCGTAGGTAGTTGTCAACTGTTCGCAGCTGCCTAGTACTTGTTGACTGACCAACCCCAGCCTGATATTCCAATGCTGCAAAAATATTTCTTCCATTGTACGTAATTATGTTTTCGCATTATGCAGGTACTCTCACCTACAAATATCATAGTACCTAACCTAATAAAAAGATAATTTTTGAACAATAATTGTGATTTTCCAATGAATGTTCATTTAGATAGAGCCTTGACACTTGTAAAACTGCTTGTCATGAGCACGTTTTTATTTCAATTGTCAGGATGGTTCAAAATTACAAAAGAAAAATATAGTGAGGTGATATGACTGCAAGAACGTTTGTTTTCTTAATTGTTCAAGGATTTTAATATTAACGGTACTATTTTTTCAAAATACTTACCTAGTACTTACCCACTATAATACTGCTGGGTCATTTTGAATGGTTGTTCTTCTTTAAATGTAGTAAGGAACACACAAACATACAAATTAGGGGTTGGTGAATTTTTTAATAGGAAAGAACTTGCCTTGGGATGGTCACGGACTCACCTCGCACTTTGGGGTAAGTGCAGTTTCTGTGAAGATTTTAGAAAATGAACTTTCTTTTCGTTTGAGACGGATGTAAAAGATCCGTCCGATGGTTTTTGTTTAGGAATCAGTTGCTGATCGATAGTTTCTATGATAAACGTAGGGGTTGTGGTGAAATGGGCAATCGAAGTGTAACTAAGGTTTCGAGCCCGCACGTGCTCCTTTTCACCTTACATGGTGGTAGTTCTAAACATTAGAGCTTGTTAAATTTTTGTTCAAGTAGACTAAGAGGATCCTTTTTAGCTCAGATGTTATTGGAGCTGGAACACTATTTCAATTGTTAGAATTGTTGTGTTATTTAGTTGGTAGAGTCAATTACATAACTTTCTACTCTGCTGACCTGAAATAAGAAGGTTATTGAAGTAGTTCGTCAAACAACCTCTCTTCACTGTTCAATGAACAGTGTTCACCTCTATTCCCAATCTATTCTGGGGGAAATAGCAACTAACACTGATAACTTTATTACCCTAAAGCCAGAAATGCATACCATATAACTGTAGCTGTTTTACCTCATTAAATCACTGAATCATTAACATAAACATACAAAGCTATATTATAGCACAAATTTATATAGAGAGTAGAGCCAAAACAGTTTCTGTGTCAAGGCACATGGTGGATCTAGCATTAGCCAAAATACTTGTATTTAGGCACACAGCTTCACTGATTCTTGTGCATCATTGAACCAAAATTAAAGACAGCTATCGCTTCTTATTCTGAACAATATTTCAGTTTAGCCTCTTGAATGGGACCGTATGTATGGATGATATCACAACAATATGAAACAGAAGTGGTGATTCGGTTAAAATAAATTCAACTCTCAAATATGTTGGGCGTTAAGATTCGGCACCGACCGAGTTTTTGGTCAGGCAAGGATTATCACGTTATGGACCAGCTATTCCATGTGAGCGGGAAAAAGCATATTTTTTTCATGTTTTCGCGCAGGAATAAAGGAATCTGCTGGTAAGTCGGATTTGACGCCTACCAAAAAATATTTTATGGAAATGGATAGTAGGTACTTCTTTTTAGCTTCAGGCGTATCCCATGAGTGTTTTAGACTCTTGGTATTAGGACCACCATTTCGTTGATATAATTATTAGTGAATCTCAAGTAGGTACTCTTATACACACACGATAGTACATACTTACAGTTCTATTAAGTAAGTCTCCAAATCTGACGAGAACCAAATTATGTTAAACGGAACAGGGTTTATGAACCCTTGTAAGGATGAATAAGCAACGCGAGTAACAATTACCATTCTAACAGCAGTAAGGCAATCAAAATTGAATTGTTAGATCTTCTTCTGTCAGCATGACCATAAAAAAACGAAAAACTGTTAGCCTTCCCCACCGCAAACATAAAACAAGGGTTTTTTCTTGACTCGGAAACGAGAGAAAACCTAACAAGAGTGGGAAACTGCTAGTGGGAAGACCATCGAGTGGGAGGTGGCAAGTTGAGTCACAAACCCGGTAGTAAAAACAAGAAAACCGTGTAAATAATCCACTTAGGTAAGGTGGAGTGTAGAGACTTAGCGAGGAAGCTCCCGGCCTAAGTCAACAAGGGTTAGATTAAACACTTAGCTGGACCGAAGTTAACACCTAGTGCTTGAACGAGCTTTTAGCTGTGGAGGGCTGCTATCCACTACCTTCGTCTCCCAGTTTTTTCATTTTATATAGTTTGATTTACTTAAAACTGCGGGCGGTGGAGAGAAAAACTCCTGCCAGGCCTGAAAGGATGGCCATTAAATCGCGTTAAAATTGATTTTCCCTCGAATGGATAGGACATATTCTCTCAAGCGGCTTTCTGTTCTTATTAACCCCACAAGGACTTCAAGTTATGGGAACTTATATCTTAATCGGTTCCAGTTTGGTTGTATTGTACTAACAGTCTCAACGCGGGACCATAAATCCTCACGCGCCCCAGTACGAACACCCTCGTTGTCAGAATTTTTGTATTGGTGCTTTAATTTTCGTTACTTATGATGTTATTTAACAGTATGAGACGAAATAATGATGAAACTATCATTTTTGGCCTGTGTCTTCTTAAGAAGACGCCCGTACGTCGTGATAGCTTCAATTATGCAAACCCACAATGTTCCGTTTTTCCATTCTCGCCTCTGACTGAATTCACGTTCGCTCTGAATTTGCAATGAACCTGTGCTATATTTATGGAGCTTTTGGAATATTAATAAGCAAGTAGAAAGTGTAAAAACCATATAATCAACGTTTTGTTAGGCATTAGACACCTATATTTTGAATATGTTGGTGAATAAATTTCTTGAGTACCTTCTGATGGAAATACAACCATATTTCAATGACAAAATGAATCGAAAATTATGACAAACTCACCTGAAAAGAGACTAAGTATATGAAAATATCTCCATCGGCGAACTTTGACTTCAAACTGTTTCTGTGGCACACAGAAATGAGCTAGGTGTAAACGGCGAACTCTGTTATGTCTGTGGAGAACCACTGAAGATAAGTATCACCATACGGAACCGAATCGTCATATCACCATCCCAAACGAGGCCTAGAAGTGCCGGGCGGACTCAGTAGGGCCGCGTCTTCTTAAGAATTTGCCCGTACCGGCAAAAGAAGCGCGTTTCTTCTTGAAAAAACTTCCACGTTGAGAGTTTTAATAAGTCAACCTCTATCATCCACTTCTCTCTGTGTGAATTAATGTAACTATCATCCCTCAAAAAATGCATCTCTTGGTGATCAAAAGGCTTATAAATAGAAAGCGCATATTCAATGAATCGGTTTTCTATTGTTATCAACCCCACAACGGTCTTCAGTCGTGGGAATTCATGTCTTACTTGAAATATAAGTTCCAGTTTGGCTGTGTGCACTAAGTAGCGAAGTAAATAACAGTGACTTCTCTCCAAGATTTTTGGGTATGATGGTAGGTTTTAACTACAAAACTGCATTTGAATCAAGTGGGGTTGATAGTAAATAGTAATTTAATTACGAAAGGAGGAAAGTGGCGGGGACAATAGTGACAAATCGTTGCCTCCACTATTTCTTCCGATTAATTCAAGCTATCCTCATGCCTACTAAAATTTCCGGACATATTGACGTTCCTGTAATGTATGCAATGCTTTCAATATGTTTCAAAAATGTTTTGGGCCTAACATGGTTCCACGTACCTAGTAACTTAAATCATCAACTGGTAAGTGGAGTAAAATATGGATCTTGTGAGCTTTCTGGGATTTTTCAATGCGTTATGCATCCCACTACAATTAGCCGTGTGGTTCGCAGCCTGACCGCATAATCGAGCCGATAAAATCAACCCATTTACGTAGGCGCCGTGCCGCCCTCGGTAGGCAGCTACCTACGCCAACGAGCTTACGAACTCCGACCCCTCCGTTCAAACCCTGAGTTATATGTAATCCCTCAGGTCATTTCCTTCGTTCCCCTTTAGCTCTCAACTACCGTCGCCGTAATTTTATAGGGTAATGACGTTATTAATTCAGGCCCGCTAGATGGATTTATTGCGGCCGGGGAGGGGCAGGCGTAGGAAGACGAGACGCCGCGCGCCGATGACTCTCTCGTAGGCGTTAGTTAGCCTTTCCTTCGTAACTACCTTATTAGCTGCTCATATTCATTCATTATCCACCGCATCGGGCCCCGTCGCACTCGTAAATAACTCTGTGAATTACCTCAGGATGGGACGTTAGTTGTTTCGAACTCAAAGTTTGGCCCGAAGAATATATTTTATGTTACCGAAAAAATGCATCACCCCCAGCTGTTTTATTGTATGTAACTTTTCTAAAAAATCACGTCTCACTACTGATAATAAAACTATGTATAATAATTTTCCTCGTTTTCAGCTATCATTTCGTGGTTTTGTCCGGAAAAGTGCTTAATCAGCATATCTATCAACAAGACAAATCCTGTAAGGCGTCATTGCACCAAGGCACGAATGTGGAAACGGTGTTGGCCAACGAGAAATTTGCAAAAGGAATATTTCTGGACGTGAGGGCATTCGACTCCACCTTATTAAGTAGCCACTCAAATTCATAATGTAAAAGATCCATATATAGGTGGATAGAGGGGGGTTATCATGGAAAGAGAAAACAAATTCTGTTCCGAAGACATCATCTGGTCCACGGATGGGTCTAAAATGGATGTAGGAGCTGGTGCAGGAGTGCAGTTTTCTGAACTTGGTTGGATAGTCTCAATTCCACTTGGGGAACACACCTCTGTTTTCCAAGCCAAAATCGTGTCAATTGACATGGCAGCAGTTGAGAGCCTTGCGAAGGGGGCAAAAAAGAGCACACGTCTTCAACCTCTCTGACGGTCAAGCGACAAAAAAGGCACTAGCGACTCCAACAATCTCATTGCGTGTGGTATTCGGCTGCCTGCAAGTCCTCAACAACCTGGAGAGGGTGCTGGAGCAGAGAGGAATATCTGGTAACGAAAAACAGGCTAGCTTGAATTTATCACTCCTAAGCCCCATTTGAAGGGGATAAGCTAGCAGTCGGCTTATCAAAACTACCTTCAGAAGGAACATCAACACTTGGGTCCACCAACTAATAACAAGAAAATGGCCCAATGTAGAAGTACATGGACACGGTTGGGTTCATAGTGCTAGACCAAACTTACTGATGGGTTACTCTAAAAAAAACCGTAAAGAACTAAAAACAATGGCCCGGCCTCATAACTTGCTCTTTACCCTTACAATTTCATCTACATCGCAAAGGAGAACTGTTGTTTGTTAACCATGTCTAGGAGACTGACAAAACAGTATCCCACATAATATTTGCGTACTCTACTCTCATCCAAAGCAGTTATCAACTCTTTTGGGCAGCTTCAATGAGATCTGTTCAAAGCGAACAAGTAATCGAAGGCTCAACACCACTCACCTGGGAATTGAACCACTGTGATTAAATTTTAAACTCTAACGAACAATATGAGCCAACAGGGATCATGATCGAGGCCCGAAACACTGTCTTTAAAGTTTTCTGAAACATTTACATCAGGTGAGGCAAACTTTGACAAGTTGTGGGACGAAATTTAGTGTGCAAATAATTTCGCGGGTCCCGTTTAAAAGTAGGTTCATAATTTTTAGCGATAGATATCAGACATGAAACAGTGGGACAATGTTATTATAATACAATTCACTAAAATTACAGAATTAAATGAGAAATAGGTAAAGCATTATAATTAAATCGTTAAATTTGGAACTGTTACTAACTACGAAAGTAGATAGCTACATCGAAATCAATGAGACACATGAGCTTGAACTTGGGAAACATATTTCAGGGATGACCTTAAGTCCGTTGTTTAAAACATCAAACTTTTAAACATAACGAAAAACTTTTATAAATATTTTTAAAACTAGACAAAATTCTTAATTTAAAAAAAAGTCTCGAAGAACGACTGAAAAATCCAGCTGGTCATTAACCCCTCCATCCCTCTATCCGACAGTAAATCAGATTGTTTGAGGTTTATTGCATGGGAAAAATTTGTTAGACGAAATTTGAATTGAAGAGAGACAAAAAAATCAAATGAAAATAGTGAAGATATAACGATTCAACACAGTAATTGTGTTGGTAATTATTACCTCCTCCGTTGTTCTCCTTCCAAAACTATATTTGATAGTTCTAAGTCCAAAACTTATCCTATATTTCTCCTAGTTGTTTCAGGTGGTGTGGAAATCCCAGTTTCATCAGATGCAGCCTGAGGTATGATGAACTTGATTGTCCCATTTGGAAACGTTTGGATTGGTCGTCTGAACAGACTGCGTACGCCATCAACTTCTGTTTACCCTCCGTCTCCTCAAATGGATAGCTATTTGCTTCCAAAACATCAATTAGCGAGCATCGTATGTCAATAGGTTCTACCAATGTAACTGAATATCATTCGAAACGTACATATAACTCACACAGACAACCGTATTTAAACAAACTTACAAGAAAACCTATTAAATGAAATTGGTTACCTGCTTGAGGTGAATGATTTCTTTAGTTCTTAAGGTATCACCTTATAGTAATGTCGGGGTTTGAGTTTTTGACTGTTTTGGTTTCAAAACAATAATTTTTTTTAAGTTAGTGGAGGGTGGTTTTTATGATTAACTACCAATATATGAGTTGTGGTCGCATGACGTTTGTTCCTACGAAAGCTCCTAGAACTATCGGTTGGATGTAAAGGTGAATTCCTGTGCAAAACATGATTGCAGTGTTACCAATTTAATTATTTATAAAAACAGTTGCCAAACAGTTCTTAGGGGCCTATTAAAATAATATGATGCGACCACCATCTGGAATGATAAATTAGTTTCTTCCAAAAGAAAAAGAATTTTCGTGCTAAATCAAATTTTTGTCCGGTGAACTTTCAACATGAAAATGCATAGTCAGAATTCCAACAACAGTTTTTTTTTAATGGAAAACTTGGAGGAAATATTGATAATCAAGAGGGTGCGTGGAACTCAAAAAAGGAAAAAAATCCGTTTGAGTTACTCCCTCATTTTTGTCTGCTCCGGTCAAATGAAGGGGGGTTGGAAAGTCTACAAGGGAAGTATATTACCCTCAAAGGGAATGACAGGAATTCATAAGTGATTTTAAACCCCTTAGCTCTAGGAAACTTCGCTCTTTCTCAAGGGAGAAAGGTCTCGGAAAATGGTCCCCTTCTCCTTCTTCCTACTTAGTTATTTGAAAAACTCTTTTATTGATTCCGACCCTCCTCTCAAAAAACGGGAAGAGAAAAAAAGAGGGAAAAACACTGACAGGACGAGTTTGGGAGGTTGAAGTGGAAGGCGGTTTCCCTTTAGCTAAAAGGTCGGCGGAGTTATTGACCACATCTGCACTCTAAGGTTTTAACGTTTTACGTTGCTCTTTCCACCGTCACCAGATGCGTCTTCTTGTTTTCCCCAGCTCTTACCACGTGAGGGGTGGAAAATAGGGAAAATGTTTTTTTTTCTTAAGAGTACAAGTTTCACGATTTCCCCAACGTATTTACAGATCTTGGAGTTGTCGATATTTTGGCAGGAACTATACATTGAGAGCACAAGACTGTAGGTACCTCTGCAGGGTAATTGGACCAGCTAACAAATTTAGCACGAAATATTCTGCAAATTTATCATGTGTTTTACACGGCAAGAATCTGCCTCCTCTTGGGAAAACGACAAGCAAATTGCCCTCCTCCAGTGGGTGTTCTGATTCCAGTTCAGCAATCAAAATGGTAACGGCGTGACCACAGTGGTTATTGCGTCAAGTATCATTAGCAGAACTTTAGCGACTTCAAGTATTCTATGGTCCGTTATTACAAATTCTTCAGATAAGGATTCACTTTTTCGGTGTCATCCAACAAATTAGACCGAAAATTGTTCTGTCTGTGACTCAAGTCCAGTGGCGGCTCCTTCCGTGAAACCCCGAGGGTGCACCAGGAACGTAACCACGAAGGGAACGTGAGGCGAAATTTGCTTCTCCCAGCCAAATTCAATTTTCAACAACCAATATGCAAAGGAGATCAATCTTGTCCGCTTTATCGGCCTCAAATCGTGAAACAAACGCCTCAATCCTATCTTTTAAAGAACTTAACTAGTAGCTACGTAAATACCTTTAAAAAAGTTTTTTGAAACACTAGTCAAACTTCAGAAAACCGTGTTTTGCAACAGTTGAAATTCACATCTGCACAGCAACAATCATCGTGAAGGTGAATGCCCATTTCCATCTTAAACCCAACCTTCTATCGTATTTTGCTGCAAGGAAGACAGAGGAAGCAGAAAAGTTTATTACTTACCTATCTTAGTAATGAGGGTTGATCTTACGAATTTCGGAACGATTTCTGCTTGCCTTTGAGGTTTGTTGCGGTCCTGTCATTAGTGAAACTAGGCGCCCTGAATCGCGAAAAATCACTCCTTGCTCCACCGACAACTTAGCGAACTCACGTTTTATAGCACTTACTTTATTCATCGCGTATTAACAGCTAACAGTTCAGTCACAAGGGGGGACAATTAACTGATAATAGGTGAGCGCATTCTAACTGGTGAGCGGACATCTACGCTCCTATGAAAGCTCTCTGAAATTTTGCGCACTTCATTTTGGGACCTTTCATTGGTTGGACCCGCATCCAATCAACGCTGTATATCCATTTCATACCGAGCACAGATGGCGTTTCGCTCCTGGCCAGCGAACTCCTAAGCCCCCTCACCGAACTCACGACTTCACTATCCTCACACCCATCCGAGGCGCGTGGATTTGAAACCACCCTGCTCGTCAATGAGGATTCATGAGGAAAAGTTGGAAAACAGTGTGATAATATTGTACTTATATCATTATTTTTATCAAGTATCTTCTCCTGTCAGCAACCGCCTTTGCTCCATACCTAGAAAATTGTGAGCCAGTAGAGATGCGAAACTACCAAATACTGAAAATAAATGTAATACGTTGTGATTAAGTGCTAATCTTGGTCGCTGTAAATTGTGTTACAACTAAGTAACCATTACAATGAGCTTGCCAAGTAGAAGTCGTACATTTATGAACTACTGGGAGACGAATTTAGTGAGTGATTCATTGAATTTAAATAACGGACGAATAAACCCATACTGTCTTTGACTCATCTGTTTGATCTATTTGCATCTAGCTCAAAAGTGGCCGTTTTCAGACGTAAAAAAGTACCTCCTCAATTGAAGCTGATTCAATGCGAAGACAATAGGATATGGGCTGAGCTTTTTCAACACTTTTGGGAATAGTTCCTCCTTATAGGACTTCGCATCCATGGTCGAATTGAATATTGAGGTTGTAGATTGTGATGGATATGGATAGTTCCCCCTTCCAGATTCCTGAAACTGCTAAGCGTGACCATAAACATAAATCTTTTAGCTTCAGGGATACGCTGTGGATGTTACAAGCATACCGCCCTTGGAAGGGACAACTGATCCATTTAATTACCACCTTGCTATTTCCATTGTTATATACATTTTTATTCACCTTATAAAAAATGTCATATTATTAAATGTTCACCATCATTCATCAACTACCATTGCCGATCACATCTCTCGTAAACAGGATTCAAAGGTTTAGAGAGTTTGAAACACCAACTTTGTGGAGCCGACCGACGTGATTTTATTTAAAGCGACGAGACCCTGGGGAGTAAGAAGCGTAGTTTCTGGGAACAAACCATGTCTGCGACCTAACTATAGTCTGCTGCCAGCAAACTTCCAGGGGACTGAGGTAGACTGTGAGGAAGATTCGATGTATTCGCTTGTGACATGGGTTTAGTTTCCCAAACTTTGTTGAGCGGGAACTAGTTGGAGTTGGTAAACTCCGAGAGACTAGCCATTCACCCCAAGTACGAAAAGTACGGCTGGCGCCCCCTCAATTTCGTGCAGAACGTTAGTGGTGATTGAACGATACTATCATCACTACTAATGAAATGAATATGCATAAGTCAAGTTTTGAATAAGTAAAGCTGAAGAACTGGAATATTAGTGGTTTACAATTAAATTTTGAATTGGGTCTCAAAATACAGAAAAGTTGCCCGAGCTTTAATGCAATCTTCAGTAGGAATCTGCTAGCGATTTGTTTATAGCGTTCTTGATGATGAGTATTCTTTGACCTCATATACGATAGGCTCAGTCGAGTTGATTCATTGCGATAAGCTGTATGAGCAGAACTTGGATCGATTGTCTACTACCCGCCATTAAGCTTCCTAACGAAAAATTAAACATTTCCAAGGTTCGTTGCTCAAATCTGACACAATAGAGTAAAAAAAAGAGTGTTTCAATAAATAAAATTAGATGAAAATAGTGAAGAAATATCCATGTCTAGAAATAGAAAACGACATGTCACTTTACTACCTCCATTCACCCCCTTCCATAATGAAATTCTTTTAAATATCAAACCAAATTTTTTTGAACAAAAAAAGAGTAGTATTAAAAGGTCGAATTAGATAGATTCAATTGGTCGAGGTAGAATTCTTGTTTGTGCAACGGTTAAAAGGATATGCTAATACCCGTTTCATACCTGCTCCTGTATCAAAAAGCCAAATTCCATTTTTTGTGGAAGAAAATTGTAATTGAAGGAAATGATAATCATGAGAATAGGTTTACAACTATAGCCTGAAATTTGTCGCGAAAAACCACGTTTTTTGGCACTACTCTCTCCATTTTGTCTCTTCCGTAATGAAATTTCGGGAGTTTGTTGTACAACAGTTACTAGAGTAAAATTGGAATCAAAACGAAGAGGAATCACGCAAACGTATCGTTTTTTCACGGATTCGGTCTTGGAACGGTTTGAAACGGATTAGTAAGCAGACTTAAACTGACGAAGAGAGCCGTTCTTATCTGTTATTTATTTATCTTTTTCCAGTGTAGAGTAAGCAGACCGTACAGTAGCACCCGTTGCGATCCCAATAAAGCATGCAATTGAAGACACGGAGATTCCACAGGATTTTGCGAAACTCACATTCTTTGGCGTGTGCGATATGAGGACGGATTGGATAATGATTATATCAGATCTTGCGTTAATTAGAACATACAGAGGTGCAATAACCGAAGTGTGACTGAGTATATAAGGCACGCGGGCGAAACCAACCAGCATCAGTTCCAAATACCTACCTGACGAACACAGAATCATGTCTGGATTCAAGGTAAGATTTCCAAAAATTGTATAATCTAAATTGAAGTTGAAACAACAATTGTATTCAATAACAATCAACGAAACTTCCAGTTATACAACATGATCGTACGAACAAATTAGTGTAAATTACCTATCATTTGCTGCTCAGGTTAAATTGCTTTGAAATATAGATTAGTTGACTGTAATCGATCACATGACTGAACAGATCACATGGCTGCATTGGAATTTTCTGAAATTCACCCAATTTTTGTGTGCTCAAAAAGAGTTGTCTAAAGACGTAATTCTTTCTCTTGGATTTTCCGGGGAAGAACAAAAATTTTTATCTGAGTCCTATCGAGAATAATCGTGCGGAATGGCACTTACACTTACATATAAATACATGAATATACCTACATGTGCGTATGAAAAAAACGATAAAATCCAGGAATAGCTTCAGAACACCTACCTTTAAATTGTTTTCTGGGAAGACAAATTTTGATATTTTGTTCATCTCAGTCACAGCTTGGGGTTTCGCTACGTATTTGTGTTATTTTACAAAAGTCAAATTACTGAAAATTCCATTCAAAAAACGAATTCTATCATAAAAGAAAATTCTGGTAAAACATCAAGCAGGATGTTAGGATATTTTGGGGAGTCAGGACTGGTTTTGAATGTACTAATACCCATACTGGTTTTGAATGTACGTATAGCCATACTACGTATTCTGAACACACTATTGTACCCGTGCTGATAAATTTGTAAAGAGCAAGTTAAGTAATTCTCCTTTGTAATCTATACGAAGGAAAAGATTTAAACCTCACTCAAAATTTGTGGTTTTACGTTTCAAGATGTGTACTTGGAATCCGAAAATCGGAAAGAAAAAAATCTGCCGTAAGGTAACGGTACCGGTAGTGGCCACAGTTAAGAATTTTTTTCTTTAGTTTTGACAATTGTGGGCCAACAGTAGTACTGACTTTCTTCAGGACTCATTTAGAATATCCATTGCCTCTTCCCTAAATATCCATTGCCTAAAACTATCAAAAGAACAATTTTTTCTATTTTTATTAATTTTTTCTCACACCTTTATTTTGATTCTAGTGGCCACATCAAATTACGAAGGAAGTGGCCACGTGCATGTCTTAGTAGTGGCCACTTGACATTTTGATTTACGTGTTTAATATCATTAAATTCAATACAGATGAACAAAATTGATTCTATCCAGTAGAAGCTCTAGGATACAGCCCAACAAACGAGGAAACTAATCATATTGAGAAGTTTACCACGTTTCCAATGATGCTCTGCGCACTCGTAGTTCAACCTGTGACTACAAGATGACATGAGCTGTACCTCCTGCAAGTTTGAAGCCACTAGGAGACCGGAAATCCTTATTTCTCAAATATAAACTTTTAAAATCCACTACTGGAGCAGTGGCCACTACTGGTCGTACAATGTTTTGAAAAGTTGACAAAAATTGAAAATTCAACTTCTTTTGATTGAACCAATCCTAAAGCATAAATGACCAAGGTTACGTGTTGGAAGGAAATTTTTAGTGATCTGAAAGTAGGATGTCCGCCGAATCGGGTCATTCGCCCTGTATACGCTCTCCAGACAATAATATCCGTGTATTTCTACCATACTTTACATTATATATTAATATTAACTACATAATACTCCATCACAGTAGACAAAAAAAAAGGTCAATCAATAAAAAAAGACAGAATAAATTCGAATTTTTCGGGTGGCTGTTCGGGCAACACTTAACTGTCCCCTCCACAGGAAGATGTGGTTGGATGAAATTTCAACGTAATCCTCTCTCAAAATACCTCACGAACACAAGAAAAACACCATTTTTCTGAAACAACCTGGAACATTTATTGAAAGCCTATATTTGCAGAAAGAAGTGACGAAATTCAGTGATTTCAAAGTAACTGAAGCCCAAGCATAATTGTTTCACTTGATTCGCACTAGATCACGTTCACTTAGATGTGCTCGATAGAAACAAAATTAGGAAAGTCCAGAACACATCATGCTACGCCATTTTTAAAATTTTGATTATTAATAATGTGGCGTTATTGCCTCATAAAATTTATAGTTGAGCTAAATAAAACTATATAGTAGGCTGCTAGCCTGATTAACTAGATGGTACATCATCTATGATTCTACGGTATACAACATGTTTGATGGTGCACCCCAGTGGATGTCCAATAATCAGTTGTTCAGTTTGAGGAAATCAAATTCCCCATCCCGATAGTTAGAATAAATAATTGCACATGGAAAAATAGAATAAATTAGAATTATAGTAAACAATTTAGAATCTTTCTCTAGAATAAATGAGTACATGAAGGTTACGCTACGCTACGCCATACTATTTAAATCCATTACTAAAGAAATTGTCAGTTGAGTTTATACATTTTTATGATTTTAAACACTTGAAAACTGTATCTAACTATTGTTATTATCTTGCCGAAGATCGCAGTCATATTTTGCATCGTTGCCGTCTGCGCAGCTCAGGAAGGCTACGGTACCCACGGACATCATGAAGAGGAACACGTTGATTACTACGTGAGTATCTACTATTTACCTTTACCAGAGAAAGGCCACGCAGTATTGAGAAAATGAATTTAGAGCAAAGAGTTTAAGAAGAAGAAGACCGCCATTTGACGCCATCATAAACATGCTCAACGGAATGAATTGGCTACTACTCGCCAACTTTTGTGCTGCTGCGAGGGTGTACCATTTAAATGGGGGCAATCAAATGTGATTGGTGATAGATTTATCAATAGATGGAATAATCAGTTTAGTGTAAATTATACTAATTATAAAATGATAACAGTACATCATAAAATAAATATTAGTGTCTAATAATCAACCAAAGCAGAACTCTGACAGTCGAGCGTAGTCCAAAGACATTCCATGTATTCATTCGTTTTGGTTTATTATTCAATAATAAACCATTCTAATCGCTCTAAATTTTAACCCCCCTGAAAATTTCATGGTTTACGTTTCAAAGGGTGTAGAATCCAAATCTGCAATACAAATTTTTCCGTCCGTTCGCCGTACGCACGATTTCTCCCAAACGGCTGGAGCAAAAAAACTGAAATTTTCAGGAAAAATCCATCTTGGTCCGACGACTCCCCAATTCTTGAGCCAGCTCTCTCAATCAATTTAAAGTGCCTTTAAGGGTTGTAAAAGTTATGAAAGTTATGTAAAATCCCTAAAAACCTCAATAAAAGCCAAGGCGGCTTAAATTTGGACTTTTTTTAAGAACTTTCAATGAGGAATCGAATGAGCCCCTCCCCAGGTCTGTAGCTCAAACCATTCCCGATGTATGGCCCGATTTATGCTGCCAACATTTGCATCCACATTCACTAGGTACATCACTAGGTTACTGCAATCAAAACAAAAACAACAGCGTTTTTTTTTGTGTTTTGATCTCAGTAACCTAGTGATGTAGTGAATGTGGATACTGGAGTGAACTCCTAAAAGGCTTACACATGTAGCAGATACACGGGTTGAAATTTATTCCGATACGCATGAAACGCTGCAAATTCTTTCATTGGGGTTTAATATTCAACTGGCTTGCTTTCATGATTTGCATTTTTACTAAGCTTTGGAGTGTGTGTGTTTCACAGGTGATAGAGCGATTATTGAATTTCAGGAGGAACACAAATATGATCAACTGATCAATCCAAATAGGTATTTTGGTTGAGAACAAATTTACGTGCTCTACGCATATCTCCTGAAATTCAATAATCGTTCTCTCACCTGTGAAACACGAACACTCCAAAGCTTAGTAGAAATTCAAATCATGAACGCAAGCCAATTGAATAGCAGACTCCAGTGAAAGAATTTGCAGCGCTTTGGTTGTTTTTATAATTTTAAAAACATGTATTTCTTCTTCTTCTTCTATTGAGAATTTAAATTAAAAACGGGCTGTAGATATTGTTATCATTATCGTTATATTTGTCTAGGCGCCACCTCACTACTCTTACGAGTACAAAGTACACGATGGGCACACCGGTGACATCAAGAGCGCTCACGAAACGAGAGACGGTGACGTCGTGAAAGGTTACTACACGCTCCACGAGGCTGACGGAACCACGAGGGAAGTTCACTACACCGCTGACAAGCACAACGGATTCAACGCCGAAGTCAAGAGGATTGGACATGGACACCACTACTGAACCGACATTGGGCAGAAAATGAAGATGTTATTCAAATAATAAAGTTTTTTAACTACAAAGATTGATATTAATAAAATATTCCCGAGCTCTTACTATCGACCATCAGTCGTCAATGTGCAATTTTTTGGATAGTGCGTATTTGTTTGTGTCTCGCTTCCGCGTCCGGACTGGGTACACGCCACCTCTATTGTGTTCTCATTCACGTGCAAACGTTTTTGGGTTCAGTCTCATCTACTCGTTTACTCATCAAGTGTCAGTAAAAGGTTACGATTTCGTTTATGGAAAAGGGAGGAGGAAGGAAAGTAGGTTTTTCTTATGTACCTTCATTTTAAATCGAAAACCGAAGTTAGTTATCTTCTTGTTGGAGTACAAATGTTGGAGAATTCAGTGGGTAGGTACGGATCTAAACCCCGAAAATCAGTATTACCTTCAAGGTACTAAGGATCTAACTATTGAATGGAGCAATAGTCTCTCCAGCACTAAGAGATAGGACTCCTTGTGCCTTGTCTTACCACTCGCAGCTCTCCTCCATTCTACGTGAGTTTCGCTCCCACTAATTATCTTCAGGATATGGTTTCACATCCTTACCATATGTTTATTATTGCTACTACCAGTGACTAATTTCATGTTTCTATTATCTTGTAATTAGGTACGCTCGTTCATATAAACAAATAATAAAAAAATAAACTTTATCCTCGAGAAAAAACGCTGCAAATTCTTTCACTTGGGTTTATTATTCAACTGGCTTGCGTTCATGATTTGAATTTCTACTAAGCTCTGGAGCGTGCGTGTTTCACAGGTGATAGAGCGACTATTGAATTTCAGGAGATATGCATAGGGCACGTAAATCTGTTCTCAACCAAAATACCTATTTGGATTGTTCACTTGATCATATATGTGTGCCTCCTGAAATTCAATAATCACTCTATCACCTGTGAAACACGCACACCCAAAGCTTAGTAGAAATTCAAATCATGAACGCAAGCCAATCGTTTTATTGCGATTCGTATTCTACCCAAAATTTCGGAATAATGACTGAAATTTGTTTATTTTGCGTGAAAGTTCATCATTTATGGCGACTTTCTACTCTCAGATTAAGATGATTTTTCACTTGATCACTGAAGACGGTATCAATATCCTAGTTTTACATTTTTCAGCCAGACCTCGAAAATTAATCCCCGTAACAATCTGAAAACAGGGCCTAAAAAATAAAAACGGACGCGAAATAAACAAAGTTCGGTCATTATTTCGCCAAAAATTGAGTCAAATAAAAAAACGGATAGCATCACCTGAATCAGCGTTGAAAAACAATGAAAATTCATGTGCCACACATTGGATTTCACCATCATCCACAATTTGACAATTTTGGGGTTCGACAATTTGACATCTTTGAATGCTCGCTGAACCCGTTGCGCCATAAAAAAAATTGTTTGAGGGGTCACATTCTCATGAAATTTTGGGTAAAATCCGAATCTGCAGTAAAAAATTCGGGTTCCCATCTGAAATAAGAAAGTAGTGTCACTTGCGCAGTTAGTATATGATATTTGAGATCCTTGGAAAAAAATATGAAGATTAAAAAAAATTGTTTTTGTTAACTACCATTTGAACGATTTTATGAGAGGGGGGGGGGGGACAACTTGTGGGACACCCTGTTTTATACCACCAAGATAATGCGTCAGTATTGAACACATTAAGAAAATTTCGACACGTACTCTTCTCTTCCAACTACAAAACAAAGTTTTCCGAAATTTTAGTTAATTATTGTCAATATAAGCCTTTTTTGTCGTATAGAACAACTTTTTACAACACCGCTTTCTCACTCAAACTTTGTAGAATAAATCCGTTCTTTTGGACGGACGTGATAGTTTTGGAGTCTACCTTGAAACATAAAAGGGGTGGGGATTCTTTAATATTATAAAGGCCTAGTAGAGGAAATAGTAACCCACCAATTAAATCTTTTCTTTTTTATAACATTAGTATGAGCGGGCATTCTAAAAATGAAATAAATAAAAAATTGCTATGGGTAAATTTCAACGGATGCGAAACCCATCCTAGTCGATTTGGCGTCCTAAATTGTTAACAAACCGCGTTTTTGGGCAGTAGCATCCATTCGTGTGAGGTGATCGGGCTTGCTAAACGATAGGACCAATAGATCCCAAATAGAGTCCACATGCGAAATAACGAATTTCTTAAATCAAAATTAAGACTTTTTATGACCCGTAAGGCGGACGGATATTGCAGGTTTGAAATCTAAGTACCCACCTTGAAACGTAAGAGGACAAAATTTGAGGGAGTAGCCAAATTTATGCCATGAGAATAAAAAGGCTTATTACTGAAAATACCAAAATGTTGAGTATGTTGTACTCCTGGGTCCGACAATTTTTCCTTCAAATCTTCAGATCATTTCACCTGGTTTCCGCTGAACCACTGGCAACCACAGTTAGTAGAAAACGCGGGTTGCGGTTCACTTTGCCGGCTGCTATCGCCTTTATCCTGCCTTCGAAAAATGAAACCGCTCCTGCGTCTGAACCGGAAAAGTTCCTCTTTTCGGGTGTAATCGTTTTCTCGATCCAAAAAAGTAACTGTCCGCTCAAAATGTTTGATGATGAACACTTGAAATGGGTGTTGTCTCAATTTGTATTCCTTAAAAAATGTTTTGCGTGATTCAAGTTATGTACGTTCATAACATCCAGTTGAAAGGGCATCAAGGGATAAGAAGTTTCAGCATACATAAGATCCCGATTAATTGGAAAAAAACTTACTTGTACGCAGCTACCTGCCCCGTATTATTCGTACAAGTATCAATTGACCCTCTGTGAAATTGTGAAAATACTAAACTCTCCGTCAAGCGGAAGCGGGCGTGCAGATGGAGCTGCAAAGTGAACTAAAGGGGCGGTCTCTTGAACGCGGCAGTTTCGACGATTAAAACGCTTCGTTTCAGGTTCGTGAATAAACTCTCGACTCTTCCCCTCGCCAAATGCTCACTCAGGCCTGCGAAACACGACATAAATATAAAGGGAGACGGGGAGGGACCTTGGAAGCCCGAGGGCTGCGTTCTGAACTCCCTTTCGCGGCTCCAGGCAACGCTATATTTGACAGGACACTGATATACTTCTTCAATTTTAATGAAAGGATGAAAGGGCGTGGAAGGCTCCCCCTTTTCTGGTCTTTCCCTCTTTCTCCATTAAATCAGGGAAAAGCAGCTGCGAAAGCGCTCGAAAACCAACGATTAAGACAGAAGGCGCCGTTTTTGGGAATGAGGCGAAAGGGTGGAATTAATGCGAATAACGGCCGCAGGGGGAGTTGGGAGCTTTCAATCGTTGGCAAGGAGGAGGAAAAAATATTGCGGAATTTCAACGGTTTTCGTTGAAGCTACGTTTGAACATATAGGCAAGTAGTTCATGCCATACACGATGAAGTTGGAAATAAACAATAATCGATCGTGTAATTCATGAACTGAAACGAATGGGACATTCTAGAAAACTCAAGTATGTTATTCAGTTGGTTGTTCAGAATTTAATATATTCTGGTATGAAATCAATTTAACATACGAGCGAACTAATAGTAATTGGGAGTAGTTACCCAACACTACACTACCTGATGTTTCCAAGAGGATTCGCGAGAAGATTATCGACACTATCCTCGATATCAAATAACGCTCCCATGTAGCTGCCGTAAACAATGGTGAGCGTTGCATAAGCTGATGACTACGTATCGTATTGTGCGTTTGATAACAATTCCACAAGCCCTTTCAATAATCACGGTGAAGGTAATCACATAATTACAGGGGGAGAATCGAGTAACTCTGATGAGCGGGTGCTTAGATGTGTTTGCGAGAATGCCAAGAGAAGGGAGGGAAAGACCTAATGCGAAATTATTGCGTTTTGGACTGCCACTGGTTTCAAAACGGCTCAACAGACGAGGAACTCAAAGTTTCAACAAAGGACCCTTCTGGTCACAGTAGCTGTGCGACGTTGTACGAGTATAATTGGACACATTCGAATCAAAATATCTCACAGATGAGCAATGATGGGGTAGGCAGAGCGGCTCTTTGTGCTCGGAGAGGAATTTCGGGTTATTAGCTTAATACATCATTGATCAAAAGGTTCAAACAGGGTCGGCTATTGAAGACCGCACGAATGAGTTGGCAACACGAACCATGTACATCGTCACTTCTGTAAAGTCATTATTGTAGGACACCTGAGAGAGGCGCTAAATTAAGTTCTTGTTTGTACCCAATCATTGAACGATAGGTACAAACCATATTTCGATTTTTCCCAACAACCTAAGAATGAAGAGAAAGTTATCTATTTGCTCTGAACATTTTCCTCGGTAACCCCCCCCCCCCCCCACCCTCACTCTATCTTCACCGATCTGAAAATTGGACAGTAGAGTGATAAGAATGAAAATAAGGGTGTAATAACCTAAATTTGAGTGTTTTCTCTTGCAGCTCTTGAGTGCAAATTATTACGCAAATTATTTCTGTATTATAAAAATTATTCCACGTAAATCAATGATCTATGTATAGGTATGAGATGTAGTCACTGGTACATTATCTAAAGTCAGCGAATCGAGCCTTCATATCTTGCTTTGCCCTCAGTTCTTTTTTCTGTCAAAGAGAGAACAAATGAATGAACACAAAGCGGTCCGAGAGGGGTAACTTGATTCCTTGAAGGCAAGTCTACCAATAACGATCATAAAAACTATAGTGTATTTTGAAAGTGTTCGATATTCAGAGTTTAGCATTCCAACCCTTTGATTTCACCCGTTAAAATCGTTTGAGACGTATGACGAGAATTCAATTCCAAAAGTGATTTTTGACCTAAGTTTCATCAACTTTCGTTCAGCACTTTCGGAGAAAAGCTCCGGACGGCGGACGGATTTCCGGATTCTACACATCTGTGAGACAAAATTTAAAGGGAGTTGAAAATTCTTTTTCCTTGGTCGATTACAAAGGCTAATCATTTAAATAATAGACCAAAATATATTAAATTTACTTTCAACTTGTTTTAATTTCATCTGATCTGTTTCCTTGTTGATGGTGGTGTTAGTAGTTTCAATGTATTATGAGCAGACTATACAGTTTTGAAAGGAGAAGTAAAACACTAAATCTTCAGAGAAACAAAGATAAAGTACTAAAGTTGCTTGTAAGGACATAGAACAGCCTTCTTTACGTATTCTATCAACCGAATTGTAGCCCTTTATTTAATATTCATCTAACCTGTATGATAAAACTTGTCAAGCGTTTTAGCTCGTAGCTAGTAAATTAGCTGTTGTTCCGTGAGTTGCTCTGGATGAATAAATCAGATAGTATCGGAACGAAATCAGAACATTTCTCGTCTGTTGAAAAGTGAATAAACACGGACACTTGTTTATTAAATGGAACAATGGGCTTTTTAACGTATATGTACGTACCATGTACGTTTAGGAAGTGGTATTCTTGGTGGCTGAAATGATAATCAATTTGGATCAATTTTTGGTATCAATTATTCAAATTTAGGACAGGAGGGCCCTGGGCTACACATACTCCTCCATGTGATCTTTCTGTCAATTGCCGTATCTGTCAACCTCTTCAAAACATTCACCCCCAAACACTCGTCAAAATGCACGTTGTGGAACATTGCTCGTACTTTTACTAAAACTAGTCGGTTTTGGTTAACGGGTGCTCGTTGGTTGTTGATGCCCGTATTGTGGTTGTTTCCTTTACGAACATAAACTGCCTCTGTTCATATTTTGCATACCAGTTAGTGCATTTTGCTTAGCCTTTTGCTAAATTTCAAGGCTTTTGCCTAGCAAGTTGACATGAGTGTAAGCAGTTGGGCTCTGATGGTTAAATTTAGCATTCATACCACATTTTATTTATACGTATGTGAAATATTTTGTGTTCAAATCAAGGCACACATTTTGATGCTATCCAATCTCCTTGTACTTCTGTTCAGTATTTTTTCAAGACTGCATTCAGCTGTGGATCATTTAAAGACACTCCAAATTTCCCTTCTTAGAACGTATGAAAAAGCATGGAACGGTATACATGTTTTATCAATTCACTCTTCAATTTCATCTGTATAACTTACAAATCGTAAGTAATTTGCAAAAGCATTATAGGGGTTGGTAGTTCTCCAGTTTGACCAAGCAGAAGTAGATTAGAGGCGGAGCTGATTGGGGAATTCGCTCCAGCTTTCCGGGAGGAGAGGGTTCGTTGTTTGCTTTGGGACCGTTAAGATGTAATTACTCGAAGCAGCAAGCTGGATGTCGGGAGTCGCCCTTGAGGCAATTATAAGGGAACTCAGCTTTACAAGACCCCTGTCCGGCCACGGTAGACCCCGTCTGTTTGTTTGAGTCTGGTTACCGTGATATGTTTGTTGTTTTCATCTCAATAGCTTGCCTACAAGTTACAGTACACGGTACATAGTTTTTAATTGATCAGCTTTAGATGAACGCTCATACTTTGAAATTAACTGGTAGCTTTTCTTTCCAGAATATTTTGTTCTGTTCAATCCACTAGCAAGAAATTGCTAGATCATATTTCAAGTCCTTGCTATCTTCGATGATGATTCTTGTTTTTACTACGATTTTAAGATAAGGAGGGGCGACAAATGTGGAGTGGCCCCAAAAGTCCAACTACACTTGGAAATCTTGTTCATCGTTCAGCTTGTTCCATGAGGTGTTGATTTGAGAAATTTTAGGAATGAGTGTTGAGGCAATGGGCTCATTGCTGAAATTTAGCTGGAGTTGGTGTTTTGATTAAGGATTGTGGATTTGCTTGAACATCTTACTGAAAGTTAAGAACAAACATTATACTTGTGGTTTTTCCTAACTTTCAAAGCCTAAACCTCCAGGACTAATTAAGACAACCCGAATAGCAGCGATCTGAGTCTTCACTCCAACCCAGCAAGCAGTATATGAGAAAGAGGGAGAGCGAAAGAGAGAGAGAGGGGGTGAGCGAGAGAGCGAGAGAGAGAGAGAGAACCGCCTCTTCAGGAAAGTGTCGTATGTAGGAATCCGTCTCACCCAAATACTGGAGTGGTAAACCCCCCTGAAAATTTCATGGTTGTAGATCGGTGTTTCACGTTTCAAAGGGTGTAGAATCCGCATCTGCAATAACAGTTTTCCATCGCTCCGACGTACTCACGATTTCTCCCAAACGGCTGAAACAAAAAAGCTGAATTTTTCAGGAAAAATCTGTGTTGGTCCGACGACGCCCCAATTCCTGAGGCAGCTCTCTCACTTAACTAAAAGTGCCCTTTAAGGATTGTCAAAGTTTTGTAAAATCCCTAAAAACCTCAAAAAAAGTCAAAGCGCCCTGAATTTGTACTTTTTTTGAAGACATTTCCACGAGGAATCGAATGAGCCTATCCCCAGGTCCGTAGGTCAAACCAATCCCGATGTATAGGCCGATTTCTGGTGCCAAAATTCTCGTTATTTTCGTTTATTATTGTTTTCGTTTTGATATCAGTAACGTGACGTAGTGGTGTGGTGATGTAGTAATGTGGATACTAGAGTGAACTCCAAAAGGCTTTGTAGCCGATACACGGGTTGAAGCCTGATATGCATGAAACGATGCAAATTCTTTCACTTTGCGTTCATGATTTGAATTTCTACTAAGCTTTGGAGTGTGCGTGTTTCACAGGTGATAGAGTGATTATTGAATTTCATCATATATGTACTAGATCAATTGTTTTGGTTGAGAACAGATACCTATTGGATTGATCAATTCGATCTTATTGTGAAACTCTCAATGAAAGCTTCAATAATTGAACTTGAATAAAACCCCAGTGAAAGAATTTGCAGCGTTTTTTTTTATGCTTTATATCAGAAACCCGTGTATCGGCTTCAAAGCCTTTTAGGAGCTCACTCAAGTATCCACATTACTACATCACTACATCACTACGTCAATAGGTTACTGATATCAAAACGAAAACAATAATAAACCAAAATAACGAGAATGTTGGAACCATAAATCGGGCCATACATCGGGAATGGTTTGACCTACGGACCTGGGGATAGGCTCATTCGATTCCTCGTAGAATGTTCTTAAAAAGAGTCAAATTTAGGGCGCCTTGACTTTTTTTGAGGTTTTTAGGGATTTTACTAAACTTTGACAACCCTTAAAGGGCATTTTAAGTTAAGTGAGAGAACTGGCTCAAGAATTGGGGCGTCGTCGGACCAACATGGATTTTTCCTGAAAAATTCAGCTTTTTTTATTCAGCCGTTTGGGAGAAATCGTGCGTACGTCGGACGGATGGAAAATGTTTATTGCAGATGAGGATTCTAGACCCTTTTAAACGTCAACCAAAATTCCTAACTGTATATTGGCTACTAAGCCTTTTAGGAGTGCACTCCAGTATCCACATTACTACTTCACTACGTCACTAGTCACTACGTCACTACTGATATAAAAACAAAAACAATAATACAACAAAATAACGCGAATGTTGGCACCATAAATCGGGCCACAATTATTGTGGGAAGTTTAAGAATAGAAGTCTGACTATCGGAATCTGTCCACTCATGATTCCAAAATTTTGAACCTGAAACTTGCTACCAATAGTCGGTAACTGCAATAGCCTTCTCTCCTTATCGGTTCGGTTTCAACGGGATTCCTTGTCTAACTATCCATCCTGGCTCATTTGTGTCTAACAAGATCGTGACCATGCTCTATCAAAACTTCTTTATTCATTTTAGTGAACGATTCAACTTAATTGCTCGCCTCATCCATCCCATTGACAAGATAATCCTATTGGTTCATGCCCTAATTTCACTGCCAGACCATTTCGAAATTCAATATGTGAGAGGCCCAGATTTTCGATCTTTCAAGCATACATCATCAATTCTAAATAATGCTATTAATTGTATTTTCATGAAAAAAAAAAACTGAAAAAGGAATGTAATATCTACATAAAAACTACATCATTTCACGAAAAACATTTCCACCTCTACGCATACAATCACCATCAACACAAATAGAGAAATAAGCGACTGTATTTGTATTGACAGTTGAAGGTTTGTGCTTTCATGCGTTAGAAAAAACAAATACCAACTCGAAATTCTTCATTAACGAAGAATCAATTCCAAACTCATAATCAAAACTCTCACTTCTCATTATTCTTTCCAGGGCTGGCTCCACTTTAAAAAACAAAAAGGGAGAGATTGATTGGTTCTTGGCTCTTGAAAAAAAAAAAAAAAAAAAACAAGGTAAAATAAATTATAATGAAAACAGCGGAAAATGTCGATAAGGGAAAAACTCAATAAATCGAGACGTATAATAAGAAATTGACGGGAAAATGAATTAGCGTTCTTGGGGAATGAAAAAATAACTTGGCCTTGGATTTCCTCTGTAGTCAGCTTAGTGGACCCATAATTTAAGTGGATGTTGTGGGCGGAGAAGAGGTAGTGAATGTATACAGTAGGAGAGGGGGAAAGGAGTTTTTATTATGAAAAACTGAAAAAGTGGAAAGAGAAAATTTTCATAATTGGCGAATGCAGATACGGGGAGAATTTACATAAAATAAAATGGTTCTCAGGAAAGAGCGCCGGAGAATAAATCAACTCCAGGCGGTTTAATAGCGTTAATATTCTTGATATTTTCGCGGAGTCAGCAACGTTTGTTCTTACTGAAATATACTTAGGCAGATGAAAGGCTCACGCTGTTTCTAGATGCATGGGTGAAAACGTCGTGGAGGAAATATGGATTAAAACTTGAAGTTGAAGTGTTTTTTGAAGCTTACCAATTTAGTGAGATTTTTCCAATTTCTTTTCTTTTTGTATCCTTCGTCATGTATCAATTTTGGTTTATTATTCAATTATAAAAAACTTGTGATCGCTCTTGAAAAAAAAAATTCTAACATCCCCTGAAAATTTCATGGTTTACGTTTCAAAGGGTGTAGGATCCGAATCTGCAATAAAATTTTCCGTCCGTCCGCCGTACGCACGATTTAACTGCTGAATAAAAAAAGCTGAAATTTTCAGGAAAAATCCACGTTGGTCCGACGACGCCCCGATTCTTGAGCCAGCTCTCTCACTTAATTTAAAGTGCCCTTTAAGGGTTGTAAAATTTATGGAAAATCAAGTCAATCAGTCAAGGCGGCCTAAATTTAAACTCTTTTTGAAGAACTTTCCACGAGGAATCAAATGAGCCCAATAGAGCCCAGGTCCGTAAGTCAAACCATTCCCGATGTATGGGCCGATTTATGGTGCCAACATTTGCGTTATTTTGGTTTATTATTGTTTTTGTTTTGGTAGCAATAACCTAGTGACGTAGTGATGTAGTGATGTAGTAATGTGGATACTGGAGTGAACTCCTAAAAGGCTTTGTCAGGAATCATTCAGGAAAATCGATATAGTTATCTCAGTGTTTCGCCAGTGATAACAAATTATAGCCATAAGCACTCCCAATGGTTATTACTCTACCAAATTGAACATAATATGTTCAACAACCATACTTTACATGTAGGGCATCATTAATGAACATACATCGAGTTTGAACGGAATAGGACTGGTGGATCATGAAAGATAGACAAAAAAGCGTGCAAGCGGTTAGGCAGAAGACAATTCTGCATGCATTTCATCGCTCAATAATTAACAGGTATTTCACTCTGTGCACGCGCAAATAAAAATCTGTCAAGCATACTTTTTTGCAGTAGTCCAAAATCCCTCAAATTGTTAGGGTATTTACTGAAATCCGGCTTAGTCAGCTCGTTGAGATATGACATATTAATTTTCCTAGCAGCTACTTAATTAAAGCGAACGACCCACCTTTTGAAGTCGCTGTGTTTCGGAAAACTGTCTCGTGAATAATTGAAAAAAGATTATAGTCCACACTTTAATAAAAATTCATTGAGATTTTTTTTTATTTGCTGAGCCCCATAAAACACCCATATTGACCGATTGGACTTATAGTTGCAAGGTTGATGAATCTTTCTTTATTCAAATTTTATGATTGATTTATGAGGAAATGGGAACTTGTTGGTACTGACGTAATAACTAGTGAGTTATAGGTGTATAATTATTATTGACAACTACCATAGGTTTAATTATACGCAGATTCAACGTATAACGGGGAGAATTTTCACTAATTAACGCGATGGAAAGGGTTAAATATCGCTAATTGGTGGAGGTGGGGACTTTTGGTCCCAGGGGTGTTCTAGAATATTCTCTCCCTCCTCTTCTGCCCTCTCAGCTGCCTGTTCATGATGATAATGAACCTGAAAAGAAGAGCGTTTGAAAAAAAGCCGACGCCCATCTCACATTTTCACGTCCCAAGCTCTCACTCCCCTTCAATCACTAATTGCACGCTCTTTCGAACGCCTTTTTGCTCGCGCACGTGTTTCCTCGCCGAATGGGACGCTATTAGAATCCCACTTCCCCTTGTGAGCCGATGTGTTTGGACCGAAGGTGCGTCGAGGGCCCAGGGTGAGCTTGGGTGGTTGAGTTTGATGTTTTACCTCGGGAGTTTGTTGTGTTGTTACGATGCGTAGGGAGGTTTTGAGCCCTAAGGGCTTCGCCCTTTGTTCCGGCTACAATCCGCCTCCCACTTCAATTACCGTAACTCCAACTGCACCCCCTCAGTTTGGCTTGGGTATCTCTGGGCAATCATCTAATTAAAATAACCCCCGGCCGCAGCGTTTGGATCCTCAATATTAAGCGCAGCCGTGGTGTATAGTGCCCCTGTATTCCTCATTTCTCAAGGCGCAGTTGCGTTCCCGTTTTATTAAGTGGCATAGTTCGCACATTCTAAAAACCGTAGCACTCTGTGAGTTAGTAGACTCCAGTGCCCGTTATGAAATTAAGAGAATGATTTCGCATAAGATTCATCCAGGTATCTTTTGAAATTGATTGCGCTACTGTTCATTCAATAATCTTGCATTTGCGTGGAAATTTTCTCCTCTCCAGATAGATAGAGAAAGTAATCTGCCGAAATACAATTCATTGTACATCACAAAAAATTGTTATAAATTACTGTTGAGCCACTGAGAACAATAACAAGGACTGACGGACAATCTTGTAATGGGTAAGGTATGTAAGGAAACACATATATACATAACCAGCTATCTAGTAATATACTGCAGCCATTTTAAGCCTGAAATAACAATCAAATATAAAAATGCCACAGTTATAACAATTTTCAATAAATGTAGGTAGTGAGAAATTAGTCAAAAATTAGTTTCAACTAGCAACAACAGGTTATAAATTGAATGAATGAGATTTTATGTAAACTAGCAATTAAAATGCGTTTCCAACCGCACTATCTAAAAAATGTTCCTGTGTTAGCTTAATTATGAACAAATTAGTAAGCATATGATAAACCGTTCCAGTTTTGCAACAAACCATACATCAGACTTTGAAAAATGATTCAAACATAAATTATCCATTCATGTCGAAAATGGAAAAAAAAAATTTTTTTGTTCAGGGTAGACAAAAGGTATAAATTAGAAGATAGCGGATAACAAGATTAGTAGGTACCTCGCAAATTCATGGAGCCAGGTGCTGAATCGTAGAATTGCGATAAAATGTCAAATATTTTTTGAAAAATTTTCTTTTAGAAACAAAACAGTCCTACTGCTTGATAGTCTGATCATTTGGAGCGATTCATACGCAGGTAGTTTCGATATCCTCGGTATACTGTTAATAACGAATGGCCACAAATTATAACTAGCCTTTGCAAAAATGATGTAGAGCAGTCTTCTAGGATGGTACTTGCTCATATATTTGTTAACTATGTATGTATGCAAATGCTTAGAATATAGTATAACTTGTATCATATCATGTGAAGTGGTCATGTGACATGATTTTTATATATTTTATTTTTGATAGTCAGAATTAGTCTCTTTCATTTTTGTTGTTGAGCTCAGAAAGGATATTTTCTCATATCCTTTCTTAGAGGACTTTTCCGTCGCTATTTGGACCCAAGAAAGTGGTATAGTTGTAGAAATCATTACCTGACTCTTATATAACAGCTTGTACCTAATTAGGATCATGCAGGGCGTGACCTACGTAAGTCACCAATTTCATCAATATCATTAGGATTCGTGGGAATTGGTTAAAGGCGCTATGGTTAGATGATAATAATATGGATGTAATGAAGACACTTCACGATAACAGAATCGGTTTAGAAGGTCTAGATCGTTGCTGTTTAGATCACTTGAAAAACTCATTTTGAAGGGTCTGAAAAAACCCTTTCCCAAGAGAATGGGGTCATGAACTTGATCAACGTGCACCGCAGAAAACTGATTTGTGAAAATTATAGTTTCGTTTTTCTTTACAGAAGTCCTCATTCCTTTAAAGGCCATACAAGGAAGCTCAGGATTTATACCCTGACAGAAGAAGAAAGGGATTTTACCAACAATATTGGGGTAGAAACTAATATGATTGTTCTAAAAATATGAAAGGCAATGTGGGGTTAGATTTGTATCTGAAGCGTTGAATTCATGGGTTTCGTTCGGGTAATACAGATCCTCACATCGATGTCAGCTTTAGGAGTGTAACAAGACTAGTCACATCGACAATAAATTAGCCCGCCCCTGCAATTTGCAGCGAGCAATATTTCATTCTCTTTAGTGTTCGGGGTTGGGAGGACCGCGGGGGTTGTGGACGCAGAAACAGGGGAGGGGTCCTTTGTATTGAAATGCGTTATCTTGACAGGTTTTGCTTCGAAAACTGAGAAGGGGAGGCTCAAACGCAATTACTCGCTACAAGGAATAGTGTTGCAAAGGGGAAACTGTTCATTCTGAGACGGAAACGAGGGTCGTAGATAGACAGAGAGGGTGTCGTTAGTCATAATCGACTAAAGGCGAGGCCTGAGTGAGATGAAAAATGTGTGACGAATCCCCTCAGTGAAAGGGGGATGGGAGATTTTTCTTTGAGGTCCTCTCAGGCTTTCCAGGAAACAACGCTGTATCTTCCCATCAAAAGAATTCTGCGTCCAAATTGGATTATCCACTCGTGTGATTGCCTTCATTTTACCCCTCTCACCCTGACATAGAAATTTCACGGGAAACCCCTATGGAGCTTGACGCTCTAGAGGAATCACAATTGCCAATCATTCTCACACGGGTGGCCGCAATACCCAAGAATCTGTAAGACCTTCAAAATGTAATTACGCAGTGACAGCTTTTGAAGAAATATCTTTACGAGGAAATGTTGGGAAAATAAGAGGATGGACTCAAAAAGAGAATGGTTACCCTTCATATTATTTTCAATCAACCCTAGTTACGGCACCCTTTTGATCGCTTCTTGAAAGAAGAAATGCCTTTACCAACTTAAGTGAACAGTATAGCTTCCTCACTTATTTAGTTTGAAGAATATTAGCTTGCTATTGGAAAATAATGTACAGAATCTGTATTTATATATCTAATATATAAATATTATCGCAATTTTTATGTGCCTTACTGGTGGTCTAATGGCCACACGATGGATCTTCTAATAATAAACGATCCCTGAACAAAGCGACAGAATCGTATCAGCACTTAATCTCTCACACTAAGGGGACAGCTAATGTTGCTCCAAAGACGGAGATTTTGAATACTGGGATGAATAATCATTATTGACCGATTATAATCAGTCAATATAATATATATTTTAACATATATAATATAACATATTATGTTACTTTTGAAAAAAAAAATCTTCTCTTTTCTTCATTTATCATTGATTAAGTCCTGTTCAATAATGTAAGGTCAGCGTGATAGTTGAATGGCGCATATTGATGTAGGATAGTAGTAATTTACTGAATTACAATTAAGTTTACCTTCACAAAAAATCTACATCATTCAAACACCGGCTTAAATAATTTAAACTTTCCCACCTCTCGATCTACTGCATGAGCTGTTTGAAGGAAGAACTCCTCTGGTAGTCCTCTTTGAATAACCGTAAAAAAATTTTCTTCCTCATAGCTTCTGGAAAAAGCAATTACCGAAGTGACAGTTGCAAGAAACTAGCGTGAACGAGGGACGGAGTCAGTGGGATGCACTAATGGCATCCCTCCTTTGAAAATTCAGCCCGGAAAGAATTGAGGATAGATTTAGGACGAGGGGCTGCTAGTTGGAGGGAGACTAAATCAAAAGAACAGCTGTACAACTAATTCCGTGCCAAGCCATTAAAACTTTGTTTCACTAGTCGTTCGTTACGTTACTATATGTCTGGGGTGTTGGAAAACCGACATTCACCTTGCTTGTCTGTAGGAGTCTGAATCGAGTTGGAAGGAATGTGTGGTGGATGAACTTCCGAAACGGTATCCAGCATTTGCTTGACTAATTCAAGTTATTCAATCAAAAATTGCATAAGTATTTACAAGAAATTATTGTATATTGGATCGTAAGCTGTGAAGAGGCGCCGATTAAATCATTAAATGGAATAACGAAGGAGAAAACATCTAATAATGCGGAAGTAAACAATCAATACCGTTCAACAATCAATACCAGGCCAAATTTATATCAACTCTTTTACCACTTATTACAACTTCTTATCCTCCTTATATTCGTACATAATGATACAACTTGGGAATTCCCTTCATTCAATCAAAGCCACTCCTTTCTCATTCATTCCTTGGGAAACCAAAACTCCAATGAACTCCGGGGTTTCCCCTTTGTATATTTGCTAGATCTTGTGCATTACCCTTGTGCATAACAAGTTTCTATTGGCTCCCCACTTCTCTGTCCACTGCCTCTTCTCTGGTACATTTTTGAGGGTGTTACCAATCTTGAAATGATAAGTTATGTGAAATTCCTAGTTTAAGGGTTTATTTAGCTCTCCCTGTAAAGTGATCTACCTAAATCAAACCTTTTTATATTCCTAGTTTCAATTCCTGAAGTTATTAAATTTATCTGTGTAAAGTATAAATTTAGTCTAAGAGTGTGATAAATTTTCTTCAATGTGTGTTTTCGAAATTGGTGTTTTCCACTGCAGCCCCACCGACAAGGCGTAGACAATATTTCTAACCAGATAAATGGAGTAAGAAAACAGCTACATGATTGATAATCGTTGAATCACTGACGGCTGATAACTGATGACCACTAAATATCGGTATTAGAAATCGATAATCAATGACTAAATGTCGATATTTCCTAAACGTCGATAATCGATTCTCATCTTGACAAGTAAGCGATATCTGTGTAACAACCGGTGTATGGCTTTAGGAAGGTTCATAAAGAGAAACAAAAGAATTTCCATGCCCTCAAGAGCAAGTCAGTTAATGTAAATAACAGGCACCGACAAACTGTTCGGACAAAGATAATGGTGATTTAGAAGCACCGGGAGACGTTTAAGAGCAGAACGCGTCGTATGAATAATGCAAGGAGAAGGCGGTTTTCGCGGATGAGCAGGTGGTTTCAGATAAGTGCATGAGCGGCGTATACATCACATCGTTCTATGAAAGCAACTTCCTTACCTTCATAAATACTTCCGAGTTGAATGCGAAAGCTTGCTGTAATCGTGGGTCGGGCTTCCATATTGATGGTGCAGTACAAAAATTATATCCCCAGAGGGAATCAGAGTCTCTTTGCCGTACAACATCCAAAGTTAATTTATCATTTGCAATACTATTTTGTTCAGAATGCATTCCAATCTCTTCAGCGCCAATTTTGGTGGAAAACAATTGTGTGCAGTCGATCAACTACTTCTAAAATACAATTAACTTCAGTGAGATAGAATGAGCATAGAAATAGTAAAAGATAGGTGTGGGTAAAAATATAAATGATTGTGCCTTTGAATACTAATGGAAAATGTCGTCTACGTTATGAGGGCAGTGTGGACTCCTCGCATGTCACAACAAATACCAGAGATTTTAGTGTCCAGACTCCATACGTTTAATGTTTTGTAGGTGCTCAAGAACTTTAGCAACATCAAGGGAGTCATTTAGTGAAGGCTGGGAACTGATTAACTAAGAAATGCCAGTGAAAATTATTCGTGGATCATTATATTTTGTGAACTATCAAAAGATGCAACCGGTACGCTCTAGGCGCAGTTTAAGCGTGCTGGGCCCAAAACCCAGAGGTCCGTGGATCGTAATCACGCTCTGAATCCATGTAACATGGGGAGGTGAGGTGATGTTATGGTATAGTTGACCCTTCTATTCAGCTGAATGCGGTTTAATGCTCCGCCACGCTCAGCTCCGCCACGCTTGAAGGCGTCTGATTCACCTACCAAAGCGACGGATCCAAGAATCGTGAAGGGCCAACTATCCATATCCATCACAACAGTTTAGTTGGTTGAGTTGACCATTGTTTCTGCGTGCACCCCACTCTCCCACCGTTGTCCAGCATCCTACATACCTGATAACTTGCGAATTTCCCCGTTGGTGGCTTATTTCAACCTGAATTCTGCCTTTTGTTGCGTAGAGGTTCGAAAAAAATGGGAGCAGAAGGGTTGTGCAAGTAGGCTTCATATCGATATTTGATTGAGCCTTGTTCCCAAATGAAAGTTTCCTAGTCTGCCGCGATCCCGTTAGTAAGATAATTATTATCAGTGTTTGAGTGCACAAATACACTATTTCATCTCAACCTTGTCGAACAGTTGATCAATTCATTCAAGTTCGTCATATTACAAACGTTCTTTATTGAAACTTTTAAAAGATCTATAAAAATATAGAAAGCTAAGTCCCACGCTCAAGTTTTGCTTTATTCAATCTATTCATCAAGATCCCACCCTGAAAAAATAATAATAATCATAGTAAGTATTACTATGTGGAAATGCACGAGATCATCGCGCTAAAGTTTACGCTGAAACTTGACAATGAAAAAGTGTATCGACTTTTGCACAATATGTCTCTTGACACAGCCGATCTCCCTAGGAGTCTAATATTCTCCACGGTGACAAAAGCTGGAAAACAACTCCACTCAGCAAAACTGGCGAACAAAAGCATCCACAAGATCAGTTGAGAAAGAGAGAAAAAATGAAGGGAACGTTTTTACTTTAAGATTTTTTTTTTTTTTTTTCATCTTTTTTTCCCCCTTCGGAGAAAGAAGGAGGGCCTGATGGGAAACAACACGAGTTTTTCTCTTCAGCACTGGAAACGTGACACCGCCGTAGGGCAGATAATTTGCGCGAGAAGCGGAAACCCCAATCTAGCGGACTAAATGGAGCAAGAAAAAAGAAGTTTCATACAGTCGGTAGCTTCAGTAATTAAAAATCGCTTCGTAAATTCCAGCCCCAGCCACTGCCTCTCCGGAGTCTTGATAATGTATTAAAAACAAGACGGGCTTCCTTTTGCGCTTGTTTCTTAGGCGTATAATGAAATTTCCATTGCATCAGAAAAGTGAGTTTTCCACTGGATTTTCTTTCAAGCGTATAAATTTGCTGTGCTGGTGAGGACGTTATGTAATCTAATATGCCAAAGATAAGTTCCGTTTTCTAGCGCCCTGCTCGGCAAACTATAATGAAATTTCTGCGTTGAGCTTAATTCTTTGACAAAAGAAATTTGGATTGTTGAGCTCGGAAACATGCAATGTTTTTTTTTTTTTAATTTGTTAATCTCAGTATTACAAGAAAATTATCTTGAACATTTGTATTAAGCATTAGCAACGCATAATTTTGGCATCTTAATTTCAACTTTTGGCGACTCAATTTCAACTTTCGGCATACCAATTCGAGCTTTTGGCATATCAATTTATACTTTTCACAACCCCAACTATTCCAAAATTCCATCCCATATAATGATCAATAAATTTTTTTTCTCTTTTATAAAAAAAAAAAATATGCAGATGTCTGTGAATTATTCTGTTCTAATACATATCAAGTATACTTCCAGTACGGTTGAACTTAATCAAGCTGTATTCTAATAAATTGCACACACCTGATACACTTAAAACAGAACTGTTTGGGGGAAATTGATTTGTGCTACGGTGCTTAGGTATAAAGATGTTGAGAGGATATGAGAAGGGAGGTCGGGAACCTCCGTTTTAGTATATTCCCGATTCCCTGATGGTGATGGCCCAAGATGAAATTATTTTGTCGAACAGATATGCGAGTCTCTCACATATTTTGTACTTCTCATGGATTAATCATAACAAATTGAGAGATGTATGTATCTTTGCATTGTTTGGTAACTAACAAAAAAGAACAGACTATCTGGAACGAAATAAGAGAGATGCTGTTTTCGGAGTTATCACGGGGATTTAAGTATTATAGTAGACAACAACTTATTAAAATCGTGGAATAAATACAATGACAATTTTTTTCGGTATATCACTTTCGGTACTGAACCATTCTACAATCGATCAATAAAAACCTCGCAAAATTTGTACATTAACGTATATGTAAATTCAAGCAATACTTCCGCAAGCCGACCTCATTACTCGTTAGATATTTTGCAGGTATAAGAGGGGTATAATTCTATTTATTAGGTTAAGGGCCACCTAATACCGGAATAACAAACCGTATTGGGAAGCGTTTTAGTCTATGAGTATCATGTTAGCAGTTTTAAGGTTAGATGAAATGGTATTCCTTGATGAAAACAACATAAATACATTCGGTAACATCCATTCTGTTATGCAGGGGTCTCCAAACTATTTGATCCAAGGGCCGTATCATGATGTAGAGGTGGTAGGGAGAGACAACAGGATGAAGTCCTCCCAGCTGAAGGGGGTCCCTCCCCCGGAAAATTTTGAAAATTAGACACATGAAAACAGTGTTTTTATGCGCACCTAGGCGAGTTTGACAAACTCAAAATTAGCTCTAATACAGGTACCAAAAATTAGTTTTTAGTGATTGTATTTTTGAAATTCCATAATTTCTTCTTCGTTATTCAATAAAAAATATTAACAATTGAATTTTCAGGAATGGAAAATTTTGAAAGTCAGACACTTAAAAACAGGGGTTTTTACGCACTTCTAGACGAATTTGACAAATTCAAAAGGAGGCCTAAAATACAAAACCGAAACTTAGTTTTTAGTGATTAAATATGTTTTGTAATTCCACGATTGTTAATTTATTTTCTTTTTTTTCAATTAGAAATATTAACAATTTCATTTTCAGGTATATAAAAACAAAGCATTCAAGAGAAATATATTTTTTATTTTTCTATTCATAATTATTACATTAAAAAAAGTACTCGTATTTTTGGAGAACCAATCTAATGTGATGAGTCCAATTGTTTTTTGCTTATAATGTCTTTCTGGCGGTAGCCTAATTTTTTCCATTGGCGTTCGCGGGCGGCGGGCCGGACCAAATCTTTCCGCGGGCCCTATCTGACCCGCGGGCCGTAGTTTGGAGATCCCTGCTGTATCTGATGCATTTGAGACATGCATCTTCCATACTAAGAAACCTCATGGTTATCTCCTGAAACCAGAAATCCCGAAATAATCAGGTAGTTTTCGCTCCAGGTTGAAGAATTCAAAACAGATTTTATTCCTTGGTCCCAACCAGAGAAGATTGATTATTCTCATTTGCTTTTTGGATACTTCATTCGTAACAAGCATGAACGTGACATTTTGATTAGTTCATGTATATTATCTATATAGTGTAATTTTTCATGCGGGATACAACGGTTTATTACAGGACTAAACCAAAAGAAACAAACGTTTTTGGATGGGATGTTAGTAAAAGATAAGTTTCATACGATTTACGATATAACCCTTTTAGGATCACTTGACCCGTGACCATGACCAAGCTTTGGGCCAGAACCATCCTCGGCACGATGGGAACGAAGTTTTTGAAAGTTTGCCAAATACGCAGCCAACTCCGTTAGGGCGGCTTTTGGGAGAAGGGTAATACCAGATTGTGCTCGGGGAAAAAAGAGATAAGAGCGTTTGATACAATAGAGGATAACTGTTGCCTTGAGGGGAACCCGAACCTTGTGAAAGAACGTGCCGTGTTACTCAACCGTCTGGAATAGGGGGAATCCGAGGAAAAAGGAGAAAGAGAAAGGGAGTTGGGGAATTCTCTAAGCAGGATGTCCGGAGCACGACTTAGAGGGGAGCCGGTGGCGTCAAAAAAGAGATGTCATCCGCATAACTTCACGATTTGGCGTATAAAAGATTCTGAAAACTAACCGGAGCAACAGTTTTGTCTCTAACTCAACACATAGGTTCAACTTGATCGACGAATAAAACTACGTTTACCTGATTATAGCAAACGGTGTGTATTTTCAACAATAGGAATGATTACTTGAAAGAAGGGGTCTCCAACCTGTTTCAAGGTGGGCCCAATTGAAATTTTTCCTCGAATGCGCGGGCCGAACATTATATCAGAGAAAAAAAGTAAGATTTACGGGCAGAGAGGAATAAATGAAATTTATTGAGAACGCTCAACAGATAATATTGCAACTTAAAAGGTGAGCACCTCAAAGTGAGGTTTGGGATTGTTTGTTGCACAAAATATTCACGTAATCTGGCTCAAATTTAGTCGTTCCTATCAACAGACTCGCCTCAAAATGTTCACAACTCAAGTTGCCCCTGTATTTAGATTTTGTGAACTTTATCTTCGAAAACGTGTGTTCGCACAGGTAGGTAGAACTGAAGAGCGAGAGCATTGCGCCTTGCCAAGTCTCGGAGGTTTGGAAAAGCTTTTTATGGGAGCGCAACGTAGAATTTTCGGATATCCTTATCCTGGAAGCTGTTTTTGTGGATGTCATTCGATTGTAGTTCAATGAATTTCAATTGAAGACTAGGTTAAGTCTTCCACTGTTGCAGCAAAAGGGTTTTGATAAAGATGTCCAAAAATGCTTCCTCAAAATCTTGAAAACGGTTCTCAAACTGGTCTCGCAGGCACTTGATAAGATTTCCCGCTAATTCACTCGGAAACTCCATTATTTTAGGATTTAAGGCTTTTGCAGGTTGGGAGATGGACCACATTTTTCATTCACTGCGAAGCCGTGGTGATACACTTCGAAGAAATCATTGTTCAGGAAGTTCAAAGGTGAAATTGCTCGGCGGGCCCCTTGCTCTGAAGGATTGAATGAATTGAGCATACAAAGTTCAGAACAAAAGTGAAGCGAATAAACTGAATGATCACAGATTGTATAATCCTCAGAGGGATGACTTGAGTTATATTTAAATATAAATATTTAAAAATTTACAGCCGAAGAGCAATTGGGGATATGAAACCAATTAATGAAGTTCCTGAGTATATTGAAACAAGTAAACTGACAGCCTTAGTTCAAGCAAATGAGTCGTTTGAGAAATAGGTTATGACTTACTTCCTATCTTACAAATATAGTTCCTTATTTCTCTTTCAGATATAATTTTGTTGAAGAAGATATCAAGAATTATCCTATCCTGCTGCTTATTGGATAGAGTATCTGCTGGACTAATGCCAGGTCAGTTTTGCCTTAAGAAAGCAAATACTGGAGGACTGCACGGCACTATGGAACAATGCGAGCTGATAATGAATAATCCTCAATCTTTGATCCTGATTCAAATCGTATGAACAGGTTTTCAAGATCCAAGCTACTCTAAACGAGATAACAGCTGCTCTCTGCTAGACTAACCTAAACTAACATGTCTTGTACAGTTGGAATGCAAGAATGCTTTGTGAGCAAGGCCCAAGCCTAATCTGAAAAGGAAAATGTAGTAAGACACTGTGTTGTAGTTCGTTGTCCGCTGACGATGGTCCTTAGCGTTCGAACGTTAGTCTTATCGAGTCACTGAAACGATCTGACTCTCAAACAGAGCTTACGAGTGGAAACGTTTAATTTGAGTGGGTTGCAATTGATTAACCCATTTTTTTCAATGCAGGGAAGTATTATATTTAGATAACATTGGGAAACTGAATCGCTATCAGGTACTCGATGAGATATTCACATAAGAAAAGAGGGTAAAGAGGTTGAGGCGTAGATATTGAATGGATGAGAACTGATTAATGCAGTTGATTTAACTATAGAGGGACAAATCCATTGTGCAATAACTTGTAGCATTTCTCCTTTAGACGAAAACACTTCGATGCAGGGAGGATGCTTTCCCGGATCTTACATTGACGGTCCTTAGCGTTGGAAAGTCGGTCTTATCAAGGCACTGATTCCTTAACCCAAAGCTCACGGGCGTGGAAAGGTTTCATCCTAGTCGATTGTCATGGATGAGCCCCCTTCCCAGCCAAGGAAGAGCCGTCTAATAGTCGGATAGCGACTGGAGACCGAAAAGCTGACAGGAACCTAATGAGAAATCCATATTGGAGTGAAGTGTGAAGAGGAGGGAAGAGGCAAAGCACAAAAGGACAGTCATGCGGGGAACCCTCCAGGCGGGTCTTCCCTTATCATGTAAATTCCAGAGTGTGGCTTAATGTCAGTTTGATGGCCGTCCCCGCTTCGCCGTGTCTGCACCCCTTCATTAACGCTTTGCGTCCGCCCTCTCGCTTCTGCCTTCCTATCGTTTAGCACCCACCATTCTGCTCCGCGGGAATGGGTAAAAAAATCTCTTCTTCTCTAACATAAAGAAAGAATCACTGCAAAAATTAAAATTAAAGCGCAGCTGGCTCCGTAGCAAAACGGTAACCCAATTTTGTGAAGCGATGTGACAACTTTAACGTGCGCTACCCAAATTGTAAATTGCAATGAACTTTTCGAACAAGGAACTCAATAAAACCATTTATTTAGCAAAAGGGTGGTTCGCAAACCACAAACACAACGAATCAAGCATGAGACCTTATACATGTTTAGCTTTAAAATATTATAATACCTATGTTATCAATAAAATTAATGTATGTAGGTTGACATAAATGTATAGTGATTCGTTGGACCGTATCACATTCTTTCTGTTATTGGCCGCCTGTATATATCAACAGTTGAAAATGTACAAGAGTTTGATACACAATACGAAGTTGATGTACAACATTCTTTGGTGAGTAAATAGATCCATAGAAGACAATTTAGAGCCATATATAATGTGAAATTGTCCGAGCTAATTCAAATGTATTTCTACATTGCAGCAGTTTTATCTTGTAGTGCTCAAAATTTTACCGTATCGCTTCTTTTTTTTCTATGTATCTTTCTGGACTAAGTGTTTGGAATGATTCCTGTTAATACCTACTAAAATCTTATCAAAATCTAAAGAAAATTGTAGTTTACGCTTCACGTCTGCATCATTCACATTTCAGGCTTTGTGTTCAACAAACAGCAATGAGTGACATAGATTTTGATATAATATTGTGGATCACCTTGGTTAAGCATTGAATGTCAGTTTTGGATCAATGTTGAACACAATTGCACGTGTTACAATAAATTCCTAATTTAAACCTACAAAAATGCGTGAGAAAACAATCTACTGGTGGACAAAGTTATAGCTTCATTGGAATATAAACACTGATTTTAAAAATATCAGAATTACCTCGTGCACTGTTCTGACCATCATAGCTCGAATTTAGGGATGCCATACCTTCTTTTGTAGTACGATTGTATAGTTCAGGTGAGAGTCCGCCCACTACCAAAATAAGAAAGGTAAATGCGATTTTTCAATTATTTTTCATTTATTTTTGTTGGTACAGGCACACTAGATGACAAGGGAAACAGGTAGTGTATTTCTTGTCTTAAATGTTAGTCTCAATTCTTCAGCTAACTGTCCAACAGCCCCTACAGCTGACCAACCTGATTTGATTGAATTCAATTGGAATTCTATAGGTAATTCTATTCAACTGAATGTATTAAACTTAAAAGAGAGCTCAGACTTCTCTTAAACTTTAACTTAATACTTCTTAAACTTAAGTGCAGTGAATGAGTACTATATTCATCCTCAGTTAATGGAATTTATCTAATCTTGGAGTAAGAAGGGATGCTTTCTGAAGTAAAGATAAGTAAGCAGGTACCTAAGTACATTTCATCAACTCCCTCCGTAGACTACCAGCTCTCAACCGCACCCTAAGTCAAAAGACGCCCAAAGCCAAATCCTTCAGCCCAGCAAACACCGCTAATTATTAAAGTCCTTCTACACTTCAAGCCTCTCGTTCCCCGGAGAGAAAAACGTCTCGGTTCGCTCGCTGAGAAGGCAGTTCAACTGTCATAACTTCTTCCAACCTCACTGCACTCTAATTAAGAAATCTTTTCGGAAAACCCGAATCCAATTTAGTCTTCTTCCTTTCATAATCCATAATTTGAGAAGCTTCGTAAATTAAGCCAATCGTCCTTTCCTTCCAGTAAGGGAATGATTTATACTTATGAGTAGTGAACCCGCTTGACGGCTCTTCTCATTCCAGGCCCATTCTTCTTACAGTTCTCAAGTGCACTAATTCGTTTATTTCTCTAGGCAAAGTTAATTAAGTTATAGCTGAGCTCTTTGCTTCACCACTGAAGCAAAATGGGATAACGTAATTGGCTGATTTCCCAATTGAACTATTCTATAAAGTTAACTTCGTACAAAATCGATCGGGTTTGATTATGGTCAACGAAGCACTTGTCTTGAGTAGATACCTCATTCATTCAAATTGTTCACCGCTCAAGATGTTTTTGAACATGTACCTAAACATTTCACGCAAACAAAGTTGAATATTTATTCTTCGGATTGGTGATCACTAATACTCCCAGAACAGGCATTTGACAAAACAGTTCGAATCCCGAATGTTCGATTGATACCATTAAATTAAAAAACATTGATACGCTGATTAATGTCAAAAATTACCTGTATCTGGAATTCCAAACGTGTGTAAATGATAGAAGATTTGGGTATTTGTTACCACAAAAAATACAGCTGAAATATGAGTAGCGTAATCTGTGATGGTGTACTCGTTTCCACATATCGAGGCGCCATCCCCTTACAGCACATGACACTTACCTCCATTTGACTATTTGAAAACTCAGACCTTAATGACACTTTCCTTGTTTTTGAAGAGCTGGAAGGAAAAGACACTAATTATGGTAGATATCTATTCCCTCATTCCTTTCGACTCTATTCTACCACACTAGAGTCGAAGCGAATCCCCACTATTATCCCGGTGCGAATTGAGAGCACAGAGGTCACAAGGAAACGAACAGTCTTCTAGGAGTTACATTGAATACCGAAAATTGCATTCTAAGAACAACCTTAAAAAAACCAACGTACAAGGCAGCGCAGAAAAAAAGCTCTTAGCCATCTTATGCGAAACATGAATGGGCAGAGACCATGTAAGCGTCGTCTGATTATGAGCGTTGTCCAATCTGTTCTCTTGTATGGCGCGGAAGTGTGGCCAGACGCCTTGAGCATAGCCTATTAACGCAGAAGAATGTTAGCAGTCCAACAAAGAGGAGCGTGAGGATTGCGTGTGCCTATTGAACAGTTTCAGAGCCAACCATACTTGTACTCACTGGATGCATCCGGATTCAATTTTTGGTACAGAACGAAAACGAATATTTTACAGAAAGAATTAGAAAGAATTCGCATTGCCAAAGAAGAGAGGGATGACACCATGGCAAGGCGGCAAGAAATGTGGACCGACGACCAAAAAGGGAGGTGGATAGCACGCTTGATAAAAAAAATCATGAAGAGGTAAACTTTTTCTCATCAAAGCTCCTCACAGAACACGAACTATTTCACTCCTACTTTCACAGAATGGGGAAAGTAGACTATCAAACTTTCAAAACTGTGATGGATGAGATGATGGTATGTTTCACACACTCTTCGTGTAAAGCGTGGGAAACACAAAGAAGATGGCTGCAAGATGACCTGGAAATTCCATCTGAGGACATGGCACCGGAGAATTTAGTTGCCAAAATGCTTGAAAGAGAGGAGCATTGGACATTTGTGGTTTTCTAAGTCGAAATAGAAAGATCATCCAAGAACGGGAGAGACAGAGGAAGGATCATACATTTGGGGGCTATTTTTATGGCGTATGGAGTGAACAATGCTAAAAGCGCCCGTTTGCGTAGAAGCGTTATTCTAATATAGAAATTATAAATCTCTGTGTAGCAATTTTCACCTGTTTTATTTCACCTCTTTTGATTTATAATATATAAAACTGTTCCCAATACTTTTCATCAAATTACATTCCACCCATGTTTATTCGAATAGTTGGTACTGCTTACGCAAAATGCTTGCGTGTTTAAATTAAATAAATTGGCTGAGCTCCCAAAAGACGTAGTGTGGGATCCAAACATAACAGCGATTTATATCTCTTTCTATAGTTGACGATTACATAAGTGTTTTGGGAGTCAAATTTGACTCATAAAAGCAGGACAGTGCCAAAAATTCAATTCTTAAGAGTGTTTAATCTAATCAATTCAACTAAAAGGAAACAATTTGGTCAACATTTGTTCAATTTCAAATGAAATGTGCATGTGGGCTTGAGTACTGTGGTCAAACTGTTAAGAAATTTTGGGAACGAATAAAAGAGCATACAAAGTATTTCAGGGACAACAAAGGTGATTCTGTCTTTGCAAGTCATCTGAGTGAATCCAATCATAGTTTTATTTTTGGTCTGAAAAACAGGCAATATGTAGAATTTTCTCTTTTGAGTGAAGGGAGGTAAGTTGGATGTGCTGGAAAAATTCGAAATTGTTAAAAGGGATAGGTCAAGAAAATGTCTAAGTGAGGTTATTCCTCAAAATATTTCAACATTATTGTGTTCATTCATAAAATAATATTGGCTCCCCCTCTCCATAGTGTTAGTGTTTGTGCCCCTTTCACTTTGTAAGCCTTAAATGGCATTGGTTGGTTCTTCCTGTCCCTTTCACTTCCCTGCGAGAAGAGGATTCAATCTCCTTTCAACTGAGCCTATATAAGATGTGCTCACTGTGATGCACCTTCAGTTCTTGTTTGTTATTAATGACCTAACCGTCGAAACCGATTTAACTGTGTAACTATTTTTTCTTCCGAGGAAATTTAGACAACGTTCTATCTTGCTCCGTTTTTATTCATCTGCGTTAAATTCCCTTTAAATGAAATGAGATCCTCGACAATCAAACGTATCACTTTCACCATTATCACGCCCCAATAATTATTATGAAGAGCAGTACAGGGGAACAGTCTTAGCCAGTTGAGTTATTAGGCTTACGTGAGTCTCAGTATCCGGTCAATTCCCGGGACTAGGGCTCCCAGTATAACCTCCCCATCTTTAATTGCCGATCGAGGGGAGCTAAGAACTGATAAGGGGCACTGGCACGTTCGTATATCTGCAACTTCCACCCCCCACTGGCCCGGCTCTTCCCCACATTCAAGTTTCCATCAAGATTCCGTTTGAGATGGAGGGAAATCTTCGGAGGGCTGGATAGAAACAAACAGTATTAATATTCATGAAAAAATTTAATATTCCAGCATTACATCAAGTCACTCCCTCCCCCATTCCTATCGCTACTGTTTTATTTATTTGTTTTCCTTACAAATGCTTACCATTCCTGTTTCTCTGATCTTGCATTAACCTGGGATTTTTAGAGACATCAGCACAACAAAAAGGGTGGAAAACTGAACACATAATTTTTTGAAATGCTTAAATGGTGTTGGCAGGCTTAATGATTTATTTCTACATTTTATTTATTTTCTAGGGGACAAGCCCAAATACCTAATCAATCATAACGATAACATCTAGAGAGAAGTTAAATATAGTCAGTTCGACGATCAATCGTATAAATGAAATTGGAGAAAGAACAAAAAAAAAGATACAGGAAACGTTGAGGTTGCCAAGTTTCAAATGTCTTCTGAGTTGGGTGTGGCACATATCCTCTTCATATTGTTAACGTCGATTTATAGATCAGTGCAACGTTTGTATTAATATTGAAAGTTACTTAATCTTAAAATATGTACGATCCTTGTTTAAAGTGATTCGAAGGGTAGCAGACATGGTGTTACAGACCGGAAAGACTTCAAGTGGGCGCTTTTTGGGTCTCCAAGCATCAATTAATGCCTTAGATCGTCAGTTCACAACTTCCGCTAAAATCTGAGCAAGATTGGATGCTCAGGTAGAGAGGTAAATAATGTATTCTTCGTTAACGAGTGAGCAGATTGAAGTATTTGTTCTTTTTTAGACCACCGACGCTTACAGACGGAGTTGGGCGAGGAATATAAGTTGTTCAGAATAGTCTAAAACGTGAAATGCCAGAGAAAAATTTAATTTTAGAGAGAAATTGTTATCTTCAGTACTAGACTGGGGAGAAAAATGAAGCCCTTGGGAAATGATTAGGAGTTAACTAAACCATTTAAATCACTTTATATGTTTATTAAATTGTGGTACGTTATCTAAACTATGGGTTTCTATAAATTGTGATTGTTTTCAACAGCGTATCCCAGGAGTTATGCACAATCCGACTCTTACGTGTTGTATAACTCATTTCTGAACGAAAATGCCTCATAGCAATTTTTTGCCAAACGCCTCGTTCCCAAGTTATTCACGATTTAAGATTTTTTTCGTGTTTTCAATCTTATGTCATTAAAACTGTCATAACTCCCTCAATCTTGGAGGGATCTCCAGTTTGACGACACCGTTGGAAAGAACGTTAAATTTTCTATCTATCTGATTTCAGAAAACATTTTTTCATTGCATTGAAGATGTGCAATTGTTGCGCGAAATAGCAGTTTTGTCCAAATCTTGAAATCGGCCGTTTTTCATCTCGCTTAGAAACCCCATCAATCCTTGACGGAAAACTATGCAGGCCTGGTAAAACGTGTGCCAAAATGTCAGCTTTCCAACGGTGTAGTTGTTTTGGTATAAAAAAATATTTTTAGTTAATGAAATGGTATATAACTGCAAAAAACATATGTTTTTTGTTAAATTTGGGTTTTTCCAAAAGTCTCGACGAAAAAAGGTTGAGGGCGGGATATACGAAACTATTCTCGCTGAATCGAATGGTGGCAACGCCAGACCGCTCAAGTGACGTTTTAAGTTAGTTTGGTCGGATGCGTAAACCCGAATGCATATAATTGAGTAGCTATACCACAAGTGAGTATGTTGACATGATTTTTGCGTACGGTTTTGCCAATGGTAATGCTTCTGAAGCAGCAAGGTAGTCACACTCCTCCCGTGTACAACTCACACCCTTGCGAACACGTCGGATAGCATGAGGAAAAAATATTGGTAGATAATATTGTTTGTCACTGATCATTTTTTCAACTAGTAAACTATATTTTTTTATCTACTAATCCTTTTTCGTCACTAAGATTTTGGTTATTACTACCAGCTATGTTCAATAGCTATAGCGCACCATGATGAATGGGAATATACAACAGGGAAACCACGCTGAAGGTAATACAGCGAGGAAAGAGACGAAGGGGACGAGTTGCTAATGATACGGAAGCCTGGTTTAATAAGGGTCCATAGTTTCAACAAAAAAATGAATGCAACTCATCGCAATCAATCGTAAATGAACACAGACAATAGCCGTCTCTCGGCTGATCGATTATCCTGATTTTCCTGGCTTAGGAATGCCGTAGACGCTGTTTACAAACGAACGGGTTTATGCATCGGACAAAGCTGACTTAAATCGTCACTTGAGAGGTCTGACGTTGTCACCATTCGATTCAGCGAGAAAAATTACGTATCTCCCGCCCTCAACCTTTTTTCTTCGAGACTTTTGGAAAAACCCCAAATTTAACAAAAAATATACGTTTATTTTGCAGTTATATACCATTTCCTCAACTAAAAATATTTTCAAAAACCAAAACGACTACACCGTTGGAAAGCTGACATTTCGGAGCACGTTTTACCAGGCCTGCACAGTTTTAAGTCTAGGATTAATGGGGTTTCTAGGCGAGATGAAAAACGGCCGATTTCAAGATTTGGACAAAACTGCTATTTCGCGCAGCAATTGCACATCTTCAATTCAATGAAAAAATGTTTCCTGAAATCAGATAGATAGAAAATTTAACGTTCTTTCCAACAGTGTCATCAAACTGGAGCTACCTCCAAGATTGAGGGAGTTATGACAGTTTTAATGACATGAGATTGAAAACATGAAAAAAATCTTGAATCGTGAATAACTTGGGAACGAGGCAAAAAAATGGCTTGGAGGCATTTTTATTCAGACAATAGTTGTACAACACAGGAGTCGGATTTTGCATAAAAAACTAAACTACACTAAAAATTACTTAATGTTTGGAAATTGGGAAAGCTATTGAGCAGGTATTGTTTTGGTCAGGGGCGAGGATATGCAATGACCCGCACGACCCGCCGGTCTTGAAGGAGGGGTTGCTCTGTGCGCCGTTTATTATCAAACCCAATCTGATTTGGTCGTAGCATTGGGTGTTGCTATGTTGATAATTTGTTGTTTCTGGCCAAATTCAGTATAAGTACAATGTTTGTTAACTCAAACATGTTACCTATCCAGTTGTAGGACAATGGTAAGGTATTGGGGTTTAAATCGAGTCCGTATAAAGAGTTAGAGTTTAAACAAGATTGTTAAGATATAAACCAAAAAATAAATATTTAAAAATGAGAAATGAAAATGAATTCAACGAATGACAACGTACGTTTGTGACTACGGCATTCCTAATCTGTCGAGCCAAAGTCAGGATAATCGAAGAGCCGAGAGAACCCTTATGCCTGATAAAATATAGGGACAGATCAACGAAACAAAAAAGTGAAATTTCAATATCCTAATTCACAAGGAGATGATAGACGGGACTAGTTGCCCCCAAAAGGCTGAGGCGATAAGAACGCAACACCCACAAGATATCGCTGAAGCTAAAAGCATCAGATTCATGCTCAGGGTTATGAGTTCCAGTAACAAATATGGAGGAACTCACCTTATCCATCACAAATGTATAAAACAGTCTTGTATATAATTTTGTTAATATCGAATAGGTAAGTCTATAAGGAAACGAATAAATTAATGAACGTTCGCAATTTTGTGTGAAACCAGAGAATTTAATGAAACAACGTCCGCATCCTCCTTAACATAATTTTGATTCATTGCTTGAAGTAGCTGGTTTCTCAAAGCTTAGTTTCAATGTTCTTATAATTCCAGAAGGTAACTTTTGCCAACTCTCGAGAGCCCAAGAAGTTATTATCTCCCTGCACGACGAAGAAGAATTATAGCTCCCCTCCGAGGCATAAATCTTTCGAGGAGAAAGTTCGGTGCAATATGGAAAGTAATCTATAACTCATGACCATTATAATAATTCTAATTAAATATTTAGGAAATGTTTGGGTGAAGGCTATATATTAAGCTTCAAGGGCTTGCGGAAGGAATTCCACTTCAACTGGGAGCGCATCATATTGAGTGCATGGGTTTAAGTAGGCATTTCACGCAAGAGCGTCAAAATTCCTCACATAGTTTCATAAGGAATCTGCCGAATGGAAGCTCAAGGGACTATCCAAAAGAAAACCAACTTTGTTCAAAACGGTAATAGTTTCAGTTATATGTTGCTTCAGTTATATTGAAGCTGTCTCACAAGTTTATTTGTACCTGTATGAGTTTATTTCCAAAAGTACAGCTAATCGTGAAATTGGAAACAATTAAAATTAATAAATATCACCGAATTATCCTTGCAAGAATACATCAATTTTCCCTGTTTTCCTGACTTAGGACAGGACTACATAGGTGGGGCTTTTATCATGAATATAGCATTGCAAATGAGGATTTCTAAAAATATAGCTAGTCATGAATCTGAAAATACACGATGGATATCAACTACAGATTACAGATATAAAGCTTGCTTAAATAACAGGGGCGTGCTAAATCAACAAGGAAAAGTAAAGCAATAAGTTGAAGTAAGCAGAATCGCGTTGAAGGTCCGTTAAGAAAGAAACATATTTTTTCAGACGGTACCCTTCGCTGTTTCTGTTTGCTTTGAACACCTGTTTCACTAGTATTTCATCTATGGGTTGGAGTCAATGGAGTCATTAACCGCACTCCTTTAACTCAGACGTGGATAAGACGAGAATGTACGCGGGTGATTATGTGAAGTACAGCTTTGCTATAAAAGCGAGATGGACGACGAGAAGAGGCAAGTCCATAGAGTGGCGAACGAGGAGTTTACATCGTGTGAAAGAGAACACGAAAGCCGTGATGCTCAAAATCGTTTTCCACGCTGGAAAAGTAAAACTTCAGAGGAGATAATAAAGTTTTAATGGGCCATCGAAAGCGAACCAAAAATATATGAGTTCAGACGAAACAGCGCAATCAAAAGGCTGGAGTGGAAAAGGCGTTTCAACGTATAGAAGAAAGCAAGGAAGCAAGGTCTCGTCTGAAAGGGGCAGTTGATGAAAAACGAGCCGTTTTCCCACGACGATCCAAAGAGGCTTCTAACACCGGGTCGTCAACGACGTCGTTTCGCGAGTCCGAGTGCATCATTACCGGCCAGGGTTGGGGCGAATTTAGTGGCGAACTATTGGAAACAACTGGTGGACCAGGGGCAGATTGGGAAGAGAGTTGGAACGAACGGAGACTGCTCGCGTTGCCGCCGGAGGGGGATCTTCAAGTGCTCTTCAAGTATTATTCAGAAGTTACCCGCTTCTCATCTCGATTCTTCTTTGCGGTGGGACTGCTGCCTCATTACTGGATGCATTTGTTTAAGTAAATTGAAGTCCCTTCAGTTTTGAAACGATCATTTGGGAATTCAACCTGTAATGATTTGAACTTACAAAGCCATTTTCAAACCCAGTATGTCGATGAAATTATGATTTCCCATGTTTCCCAGGTTTCGGAACTCCTGCATCTACAGTGTGTCCAGCGTATGATCCGAAAAACTAAGCACACGTGTTCTACAACTAGTTTCCAACAAAAGCTCTCAAGGTCGTACCGTCACAGAGTGGATGATCTCCAACTTTGAGAATCGGTAACAAATATCTTTGTTTCACCATCCCCATACTCCAGAATTCGGTCCACTAATTCGTCCGTTGACTCAATTCTGACCTCGTGGGTACACCTTGGATTTCAAATTTCCCCAGAAGTAGAAATCCAAGGGTGTGATGTTAGGACTGCGTGGTGGCCACCGGATTGGTCCATTTTGGCTGATCCACCTAAAAGTGAACCACAAGCTTTGTGAAGGGGGGATTTTTTTAGTTATTCGTGCTCATAATAAAAACCCAAATGTGCTTGCAAACATCGTTTTTTTTGCATAAAATCTCAATTTTCACAAAAAAGTTCTCTCTAAAAAATAAAAACTAATTAAACCATTGGAAAGCTGAAGCGTTTGCTCACTTTTTAGACTCACAGGCTCAAACGTAACATTAAAATTAAGGAAGACTAATGATTCATCAAAAAAATTATTTTTTCAAAATTCGACAAAATTTACTTTTCAGGCTCATTTTTCACCCTTCAGTTTTTTAAAATTACTGTTAGAGACTCAAAAGATAGGAATTCAATGCTCTTTCCAACGGTATCCTCAGATTTGCAAATACGTCGAGAACGCCGGAGTTACGCCCGTATTAATGACGTAAGGTCGAAAACACGAAAAAAATCTTAAAAGTGAAATAACTCGAAAACGAAGCCTCTAAAACAAATCTCTAAGAGAAACTTTTTGATGGAAACTAGTTGTAGAACACGTGTGCGAAGTTTTTCGGATCATACGCTGTATAACTATACTTTCTTCTTAATATTCTGACACGTCTTACACATTCATTATTAAGTATGAAACAATCGATTATTCAGTGGCTCATTTAGTGTAAATTTATGTACCTGTTCAATCCATTAAGTCGATTTTTTAAAAGTTTATTCGACTGTCAAAGCATCACATCATCATAAATATTTACGTTCTGAAGTTGAGATGTCTTTTGTTTGTCTTTTTGATTGTCCTGTATGCAGTTCCCGCATAATACAAGAAAAGTGTACCACTTATGATGGTTTCCGTCTTAACAACACAGTTGCCCTACTTTTGTAGACCGCAATCACTTTACCCTGGGCTGAGTAAACTGACCAATGAGGAATGAGGCACTTCAGCAGTTAGAAAGCAAAAGCTGTAATTGGGTTAGATGTTGGCACGCACCACCGGCGGGATATCCGCAAAACGTCCGGCGGTTTATCTTTCCACGAAAGCGGGCATCGCTTGACTCCCGTGAACAGAAAAGCTGGTTCGGGCTGCCTTGATAAACTGAAGCCAGGAAGGAAATCGTTGGCCGGGAGTTTCGATCCCTGATGAATCACTTAACCCTCCCTCCTCCCGGAAGGGTAGTCTTTACTTAGGTGACTTATCACGACACGTTGACTCATCTCGATGGTGATGACATGTGACTGAAATTTAAATTTAGTATGAATCTATGGTCGACTCACCTTGTTAAACAGGTCGGAATACTTTTATCTATAGAAACAATTGAAGAATATTGCTAGGTATGGCTATTCGTTCATTATTCCGAAATACGAGGACTAATTTGTCAGTTGTTCAGTTGTTGAAAATTATCCAAAATGTACTCAACAGACATCAACAACAAAATAAATTAATATAAGTCCGCCATGTTGGGTGGGCAGTATAGGTTTCTTTCATGGCCCCATCTAGAGAGAGATTTTCTTACTAGGATGTTAGTTGATTAGGAAAACCGAAGAATGGAAATTTTAACCTTCGAGTCTCTACAAACAATCCAACAGTGACAAGTACAAATAGGGATACGTTGAAATTAAACAGAGAATATTGTAGGGATGTTTTAACTACATGATTATTTAACATAGATAATGAAAGGTGGATTTTAAAATTTTGTCATTCTTGTACTCACTTGTATATTATCTCAATAATTTCTCCAATGATTCTTATCAAACGTATTTGGATGTTATTAGAAGTTTGATCACTTAATCGTTGTGGGAGTCTTAAGATATTCATAATTAAAATGCATGTATGTGTATAATATGTCCTTATCTGCTGGTCTTTTACATTCGAGTTATTCGATGAGATCAAACAAATCAATAAGTTTCAACAGTAACCCGAATAAAAGTAACACGCTTTACGTAGCTGTGAAATGTAGTATATTCACTGGAATTCTTTATTGTGCACTTTCTGTCAGACAAATCTTGCGAACTCATGAATGTTTATGTTCAAGTATTTTAATTAAGATAAATAGAACAAATACATTGTTGTTTATATGATCATGAAACCTCCTTTGAAAAACCCGGGATTTCTTTCAAAATTTTCATAACTTAATCTAACAATTGGTAATGAGCAAGATTTTTGAATCACTGTAATTTCACGTATGAAGAACATGTTTGCCTTTTAACAGGAAATAACGAGATGATGGATACAGTAGGTAAGTACTGCAGGATGAAACCTTCAAATGGTACCTCCTACGGTGATGTATACGATGTTGGTATGTTTAGTGTGTTGAACGGATGAACTCAGTTCGGACGAGTGAACTACGCATTGTTGGTACTTCACAGAATAACGAAGGTCATTGAATAGGAAAATTCATGACGTCTCGAACACAAAAGCGTACGGTTTTCCCGATAAACCTTAACGCATTTTAGGGTGCTTCCATAAATCTCATTGATGTCGCTATATTTCTCCGTCACGTTCAGCGAAGCACGACTGGTAGGCTCTCCGGGAAGAGGGTGATAAAGACCTGCATAACGCTCGAAACCGACAATGCGCCGCGTTTCAAACTCCGGGCGATATTGGTCCTGGATCTAGAGGGTTAAAAGGGACCCCTGAACCACTTGGTGCGTTGCCGGAAGGATTTTGCGATATCTTCGCATTAGAGATAAGGCACAACCCTGTGAGCTATGCGTGAAAAGGGGGAGGACGCTGTGCGGTGGAGTTTCAAAGCTACAAAACGGTTTTTATTCAGAATATGCGATTTTCTTCTTTAGAACATCAACGGGCCCCTGGGGTGACATTCCGTGCATAATTCCGTGATAAGACTGTCTGTAACAAAGTAAAGGATCCTCGCCAAATGTAGCAGGGTATTGTATAAATATTGACCTGAAAATATTAAGAAAAATGGAGTTCGCATTTGTTATTTTGTTGATTTAAGGGTGGAAAACCCCAGTCTTCAAATGAAATATAAAATTGCATTCAAAGGTTGCTATCAAGTTGACTTCTTTCCCAGTTGTCACGACTTCCCGTCGCTAACAAACAGCCTGTTAGCAAAAACAAACCATGGTAACAAAAGTGCGAGAATAAAAAAAATCAGTAGCAATAATAGCGCCGTTTATGAAGTAGAAGGATGTTTTGGAGCAAGCCTATGTTGAGTGCTGGAAGTCGCTGAGCATTTCACGACCTCTCCGGTCAAAATCTACCCTTCAGTTTTATCGCCTATTGAGAGCATACATAGATATATGCTTCGTAAGTGGATATTTGTTGACCATAGATTTATAGTTGTTCATTTGGGGGTTTGTTGAGGTAATAAAAAAAATTGTTCCCAACTTCCGGAGTTTATTTCTCCATTGTCAAGAGGAATCAAAAAATGGAATAACCCATAAATCATAAACTTATTGATGTTTTAATTGAGACCAGAATTTACGTATTTAGAGATAAATAGGGAGTGACGAAAATCTTGAAGAATAATGAAGCTTATGAATGAGAACTTCTCGTAAAAGATAATGATAGAAAATTTACAAGTGAACAGTTTTGCTTAAACAAACAATAGTATGCTAAACAATTTTTGACTTACTTAATGGAGAAGATTCCCAGTTCCTAAAAAAAAACCCCGGTTGTAGTAGTGGGGTATCCATTCTTTCATTCTTTCTTTGATTTCATCATTCCATTTTTCTGTATGTTTTTAGATTCCCCTTGACAAAGGAGAAATAAAACTCCGAAACGTTGGGAACAAGTTTTTTATTCAAGACCGAACATCAATAAACCCCCAGAAGCTCCTTCTGAACAACGATATGCACTTATATAGACACGTAATACATATATGGATATATAGAAACTAACTTTGAGCTTTATATGAAAGAATTTGTATATAAAATTATGTACGTTCCCAGCAAAAGATAAAAATAAGAAAATTCTATTTTACATTGGTTAAAATCGTGACACCTGGAAGTGCCTTTGATTGGAGTTTTATATTTCGTTGGAAACACCTGTTCCCTGCTAGTAAACCAAGAATACAACGTATGTGGACTAAATTTTTCGTAATATTTTGATCCCGGTTCTTATACAATATATTATACACAATTACGTACGTTCGCAGAAGAAGATAAAATAAGAAAATGTTATTTTGTGATTTTATCTTTTGCTGCGAAAGTATATCGGCTTTACAATTTTACTTAATTTTAAGATTCATCTATAGATTGCACATCAATGATCCTTTCAGTTACCTTCACTTCAGAAATAAATCAGAAGAAAATATCAAAATTCTTGCTTGTAATATAAATCTTACTTTTGTGTACGTATAAGAGGCCTAGGTACCATTTTTAATCTTGAACCTACAGTGAAATATGATAAGCTTATCATACCTACAAAGCGCTTTAACCTGAAGAGGATCTACTCACCCCAGAAAAATCTTCAAGTGTGTAGACTTAAGACTTCAAGTGAGTAGTAGTAGAATAGCATGTATCAAACCAGATTCCAATTAGAACATGGTAGGAAACCTGAGTAGCCAACTGTAGTGTAATGTAAAACCTGTGTAGTGTAATGTAAATGTTACAATAATTGCGAAGTGACATTTAAAAAACCTTAGAGGGGGGATTCATACGGTATGAGAACTGACTGTGATAGATATGCATAGTTCCCTCTTCCTGTTTCTTGAAACCGCCGCTGAGACCTGAGATCTTTTAGGATCCAATGTTGTATGTCATGAGTTTAACCACTTGCAGTGGATAACTATTACACTTTATTCAGTCCTGCACTGGATGAGGGCAGTTTCTCATTTTCGTTAATTAAAACTGCCTCTACCTGCAGACTTAGGAAATCCTCTGAATGTTGCAGCTAATGGTTTAGCCCTTTGAAAACGCAATCTCATTTCATCACTTCTTTCATGAATGTTTGAAACTTTCTTCCCAGTTCTTGCAACTGCAGCGCAACTGTCATACGTCACCAACAAAATTTACGAGCTCTCCTAGGGATCCGATGCCCTACACGACTCTGTCGGTTTCTGGTGTGATGATAAGTATCACACATGTTCAGAGATGTGAAATGGAGGGTAAGAATAAATAAAATCAAGTCGGTGCATGTCGATTTAACCTACGAAAGAGTTGGCTATATTCCCACCAGCACCAGGCACCAGCAGTGAGAAACCTCCATCGGCTAAGATCTCACGTCAACGAGAAAAATGTCTGACTCCTTGACTCCAGTGGTATCGTCAAAAGATTAAAACGAATCAAATCCCTTGACCTAGCTTACTTGTGAAGCAGTGATGTGAAACTACCATCATAGCGTAACAAAACTGTGATGTAAATAAATTTTGAATCCATATTTTCAAACTAATATCTTTGGGAAGTCCTGCATACTATGTGCAGTAAAGAAAAAAAAAAAAAAAATCAAAAGTTGATACATTGTGTGATTAATTCAATGTATCACCTTTAGAATAGGGTGGAAACTGTTTTATTAGTATCCTGATTACGAAAATTCATAAAATAAAAAACCTCGCAGTAAAATTATTGTTACTGTTTTCCAAAACTAAGTAATAAAAGTCCTTAAAAGCATTATTTGAGCTTTCACTGCGGAAAATGTACGGGAGGTAATTTAAGATATGGTCACCACAATTTTTTTGTGAGAACCGTAGTGTACACCCACCACATATTTTGCCTTCTAATGATAGACTATGTCAATCAGGACGCAGGTCATAAGAATTCTAGAAGCATCTAATTCAGTTCTGACAGCTTAGGTTCAATCATTTTTATGTTAACTTAGAAGATGGCCGCAGAGAGCACAGACACTCAAATACAGCGAAAAAAGGGTAATCTTGGAAGATGCTAATACGCCCTCTCCTTCAGAACTGACGCGTCAACAAGAAAAGCGGTCTCGTCGTATTGACAGGAGGCGGTCGTCTCAAAGTGAATGACGCGCCAGCCCTGCTCGTCTTCCCAAACTCGATCCCGCCTCTGCTGACTGAAGCACAACATTTTCTCCCCTTCGGTACCAGGACCTTCAAATTATCACTTAAACCTAAGCCCCGTTGGAATAGGAATGTCCTTCGTTTGTGTGACATCCCCCTCTCCTCCATCTCCACTACCACACACCAATCTCCATCGTCCTACCCTTTTCGTCTTTCTTCGGGTCGATTTTTTTCACTTAGGATAAGTAGAGTGGGGGTTTCGTGAGAGTCCGTTTCTCGCAAGAGCGGAAGAGTAGACGAGCGTTGTTGCTTAAAAACCAAACATGCGCTTCAATCAACTCTGCATCAACCTGAACCCCTTTTGGACTTTTCACACAAAAGACTGACATAAAAAACTGCAAATCATAACACAAAGATTGATTGCTTCTGTATTATATAGTCCTTGCAGAACAAATTATTGAAGTAGCATATAACACCTTCGCTGTCCCACCCGATGTACTGGCATAAATGGCATTTGGTACCTCATATAAGTTTTATCATGATCGCATCGTTAATACATGCTACGCTTGAGCTAATGTAAAATCCAGCTGGTACTAGCACGACTTCTATGATTTTCATCGGATTCTAAATTTTCATTAATAATGCAGTTCATTCTGTAGATCAGGGGTCTCCAAACTACGGCCTGCGGGCCGGATGCAGCCCGCTGAAGTATTTGGTCCGGCCCGCCGCCCGCAGACGCCAATGGAAACAATTAGGCTACCCCTAGAACAGAAAGAAAAGTCAGCCATGTGACCCAGCGAAAGCTATAATGAAAAACTAATGATCATGCAATTAAAAAAATTAATTTAATCACTAAAAACTAAGTTTTGGTTCCTATATTAGGCCCAATTTTGATTTTGTCTAATTCGTCTGAGAGTGCTTAAAAACCGTGATTTCAAGTGTCTGACTTTCAAAATTTTGGGGCCCGCCCCACCACCTCCGCATTACGATACGGCCCTTGGGCCCCTTGTTAGCTTATGGCACAAACCTAAAATCTGCCAATCATAATCATAATCATTGCAATCATTGTATATAATTGAATGATTTAGGCATTTCAAGCTCCATCTTACTTTATTGTTCCCCCTCATCATATGTAATATCGAATCTATTATCGAATCATTTAAGGTAATACAACATTTCAGCGATCTATACATTCATGTGTCAAATACGAGTATGTGGAAGCTTTGTGTCTCACCCAATTTGTCAATAATCGTGATGGTAATCTATTCCAAGAGCTATAAGGAGCAAAGTGTTGATGTGCTCACAATCAGATTCGGAATGTCGAGGGTTCATGAATGCTCCGTATGCTCTGGAGCTGAGTGGATTCAACCCGAGTTTCCATTGATATACCGAGGGGTGTCGTGATTTCCAGTCTTCCAACCCAATAAACCAATTGGGGAACAGAATTTCATTACGGGAAGTTTTAAGAACTTTGGAATGGGTTAGAGCCAATACGGTCTCAATGTCTTCATTCGGGCTGCAGAACGTCTGAGGTTTGGGATTCCTGCAACCATTGACTAAACGGTATTGAATGAGGGAAAACCACAATATCTAGCTGCATGAATTGGTCATACTCGATTTTAAGGGGTAAGATACAAAGCAACAAGAGACGACGTTCCTCGGTCTTTTGTTGAGCGATTAGGCTTGAGAACAACACAATTCTATCCATCAACAAAGAATATTAAAATCCGATGCCGAAATTACTTTTTTGGAAAATGGGTTTTGGGTGGAAATCTGTATTTCATCGTAAAAACCCACGTTTTTCCCATTCATTTTGATTACACCATTTAAAAGCTGATATTCTGACTAATACTTTAGGCCTACAGGCCGCAATTCACCTCTAAATCAAAAGGTCTTATGCGCAATTTAAGAGATTTTAACGATTTGACAATTTTTTCTCTTCAAGCTCTTTTTCCGTTAATTTGGTCTATTTGAAAGATCTTGGTTTTCCGTCGTGGAGGTGGGATATTTATCGCTCTTCCTATGTTCAAATTTGATATTACATACTCCTTCAATCAAGGAAGTGATTATCATTTTAGTGAGTCAAAGTCCTGATGAAAACGGAGAAACTTCAAAGATCGCAACTAATTTGCAACAATTAGCAATTTTTTTTTAGTCCGCTCCTTTTTTTGATTATTCTACACTGAAGTTTTTTCCCCGTATTTCGACCTTACTTCACTAAAATGGCTGTAACACCCTTAACTTATTAGGTAAATTATTGTTAAATTATACCGTCAAAAAAAGCATTACATTTTCTTCAATTTCATTTCGTTAAATTTTCTCCTAAGACGTCGTACATCATTTTTTCTAGACTAAACTTGAATTTTCGTTAGCCTTCTGCTTTTTTAACGATTTCCAATGTTGATTTACCACTATATCATCTACTGGAAAATGGAGGAGCTATACGGTAAAAACATTTAAATTTCATCAGCTTTCTATCGGTCTATTAAATTTTATTTTAGAGTAATTTTTGACAGCACACATGGGTTATTGGTGTTATCTTATCCTTAGCCTGCCAAACAGGTAATATAAGATCACCATTAAAAATCCAAAGGGGAAGATGTTCTCAGAAAATCTCATGAGTCATCTTATAAAAATTTACTTCTCTAATATTCTTTCTTTTTTATCATCGAAAAAAGTGATATTTATAGTATATACTTTTTTATATATTTATTTTTTATCATCGCATAATAACATCTAACAAATTTCCATTTGTTTTCTCATGAGATATCTAACAAAAACTCCTAAAAAAGTCTTCCCCTCTGGATTTTCAATGGTGATCTTATATTACCTGTTTGGCAGGCTAAGGATAAGATTACACCAATAACCCATGTGTGTTGAACTGGATGATGATGATGTTGATGGTTGGATATACTTACACAATAATTACCTAATAACAGGACTGAAGAAGTTCCCATAGAGGAACGAAACGTTTCCAGTAAATAAAACAATATACGCTCCACTCTGATGTATCATATAAAAGTGGTTACACCACATCCCATAACCATGAATAGGTTATTTGTTGTACGATTCATAACAGATAGAATAAGCTTGCTTTTGTTGTTACAATCGATAGCTGCCCACAGGTTAACGCCCTGCATACCCTATTACTAAACTTATACGGGAAAACCTATTTTTTTCTAGCAAATGCAAAGGCAGAACTATTTTGGGGGAATGTTGAATATTTGCCCCACTTGCTGGAGGGTTATGAATGTTTTGGTGAGAAGGGGAGACGAAGCTCTTTGAAGAGGGAGCGCGGCCGAAGAGGGCGACAACAGGGACGTTGTTTACTCAGATTCACTTAGGAGAGCCCCCAGGGGCGGATGGCGGGAAGGAAGAGGAGGTCAATAAGAGGGAAACGCCACGGCAAACAGGAACAAAGGAAGTAAGACCACCGATGTCGAGTGTGGGAGCGAAAGACGGGAGGTTGGAGGGTTTTGGAAGGAGAAGGGAGCGTATCCTTGCACTTGACTAGGGAAGAGCGTCCTGAACTGAATTCTGATCGCCCAGAAACCTCCCGCCCCCCGTCGCAGAAGAACATCACAAGAACCTCCGCCCCCGGAGCGCCGCTCGGTTCATTCAATAACTCACTCAAGCCATCTCTCCTTCTCTTTCGACCTAACTCCCCCCCTTCCACCTTCACCACTCAAACTCAACCTAAACCTCTCCCTTGGCCTCATTTCCAATTAACTTAATCTATAAAGCTATTTCCGGAATTCCAATCTAGGGAGCGTCTAGAGCCCTCGATAAAGATCGCCGGCCAATATCGGGAAGACACCTCATTGGAAAATAATTAGACTGGGAAAATCCCCATTCCAAGATAAAGATTGAGAACAGGATATTAGCTGATAAGGATCAATAATTCCTCTTCGAGACAGTGTTCATTATATTAAGCTGATTATCGAGCTTCACAAATTACTTAATTTTCGATAGAATCTGTGATGTAAATAACAATCAGATTCCTTAGTTCCAGTTTTTTTGGGGATCTGCCCAAAATGGACAATATGGAATCCTCAACCATAATCCCCCAGTTTGTGGCCTAGGAGCTCCTTTAATACACGTTACTTGCGATAACAAAGTGAGAACGGGCACTGATCAGCTGATGGACTTGTAGTAGATTTCATTCACGATCGAGACGGCTGACATTTGAAATGGATCTCATTAGAGACATTTGGAGCAAAGTCGGGGAATCCTCAAGTACATTAGATACTTGACGTACTTTCTTCAGTAAAGTACTTGAGAAAATCTACCAATTGGTATTTTGCAGGAGAAAAGAAAATCAGTAAGAAAAAGACGTTGTCCAAAGACAAACAGTAGGAAAGTAAATGGCAGGTGCAAGTACAATTACGTACACCTGCAAGTTTCAAGTTTCCTCTCAAGTTTGTTTTGCAAGTACTAGTGAACTTTCAAGTTTTGTTTCAATTACAAGTATATGTATGTACAGGGTGCCCTGACTAACTGTGACAAACTCAAGGAGTTGATTTTACTTGTCATTTTCAACAAAAACCGCCTCCCAGAGATTTTTTCTCACTCAACTAGAAATCCTTCTTTTCCCACTTTTAAGACTTTTTTTCTTCGTCTTCTCGACCTTACCCTATTAAAACGTATCAACTCCCACAATTTTTATGCAAACTAAAATATGAAAATACTGTTTGAAAGAGCGTCAATGTTTCTATCTGTTTCATACAAAATTCAACTTTTTCAGTCTATTCTTAACGGTGAAAAAATGGAGGAACATTCAAATTTGAAGATTTTGTTAAAATCACTTTTTTCTCAGCAATCATCATTGTTACAACGGAAGTCAATCTTCGGACACTCCGTATCGGGCATCCGTATATATCAAAATCATTTTGAAGTCGTTTTTCATCAATATACAATAGCCATTTCATTTTTGTCGACGAAAATTGGAGCAAACCTACCACCGCCCATCTCAGTATTCTCGTATGAAGAGAAAGCCGTGTTGAAAGGTGATCGAATTTTCGTCGAGAAAAATGAAATGAATATTGGTGAAAAACGACTTCAAAATGATTTTTATATATACGAATGCCCAATACGGAGTGTCCGACGATTGACCTCTGTTATAACAATGATGATTGCTGAAGAAAAAAAGTTGATTTCAACAAAATCTTCAAATTTGAATGTTCCTCCATTTTATCACTACTAAGACTATACTGAAGAAGTTAAATTTAGTATGAAACAGATAGAAAAGTTGACGCTCTTCCCAACGTATTTTCATATTTTAGTTTGCATAAAAATTGAGGGAGTTGATACGTTTTAATGGGGTAACGTCGAGAAGACGAAGAAAAAAAATCTTAAAAGTGGGCAAATAAGGATTTCTAGTTCAGTAAGAAAAAATCTCTAGGAGTTTGTGTTCCTTCAGAGGACAAAGTGAGTATAAAGTGTTCTTTATACTCTGCGTCACTTACCTTTTTCGAGTGAAAAGTCGAATTTTCGTTTTTCCAAAGTTTTGAGTTGTTGGAAGCAGTAGGAAGAGGGTTGCACGGGGTTAGTATGATCCAACTACCAATTGATTTCCATTATCTTAAGCTCTTGGAGTAAAAAGCCTACCTATTCATCAATTTTTTTCGTCCTGAAAACTATGGCTCTTGCGAAAGGTGGAAAGAAGAGATCGCTTGATTAGGAATATAACGATCAATCGTCCACCATGTCTGGTCGTCCTCTGCAAAAAAGCCATTCCACTTAGGAGGACATAGAAATTTCTTCATAGTTTGAATGCTCATCAAGACCTTTTCTCTCTTCCCCAGAACTATAGGTGGGTGGGTATATCGACTTACATCATACAAAAAATCATACAAAAAAATCATAAGAATACGCAAATAAATCGACATAGATGAGTTAATAAGTTATAGATTAGCATCCTCGAATAGAAAATAAAGGGCGGATGAATCAGCGTTAGCAGTTGTCAGGTAAAACTAACGTTCTGATCCATGTTAACTACCAAGCCGATAAATCCGCGGGACAAACATTTGATCTTGAAATGGTCAGTACTCGGCTCGTCGTCCACCTAGAGGGTTGGCAGCTAAAGTATTACCAGAAATTACGGATACCTCACCTCTCCTGTATGCACATTACTGTTGTTAACTTAATATCTAAGAGCTTCAGAAACGTCCGCGTTAATCACCCTCGTTCTTCATGAATTTTATTTCTGGGGGAAACTAACCCTCCTGGTCTTTCGGATCGTAAAGAAGAGAGATGACGTTAATCGGGAAGGACGTTATAACTTGTTCTCATCCCAGCTTAATCGCCCGTTTAATTCGAGTCCGGAATAAGCAACGGGTTTATTATTCCTGATCTTTCTCGCCGTTCGGAGAAGAGCGGAGTCAAGACAAGGTACTTAGCGCTCTGCAATTAATTTGGTTAAATTTGCTTACATTATGAAATCAAATGAATATGCAACAACGATCAGGACCGAAAACGTTTCCAAGAGATTAATTGTTTATTTCGTTGGGAGTTCATAATAATTGTCGTATTAACCGTTTTGAAACTGCTGGTTTTATAATAGTTTTGTTCTGCTGCAAAATTCGATTATTCTAACAAACTTAGCCAACTATTACCCAGGGTTTTAAAAATTTTGTGGTTAGCTTGTCCACTTCTATCCGTCTACAGGAAAAATTCCCTACCACGATCAGTAATGAGTTATCTCATTCCACCCAAAATGTTGAGAATTCTGAAGGTTCTAGAGCAAGTATGATCAATATGACCATGTGGTTAGAATCTGTGTATTTCCTCAAGATAGTGATGACGCCTGATGACGTTTTAGTCCCTTTGAGGTAAAGGTTTTAATGAAGAATGGAGACATGAACGTACTTCAACCTATTATTATGCACTATTACACGATATTAGTACGTGAATAACAATAATAACAGCCCAGACTTGTTGACACGGACATGCGAAGCGATTTCTGTTTTAACAAGAGTTTTGAAATTATGATAAGCCTTAATTTCGGGAGTCACCTCTCCATTTAGACAGAATTCAATAACAATAATTACAGCTCCCGATTCATATTTCATCTTTCCGTTCCCGTTTCATGATTCTTATGTTGCTCGATCCTAATGGTTCTCCAGTTGTGCCAAAAACCTTGGGAATGGTGAATTTCATGACGGAAAAAAGAAATTTGAGGAGGTAAAGCCGGAAAAAGTATTTTTTCTCTCAAGAAACTCTGTTGAACCTGATCATACTACAGTTCTCTACTGATTTTTATGATTTTCTTCTTGTTTCTTCTCAATTTTAGTCTAGTTGTGTAACTAACCTCAGGAATGATAAAATTCTTGAAGAAAAAGAAAGATTTGAGGGGTCAAAGCCCAAAAAGGTTTTTTTAAAAACAATATTCTGACATGATCAAATCATACACAGTTTTAATAAAATAAAACTTTATGATAAAAAATAATATTAAGATAAAATATACAATATCTTTGGAATTACAAGACCATAGAACAAAACTTATGAACTATGTCCGATATGAACATTCGGGGGTAAAACTTGCATTCCGAATAAATCTTGATGACAGCCATTTCGTCCAAATCCACATTAAATTAATGACCATGAATAGTTTATCCAACAACACAGTCAGACTTCAAGTTACTATATTCACGTCCTTCTTCACGTTTACCTCGCGAGTGCGGTAATAGTAGGTGAAATCTTAACAGTAGGTTGGCAAGCCGGTTTGCATCAAGATTGAGGTAATTTTGTTTGGCGTTGCGTCATTTCCGCAGCATCACGATAAATATTTCATTTCCACCAAAAGCTGATTCTGTTGGCACTTACGAAATCATCATTTTAGGCTAATTTTATTTCGGCAATCGCGCAGTGCCGTTCGCACGAGAAGTGGGAAAATACCCAATCTGGTTTTCTATTCAAGCAAACAAGAAAAGACCAGAGGGATCCGTAAACGTCAGAACGCTAGTTACAGCTCCATTCATATGCATACGCCGCTTCTCGGGAGGGCAAAACAACTTTACAGCAAATAAGCAGTAAGAGCTTTCAGCTTTAACAAGGGAAGGCGGGTTTCAGCAAGTTAATTATCCATGAATGATTCTTTAACATGGGAATGGGACTTGAACTTGCCGATAGAAGTTGGGGCAAGAAAAGCGGAAACTTTGTCAATTACTCTTCTCTTACGTCAGGAGGAGAAAGGCGAAGGTTTCTCGGTGGAAACGCAAATGGGATGAATGTACGTTATCCACAAATGGAAGCTGTGGAACTCGTATTTCAGGGAATGAACCAATGAAAGCTGTAACTAGTAAACTACACTTGACGAAGTTAATTCAGTTGCTTGTTATCTTTCCTCCAACAAGTAGTATTTTAATCCAAAATTTATCTACTGGCATGTGATCATAATTCTGGTACCTTCAATAGTAATTAATTAAGAATGCTGTTGGGAATTCGGTTTCGAATGTAATTAGTATCCTGTTTTTAAGTTTTTAAGTCCTGAAGTGTTCACAACAAGTATTTGTAATGGATGTGAACAACAGCTCTCTTCGTAACTGCTGTTGCTCTATGCTCAATGATGAGTAACACATTCAGGATCTTGTACGAGTATTTCAGAAAGATTACCTACCAGTAAAACTTCTCTTTTCAAAGTTGATTCAGTATGTTTTCATACATAATTTAACATGCATTATGCTAATATTAAGAAACTACCAAATGATGGTGATATGAAAACTATACACGTATACAAGTTGTTCAGTTTAAGAACGACCAAACTTCATGGATCGATTTAGCAAGTCATTCGAAACAACTTTTAGCCCGAACTTGAAATGTTAACCACCTTCTGAAAAATGGATAAACTCCACTGTAAAAACATTTGAGATTTAGCAGTTTTCAATCGGAATATCAAAATTGTATTTCATAGCAGTTTTTGACAGAAACATATACGTGTAAGAACGCGGAAAATACACAATTTTTTTTAAAAAGAAATCATTGTTTTGGCATGAGATTATGACTCAGAGGTTGGATCCAATTAGGGAGTTATGTAACTTTTCTCGCTGAATGATCACGTTTCCTAGACTCTCCAAATGGTGGAAAACAAAGAAGTGGGGGTGATGGAGGTGGGTAGGTGTTGGAACCTACGCCTCTGATGCCTATCTACTATAATTATGTATTTTTTTCATGATTTATTAATTGCAACTGAAAAATCAAATACATTTCATCTAGCAATTCTACATATCAATATAGGTACTCTCCAAAAGGGTTGGTTTACAGCAAAACCTAGCCCTTCATTAGATAGCCTTGAGTTCGATTGCGCTTCTATTCACACAGCACAACTAAATCGAGTGTTTTGTTTCACTTGAGACGTCGGATTTCACCTTCGTTGTCCATAACGTAGAGCATCTCCGGGTTCCCATGTTTGTGGAGGCAATGTTCATGCTTCCTTGAGTATTTTGCGATAATTTCATAGACTGTCTCCATCCTCAAATCTCGATGAATATCATCGTTTCGCATGTACTAAGGGGCTCCAACTATACTTCTCAGTATTTTATTCTGAGAGGTTTGGATTTTCTTAATATTTGAGTTCTTGGCACAGACCCAGATCTGTATCCCATACGTCCAGATAGGGCAAAGGATCTGCTTATATATAAGCAATTTGTTGTGAAGAGAGAGATGGGAATCGTTTCCCATTAGCCAATACATCCTTCTGTAGTTAATACTAAGTTCTTCTTTCTTCTTTTCTATGTGTTTATTCCAGTTTAATTTGGAGTTAAGTGTCAAACCCAAGTATTTAACTGCTTCAGTATGCTGTACCTATTTTATTTGAATTGATCTCAACATCCAAGATTGGGACTTTTTGGTTAGTGAAGTTGATGTGGGATGATTTTGATTCGTTCAGCTTCATTCTCCAAATCTTGGTCCACTTGAAAACCTCAGTAGCAGATGTTTGTAGTTTGCGGGTAGCAGCTTCTATATCATCTCCAACAGAGAGGTTAGCCGTATCATCTGCAAAGGTGGCAACATTTGTGCCTTCTTGTTGGGGTAAGTCCCGTGTGTGCAGGAGGTAGAGTACTGGCCTTAAGACACTCCCCTGCGGGACCCCTGCTTTTATGGGCTTCAAGCCGGAGTATTGGTCATCTTGCTTCACCCTGAACCTGAAATGTCTATTTTAAAGGTAGGACTTCAGTAGTAAGTGGTACTGTCTTGGGAGATCCCTGATTAAATTGAATGCGTACAAATAAGTGAACTACTAAAGAAATAGTTGAAATTCAAATCTAATTTCATTTCGTCCTGTATCCCATGACGTAACTATGTGAATTAATTTTGGGACGAGCAACTTCCCACATGATGATTGTCCAAACGGACAATAAGCGATTGATATCAAGTATTTAAAAAAGAAGCCAAGCGTTCTCCCAGGGCATTAAACTACTGCCTGCGGCAGGCCAGGACGGTAGCGTGGAACATAGTAGACAAATCCTGGTTCGGTACAAGAGCATTGGAAGTGTGTGATGAGATTTTATCAACATCAACACGTTACAAGTACTTTAATTTAATAAATCTGTGACAGTTAAGAGGACAACCAAAGTCGAAAGCCTCTAGGGAGAAAGGATGAAAGGAAGGTTTTGGTAAGAGTGAAAACGTGATTTTCTCGGGAGGTACGACAGTGACGAAGAGAGGTGTGAACTTTCATTAGCCGTCAGGAATGAAACCAATCAGAGGCTGTGTCGGGAGCAAGCAACATGGTAATTGAAATGTGTGAAATGTTTCTTGGGTGCGAGTCTGAGGGTTGTCGGCGCCATTCGCTCCAAAAGGGCGGCTGGAAGGAATTCCCTTGAAAGAAGGCCAATTTCCTGCAGACGTTGGAGGAGGGGGTCGAGGCTCCGATGAGATGAAAAGAAAACGCTTGAACTTCGTCACCCGGCCGTCTGCCGTTGGGGCTCTTGGAATGGGAAGCTCAACGTCGACCTTCTTGACAAGCTTGTGGACCAATCTTGGGGATAGGATCGATCCTGAAGGGAGGAAACGGAAAGAGACGAAACCTCTTCTTCGTGCTGGGGGGAGAAAAAGAGCAAGAAAATAAAATAGAAATCCCGACACGCACGCTTGAAGTCTTGGCCGCTTGGAGAAGCGTGTCTGTCTGCCGCTGATGCTGTTTTGGCTGCGGGGAAACCTTTTTATCCGTTCGAGCGAATTCAGCGTCCTCATGAAAAACGACAATATGATTGGCAGCCGAACCAACATTGAACCTTTCCATCATCTTCCACTTTTTATATCTGTATAGCTGGTCCCTTCATTGGTTTGTGATTGATGAAAATCTGCACAGGTAATTTGCAGTGGATTCTCTCTATCTAGATGCGCAGTTTTAATCCGATGATTCGAACTTATTGATAAGTAATGCATGTATTGCAGGGACGTCCTTATGTCCGGTTTTCATTTGACCACACTGATAAACCTAATTATAAAAACATAATGGCGGTTTTTCATACGGAACCTCAAAAACCTTCAATGAATTTTTCTCCGTTAAAATCTTAAAAAAGATTTTATAACAGTCAGGTACTGGAGTCAAATCGTTCCCCTGTACTCTACATCACTGATTGAGTAACTCCATCTTGGTGTGGCGATTATCACGACAAAGAGACGCAATCCCGATCTCAATACTCAAAAGTCACTTTTCCTGTAATTTTTGGCGAATTTTCTTCCGAATTATCAACTATTTCTTTCTTCTTTATATCTGTGAAATTGTTACTTTAATTAACAAAAGTTACATAGTTCAGTAAAACAGCTAACCAAATACCGCATGTGGTATATATATAGGTGAGTCTGCCGACGATGTTTGGTCCGAAACGTGCATACGAGTTATGTGAGTAACTCTTTGTTATGTTCCTTTTCCAAATCTGCGAATCGTTTTAATAAATGTTAAAAACTCCTTTGCATTCAAGTTTTACGCTGTCAAGGCGGAGACAACTGGCAATGCTGCGCACTTGATTCAATAACCACTTTTGAAGATATTGAAATGAAGCGGAGCTAGGGCGATGCACTAATTGAAGTGACATAGCAGTCTGTTTACCAGAAAACTGTACTGGTAGTTGGTTGCTGCAAATGGCTTGTGAAATACCCGGAATGTCTTGTCACAATTGTGATTACTGTCGGCACGAGACGGGAGAAACTAACGTATATCTCCGACTTTGTAAGTAATGTAAAAATTAGTTTAACTGAGAACAGCAAACAGCTCATTGGTTGGAGAGAAATGTTGGATTCAAATAATGGGTGATGTGAATAATTACATCGCAGCTAAGGATGAATTGGGTTAACAATCATGAATACAATTACGCGGGAGCTCCGACTTCGAAAATGGAAGTAAGCATATTCATTCAGCGTGGAAAAAGCTAGCTGATTAGGTCTGAGCACACTCGAAAAGCGAAATGAAAACAAAACAAAAACTCACTGGCTTGTCCAAAGCAGGAAGATGGAGGGAAAAAGGAATGGAAAATCGAGACAATACTCACCAAGAAAACACTCCCACTTACACACCCCACTCACAATGGGGATGATGGCAGCGTCACTCCCTAGCCCCTCGGATATCCTCTCGCGCCTACTCACCTCCACTGCGGTATTACCCTAATGGTTTTTACCTTCCTTCTTCTCTCCCACTTAATCAAAACGTCTTATTTACCTTTCCAGAGGTGAGAGTTGGCTGGGGGTGAGTAACGCCTCAGCTCTTTTTCTTACCATTAAATTATACTCTCTCGTCTTCATTCTGGGCTTCACCACATGCCGTTTTTGCGAGAGTATCGACCCCACTGCGGGCTGCCAATCCTTGAGTGAAGCCTGGAGTTTTTTCTGTTTACAGGTGGCACAGTAATCAAACTTCAATCAACGTAAAAACGTATTGCCTTAAAAAAATATGTATTGGGAATGGTAGTGTACAGTTTTCTCTAACTAATTATGTATATTGACTGTTTTTCAAAGAAAACACTTCTATTTTGCCAAAGTTTCAGGATCATCGAAGATCCATGGATTGGACAACATGGTTTCAAAACTTTAAAATACACAGCGTGCCCTGCACCATGTTCATCAAATTTCCAGGCTCGACTTAAAGCTCATTTCATACAAAAAATGTCTCAGAATTCTTCGTAGAGGCCACATTACTTCAATTTAAACATTTTTGTCCTATCCGAAGCCTCTAAAATATTCACAACTCTCTTATAATATTTTCTAAAATCAATGTCGAGGACAACATTTAACAAGAAAGTTAAATTTATTAATTCCTTCCTCCAAAATAATACATTTTTCAAATTGAATTCGCATTTTACAGATATGTCCGAAGATCAAATTTCGATCATTTGTTGTAAAACTACTTGCTTTTTTCCATGTTTTTTCTTCCTCATAATAGACAGGTTTTCCGACGAAAAACTTTTTCGGGATTTTCAGCTCTCCAACCAACTAAGAAATTATTTTTTAACCTAGAATTTTTCAAGGAAAATGACGTATGAATTTGGAAAAACTTGGATTTATACGGTTAAATCGACGTTTTGGCTCAAAATCGACATAGTACAATCAATTAGTTTGGCATCGAATTTTATGTTCATTCTTTGACTGAATCGAATGTTAGCTCTCTAGTCCCTCCAACTCAACAAATAAGTTCAATCAACAGTTGATAATATTCTCTCACAACTTGACTGACCTGTGAATCTGCCCTGCAGAACAGAAGAAAGTTCCTTAAATCCCATATTTATTGAGCAAGGAAGAACATAGCTCTAACCGTGTACGTGTGGAGGCCCAAGGAAAGTCGCCCAAGTGGGTTATTTGCATTCTAAAACCTTATTCTGAACTTCAAACTTTGGAAAGCGTTAACTGTTGTAGTTTGAAAGTATGAGTCTTGATGTAGACCGAGTAGATATTGTACAGGTTCTTTTATTGTTCCTTTATTTCAAATCGTTAGGTACAAAAATTCAAAATAATTTGTCCACAATCCTATGAAATATTGTAGTGGTGGTGGTACATTATCAACCTAATAACTTTTACTGACAGCGAGACAGAAATCCAAATAAAGAGCGTATGCTCCGTGGGCTGAAACGAGCAAGGCAAACACAAGTTGGGGAAATGAAGCAGACAGGAAGGAATCAATAATGAAGTTAGCCAGACTCGGAACACTCCTAGTGTTCAGCTCTAATAGAATTCGCTTGTGGAACGTTGATAACACTCCAAGTGTGAGTCAAGCTGATGTGACGAGAAAAGGCGAAAAAGAGGAGCTCTCAGCAAACGGTCGGAACTGTTTGTTTTACGAGAGAACAACACGGCTGCAGCCTTCAGCAACTCTGCATTGTCTCCCTCAAATCCTCCACTACAAGCGATAGCCACCCAATATTGACCTAACGGCCGTGTAAAGCTCCCCATAATCAATCGCCTGGCAGAGGATTCCCCTCTACTTCATTTCAATACCGGACCTTCAGCGTGAAGAACATATACGTCCCCAGAAGACAGAACGGAACAAATCAAATAAAACTCGATCCCAAGTCTTTTGTCCAATGTCCAAATAAGAGGGATTTTCAATTTCGTTCGCCTTTTTTCTCTTTCTACTCTTTCCGGCGCAGTTCCACTCTGTCCGCCTGGTCTTACCAAACACAAAGCTAAGGTTTGAAATCAGGGCTTAACAATGTGTTACGTGCTTCATTTCTTTTCGTTGACGATATTATAAACACTGTATCTCAAGAGCCGATACAAAAACAACCACTCAAGTCTTCTGAACTTTTGTTCTCAGACCCGAAGAGCTGTTGAAGACCAACTATAGGGAAATAGATTCAAATTTAATTTGTCGGAAAATGAAGAGGCGGAAATGGAAGAAACCAACTGTGCCCAGCTGGGACCTGGCTGTCGGTGCAGTGGTCGAGATGAAGTGGGGTTGCCCCCGGGGGTCTTAATCAAGTCCCTTTTCAAGTTCCCATTGTTTACCCTCTTTCTTGCCTGAGGACTTCACCGCAAACTGGAGTCGGCCTTCCTCTCACTTCAGACCGGTTCCTTCGAACTAATATCTGAACGGATTATTGCTTGTCGAAAGTTTCATATCAGCCCCTTTTAACGAATTCCCTGTGAGGGGTCCTATCCTTCCATCATTAATTCGTACCCTATGATTCAATGCGTTTAAATGCTTTCAAAAAAACATTCAAGCATGAAGATTTTTCTCTTTTGTTCCCACATTTATGCATAGATTATTTTGTGCTGATATTTGGGAGGGATGAGATGAAAACTGTTATTACTTATTAGAGAAAATTAAGCTTAATCAAAATTTTCTTTCATATCTTTCAATCATTTTCTTCTTTTTTTAGTATAAGTAAATCCATTCCTGTAGGCAGTTGTTCGTGGATTCGAATCCGAGTTACCAACAAGAATTCCTCAAATTGTTTCATGACCGTGTCAATTTCTAGGCCTTAGTCGTCCAATCCAACCCTATTGTAAATATTAATTTTCATCAAGACCTATACCAGTCGTGAAAGAAGCTATTTGCACCATGCCCAACTTCAGGTGTAGACCCGATGCCACGTAATACCAATTCCACTGATGCCTCCTTTTTTTCCCATTCGCTATCATTCCGGACTCATTAACGACGATCCCCTTTGAGGGTTTAACATTCTTATCTCTATCATTTTAAAGCTTACTTCGGGTTCATCTTCTTCTGGCGGTCTCTGCTCCTGTTTTCTCATATAGTTTTTTTTCGACACCATGTCAGTTAGTTATAAGTTTCAACTGAGCGAGAACATTAACGATTTCAATTTTATAACATCAAGCTACATAGTTACTGATATGGCGAGCCTTCTGCAGCCTGCAGAGATTTCTTTCTGGTTTCTCCTAGATTCGGGTTTCGGCACCATGTCAGTAGAATAAACATTAATGATAAGCTTCTACTAAACGAGAACAATCAAGCTACAATGTTACTGATATTGTCATGAGTTGATCCCATAATATGGGATCTCATAATAATGAGTTGATCCCATTATATGGTAACATACATATTATGTCAAGTCACTCCGTGCCAATCAAATCGGCGATAGTATTTTATCAGCTGTTTCCAAGATAATAGTTTCTATAGTCTGCGATCACTGTCAATAACAGCAGGATCAATATGGATAATGTTCAAAACAGTTTTTTGAATCGCCTGAAAATTGAAATAGGTAGTCTACTCCACAAAATACCGAGAAATTAAATGTTTTTCCTTTTTCCGTATCTGCGAATCAGGATACCTCAAATTTGAAATACCTACGAGGAGAAATCTGAGAGTGAGGAATTGTTCACTATTATAAATACTCATTTGATGAAAGTTTTCATAATAGGTAACTTTCTAACTTTACTCCAGTGGGCACTTACGGCTGTTTTTAATACAGCAATAAACTCAAGACAATATCGTGGTAAACCATGACAAAAATAAACACAGATTTTATTTAAAAAACGTACATGGTCTCAATGATTCATGATCCTGAGTTTTGGTGTCATGATAGTTATTCAATTGAAACAAATTACCAAATGGGCTCACATTTAAGTGTCTTTATCTCCTGAAATTCAATATAATCGCTCTATCAAAGCTTAGTAGAAATTCAAATCATGAATTATTGAATAATAAACCCCAGTGAAAGAATTTGCAGCGTTTACTCTAATATTTATTTATTGCACAGTCAGAGGGTATTGATAAGAAGATAGAAATGGACGGAAATTGGGCTTTTTTCGAAGGTGCGTTACCATTCAGTGGTCCAATCTCCCTTCGCGTGAGAAATGTGCGGCAAACCTCAACGCCTCTCCGTTGAATGACTGTGAGAAATGAGGAAATATCGGGAATTATTTTGAGATACGCTGAAGGTATTTGGGATGAGAGGAATGGCCAGAGTTATTAAGGCGGGTTGGCAATTGTCCTCGGAGGGTCCGCATCGTCAAGGCTCTCTTTTCTCTCAACCCCCTGTCGCCAGAGTTCACTACATATTGCTCAGTAATTTCTCCTTCAGGTGAAGAGAAGGGGAAGGCTTGACCATTGTCCAAAGGTATTACGAAAAGGCGTAGCGGCCTTTTGTGAGGTTTCCCTCCTTTTTCTTGGAGAATTGGCGCCCGGAGTTTACGGTGGAGGTTCCGAGCAATATACGGGAAGGGGCTGCGTGTCCGCGCACCCTCTCGTCCACTCAACGCCCGAATTCGAGCTTCCTCATCTTCATCTTGCTTCGCTCCTTTTCTTCGTTCTTCCCTCTCTTCCTTATATAGACTAACATGTTAACCTTTTCCCATCGCGGAAGGGAGCCCTCAAGCCGCACGTGGTGTGAGAATGACTTCTGCACACTCCGCACACTACTTCGCCTGCAGCAGACCAACAACACAATTATAACAATGAACAAAACCTCTGCTTGTCAGAAAAACACATTGTCATCTAAGTATATTCGACGTGGTCGTGGAACATTATCTGAACTCCCCACCTCGCCTCCTCCATATCCTGTGGAAGCATTGAAGACAAAAATACTTAGGGTGCCGCAGCCCGACCTTTGCAACCAAATTTTCAAATGTCGAGCGAACGTATGGTGTTTGCTCTTATTTGACCAGCAAACTAATTTCTAGCTGAATAAAAGAATTACCCTATTACATCGACAATTTTTGAGATTTTGGTCTCTCGATAGATTAATCCTTAAATAACATCCCCAAGAGTTGATTGATCGAAATGCCGACACATTGCTGACACATCCGGGATTGATGTTGGATTTTTGAGCCCAATTTCGTAAACTTTGGTCTAGTACGGAGGAGAAATTGTTTTTAATTCGATTTTTGGAATGTGAGTTGAAACGTAAAGCAACAATGTTTTAGGTGGGCGTTAAGTATTTATTTTTCTTAGTTGATTAAAAAGGTTAATTATTGGAGATAATAAACCGAAACACTGTCATCCTTTGAGCACGAATGCAAAGAAATCCATCCATTGTAAGGATTGAAAAAATCGAAAAAAAAAACAACAATAGTTTCAAACGTGATAAGTTATTTTTCTCTGAAAGAAAAACGATAGAAAAAAATTATTGCAAATTTAAATTTCAGATTAAAAAATCTATTGTAAACACGTACGTTTTTCATTAAATTCTTTACCATAGATTCAAAAGATGAGATTATGCAATGAAAGTCAGACACCTTTAGAACAAAATTAAAGCGTGATTGGAAAGTTTGTTCTTCATTATTTAACATTCAGTAATGATAGAAGAAGCTCTTATAGAATGTTGACGTGAAATTCTGTTTTGTATCCCAATAGTTTCTGTCGGTTTCCGTTCCAGCGAACAAAAATAAATTTTAATTTTTAGAAAAACGCTGTTTAGGGCTAATGTTATAATTTTTGCGGAGTATAAACGAAATTTGAACTTCAAATCACACTAACCGTAAACCTTCGTGTTGTGATTTGATGAATTTTATTGGAAACTGTTCAAGGAACACCAGTAATTATGGTTTCCGTTTTCCCCTATATCATTTTCCTTTTTTTCAAAGAATCTTCTGCTCTGAAGGTTGTGGTTTCTACATATATTTGATGCGTAAAATAGGGGATGAAACCACCTCCCGATGAGGGGGTAGGTATACGAGAAACTCCCATTTCCGCCGGAGGGTTCAGAAGAGGGGTGAGCCGATCAGACGAGCTTCACCCACGTGGAATGGCATTTCATTCCGGGGTTTCCACATCTTGAGAGGTGAGGCAAAGCCCGGTGGTTGGAGTTCGGTGGGGGTAGGGGTTTGTCGCTGCGTGTGAGTGACGAATATCGTAGAGTTGGAGGGAATTCGGTATAAAATGTGCGTGAAATGTGGGTCCTGGAGGCAAATAATCTCGCCGAGACTAAACGTTTAACCATTTATCGATTTGAATGATGATTTCCTTTATTACCCTCGGGGGCTTCGCTAAGCTTTATTCCCGAAAAAACCTTTGCGATCTATCAAGATTTTACAACCTGCTCCCTCCCCCTCCACTACCACAACAAAAATTTGTAAATTTATGCCTAACAATATGGATTACGATAAATGATTTTAAAAAACCTCACTTTTTTGAGTTTTAATCTTCCTTCAACGATTGTTTTGACGTTTTTACTTGCTGTTCAGGATGTCCGTCTGAAGCAATACTTCGTCAGTAGGGGAAGCCTATTAGAACTGATACATTAGAATAAATCCATCGGAGGGGGGAAGGGGGCAGATGGATGAATATATATATGTAAAATTATGTGAGTGTGGTTTGAGTGTGTGAAAAATTTTATCTTCACGAAAATCTTATCCGATTCTACAGCAGTTGTTAAAAAAATACCTGATATATCGAATTTTCAATTTCGGAAACGGAGGGGGTAATACCGGAAAAATGTTTTATCGACCATACTTAGGTCCAACTCTCCACCGATTTCCCTGATTGTTATTTTGCTCAATCCCAATTTTGGTTGTACAACTAACCTCGGAAATTTTGTTTTAGCTGACAGGACAAGAATGGAGGAGATATCAGCCCATGCTTTCATTTTCTGCTCAAGCGAAAATTCTCGACACATTCATATCACTTGTTTTTGTTGAGTTAGGATTATCAGTTAACCTTTCAGTTCCTATAACGCAAGAGATACCCGAATTCAATTTTATCCACGATTTCGCAAGTCTATGGGACCTGCCTGAAATAAGTATTCAAGTATTCCAACCATTTTACATTTTTTCACAAAGTTACAGTACCGCATCCTGTAGGATGCATTAAGGCAATGGATCAACAAAAACGTGATATTGTATTTTATCAGACAGGTCATCGTATTCTTTCACTTCGTGTAAAAACCGAACATGGTTTCCCGTGCAAGTATCAAATTTCAGAAATCAAAACCTCATTGTCGTTTTTTCATGGCAGTTGAATGCAATGGTCCAGAAATTTGTCCAGCTTGTTTTGTGTAAGGAGCGGACATCCTTTAATTCTGTTGTACCTTATCCTGCCGGTGCAGCCTTGATCTTTTTGTGCCACCAGTGAACTGAATGAATTCTTGTGAATAAATAGTCAATGTCAAAATTACTTGTGCGAATGGAAGATGGAAGCTTTTGGCGATAGCTCTAGTGCGGTTGATGCCTGGAAGAGCGGATCTCCCTTGGGAAGGCTCGAAGAAAAAAGCATCCATTTCGAATAGCCATTGACTATATTGTACATCCTGATCTTTTTGGTTCCCCCTTCTTTAGTTGTTTTAATCCATGTTTACCAAACGACGAGAAAGCAAACTCAAAATTTGTTTATGCTGTAATCAAATGATACAAAAATGCTGAGAAAAATATATTATGACACAAATACACATTTAATATAAGTGACGCTCTTTATAAAAGATCAAATTGTAGCCTCACACACATATCTCTAGCATTACTTACACAAACAGGCTATGCACCGTGAGTTGAACCAGAACCTAGTGCACCCCGTTGAGTGCACTCCTACGTATTCCAGAGACGTAAATATTGTGATTCTTTCAAAAATTTCCGCATAAACTGGTACAGAAGACATCTCTAAAACTAGAAATTGGTAGAAAAAGAAATTGATTCCCTCTTTATTGACCTACTGAACGGTAGTTCAACAAAATTTCCAACGACAGCCAGACGCAAGAGATAAAGATTGATTCAATGGTTGTAAATGGCATGGATTTCAAATAACCTGCTCCAAACTGTTTTCAGTTTCTGCGGTTCGTATTGCAACAGCCGAGAGCCCTATAAGCTTTAGATGGAGATTAGTTAATTTTTTGTAGTCCTAAAAAGAGGTGCACCCTGGAGGGTTTATCAGGAACTGACGAGTTAAGTACCTATTTAAACGTTTTTAAGCAAATCAAACCTCTATTTCAGCTCTATTTTTATGCGAATTCATTGAATATTTCAAATAACTATATTTTACTAGCTCAACACAACAACAACTCGTAGATTCCCAATGTAACAGCCTCACAATTTCAGTTCATTGTCACACGCTATTGATTCCTCGAAAATATGTATGTATGAATATTACAGGCGAATACATATTTCTTTAAGTTAATTTTACTGGTAACATCACATATAGGCACCTGCGGATTGAGTTTCTGTTACCTCTCGGTTGTTATTCAATTACAGCTTTTGGACATCGTATGATGGACTTCTGCCCCGCCATGGAGCCCCTGCTCATCACACGCCAACAATATTTCACGGTTTTACCGACCGCTTTCAATTAAAAGGGGCCGCAACCTGACCCTTCTCACTTCATCGCCATCTGTTCTTCCGGAAACCTCCTCCGATTACGTTTTAATCGTTATTTATGCGTGTGGGGGGAATAGGTAATAATTTAATGGAAACATTAATTCGCCTGTCAAGGTGCCCAGGGGTTCGAGAAAAATCGGTATATAAGCGAAGAAATTCCAGTTTGATTAAAAACCGGTACAAGTTTTGATAACAATTTTTCAAGTAGTTCAACTTTTTATTTTTTTTTTTTGTTTTACCCCGAAACCCTAAATTCACGTTACTAATCAGATCCTATGTGATGTTTGCCCTTGTTTCACTAATGCCTAACAATTTCTGCTCCATGTCTAAGAGGGTACATTATCGATTTTTTAGTGCAAGGAGAATTAATACTATTCACGTCATCATTTCACATAAAAACTTCAGTTTTTATCATAAATTCAGAGACTTAACGAAATTCGGAGATTTGAATTGGCGGCTTATGACTGCCGCTGAACCAACCCTGCCTAATGATTTCTAAAATCCCTACGAATAGTCCGCAGATTACCTTTACGAGTTGAAGTTTCTGTTTTGTTGTCTAGACTGTTGAAACGGCTTTCTAGACAATAAAAAACGGGTTAACACACCCTTGTTTTCTGTAGAACCTTAAAACTGGTTCAAACATAATAAAAACTAGTGTTTCATGCTTCTGAGAACGATGGAAGTGGAATAACTTGAGTTTCCCAGAACGCTTAAATACCCCATTTACCAAAATATTATACAAGTACTTGCCAAAGGAACCCAATTCGTACGCACTATAAATCATAAACACACATTAGTGTCAATTGTGTTATTTTGCCTCATTCAAACTAATCAACTATTGATTTTTAGTTTTGATAATTATAGTAAGTTAATATCGAAATTGCATAACAAAATTCCATGTTCATACAAAAGCCTACATCTAAGACATAACATTGCCAACTACTCACACAATACTTCTACTATTCAGACACACTTTTTTCTCCCAAAAGCAGCCCTCAAAGGCGTTAGGGGCACAACATCAAACTAGAACGAAAAACTAAATAAAGTAGAAGTAGGGAGGACGCCAGGTTCACCCATCGCCATTCTAGAAATTTGCCAAGTTAAATAAGATGGAGATGTGAGAGGGGAATGAAAGGAAGATATAAGAGACCGAAAGAGTGCGAGCGGTGATAACTCGAAGGATTCATGATGAGACGCCCAACTCGAAAATCTCCATGTTCGCACCACACTCCACTGTATGATATGGTCACGGCTATGATCTTGATGTGATTAGAATATACACCTTTTACCACAGACCGTCCCGCAGCTTATTCCTATCATATTTACTCATTTTAGACCTCCCAGTCTGCTCCATACCTGAACTGATACTGAAAACTTGGATATCAAGGATTATGGCAGCCATTTCAGGACAAACTCTTGCCACTCTCTCCCTATCCACGTCCGAGCCACTGGAAGGCAAAGCAGCTGCTTTCTGCTTGGCAACCTCATAATGATGTAGAATTCGTCTACCGGAAAGTGCTAAATGATAAAGATTCTCACTTTTAGCCTATAGACATGGTAAAAGTAATGTAACGCCCCAGTACCACCTCTAGACCACCTCACCGAGGAAGCCACGAAATAGTTAACATTTATAAATACAATACACGAGTACAATATGGTACTGTATGCTATGGTTCATTATAGACCGTTATGGTATGGTCAAGCCACGACCTTCAAGGTTTTTTCCCAATGGGCATTATACGGAGCGTCAACTAATTAAAGAACAACCCCTTCTAAAATGGTTAAGTATTTATTAAAAGAAACTAGTTTCTTCAAATTTCGAAGTTTTTTGCCAAGAATTTTGAATATTACCACGTTCTACACAAAACAGGTGCAAAAACGTGCGGACCGCACAACAAATTAGTTTTTTTAGACGGGAACCCACATTTTTTAATTCAGATTTGGATTCTACTCTCAAATGTATGAAAACTAAACACCTCATTTGATTTCCCCAGCCTCGCGCAACCCTTTCGCAAATAGCCTTCAAAATTTTGCACACACGGATGTTAGCAAACCCAAAATGTGACATATTTTCTATTGTCTAAATGGCCATTTAAGTTTCTTCATTCGACTGAATATGAACGCATTTACACCTGAATCAGCTTAAAACCGAGCATAGAATCTGAATCTGCGATACAAAAAGGGGGGTTTCCGTCTCAAACTAAAGAAAACAAAGTTGTAATGCTTTGCGTGCACTTCCACATGTGCTTGACTGTGCGAGTGCACGTATTAAATATTCAAACCAAAAACTTATCAAATTTTGAGATCCTTGGAAAAAAGATGCAGGTTATAGGTAAAAAGAGTTTTAGAAGGGTTGATCCATAACCCTGTATTTTGCATAGATCATGTCACTTCCTTCCATCCGTCTCTCCCTCCGTCACCTTTCACAACATCCTTATCCCCTAAGCCCACCTTTGAGCAAACTGGATGTTTCCCCAACGTTTTAGATAACATCACATTCCAAACAATTCTGGGTTAATCATGCTCAATTTAGAATGGATAACCATGCACGATACACGTGAAGCTGAATTTCTTTTGATGGTTTTTCGCCGTGGGCAGAGCCCCATGGGAGACAACCCGCGAGGGCCGATAGGGGCATTCTGGGATCTTTACCGAAAATGGATTTTCCACGTACGATGTAATAAATAACGAGCGTTTAGCTCCGTCTCAACCCACGACCCGTCCTTGCGTTCTTCTCATTTCGTCTCTCTTGCACGTCCTGTGCCTGGCTATTACCCTCTTTTTCTCACCTTTTTCCCACATCCCTCCTCCCGGATCAACTTAATATGGAGGATCGCCAAGCCCTTCCCGTTCCAATAACCCATACATTACTCCCCTCGTCGACCTTCATCCCCTACAGGCTACAATTCACTTTAATCTTGGACGCCCTTGTGAGAAAGAAATAATAAAAAGAAAAAAATTGCGGTCCACATAAATTCAATTCTGAGCACCAAAAACACCGATTGTGTCAGATATTGCACGTATCATTCCGATATCAGAGACACATTTGTTCTACTTACCAGAACTGTTGGTGATTTCTTTCCTTTGCTCCTAGACGACTCAATTAATCATTGGGCGGCGTGCCTAATTGGACCCAAGATTTGGTCACAACATCGGTCTCTTCCCAACAAATAGGTATCTACAATGTAACATAAGTAAAATGCTTGTATATTGGTGTGTCAGTTTTGATACGATCCATTGGAACGGAATGGAAAATTAGATTTACGGATTCAAAAAAAAAGGAGGAAATATCTGAAAAACAAATTGGTCGATTCTGAATATTTAGTACCTACTTAGCTGAAAGAAAAATTGAGTTATCAATCAGTAACTTACTATTAATTGATGCGAGGCTGGCATAAGAGCCTTTCATTTATTTTTGCTGAGTTCTCCATTAAAAACCCATTTGTGTGAAGAAATCGCTATGGCTGAATTTATACGGAATAAAAACCTATCCCGGTCAATTTTGAGTCCAAAAATGCTAGGGAACCCCTACTCGTCTATACTAGTAAAAACCTCGAAAACCACATTTTTGACCCGCAGCATGTTCGCATGTGAGACGGCTTAGAACTTGCGAAAGATTGGATTTTTTACCTTTTATAGCTCATACTGTGGACGGGCATTGCAGATTTGGAATCCACTTGACATGTAACATGACCAAGTTTGAGGGTGGTGGGGGTTTGATATAAAAAATGTCTGCTACAGGTTTACAGAGGCTTATTGTTGTCAATAATAAACTAAAATGAGTAAACTCTTTTTTTGTCCCACTCAATGTGTTTTTTAATAGCTAGACTGTACCTTCTTTATTTTTATGGATCTTTTGAACTTCTCAGTAGGATTTTGCAACCGTCACGTGTCTAGAGCGAACTTGCGAGCCATAAAAATGTCCAAAAACGAAACCGCAACAAAGACGAGATGAAGCAAAAGTTGACCATACATATTTATTACGTGGCGATTTATTTTCTACATATCAGTTGAATAAAACGAGCTAGGATTGATATGCGTATTACCTTCTTTAGGTGTCACTGTTAAGTGAAAGCAACGATGCGTACACGGGATTTAAGCCTGAAGAGGCACGTCCTATTCCAAGTATCCGTAAACCAGATTCTACCGAAAGAAAATTCACCTAGAGCCCTCTTTCTTCATTCTATGGTGGATTTATAAAAAACACCTCTTTTGCAAGCTTTCCCCTTTTTCACTGGGAGGATAGAGAGGAGGGTTTCCCGGTAGTTTTGCATCAAACATCACGTGAAGAGGTTGGCGGAGAGGGGGGTCGAGCTTCGGTGCCCCCTTGGAGCTGATGCTCTCGACCCCTTAGGACTTCAACCGTGAGTAACAGATAGCACGTGTAAACCCCATCCCGGCCCGTGGATGACGCCTCCGTGGTCTCGTTATTTATGTTGCTTGCAGGAGAGAAAAACCCCTCATTTTTCCAACTCATTTAATCTTCGTGGTCCCCTTCTTTGCGCTCTTCATCAAAATTTCTCCTACCCTCTTGAATTGTTCTTGATTAAAAATATCCGAAGTCTGAGGAACGGCAATCTGACTGTCGACAAAGAGATTTGAAACATCAACAAAAAGAATATTTCGAAAATACAATAAACTCACTCTGCGGTACCGTTATAGTTTAGACAAACACTGTTGGAACTAATTTTGAAAACATGAAGTCCGAACTGAAACAACTTCCGTTCAGCTGATTACCGGCCCCGCTTTCATTCGAATAAACATTTGATAACAATGTTTGAACCATATACTTATTCATAAATGAAAGTTCTATGGTTACCTATGTGACATGGGGTACAATCGCCCATTCCATGGTGCGGACAATGCCCGCCACACTCGAGGATGTCCCAGACGCTGGAACGCGATATCTCAAGAAGAGGCGGATTTATGAATCGGGAAGCCCACACTAACCATAACCATTAATTCGAATTTTTTCATTTTCTGATTTTAGTGACTTAGATATGGGTGTCGGAAAAGCGGTTTGGGGAGTTAACAATTATAACCTTTATGGAACAGTTTGCAGTGTTTTCGATTAGCACCCATTTTGGTGCGAGTTTTCGGAGTAACTAAGTATATAAGCTCTCTAACATTCGAAATCGATATATTTTTAAACAAACAAGAGCTGCCTCGATTCATGTCGTTGCGAGTCAAAAGGTCCATTTGATACTAACACGTACAACTGTATACTCCGGCGATAAATTATTTTTGGTCCCGTTTCTCGCTCCGGATCTGTTCATCAAACTCCCTTTTCATCCTTTCCGAGTTATTCGTGATTAAAAACCTCATCCGGACCAGCGGCTCGCGTTTCAATCAAGGCAACATTAGATATTGTAAATTCCAACTTACCCGATGAAATCTCTCAAGCTCCAGGACCTGAAGCCTGATCCAAGATTAATTTAATTTACTCAAGCGAAGGGTTTACGTGGAAATTCCGGGGGAGCCTTTATTCTCAAGAAATTATGTTCCTTCGAGCTTAAAATCTTCTGTATGGAAGGCACTCGCAGCCTCGTACTCAAATTATAGAGTCCATTGAGTAGTTGGTATTTTTTCAACCCAAGTACTGGTGTTTTCACGTCATTGAATAACATTATCGCATGGAAACAAAGCGATTCTACATTTGAAAAATACTACTTTTCTATTTATTTCTGCATGAAATGTCATAAACAAATATAATAACATAGAATCCATAAATCAAAATGAACATCTAATTAACTTCATTCTACAAGTACCCTAAAGCTACTCATCCAGTGAATCAAAGAAAGGTCAAAATTCGTAGCTTCGAGAAAAAAAAATGGATCTTGGGTCAGTGCGTAAAGTACTATTTAAACTAAGGTTACAATTTTACAAGGTAATTTGTGTGATGGATATGAAAATCGTTCTTTCCCGTTTCCTGAGCCTGTTTAGCGTCAAGTATCCTTTAGGTGTTGCAGTCATATTTATTTACCTACTGGAAGGGACAAGTTGTCCACTCCATTGTCTTCTTGTTATACGTGAGCAGATCGTGGTTATCAACCACTCATGTTGTAATATCGATTGTCCTGACTGGCCTTTCTCTCAAACTTCCACCATAGACAAAATGGGCAATATCTTTAGAATATTACACCTTAACAATCACTATCCACCCCTACCCTGCCTATTAGTACCCTCCTCTCAAATAGCCCCCATTTCATTGTTTTCTGAAAGCCATAAGAATGTGAGAGATATGGCTAGTCCTCCCTTCTCCTTTCATTTATATTACTAAGCCTGAGCATGAACATGAAGCTATTTAGCTATTGGTGTTACGGGCAGATCACATCAACATTGGAAGGGACCGGTCAGTTCATCCCATCAACTCCTTATTATACCTGGTGTTTTTGTTGACCAATGATGAAAGCGTTGGTGACCGAAGGGAACCAGTTTGTGGTAAAACTTGTTAGCTACTGCAAACGACCCTCCGTCTGGCAGGTGGATCGTGAGGATACTTTCTCGAAACACTTTCAGCTGTTCTATATTAACTAATGATGTCCTACCACTTACTGTGAAGAGTCAATCTCGAGGTATAGTAACATAGAAAAAACCATCCGCTTTGTGATATAGCGCCAGAAACCGAAAGGCATATCTAGCAGAATGGGTGCTGAAGTGATCTATTTTTGCATAGTTTCTATATATGATGTCACACATGAAATTGAATTATTATTGCATGTTTCACTGAAGTACAGGGTGTATGAGACCCCCTTCCTAAAATGTTGAACTAAAAAAAAGTATTATTGTTTTTTAATTTGTATGTTTTGTCTTCGACCTGAAATGTGCACGGTGTGCAAAGATCAGTCCGTAACCGTCCAGCGCACAACTTTGTTTTACCGAAGAAGAACCCCAATTTTTTTCCAGATTCGGATTCTACGCTCGGCTACATGAAAATGTGACAAATGATTGCAAAGACCACCACCACGTGGATCAGCATTGAAAAACAATGAATTTTATGAGTCACACATTGGGTTTGCTAACATTTGTTTCACGATTCAAACGACCTGGCAACTGTACATACTTGACTGCTCAAAGTGTTTTAACACTTCACATCATTCGTGCAAACTCACTGCATCGTGAATGATTTAAGACAGCTTGTGGTGTAAACACATCTGTTCATGGGGAATCAGTTAGTGTCCAGTATTAACTCATGATATGCCATAGTTCATACTCAAGAGTCAAGCCGGTCTGTTTGAGAATCACGGCGTCGTGAAACAGAATGACCAATCAGTGTACCATGGTGTACTCAAGTTGATAATTTATAAAAGTTATAGGCATTGAAGTGAACCATCCACTATTTTTGGTGAAATACATCTACTAAAGCAAGACGATGGACGCTGACAAGGATCATAAATATTCTTCCTGGGAAAACAGCTAGTGTTTTTTTGTATATATGTTTTCCCAACATTTACAGTAAGGAGTCGATTTTGAGGGGAAACAACATCAAAAAACCATCTGGTCTGTGAGGGGACCCCAGAGGCATTGCCAGGAGCGAAATCCGTTGAAGGGGAAGGTGGAAAAGGTGATTAATTAGCCGGGATCGGAGAAGCCGCTTGCTCTGCGACCCTCATTGCCTTCAGGAGCCTTTCACAGCTTACATCCGACGCAGCTCCCACCCCTAACTCGCACCGTACTTGCGCCGTTTTCCCGGATCGCGCCCGCATCGCATCATTTATAATCGCCCCCCTAACAACACCAGCCCCCTTCAACAATTATACGGCTATTTACTTCCCCCCCGCTTCTCACCGCACCCACCGTCTCGTCTGTATTGACACTCCATTATGCTCTCGGAGTCTCCCTTCTCTCGTATTGTCGCTTTCCTCATTCATTTTACCCTTCAGTCGGCGTAAACAATTATGAAATTCGATAATGCAAAAGTTAAATACAAACAAGTAAGGTTTGCGAAATATCAGATTACAAGGCTCGTTCCATGAGTGACTGGAAACGAAAAAAAAAGAAGGTATTTGCTGGAAGAGATGGCCCAAGTCAAAGACAATTTACAACACTGACCTCGGAACCTTCAACAATAACCGCACTTTGGTTCAAATTTAAAAAATTTAGTCCGATATTCACACATCACTTGGGAGTACCTACGACTACTCCCAAAAAATACACCTTTCTGAATCTCTAAACGGGTTTTTAAAGTTCACTCTCTCAGCGAAGGGAAATAATACTACTGGGTACTTTAAAAGCTGAAAACCTGAGATAACTTGATGGAATTTAAGGTTCTTGATGAGAAGCTAGTGGTACATCCTAATTTATGTTGCAAATCAAATAATACTTGTTTACAGAACGTTCTACAGATCTGCAGCTTCTATAAAACTTAATGATTAACGCGTTAAAAAAAACTATACCCATTACAACATTTTATTACACTTCGTAACTGATCTTTAAGGTGGTTTCGTAACAGAAATGGCTGTGAGTTCTCAACTATAGGAAAAATCATCGTTTACGTAATTGTTTGATGCCCTTGATACAGATCTGTACCTTTTTAATCTGCTTACCGAATGGACTGGTATGGTATTGCTTACTATGCAGCGAACTTTACTTTACTACTTCAGCTTTGTTCTTGCCGAACGAACGGGGTCCAAGTTCTAGCTCAAATACTTAATGTGAAGCAATATCACAAGAGGTGTTGGCCTATTCCTTATATGAGAATTCTATAAGTGCAAATCCGCTCATCCCATATTGATGAAGGGAGCAAGTTTGACAAGGAGTCATGATTGTTCCAGGCGTTGGATAGGCAACTCCTGCATGACCTACATGTCGTGCACGAAGGAATATTTGCTAAGCCGAATCCGAACAATCGTAACCTTCCATTCTTTCTAACGTATTTTCATAATGACTTCATTTTTATTCCAACCGACACCCTTAATTTCGTTGCTACAAAGCAGGTCCAGCAAGCTCTTTCGAAAAAATATCTCCAGTTATCTTTTCAGTCGGGCAGTATTCCAGTGAAACGCCTTTTCTATATACAGCTTCTTGAATAAAATGTTCTTTTAGGGCTATGTGTTTGGATTTTGAGTTCACAACAGGATCTCTTGCCCAACTTATTGCTGCTTGATTGTCTGTTTTAATTTCTATAGTGGATTGATTAATTTCGGCATGATTAACTAGACTTCTTAAATGTATCTCCTCTTTTGCTGCTTTCTGTTATGACCATTTACTCGCTTTCAGCAGTTGACTGTGCCGCAGCTCTCTGTTTCCGGGATTTTCAGCTAATTGCTGTACCATTGTAATCAAAACTATAGCCAGTGTATGTTCATCGATACCACTCCCCTAATTCGCATCTGCATTGCCAGTTAATTCAGTTTTCCAGCTTTTTGAAAGTGCAATGCATGCATACGTGTCTCGTCCCTTTAATGTATCGTGAAACTCGTTTAGCTGCGGCCATATGCTCATACCTAAAGCATGTTTTGAATTGGGATAACTAGCTGGCCGAGTACATGACGCCGGGTCTTGTAGCTGTGGCTAAATACATTAGTCAACCGATCAAATCTTGATAAGGGACATCAGGGCACTCGCGGTGGAAGCGTGCAGGCCCCATTACTTATTGAATTTATAGTTTATCCCAGTGTTGAGAATTATTGACAAGTTGTTTTAAACGTTAACTTTGAACAATATATTTTGCTGGCAAGTCTAGGAAGCAAGTGAATACAATTTTCCATGACGTTACGAGGAAAAAATCGTGCTGGTAACAAACATATTGAATTTGTAGTACGCTATAAATTGTTTGGGCAAGTGAAATCTAATAAGTATGCTTAATTTCTTTAATAATTCGTCAAATTAATGTTCACTGAAGGTTAAGTGTGTACGAGATAAAGCGTAAGAATGTGATATAATTTTGTAGACATTGGTGTGTGATGAGACACATATTGACTTGATACGTTTCTCCCTTGAGGGATGCGGTTTCGACATTTGATACCCCTCTCTCGATTTGAAAAGCGCTTCCTTGATCAAACTCTCCGCCTAGGGAGGGAAGGAAGTGACTCGGCTATCCTGATTAGATCCCATAAGGAGGAGGCCTTAATCTTAGCTGGCTCAGCCTTCGCCTTTTCTCTTTTCCCCCTCGCTCTTTCTCTGCGACCGTCTATTCAATCAATACTTATCTCTCGGGAATCATTTGCTGCCTTCGGTGTTCGACACAATAGCGAAGGTTTGACGTCGAAGATTCATTTTCAACTCATATGAGGCAAGGGAACCAGCAAGATTATGAATCATACCCAGAAATTCATGCTTGAGTAAAGAAAACTAAAGTCTCACGTAAATCGTTTTCTATTTTTAGTAAAAAGTTTTAGTAATGCAGCATAATTGTGTGGGCAAGTGTTTGCCCTTTCGAAATGAAATATAAGTAAAATTACTTTGGAGTTTCAATAACTCGAGTTAATCAAAATCGTAGTTTATTTATGGGAAAAATCAGTACAGGAAAAATCAATTTTTTTTCACTTGAAATTCAAATTTACCCTCAAATTTTTTATTTTTCAAATTTTTCAAGGTTTTAAAATTATTTATCGGCATTGTTCAATGGAATTCAAGAAAATGTTGGAAAAACATGTTTGTGCAATCATTTCGGGAAACTGTAGTTAACAACTATTTTTCATGAGTAACTTCCTGCGGAAAATGTAAATTGAACCATTCTTACTCGTTTCTTGCCAATTTTAGTAAATTTTCCAAGCTCTTCTTTTTCAAATTTCAGGAATTTACAAGTTTGATTTTTTATTGATAAAATGGTTTCTCAACTAAATTCTATCGCCGGGATGGCGTCGTACACACACACTCACACGCCCACACATATACACATAAATACACATGTCAAAGTATAGGAAGCGTTTTACAAGCTTCAAAACAAACTTCCGTTATGAAAATGTGGAAGCCCTGTTATTTTAAATGTTCAAAAGCCGATGCATTGCTTCCTGTTCTATGAAAACTTGCAAAAAATTGCTGTTACATCGATTTGGGAGGTTTGGTCATCACCAGTAATTAATAATGCAAATAATTTTACTTTGTTACTTTGTTATTAGTTTCGAGATAAGGGATGAAGTTTCTTGTTAGCCTGTCAAGATCAAAACTCTGAACTTCATGAAAATTGTTGCATTTCGACGGACCTTTGAAGTAAACAAGTCAATAAATATGGGTATCTATTTTTTTAAATCCATCATTAGCCATTTTATTCAGTTCCAACCATCCATCCTTTTCTATTGTGAATGAATAATATGAAGTATGTACCATTGATTCGTTCTATTTTGTTAAAATCAGTTACTGTTCAAGCAAATTGAAATTGCTTAGTCATTCTTTCAACGTACGGTCTATGAAACATGTAAAAAATACACCATTCAAATATACATGGAACAGGGAACTTTCTCCTGAAGAAAGTTTGACAATATTCTTCACTGAATTCTCTCGACCTGTCAACTTCGAGCTCCATCAACGATCGAGACAACAATATCTCTTCGCCTCGAATAAAAAATCGTATATACGTAAACTTTAGCTGTTTTCGGTTCTTGCTGTTCACGACTTCTCAACCGTCGGTCTTCCGCAAACCACGAAGAACAACAAAATGAGAAAAAATACAAGGAAAGTCTGAACAATGCCACGCGAGCGGTGCCTACTCGGGATATTTTGGAAGTCGGCGTTCCCATAGAAGGATTCAAACAGGGGGAACAAGATTTTTCCTTGAGATGAAGGGAGCAAAAAAGTTTCACGCCAAGTTTTTCACTCCCTCTATTTCACCATTTTCCCCTCTGTTTTTTCTCAAATATATATATATTTATATATATAAAAAGGAGAAGGGTTTGACGTTGGGAAGAGAGGTTTCGAAGAAAACATGGCATCACGGATGGAGAAGCGGAGAATCAAAGTTTTGGAATCAGGGAGATGAGGGGTGGAGGAACAAGCTGTGTTCAACTTCGCTGCCCCGGGGGCACCAGTCTAACTTATATTCTGCCGTCCTTAATATCGATAGTGCTCTGCATCATTTCAATATAAAGATTCATATTGATGGAACATAAATAAGAACATTTTTCGAAGGAACTGCACGGGTTTTCGTAGTATCCAATGATTTTAATTACTCACTCATCTTGAGTGGAACCTGTGAAGAAGTACAATATTGCAAAAATAGAGTAAGATACAGCTTTGGGGGACAGGTTGTCCGAGCGAGCTAAGGCATCAGTCCTTCGGCAGTTTACTTTCAGTGGGAGTACTGATTAGCCCGGTTCGAATCTGATAGGCACCAATGATTAGGGCCAAAATCCTTTCAACTGTTGTACACCTGTCCTGTCGTTAGACAGTTCACCTCTGATCTCGATATCACGTGAATCCAAATCGCTCCTAACCCAGGGGCGTGAGGCAATGGGAAGCCACGAGCGAAATCGTCAGACCTAGTTCCGATCCTCTCTAGAGGACGGCTGGCGACGTCCGCGACACGAAAATCCAAGGTGAAATTCCTTGTTTAGTTTACTTTACTTTACTTACAGCGTTGTCTGTATTCCCACGAAAATAATGAGTTACACAGTTAAATCTATTCCGATGGTTAGGTCATCATCAGCAACAAATATGAACTGAAAGTACATTACAGAAAGCTAATCTTATATAGACCCAGGAGAAAGGAAATTTAATCCCATTGGCTCAAAGAGGTGAAATGGACGGTGAGGACCAACCAATGCCACTCAATGCTTACAACGTGAAAGGGGCACAAGAAGTAACATTATGAAGAGCGGGAGCCAAACTGATTGCAAGAATGAAAGAATGAATCCAATAATGGTGAAATATTTTGAGGAATAATCTCATCTAAACATTTTCCTGACATATAACTTTTACCAATTTTGAATTTTTCTTGCACATCCGACATGCCTCCCTTTTCGAAAAAGTGAGGAAATTCTACATATTGCGTATTTGTCAGATCAAACATAAAGCTATTATTGGACTCTTATGTGTGACTTGTTGCCTCTGAAATCTTCATGCTCTTTCATTCCTTTCCATAAATTTCGTACCAGTTTGGCCACAGTACTCATATAAGATGTGCTTTATGTGATGTACCTTAAGTTCATATTAAATATGTTCAGTTCATCTCAGTAAACAAATTTTGTTGTTGATGATGACCTATCCATCGAAATCGATTTAACTGTGTAACTCATTATTTTCGGGGAAATATAGACAACGTTCTATCTTACTCCGTGTTCATTGAAATGGGTGTCCACAACTTCGTCGCGAGTGACTTTGTTCGTACAATATTGTTATGGCATTAAAATATAGTGTCTCAGTGATCGCTAAACTTTAGCTTGGCTTCTTTAAATCTTAATGATCCATGAGTCATATTTCGGTGGACTTTTACGAGAGGGAAATCAATCTTCCTAAGAAAGCATCGATTAGTTAGAATACCTCGTTAAATCCTTTGTCACATCATACCTGTTTCAAGAATTTCACGTTAGCGCATGCGCTGAGTGACCGCTGATTACATTGAGATGAAATTCATATGGGACCAAAAGGGCCCGCATAGCCTCTCAAAATTGAGAATTCTAATATATATACTCCTCAATTACATGTAAGTGAGATTAATAGATTCCACATTTTGCTTTCCATTCCAACAACCGGAAGGCCTTCCATAGCATAGATGTTCGGGGAACGAATGAGCAAACCTGCACAATTCCTGGTCATTTTCAACTCTGAGCTTCTCAATTGGGCTGTAACAGTGTTTTGTTTGGAAGTAAACCTACTAGGATTGTTCGAAAACGAATTCTCTGGATTCGATCACCATCCCCAAGAAAGGATAGATCCTTTGTCTTCACAAACGAAACCTTATCCAAGCATGAATATCCAACCAACCCTCCAACTATTGTAATGGGACATGATGAGTTTGTGGTATAACGCGGCAATTCTGAGGGAAACAATCAATTTATTTATCCCCTATTTGTTCAACATCCAACACGAAGAGGAAGTGAGAATTCGTAAATTCTGACTACATGTATTAAGGAAACCACTTGCCGGCGGCGAAGGTTGGAAAAGGGATCCGATGGCACTTGCGAAAGCTCGAATAACACCAATTGTTTATCGAGCTCTCCCGAATAGAGTTTGTACAACTGTTCGATCCGGTTCGCTTTTGTTTCCGAGCGAAACTCAACTCCAAGTGCGGTCCTTTCCCTCTCCACCCCCGTTCTACACACCCTACTCATCCGCCTCTAACATCTCTTCACGTATTCATTCGAAACGTTACGTCGTAATTTAGTTTTCATTAAAGCACGATTCTCCGACAGACAAAACTTCCTTTTTTCCAACTCCTCTCCTTATTTACTACCTAAAAACACAATAAGCTTTTATGTCGGTATTTATGAATTCTTTTGAAAGCAACGAACCTAATGAAAAACCAATGTTTTGTTGAGAGATACAGTAAAAATAACGAGGACGTTGAGGGTTACGTGGATTGCTATGATTATGAATGTTGCTTGTGTTGAAATATACTGCGGGAAAATGAAATTGAGTGAAAGAGTTTTCTACAGAAATGTCTTCGGAAAAATATTGAATTATTCAACTTACCTCACTTTTCACTCCGGTTCTTTGACGATGAAAACGTCACAGGAAATTAATGATTAGCGTGGAATAAGTAAACGAGGTGTTCCAGAAAGACAGTCATGTCTTAAGATACATCTAGACTTGATTCATCAGACAATGCTTTCAGTAGCGATTTGAATTGATATAACGTGGTTTAACTCCCGAAATTTGTATGTTGGATATTTCAGAGATAAATAACAATTTTTGATCATGAAACTTATATATCTTGGTGGAGGAAAGAGAGCTCGATGGTCTTGGCATCGCACCTCTGATATGGTTAGTTTGCCATTCCCAATTCTAGAATACCATCTAGATATACCAGACGCCTTCTACTATCTGGGTAAGCCTCTGAGTGTTGCATTCATAATCCGCATTCAGTTCATGGAAGGGGCAAATACACCATTTCATCACCTCCTCATGTTTCATGTTAGCATGAGCGTGGTTATGATCACTGGCCTTTTATTTCGAATAACCTGTCGCCCCCTTCTCTCGCATCGCCCCATAGGCTAAATGCTTTTAAATATGTTCTCTTGAGTAGCGATTAAAACCTCTGCCCGGATTAATGTAATACTGCGAGCCTCCCCCAGCTAGCATCACGCTTAAGCACCTATTATTTTTTCACCTGGTTTTGTTTGAGTGTAGTTTGAGTAAGGAGTTTAGCCTCTCATTGGTGGCCATGAGCAACACTGAATGAGCAACGATTCTGTTATTGTCTCTTCAATGAACTAACACAAGATTCATCCCCTTGCCGGTAGCCATTGTGCACTTCGTACTGTATACCTCGGTAGCAAACACGTAGATCTTACCTATTCTACGAACAAACACATATTTTGTTTTTGTTTCACGAAAAAGGCACGCTATCTGTCTAGTAACAGATACCTCACAACTGGTAATGTAACCCAAGTATTGATGTAATTTTCCAACATATCTGGAGCGTCTACGTGAATCCAGTAACATTTGAATGGATGCAAGGGGCAATGAAGAATCCATTAAGCGTATTAAATTATGCATTCATCATTTGTTTGGTGTTCGTAGCTATACGTTAAGCAAATTGATCATAACTTTCTGAACGTTATTTTGGGTAATGAATGCTTTTGTCTGCTAACAATAGATGATTTTGATTTCTGAATTGAATCGTGACCACTCACCACTTAGCTTCACGAATGCTATATGACTATGCGACATCACTGACTACGATCTCCTCAGAGATCATTCTGTAAACGACTACCAACCCATTAGGATACAACGACTTGTGCTCGGAAAACCAAAGCCTGACACCCCATCCAGAGCAGAGAGAAAGAGGGACAAATCCGGAAAATGAACCACGGAGAGAAAGAGGGAAGAGAGAATGACGGAGAAGAGTATGGAAGAAAAACTTGGAATGAGCGGTCTCTGCTATTGACACGAAATGAAATTGTCGACGGAGGACCCTTCGGCGCGAGTCCAGTTCGAATGTAAAAGGAAAAAAAAAGAAACCTTTTTCTCTCGGATGTCCTACCCAGTCAACTTTTATCTTCATCTTCTATTTCCTGAAGATTTCGGATCATTTCCGCAGACTATCGGCAGAGCTATTTTCTCTCCTTGGTGACGATCAATCTTGATGAAACCGCGCCCTAGGGAGAGGCGAAGTCCACTGTTCTCCGATCTCCCGACAAAGTGACCTTATTGACTTTTCCTTTGGCCGTCAAGTTTAAGAGAAAAAAGCTTGAGGATCGTTCAGCAAAGAACCATTTGATGAAAAGTTTTCGGTTTTTAAAGCAATATTAGAATTCAACTCTTGCGTGTTCTTCCAAACAGAAAAATATACATACCAATCTAACACATCATCGCGGTTAATGCCTGACCATCGCGAATCATGTAAAAGCCAGTCACAATCATGATGGGTAATGGAGAATACACAACTTTCCAAAATATGGAGTATTCAAATTTACTCAATAAATAATCTCTCACCAAATTAAGGTGCGTCAGAATCGCGTTATAAGAGATTCATGTTTGCATGTGCAACAAATATCGTGTTGTTGGTTGTTCATTCATGTTTCAGTTAATCAATTGTTACTCACGGAATACTTACCAATAATATGCATTTCAACACATCGTATTATAAGTAACAATTATGTTTGTCTATAAGACTGGGATTCGCACAGTTAGATTAACGATAGTGAGACACCAGTGCTCTTTGACGCCTGCCAGCACTTACTGAACTATTCAGATCTAAAAATTCGCTACAAGATCGTACGAGTTAATTACAATGGAAGATGTGAGATTCGACGGAACGAATAGCTCTAAAACGTATGATTTATTCCGATAAACATTTAAAAAAATAGTAATAAAAACAGCTGATGAGGTCCGTCATGCCAATGGCATTCGTTCCTCAAAATCCAAACCTCAAATGGTTGTCTACTTCACTTTTACTAAATATAAAAACCACTGATAAATATATCTATCTTGGAAATTTAGGGATGCGATATTTGATCCACACGTCTCAGAACATTGTCTGCAATTCAAAAACTTGGTTGGACACTATTAAGGATGGCTAAAAGAATATGTTTTGATAAACGGTTTAGTGTGGTTGAGGGAGGTAAAAGAAAGGAGTGGAGTGTATTAAAGAGGTTTAATAAGAAGAATGAAGGAGACGAATGTCCTTTTGTAACCAAACTCCTGAGAAGGGGCAGACCAGAGAAAAAGAGGCTGTTTTGAATGAGTATTTCATCTTAGTTGGCGGCGATTTGTCTTATAAAATAATGTCGAATTCAAGAAACTATACTAAACTGCCTCAAACCTGTAGGTTTGCGATCTTTATGATGACTGAACAATCCTTTTGTAAATTTGTCCAGGAAATGAGAGGTAGTTCTGTACCCGGTCCGGTACGGTATTTCACCCTAAATAGTCAAAAAGTGAGCCAACATTCTAACCAAATCCATTATTCATTTATGCAATTACTCTATGGGCAAGGCAAGGTTTCCATCGATAGTCAAGATGGCAAAAGTCGTTCAAATCTTTATAAGAGGTCGTAAGCTGGATCTTGGCAACTATGGGGCCATTTCCGTTTTAGGTACAGTGGTTAATATTAAAGAAGCATAAGAGGATATAAAGTAATTTGGTTGAGTTTCTGAGTGCTGTCCAATATGGGTTCAGGGCTCACGAGAAGTCGAGGACCCTTTGTTCCATGTCACCAAGAAACTTTACACCTCGTGGGACGCAAAGCTGATGTCTACACTAGTTTCCTAGGATTTGAAAAAAGCATTTGACTCGATCGACATGGCTTCACTCCTGAGACCTCTTGAGGAGATCGAAATAATGGACGAGAGCCTGGAGTTGTTTGCTATTTATCATTAAGAACCCAGTTCTTAGCCATGAGGGAACATGTAACGTAGAAAGACCTACGTACTATGTGGCGATAGAGCGAAGAGTTGTTTCTGGAAATGAGAAGACTGTTTTTCTTGAATTTAAGGATATTTATTTATGCTTGGAGTTACTCTAGCCGGTCACTGTATGATAATATTATTCAACTGCTTTTATCTTTGCACTAGTTTAAAGGCCCTGCTACGATGGTTAAAAAGAAATAGGTGACAAATAAATTCTCTCTCCCTCTCTATCTTTTTTATATCTTCCTCCCTCTCTATCTACTCTGGATTTACCTTGCATCAGACGGGGGGGGGGGGGGGTTAGCCTAACTGATGACAGGTTTTTGTGGAAATATTCAAAACGTAACTAAGCATCGTTACATCTACCATTGTAACGAATTGCAAACCGACGACAACTTGATTGCAACAATTAGACATCTTCCAATGGTAATATCTGTTTTCGTAACACTTTTTTCTTCCAGACTATTCACAGAACCTTATCTACGATTCCCCCATCCCCAGGGACCTTGTCATATTTCACAGTAACTAACTGACCAGACTTAACTGCTCCCCTCTTCGAAGATTATTATCTCGCTGGAGATAGAAGAGAAAACCCGGAGGAGAACCCAACTAATGGACTTACATCTGTCACCTCCCCCCAAGTCCTGTTGAAGGCGTGATGGAACAGACAGAAATCTCTGGCGATTGTTGCACGTTGCACTTCAGGAATAAGAAAAAAAAGAACCACACACGTGCCTCAAGATCCCCCTACGTTCTTTAACGCTGAGATAGTGCGGAGGTAAAATCCTTCGGAAGGGAAGGTGACTCCATCTGGGTCTTACCAGGAAATAAGGTTTCCTGTTTTATGTTGGCTCTGCGAAGAGCTGATAGCGAAATAATGGAGCCGCTAGGACTCGCAGTACCCGAGCTATTTCAGCTTTCCCGCCTCTATCTCCACCTGCTGCGCTCCATTTCTGGTGATACTTTTCCCAATTCAAGAAAATTCCTTCATGGAATTCTCAGGTACTGCTAAGTTTTTTATTCAAAAACCGAACTACGTCTCCAAAACAATAGACGTGTCAAAGGGTTAGGATAAGAATAACTCAGACAATTATACTGCACAAACCATGGCTCATCTGGTGGCTACCTTTATCAAAAATTCGTCCATAAAATAGAACGTAATGAGATTGGCTTTAAAGTAAACGATTAGAAGTGGATTATAATACACTGCCCCCTCCTCAGCTGGAATCCAACCACTTGGAATACCAATGTAGACGTTGATTCGTAATTTCGTTCAATAGAAACATCACTTCCGATCAATTCACGAAAAATAGACCGATTTTGTATATATCTTGTATCTTCATCATATGTATAATCTTGAATTTTTTTATTTGTTCAGTTGTTTGTTTTTAGTTTAATACTCTTACTCGACAGATCTCGCATCATCAGATTTTCATTTGTTTCTGAAAGGTTTTTTTGAGTGTTCTGTTTGTTTTTTAATGAATTGAAAATCAATGATTAAATGATAGAAAAATGAATCATTGAAAATGAATGAATGTTTTGTTTTGAAACGCTTGTTCTGAATGTTTTAAAAACATTGCGGAGACAGTGCAATAGTTGAATGTTAACGTGTAAAAAAATTGATATTTTTTGAAGCGTTTTTAAATTTTCAATCACACAGCGAAACTTCCTCTTAGACAACCCTTGAACCTACCCACATGTTCAGATCCTACATGTATACATGCACTCCAACATGCTAGCTTCAGAAATGATATAACTTAACCACAGTGGCCCTCGTGAATTTAAAAAATTCGGCTACAGAAAAAAGCGTCATACGTGAATCAGTTGTCAATTGAGTCAGAGCAAACCTGTAAATGAGACTGATAGGTTTTTCAGTAGTGTCAAGCCTGAAATGCGAGTAGAAAGTTCGATTTTGGAGAAAATTTAAAACACAACCCATCGAATCGAAAACAATGTATCGCATAGACTCCTAGCAATAACATGAAAACGGCTACGTATCGTAATGTCATATTCGGCCGTATAGGTTGAAAATCGGCTCATTTGATTCACTACTTTATCTTTTTAAACCCTTGTACATGACATGGTCAACTATTGACATTGAAAACTAAGACTGTGTGAGGTGAACCACTACCTGCTGAATGTCATCGTGTTGTCTCGCACCTCAGAAACCAACACGGATATCAATTTCCATTACAAAGCACGTTGAGGCTAATTTTACGTGTTACTATTCTTGACACTAATTGTTCATCGGAGAGGACGTGAAGGACGCGGGGAAGCGACATCCGCTCGGTTGTAAACCGTCAACCCGTCAGCTACCGTGAGCGGGGATGTACAGGAAATTCTATCACAGACTGCTGAAAACCGGATATCGGAGGTCGAGTCCGAAGTTTTTACCGGTGCTCGCGACGTCATAAGAGGAAAATCAATGCCGCCACGGGTAGTTGAACGTGGTAAACTTTTCCGCAATAGGGCTAATCGGCCAAATTAATTCCCCGAGAAATTCGGAGAATCCGGCGATATATATCCGGTTATGGCAGGTTCGACGGTATTACGGGTGCTCACGTACGATGAAGATAGTCGTAGCTCTCCTGGCCGTAACGTGCACCGCCGTGGTACGTATTTACTCCAACATGTCATGAATTAGCACAAATATCAAATATATATTTCCATTTGGATTTAGAATTGGTGTGGTTGGTTTGAACGATCATGAGTACGTAAATGAGGAAGAACCTTTCTCGGAGATGAAACGTTTTTTGTTTGCACAAAATCAAAATTTCCACTCGCATTCAGGAAAATTTTAGTTTTATGTCTGTCTGTGTCCTAAAATCCTTGTAACAGCTTTATTTCTACAGTTTTCATCCAATTTTGATGAACTTTTCATTGACTGTGCAGGTCATGCTGCATATTTGAGTTTCAATGGTCACAAATCAAAACACCAGTCTGTTATTTGATAAGTCCGTTGTTTGTTGCCAGAGCCTAAATGATCAGTGGTTAGGATCGTGAAGTTTCCACATCTCCCAAAATGCTGTAAGGGTAGGAATATAAAGAGCTGTTAATATAGATATAACTACATAAGTTGATTGCACTAAGTGCTAAAATGATTTTATGAGTTAGAAGGGAGTGATGTTGAGGAGGAGGGAGATGTTCAAACTTTTCCAACCAAAAGACTTTCTGAAACATGGAAGTCCAGAACGTTCTCAAGCTGTTCATGTTCATCTCAGGCTGAATCAATCTCAATCACAAACTAAGCACATTTATGCAACGTGACCTAAAGAATACCACAAGCACACGAAAACACGTGGATTCTTTTCTGGATAGCTCCGTTATGTTTCTATTCTCCAAAAGTGTTAGACGGTCTATTTAAAATCAGTGTAATAATTTGGATGCTGCAGCATGCATAAATCATATAAGTGGTTATTTTAGATAATTTTCCTATCCTCTGATGGGTAAAATCAATTCTGTATTTTGTATTCTCCAAAAGTGTTAGACGGTCCATTTAAAATCAGTGTAATAATTTGGATGCTGCAGCATGCATAAATCATTTAAGTGGTTATTTGAGATAATTTTCCTATCCTCTGATGGGTAAAATCAATTCTGTATCAATAAATGGACTCAGGAATGGGGACTATTCATGAAAGAAGTTTTCTATTGATGAAGGGAAAGCTAATAGATGAATTGAATGGTTTGAAAAACTTACATATTTTCGAACTGCACATATTTGATAACAGTCCAATGCACTAGTTCACAAACAGCGCGAGATTGCTAGAAAGTTGATCTACCTGTCGCATCTTTATGGGTTGTAAGATGTGACTTGATGGCAAGATTGGGTAGTTGACTCCAAGCCAATCAATGTCCACTTGTGGTGCAACGTCTCTTTTAAACTTATTTTTCATCCCTTTTAATGTTAAATGTGTTCCAAAAACAGATAATGATTATATTCTTGGTTCGTTGCCGCTTTTACATCCATTGAACAGCTAGTTGACACGCGATTGACCTGGCCATGCCATACAGTGGACATAATCATAGTTAGCATATTAATAGGGTAAACCGTTGTGCCGGATCTTGCCATATGTTCCACAAAAAAAATTGACAACCTTTGCATGCATGGTAATGTGTTATTAGCATGGTCTACCGAAAGCTGGAGATGTCACTCTGATGATGACTCAAGGGACAACTACCACCAGCTCAACGACTCCCGCCCCGATGACATCCGCGAGTTCCATGTCAGCAGAATCTTCGAACACCATGTCAACGCCCAACATCGCTGATCAAGGGAAGCAAGCCCCGGAGCAAATGCTTCCTCCTCCTCCGACAATATCACAGACATCGGCAGTGCCTCAGGTCTGTACCAATAGTATATTGTTATCGTTTATTTTGTTTGTTAGTTTTAAAGCTCCTAACCGACTGTTTAGAATATCTGTCTAGATCTTTGTCTATCAATCTCAGTCGTATCATTCATATTGTTGGGTTTTGATAACGTTGTTATTTCAAGTTTTTTCCTTACATTTTCTGTATTACTTTCCGGGCTTTATAGCCTCTAGATCAGTCAGTCAACCAGCCTTTTCATCTGAGTATGGGACCTATTCCATCCTTTTAGTCTTATGTGAGTTAAGGATCATCATAGACTTCCACAAATCTTACCCAATGTACATAAAAAACGGATTTTCATCTTCCCATCCAGCCACGACTGCAAAAAAACATTTTTCAATTCGAAATGGTGCCATATCCAATTTATTACGAGAGCTCCTCACGATGAAAGTAGAAATGAGAAATAATTGTGTTATTAAAAAATATCAGTAATTTTTCCCCTAAATTAGTTTTCTTAGTGCGACGGATATTGAAAAAAATTAAAACACGTGTTTTCTACTTTTTCCTGTCTTCAACAACGCTATTTTAATTAATTTTTGCCGGCTGATGAACCTACCTACTTCATTTTTTCAGATTTTAACTCCTACTTTTTAATTTTTAATTTGGAATTTACGTAAAGTTTGAGGCCTCAACAGATTTTGTTGAACTGTGAGAACAAAAAATGCAAAACTGAAGGATCTTCCTAGAAAGTTGACTCACAAAGTACCCGAGTGTGACGTACGATTTCTGGATTTGAATGGATTTTGATCAAATCATCAATGGAAAATCAACTTTTAAAAATGAAAACAACCCTTTTTAAGGTGAAAACCATCCTGTCCACTTGAAAACTTCTGCAGTGAATTACCGTTTTCTTTCTTTGTCTTGTTGTGGACTCACAACCTCTTTCCAAAATAACTGATCACCTCCCATTAGATTTCTAACCTCGATAAATCAAAAATAGAGAGCCCAGAAGATATAAGGAATCTTCTGATATCTGGAACTCCTGATCCTGGTCGAACTCCTGGTAGTACGAGATAGCTTGTGATATCAAAAGTCAAGCTTGTATGCACACGTTCAGAATTTTATGAATCGAGCTCATTCATTACACCCCACTTGCCTCGAAAACGATGATTTTGTCAAATCTCATTTTATTTGTATAAACCGTAAATATTTTCTTCCTGAAAGGCTGCAATGATTTATTATTGAAAATCATAAACCAACAGGTTTTTGACACGATCGTACATCTGAACGTGTGTGCAGCAATACAATTGTGGCACTCGAACCAGCTGATATAATTACAATGGAATTTTGCTTCCAAGGATTCTTATTGAAAACGTAATTTTTATAACTTTTGTTTATACATGTTAGGGTAAGAAACGAGAAGTAGGTGTTTGTTTTTATATCGTTAAATTTTAGTTTTTCCATTCCTGTGTTTCAACTTCTGTGTCGATATTGTAGGTATTTTGATTTCGTCTGAATATCGTGTTTGTGGTGAAGCATTCTATTGCCTAATAACTTCAAAAATGTGTTTTGAAAAGGAGTTGAGAAACTGGTTATGTTCGAGTGAACGGTTTTATAATCAACCGTCGTTGATGAAATGTGTGAGGGAATTCTATTGATACAACCAGAATACAATTACCTACAATGTGACACTGATCAGCTGAGTTGCTCCGTAGGCTCCGAGTATTAAGTAAATAGACTACGTATAGTAAACATTGAGGTAGAAGGGATATCTAGTAGGGAAATTACAAACCTTTATGAAAGTTTTAAATTTTGTTTTGCTAATATAGACGTGTTTTACCTACTATTATATTTTACATCTAATAGTTTTGACCAGTACTTTTTTTGTGCTACTCTTATAAGTCCATCTTTTTCACTTCCATGCGGCATAGGGAGCAATGGGCAACCCACCAAGCGGTCTAGCTACAGCCGGACAAGGATCAGTGGAACCTGGAAACCAAGCAAGCTCATCGTACATACCTCAAGAACAGAATATGTATCAAATGGGTAAAGTGAACGATTTGTTATACACTCAGCACCTCATGGAATTCTGACCGTTAACAAATTACGTAATTATATTGATTGATTCGATGTAGTCACAAACAAAAGCTGAAACGCATGGTGTGTTCAATCTAATAATTATTCATCATAATTTTCAGCATATTTTCCTTAATACCAGTTGAATAATATGAATTTTCCCTCGAGGGGGGGGGGGGGGTTATCGTAACAGATCCGCTTTTTTAACAGCGTATATGAATGGTATATGAATGGATACATCCGACATAACATGGTATGAAACTAATCGGGATAGTGAATTAGTATAAAATCTCAGTTTGTTTTGACGGAAGTAGAACCTTTCCAAAAAATCAAATTGACAGATATAAGAATGATGTAAATTGAACCAATTGTATTTAAGTTGAGTGACAGCTAAACTGTCATAATAGAGTGAATGAAAGTTACTTTCACTAACGGAAACATATAAATTGTACAAAATTTAGTAAGTAATAGAAATTGTACTACATAACTAGAACGTTGGCAATAACCAACTTTGCAAACCCTCGAACCAATCCAACAAGACTATTCATTATACTTAATCGTTGCATTTATTCAAAGAATCAGTTGAAGTCTACTGTAAAACAGGTCAATGTTATGGTGGGATATAGGAGCGGTCTTTAAATATCATATTTATTGCAAGCCAGAGCCGAATTAAGACGATCAAAAGAAAAAGTAAAGTAAACAAGGAATTTCACCTTCGATTTTCGTCCGACTACCCGGAGGTGTCGCGGACGTCGCCAGCCGTCCTCTAGAGAGGATCGGAACCAGGTCCGCCGGTTTCGTTCGTGGCTTCCCATTGCGATTTGGATTCACGTGATATCGAGATCAGAGGGAAACTGTCTAACGACAGGACAGGTAGACAACAGTTGATAGGATTTTGGCCCTAATCATTGGTGCCTGCCGGATTCGACTCGGGCTAATCAGTACTCCCACTGAAAGTAAACAGCCAAAGGACTGATGCCTTAGCTCCCTCGGACACCCTGTCCCCGAATTAAGACGATTGACGTCATAATTTTGAGGGAAACCTCAAGTTTTATCCGTTTGGAAAACTGGGAGATCTGAATTGACCACTTATAACAAGTTGAGCCTCAGTGGCAACCCTGTCCATGGATTTCTAAAACCCTTAAGCTAGCCTAGCTAGATTACCATAACGAACGTTCAAAGCAACTGTTCTTTGTATAGACTGCTGGAAAGGCTGTCGACAGTCAAGCAATTAAAACGTTCTAATGGGATACTAATCGTCTGAAAATAAATGAGCGGATCTGAATTAGAGCCTGCCATTCATGTCATCATATGCCGCAGAGGCAGCCCTGTCCACGGATTATCTGTTACAGATTTTCTAAGCCCCAAAGGCTAGCTTATCAATAGTCCGTAGACTACCATAACGAAGTTCTAAGTTACTTTTTTATTGTCTCGACTGCAGTCAAGACAGGTGGAAACGTGCTAATAGGATATTAGCTATCTGAAGGTAATGGTTGGGAAAAGTAATCGTACCGGCCATCTTGACCCCGAGAACCCCCGGGTTCCTTACTATACATAGTTCGCCTTTGCTGGTATTTGAAGTTTTTGTTCGAGCACCAAATATTCAAACGTTGATTATTCTCAAACCCCTTCCTGTTTTCAGTATAGGAGTGAAATTCGTTCAAACTGGATGAAAACTAGTATTTCATGCTTCTGAAAGAGATTTCAATGAAAAAGTAGAATTTTCTACCACGCTAATATGTCCAAAGTTCACAGCCTTTCATTATCGGTTGTAACGTTATATGTTGCTCACATACTCTTCTTACGATTAGGAAAATAGATTAAACAAAACTAAACAGCGACGTTTGGAAAATGTATCGAACAAAATTTTTTTAAATGAATAATTTCTTCGGTTAGAACATAGAAAATACAATATAAAAAACCTACCTTGTCCAAGCGAAAATATAAATATACCCTTCCTTCGCACATTTGCCGCTCCTTCTTCGGGCTCAGGATTCGTTCTCAGCACTTAATCCCAAATATATCGTTGGAACGGAGTATTTAAAACAAAATCACCGAGAGGGACGTCTCGCTCTAAGTACTCCACGTAGGGAACTAACTTCCGTGAGCGATTCCTTTTGTCCTTAGGTGTCGCCGGTTCGAAAGGTCCATGCGACGAGTAGATTGTTGTGTCAGCAAGCAACTCGTCGCACGGTCGTAAAAATATCAAAGTAAAAGTAAAAGTGATATGTGATTGATACTTAGTGATGCATGAACAAAATACAAAAATGATATCGTGGAAAAATAATTTGGTTGGTTTTGTTTTGTCCAATTTTCATCACTAAAAATGAGTGATACGCCACTTACTTTTAACGTGGATTACTGATGTCATCCGTTTTTCTACAACTGCTTTAGGTGAGGACCTATGTACTCTGTTGCCTTTGATTTTAAAAAGGATGCGACGGTGAGTGCGCTGTAAAATTAGGAGCCAGAAGTCAGGAAGGACTTGTTTCCGTCGTTCCTGACGGTATTGACACTATCAAGCTATAATTTTATATGCAGGCTCCTTAGGACTTTTACTTGACGATTCATAGATCCCTAATCAGCTGTGAGGGAACATGGCGTCCTATAGCTTTGCTGGAAAAACACCGTTTCATCTGATGCTGGTGTAAAAAACACCGTTACTTGCTGGGAGCAAGTGAAATGGATGACTTCCTATCGTGCGCGAAGATTGTAGAATGAACACCATTTGGCGAGTTTATTGCATACAGCTTGAAATTACTGTTTACATTCTCAGCTCAAGGAACTCCATCACTTTTAACCAATCTTGCTCACTTTACGCTGCAGTTGAGCTCTGAGTCTTTGAGGCTAATACTTGCTCCTGTTAAGCAGTTTCCTATGCGCAGCAAACGACAAAATAACACGCCGCGAGTCATTCTTTTTGTCCATGGCAGTGATTGCCGATTGGCTCGAATGCCATACAATGCGCACAGGCAAGAACAGAGGTGAACGAAACCCGTTGAACTTAACATCAATTCTCTCACCACCACTCCTGGGAGATGGAATTCCGTCATGTTCTTGGTCTTCAGCAAGTAAAACGCAACCCAAAGGTGTGTTTCGATAAAAAGTCTAATAAGTCTAATTTTGTCTCTATAAAGATCATGTAGGACTGCATGAAGTGGCACCAGGTGTGATTTGTCAAATCATCAGGGAAAATAGTGATCGACAACAGTCGATTCACCCAGTCCTGGGAAGAAAAGAAGTTGGAAGAACAAAAATCAAATTATCAGGAGTATTGAGGGATGGAATAGTCATCTATAAACCAGAAATAGCGGTGAGAGGACGATGGAGGCACAGCACTAAACCTCTCATGCGAGCACCTGTGTCATGTGTTGTTGCTTTTGTTCCCGCAGATGGTTATACAAGCTCTATTCCAAGTTTTCATCTGATCTTGATTTAAATTTCAGGAATTTCTGAATCTGTCTAACTAATCGCGCGCGAATTTAGAGAATAAATTTAAGGAAGTCCAATTTAATAAACTCAAAAAGATTCTAATACGATGGCATCCTTAGTCAATGTGCGCATGCATCGAACAAAATCCTTATAACTAACCTTATATCTACAGTTTTCATTCAGTCTCGATGAAATTTTCGGAAATGTGTTGGTTTGTTGTACCTGGTCCTCTATGAATTTCTCTCCCAAAACTCAATATTAAATAGTGAGAAATTTTTTCGGTACATGTTCAATCCTAAAATCCGTTAATCATCATTTCTCAGGTTCTATTGGTTTGACCTCGCTCAAGTTTGGATGATAGTAGCGGAAGAACGGTTTAATAATCTCACTTCCATTTCAACATGACATTCTCATAGTTTATCACTATAGAATGAACGTGGCAGAACTTCAATACATCTCGACTCAACTACAGACGTTGGTGTCTGTGGAAACACAGGTCCCTCTGCGTTTTAGTCTCTTGTATCATTGTAAAGCTTGCACTCTACATCTTCTAAAATCATTTAAAACATTTCAATGTCCTACACATTCATATTACCTGTACGAGGAAGCGATGCGCTACATCTAACTTGAACGATTTTTTATTAACCAAGTTTTCAGTTTGTCGCTCCAGTAGTAAAGGTCTTTCAGTAATTATTAACGTGATCCATACTAGCTGATGAATATCGAAAACAATTCGTTTCTCACAAATGAGTGAACATCCGAGTACAGGCACTGCAATATCTGATCCGCTTCAGTTAGTCATTGATAATAAATCTTGTGGAAATTCCGCCCTTCGAGAGATTCAAGAGGCCTGCAGCCGCTGTTTACTTTCATCACCCTTCCATCAATATATTGGATTAGCCACTGAACTTCTTCCGTCTGGGCTGATCCATCACTAAAGTGGGGACTGTCAGTAAGAAAAACGAGACTGCCACAGATTATGAGAAGCACCACATACATCAGCTTTGAAGAAGATGAAACGCTTGCAGTGCTCCTCCTCACACCCATTCTGTAAATATTAACCAAGCGTGCAATGACGTGCATTACAGCGATTGAGAACACTTTTTTCATCTGATTTCAGGAATGCCAAACAACGGTTAGAACGTCCGATGAAGGTTCTTCAGGCCAAAGCGGCACAAGCATAAACATGTTGATGACTGATTTCGAAGAAGCAGTTGTAAGAATGATCAATAAAACAGGAACTTAGATTTCAATAAATTTTTACCCATAAAATACAGGTGATATCTTCTGTGTTTGGCTTTTTCAGTATAGGTTATAAATATATTATTTTTATCACTTCCTAATCCTATTGCAATATAAAATAATTTTTTCGAACCACAATATTCGCAATATGAATGAAAAATCTTGATCACTCTCAGTTGGTTTACTCTCGATTAGTTAGTAATAATGCTTCCTTAACTGGTAAAATGGACTCAATTCAGCTTAAGGAACATATTTTTGAACATAATATGTAAATAACGTCATTTAATTACATAATATGAATCATTATTACATTTTGGATGTTACTTCTCGTATGAGGTTTTACTTGTTGGTGCTTAAATATCTAACTACCATGAGATTTCTGACTAAAAATGTTGAACAAACATAGTTCATCTCAGTACAATATATAAATTAAATTTTAATCATGTAAAAAATTGTAAAACTGACAAATGTATGATTCACATCCACTAAACATTGCAATAATTTTTTTTTCAAAGTATTAAATGGGATTTTCGTAAACCACGGAGGAGATCGTTGATGGGTTGTGTTCACATCCTGAAATGATATCCTGAACAAAACCAAATATATATTTAAATTAGAACAAACTCGACCCTTCGTGTTGGAAATCCACTTATCACATCAGTTCCGTTTAAGTCTCCTGTGATTTAAACGAAACGTCCGTTTTCCACTGTAATTACCGAAACAGCGAAGCTTTCGCCGGATTCCAGAGGCTTTTTAGATAAAGGTAAACCGAACCGATAAGTTGGTGATACGCTCAAATCCGGGGCATTTGATTCCTTAGGGGCACGCTAATGGAAGGAATACTATAGCATAACGTTCAATACAAATCCCGCAGAAAGAGGGAATTCGAAAACAATTTTATTAAACGACATAAATTAATAGTTTAATAAAACCACGGAACATAATCATTTGGTCGAAAATTGGAGTGCATAATGAAGTGGAACTTACTACATATGTTAAGAACAACTTTTTAAACTTCTCCTCTCCCCCCTCCTCCTGGAATAGATCAAGATTTGGATTGGTATTGGGATTAATGGTTTATATCAAGTTATCAAGATAGTTATATATCTGAGTTGCAACCTAATTATTACTTTTCTAATATCTTTCAACATCGCGCCAGTATTATAGTGTTCTGATAGGTTACGAGCACAAATAAGGGAGTGCAGACGTCCAGAGTTAACTTTGAAAGTAATGGGCATTCCCATCACTTTCCAAGGAATGGTCAACGAAAAATGCAATCACTTTTACTTATCCCAAGTGGTGGAAAAGATACTGTGATTTACCATTTTCTTGAAAAGGCAAAAGTAATTAATGGTGGATTAAGTAATTGGAAGTGGGTAATGGTGCTTGACAATACAATTTCCTCTCATTTTAGTGGCTTAGCGGCATAGCATCAATGACCCATTTATCAATAAAATTCCTCTGAATTTCTATCCTGGGTATTTTAGGGTGGTAAATTTTGACTGATGTGGAAGAGGATAGGTCCTGAATTCGCTGATCGTTGTCCTTTGTTGTTAGACAGTTGGGCATGAAAGCATTTCTTTTATTGAAAGCCGGAGTCCCGATGAAAATATTGCAGAAAAAAGTCCCATTTAACCCTCCAGAGCTTAATGGAATTTGGAGATTTGGATTTCACTTACACTTGTTTCGTCTTAAGCCGCAGTGGCTACCCTGTCTACGGAATTCTATGATCCCTAGGCTACCCTATGAATAGTCGGTAGATTATCATAGTTATTGCTTTGTTATCTTATTTACCTTTGTCTCAACGGGTACATTGATGGTAACTGTCAGGCCAATTAAAAAAGTGTAGGTTATGTGTGGTTTTTGTCCAATTCGCTTAAAAAAAATATATTTCGTCCACAATTGAGTCCGATTCAGCCTAGCCCACCTTGGATACGAAAAAATCCTTAGGTAGGTCTCAAGCAAACACGGTGGATATACACTACAATGATATTTGAAGTTAAAGTTCAAGTACCAAATATTCAAATGTTGATTATTCTCAAACCCTCTCCTGTTTTCTGTATAACATGCTGTGAATTTATATTCTATTATTGAATAATTTATACTCAACAAATTACCCAAGATAAAATTTGAAACTTATTTTGGAATTTCCAATGTAAACACATCATATTTATACATGGAAGGGCTGAAAACATTATCAAAGGACGCCGAAATCAGTTATCCTACTTGTTGGCACCTTATTTATTTTCTGTTTTGCGTAGTTCTGTATGTAATGGAGTTGACGTAATACTGACATGAACCAGTTACGAAATTGATACGAAATGAATTCAACGAATAAATAAAATATGTATTCTAAAAAGCAATTGAACTACGAGAGTGAAAAAAAAACTTCACAAATACCTGAATGAACAAACTAAGAATCAAAACAAACAATGGAACGACGACAAAATACCACCGACCGATGAATGATAATGTGAGTGGAGAAATGATGAATGCGGATGAATGTAAGTATTTTTAAAAACCAGACCAAAATGTTAATCGAAAAAAAAAATCCGCTGAGAATTTTATTAGTTGGATCAATAAGAAAATAGAAACCAGATGAAAATAGTGAAGATAGATGATCCAATATTCAGTTTGAAGTTCTAAAAACCATCTATATACTTCCCTTGCGAAATGTCAGTACCACCTTTTCAGACCTTTAATGCCTAATTAATCGAAATACAGCCATGGTTCAAACAGAAAACGCACTCTTATGAACTCGGTCATTCAACACATTCCAACTGACCACTCTGCCGTTCACATTGATCATGGTTCACATCTATCGGAGTTCATCGTTTTTTGGAGAAAGCGGCTCTAGTAAGAAATGTAACGTTTAGAACAAACTGCCCCACGTTTAGTCTGTTAACAAACACGAATATTCATATTTAGGTTAAACAATAGTTTTCAAAATTGATAGTGCTACAGAATATTTGGTGATCAGGAGCTACAGAGCACCCCCGATTTGATGTACGTTCTCTACGGCTAATTTCATCCGGTTCAATAAAGACACCGATATTTTATTAGGAGCCTGTAGGTCTTTTATTATTCCATTTATTGTTTGAGTTTATGGAGGCAAGTACCAAATTATGGAAATTTAGAGAGCAATATAGAATATTGAGAGCGATTGATAGAACTTTTGTGTTATAATGATGATTGTGAACCCCTCACCTGTTTTATTAACCTAAACCCGTCAAAGCAGGGTATTAAATACAGTTATTTAGATAGTGTGCCTCAAAATTTAATTTGATAAGAGATTAAAAATCATCTATTGGCCAATGATTAGTGTAGAAGAGATTTCTGACATTGAAATAATTAACACGTATTAAATACTCCGCTTTCAATTTCAAGATTTAGATTAAATGTTCATCCAATGGTTTTTATTTTTGCCTGCAGCTCCTCTCTCCCCTCTTCTCTTTTTTATCCTTTTTTTCACTAATAAAATTAATGACAACAACAAAAATATAAAAAGTTTTTTAATCGTGACCAGTTTTTATATGAAGAAGGATGAGGGAGCTTTTAAAAAACTCCAATAGCCCATACTACAAGTATTGAAACAAAGTGGAAGGGTGTGTGGCACCACCATGTCTAAGCCAGAACTCTACGTGTATTGATGACGTAATATGACTGATGAAGTCCTCGTTGAAGGACGAAACGTATCCGGTGAAAATAAAAACTCATGCTCCAAATAAGGAACTAGAAAACGAATTAAGTTTCCAGGTATCTGTTTATGTATAAAAAATCAAAAAGCTATCTGACGCGATCCATACCACACTCTCTTTGCACTAAAAGAGTTTTCAAATCATCCATCAGTAATGATCAAATGAGCCATTAGGCCTGTGGCTCGTTCCAAAGCTTGTGACAAACGGTTCATTCTCGAGGCAGATAACATTATAAGAGATTAGAATGTGAGATTTCGAAATTTATTTCATCACGAATGTGAACGAACCCAATGGCACAGGGCAATCACTAATCATGTTCCCAATCACGATTTCTTCTTGTCGTCACGAGGTTTACTGTGTTTTGGTTCACTATCTTGTGAATCACTGTCTCGTGCTTTAGTGTGTTGTGATCCGCTCTCTTCTGATTCACTTCCTTCAGGTCTATGCCAGCGGCCCTCCCGTATTTTTTTTATATTCGGTCTATGAAATCTTCTTAACATGCTTGCTGAAACATAAATATGGTTTATCAGTTGTTAACGTTCATCCATCGACGTTAGCTAAAATAAAATATCTGATATTTTATCTGATAAAACCCGAAATGACAAAACAATTTTTTTATCACTCATTTTATTCAAGCACGAAGCTTCACGCCAAAATTCATGGCTTGGCATCTGCAAGCAATTACAATTACAATTATAGACAACATTGGAGCAGATAAAACAACTCTCCATTTCATATCCTTACATGGGAACTTTACAATGATTATCAGCAATGTATAATGAGATAAATGGGAGAAGATCCTTTCAAGTGAATTAATTTAAAAAAAAAATTAAATAAAAGCAACGTTTCTATTGCAAATTATGTTTTAAGATGATTAATATTATTGTCATTACAATTAACTACAACGAACCTGTCATTGGAGGGCCTTTACACATACACATCAGTTTTGAAGATACGAACAAAGTTATAACTAGGAGAATTGAAGTGAAATACAGTTATTTAATGAAATGGAGTTTTTCAAGGATAACGAACTCTTACATAAGCAGATACATTTAATTCAATCACCCAACCCGACCGTCTACCTGTCAAGTTTTGGTTCATTCTTCCGTTAATAAACGTTTGTTTCATTATTGACCCCTTCAAAAGTCTTCATTTTACGTTTCAAAATGTGCGAATATCAAAAATCGGAAGAAAAATCCGTCCGGCCGACTTACGCCGCCAGCCGTAAGCATCTTTCCTCCGAAACTACTGGACTAAACTCTACAAAATTTGGCGCAAAATCCAATATCGAAGCAGGATGTTCCAGTAACCTCAGTATCTTGATCAATCAACGCAAAGAGATAATATTCAAGGATTAACCTATAAGAAATCAAAAATTCAAAAGCTTTCGATGTAGTTTTGTCGTTGTTTGTTTGATTTGATTAGAAATCATCCCCGTAAACCGAACGAAACCACTCGGGTTGCTGTACGATCATCCTTTCTCTTGTCATTTGAAATATAGATAATGTAGGTCGTTGGGCTGCTAAAGTTCAACGAGAGGTCTGAAATATACCGCGTGTCTGGCGACTCTCCAAGCAGCACCGTTGATGCAATACGATTATACTCGTACTATCCGTAACGCCACCTCCCAAGCTTAAATGCAATTGAAGTACACTAGCGAAATCATTCTTCTTGCCTGTTTTTTTATTTTTTTTTTATTTGATCTTGTTAAATTTCAGTTTGGTTGGTACAAGTTCTTTCGAGTGTACCTAGGAAGCATTATTTCTGGAAATACAATCCAATTCTGGTAGTCTGGGTACTGCACCTCCGAATCTATGATCCATTTTTGAGCTGATTTTTTTTAAACCTTGGTCCAGTAGTTTTGAAGAAAAGCTTCAAGTGGCCCTAAATGAGAATCTAGATGAAAACAATTCTATTATGAACACGTTCCTGTACCCTTGATCATGTTTTCTTCAGGAAAAACCGAGTTTCTACTTATTTTTCAATTTCGTGGACAAGATAACTCCTCAAAAAAGTTGTTGCTCCCGGAGTTTCACTCATGGGTCCGTTTTGAGGCAGAATATTCCACTAAAATCAGGGAAGATTTTATAAAGACAAAGTGTACACCGTTCAGTTCTAGAGAGCGTATTTTAATAAAAGTATTTGTCAATAGTTTATTTCCTTCAATTCGTGCTTCAAGAAGACTAATTTTATCGAGGGCTATTGATGAAATTACTGCAGTGTTCTTTTTGAAATTTATTTACTTTCACATAGACTGGAAAGGTTTCTAGATTGATGGTAAAGTGTATAGACAAAAAAGTTTTTCTATGGGCTCTCTATTTGCTCCGATCTACATGAATTATCCAGAGGTGTCTCTTATTTTCTCCAAAAACAATAACATCACTTCCATCCAGTTTTATGTGAGGTATGTACGAGTAGATGATACATTTTTCTTGACCTAACTATTCACTGTAATTCCGACAACCAATAAGAACAGTTTCACTGTCAAAAAGGGTGCAAGTTACTACACAAAGGAGTTAGCAAATCATAAGACTGGACTGCAGAGCGACGGGCAATGCTTCTCAGGTACATTCGGAAAATGAACTGATTGTTGGAACTACTGAAATGTAGTAAGATGACATAACAACACGGGGAAAGAATGTTTTCGGACCTCTTACTCAACCGAATTGAAGCTCGAGGGACAGCATTATGGCTGTGATCTGATTTGTGCATTGTTCATCATGCTCAGGGATTGTCGCCAGCCACTTTACGGTATTCACTCTCATTCCTCTCGTGAATGACTGCTGTGCGATTAATGAGCAATTAGACTATCGTACCGCAAATTACCTCGAGCCCTCATTCAATTTAGCGAAAAATAGCCTGTCAAAGAAGTGACATGGGGACCTTTCAGATATCGGATAAATGTGGTTCTCTAGACACTCCATAGACATCTATGTTCAAACAGTAAACAAGTTTAAATGAGAGAGATTGTGTTACTTGCTTATCGTTTTATCACATTGTTAATCTGGGTTTATTCTAATGTTTTCATATCTTCAAAGTTGAAGCGTTAAAGTTGCGATCTCGTTTGGGACTTGAAAAGTTTTCCAAAGTATCTAATTTAACGGCCTGTATAACTCTTGTAACTGACGAAACTGAAGTAATGTACCGACAATATACCAGATCAGTCTGAGCCTAATTATTTCGGAATTTTTTCTCAACTAAGCACACGAGACAGCCTGAATCAAAAGGGAACGTCCCGGAAGGTGTACGAGGGAGCTAATACTTATTTGCGATGGTCAGTAATCATCCACAAATAATCCCGGGCTCAAATGTTCCTCAGGAATGTGGCTAGTTACATAGGTTAAAATGAACAATTCGTTCTGTGAGAAGGTAGAAAATATTTTAAAAGATAGAAATCAAAGGTTGTGAAATGTATTTTTCCACAATGAACGAAACCAATGGTTCAGGGCTCTCGCTAAGACTCTGCCTTAAAAACCGTCCCCTTCTTTATATGCATTCTTTTCTCTTTTCTGATTCTTCTCAACTTTTCACTCACTGTAACATAAATGATATTTCCTTGAGATTGCATCCAAATTTATTTTACCCTGTAAAGGATTCTAAAGGAATATATATATGGCAGTAAAACGGTATTATTCATAATGTATTTGTCACATCAGTTAATACGGTGAACTCGGGGTCTTTGAACTGTTTATGTTTTCAAATCTTCAAAGTTAAAGATTCGAGATCTCGCTTCTGGTGAAATACACTGTCCCGAAATGTAAATATCACTTAACGGCCAATCCCATAATTCTTGTATTTTAACGTATATTCTATTTCCATTCCTCTCCCTCCCTGTTTATTGTATTTCAATTAAATGTTTACCATTACTACCTTTGAAAAAGTCGGATTGTTTTACGAATGCTGGACACTAGAGTCGTATTGAACATAATCACAGTCACTCCCTGACATACTACCCGCAACTGACAATGTTTATGCAATATGCTGAAGGATTCATATATCTGCGGGGTACACAAACCATGTGGAGCCTAAGGAGCGCTTTAAGGACGTGTCTAAAACACTACATTATTAGTAGGCACCACACGTGGTGCATGTATCGTGTAATGAAACACGGTAAATAACTAAATAAAATAAATAAGTCAAGGTGTAAATGTTCCTGTGAAGCACGGTAACACAAAACTTCTCCACCCCCTTGCCCATGAACTTGAGAAAGGGTGTAGCATCGGTAATATTTAAAAAAAGAGGAAATGTAAAGAAGAGAAACTATAGAAATCCATAGGGATGAGAGGCATGCTCGATTGTTTATAATGCCGATATGGTGCTCCTCAGGCGCAAGTGTATTCGTTCAGGTAAAGAACAGACAGAGGCAGAGTGGATTGTCTTGATGGTTTTGAGTCATTTATCTGGATATTTCTGTTTCCTGCTGTAGTACATTGGCTGTGAGAAATGGGAAACTTTCCTTTGCACATGTTGCACGTCAGGATGCCATCTTCCAACCAGCAACCTATTCTTTCCTCAGTAGGGTTTCGGATCTTGTGCCCAAGAAAGTCCCAAACAAGTAACGCATTTTTATTCTTCTACATCCATATTGTGATGAAAAGATTTTCTTATCAGCACACTTATCCAGAATCAACTAATCACAATTTTCATGTATACTACGGTCTAATTTCATTTATTATTTTTAATTATTCAAAATAAAGTTTTCTTCCCTCTAAAAACCGATTACTTGAAAACTATCTTTCACATAGTTCTCAAACATATTTAGATGAGGAATGGATGGCAAAAATAGCAAATGAATGTTGATTCACAAATCCTTAGAGTTCTTTTCATGGTTTCAATTCTATGTGGAACATAATTTAAGACATCCGACTTGAAATATCCATCGAACTGGATCCGCTAGCAATTATCTATCAAGTTCATGTGGGTAGACGGTTTTCATACCAAAGGAAGATGTTACATAGATGCCTAGAGCACAATACGAAATTGAACTCTATATAAGAACTTTATGTAATGTCAGTGATTTTGAGAGTTATTTGCGTGTCGGTGTAAGGGAGGTGAGATGCCATCTTGGGGACGTGCCCCAAATGAGAGATACTGATAATAATATTTATAATTATAGATTAGATACCATAATGTGGCTTGCTTTAGATAATTTATGTATTTCTATAACCAACTACTAAACAGCACTCAAATGTACATTCCGTGCATTCCAGTTATCGTACACCGCTCGACGAGTTCTGTTTACATGGGCCAGAGTGCAAGAACTAGAGAATTCATCATGTATAAGAGAATGTTTTGTTGTTAAGAATTGTAAAAAATTATTGTTAATCCATTTCGTGATGGACATGGTTAGTTGCCCTTCCCGATTCTAGAATCAGCCGCCTCGGGAGATGTACCAGACGCCTCCCAGCGCCTGGAAGATCTTCTGAGCGTTGTGGGCATTATCCGCATTCTACAATAATGGTACAGTATTCAGTAGGTATCATGTGACTACTAACAATGATGATATGAGCAGGCAATTAGGACAGGTAGATTGAGTCCCATGCACTATAGTTTTGGGATGAGTTAGCCAGCCTTCTTGAGTGTTGAGTTCGTCAGCAATAGTTATTCGGTTTCATTCGAATAATATGGAAATCATTCGGGCCAAAACTGGAAAAGAACTTTTCTTTAAAAGGTAGGTTTGGAATTGAACCCCGAGTAGCAAATCGACGAGGTTGAATATGTCAGAGTTTCAAGTTTAAAACACGCACGAAGCTACGCATGAAAACTTTCGCAGATGCCCGTGGTTTGGTTGTTTATTGCTGAGTAGGCTCACCCCGAACTAAAGAAGGAAAATATACGCGAAAACCTGAAGAAAACGTAGTCAACAAACAGGTAAACTCTACTAACACCCAAACGGTGAATTGCCGCGGATTCCTCCGTTACGGTGTCCAGTACGTCCTCTGAGCGTAAGAATGGTAGGGCAAATCAAATGTTTAGGAATCGAGCCTTTTCATGATCAACCTTTCTATACTCCTTGCTGAGGCCTAACTGCCGAAGGCTTCATCACCATCTCTGACCTAAGTGGTAAACGACAACCTCTAACAAGGATAAGCAGCCACGCGTCTCGAATAAAAACTTCAAAATCCACTGACATTTCAGAAATAAAGATTATGATGTGATTCGCATCGCTCCCCTTTGCTATTCACTTAAACACAACAAAACATGAGATAACACTTTAAATCACGGGGACTTAACTAATTCGCTACTGTATTGAATCAAAGGACCTTACTTACCTCAGCAAGAAAATTCTGGGACTCTGCTTGTGAGGAGCCTGATCAAGCTCGCATCTTGTAGTCATTTGGAACGAGAATTGAATATTTTATTTGATGGAATTACATAGCTAGAGCTCACTCAGTGTCGAGTGAATTCGCTTATTAAATTCAACTTACGCTTGCAACTGGGCGACCTGTGACTTCTTTTTCCGTTTTGGGGGTAGAATACAAACATCAAGAGACAAATGCGATTCTTATCGTCTTTGAATGTTAGTTTAAACGATCGTTTGCGATATTGATCCTGTGGAAGTAAGAACAGTTTTTGAATTGCTACTTAACAAGAAAAACTTGTTAGGGTTAAGGGCAATCATAGATATTAATTTATTGGAAAGTCCTGCAAGAAAAACGCTAAAATGTCAAACACAATTAATGTTTACACTTATATTGACATCCTGTGTCGCCTACAGTTCCATATTCATACTGAATTTCTGAAACATTATTATTCAATCTTTTCTGTTGCAAAAGTGCTTACTAAAGTAAATTGTCACATGCTGTCTGTGTGAAGCTTTAAGGTAATGCACCTACTGGTTGTACAAATATCAATACATTATCAAGTTTCTTGGTTCGAAATGAAAATAATATAAATCATACCATGCAAACAACATTTGTCATAGCGTAAGATGTAGTCATGAATTCAAAACGTACCATTAATATTAGAGATAATTCTTCTAAAAATTTTTCAATCTGAGTGATCAGATTAATTAGTGAACAAAGAATGAGAACAAGGAGACGGCTACTTCTTCATTAATCTCCAATAAAACTTTCGTTCTCTGTCCTGTCATTTCCGAAGACATTTTTTGTGCAGTAGAGAGTCTAACTGTGAGCCTACCAAAATTAAACTTATTGTTACTCAGTATCATTACTGAAAAGAACCATCTGTTATAAATCATTTGGTAGTGTCCTCTAGAATCCCGAACCCTGCCGCGTTTTCCAAAAGACCGGATTAAACTATCAAAAAGTATAAATCTCAACAATTGTTTATGTAAGATTGTTGTTATTTGTTTATCCGGTTCAAAATTATTTCCACTTTCCACCACTCGAGTTGATGTATGATTACGCTTGCCATTTGAAAAATAGGTAAGGTAGATGGTTGGGCTGCAAATGTTCAACGAGACGTTTGAAATAGACCGGGGTGGTCAAACGGCATGGTTGATGCTGTACGATTATATTGTATTATCCATAAAGCCGTCTCTCAAGCTTAAAGTCAGTGGAGGAGAACGAACTGAAGCATTTTTCTTGCCTGTGTTTTTTATTTTATCTTATAAAATTTCAGTACGTGTTTTTTCGAGTGTACATAGGAATATTGGATCGGTGGTAGTCTGGCTACTGGCGCTTTGACAATTTTTCATCCAATTTTCGTAAACTTTGGTCCATTAGTTTCGGTTTTGGTCCATACTGGAAATTTTGCGCTGATTCCAAGTTTACACCATGTCCTATACCCCTCATTCTTCGAGAAAACAGAGTTTCTACTTATTTTTCAATTTTGTGGTCAAGATAACTCCTCAAAAAATTAATGAAAAGCAATGTCATCGAATGACGGAGAATACGGCTTAAAACCTGCCCAAGTAATGCTACAATATGAACTCATAGGAATATTATCACTCCTCTCTCACTTTTTTCAGAGACGGAACAATGCTCGTGGTTTGTACAGTGGCTTAGCTCCTAAAGGTGATTATTACGAACGATCCGAAGCTACAATTTGATGTGTAGACTTTGTAGCACACTCACTTGACGATCCGTACGGCCAAGATCATCTGATCATTTATGATTATTCATGATTGAACTCAAAAGATTATTCATGATTGAACTCAAAAGATTAATCCTACGCTATTTACACTCTGAAGCTGCAATTTGGTATATACACTTCTTAGGACTTATGCTTGATTATTAAAAGTTCCCAGATCATCTGAATATTTCCTAAAAGTAACTTTCAAGCCATTATATTACTGGAGCTGTAATTTAGTTTACAGGGTGTAAACAATGAGACTCGGTTCCTACCACAGACCAAGTATGGTTCGAACAACTAATTTGCTACAAACTTTGCCCCGCAGCATTTTCTTTATTCGGCGCTTAGTTTCTGAGTTGTGCCAGCAGTACAATTTTTTGTGTTTTCGAGTCAGCAACAATTTTTCCTTTTCAAATTCATTCAAAAAACTTTAATTTTCCATTATGGTGATACGAAATTTAGTGCTCTCTTCTACGGTATAATAACATTTGAATTTACTCCTTTAGATAATATAGTTTTGATCATTTTAGTGAGTTCAAGTCATAAAAAAGAGAAAAACTCGTATACTGATATAACTCAAAAACTAAGTGAGAGTAAAAAAAAAAAAGTGGTGGTCAATTTTATAAGAAATTAGTTGTAAAATGTATAACTGGAATGTGGCAGGAAAAAATGTTACCACCCTGTGTAGACCCCGAAGGACTTTCACTTAACGATAAATTGGTCTCGGATCAGTGAGTGGCTCGTAAAGCTCATTCCTGGGCTGTTTGAACTCTCAGGATACATTTAGCTTTAGTAAATACGATAACCTCATAAACGAAGTCGAAGCATAACTATTAGATTTAGGCTTTCCAAGCCCCAACAAGTAGCAATCAATTATAAAATTATTATTACCTTTTGATAGAGTGAAAGAACTTTAACACCTTTAATTTTTACCCCTACGCTCGCTAGTACCTCCGTTACGAGTTGTTTGTTCTTAGGATCTTCGTGCGGTTTTTGTTCATACATAGCCTGTGAATAGAAAATAAGTTATACCACCAAATATATAGTACAATGGGTATATGAACTATTAAAAGTATAATCACCTGCAATGAACTGTCACCTGCTATGAATAATCCATTAGCCGTAGTTTTTGGTGTTTGGCTTAGCCATTTTTAATGCAAAAACCATAATTTTCTCTTACCAGTGGTCGTTTGAAGGTACCTTCTATGATTCTTAACGGTTCAGACTTAGCTCCATCTGATGAATGATGAATGATGATATGGATTGGGAAATTGTATTTTAATCAATACGATTCTAGAGCAGAAGGAGGAGAGGGAGAAGAGTTTAAGGATAAGAATTAAGAGGAGAAGGGAACAGTTTGGTTTATTATTTTTAACCCTAGTTAACTCTAGAACAAAGTTTTTTAATTGACTAAGAAAATAGAAAAATGTTGACCAGAGAAAAGTTCGTCCGCTACGGCTGTTCAGACCTTTCCTTCGAAACCATTAGACGATAGTTAATGGAAGTTGTTTAAAAAGGCAGTTGGGCCGATGGTTGATCTTGAGTCACCGGGATCAATCCTGATTCAAAATTGACCACCTGAAGGGTGAAATCAAAGGGCTGGAATAATAAACATTCAGAATAAGTAGGTTTCGAACACTTTCGAAGTAACGTTAATGTTGTTGTCCGTTTCCACAGACATCCTACAAGGAGTCAAATGAGCCCACTCCTCACTTCTTATTCGTTCGTTGGCTTTCCCTAAAAGATGAAAATTAACTAAAAGAGGTATGTAGGACGTGCTAGGAAAATTCGAAATTGTTAAGAGTGATACCTAATTCAGGAAATTATTTTAGTTAAGTTATTCCTCAAAATATTTCACCATCGATCATTTTGGTTTACTATTCAATAATAAACCATTTTAATCGCTCTTGAAAAAAAAAAAATTTTTTCTAACCCCCCTTGAAAATTTCATGGTTTTGTTTCAAAGGGTGTAGAATCCAAATCTGCAATAAAAATTTGTCCGTCCGTCCGAAGTACGACGTACGCCGCACTCGTGTTGGTCCGACAACGACCCAATTCTTTAGCCAACTCTCTCACTTAATTTAAAGAGACCTTTAAGGGTTGTCAAAGTTTTGTAAAATCCCTAAAAACCTCAAAAAAGTCAAGGCTGCCTAAATTGGGACTTTTTTGAAGAACTTTCCATGAGGAATCGAATAAGCCCCTCTCCACGTCCGTAGCTCAAACCATTCCAGACGTATGGCCCGATTTATGCTGCCAACATTGCATCCACATTCAGTACATCACTAGGTTACTGCAATCAAAACAAAACAACAGCATTTTTTTGTTTTTTATCGCAGTAACCTAGTGATGTAAGTAGTGAATGTGGATACTGGAGTGAGTGAGTAAAAGGGTTTATAGCCGATACACTGGTTGAAGCATTCTGATAGGCATGTTCCGTCCTACGAAATTTAAAATTTTCGAATAGAATATTTTTCCATTGTAATCGCTCTTAAAAAAACGCTGTAAATTCTTTCACTGGGGTTTATTATTCAATTTAATTCACTTGGCTTATTCATTCATGATTTGAATTTCTACTAAGCTTTGGAGTGTGCGTGTTTCACAGGTGATAGAGCGATTATTGAATTTTAAGTGCATAGAGCACGTAAATCTGTTCTCAACTAAAATACCTGATTGGATTGATCAGTTGATCATATTTGTGTGCCTTCTGAAATTCAATAATCGCTATATCACCTTGAAACACGCACACAGCTTTGTAGAAATTCAAATCATGAATTCAATCCAAATGAATGAAATTGAATAAGAAACCCCGGTAAAAGAATTTGCAGCGTTTTGCAATACGTTTAGCTCCCCTTCTCCACAATGTTACTGTTTGTTTTCCTTTCCTTTGTGAGCCTTAAGTGGCATTGGTTGGTCCTTCCGGTCCCTTTCACTTCCCTGAGCCAATAGGATTCAATCTCCTTTCACCTGGCTCTACATAAGATGTGCTTCCGGTGATGTACCTTCAGTTCATATTTGTTACTGACGATGACGTAACCGTCGAAATCGATTTCAGCTGTGGAGTTGTATTTTCGTGGAAATGTAGACAACGTTTTATTTTACTCCGTTTTTACCGTTGTAGGTATTTAGATATTAGCTTTTGTTACCTACCGAAGGACTAGTGAAGCGTTGATGCTCACGGAATATGTATGACCTGGTAATCCTACCAACTTTCGGACATGCAGAAGTGAATTATTAAATGCGGAAACACGCTGGGTAGTTGGGGAACCGTCCTGGACGATTAATAACTATTGGTCTTGAAATAAAAATGGTTTTTGTATGTGTCTAAACGTATTATAATTGCTAAGTTGTATCCAGAGGACAATTACAAGGTAATGGATGTCACGTATTTCGTTTGAGCTTCAAATGGTAGCATTTTTTTACTATTCACATATGGGGCTCTTGTTGGAAAAAGCAAGTGTTGTAATTTTCTGATTGATGATTTCTTTGATATATACCAACAAAAATACTTACAAAGCTAGTACCACGTTTTCTCGGCTCTCGTGCCGTTACGCTCAACGCAACACTGCAAAGCATAAGTAAAGTTCTCCACATTTTCGACGACAATGATGATCACACAGGAGAAATAACGTGTAATGCGTCGGGAACCAACATCGTAATGCATAAAATGTGCCTCGATAACATTTGAGAAGGGTAATAAAGTCCATTCAAACAGTTCACAAATAATTTGATAGCGATGCAGTTTTCTATGCGTGACAAGAGGGAATAAAAGCCATAAACTCAACAGTGGGGTAACATACTCCTCGTTACAACTGCAAATTATTAAAGTTGTGATAAAATTATGCAGATTTCGGGATTATAGCATCATTTCTACAGCTAATTTAGAATTATTTCCCAAAGGTAGGTAAGTTCTACGTAAATCACTAATCTATGTATATTAGTCGCTGGTACGTTATCCTTAGTCGGGCCTTAGATAGTATACTATGTATGCCTCGGAAAGAGTTCCATTTACATTTCACTTCCTAAGGATCCTTCAGCGCTGAGTCATCAAACTTGTAATTTCTGTAACTGACTTGTAGATCTCTTCGAGATGAAGGATGAGATGATGAGTATGAGGTAGTGGCTAAAGTTCCAAAATTTAGGGTTAGACAATATTGTAACAAAGAGGAATAAACGATTCAAAAATGTATTTTTTTCATGAAGCTTAACGAAACCAATCGCTCTGAGCATTATGCGTGCATTTTTGTTTGTAGTTCTTACTAAGTGGCTGACTAAAAGACTTTGCCCCTCTTTATACGCGAATTAACCCTCCTCCTTCTTCTGGTCTTGGCGTCCGCTGTAACATAAATGTAGTCCTGTTAAAATTACATCCAAATTTACAGCCGCTCGATCTACACTTTTAAAGGAATATTCGTATCAGTAAATTCGAAACACTTGGTGATGGTTTTGCCGTATCAGTTGATATTTTGAACCTGCACATTTATTATTTATTATTACAAAAGTGTGAAGTAAATTGTTCTTGAATGAAAGAGCGGAGTTCTTAAGTTCAACACGTATGCAGCACGTATTGCAATTTCGCGCTGACGCAATAGGTTGAATTCGATAAAATGGCCTCACCTATCCTCTAATATTTACCAAGATCGCCCCACAAGGACCTGACATAGCCATGCTTGACGGGGCACGAATGTTAATGTGCAGAGTGATATACTTATCTTTGAGCAGTAAAAATCATAGGCAGCATATTTTCTGAAGATTCCAATAAAATCAGACGAAAGCTGTAGAAATTGCGCAAAACTTAGTCTTGTTAAATGGATTTCATTTAGGAGGAATAGCTACTCAATATACTTGTATTGATGTGATGTTATAGGTCCGCGCTTCCCCGACTACAAACCTATTTTGAGCGAGATCGAACCACAAGAACTTGAGAAAATGGTACTTGCTGGATTTTACGTGATCAGAGTGAGATATTGATTTCTGAGTGGTATGTTTGTATATAACCTACTACTTTTGGTTCATAATTTTCAATAGTAGAAGTAATCGAAAGCAAGCCTTTGTAATCGTATAGCAACAACCCACTTCAAACTTGGTCACATTACGTTCAATGGTGCGTGGATTCCAAATCTGCAATGTCCGTCCGCCGTATGGGGCCGTAAAATGTCCCAGAATTGATTTTAAAAATCCATTCTTTCGCACATGGGCTCCATTTGGGGTCGGTACTTTCTAGCTATCTTGATCATTTTACATCCATAGATGCTATGTTCAAAAAACACATTAAAAATAGTGGCAAAACCGTGGTTTTCCGAGATTTTCACTAACATAGGCAAGTGGGATGTGATTTCCAAGTTTCCTTTTGAACACTGTGGGGTGTCATTTCCTATTGAACGGTGAATTGATTGAGATTCTGATCAGCCCGAGGTCAACTGGCATAAAAAATCCCATTTTCGAGGATGAAAATGTCGAAAACGGATGTAAATTTGAATCTATTAAATCCCAATTATTTAATTTTCTTTTGGGCGAATTGGCAGTCAACAAAAGAGTGGAGGGGGGGAGTTGGTTTTTTTGACGGAAGTGAGTTTCAATTAAGACTCTAGACCGGACTATAGACTATTTTCCAGAAACATTCAGATTTTATTTGGTAGAAGTTTTTTCTATTCAAACTTGATAGATCGAGCTCGCTCCATGAGGTATTTTATAAATTGTAATATTTAAATGAAATTATAGCTATTGCTTACTCTACGTTAAGTGAATTTACCCGTTTAACTCAACTTACGTTTGCAAGTGGGTGAGCTATTATCCGTTTTATTCTTGAGAGTGTAATTTGTCCATTTCATGAAACATACGCGTCCCCTATTGTCTTTGAATGTTAATTTGTAACACTTTCTATAATGTTGATCCTGTGGAAGTAAGATAAATATTGTGATTACAACTTGAAAAAGACTGTGTGGGTTATTGTATTTTGAGCAATTAGACACATGGTTCCATCTGTATACTATCCAACTCAATCTCTGAAAGTTCAATCAAAATGGGTGAGAACTGAGAAAAAAATACTTGGTGGAAGGATTTTAGGTTTCCGCAACCGCAGTAGCCGCATATGCTACTACTGCATTGAAATTCTAATAATCGTAGAGCTTCTGGGTTCATTTTTTGATGAAGCCTCTGCTCGTGTTTAGCGGCAAATAGTTTGATCGCCTCACTGACTGGTTCTATCTTGAGGTCCCGATGGAGGTCGTCATTACGTACGTACCAAGGAGCGTTGACAATACTCCTTAGTACCTTGTTTTGAAATGTTTGGATTATTTTGATGTTTTTTTTTTTTTTTTTTTTTGTACAGCCCTATTTGTAAAAACTGGTCTTAGAATTTGCTTGTAGAGAAGCAATTTGTTATGTAGGGATAGTTTGGAGTATCTTCCAAGCAACCAATACATTTTTGAGAACTTGATGTTTAATTCTTCTTTTTTTTCAATGACATGCTCTTTCCATCTCAGTTTTGCACCAAGAGTCATCCCAAGATACTTTTCTGTATTGGCAAAAGGAATTCCTCTTCCGTTTAGTATAACTGGTATTTTAGTTATATGCTTGTTTGTGAAATTGTGAGCCGATTTCCGCTCATTGAGCTTGAGGCGCCGCTTCTTTGTCTGAGTACTGACGTTATTAATAGTCTCCTGCAATTTCTTAGTTGCATCCTCTGCTATATCTTTCGAATAAAGTGGAAAATACTCTTGAACTCAACACGGCAGCCAATAGGATCAGTGAAATATGAATTATCTGAAGATTTCATTGATAAAGAATAGAAACAATGATGGGAATGATATTTTCTCAATAGATTTCATATTAACATTTTACTAACCATGGTACAGTTGTTTCCATGAACAGTTTTGGGCAGAGTACGAATAGATTCAACAAAAACGCTGCAAATTCTTTCACTGGGGTTTATTATTCAATTGGCTTGCGTTCATAATTTGAATTTCTACTAAGCTTTGGAGTGTGCGCGTTTCACAGGATAGAGCGATTATTGAATTTCAGGAGATATGCATGGAGTACGTAAATCTGTTTTCAAGCAAAATACCAATTTGGATTGATCAGTTGATCATATTTATGTGCCTCCTGAAATTAGAGGCGCACACAAATATCATCAACTGATCAATCCAAATAGGTGTTTTGGTTGAGAACCGATTTAGGTGGCCTATGCATATCTCCTGAAATTCAATAATCGCTCTATCACCTGTAAAACACGCACACTCCAAAGCTTGGTAGAAATTCAAATCATGAATGCAACTCAAATGAATAAAATTGAATGATAAACCCCACTGAAAGAAGTTGCAGTGTGCGTGTTTCACAGGTGATAGAGCGATTATTGAATTTCAGGAGGCACACAAAAATGATCAACTGGTCAATCCAAATAGGTATTTTGGTTGAGGACAGATTTACGTGCTCTATGCATATCTCCTGAAATTCAATTATCGCTCTATCACCTGTGAAACACGCACACTCCGAAGCTTAGTATAGATTCAAATCATGAACGCAAGCCAATTGAATAATAAACCCGAGTGAAAGAATACTTATTTATCCCAGTAATAATATTGAATAATAATCCCCAGTAATAATATTTACCTATATATTATCAGCGTTTCATGCATATATTGGGGGGTTGTATCTCGCTATCTGACTCCAAATAATTAATTTCAAGAATTTCTGGTTTAAATTTCAAATTATATTTTTTTAAACTTTTTTTCTCGTTCGGTACTTTTACACACACTCACTGACACTGACTGACTTCTCGTTGTCAACAGGTGTTAAAAATTGAAAACTCAAAAATAAACTGTAGTAAAAAATCTATGTACACAATGGACAGGCTTGTGACGCCTACACATATCGGAATGCTTCAACCCGTGTATCGGCTATAAACTACAAGTATCCACATCGGCTATCACTCCAGTAACCACATTCACTTCAACTCGACACTATCGGCATCACTATGTTACAAACAAACAATAATAAACGAAAAAACGCAAATGTTGGCACCATAAATCGGGTCATACATCGGGAATGGTTTGACCTACGGACGTGGGGAAGGGCTCATTCGATTCCTCCTGGTATATTCTTCAAACAGGAAAATATTTAGGGCGATTCGACTTGTTCTGAGGTTTTTAGGGATTTTACAAAACTTTGACAGCCCTTAAAGGGACTTTAAATTGAGTGAGAGAACTGGCTCAAGAATTGGGGCGTCGTCGGACCAAGATGGATTTTTCCTGAAAATTACAGATCTTTTGCTCCAGCCGTTTCGGCGTACCGTAATATCGTGCGTACGGCGGACGGACGGAAATTTTTTTATTGCAGATTCGGATTCTACACCGTTTGAAACGTAAACCATGAAATTTTCAGGGGGGGTTAGAATTTTTTTTTCCAGAGCGATTACAATGGTTTATTATTGAATAATAAACCAAAATGATCGTTTTCGTTGGAAAGGTTCATCATTGCTAAAGATACACCTATTATTATTACCATTGAACACCTTTACACCTTTACTTAATAACTATCATTGGAATGATTTTTACCTTTTCGTAAAGTGAAAGTGCTTTAACATTTTCTGCTGGTACTCCCACGGTAGTTAGTGCTTCCGTTATTAGTTTTTGGTTCTCTGGATCATCGTGCGGTATTTCGACGTAACTTGCCTGTGTGAGAGAATATGTTACATCATAAAAATAAAATAATTCGCATGTGTAAATGATTTCAAACAATAGGCGTTATTCAAGATCATTAAGCCAGTTCGTAGATATGCACTCGAATCTAGGTAGATTAACATGAAGTTGTCGCAGGCATTGCTGTGTGGGCCCAGCACGATCGAAACTTCGATGTTCAGGAAAAATTTTATTTTTATTTTACCACTTGGTCATCCTTACGACGATACGTCCGATCATGACTGTGAGCTCATTTTCGTCTATAATTATGTTATAATGACTTTCTTCTGATAAATTTATAAATTGCGTTTTGTTAGGCGAAATGTTGGGTCTCGACACATCTTACGAATCCAAGAATATAACAACTTAAATTCAACTACGAGTAGATAAAATAAAACTCATAACTCCTTTTTAATTGTCCGCAAATATATAAATAAGTTATGAATAACTCGAAAGGAGACCAAGAAATGATTTGCAACAGGTTTCTCTCCAGTCACCTTTAACATCTGCCCGTTTAAAGACAGGCCTGCGATTTATGAGACTTTTTGTGGTTCCGAGTTCATTATCTAAGGTCTCATCTGGTCCATTCTTCGAAGGAACGTAGGGTACACGTTTCGCGTTTTGGTGTCTGTGCAGCCAATCGTGATCCGCTGCACGGATTATAAAGACACCGGAGTGGTCTCATTCCATTCATCGAAGGGACGTTTAACACGTTTACTACGTTGGGGGGTCAATCGGCCCCATGCGGAACTTCCCTACACGCAGGAGCTGCAAGGCTGTTTTTTTTGCGTTTGTGTTTAGGCTACTTTCTCGTTACAAAAAAAAGAAAAAAGTTACATGTCATGGGATTAACTAACTACATCAAATATCCAGTCAATTATGGAAAAAAAAAAACGTGATGGGCCGATTGATACCCAACGCATTAGAGTTGATAAGTTGAAATACAATGCGGGGTCAAATAACCCCCTCGCGAAAACTTGATTAACAATTACAAACACAAAAGTTATAGTGTTACATCAAATGTTTTCAAATTTCAATTTTTCGAAATTTTCGAGTTTTTTCGGGATTTTAGGAATTTGATTTTACTTTGAGGATTGATAGGATGCCGAGAACTCAGTTTCAACTGTATATCAAAAAATGTGATTTCCAACCCAGTTTCAATAATTTTCGATCAGTGGTTTCGGAGAAAAACGATGGGTGGAAATATGGATTTTTAAAAATCGATTTTTGCATTTACTGTTCTTGAAACGTAAAACATCAAATTTTGAGGAGCTCAACTTTTTTCCTAGCCCAATCACAAAGGCTCGTAGTTGAAAATAGTAGACCCTTTCAAATTGTGACTGTCAAATCAGCTGATGTAACTTCATTTGGAATTTCATTTCCAAAAATTCCTTTTGAAATAGAGTTTTTCACAAATTGTTGATTAAATATAATACAAGACTCAATATGATATTGATGTGCTTATTTGGATGTCAAATATATATCGAGGGTGAAGTGTCAACTTGACCTACTTGAGATAGGGCTGGACGACTCAACCTATCTGAATCGGTGCAAAACAACATGACCTAAGCGTTTTTTTGAATGTCTTCAAGAGAGGCAAACAACTGTTCATTTTTCATATTTTACAACATTATTTATGACCGTTTATTTTAATTGATACTTACGACAGCTACTCTGAAGTATATGCACTTATTAATTTCTCATTACCAACAATTAGCGCTGGAAAGGGTGTGGTAAGAATAAAGTAGATATTTATAGTTTAAGAAGAGATTTCATGGCTGAAGTCTATGATGTTATCAATAAAAATACTTACAAAATGGACATAACTTTCTGGGTTCGGTTTCTGAGCGTTTATAGTCGAAACAACAATGCAAAGTAAAAGTGCCCTCATTTTCATGAACTGCAGACTCTTGGAACGATAATGAGCAACTGACGAATCCCCCAACAAAAAGCAAATAGGTGTCAAATTTCAATATCGTCATGCACAAATGGTCAGAATGAACCGCCTTGCTGCTCGGAAATAAGGATCATTATTCGAAAAGGGCGATAAAATCCATTTAAACTGTTCATAAATAATTCAATAACTCCGCTGTTTTCAATATGTCACAGTAGGGACGAAAAAGCCGTAAACACTTGTGTAGAGTAACTTCATCCAACGATAATAAATCAATGCAATTTGTTCAAATCTTGAAGATGGACTACAAAAGCTAAACTACGGTTATTCAGAATGATCAAAAACAATCTTCGAGTGAAAATTTTGATTTTGAAGAGTAATTTTTTCATCTCCCGCAGGTAAAAAAAGCTTCAAATCAATACGAAATGGAGTAGATATTCAAACCGTCGGAAGGGATTTGAAATGTTTGTTAGAAGTTTGGAAAAACTGCAGTGTTAAAATCTACCAGGAACCGTTCAAATAGTAGTTTGTACTCTTCGAACTCAAGTCCAAAGCATATTTTTAATATTCACATATTTAATAGATTAGTAATAAAATAATATAAAATTTATATTATTCTTTCATTTAATAAAAGACGATACATATTTACCTAATAGATACATTGTGTGCAATGTGTTGTTTACAATAAAAATACTACTGCTACGAACGATAATGAGCAACTGCCACATTGCCCACAAAAGACAGATATGGTTTTTATCAAATTCTAATAACTTCATGCATAAAATAATCAGCATGAACCACCATGTAGCTCGGGAGTAACGATTATTATTCGAAAAGGATAATAAAATCCATTAAAACAATGCATAAATAATTTAATAGCAACGGTGTTTTCAATATGTCACAAACGGAAGAAAATTCGTGAAAAAAAGGATCGTGGAGTAACTACAACTAACAATAGTGAACCCGTGTAATTTGTTCAAGTCTTGAAGATAGCTTGCGGATGACTAATTAAATAAGCAAAACGCTGGCCTAAAAGAATGAGGTACTTATTGATATAGCCTCAGTACCTCCCAATCATAATATGATTACATGAATAGTTGATATTAATAAGGCTCCATTTGACACAGCCGTTCTATATACCAAATTTTAGATTGGTGCAAATTATTACCCAACGCTTTATTATTCCGGTATTAGAAATCTCTCTTAGGAAGTGGGCATCGCATCAGGTTTTTTCGCTGTAGCTTTCGGGAAGATCAGAAATTTCGATTATTCCACATATTTTATACATAAATTTTTAGAAGTCTGAAACCTTTCTCAGTTGGTTCCGAGTTAAAAATAACTGGAAGAATGACTTCGCTAGCCGATTTTAGCGAAAACCTTAGAAACCCAAGCATTTGACCAGTTACTACGCTTGGAAGCGATCGGGCGGGATAAACGTCAGGGCCATCTAACAACCAATATGGGGGAAAGGACAGACTCCTTTGATCAAGTATACTTTTATGGCCCGAACGACTGACGGACATTACAGATTTGGAATCTAAGCAACTTGAAACGTAAAACGGCAAAATTAAGAGGGGGGGGGGGGGTTATAAACAGTTTTTGCTACACTACCATCACTGTGGTCTATTATTGAAAGATAATGAATGAAAAATTTGCTGTGAAATTCACTCTGCACGACTGTTAAAACAAGAATGTTCTAGGTATATTCAAGGACGTCCATCTGAAGCAAGGTTTCTACAACAGGGACGCCAATTAGAATTCATCCATTGAGGAGTGTGACAACCCAAACAAGTTAAGAAATAACTGAATACAAATCCGTTTCAGACCATTCTAAGAAAGCATTCGTAAAAAAACTGTATGACATACATTGTATGGCTCACTGGGTGTGTATAACGAAGTATGTTAACCAAACTAGACCGGCGGTTCTTGAATCATTTTCGTAATTCTTTTTCATTTCAATGTCAACTTGACTGTGCAACGAACCTCGGAAAATATTTGAATTTCACGACGGAAGAGAAGGATTGGAGGCGATAAATATTTTATGGTTGGTCAGATCATCATTAGACGAAACTGCTCTTTGTAACACTAACTTTTTATTTGAGATGAGAAAATTGGGAACAATCGGACGTGTACAAAACTGATCACAAGGGGGTTCAAGGGAGTTGGATGAGAGAAAACAAAGATGAGTGAAGGAAGGCGGTCATTCAAGAAACCTACGTTTACGATAATAAAGGCTAAAAAATAGGTTTTTAAAACAAATTTTATTGAAGAAACTTGGCCTATAATTTTCAACCGATCGTTGTGATTCTAACTTTGAGGCATGCCGACTTCAGTCTAGTTGTTGATTCATGTGGATGTATTCGAAAATTGATGTACAGTTCTACACGTATTTTCTTGGTTATTCGAGATGTAAATTTACACTGGAGACCAAAAAAACCGGCGCACTTCAAGATTTGTGCTGTTCTGTCTGGTAGAGAAATAAAGTTGGAAGAAATTTGAACATTAACATAAAATTTATATTCTGTGAAAAGAAAACAATCACGGTACCTCTGAACTGCCCGTCGAGCCGTCGTTTCAGGCAGCCCAGGGGCCTACTGTAATGCTCTCTTGAATTCACGATAGAAGCCTAAAGGACGAAAGATGACTTTTCATTAGTCTGCCTTCAGTGCGGTCAACACAAGCCGTTTTTGTCTTTGTGCCTTTAAAAACATTTTTCTCGATCTTTTTCCTTTTGAATTAAGTTTTTAAAAAAGTTTACCTGCCATTTAAATGTTTTTAGACGCGTCTGTGGTCGCAAGACTTGTTGCATTGATAGAGGACGGCCGAAGCCAACGTTATGCGGCCAGGGCCCTTGGGCTGCCTGAAACAACGGTTCGTCGGGCAGTTCAGAGGTACCGTGATTGTTTTCTTTTCACAGAATATAAATTTTATGTTAATGTTCAAATTTCTTCCAACTTTATTTCTCTACCAGACAGAACAACACAAATCTTGAAGTGCGCCGGTTTTTTTGGTCTCCAGTGTATTTCGGGTATTACCCCATTTTCGGCCACACTGATACAGACCATTACATTGATATAGTATACTACTGTAACAAGTATAAAAAAACTGCAATACATTTTTTTTTTATGATGAAACTTTCTGCTTGGAGAAAACATGTATAACTGAAGTAGAAATTTGAACCCACCCATATACAAAAATAAATAACGATGTTCTACTGGATAACACGTGATAATGACAATAAAATTAGTTTAATAGAGAATTCTCGACAAATTCATGCCGAGATTTAGCAAGATGCTGTTTTTGTTAAACTGATATTTCGATTTACTATTTAAACATATTTCATTAGGATATGTGTGTATATAATATTCATTAAGAAAGGGGAAAGTTTATTTGTTAGTTCGCCCCCCCCCCCCCCCCTCAATTTTAGTTTTAATGGGCAACAAACCTCGGACATTTGAAATTTTCTATCGGGAGTTGGAATGGATGGAGTAATAGAAAATCATTCAATCGCTCTTCATGTAACTTAACTTTCGATTTTCTGGTTTCTTTTTGTTCTATAAAGGATTTTGGTCTAATTTTGAAACAAATTTCAGAACTTTCAGATTTAATCATGAAAGGTGAAGAATGGAGGTGGTAATATTGATAAATAGTGATGAATTTATTATTTTCACCCGGTTTTCAGGCAAACTTTGCCAAACACATATTAGAAATCAATTAGTTAATTGTTATTTCTAATCATTCACTGAATCAGTGTTGGAGTCAGTGAATTGATGATGATTGACATTTATTCCTAAAACCGAGCATCTCCATAATACATACATCAGTTTCCAGTATTTACTTCGTCATGTACCTTAGTTCAAATCCACGTTGATTCAATAAGCGTTTGATTGATTATCTGTAGATTTTGTTCGTGAACTTAATTTGTTTTCTTTCTTCAAAAAGCGATGGTTTTTAGTTAACGATTTTACTAGACATCAGGTGGAGTCTCGTAAATCTTGTCTAGATCTTTACTCTGATTTGGTAAGTCAGCACATGATTGTAACTGATACAGTGATGTAGATAGCTGACTGCCTGTAGCATTGGCATTAAGTTTACAAAGTGCAGTGCAAATTACAAAGAATGAATAATAAAAAATGCAACCGATTGTTCAGTGTAGTATCAGAAAGTTGAGACCATTGTTAGTTCTAAATTGTCTATTCGATCTTGTTGTTCACATTATTCAATTCGCAAAGATAAAACCTGACCACACTGTAATATAAATAAAATTCGGATAACTAATGAGAAATAAATAGCTGAGGAATATCCGTGGATCATCTTTTTTCGATAAAGGATGAGAGTTGTCACTGAGACCACTAGGATCTATTGTGACGCAGCTTCGTGGATCTTACTTTCCTATTCAGGTAAATTTGGAAACTGCTGTAGATTGTAGGCTGGAATCAGAACGACTGCCTTCAAATTTCGTAACTTTTTACTTTATATACTATATACACTTATAACTCTTGAATAGTTCTGGACATGTTGACCACCACAACTATAATGAAACGATGTAAATGATACGTTTGATAACTAACTAATATACTTACATAACCACTGAACTGGGGTCGATTAAACAATTTGTGAAAAAAATGTCCTATAACATGCATGTTTTACTATTTGTTTTCAGAGTAATCACATACTGGATGATATTGTAGGAGAGACCATTAAACATTTCTGATCTTTTTACTGCAAGAGAAGAATGATTTTTAAACGGATTAGGTAATATGCGTCATAATCGGCCAAAATAGAAAATCGTCTAGAATACTGAGATTTTCAGTTTTTTCCTTCGATTTTTATGGCGAATTGGATTTTTTCAGCATCAGACCCAAAAGTTTCTGAGAAATCTTTGCTATTCAACGTTTTTGAGAAATGTGAAAAACGTGTTTCTAAGGGAGAAAAGGAGACTTGGTGACTTTTCCTTGGCTTGTAGGTTGAATGGAGTTATGAGAAGGACTCAGGTTTTTTTTTTTAATCGCTCAATTGAATAGTGCAATTTTTGATTGTAGGTGAATAAAGAAAATAGAAAGGAAAGAAAAGTACAGACGTAAGATCTATCATAGCTCATACATTGCTATGATAGCAATATGTAGTAGGTACCTAGTTTCTAAGGTTCGGATAGTTGAATAAAATCGGTACTCTTGTTTTGTACATCTGGTCTCAAAATGCGGCCCATTTGTTTATCTCTACAATTACTGGCATTAAGACTCATCCTTTTATATACAAACATTGGTTTTTAAGAAAAATTTGGGATTTTTTGTCTCCAAGTGGCAAGGAAATACAGTGTTTCGACCGCTAACAGCCGTTTTGGAACCACAGTGCGTAGATCCGTTTCTCTGAAGCCTCTTTCGAATGTTCTTCTGTCTCATCACTGGTTTTGTTTATCGTCTAAAAACGTTAACCCATATTCACTTCCTTTTGATATCTTTTCTTCGACTAGTGCATCCCCCAACTCCTTTAATTTGTCCTCTAACTCATCTTTGGTTTGCTTGGTTTTTATTTTTTCCCTTTGTCTCTTGTGTTTGTTCCTTGTTCACTTTTTTTTTTATTTTTCTGTCTCATCTTTTATCTGTTCTGCTTTCTCCATTTGGATTGTGACCCGGTATCACCTCTCGATTATACTGGTTTCCAGTCTGAGAACCCCCCCTTTCCTTACAGCAACTTCTCGACCTCTTCTCCGTTGATAGGATCTTCGTCTTGTATCTCGATATACTCTTCATATTGTTCCTCCTCATCTTCTTTCTCTCCTTTATCAGCTGAGTTTCTATTAATATCCTCCATTACTTCGGTGGTTCCCCACCGTTCAAACACGTATCGTGTAAAAACTGGACCTTCTTCGAGATATTGCTCTGTTTCAACTGTAGTTCGTATTTCATGTGGTTTCTGGGTTGTAGTTTCGTGTAGCTCTTCTTTCGTTAATCTCACTTGTTTGCCACCTGAAACAAACTAAAACATCAGCTGGAAGCCTCACATAACAACCAGTGTTATTCCTTGCAAAGCAGTAAATAATTGAAAATTTATGATTTATCGAATTTTCTTACATGGCTTCAAGACCGTAAAAACTTGCCGCCGAAGTCAAAAACCCTTGAAAATTCCGTATCACATCCTACATATAATATATTATCTGTACACATACATTATATCTATAAATATAGATCTCAAATTTCTTCAAAATAAGTTAATTAAGTAAATATATTAAGTATATGTATATAAACATGACCTATGTATTCAAGTGTATACATTCATGTACACACTCAAATACATAGGCCATGTTTCTGCCACGATAACAGTTGTAATTTTTGCTTCCGAAAAAGTAAAGCATTGTTTTCACTTTCGGAATGTGAAAATTTTGTTTGTCTCCAAAATCAAAAATTCCACTCGCATTTTGCGTTTTAGACCTTTCTGAACAATTTTGGTTCCGTGTCTGTCTGTGTGTCTGTTCGTCTGTCAGCAACCTTGTTACGGGCAAAACTACACGAAGTTATTGTCCGATTTTGATGGAATTTTCAGGGATTGTGCGGGTTGGAGTGTAGATGGTCCCCTATAGGTTTCATGACCCCCGGATTAATAGTAGCCTCTGTGCATGCGCAAACGTGAAATCCTTGTTACGCGCATAACTCCGGGAGGTCATGACCAATTTCGATGAAATTTTCAGGGATTGTGCGGGTTAGGGTGTAGATGGTCCCCTATAGGTTTCATGACCCCCGGATCAATAGTAGCCTCTGCGCATGCGCAAACGTGAAATTTTTGTTACGCGCATAACTCCGGGAGTTATTGACCAATTTCGATGACATTTTCAGGGATTGTTCGGTTTGATGTGTAAATGGTCCCCTATGAGTTTCATGACCCCCGGACCAATAGTAGCCTCTGCGCATGCGCAAACGTGAAATCCTTGCAAAAACAAAGTTCTTGACCGATTTCGATGAAATTTTCAGGGATTGTTCGGACTTATTAGGTATATTTTTTAGTTTGTTCAATAGTGGAACATGCCTACCTCCATTTTCTCAAGTTACGCTCCTGCATAACAATAAATTTACCCTAATTCAACATTTACTTCGCCTAATTGAACGAAGCTCTTTAGTCAATAATAATTTTCAATGATCTATACAGTCATGTTATGGATACGAGGAAGCTATGTGCCACACCCACTTGACAGAGGTTTTTCGAAATAAAATCTCGTTCCACCGGCAACAAATCGGAATTAATGTTAAGGGGACCAAAAGTAGAATGTTGATGAAGTCAATCAGTGGTTAAACACTATCATGACAATGCTTCTAATCTATGTGAGCATTATTGAATTGATCAGTACGATTTGAATAGAAAAGTTCAAAAACAAACATTTTACACGCTTTTAGGGACATTCACCAACGCTATTAATAGGTATAAATAAACTAGAAAATCCAAGAAGCATTCCAACGGTTCCTCTCGTCCAACTGAGCCCAGAAGGGATAAAGAGAATTGATAGTCCCAAGTTTGGGAAAGTAGGAGCAGCTGAATGAAAGTTGCAATAAAGAAGTCAATTTCTTTGGCCACGTCTTTTTTAGCATGTTACATTATCTTCTTCTTCATAAACGTTTAATACTGTTTATAAAGTTTGATAGATAACCATTGCAGAAGAGCTGTTTCAGTTTCATAAATGCCGATGTTGAAATTTGAGCACTTTGCTAACGAAGAATTGGTCATTAAATTGCTCCAACTAAAAAAATATATACAAACTACAAAAAAAAAAAAAAAAACTACTAAGCTTGGCAAAAACCGCTCGAAATTGACAAATGAAGTTCATGGTTGTTACTGATGATGATCTAACTGTCGAAATCGATTCAACTGTGTGCACCTCATTATTTTCGTGGAAATATAGACAATTTTCCACTCCGTTTTTATTTATCTATCAAAAAATGAAAATCTCTAAAAAAATTCGAAGATGATTTTTTCATCTTGAATGCAGTTACGAGGGGTTGCGAGGTGTCGATTTGAATAATGATAATGCACTACAGACTTCGTGTGATATGAATAAATAGTGATTCGCGTAGAACGTGACGAAGGTGTACTACAGAATAGCTCTGGGATCATTTACAACTATTTTTATTTGATTTCTTAACAAAGTAGTAAACTACAAAGTAAAAAACAAATTTGAGCGAGGGAGAGGGAAGGTGGCTTTCCATTTTTTTCTTGGTCGATTATTATTGGTATTGAATCATAACTGAATGATGTTATCAATGACTTTCCTGTGGCATTGAGAAGAGCAATTAACAAATTCCCAACATTTTGTCAAATTTACGATAATAAAGTATTAGTCTTACAATAGTAAATTAGCTCTTGGATCGTAAAATCATAAATTTGATTTATCAAAGATTTCTGGTGAAGATTTTTTATTAAGAAAATATCCTACTCTATACATAGCAAGGAGTAACTTCATTTCAGACAAAGCTTTGTTGGAAGATGACCTTTCGCTTTTCAACCCCCTCACAATAATTCGCTAATCCCCGATATAAACCTTTTTAAAATCTTCTAGCACTTACCTTCTCCACTTTCTTCTGTGCACTCAGGTGCTGAAGCTCTTGGGGACCCGATAATATACGTTCTAAACTCCATAAAGCAAATCTCATGGTTCGGAGTCCTGTATGTTACTTTGTAGATTGTTAGCAGAATTTCTTTCTGTAGAAATGAAATGCAATTAGGTATATAATATGTATATTATCATTTTAAAATTGCTAAAATCACAAACTTTTCTATGTTCTGAGAAATTGTAATAGGATCAATACACATTCTCACCCTAGAAAAAACTCTTTCTATGATGATTCGGGAATTATTTTTTTTTTAATTTACTTGACGGCAGTTAATTATAGTTCTCTGTGTACCTTTCATTCGTAATTGAAACTACCATTGTCCAGTTTTTTACATTTTCATTTTGGTTTAACCCATTATAAAATTGAAACTCAATTGCTGGTAAACATTGATCCAACTAAATGTTTGATTATAGTAATATTTTACCTTTTCGTACAGTGAGTCGATTCTGATTCCTTGCGGGTTGATTTTTAATCTTTCAAATTGCGCTTTCACGAGCGCTTTGTTTTCAGGATCCTCATGAGGAATCAGGTGTTCTTTCATCTGTAAAACGACATTTATAACCCATCAGATACCAAAATAAATAAATTAATAATGTAAGTACGTACGAACAACCTATGGAAGAAAGGCTTCACAATAAAATTGGGTGCAGTTCATAAAATGTTCCAGGTACCAAGTTGTAGGAGGAGGGGAATCGTCAGTTACCAACAACGGGTTTTCATAGAAGAGTTGGTACCAGAAGAATTGATTTAGGACATCAAGGGATTTTTCGTTTATAAGACCCGAGCATAACAAGCATCCTGACCACCAAACGGAACAAATCCTAATACACATTCCATCCGTATAATAACGGCCATTCAGAAACGTTTTGCAACCTTCGCGGGGGAACCGAACCTACGCTTTTCCTGCCGCTCAAGTCCAAAAACTTTTGACAGAAAAAAAGACGTGATTGAGACGAAAGAAACAGCTGATTCATTGCAAGGGAATTTTCTTTTAATGAGTTCAGTTTGAAATCGAGTTTTTCATAACTTGTGATAGGGATAGATATGTGGGTTTCAACTCCCATGTCATAGATACTTAAATATCAGCCTGGGTTACAAACTGAGGTAATAGTACGATAGTACAGATTATTATCGAGTTATATAGATACCACAGACTGCAGGTAATCAACGTAGATCAGTGAATCAGTGTTCAACGTAGAAGGGTTATCTAATACAGAAATGAAAAAAAAAATTAGTGGTAATTTGCAGCGTTTTTTCATGATTTTGTCCTTACCTCTTCAAAACAGTCAAATCTTTCTCTATTTGTCCTATAAATACAAATTAGAGGATAGCGTTTAAAGAACCATCATTCTTCGCAATGGATTTTTTTGTATTTTTGTTATTTTTATACATGTTTCTAATCATGTTTTATTTTAAATGTTTTCAGAACGCGACGAAAACTGCCCCAAGGACTCGCCTTTACAAAAGTGCAATCAATTGAACATTGAAAAATGTTCTTGAAAAGGCAACTTCAAATGCTTGAAAAGTTACTTTTGCATGGAAAATGAGGATACATTAACATTGACTAGACATTGTTTTGGTCAAGTGCGACGAAAATATTTTCAGGTTTGCCTGAGGTCCTACCCTGTCAGAAGTTCGTTGCTTTATATTTTTCAACAGGAAAACCAGCAGGGAAACCCATTTTCGTACCTACATGTGAACCGTAAAAAAGGTTTATGAAAATCCTAATCTGCAATTGAGAGTACCTCAAAAAACACTTCCTGAAAAATTAGCCAACATCGAAGATTAAAATACTTGAGCTGCCGCCAACCACGTAGTATAGCTCACACCTCCTGTTGATCTTGCAGCTCGACCGCCTACCTAACTGATTCGGGTTCATTATTTTCAATAATAAACCTTTGTAATCGACCAAGAAGAAATCATTTTTAAACCCCTCAAAAATCACGTTTCGTTTCGTGATTCGTAGATTTTAACCATTCTTGTTTGACAGAAATTCTAGAAAAGTAAATTTTCCTCCGAAAGTACTATCGGGTCTCCTTGCAAATAGTTGACAATGCAAGAATCTGACATATCATGCATTGTTAGGGGGATAAAACCTTACTCATCATCTGGCTAAATCCGATCTTATTAATAAGTTCATTCTACAGCGAGTGATTCACCGGTAGCTCCTCTTCGTGACCTTGAAATATTTTTCAAGTCCTACATTATACGAGTACTTACAACAACAACATTGTATGGTTCCGTGAGATTTCTATACTTTACGATATTTTCCAAGTATTCAAGGTTTCCAAGTTAAAAACGTCGTTAAAGCAGTAGTAATTAAACTGTAACTTTCGAGGTCCACTCGGTTCAACAGGATCTTTTCTTCACAACAAATTTGAGTTATTTCTGAATAGAACTGTACAAGAGACAGCTGCAAGAAGCAGCAAGCTTAAATAAATAGTGTTTTGAAGTAAAAATCGCTCTCATTTTGGCTTGTTTTTAAGTGGTGTTAAATGCTTAAGTACAGAGATAAATATGTGTGCTACACCCATTTACCTACTTAGTTTACTACTTGGAGTTCCGACGTTTGACATAACAGTTTTGGATAAGAAGTTTAAATGATTGTTCATCGCAATTTGAAAATGTGTCTCAAAAGGCAGGTGCTCACCAGGGGGGGTTATCGCAGATGAAATAAGGAAAATATGTTCGTTCTGTTTTTGAAAAACTCCGTTCAAGTACCAAGCAACCATACAGTGATTCTTTCAATTATTATTTAGACTTGGCCCGAAAAATTGCAGTAAAATTGAAGATTCATTGCCAGAAGCAATTCAAGTTTATTGCTTTGGGGCCTGAAAATGGCTTCAATACCTATACTCATCGTGAAAACATACTCCAAAACCCTTATCTCCCTCCTTGCAACGTTGAAATGTCATTTTATACAAGTAAAAAGTACATCAGGACATCTGGCATTGAGGCAATAGGGCTGACCACAGCTTGGAACACTTTTTTTCTTGTACAGTTTTTTCCGACTAGATTGAAAAAAAAAACCGTTTTCCTTCGCCCGTAGCTTTTTTCCCACACTATCAATTTTAGGGAGAACACGATATCAGCATTTATTGTTTGATTCAGAGAGAAATTCGTTCCGGAGGTGGAATGAGACCGCTCGGGTTGCTGCGTGATCGTCCTCTCGCTGTGAATTTGACCAATCTGTCAGGTAGGCGGTCAGGCCGTAGACCTGTATTGCAATGGGTCAGGCCAAATAGCAGGTTTGACGCTAAGCGATTACACTCCCCACAAACCCTTCCCCAGAGCTTCGCTTCAGTTGAGCGGACCTATTAGAACTCACTTTTGCCATCATTTTTATTTCATGTTAGCACATGTATGTTAGTTTGATTTCTATGTGTGTTGCGGCGTGTACCTAGGGAGTATCGTATCTGGTTAGCAAGAGGACGATGGTTATCTGAAACGTAAATAGAAAACCTTTTTGTAATGCTTTGCACCGTTTTTTGTTTTTTTTTTAATTTGATTTATCGATTCCACTCATTTTAATACGAAAACAACAAATTGTAACAGGGGTTTGAGCTTGTTTTCCTCGATCGATTATAAAAGTTCATTATTTATTAATTTACATACGGCTTACGCCAATTACAAAATGACGAAAGGGCAGTTGGCACTACAAATGAAAGTAAGTTTAAATGGGGGAAAACATTATGATAATAGAACTTTTACACTAAATATAACCAAAAAAGTGCTGCGAATTATTACGCAAATGTTCATTATTTCTGTATCGAATGGCCTTTCTATTCCTGTCGAGTGCGTTTTTGTTCCAACTTTCACAACTGTTTCTAAGTTTCCAATTTTCCCAACTTTCTCAGTTTTTCTATTCGCTAATATGTATGCATACACACAGAAAAGTATTAAAGTCTAGGGATCGTTTCAGAATACCATGAAACATATTTTTATGATTTTTATTTTTATTTTGAGATTTGAAATTCTTGTAGCCACTGCTATAGCTTCATTTTCTAAGAAAATCAGCTCAAACACGGGAGTTTATCCACCGTTGTGATGCACGAATACTCATATATGTAAGTGAAAGAGTGAGAGTGAGGGGAATTTACGTATTACTTTGTACTTACAAACAAAAAATTAGCGCGTACGGCCACGAAAGTAATACATAACGGAATCCAGCTGTTTATCATCGTTTGATAAGTTATCACAAACCAAATGGAGAGATGTTGCAATCCGAAGGAGAACAGAAAGAAACATGATTCCATATTTATCTGCAATAAGAAGAGGTAGGTTATAAAATGAACGACTGGAAGAACGGTAATTTGAAACATCCATACGATATCGTAGAATGAAGAATTGCCGTCGTAACTACTTCGCATAGGTATGGATTTATTTTGACCAACTATATAATCATAAATATGGTCCGTAAATATGTTATGGATTGGTGGAACGACTTGTCAGAAAATCCAAAGCTGACGTTTTCGGAACGGGCAAACTGAAACGTTCCCAAACGCCTTGATGACCAGCAGTTGGGTTTCGGCATTGCTAAAAACTGGATTTATAGCAATGTCTATATTATATAGATTTCTACAAATCTTATGAAACCATGGATAATGTTATGTTTTTGAGAGAAGCAATCAAACCGTTACTAGTACGATCAGCTTGGGAGGACATTCCAATCAAATAGTTCATTTGCCGTGTAGATGTTATTTAACAATGGCAAACAGTACTTTAAGAATACTACTTTAAGAATACTATTCTTGATCTAAAAAAAGAGCATGAGCCGGCTGAAAATTCTAGTAAGTTTGAGTAACGTTTGAAGTTGAGAGCACTACTCCCTCCATCCTTCTTCCTGGCATGAATTCAAAATTCCCGCGGTTTATTGTGAAAGAGAGGGTTGTTAAACAATTGAAATCGAAAAACAAATCAGTTGAAAGAAGTAAAAATATAGGGGTTGACCACTATTCTTTCACCACCATTCGTAATGAAATTTGAAATTTGAAACCTCTAAAATATGTTTCGAAACTAGATCAAAGATCTTGATCGAACAAAGAAAGTTGAATGACGCGAATTGGTCGAGAATTTTCGCTTGAAAAGCAATCGAACGAATTTTTTATTACTCCCTCCATCCTCTCTCAAAAGAAAATTTTGCCAAGTTCCTAACAAGAAAATCGGTTCGGAGTTATATCCCGAGTACCGTCGAAAAAAAATTAGTTGAAAATAACATGAAATTTGAAGTTTCCGATGCTTGTTGCGTAACTACAATAAAATTGGGATTGAACGAAGTAATACTAATCACGAACAATGTATTAATTATGTATTCATAAAAGGATAAAAAACAATGCTCTATCAAGTAAAACAGTAGCATTTGTGAGTAAACACAAATTTTTAAAGGTGGGGTGAACTCACTTTTGGGATTCCCCTCGTGATATGTCTGATTTTTTCATTGAGACTGGTATTTGTTCAAGAATGTACACAATTTCTACCACATTAATAATTGTGAAATTGTGTGTCAACAAATTAATCATTCCGATTATGACGCCGTTACTTCAGATAGAATTGACTGTAAATTCATCAATTTCTACAGTAATGATTCGTTGATGTCTTCAGTCAGATTAAGGTTTTAGGTTCAGATTTGACAATCAAGTCGCGCTGCATTTTTGATGGATGCATAAAATCATAAATAAGCGACTAAAAGAAATATCGTAGGGCTATTCATGCGTCAGTGAATCATAAAATATATATTTTAAATTGACATTATTGAATCTGGTTTTATTCCTTCACATCAAATTTGAAACAATAAAAGATGAACTTTTTGTTGAATCATAAAATTCGAATTGTTTTTAAATTCAGATGATAAAACATAAAATGAATACACTCTTTCAGTTGGAAGTTATGTTTCACATCTCTTGTATAGATGGTTGGGATATTAAAAAATTAAACTATTCGCAGTTAACTCTTATTTTGGCTGAAAAAATGTTTCTAATAGGTATAAAAAAGTAGTATATTTTTTATATTAAATTAAAACATATTATTTTATAAGCGTGCCCGTTCTAAGCACAATATGGATCACATAAATAATCGATGCCATCCGTTTTACTATAATCATAAAAATCTTCTTCATTGAAAAATAAGATCTTATTCGGAACTAAATTCACGTACATTAAATGTGCTAGGTCTTATGAAAATCACCTATGGCACAAGCCAGTTGGAAGTGAGAAGCCAGAACTTTTTGGATGTAGCAGAAAAATCGTACTCAAGCATCCACGCGCAATGCCCTCCTCCTTTGAGATGGAAATTTGTCGCGAGATGGGTCAACGCTTTTGAAGATTTTGACATTTTCTGGCACCACAAGCTCACTACAATTGTGACTTGGCAGCACTCATAACAGGCTCCCAATATTCCACAAACTCCTGGCTACTGTGTCATGGTCGCTTCTTCAACCTCGACTTCTGAGCTATTCATCCCCTCAACAGCGCCGCTAGATCTTCCAAGTAAGCACTCTTATAACCAACAATATTACCTGATTGCTCCCCAATCTTCATCACATCAGTCTTCAGGTCTAAAAATATCGATGGAGGTCCTAGAGGATAATTATCAATAATTATTATTGGGATAATTATCAATCTTTATTATTATTAATATTATTGATGGATGACAGGCTACTGATCCATACCAGCTGGAGATGCGAGACAGGCCTCATCACTATTCGGCATGAATCATAATGAGCAAGATGGTTGTAATGGACCCTTATGCAAGGATATTGGATGATCGAAAACTTGAGCATAAGAAAATGTTTCTGCAAAATAAAATTTATGACTTACCCCATTGCACATAGGCGGAATGGTAGGAGATAACTAGAGGTAACCTAGGTTTATGCCTGCATGGGTGCAATCGCTGCGATTTCTCAGAAGCAAACGAGGACTGGTCTTGCTCAATATTAACTGCTGCATTGGCCTCTACAGGACTTCAAACAGACTTGGACTGTGGAGTCAATGTTGGTATTTCCACGGTGAGCAATTATTGAGACTGTGGTAGGAGAGGATGGACATGATGATGAGAAAGAAGAAAAGAAGAGGACGGCCAAAGCCTCTTCCTGGGGTACCCCCGAACAGCGTCTAGAAATATGCAGGATCGCCGAAGTGGTAAAAACACTGACAACCAAAACAAAAATATCGTCACTCGATACATACATACGAGTACATATACTTGCAGTTTCACACCTATCATGGAAAGTCATAGACTCCCTAATTTGATCATTTCAAGTAACAAAACATCCCACGAAACAAGCAACTTTATGGCGATTTTGCGGGTTTGCAAATTAGTGCTACAATTTCAAGTAATGCAGATTGCTTACGGTATTTTCAATTATTTCGATCGACTAAGATGATGACAAATGAGGGACTGTCTAACCGGCTTAGCAGAACTGCTCTTGATTTCAATTTTTGTTTCACCATAAGCTAGAGCTTTTCTCTCACTGTATTGAAGTTATCGTATTGGTAACATCTTTTATCAGTATCATTAGTACTATGTTGTAGGTACCATAATATGAGTTGAGCCGAAATTTATTTGGGGCATCCGTAAAACTGAATATTTATTGGGCGGGAAACTATTGCGCTGAACACATATTAGATTACCTATATAAATTTCATAAACATTTGATCATTATGGTGATTCTCAACCACGGGCAATTTTCAGGTCCTGAAATGTTAAAAATTGAAGGGATTTTTTTTGCTAGGTTTTTGGATGTTTATTCCTTAACCCTAGTTAGGTAGACCCCCGTAATTTTTACGAACAGTTGGTATTGGCGAGGCCTATAGGTGGAATGACGGGGGAGGGGTGGCTCAGGTTCTTGGTATGCCTCAAGGAGCAGTGCTTGTTGAATTTTCGGAAGTGTTGTTCCTCTTCGTGTGATCTTCGTTCCATCAAGACGTCAAAATCGGTAAGTCACACCGTATTTTTTACGGGGGTTTACTCTTTGATGTAAATTTTCCATCGTAATACGTTGACGTATTGACGGGGGTCTACCCTGTATCGCTAGACTTTTACTCGTATTTTTTTACGGAGGTATACTTTTCTATGCTTCACTTTACACGTACTTATTACGGCGGACTACACATTGCAGTTGGCTTTTCTACAGGTATAATGGAACGTCGTGTAATGGAAGACAGGTCTATTTTGGAAATTCGGAAGGAGTTAGAGGATGGAGAGAAGCTGCATCGGATCTTTGGATTTAGAAGTGATGGAAGAGATCAATTCATAGTTACCTACCTGTTCTGTCAAACCGTTAGCCTTATCTATGTAAGGATTCAAATAAATAGCGCCTACGTTGACTTTTTTCAATGTGATTACAAAAAAGAGATTTTAATGTGATATAATATATAATATTAGTATGAAATGTTGTTACTATTATATAATATCATTATAAACTAGGTAACGGAAGGCTGTAATTTCTGAAACAACTAGTCTCTCGTTTTTTAGGAAAGTGATATACTACTGTTGAAGTATTTGTAAATTATTTTTCTTCATTATTCCTATTTGAAGAATTTATAGAGACTCAATGCTTACCGTGACCATTTGGAAGTACCTATAATAAAAAGTTTCTAACAATTGGTATTTTTCATTTCAGTCACATTTTGCCTGTAATATTGACAATTTTGGAGTACCTACCCGTAATTTTTACGGTGTTCTACTATTTACCACTGGATTTTTAGGTCTACCCAACTAGGGTTAATTGGCCTCCCTGGATGACTTTCTGATGCCCAGTAATTCAATACATCCCATTATTCTCCACAAAATTCAATAGATTCAATTTAAATTTGATAGAAGTCATAACAATGGCGTGGCGGTTTTGGTCAGTGACAATTTGGTATGTTTCCACCTACTTGATAATGACAACTAGGACATTCGACAGAGATTCTTCCAGCAGTTGCAGGTCATGACAATGACAAATCAGAGTTTATCAACCCTAAAAAACATAGAAATTATACTGGCATCCCAGGGTAGTAGTAGTAGATACTACATCTACATCCCAGGGTTTTCTGTCGGCAATGCAGTATTCAAAAAATGTATGCAGGTAAGGGGAAAAGTTCAAAGTCAGACGATTTTGAACGGTACAGCGTGCTATTTACACGAATTTGCTCGTAGTTTGAGAATCACCCAACAATCAACTCTAGTTTTTCCGTGATATGCCGCGAAAGTTGAATTCGAATGCGCACTCTTACCGAGCTCTATGGAAAACGTTTAGATTTTTAAGTATATAAAAATGGAGAATACCAGGAAAGTAAACTCGACCAACTCTCCTCGAAAAACGCACATTAATACGTTTCCCATCACGCCCCAGAGAGGCTCAACTCCCTAAATAAATAACGCTCGAATTAGAGGGGCTGTCCCTTGCAATACATCAAGGGGAAAAGTCTTTTGAGATGAAAGGGACAGATTAATAGGAGAGAGAATATTGACAGAAGGTCGAGCTTTGATTGATTGGATTTCGGATCCTTGCGATGGGGGGAAAAGGCGAAAAACGAGGGGCGACCGGGGCGTCCTTTACCGCCCAAATTCCTTATCAATGGCGTGAGCCCCCGACTTCAACGCTCTTCCACGAAAAACCTTTTCTTTGATTACAGATCTCGGGAGGGACCTACTTTCTTTAATTGAAGCAACCTTTGGCGAGGCTTTTTCCGGAGGAGCGGTCAAAAATTTCCAGGCTAAAGGCTCTTGCAGGATTAAAACCAGCTTGCCAACCGGCGTTTCCTGTTGTGCTACATATTTTCACACTTTCTCTTTACATCAGGCCAATTGCTTTCACCATCAGGTGGGCACATCGCGATTCTTTTGAAGAAGACTCTTTAACTTACAGATTCTATACTCACAACCCGCATACATTCAACTTTGATTGGAGCATATTGATGGAACCACAAGAATGGGTGAGTCTGACATTCAACTTCAAAAACAAAAGTCATTCAAAATTTTGAAAAAAATAGTTAACTTTCGTCTAACCTGAAGAAAATTGCGTTGTCACTCAAACAAGAATAACCTTAATTATTGAATTAAAAACTATTTAAGACATCGCTAACCTCAGGGAATGTTACAATGTTATTTAATGTTATTAGGGATTAATGTTTTGTTATTTAGGTAATATTATTTAATACAATAATTTAGGAAAATTCGCTCATGCGATCATGCTGCATGACTGAAAATTTTAATTATTCAGAAGCACTGTTTACTTTTTGCGTTATCTTAATTTCCATTACCTCATTTGATAATATATTCACGATCTTGATTGAGGAACTAACGACCACTGTATGTCGTTAGATATGAGCGTTTTCCTATTTTATACATTTCATTGTAATTTATACCTTGAGTTTTCTTGAGGTACAAACCTTATTTTTATAAATAGTTTTCATGTCACCTTTTGGCAATAATTTGAGCGGTTTTCCCATACTCAAATATTATTTACAAGCCTTGTCGGGTGAACACGATGATTCCGATTTATCACAGAGTACTCAGGGATGTCCTCTATCAGTCACACTGACCACGCCTCCATCTCCCTTCAAGGGGACCCTGATTTACGCCTCTTGTCAACCCTTTGTGCCCCTCCATTAACAATGGTACAAAACGCACAGTTCGGACGACCTCTAATCTCCCGCAGCCCTCGACTCCTCTCAACATGACTCAATTTAATGCGATTCCACCGTTTATCAATGTCGCCCCGATTAGAGAGTAATAGTTCCCCCCTCCCTCTTCCGCCTATCTCCGAAAACCCTTAGTAATGGGCACATTCATTTGCCGGCCATCTAATTTGGTACTCATTAATACTCTACTTTAATTACTCGCAGCTTTTCATTATGGAGTGGTGACATCCTTGGGAATTTCTCATTGCCCTCCCTTTCCAGTTCGTAAAATTGTGCACACAACTCCCCAGCTCCTTCATCAAGACTGATTGAACATTTTGAATAAGGAGTCGCAGTTTGTTATTCCTAAATGAAAACAGAACCAAAACTAAAGTAGTCACCGGTTAACCCTGATCGATTAATAAATGTACTAAAGGCACATAGAATTTTAATCACTCCAAGGAAAGTAGTGTTGACAAATATTGACCAACTATAATCGTTGTGCTGTAGATTCATTAATCTGAATTCAGTATTTAATCCCAATCCAATAAAAAAAAAGATTATCACATCGCTTTGTACCAATTTACGTTATTTATAAGGTAAGGAATCTAGAAAACTAGAAAGATATTCACTTGTGAATTTTCTAAATATTTCTGATATGAACTAATAGTTGAACTTAGTGAATTTAAAAAACTTCCATGGAGTTTGGAAATAAAACCATAAAAGCACTTATTTGAGTTGGTATATAATTATTAAAAGGTGATACAATTTATTAAAATGGTAACGAATGATTGGGAGAGATCATGGGTGATGCAGTAGTGGCACAAGTATGCCGTAAACTCCAGATGACTGCTCAACCAACAATTTCACAGGTCTTGAAGAGGATTGATCAGGTACAGGAGGAACTCCACAGATTGGAAACCCCGTTGAACTCCTCAATGCTGTCCAGAATGTCAATGCTACTATGTCTGCCCGACACCAATCTTTTGCCGAAGCAAAAAATCTCTCATCACAATCGTTGTAGTGGTTGGATTATTGCTGACGGCCAATCAATGGTTTTGAACGATGGGAAAACTATACGTTGGTAGTCATATTTTATTGAATTCAGATTACCTATTTTAATGACAAAGCACAAATAGTACAAAATATAGTTGTGCGGAAAAAGGACAGTCCAATTATATTAGCCGACGAAGTCTCCTCCTTCTGTACAAGAAACGGTTAAGTTTGTACACAGTCAAAATTATTAGCTGGTTCTACCTACGATGATGAAAATTTAAACGGCACCTTAAGCTCTCATTCCAGCGCTCCGTGTATTTTAAACAACTTGCTTCTCTGCTTGTCGTAATGACTTGGTGATAATGTGAGCCTATGCAGGTGGAAAGTGATGCCACAGCATCGGCAGTCATAAACCTAGGTTACCTCTAGTTATCTCTTATCATTCCGCCGATAATAAATCATTACATAAAAATTAAACGTGATTGTATTATTCGTGCTTTAAATGGATCTACCGGAGGTATAAGCCTATGTTTATACTGAGCCCGTGTTCTGTATAGTTTGGTGGTCTGGTTGTTCACTCCGCTCGCATCTCAAAAGTAAAAGCAAAATAATAAATTAATAATTCCAGTGAACTATAGATCAGTTGAACAAATAGATCAGAACTTGTGGCAAAACAAGTAGTGGCAATGAGTTTTGATGTTGACAAAACCTGCATGAATTTCGAAATGCAAGAAACAAGAAATCATGAAGAGTAAAATTGCCATTGTCCACTAGTTTCGAACCTACAACCTCTTGAGGAGGCTCTTTATTTCGATTTATTTGTAAGCTTTATTTTCGATCTGAAAAACAGGAAATATGTGGAATTTCCTCACTTTTGCCCAAAAGGTATGTTGGATGTGCTTGAAAAATTCGAAATTGTGAAGACTGATTGGTCAAGAAATTTAAATGGGGTTATTAATCAAAATATTTCATCATTAATTAGTTCATTCTGGCTAATAAGTTTGGCTCCTCCTCTCTATAATGTTACTTTTGCGCCCCTTTCACGTTGTAAGCCTTAAGTGGCATTGGTTGTCCTCCCCGTCACTTTCACTTCCCTGAGCCAGTAGAATTCAATCTCCTTCCACCTGGGCCTATATAGTTTGTGCTTTCTGTGGTGTACCTTCAGTTTGTGTTAGTTACTGATAATGGCCTAACTGTCGCAATCGGTTTAACTGTGTAACTCATTATTTTCATGGAAATAAAAATTGCCCTCATATCCGTTGTTAACCGGTAGGTTCACCTGTTCCTCACTTGCAAATGCTGAAGCTTTGGCATCACTTTTTAATTTTAGGTGCTTCCGATGATGTTTAGCCCATTTCATTCTAATTAACTGGAGAAAATGGGTACTTATAATCTCCAGACGGAGGTACGTTGATTCATCTTCACCACTTTTGGCAAACCCTCCATTGGGTATCCAAGTCGCTCAATGAGTTTTGTGCAGGTTTTCTCGTGGTGATATCCACTCTTCCGCTCCCCCGCAAAAATCCAAAGCCACTTCGAAAAAACCGGAGGGAAGACACTTGAGCAATTTTCCCGACAGAAAACTTTAGAATGTTCTCTTCGGAGGCTCGCCGATCAGACCCTTTTTCCCCCTCAGCCTCGTCCGCCCCATTTGGTTCGGATGCCCCCTTCTCATTTTCGTCGTTTAAGCACGGAAAACCCATAACTTATCCTTTCTGGGGCGCCCTATTCTTTCCTCCGATCCCCAATAACTTACCATTATTGAATATGGGAACGGGGAAATATTCCTGAAATTTAATGGACGGAATAATCGAAGGAGGGGGTCCGATCCCAGAACTAATACAATAATTTTTAGGTTCGATGACTTCTGCAAAGAATGGAAGATGCCCAAGAGAACTTCTTTGGTTGGAAAGATCATCTGCGCACCTTTACATGTCTCTCTTTGTTGTGTTTTATGACAACAAATCATATCAACGTGACAAATTCAATAATAAGATTTTTCAAATAAACATAAACCTTATTATTGAAAATACCTAATATGTTACACGAAAATTCTAGTAAACTAAACATCTACTTTCGATTCACGAATTTGGCGAATAAACAGTGCAAAACTGTCAGCAGATAAATCAACTTCAAAGCGATTTAGAGGGATTTTGACCTGAAGATCCGGAGAAATTTTGAAAAATAACAATGGATGGTTTAAAACTGCTGCTTCGATATTGCTTGTGCAGCTGGTGGGAACTCTGAATTTTAAGAATTCCATTGTATTGAAACTAAAAATGGAGTCATGTAGGCTATCCCGTTGGTTTACTATTCTCAATAAAGAACCTTTCAATTTGTTATCGACCAAAAAATTACTTAATCACTCTCAAAAGTGTTGGTTTACTTTCAAACATACGTAAGAAGAACACAACACACTTCATGAATAAAATTCAAAGAATCCTTCAGTTTGATGTTGGAAGCTTTTCTCCAAAACTGCTGGACCGAAATTGACTTGAAGTATTTTGACTCAAAACCACTAATGAATCCGGAATGACCCAACTCATAAGCATAGAACGGTTGATATTTCAACATTTAATGTTTGAAATTTAAAAAAAAAAAAAAAATTGAAATCTGAGAAACTTTTAATGTATGTGAATAGTTTTTCAGTCTGATTGAGATAGAAATAATTTCCATGGATTGAATGAAAAATGTTACTGTACTATCATCTGTTCGCTCTCCGTCCACTTAGAAGGCTACGTAATAAAAAATTGTAACCCTTTGTATAATAATTTGCAGAGGTTTCTAATGGTGTTAGGTAAGGGTGTTCGGAATTAGTTATTACAGCTAGGTGAGAGTTATATTTGACTGGTGATTTATTGCTCACTATTGGATTATGAGGGCTGTAGCACTTGCAAACATGACCAACACTCTAATGGTTTCTGGTTCAAGATCACATAGATAGCCACGAAGTATACAGTCTAAATATGGACGGCAAAGTTTGCTGCCAGGAGCTCTAAGTTAGGTATTCCAAAAACAACAGCAGATCGGTAGGGACATAAAAACGCTGCAACTTACCACAAAGGCTTTATTTCTGTATGACACCCTTCTACGAAAATAACTGATTTATGCAAATCGGTCATAGTGTATAGTATATTATCTAAACACGGCACCTCGCGCTTCAGTATCTTGTGATTGCATTCGAGATAAAAATACTCGGGCTGCCGGGGGTTGAAAACCAAGAATGATTTTTACTCCTTTTTTTAGGTTAGCTCCAGTCTTTATCACCAGTGCTTTGATTCGTACGGATCACTTTGAATGTAGAATGTGGTTCAGTATGATTTACGATTCATGATACACTCCTTATAGAACTGCACGAGCCTTCATCAAAGTTATAGCTTCATCGATGATAGTTACGTTTAGAATATGATACCTTTTCAATTTGATCTATTGTACGAACGTTCGGTTTCCATCCTTATCTTTGCACTTGCACAATGCTCATTCGTCATATTACAAATCACATCCTATCATTTATATTTACTTCATGAAAGCGACACCTGAGATTTATCTGAATACATACTTGTTCGTTGTGAATCAATTTACCTAGTCAAATGGCTTCTCGATTCGTTTCTTGACTTTCATTTCAGAAGTCGATTCAGAGAAAAGTGCAACGCAAGATGTTGAAAATCTTACTGGCCCTTTGTATTACCGCATTCTACATCCGTGAAAGTTGTGGCACAATATATTGGGTAAGTTGACTCATTAGCCGCTTTTGTTTCCACGTCATTCAAGCACCGTTTCGGTTCATTATTCTCAGTAATTGTTTGTAAGCGGTATAGAAAAACATCTTGTTTCAACCCAGTACCCATCTAACGAGAATTTGTCAATCTATACTACATTAGAACAAGGATAGATGTGATTTTAGCATGGATTATGATTTAGACATGAGCTAGCCATCAAAAAACATTCAGAAAAGGGTCACACTAATGCGACTTATAAGAAATACATTGTTCCAATCTAAATAACAGTTCTCCCCTTGGTGGGTTAATATCTGTGTATTTATACATACCTAATTCACAATAATTTCTGTGAAGTAAAGTAAAAATATTGCACTTCTCAGTATAATCGTGCAATGCTTCATAGGGATGTGCGTCTGAATGCCACTGGAAACTAGTGAGTGTGACGGTTATGGTACTCAGAGACAGATCATTCAACAATTCTTTCTCGTTCGTTGTAAAATAAAAGCTTACTCATCAGTATGTGATCAAAATATCCAAACGATAGTTCGCAGTGACATTGTGGGGAAGTTTGAAATCTGAAACAATATAAAGGTTCGTCTCATTCACAGTGATATGCTCTTATTCGGGCAATCGTATTTCATATATTTCTCAAAGCGATGTTTCTTGCAAACCACGAGCCCACGTCCTAAAACCAAAAGCCCCACGTTTGGGGACTTTGGATAGTAAAATACCATTTTCTAATTGATTTTTCACTAAAACTCTCAATGATTTCATATAGCAGGATATAAATCTATGCAGTTATCTCTACATCTAAAATCTGCCCATTTAAAGCCTCACAAAGCGCTAACTCATTTGCTTTCTCCAATATGTGATTTTATAGATATAAAATTTCGTTTTGCATTTCTTTATAGCGCATATCCATGAATTTCATAATTTCAGGGACAGTGGGGTTTTGAATGACGGGATTTCAGTAATAATGGCTATCAGAAAAATAAACCATTCATCAGGCCTCATCATAAATTGTATAATGCATTAGATTGCGCATAGTGTTCCAACAACCTCTGTTGTTTTGTATTTGTCCATTTTCGATATGGCAACGTGTCATAGAAACTTTCCTAAAATGGAGCGATATTCTTTCATACCGAACATCACTGGTTCATTTGTAAAAAATTCTACTGACTGGAAGCATCTGATTGCAGAACAAGGCTGGTAAGGGATTGGAGATTCATCACATTCCTATCGGATAGCAATTGTCTTCAAAATTCCATATGAATTTCTCCAGATTCAGCTATTACACCAGTGATAGAGGTCTCAGATGAAATCCTATACATTGTCTGATAAACGTGCAAATCGGTCCGCTTATATTGTAAAATGTTCAACGTGAAAAAATTAAAATTTCACGGAACATGTTTAAGGGAAGTAATCACATAGTTAAACATATATTGTTCGTGCGTAAATCTGAAGTGTGCACGATGACCGAGAAAAAACAGGTTCATTCAAGCACACAAATCAAAGCAGTATCATCATACCAATTGTATGAAATTACCTCTAATTTAACTGATAACTTAACCTTAATATTTAATAAGTTGTTTCTGTTGCCTATTGTATGGTCACTTTGTCGATATGATGGTGCTGTGAGCCCTCTTTAAACTTGAAGACTTTGATTATAGCTAACTAAGTATAATTGAGGGTCGACTAAGTATATATTATTTGTGTGTCTTAGGGCAACCATATCAAAAGGGCACCAGAACGCGACCCGAACAACAAAGCAATCATAGCCAACGCGTTGAGAAAGATTAGTGTGAATATGGATGATATAACTTTTAAATCGTTCTACGTCAAGGTAATGTCTAATAAATAATCTAAAGTACTTATCAATCATAACATAAATATTGGTGACCTCAATGTTACTTGAACCTACTAACCCTAAAAATGTAAAGTCCTTGAGTTTAAAGTAACTTTGCTTAGATACGAGTATGTTATGTATTTCTAGCCATGCTAAGGGTCCGATTTTTATGGTTAGAAGTATGAACCACCTGTATCATTTATCATGCCCTGTGTCAGGTAAAGTTGTATGAAATGAAATAAGAAAAGTTTTATTTCCAAAATAAATAAATAGACAAAATGAAAAAGTTTCAAGCTTTACAGAATCCGTTTCCCTATGTGAGCGAATGCCCGTGTAAGGGAGAAGAACCGCACTAGCGAGCTATTATTTGCAAATCAAGAAGCAAATGATACGAATTTGAGTTTTTTTCTAACTTTTCATAACTTTCATCACAATACACAACTTCCGTTACAAAAGATTTGATAAAAAAAATTGAAATATATTTAATTATTAGCTACACTTTTCCTTCTGTAGATCTTAATTGCTTTCATATTTCCTAACTAATGAATTAATACAATATTATTATTATTATTGAGGTTATTATTGAAAAAGGATTTCATTATTTGGATAAATAAAATAATTTCTTTTTAAAATTCATCAGAAGTGAAATGTGCCACGAAAATAAAAAAACGAGCAAGGTGTGAAACCAAGTTTAGATAGTTGACCTCTTGGAAATTATTCTGAGGTGGGCTTTTCGAGTCAATGTTGTCGGTTTCAGTGTCGTGTCCCTAGTTAGTTTTAACTAAAGCTGTTTCATGCAATGCTACTGTTTCCCTCTGGAAAAATAACTGTGCATTGCAGATTGAACCATTATGAAGTTAGAATTCTCGAAAGCAAACGTGAATACTAAAGGGAACCAAACAATAAAACACAAGTTTGAAGAGGCAAAACTGCTTACTTGCAGAATTGGCTGTTCTCACATAATATCATGTACTGAGTCGATTTTAAACAAAGCAAGCTGATAAAATTGTTAGTTCACGTTCATTTTATAAACTCTGTACAGGCTACAGACATTTTTCAGCCAAAAAACTCCATAAAAAACTATAAAAGTTGAGCTTGGAATTTTAAAGGGTTAAAAATCAAATGGAATTAAATAGATTTGATCGGATTGAATACTTCAATATCCGAATATAATAATAATTTAAAATAAATGAGTAAGAATAAATTAATCTTGCCTCCAAATTTTTTGCACCGTTGTTTAACATTACATTCCACGTCTTTAGAGATTATTTAAATCGATCATGTTTTTTTTTTTTTTCAGAAAGATAGCATTTTCAAGACAGAATATACATTTGTATATAATGATAAAGAAGGCGATACTTGCGTCTTAAAATGGTCTGTTTGGGCAATAATCGGGACTATTTCAATATCGACTCTTCATTGCGGTCCTGAAGAGTATGTCGCCTCTTTATATTAAATTTATGTTGAAATTCTTCCAATAGTTCCCTATCTCGATTTATCACAATTTCATCTTGTTATATTTCTTTGTGTCTTCGGAGTTCTTCTTAGAACATTCTTTAGAACATTCAACTGATTACATTACGAAATTTCTTTACAGGCTTGAATGAACATGTATACCTAAAAAAAAAAAAAAAAAGGTAAGACATTTTTTGCGGATTTGAGATATGAAGAAATGCGTACCTATGGAGCATGAGGAAAATACGTACAAACGTTGCAGCTTATCATTTATGGGTGCCAACTGTTGTTTGAAACTGTGATACTGGAATTGTACCCTGTAAAAGCCATAATTCCGGAAAAATAACTAAATGCTTTAGGTACCTACTGAACAACAACAACATTTCTGTAAGATCGTTATTTGCAACAGAAATATACGAAGAACTATTGTTCCATTCGAGGATGTTACATGATTATTTTCCGCTTTTACATAATTTGAAATAGTTAGCCAATAATGACATATGTGTTTTCAACCAAGGAAATCGATTTAATCCTTCTTTCAACAATTTTCAGATAGGTGATGTTCCAGGCTAAGGGATATCTAAAAATCGAATGAATAATGGAAAAATTAGCTAAATAAATGAATTATCACTATGAATTATTTTCGGTCCATTGTGAAACAACTTGGGCTAACTTCAAAAATTGATCCTTCAGTTCAGTTAAGTAGATGATGAGTCTTTACATTATGTTCTGCACTTCATTCAAATATATTTTCAACAAATTTTAGTGAACATTTAAGGCATTGCTGAAAATGTTAAAAATAAACACTTGTTTTCATGTAAATCCGTTTTAAAAGTTCTGAATCGATTTCGAGCCTAATTGAACACACACAAACACTAATCAAAATGATTTGAGCTCATTACTTGTCAGTTCACAGTCACTTTTTATTGTTTCTGTTCTCGCCTACAAGCTGTGACAACAGGAGAACAATTGTTAATAAATCCGAACCTATTTACTGGTTAATAGCAGAGTTACTACCGCTGGATATATCCAAAAATTAACCTAAACGCCTTGACCGAAAAGAAATGAAAATATAAATAAATGAAAAGGAGATGATTAAGGGACAATAAAACTGTACAAACTAATGGACAAATCAAAACTACTGATGAGTATTGGAAATCAAATAAATGGGAACGGCAAAACTAATATTTTTGAAAAAGCTGAAAATAAAATTATTCTAAGCTCATATTTTAGGAGCCCAGGGTCAAAAGCATTTGCTAATTTTATTATTTGTGTCAATTGTATAAAACCGGAGCATCCCATCGACTGAGGGAATAGATTAAAGTCTGCCGTGTGAGATGGATATGGGTACTTGGCCCTTCCCGATTCATTAAATTAATTTTCATTTTTAAATATTTATTTTTTGGTTTATATCTTAACGATCTTGTTTAAACTCTAACTCTTTGTATGAACTTGATTTAAACCCCAATATCCTACCATTATCCTACAACCGGATAACATGTTTGAGTAAAGAAACATTTTACTAAAACTGAACTTGGTCAGAAACAACAAATTATCAACATTGCAACACCCAATGCTACGGCCAAGTAAGATTGGGGTTGATAATACACGGCGCACAAAGCAACCCCTCCTTCAAGACCGAGCGGTCGTGCGGGACATTGCATATCCGCGCCCCTGACCAAGACAATGCTTCCTCAGAAGCTTTCCCAATTTTCAAACATAAGGTCTTTTTTAGTTATACAGGGTGTTCTAGGAGTTATGACCAATCCGTCCTAAAACTCACTTCTGAACAAAAATGCTTCATAGCAATTTTTCGCCACAGAACTCGTTTCCAAGTTATTCACGATTTAAATTTTTTTTTTCGTTTTCGATCTTGTGTCATTGAAACTGTCATAACTCCTTCAATTTCGGTGATGGCTCAAATTTGATGACATTGTTGGAAAGATCATTGAATGCTCTATCTATTGGATGTCAGAAAACATTTTTTTTATTGCACTGAAGATGTGCGATTGCTGCGCAAAATGTCGGTTTTGTCAAAATGCCGTCTCTCGGCTCTTTGATAATTGTGACTTTGGCAGGACAGCTTAGGGATGCCGTAGACGCTGTTAACTAACGAACGGGTATCTGCATCCGACAAAACTAACTTGAATCGTAACTTGAGAGGTCTGACGTTGTCACCATTCGATTCATCGACGTTCGTCGAGACTTTTGGAAAAACCTCAATTTTAACATAAAACACACGTTTTTCTGCAGTTAAACACCATTTCCACAACTAAAAATAAAAACGACTACACCGTTGGAAAGCTGACATTTTGGCCCACGTTTTATCAGGCCTGCACAGTTGTGCGTCAAGCATGAATGGGGTTTCTAGGCGAGATGAAAAACAGGCGATTTCAAGATTTTGACAAAAGTGCCATTTCGCGCTGCAATCGCACATCTTCAATAACCCTTATTCATAGCACAGAAAGTCAAGCAGTTATTCTTTTTACAAGACTTGTAGTGTACTGCCAGCACCAACGATCGATGCAAATTGGGAACAGTTGCTCAAAGTCTTTTCAAATTATACCTGAAGTGCTCAGCTGGATGTTCCATGGACTGGAACCTGCAAAAAAGGGTCAGGTCTTGAACTGAGGCCTTTCGTACTATCCCAACAGTTTTCCTTCGGGTAATCGACCATAGCCAACCACTTAGGCTTTCACAAATTTCCCTGGGCATACATAACACAGTCAATTTACCACCCCCAGATGAAACATATTCCAGCCTTCAAACTCGAACTCGGCTTTTGGATATTCCATTTCGAGAGTTTACCTCGTTAAACTGCATAGCGAAATACTCTCTGGTCCCATACAATGCACTCCTTTCCGCCCTGAAATTTGTCAGGGAAATGTGTTGACCTTCACTTGAAGGTCGGAGTCAAACTCAAATAAAAAAACTACATATCCTCAGATGCCGCAATCCAGAGATAAAGTGGGCACCTGATAGCTTAAAGACACCTGGAAACTTTGGAAATGATACTATTGTTAGGAATAGCATACGTTCATCCGTTTGATCTCCTCAACAAAGACCAGGACTTTAATAGGGAAAAAACGTGAACCCGAATATGATTGTGAACGAGCTTGGACATGGTAAAATTACCTGGTTTCGTGAGAGATTCTCAGCAGGTGACATAATTGTAGCGACAATCACTGGATTGCACCCTTAATCATGTGCCATGTTGATTAGGGTGGACGTCCACCCTACATTATTATTACCTACACCAAGCACAACTGTAATATTATATATATAATAATAAAGTTATCTCGTTGAAAAAAAAAAGTTTCTTTTGAAATCGAGTTTTTCAGTATTGGGTGACGTTATTATAATCATACTTGTCCTAATGCAGTGTGGATAAGTTCTTCGTTTTACCAAGTTAAACTTCAGTTGTTCAACTAGAGAATTTCTACACCGTGTCTATATACAGTACATTGCACCAATGTACGTATTGAAGTTCTTTGTTCTTAGTTTCACCTACCGCTAATTACGTCTAATTTAGATGTATAAGTGATTTGCGTAGAAATGTTATTCCAATACAGGATTTATAAATCTCTCCGTAATAATTCGCAGCGTCTTCAAAACTCATTTGAGAACATGCTCGCTAAATATTTCATTAGATTAGAATGGCTATTGTATCTCATTATTTGGACAATAAGCTTTCTAAAACACCAGAAAAGAAATAAATACTTACCTTCAAAAATCAAGCGAGTAAGGTGATAAACATCGCTTAGTGGCCATTGACTGCTGTGCCCTTATCCTAATTTATGGATAGGCATTTTTCATAGTTCTTAGGAAGCATTGATGCATCAAATACCACATAAAACCAAAGTCAAAATCCAAAAAAATATAGGTACAGTGGTTTTGCTTAGCAATGGAGAACTAAATTTAACTCTTACGCCATTATCCGGAGTAGTAAAACATTCAATATTTTATTACCGTTTGAATTTTCATATTTTTATATTTCTTGGTGATTCTCATTGTTTCGCAGACTCATAATTTAACTGATCGAATTACAATTCCTTCATTCTAATCACATTTTTTGGAGTTTCATTCAACTACCACGCGTGCTGCTGAGCTGGGTAATTAAATCAAGATGAGAAATGCCTTAATTTTAATTTTCGGTACTCTGATGTGTGTCAAGCGAATGTCTAGCAATATTTTGGTAAGTAGTTAAAATTTTACTTGTACTCAATATCAACGCTTGTCCTTTCCGTTATGCCAGATATCCCAGAAACAACCCCCCCCCCCCCCCCCCCCCCCCCCCCCCCCCCCCCCCCCCCCCCCCCCCCCCCCCCCCCCCCCCCCCTCAAATTGATTTGTTGATAAAAAAAAATTAACATTAATAAAGTAAGATGACTCAACGAAGAGCAGCCAGAATCTACTTTTCAAATGTTGAACTCCCATTTTTTATTTCAAATTCGGATTCTACGTTAAATTTTTTGAAACTTTCACCTCTTTAAACGATTTTATTGACCGTTTGCGACTTAGTCCGCAAGCTTTCCAAGGCGCGCAATAGCAAGGTTTCGCCAAAATGCTAACATGCAAAGTAAACAAGTATGACAAATTTTACCCCATTTCAGTACGTCGAATCAATTTTATTTTCCTGATTTGACTGAATTTGTACGACACTGTCGACGAAAAATCAACTTCAATAAAAACTGCTTTTCTCAAGGCAAAACCACCCTGCCTACTTGAAAACAAAATCGTGAGCTAAAGCGACCATTTGTCATCTACTACGGGAAGTTTGGACGGGTATTGTTTACCTTCTTGGAACTCTATTATTTAACATTTTCAAGGTTCCAATGGAAAACCTTGAATTTTCACCTACACTTTATTCCATATTAGAGCAGTATCCAGCGTGCTCAGAGGCGTTGACCAACCGATCGCTTCAGTATCAACCCTCAGTTCTAGTGTTAAAGACAACCCTGCATAATGAGAATTTTTTCCGAATGAGGAGTTGAAGGATGATCGTACAGCAACCCGAGTGGTGTCATTCAACTCGTGGAACTAATTTCTTTCTGCGTTAAACTAAAAAAACGCTACAAACTGTTACAAAAATGTTTATTATTTCTGTTTGAGAATTGAACTTTTACGTGAATCAGTGATCTATGTATATTAGACGCAGTCTCTGTAACATTATTTAAGCTCGGCGCCTCGCGCCTATATATCTTGCGATTGCATTCTATACGCCACAAACAGATCCCTATTTATATTTAAGCACGGTAGATCGATTAGGAATGCAATCTTTTCCAGATGTCCCAAAAAGAGATGAATGGCTTTGTCTTAATTACAACTCCGTGAAAACCAACCTTTATTAGTACCACTGTACGAATCGAAATTTGATATAAAAACACCTACAATGGTGCGAAATACTGCATAATGACAGGACGTAGAACCCCGCGGACAGAGCAACTGAAATTCAATGGGATGATGTAAAGCACCTACCTCCACTTTATTGCCTGCAGATAACTTCGGCACACTAAATCGATTAGAAACGGAAATTAGTCACAAGATCCATCAGTTGATCACTTAGTCTCCATACCTTGACTCTGACTTCTATATTTTCCATATACAATTGGGTGACTTCGTCGTGAGTTAAGTCTGCGAACACCAAAACATATCATTGCAACAGGAGCTGTTGCTTGTTCTCTGATAATGTTCCAGAATGGGGATCTCATGTTATCAAGACAGTTTGCATTGAAATTACATTGAGCACTTAACGACGACTCCACCCATGAACTAATGGGTTTGCCAAACGAGCAGTAAGAAGATTGAAACAACGATCCTCAACTTCTAGAATCGGAAAGGGCAAACTAACCATATTCATCACAAAAGGAAGGATTGGAGGACACAAATTTGAGGCTGTGCAAGTATTCGATGTCATACAGAACTTCGGTACCCCGATCCACAAATAGAACACCAGCCGGATTGATGTTGGAACGGCAACTTAAGGCAAAATTCGCTTTCCAAAACATTATAATTCGAAAACAAATTTTTCAAGTAGTAACTCTACCATGCCAAATACGAACCTGTTGATAAAGATTAATGGAAGAGGACGAGAAAAAAAAACAGTTTAAAGAAGGGGGATTGATTATGAAGACTGGTCCACTTTCTTTTGTCGTGTTCGTGGAAGGAATCGAGAGAAGAGAGCATGCCGACCATGTGGGGAAAAAAACATCACTTCTACTCATGTACAAAAGGTGTGGTTTGTGTTATGCTCGTGGGTATCTCTAGGAAGGTTACTGAGCAGGAATCCAATCCATCTCCACAAACATTTCTATTGCGAGTTCTTCGTTCAGAGCTGTCTCCATACTGGAGACTAGGTGGTGTAATGCCACCTCACAGTAATGACGAGAGTGTAATGGCTAAGAGTTCAAGAAAACCGACTTTTTTCATGAACTATTTACATCCTAATACGTTTAAATTACACTGAATGAATTTGGCACCTATTAATTTAGTCACTACTCCTTCCTCGTAAGAAAATAATGACTCCGTGAACGGGTAGACCACATTTTGAAAGTTGGTTGTCGTTGTAATGTATCGACACACTTCGCATAATGAATTTTAAATAATTTCAGGAATAATAAGATTAAATTTAAGGGGATTGTTAATGGACTCCAAGCAATGTCCCACTCAAAGATTTTTCATATTGCCTGAGGCATCATTACCAGATTGGACTCATCTCTACAATTCGTTAAACCTTGTGAAAATCAACCTACATTTATAAGTGCACAACATTTATATAAAACTAATGCATTCTATCATATTAATTATACTTTTGAAGTTTATTATATATTTTCATTATATTTAACATTTAATGACTTTGTCATCAAATATAAATGCTGATTGCTAGAAAGCTGAAACACACCATAACGTTTTATCTGTTACAGCGTCCTTACTACGAGGAGTCCATTTACGAACCAGAGAACCAAAAAATCACTGACGATGCTCTAGCATATGTGGGCGAAGTTGAAAAAATTGAACCATTAGCACTTTATCACATGGTAGTAGTTCCTCATTGTCCTTTTTTGGTCATAGGCCTCATAAAAATATCTCTTAAGGAATTGTTCGTCTTGGAGAAGAATGGGAAACAAGTGGGGAGGTATGTGTGAGAGGTCGTTTCGCTCAACGAGGGGATACCAAAATGAGTCACCAAAAAGAAAGTAACTATCAAAATACCAAACTTAATTTTATCTTAAGCGTCACAGTGCAATGTGAAATGTGAGAATTCGCACTTAAGAACTAGTAAAGTGGGACAGGTGAGGAACGGGGAAATTAATTATGTTTTAATCTTGGCTCGAGACATCGAACATCCTGCGGTTAGGTTGATGGCTGGTTCGGTGGCACCACCTGTATCAGCGTTGAAAAATAATGTACGCTCATATGATTCACGTGGGGTTTCCGTTCATCTTATTTTTTGAATAATTCAAATAATTATTATTTCCGTGTGGTGTAGATCGGCTAATGCGCTGCGCGCGTAGATATGACGAAGATTAAAATTTTTGGTCCACCATTAAGTGACACATATAGATAGTGAACGAATAAAAATTAAACATGGTTTAGCTAGCCAGTTTATGAATACGTTACACGAGAAGGAAATGAGAATTTAAACTCAAATTGTAGTAGAAAAGTAAACGGGGACGCTCTTTCTCTTTATTCCAAGAAGTTAACAATTAGATAAAGAGCATCTCAAAGCAAAGAGCATTGCAGTTTATAGACCCCATTTTTGTTCTGAAGATTTTTAAAAAATAATAAATACTACGATAGCGTTTTATGAATTTCTTCATTCTTGCTCTTGTGTGTAGATTGTCAAAAGTAATGTGGTAAAGGCAAAGATGGAGATATCGTTCAATAAGCTTACCCGTTGACAGGTACATTTTTGTAACGCTTGGATACCATCAACAATGTTGGAACGCTTCGGCTTCACTTCATTTGGCCTTCCTTTTTTTTTAAAAAAACCCTTTTTCGCTTTGTTTGTCCGTGACTGGTTGTATTAGCCAGCCCCTTCCTCTCACCCGAGGGGTTCAAGCATTCTTTCACAGTGACTTTAGAAACTGCGTCCATCCTATCTCGCGTTCAGTTAGTTTGCTACTGATGATTAGCTAATACGCTGGTTCCGCTGATTATGGCACTTACTTAGTTACTTTCTTGCTTCCTTACCTTAGATAGTCTAACTCTAATGGGAATAGCTATTCAAAATTACAATTTTTTAACAATTAGTTTCTGGAGTTCAAATGACGTTTTGTATCGATTTATACATAATATTGCTAATGTACTTATCTGCTACGTCGTATGATCAATTTTCAAAATCTGTCTTTCACAGTCTCCCCCCGAAAGTTATAAATTTATATACAGGAATATACGAGGAGAAACTTGCTTCATGAAGTGGCAGGTTCTTCCAATAGTTGGGATTTCGAGTATGGAAACTGTTCCTTGCATCCAAAGTAAGTTAATGAATCAGTTATCGATTTTGACACAGTAATTTCAACCGATCCTAGATAATAAAACTTAATGGTGGAAATATAAGAACGTATTGGAAAGTAACGCGTGCACTACAAATACCAAACAGTTTGGTTTGCAATAATAATTAAAATCAGATGAAAATAGTGTAGTAGAGTAGTATAACACTTTATCGCTGAAACCCCCTCCATTCATCCCTTCCTCGTTTAAATTTCAAACTTCGAAAATGTGTTTCGAAAGTAGATCAAAATTCTTATTCGAATAAAAAATTAGTTGAAAATTCGGCTGTGAAAGCTGAATGGGCAGTGTTCGAACGGATTTCATATTACCCCCTCCATCCTCCTACCCCAAGACAGAAAATGATAAATTATCGAGGTTTGTACAACTACAATTGGGATCGGAAAAAAATAAATAAAAAACCATTCAAATCATAAGAAACACTAAAGATGCATCGATTTGTCATTATTCCATTTAATTTAATTCATAATAGAACTTTGTCATTAGTCCATTTAATTTGATTCATAATAGAACTTTATTAACATAATTCTGAATCATGTTTAAGAACTAAACCAAAATCTTAATTGAATCGAACAGAAAAACTTGAAAATATCAAAGACCGTTGACAAGGGCGTTGAAATCCACCATGGAACAACCATATCAATGGGATAAAATATATAATATGGTTCATTTGCCCTAAAAATGTAACATACGATATGAAGAACTCAATTTCAAAAGTCATTGCTGGAACGAAAAATCCATTGCAATTATATCAACTAATCGAGAGTCAACTCACTAGGCAATTTGTGTTACGTGCAAGGACGTTCACATTCACATTCGTGTTGACGTTCTTTTTGTCCATCAAAGTTCTCCCCCTTAGAAAGATCAAACTGACGGAGGTAAAGCGGCCCGTGTGGGGTCATTCGATCCAATAAAGGGATGTATACATCTCTGATATACATATCAACAGCGAACATAAAAGCATAGTCGTTATTTTGAAAGCTTTTGAAATTATGAGTTTTGAATATTTCCATCCTTTGATTTTCCCCTCTTTCACGGACAGGGGCTGGTGATGAACCGTTACATCTCCACCCTGCTACAACAGATTATTGTTATTTTTACACGGTTTAATCAATAACTTGGTCTAGTTGTGAAATTCATTTCATTAAATAAAAATAATAAATAAAATGATTATGAACGTTTCATAATACGAACGTTCATAAGTGTGATCGTATAAAAACCGGACTTACAGATGTAATGCATGCATAACTTACCACTAGGTTATGCCTCGATTATCGGTCGATTTGTTCTATTTCAACACGTTTTACATTGGAATGCTTCATCAGTTTCTTGTCTCGTTTTGTTACAGATAACTACATCACAAGTGGAACAGGGAAACTTGAAGAGCAAATGAAAGACTTGAAGGCTTCTGTGAGTGAAATGAGCGATAAAATTGATCGTATAGAAAAGACGTTGAATCAGCTGAGCGACCGGCTTGAATCAAAACCAGACAAACGTCATCACAAGTTCGACGATAACTCGCTGGAAAGCATTCAAGACGATTCTGAAGATGAATATCTACGGTCGTTGTTGCCAAAGGAAAAACATAAACGGAAAGAAGAGTCTTCGGTGAAAAAAGTAACAAAAGGAAAAAAGTCCTCAGACACTTTTGAAATGGAACCATCATCAACTGAATCAATATCCATTGCACCACCAACAGACACGTCAACAAAAATAGCAACAAGCTGGTTGTGGGGTTGATTTTCTCGCAATAATCTGGTTTAAACCACTAAATGAACAGATTTATTGTTTTAAACAAATTGTTTTTGTTTAATTATTTTCAATGATGAACCTTTGCAATTGACCAGGAAAAAAACGCTGCTGATTCCAACACAGTTCATCACTTTAAGATATCTCTTTTGCGCTAATAATTTTTCTAGCGGATGTTGGGTTATCGCCACCCAGTGGCGTAACGTACACCCCCGCAAACCCCGCAATGAGGTGGGGCCCGGGCTACAAGGGGGCCCAAGAAAGGGCCCGCTCTAGCAAAAATTTTTTTTTTAATTTTAAAGAATAAAGCGGAACTAACGATACACAGAAAAATTATAAACATCAAGTTTATAGACATCAACGGTAATTTAGGTATTGTACGATGACCGTAGAAAAAGTGCACGCTTTGCCCAAAAAAAAAAAAAAAAAAAAAAACATTAGGGGGAGGGGCAAAATATTTTGCGGGAGGGGGGGGGGGGGGGCTGAAAAACGTTACGCCGCTGTCGCCACTGTACACTGACTTTCCTGTATTTTAACAGGAGCGTCTTGATGTGATGCCTCAGTGCCACCCGCCCGTTTGGAAAAATATTAATTTACCTGGAATACTTACCTAAAATAAAAATTACATGACAACATTACAATATGATGACATTTGTGGTGATGCATGTTTGTGTTCACATCTTGACCACATAAACCCCTATTAACACGCATTTTAAACATTTCAAATAACCACTATTGACGACATTTACGCTCTCGGAAATTTTCCCTGAAAATCATTCTGCATTTACTATGCTTCCACTTTCATCTTTGCCATTTCTCATTATTGAATATCGTTGGAGTCTGGCTGGGGGTCGCGGAGTGGTGAATTCTTAAAAAGAAACAATGCCATCATCGTCCCTACGTGATCTGAGATCCACAAAAGAGACAATCTCAATCGATTTGACTGGATAAATGAACGCAAGTCCGTCCAGCGGTTGCCTCCTTTTTTTTTTAGATTCCTCATTCATTTTGCTCGCGAGCTGTAATCTCCATGAGGATTACCTCTTGAGTCCCAATTAAAGAAGATTCCCCCTCCCGATTTTCCTGGTTCTATGGAAACGAATGCCCCGAACGTTCCGTTCGAAAGACCGACAAAGTGGAAAATGAAGGGTAGGAAGAACAAGAAAAAAACTCGGAGGGGAATCAAACGATTAATTGTTCAACTTACAGGATTCTGGCTTCGCCAATGAAGTTTCCGGGTGTAAGAGCGCAACTGAAGCGCTCCTTCCCGGTTTTAGGGAAAGCTTCAGAGGGCCAGGAAAGTTAATTATTCTTGAGTTTGAAGATAAATGTTCTAATTCACGATATTAATGAAAACCCGGTTTGAAAAGGGCGAAGGCAAGAGGGAAGGGAGGTGGGAAGAAAGCGGTTTCTGTACAGGCGGCAAATAGAGACTGACTCATTAGGGGGTGAGTGAGAAAAGGGGTTGGAGCTAATTCCTTGGGGGCGGCCGGCCGCAAGGTTATGGCCTCTATTATTCAGAAGGGAGGAGGACGGTGGATGAAGATGCAAGGATCACGGGGGAAAACGGCGCTACGGCCCCTTGATGGATACATTAACTAAAACACGTCAGTTAATCCTCACCAGGTCCAGTCTGTCCGGTTCCTTGGGTCATAAATTATTAAGGATGTACCTATACTTCTTTTTTTAAGCTACAAGGAGGTAGCAACCGATTCACGAGGGAAAGTCAGTGAGGTTAACACTGAGAGATGTTGAATAAACTAAGAACGTGGTAGTGTATATCGTATTTGTCATCTACGCCCAGACAATTACAATTGTCCTCTGCAAATACTGGATCGTCCTCTGGACTGAGGGAAAAATCAGATTATATGTACTTTATTTACCCCATATGATTTTGGCAACCACATGTGGTGGATTGTTGCAAACTCCTCGGCTTATTACATGTACATCCTAACGCACCCTATTGGTTTAAACCGGCTTATTGTCAAACAGGAATTATTCAAGTACAACCGTCTCGAGAAGGAGACTCTACATGAGTACTTCGGTTAGCTAGAACTGGTTATGATTTCATGTTAGGTTACGATCGCTTACTAGTAAATAAGTAATAAACACTCATACTTAGGGAGATCCATGGGACTACTATGTCTCATCCCTTCTATATCAATCGTAGGCTAGGAGGGTTTTCCATCCTTTTTCTATAAGAACCGGATTGTAGTTGTGTTTGACAACGCGAGCCCAAATTGTAAATTGGAATGAGGTCCTAATGGTAGATATTAATCAAATAGAATCAGATTCAAGTTACTATTTTATTGCCATCAATAGGTTGAAGCAAAGAACAAAAAGTGCAACTGTTGAGAGACGTTAGAACCTGAAATTGTGAAGTCACTCTTCTCAAACGAATTGGGTTTATAATTGAAAAGGGCTGCCCACATAAGACAGTACGCTTAAGGACATAAATCATCCGACCCGAAAGTTTTTTTTTTTTAGTTGAAAGTAACACTTTCTCTTGACCTGAATAACCCTCACCCTTTTTAATGAATATGAATTTACTGACCCTCCGCGGTACTGTTCCAAATTTTACAAAAGGCTAACTGACGCCTTTAAGGCCGTATGGAATTGAGAAACTTATTTGGGCAACCCGAAAGAGCGCCTTCCTGAGCACCCAGCTCGATCAAAATCCAGTTTTACTGAGGGCACCCAAGTTATGGTGACCATCGTGGTGAAGAAGAAGTTGATCTTTAGCTTGGGCAAACAAGTTACTCTAAATTTCCCTTCCCCGTTCTCTTGTTGCTGGAAGTTAACCTTACAATGACTGGGGAGATGGAACCGACAACCAGTACGATTGAGTCTAACCAAAATAATTCCACCTCGGCTAAGCATTCAGAGAAGGCTGTAAACATTACTGGTTCGTTTGGATCTAGTCTTGGGTCTCCCAGCATATCGATAACTGAAGGGTTTTCAACTCTACCCAGGTATGTGGTCCGGTATAAGGGGTGGAACATGCCGGAGTCGTGAGTTGAGATTCGAATTTTTCCTACTGACTAACCTCTTCTTATTTTTCTTCTAGAATATCCAACCAATGTTTGTACATGTTTTCCTTCAAAAGCAGCGGGAAAAATACCCTGCAACAGGCATTGTCGTACCTATGAATAAAGAAACATAGAGAACACACTGACCTAGTTCAGTTCGGGGCCTAAAGTCAAACGCCGTGAGAACACTTGTTTCATTTTTGCCTGCCAAATCGCCAATACATCGTCTTCTACTTCCACCGCTCGCTTTCGATAACTGAATACACACTGTAGGCCTCTGAAGCAATATGAACATTCCTGAACATAGTATGAACCACCTATTAAAGTGTGGCGATCGATCCCGCTGACACATTGAAATGTAACTTCGTTTTTAAGAGTTCCTTTTGGAATAGAGTTTTTCATAATTGACAACATACTTGAGGAAAAGTGAAGAGCAGGTAGGTATTTTCCATTTCTGGGTTTCAACGTCTATGTCAATTACATTGCATACATCTCACCATTGTAGATATGTAGGCATCTTTTGATATGTGCTGAGAGAATAATAAAATTTTGGTTTCTATTGGAATGAATTGATGGCTAAATGATTTTGGAACATCTAAAAGTCAATCACAAGATATTGACACGCACTAGTCAGCTGCTGGAGGATTGTTGTGGCTTATTTTTCGTATAAATATAAATGCGGCTTACTGAAATAAAAATGAAAATCTATTTAATGCATATTGAATATAATTAACAGACAGAATTATGCAATCGAGTTTCCCAAGGAAGTGCTCAAGCATAGTATTAAGTGGCTAAAGGGCGGACCTAGATCTTGCCCTCGAGGTGTCCGTTTAAATAAAGCTCCACTGCAGCGTGATGTAATGATGTTGTGATATTCCTTTTGGTAATCTATTTGAATTAGAAAATTCTGGCGTTTTGAGAGCTATTTCTCTTGGTTGCCGAGTTTCCATTTCTTCAGTAACATTCTAACGGCGTGCACTTCTAAAACATGCCCTTTCAACCCCTTCTCTTCCCCTCACAGGATAGTTTGTTATTGCCTGCAAAGTTAATATCTAAGCGAAATGATAAAACCAGGATTTGGAGAGAACAGAATTTATTGCTTGGGGAGAATTGAGTGCATTTTGCCGGTAAACGCCGCATACGCCTTGCACCCTCCCTTTGGTTGGTAGAAAGGGATTCATTACGGTTTCTCGTTAGCATTCTCAGAGGAGGACGGGGTACTTCATCACGAATAATATTTAATACTCACCTACTAATTGATGGTAGGTACCTCAGTCGTCTTTAGGCGTTTAATTAAATTTCGGTTAACACAGAGAGCGTTGTAAATGTTTAATGTTCATGTTTAACATTAGTAGTGTTAATACAGAGTATAAGCTTCCACTTCTGGTGATTAATGGAGGCAGGCGTATCGAGGAATGGGGGAACAGGACAGTAAGCTGTGTTCCATTAAACACCTCTAGTTCGAAGAGTAAGGTGTCCTTTACTAAATCAACGGCACCTATAGCCAATTCGTTATCCTATAGAAAATGGTACGTCAACCAATTTTTGCAGCAGTTAGCAAATCTTTTCAATCCACTCATCAGTCTAATTTGGAAAATGTTGGCCCTGATACGATCCACAAAAAAAAAAAAAAAAAAAAAAAAAAAAAAAAAAAAAAAAAAAAAATCTAGATTGTTTTAACTGCTCAGTCAAATATTGGAAATCTGCGAATTAACGACTGTAGGTACTCATATTTCATATTCATGATTCTCAAAATGAACGTTTAACTAAGGTACATACCTAATTACAAATTTCGATAGGTAGTGGTAAGAGGAAAAGCCAGGAGCGTAAAATCTTTCAAATGGCTGTTTATTGGTTGTCTTCTACAAAGGCTGAGTAACGCCCTTGAGTATGATCATCGCATCACTTAGGTCATCACTAGATATTAGCGTGTGTCATAAATGAATTGACGTGGAACATCCATGGGAAGGCCAGATCATCAAAACGATATTTCACCGAGGAAACCCAAGCTCGCAGCAGCAATAACCTGTTATTGTTGACTTCCCACTGCTGTTCTTGCGTGTTCTACGATTTGTGACCTCGAAAGGAAACAAGAGAAAAACGTTGTTTTTCCTTCCGGCAGAGAGAGAGAGTGAAAGCGGGAGAAGAGGCGGTGGAAGAGACGTATAAAAGTTCCGGTATCAGCGTTTTTCTTACGACAGCAGCCGTGAAAGAGATTGAGAGAAAAAGACCCGAGCTCTACACAAGTTAACCTCTTGTTTAACCCCAGGGGGAGATTCGCAGACATTAAGTTATAACTGTTGGGAGGATGGTGGTGGATGGGGGAACGCCGGTGGTTGAGATGGACTTTAGTGGGCGGGCACCACAATGCATCAAGCAGCACCCTCGGCAGGAAGTGAACCTACTTATATTGACTTAGTGGTGGGAATGGAACGGAGCAAAAAACATCTTTCGCCTTTCCTTCTTATAGCCGCTCTAACGGCTGGAGCTACTCGTGTTATCGCCCTTTCTGGATCCTCGGAGAGCCAATGAAGGAATTCCATTAGATAGATCCTATAACCTCCGCATAGGTGGGTCGATCTTTAGAGGAAAAGTATTTAACTTGATGCATCAATTCGGTGTAATAGAAATTGTTTTTATTGATTGAAACGTATAACAGTTGTTGTATCTGATAATTCTTGGGCAGACTGCATTAATTGGAAATGATTATTGTATAACCCACAATATCAGCGTACTTATTTGAACTTTTAATTTATCCTTTTTTTACGTTGACAGGTGAAGAAATCTTAAAGATCCTCGTAATATCAGAGGAGACCACTCTTCGGGTAATGTAGAATTCAAACCCATCAAAACCACCTCCCTTTCCTACGTTGGAACTCGCCCTGGAACTGTTTTACATATTATTTTAGTGCCAGTCCTTGTATGTATGTAGTCCTCTCCGTTCAATCTTGCTGATTAAGAGATTTTCGAGTTAATCTGAACATACATAGTTCATCTTGGGTTATACACTGGTCAGATGAATCATGAACATATTCACGACTTTGACATCGTATACCGAACGGATCAATCATCAGTCATCAGCTGCCAGCCAGGAAAAAAAATTGAACATGGACACCAACAGACTCCTGATAAATGAATTATATAATGCTGATTCCTTACAGCTAGTCGCTGATAGGAAAACAACCACTCTCTAATTCTACTCCTTATGGTTGATAAAAAGTTATGGAGAGATAGAAGGAATGTTTTCAGCCTATTTGAACAGAATCTTATAATTTTTGGTAAAATCTATGGGTGTAAATCATGTCAATCTCAACCAACTTTAAAGGGGTTTATACAATTAGTTTTTCTTTGATGATTCCAAAAGATAGTTTTTGAACATAAATTTCGAATCACGTTGATATCTCCGTAAAAGGGACTGAGCTCCAAACTTAGGTTTTGTAATCATGGTTTCGTAATGATCAGTGGTAATGGAGTTTCTGTGACAGAGCTTTGGCTTTATGGAGCACATCCCATCAGATTTTCCATCTTCTCCTCTTGTGCTTTCCAGCTCTCCTGCACTATAGTTTGGAGGATTGAATTCTATTCGCCCAATGTACCTAGACTTCTTGTTTCAACCAGTCTATTTACTCCCTTTATAGCTTTGAGATTCCATTCAGTCCAACTAATGGATGCTGAAGCCAAGTTTAGTATACTCAGGAATTTCCCTGGAGCGCACGATTCAACGTAACCCTTTGAAGTGTGTGCTAACAAACACGGATACTGTACAGGTGCGAATCGAATAGGGTTTGTTTACTATCTGTTCGGTGTCCTACTGTGTTCAACTGATCGATGATAGTTCCGCCCTCCACATGTTATTTGCAGAGCTGAACAAGGAAGGAGAAGCAATGTATGACTGTGAGGTACGTTAACCTCCTTGTGTTTAAAAAATGATCGTATGGATCAAGTTACTTACATATTTATTATTATGTACCGAATTTTCATTATTCGTAAAGAAGAGGCAGACGATTCCATAAAACCTCATTTAGTGGCTGAGCTAAAAGTTCGTTCACCAAAAACTACCTTCAGAAGGACTATCAATACATGGTTTAATCACCAAACCACAAAAACCTGTTGAACTATTGAAGGGAATCAATAATTTAAACATACTGAGGCCGAACTGAACACAGCTACTCAAGCTATCCAGAACTAGCCATGGCAAACTAAACGGTTGGATTTATTACCGATCTACGGATCTCACGAATTTGAACAAAGCGCAGGCTAAGTGAGGAGACAGACAAAACGATATCCCACAAAATATTTGAGCAACATCAAAAATTTGAGCTCTTTGGGAGCAAATTCAAATGAAGTCGAAGTGAATCATTCGTCGAATGATCTATTCCGATATAACGCAGACTTCTCCCCAAAATCCCCTTTCCTGAGAACTTTCTACACGATATATTTCGAACATAAACGTCTTTGCATTGAATTCAGTGGTTCACTATTAATACACAATATCCAAGAAAACTGGGGATTGCACGAAAATTTTTAGCTTTGTGTGATGGTAACATGATGAGATATTTATTTATAGAGAGAATTGTTGTGACACAAAACTGATAACATTCCAAAAATGCCCCAAACAACCCAGCAGAAGAACCATTCGTTATTAAGACATGATATTCTTCAATACGTACCATATCTCATCTCTTCGATGAGTCAAATAATTCCGTCCGATAAAGAAACAGAATGATTCTATAAGAAGGAAGAAAATAGAATGCTCAACTGAAAGAAAGTTTAGTCAGGACAATATTTCAAGTAAAACACCTAGGTTAGAAGTATACAACCTTACCGTGGCAGTGAATACTTCAGATGATAAAGACCATCAAGACCAGTTAAATTCGGATTTATTATTTATTAATTTCAATTAAAAACCTTTTTCATTGAACAAGAAAAAAAGTAACCACCCCCGACACTAGTTGGTTTACGTTCTAAAATGTGAAAAATCAAGAATTGGGAAAAAAACAAAATCCACTTTACTTTTTTGGGAGCAACTTCAATCAATATCCCAACTAGGCCAAGGGTGGTCTGTTATAATATGGTTTTATAGTTATTTCTTTCATTTTTGTGTTAGTTCAATTTTCATTTTCATTGGGTTGAAATTATTGATCATTTTCTAATCACGGTTAAATTTACTAACAAGAACCGACCCGTATCTCGAGGTTAGTCTGTCGTACAAATTAAATTGGACCAACCCACACAACCGTTCAGAATCTGTTCGGGGAAATGTCCCTGTAGCGTCTATAGAACTTCTGAAGTCGTATCAGATGCGAAAACAGAGAAACACATTCTAATGGCCACTAGGACCTATTAATTCACTATCGATGAACTGTGGGCATGCATTTTGGTAGTTGTAACATTTGCGTCTTTTATGGCTTCAACTTTGTACACCACATTTTTATTTAAGTTGAATTAGTGTGTTCAAATATAAATATTTTTCTTTAGTAATGTACTTCATCATTTCAATTAATTCCTTAAGTGCATGATGACAAAATATAAATGTTACACTTTGAAAAAATAAATACTAATCAAAAAAGTAAAAACCTTGTGGCTTTGACAACTTAGATACTTGAAAAAAACTCACGCTCGCAGTAATTTTTAAAATTATTTTATTTGTTGATAACTATTAATAATTTCATGAAAGCTTGCACGAAGACACACAGCATCGAAAATAAAAAAAATTAGTTTCGAAATCAGAAATAAATCCGTAGTGAAAAGAAGAAGAATTCATACCAGAAGCCACTTGTGAAAATTATTGGAGTGACATATTTTTAAACCCTCTTTATAAATGTTGCTACACAGTGTTTAGATAAAACTTTTTCAGCTTTGTTTCATATATATCTAGTAAGGAACTTCTCTTCATTCTCTTTTGCAATCTATAAAATAGAAGGAGTCTAGTGTACTTTTGTGCAAACATAGTACATTTGTAGCATATTCCTAATGTTATTTTAGAGCCCCTTCTTGTTTTAGAAAACAATTTTCTACGCTCGCCAATCCTTCTTTCCATAAAAACTTGAATGAGCGTGGTTCGCTGGACTAAAATAAAAATATGAGAACATTGTATATTTTTAAAAGTTCGATTTGAAAGATATTTTTTTTCAACAGGATTTTGACGAGCAACCACTCATCTCAATCGAGTGGAATAAACACTTCTCCGACATGCAATAACATAAATCAAGAGCTATTGTTTCATTGTGTGATAAAACATCTTTATTTCATCTAAATCTGAAAATTTTCTCACCTCCATAAAAATAGGGATCAATTTTCTCATTCTAGTCAATAGTGAACTCAGGTGGGTATCCAACCATTTAATATTTTCACAGATTTGGTCCGTGAGTTTCGGCTGAAAGTCATCTTAATTTTATCATGATTCAGTTTCATACCGTAATCGTTTATAATTTTGTTGAAGGTACCTAATGTTTTTCTGCGTTAATCAATGACTGGTTCTAAATAGTGCCATATGATTTAATGGCCACATCATCCGCAAATTCTACCAGATCGCCGAGCCGTCATATTCATTCCTCCCAGATACTGCGAAATCCCTCCGAACCTGAGTCGTGTCTCGACCCGGCTTATTGGAGGGTCTTCAGCTCTCGTTCGCCCAAGCCAAGTTTAATTTCCTCCGTCAGAGGTGTTTACCCCGCGGTATCCGCGAGGGCACAAAACACAATTTCCGCTGACAACGAGCAGTTAGTTGTCTGTCGTTTGGAGAGATCCTGGAGTCTCAACGGCGTTAACAAACCCTTCTCCCCGCTCCTACCTCTTTATGCTCTAGAAAGCTCATTAGCGAGCTAATGCAAACTGTTGTGCCTTTAAACTTTCGGGAACTCACCTAATAAGCGTTTTCGCCAACATTCTGATGAACAGTTCATATTTTTTTGACGTTCCTATCAAACGACCGTAATTTAAATGAAAAACACATCAAACCTTTTCGTGTCTTTTCCAAGAAGCACATACCAAATTTTCAAACCCCCTGGTAGAATGGTGACAAACTAAATAGAATATGCCACCTGCGAGGAACGTGTCGTGACCTCCTCTTCCAAGAACAACTGTTGATACCACATTCAGAAAACCTCGAAACTCCTAGAAATCGGCAAAACTGTTGTTGACGTTTCATAAATCTGTAAAAATGACACTTCATTGTAACATTATTACACGTTGTAATCCTGTAGGAATCACGAGGCAAGTGTCCTATGCCACGTTGATGTTCCCAATCATTTATTACTTATGGGACCTGAATGAAAAGTCCAAAACTGAACTTTAAGGACGAAATACGGAATTTTTGAAGAACGTTGACTTCAATTTCTTCGAATTGATCCTTAAGTAGACTGGTTCCCTTTTGCTTATTGCTATTTATCTGTTTTTCTTTGCCATATAATCGAAACGGATTGTGCTGACTGCGTAGCAGTGGTAATCACTGATTCAATACATCGGTGTAAGGCTTTTCATATTACCTCAAAATTTCCCGATAGTGTGGCTCATTTGAAATTTGAGAGAGTACAGCTAAGCTGCTTTTGGAAGTATTGGTTGGGTTGTGTTACCAAGTGGTTGGTCACAATGGTATCAGTTGTTTGCTAAGTTTTTATTGGCATCTTCCAGCATGCTATCCTAACACTAATTCGAAGTGTTTCATTTTGTGTGAGCACTGACAGCCAGATTCATGTACTTAATGAGTAGGAATATTCTGGTTGTTATTCATAGCTTTAGTAATGCACCGAGGAAGCGTTATTTCATTTTACATTCACCACGTTTTACGTATTCAATGAAAAAAAAATAAGAAAAAACACATTATTTTCCCTCATGCAAAGTTAAAATTTAGCGAAAAGGGAGGGAATTTTGTTTGGGGAGAAAACAGGAAGGGGACTCGTGGACCGTATCTGTGGAGTAGGGTGCCCGCCAGAAATTATTAATGTCGGAAGGAGTAGAAACCGCTTCGCCGATGTTTACGCACGTCGATTCGCCAAGAGCTCCCAACAAAAAAGGGGAGAAGACGGTAGGCAATTCTTTACAAGACTTCCTGTTAGGAATGCACCTTTATAAATACATGACTCCGTCTGCTTCCCCTACCTGGTTCAATTGGTTCCAAAGGAGTCGCATGGGAGGTAAGGCACACTTAGACAATTGAAGGCCCGGGGACGCTTTAATAATTCATAGCGAGCCGAAGGGGAGCTCATATTTAAGCTGACTGCTTCCAACTTATTTTTCAACTGATGCAAAATGGAGGTGCATGAATCAAGGTTACTGTTCTTTTGCGGATGGAGCAATCGACAACAAAAATGCATCCTTGAACGTATCTCTTCGCTGACGCGTATAAATAAATGGGAAAGTATGTTCGATTGCTGGATTATGCGGATCTCCGTTCAGTAGAAATTGATTTTTGCATAAAAAGGATACTACGAAGAGCAAGAGCTTCTGATTTAATACGAATCGAGAAATTAGCGGTGACTAAGAAACCTTATAATTGTGTATATTATAATATACACAACTATTACCTCCACTTTGTTCCGAATACTGAAGTTAACTATAACTGTTTTTATGCTACAGTTCTAGTGATCTGAGTGAATAATCCGATTGTGCTAATTCCATTCTTTGGAGTGCTCCCAATCATTATTCAAGAGCCAATCTATCTCAAACCAAAACACTCGTCCACGGAGAGGACATTATCTTAGATGGTATGGTTAGAATATTGACCTAAGGGCTTTACATGGTTCCGTCAAAGGGGGGATGATCGACATTCTAACTGATGTATCTCGCGATCGTGAAATTGATAACGTAAGTGTTTTATTGGTTGATATTGCAACTAGATCACGATTAAATTATTCTAACCACCGGGATTACCGTTTTCGTAACCGGAGGCGTACCGCATCAAATTTCCATGTTTATACACAATCAAGAGGCTTATTGAAAACGGAAGGAGCGGGCTTGAAAAGGTTGGAGCCGGCGAATGGTGGGAAGTAGAGTAGGAGGAGGGGGTTGGAGGACAAGAATGCTTCGTTACGCCTTCGCTTGTTCTGGGAAAAGGGCCTTTTCCCCTGACTTGAAGGTTCCCCTGAATGCAAATGGACGTCTTCTAAAAGGCAATTTCTTTCGCAAATGGTGACAGAAAGTAGTGGAGGCGGGGCTTGAGGAACAAGAGCTAGTGACAATGGTATGGAAGGAGAACAATCAAGCTGAGGTGCCTTTGGAATTGGCACTTTCCGGTCTACTTTTGAAGCGTTTTATTCGTTTCAAAACCCCCCTTGTTTCTCCTTGAGAGTTTCTATTAGCTGTGGTTTGATGACTGACATTCTGCTGGTTCCTGAACATTCATAACTTCCTGATACTGTCATCTCGTGAACAATAGGTGTCCTGATGGAGCTCCGCTTGTAATCAAGTTAGTATTGGAGAGATAATTTATCGAGATTGGATGTTTAACGGTGAAAGGTACAACCAAACTGACTGAGGAAGGAGAGGAATGGTAACATAAGAGATATAATAGTACGATGTTTGCCAAGTTGGCTGTGGCAAAAATCTATCAAGCTTTCTCGTAATGCGAAAGTAGAGAACATTGAAATGTTTTCAATACCCGTAAACAATTCTCAAGCTTAAGGGGTGTATAAATTAAGATTTAGTAGGATTTAGGAACAAGATCTTACGGAGAGTACCCTTATTATATTTATATTTAATAAAACTCATGTTAGACCATCTTCAGCCTAAAATACACATTTAATCTTTGAATGTATCATCAAAATTTGATTATATCGACAAACATTTATTCATTTATTTGACTAATCATATTTACCATTAAATATGATACAAGATTGTTTTTTGCAGTAAGTATTTGCAGACTCAGTTAAAGACTGAGAAAACTATAATGCGCAATAATAAGGTGATGGTAACCTAAGAAATTAAATACGTCTTCAATAAATTACTTCTAAATTAGTAAATGGGACTTTCAATTTGTCGCCCTGATCGAACTCCATTCCTACCAACCGAGTTCGTAAACCTAACTCAAAGCTACACCAAACTTTTGGCAAGAGGCGCCTATAGTGGTTAAGGCAGTCGATAATGCTTGGGTTAGAGCCTAAGGGGTCTTACCAGTTAAATTAGTGGTCGATAACTCGTAGAGGTAGGAGCAAGTAGTAATCATGATTGATTGGATGGCTCTGCTCTGGAAGCTCCTCCAACTTAACCCGGAATCACTAATGAGAATTACCAACTGCCTACCCATTCAATTAGCTTAAAGTCGTGTGTATAAACGATGCGCAAGACGGGTTCCTGCTCGAGTCTTCTGGTAGTGAGCGTTACACGGCGGATATAAAGCTTGGATCTCTAGGTTAGTGGGGCATTGGTTGATGTTCAGTATCCCCGTAATTCACCTATATGACATGGCCATTATACTGTACTTACTTCATTGTCCAATCAAATTGAGGGAGGAGATGTGGTTGGTAATCAAATACGTACGTATGATTATATTACATCAGAATTAATATTTTACCCTGGTTACGTTTGACTACCTACACGGACTTTTAACAAACGGCCTTTTAATTTACCCTTTAAGATTGTGAGGTGATGGAATGGTATAGTTGCCCCTTCCGAGGAGGTGGATGCATTATTATGCCCTGCCACACTCAGAGGATGATCTAGACGCTTGCAGGCGCCCGACTCATTACCCAAGGCGACAGATTCTAAAATCGGGAAGGGGCCAACTAACCATATACATCACAAGATTAATCGACACTTATCCCTAGAACTTGGTCCGCAAGTGATTTCTGATTCTTACGTGAGTTTAACAAACTTTAGTTTTGGAGGCACGGCGGACAGAATCTCAGTTCCAAAAGATAAAGTTTGGTGAAGAATAAAGAATAAAATAAAAATAAAGGGAAAGGAGGTCTAATTATTTGTCGCATTATCTAAAATATAATTTGTCCTGAAATGTGCTAAGGTAGATTTATCAAGATGCCGACGTCACTGGCACATCCCGGGTCGATGTTGTATTTTTTACAAAATTTTTGGTATTGTACTTCCGGAAAACAGCTTCGGACAGCGGACAACTACGGTGCGGACGGATCTTTTTATTGTTCGACTTTTTAAATCTACGTATCTTGAAACGTAAACCAAAACATTTGAGGGCTGTACAGTCATTTTGCTTGGTTGATTACAAATGCTTATAATGGAAAATAATTAACCGAAATTCTATTTCAAGCGGATTCTTGAAAATGTGAGATTTCAAATCACCAAATCCGATCGTCCTAAATTACTTGACGGTTTTATATTTAAACAAGAGCACATTCACATTCATTCTTATGTTCTATTCCTCCGTCAAAGTCCCGTCCATTAGGGAACATACAGTGGTAACTTTACGGGTGAACTTGAAACAGTTGTAGTTGGATCGTTCGATCAATTTTAGGGATGTCTATGGAAAGCGAACATAGAATAATCACTTTTGGCCCAATCGTTATACAGGCTTAATACAATTTGGCCCAATAGTTTTAAAGAAATGCTCTGGATTGGACGTTTTTTCGATTTTTGGATTCCGTGGATTTCAAAACACAAATCAATTAGTATTGACGAAGGTTAACAATCTTGTTTTTTTGTTAACCATTCCACCATTCCAGTCTGAACAATTAAAAATGAACAACATCTTTTTTTAAAGCTCTGATGTATATTGATGAATACCAAATTGGAGGTCAGACGAATTCCCTTTATTGATACTTCTGCAACAAGTCTTGAAACAATGTGGTTTCCTAACATTTTAACGTGGTTAGTTATCACCCAGCAAGACTTTCGCAAACCTCTCTGAGTATTGCGGAGCTGGCAATTTATATGACAGCATTCGAGTAAGCCTTCGGAAATGTTGGCGGGCCCTTTATTGTCCAGCTGGCTGGCAGGCTAATTAAATGTCATAAATTCTTTTGTAGAAGAGCTGTGGAAAACGTGAGGGCTATGGTAGCTACGACGAGAGAGGCAGTAATGAAAGGAATTCTGCGAGTTGGATAAATTCTATGCAGTTAGTTCCAACTAGGAATCGTTCGTAGATTTCTTTGTTCATTCATATTACGCGAGCCAATTCTAATGAATCCATATAATAATTCAAGAGTCGAAAAGTTTCAAAAAACACGGAGCCAACAGTAACGACATAAAACAAAGTTTCGAGTTATTGCACGGTTCACAAAAGAAGGCATTCAGCTTTCTCGCTGCCGTTTTGGCCAATGCCAATCGTATGAGACCCTGCATATTGCACCTATTTTGATAATCTCATCAGGACCTTTCAGCAGACAAAGTAACAAAACAGGTGGAATTACAATGCTGATAAAGACTTGTAACAACCGACCGACCAAAATGAATTATCATTCACTTATGTTTGCTCCTTGATTGTGAATTTCAAGAGTTATTTCCTTCCTACATAGTTTCTTCCGATAAAACGATCCGGGTTTCGTTTGTCTCATATTACATACAATCATAGCTAGTGAACGGAGGAATGAAGACTCTCCAGCTATTTCGGTAAAAGTCCTAATTTTGATAGAAGTTGAGCAGCTGTGATCGCTGTCTTCCTAAAACGAAAGGTCCAGCACAATTTTAAGTCAATAAAGCTCAATTTTACCACTGATTGAGATGTGTGTGTTGTTCTCTTCTTGGAGCAATAAAAAATTCGTATTTGAGTTACTTCATCAAAGCATTAATCAATTTATGAATAGACTGGTTTAAAAAAGTGGAAATTGAATGTTGCTTTGCAGATATAATTTGGAATGAGATGATGCATTCAGGTATTTGTTGATATTGGAATAAGGTAAGCAATTAGATTAAATTAGATAAAACCGGCAGCCCTTACACTTAGGTACTAGAATGTACCTACTGTTTGATGGCCTTTCCCGATTCTTGAATCCTGAAGCCCTCAAGCGACTGGATCATCATCTGAACGTGGAGGAGCATAATATCGGCATTCAGCTCAATGAAAGGGGCAACTATACCATTCCACCACCTAACAACCGACTCTTGTTGGTACCCACTGTTTTTATATCTTCTATTGCAACATTGGAAGTTTCATTCGAATGACTAGTGCATTCATGTTTTTCACTAAAATCTTTCAAATGAAAGATGAAGCTACACCTGTGTAAGGACAATATTGTATTTGGTGCTAAGTTTATTAGGAATTTGCCTAAGCAGCTTCAAACTGATTTGATGGGACACAAAATCACTCAATTCAACAGTTTTTCTAAACTTTCCTCCTCAATATCTCGCTCTTTCTTTGTGAAATTCTAGATTTTTAAGGCTTGTGACAATACCAGACTTCAAGTGGGATCGAACAAGTTAAATATCGTGAGAATCGTTAAGTGTTCTTCTGAGCAGAATCATTTGTAATTATACCACCCTGCGATTTCGCAAACGTCAAATCCGTCAATCATCATTTTCTCAGATTCCGATCTTGTTAAAATTGGGAGGATACGTGGGAAATGCCGATTTATTCATCTCATATTCATTCCAACTCGATTGTATGATTTTTGTATCTGTCATAGAATTAGCTCGACAGAACCGCAATACTTATCGACTCAACCAATTGAAGGAGTTCATGTCTGCCGCGACATTTTCCGTGTAATCGTGAGACAGTATTCTTGTTTCATTCAACAACTCCCACCAAATAAACGTTCAGCGATAAAATTTACGAGACTAGACCACCCGCTTACAGCAATCCCCCTCCGCCGTTAGATGTTTTCCCATTCACCTTATCCAACGTTAAACAGGTGCTAATTAAATGAAACGACCGTATTTACCCAACCCTTACTCCTCGTTTTCACTTCATATTTTTCTTCCGACTTTAAATCTTCGTAAAAATATTTCACCCACAAAAGGGTTTTTCTTTCGACTTCATTATTTGCCGCTGTATCTCATGAACGGGTTGTAGTACTTACTCCGCCTTGAGGCAATTATTCCGAAAATAAATTCCACCTTTTACAGCGTAGTGTTGTTTATATTCATGTCCGTAATGTTTTTCAGAATTTTCATACCGTCTGGAGGGTAAAAGGAAGGTTTAGTCATTAGTCCCAAAAATGCCTGCTAAGTAGCATGCTCCATATGAGGCGATGGTATGGGCAAAGTCCAATATAACACTGACATAAATTTAATAAATACGACATAGGCAAAAAAAAAACAACCGCATGTAGAAACGAGTCGAAAGAGAAGGGCGTAAAATAAGAGTACAAAATTGAAACTATATTTTTGATAAAAATTCAATTTATTACGAAAAAAACTTCTCACAGTTATGGAATATGCTACTGGGCACTACCTCAAGTCCAGGAACTTATCGATCGCATGATTCATGAAACTTGGCAATCTGCACAGTGGCTCATTGTGGATATAAGCAACGGGAGAAAGCCAGTCGAATTGAGGCTTGTGGAAAGGGAACGATAATGGGGGACCATGGGATTCACATTGCCCTGGGACCATTATGAAACTTCGTATCTAAGAACTCAAAGCTGACTGCATCCATTGGAACATTATATTTGTAGGCTATGTATATCAGAAACTTTTTGTGGACTCTCTCCAGTAGGTCTAAATGGGCTGAAACGATTGAGGAATACTCCATGATTGGAAGAATGAGTGACTTGCAAAGTGCCATGATATTAGGGAAGTAGAAGTCACGAGTATCATTGTTGATCCATCACAATGTCTCAACGCAATGGCGTCAACAGCTAAGGGAGGTCAGAATTGCGTCTGATAATTGATCACAAAGCATTGCCTCACCTATCGGAAAGGGATGGGTTCCCCGTGAAATGTATTAGAAGTAGAAACAGTTCATTGCAACGCCTAAAACGTACGACTGAGCCTGACATGCTATCATTTAATGGATTTTGAAATATATGACGGACTGGAATTCCGTTAAAAACGAAGAGAATACATCACCACAACTTAGCTTCCATAGCTCCACAGCTCACACTTCAACTATTTTGGTAAATCGGGAGAGAGCTCATGTTACAATCCCTCCATGTACTTGAAACGTTCTATCGGGTTAGTCACGTTAATCAACCAGAAGTGGCATACTTCATTGGTCTTCCATGTTCCGTTGAGCGCTTCTCCTCAAAATCCTCCGCCTTTTAATAATCCAGTTCGAAGTTTTAATGGAACAGCAAAAAGAGGCGAACCAAGTTTTTCAACCCGCTAATCAACCCGTTGGAAATTCAAGATCTGCGGTAAAGCAGCTACAGGAGGCGGAATATCCGAGAGAAGATTTAAAGGAGAAACCTGTCATAAACAAGCGAAATGAACTCACCCTAGAATTTCCCGAAAACTCTGAAAACGCTCGTGGGAGAGAGGGGGGTCTCTCAGTTGGATTGGTGACCTGAAAAGGAAAATAACTTTGCTACTTGAGAGCCTCGCTGATTGACTGAGAGCCTGTCTTGAACAAATATTTGAAGACAGGGTACGGTAATGCGGATTCCTGAGACGCTCGAGGTGGTTCTGGATTTGGTTGTTCATCTTGTTGTTGAGAACTATTAGCAAAAATTTGTTGAGAATTCCGTCATAAGAGCAGTGAATCGTTCCGGGAAACGAGGATGGAAATAAATCCGCCTGTGGTTCGGAAGATGGAGAAGAGCTTCCAAACTACTGCTGGATGAGAAAATTAGTTTTAGTTATTAAAACCAAATAAATGGTACACTCGAAAAGAATAACTTTTTTCAATCTTTTCAAGCAAATTACTCTCCGAATGGCTAGGCATGTGACACCATGTGTCCATCCATATCATTTAACATGTTACAGTGCAAAACCCTCGAATTACTATAAATCAACATATATTCATTCAAACTTTGGATTATTATTACATGAAATAGCCCCTGGGATCAATCCGTTAATCAGGTGCACCCCTGTCAAATTTCAGATGCTCCACAGAAGATACCATTGAAATTTTCGGCTGCCTATGTTGATTAATACAGAAAACCGCGACTACCGTCTTTTGTGACTCACAGGCTTATGTTTCCCAGAAAGGCGGGGATGGAAATAGAATATCAATCCCTACAATGTTGCAATATAATGTACACGTTCACAAAGTAGAAATCCTATACTAGAATAACTGAAATAGAACGAGGTAATATGAAACATCTGCTTAAAAATAAACTGACCACATAATATATATTATATACTACATAAGACTTACGAAAGAACTCATTAAACACAATCGCGCTGCAATTCCAACAGCTGACGGGAACGTCACATGATATTAGGCGATTTTTACTCTGCCCAAGCACGTTCAAAATCTCATGCGTGATGAATTTCTTTTTTCTGTGAAAAATCTAGCAATTGGATAGGGAGAACGGTTAATAATAAACAGGTCCGGGAGGGCTCAATTGATTTTCTGAATGGTCAATAACGGTAGCGTTATTTCGAAAATGTCCGACATTCATATGTTTGAAATTTCAGCCCTTTGATTTCGCTGTAAGAGCGATGAAGAATTCAGTACAAATTAGAAAAGAGAGACGGAGAGATTGGATTGGAAAGATTCGGCTCCGAATGTGATTTTTTACCCAACTTTCATTAACTTTCGTTTACTAGTTTCGGAGAAAAACCCGTAGAGCGAACGGACTAATTTCTTTTTCAATTTAATTCTCGGATTCCTCACATCTTTGAACCATAATCAGATAATTTTGAGGGTAAGTTATTTTTTTTCCTTGGTTGATTACAAACTTTTACCCTTGATGTTAAAATAAACCAAAACCGTTGTATATGAGTTGAATTAGATTAAAAACAAGATAGAAATCAACAATAATCATTGTTTGTTACGACTAATTTACCTGTATACTTAATTATTCTTGCTTATATGCGAAATATGAATATAATACATGTTTGCACTCACTTACACGCAATAGTAAACCGCCGGTGTGAAATTTTGTAGGCTTTGCCACCCACACACAGGCATAGAGGAACGGAATCAAAATTGACCACGAGTCCAGAAAAGCAGGCGAAAATATAGATTTAGGAGGATAGAAAGACTTCTTGTACAAAAGACTTAGTCTTTTTTACTTTTCATACAAAAGGAGGGGACATGGCGACGAAATGAAACTACTTACGTAAATTTGTACAAAGGGATGTGTTTTGTTATCGCTGATCTATATTCATAATTGTACTTTTGATAAGTGTAATCCGAAAGCTCCTTTTCAAAAGGGGACTACTTGATGAGTAACAAGCCGTTCACAACATTTAAAAATACATAGAATAATTTCAAACTGAAGAAAAAAATCTTACATCCAATATTCCATAAGGAGTCCAAATATTTATGTTGAAGATGAGTTTTCCAATGGTGGCGTGCCTCACGAAAAGTTAATTGAGTGAGATGTTTTATAGATCTAAACCTTATATTGAACGCGTTGGCACCGAAACATCAACGATAATGAAAGTTGCTCATGAAGTCTGCAAGAGTAGCATGATTTGATGATGCCGATCGCTGAGGAAGAAACAGTAATTGTTTTAATCTACAATCCACAAGAAACAGTAACGGTTTTAATCTACAATCTACTAGAAACAGTAATTGTTTTAATCCCCTATATAACTGTTATCGTCTACAATTGTAGGAAAATGTTGAAAGTTGTAGGCTGTTTATTCTACCGTCTTCGCAAGTTATGTACTTTATTATTATTATTATTCTTAATGATAATATGGCAACTATGGGAATCGTGAAAGGGATTCTCGTTGTCTGATTGTCTCCAGAAAAGTTGTGATAATATCCCTTCGGTGCTTTGGAGACGTTACATAGTAACAGTCTGTTCGACCGAACTAGCCCACCAACCACGTCGGCTTCCAAAATCACCAGGTTTTTTTATAGGCCTGTTTCACTGCTCAAAAGGGGCACCAGCGTTCAGACCTGATCCTCCTAATCAGGGCCATCGGTAGATTCGTCTTGAATGTATCTTAGAATTTTGAATTCTCTTGAAATAATCCTTCTCCTCTAGACAATTAAGGGTTTGATTTTCGATTTGGCACGGTTAAAAATGTCTTTGGTCCGTCCTCAGAATTAGACTCCTGAATCAAGAGGTATATCAGTGAGTCTAGTGTTATAAACAATTGAACGTATCAGAACAGAAGGGTTTGACATTTGCCTTACGTTCGTCAAAGTATAGCAGACGCATTACAGACGTTCTAAATATACCTGATTAACTAGTGTACTTTCCATTGAATCTGTTTATATTCAAAATTTGTGTGAGTGACGATCTAGGTAAGCAAAACACCTACGTTTTGTTAATGGTAAGTACTTCAATTCTCGTGGGATACAATTTGAATAAATAATATTTATTCTTCCACGACCTACACAAAAGTTCGCTGGTGGAAACACAATTAGAGAGTTAACGTTCATACAACTACCTACATCATGATACAAAGTTTACTCTAACTAAAAGGTCACCGCAAAAGTAAAAGAAAACAAATAAGCTTTTCTGGCCCCGCGGTTAGGTGAAATGAGAGCAAGGAGTTTAATCCCGTAAGTGAACCCCCGTAACTTTGAGGAGGTCCCTCAAAGGAGGTGGGGGAAATTGTACACAGAAGGTGGATGCTTGTTTTATATATAAAGAACTTTTCTTCTAACCATCGTCCCTCGTGGACAGTTTTTCAGGGCAACTGGCCGGAACGTCCCCCTTCCTAAGAAGTAACTGAGGTTGTGGCTTGAAAGATGGCTAGGGCGACCCAACAGAGCCATTCCGCCGGGAGAATGCTATCTACCTATATTTTTAATGCGGGAAGCGAGTTACTTTTGCGGCACGGAAAGGAGGAGAAGGAGAAAAGGGAAAAAAAAACTTTAATTGAAATGAATGTCTCCATACCTGGGTCCCACGTAATCCACATTAAAGGGAACATAAATATTGTCTTTGCGCTGTGTGTCAATGTCCGGGGCACAAGTTCTTCTAAGACGATACCACCAAGCGGTAAATTACCATTTCAGCAGAGGAACAAATAAATGAAAAGGGACACCGTTTTATGAAGATCACTGATGTCAAGGTGGATGAAGCTGCATCCGTCAAGGTGGATGAACTAAAACGAATTTCGAATCAGCTGTTAGCGGGAGGACATCAGTCCATCTGGATTTAATCACTGATGTCGATAGACATTCTTTCATTATAACTAAAAATGTTCTACAGATTTTTTTCTGTTCTGCAATAAAGTAACAGTTATCTTGATATCACAACTTACTGTAAGATCTTACCCTCCTATACGAATCCCTATGCGACTGTTATAGTTCTGTAGAACTTCATTTCCATATCTAGAACTCTAATTATTGCATTATTACACTGACTGATAACAAAATCTATTCTTATTTGCTATTCCTAACAATGAATCTTACTAATCGATCATTAAAAAAGTTAACATTTCTTCAGGCTTGTATTAGTGATTCGTCTCGAAGACAGGCTCAACCTTAGAGACCTCTATGAATCGATTTTAGCGGTACCTGGTTTTCGAGTTGAGGGTATCACGCTAGACCCCTTGGTAGGCCCGGGTTCTCTACTCAACTGGAAAGCCTACTGTATTTATGTTCATTTTCATCAGCTTACGCTCACTCAGAGACCGCCTTACGCCCTTTTAAAAATCCTTCCATTTAACTCTTCAACTTGGACGACCAAGCGAGGCGGCCGGCTTGAAAGTTTTCGGTGTCAGCACCATTAAATAAGGGACCCCGCTCGCAGAACGTACATCATAACCTCCCTTCTTCTCTCCTGCTTCGAAAACTTTGCCCATTCATTTAATTTGCAGGTCGACTTACTCCAACGGCTAAGAAGGCTGGTGGTGAGTAAGGAGGCAGAGAAGCATTCAACCGTCACGAAGACCAACCTTCTGAATTTTACTAAGTTGTGAAAGAAATCGGATAGAAATGTTCCTGAATTCTGATTTCCATTGTAGTGTTTCTTTACAATATGTTATTTGAAACACTCAATACATTGGTTATCGGCTGAATTTAATTGATACCAAAAACTATTTTATACCCTGCACATCACAACTTTTTTATATAAGACTTTTCTATACCGACAAAAAGTATGTTTAACCAGCAGGACTTCATCTTTCCATCATGTAATACGAAAATAGCTCCACCCTCATTCACTTGAAATAATTCATCTCATACGTAGTTAGTTTTGCTTTGTATGATTACGAACTGCACCCAAGTAAAATGAGGAGTTTCGAAATAAACTTCCATCCGCATGCAACCCGCATGATGTCTGCAGTTGAACATCATTCTTTTAACCTTGGTCATATATTGTGTCTATACCGCACTGGATTCAGTATGAACGGATTATAACAATGAACGAGTATATTCGCGATTTAAAAAGAGTTAACGAACCGGTTCGTTGATATTCCCTACATTCTACAAAAATTGGTAAATTGAGTAGAAGGGTTAGTTGTTCATCTGCTGTTTTTGAGATTTGCCCTATCTGATCTATTTCACTGAATCATAGTCTTTTCCATGGATAGAACTAACTTTATTATTTCTCTACCCGGACCTTCTCAAGGAGAAGTTGACTCGGTTGAGGCCTGCATTTTGTTTGGAGGAAGGCTGAGGGAGATTTCGTTGAAATGAACGGATTGATAAAAGGTTGTTATGATGATCAAAGCTCAATTCTTATCCCTTGTCTAGCTCTCTTGATTAATGCTATTTTTGTACTATTGTTCTCTTGTGATAATTATTACAACTTTTTCATGTAGATTCTCGTAAATCTCCAATTTCTTATCACTGGAGTAAAAAAGGAGGCTCTTGAGTCTCATAATTCTTAGAACAGTTAGAAAATGAGGTTCATTTTTTCACAGAAGAGGACTAATCAGTAAACTGAAGCATGGGTAACAATCTCAAACTCAATCGTAGAGTTTTTCAGCTGTTTGATATTTGTTGTCTATTTAGTGTTGGTGTTGTTACTTTGACAAGACATGTCTTTGATTCACTGTTGCTTGTCTTTGATTCTTAATGATTCAAGGATAACCAAAGTAGTGATTATTGTTTTGAATGAGAATGTATTTACATTACTTACCTTTCATCGATTTCAGCATTTACTTGACAGCAGCTATTCAAGAACTGAAGAACAGTAAATAACTTTGAACTTGGTGATTTCCACGGGTTTGAAGAACCATCGATGAAATTGCAGGGTTATTAGAATGAGTGTTGTGGCACAACCGATATGAAATACCAGTTGTTGGCAATTTCTCCGATTGTCCCAGTTTCAGTTCCAGAGTTCGTTTACAGTTGTGTCACGAAGTGCGCATACTGGTGGTTTAAATTGAAAATTCAAGAAACGCTGTAAGTTGTGCCTTGTTAGCAAATACGCCAAGTGAAATCCGCCTCAAAGGATACCTTTTCCACTACGAGGCACATATCGGATTCCACGGAGTTCAGAAGCGTTTCCAAGTGTATCAAGGGAAAGTGCGTCTGAGAACACAAAGTGCGGGGTAACCCGAAGACTCGGGACGAAACCTTCCACACCCCTGTCTTGCGGTTCTCTTAACCCTCTGGTATTTCCCAATTATAACAGTTTCAGATAGCGTTTCAAGAGCGTGAGAGGGCGGAAGGTTCGGCCCCCTACGGGCTTTCTGACCTTCCTGATTTTCTCTCTTGAAGCTTCCCAAACTCCAGTTTCCAGGGGATGAGACGAGTTTCAGAGAGTTAAGGGAACCTCAGTGGCTTTTTCATCGATCTTCACTATTTCGTTCTGTAAAGAAAGGCCCGTCTCTCTGGTTTTACTGACCCAGAAAACTGAGACATTCTTTGTGAGTCTTGTTGAAATGGATCGATTGAAGTTTTCACATAGTAAACTATAAACTATTTTCATATATTTCTTCGGTAGCGTAATCAGAGTAATTGCTTCCGAAATAGCATGGGGAAGATCCTAGCAAACCACAATTTTTCCAAGCTAAAGCTCTGTTAATGGATAGCTCTACAATAAATAATCACGAATTAATCCAGATTTCATCCTATCATCTCACATCTGTTTGTGAGTAATTATCGCTCTTTTACTCTCTATGATAATACGTGCCCTCAAACATTTATCATTTCGTTCGTATCTCACTGAAAGCCCTCTCTATAAAATTGAAACCAATACGTATTTACAGTGAACAGAGCACCTAGACTTGAAAAGCAGACTGGCAACGTTAGCAGAAACGTAAAAGCCAAGTAACAGTTCAAACTTCAGCAGAATACTAATTGGAAATGAAACAGTCCATTATGAATTTCAATATCCCTAGGTTTGTATCTACGAAATATGCTCGAGTCTTATTAAGGTTCATTTTAGCAAATCAGGATCACACATATTCAATCCCTGACAAAGGGGACTTGTTCGGTTCCAAAAATAAATGATAGATATTGTTAACTGAAGTATTTTGTACCCCCGTTAGTGGACTGTATACAAGGAACGCTTATCTTTAGGCCAAATTTCTCATAGCTAAATGGATCGATGGTTTTACCAAGGTGGAAAGGTCCCGTACCTATGCCAACTATCGGACTTTTCCGATGAAGCCGAACAGTATGATGCCAAATTTGACTTCAACGGCAAATGTAGAACGCTGAAATTATCCTGAGGAATCAGAAAAGATATACAGGATGTATGAGATAAGGTGTGCAGTACTTCACTCACGTATTTTACAATCAATTTTCAACAAAAAGTGTCTTTTAGAAGTTTTTTTTTGTCTCGCTAAGTTTTTGAGGTATTTTACTTAACGGGTTAATATTTTTTTTTGTGTTTTCGACCTTGTCTCAGAAAAACGGCTATAATTACATACAGTATTATGTAAAGTAAAAGTTTAGGAGACCGTTGGAAAGTGTGTTAAATTTCCTATCTTTCAAGTGCCAAACCGATTTTTTTGCTTACATCAAAGTGGCTAAAAATCACTCTACAAAGCAAACTTCAAGAAATTTTGAAAGAGAAAGTTTTTTAAACTTTCAGCACTCTTCTAATCTACATTTGATCAGAGAACTTTAGCTTAAAAAATGCATAAAAAAATCAGCTTTCGAATGGTGTGTCAATAACATTTTTTTACTATTTCATTTGGCCGAGAAAACCTTGTTTGAACGCAAGAAACAGCATAGCAAGTCGAGGTTTTGACGCTTGGTAATGGGTTTCAAATAAGTAGACATTTTTACGAACAAAATTAATCTGTTTTATGTTCTAAGGAGCAGATTCAAGTTTGTGCAGGGATTTTCTAATACGTGATTACAGCAAATTTTCAAAGTAGCCTCCATATTGTTGAATGCACAAATGTGTCCTTTTGTGCATTGCTTCAACCGCACTTTGAAGCTCTCGCGTGTTTTATTTCATTTGATCTCCGCAACCTGGTACACTATACTTTGAATCACCTTGTCCCCACCTGGTACACTTTTGCTTTGAGATTCCCCCAGAGATAATAGTCCATCGGAGTTATGTTAGGCCACCGGACGGGTCCATACTAATCGATCCACCTATGAGAAATTTACAGGCAGCTGGTGTGATGTCACAAATGCAAAAGTCCGGGGATGCACTACCTACACAAATTTAGTAAACATAAATGACCTATTTCCAGCTGTTTTCTCATTCCTTTTGACAGGACACTAAAGATTGGATTAGAGAATTGGATGATGTTGACGTTTTGAGGTGTTATCACGAACATGAAGTTGCCATAATACATGAAACCCAACGCAAAGCATACCCTAGAGAACGTGTTCCGGTGAGGAGTGCGACTGTTGGAAAATTGAAGGGCATATTCCCTGACAGCTTCGGACTCGTTTCCATTAGAGAATCCATAGACATAAATCATATTAACGTATTCCTGCATACTGCATACCGCATTCTACAAATTTAGAACTGCACCTTAGAACATAAAACAGATTAATTTTGTTCGTAAAAAAGCCTACTTATTTGAAACCCATTACCAAGCGTAAAAACCTCGACTTGCTTCGCTGTTTTTTTGCGTTCAAACGAGATTTTTTCGACCAAATAATATAGTAAAAAAATGTTTTTGATATACCATTCAGAAACTGACCTTTTGGCGCATTTTTTAAGCTGTAGGAACCTGATCAAATGCAGATTAGAGTCGAGTACTAAACGTTTGAAAAACCTTCTTCATTCAGATTTTCTTGAAGTTTGCTTTGTAGAGTGATTTTTCGCCATTTTGATGAGAGCAAAAAAATCGGTTTGGCGCTCGAAAAATAGGAAATTTAACGTACTTTCCAACAGTATACTCAACTTTTACATAATACTGTATGTAAGGTATAGCCGTTTTCCTGAGACAAGGTCCAAAACACGAAAACAATTTCAGAAGTGGAATAACTCAAAAACTGAGCGAGAAAAAAATTGCTATGAGGCACTTTTTGTTGAACATTGGTTGCAGAATACGTGGGTGATGTAATGCGCACCTTATCTGATACACCCTGTATAGGTTTCATGTAAAGGAAAGCGCGCTGACTCACGCGTTCGGTGTCGCCAGAGATGAAGGGGGCCCCCGTCAATGTAGCAAAATCCACTTCGCCGAAGTTGAAAAAGATGCTCTCGCTCATCCGAAACGATATTCCGGTGAAATAAGGAACTTATTCTTTTAGAAAATTCACAACAGGATAGAATAAAGGGGAAGTAAGAAAACGAAGATGCGGCCACTTACGCGTAAAGATCCCAAGTGAGTATCCAGCCCGAGAGTTGGAAATATGAAGGGGAAAGGAGGGAGGAACCAGAGGAGGGAAAGACAGCGATTCACGCCGAATTCAAACGCCTCCAAATGGGAATGGAAGGCTGTTTTCGGCTCCAAACAGAGATACATATTAAAATGAAAGTGATCATGAGCTACAGAGGAATCATGAAAAAACCCGCTTCTGCATTTTCTCGGTTCGAAATTTGGTGATAGGAATCAATCAATCTTGAAGAAGCTGAAAAGGGGTCCCGAGTATCATCATATGATTAATCTAAACTACACTTCTGTACGCACGTAGTTCAGAAATAATTGTTAAAAGAGAAAAAACCCTGCTCGGACTTTTAAAACTTGCAACACATTTACCAAAAACGCTTGAAGAATTGATTTATTCACGGTGTTCAACAAATCCTGATATGAGTACCTGTGTACCTGAAGAATAACTAAAGAAAACTTGGTATTGGAATATGACATGAGGGCCGAGTTCATTTTGATGGCAACGCCGGATTCATGCAGATTTGTTGGAGAGAAAATGTAAGTTTACACAGCGTTATCTTCGTGGGAGGATGAGCTGGCATTTGGGTCAGCTTGACACCCGGGAAGCTCGTGGGGTTCCAACGTCAAAAAATAGCAGCCCCTCCATCAAAAAGTAAACTTAAGGTCCTCGCGCATGAGCAAACAACTAACTACGGTATCTCTCCGATTTCCCCTTTCAGCCCTCGCTGAGCTCTGCCCCCCCTTTCTGTTTGTCGACTCTAAACTGTGAAATCTTACGGAAAATCTTTTAGACTTGAGCAAACAGATCTCGGAAAGGAAAAGCCAACCAACACCCGCTATTTCTTCCCTGCGCCATATCACCCCACCTCCGTTCCCTCCCTATGCTGCCACTTCCTTGAAGCCTTGCGCGGTGTTTGTATTATAAATTGAGTCGAGAGGACAAGGAAGAAAAAGTGGCTTTGCGGGGAGCGAGGGTTGAAACGGAATTGACGGTCTGGGTGCCATGCCAAGGGAGCTGAAGTGGTTATAATGAGCCGCAAATATTCCCGTTCTAAAGAGGGAAACACTAACGAGGTAGGCCTGGATCTCGACCAACCTCATCCGCCCGTGTCCCTTAATTTTCAGTTTTCCGCCGTCACGTACTGTCTTTGAAGTCCCGCATTCCATCCTTATTCAAGAAACCCATCTTAAAATAGATTAAATCTTAGAACCAGGTTGATGATGGATGTGAAAGCCGTGCGTGAGTTCACTGCTGTGTACCATTTAATAGCGTGAAGGTGAAAAATATTTGTATAAGCCAGGCACACAAAAATCGGCTGTTATTGATCCTCCGTACCTTACCTCCCATCAAACTTGGTATTTTTCATTCGACCTGGTGGTTATTTTTACTGTTATTTTTCAAATTGATACATGTTTATCACACATGTTTTGTTTGTTTTACGCCGTTTAACCAAATATAATAAGGATCGCTGGACATTTTCAAATAATCCATCCCACTGAAAAACCGTTTTATATGATAAATTTACAACTCGTTGGTAGCCACTGAGCAAACATCGATGGAATTAAACTACGTTTAAAATTAACTCTTCTTCAGGGTTTTACGAAATCCCAGGAAGTATTCCTAGAGGTATTTTTCAACAAAAATGCTGATTCCATTTTTTATAAAGTTCATTATTAGAGGCTTTGTTTTCGTCTTCTTCCACTATTAAGATGTTTTTCGCGTGTCCGAACTTGACAGTCACTAAATGGTCGTAACTCCATTAAATTGCTCTTTAAAATGACCTTTGGAGACAACGATAGAAGCATCGTTAAATTTTCCATTTCCGTAAAGCAAATTAAGAAAATACTAACAAGACGTAGAACGTGATTAATTGGTTCGAATATCAAATTTCTAGAAATGATTGAAAAACGAGATTTGTCCACCATTTTTCTTGCTTACATTAAAAAAGATTTTGTGGCCTTTTCTCAGGAAAACCTCTACTAAAGTTTAAACTTCCCAACGGTACGAAAATTTTTTACACGCGCAGTTTTTTGAAGAAAATGCGTTTATAACGTGAATTGACTTGTTACCAAACAATTAGTTTGGCGTCGAATTGTATGGGTCTTTGTTCAAAAAACTGAATTGTGACTCTCTTGAGCCTATACACTCAACAAATAAGGGATGAAACAACAGTTGACAATTTCGATGCTTATTGAATGATTGATAATTTGAATTACTGTCCTCTCGGAACACGAAAGGCCTGTGATTCAGCCCCCCCCGACTACGGCCATAGGCCTAGAAATCCCTCATATATTGAGAGGTGGGCCCGAGATAGTTTCCGTTTGATTCACTCCAAAAAGATAGAAAGAAATTTGATTTTAAACGCATTTGTCGTTGCAGGTCGATTCTGGATGAGACATCAATTCTACTGTATAAATCAACGTTTTTTGTTTTCAAAAGTTATTTCTTCGAAAAATTTCTTGTGAATAATTTTTTCATCTTTATACTAATGAAAAACTGAAATCTAAGGAATTTTTACCAGGCAAAATTAGAGATACTAAAGAAATGGGAGTTACCTGTTCAATAGGAGCAAGTAAAAAGCGTATGAAAACACTTCTTTCGATTGATAGAGTTTAAAGTTTTTTAAGAATATCTCTAAAATTTGTTTTAGATAGAAGCCTAATTTTGTTGACTTGAAATCGGAAAAAATGTCAAAAGTTGAATACCTTGAAAACCAAGTCCCTAAAAAAATGTAGAAGGAATTATTTGTTGGAAATTATCCCTGGAATCTCAGATTTTCCAACCTTGTATATTGATCCTTGTCTCATTGAAAACAATGATGATGAATTTTGTAAAAAATCGCTTCAAGACTTCTGTACTATTACTTACCTTACTTGCATATTACTTACCGTTAATTCAGGTGATGGGAAGTGATACTGTCCGCATCGATCATATAATCTAGGGGATGTGATGGATAAAAACAAATTTTAATTTAGGTTTTTGGTTTTTTGTTCATATACTCCAGAAATGATTATTACAATGGCATCTGAAGTAATAAAGTAGTTTTGCAGTTTGACTCGAATTATTTCAGAACACTATTCAAAATTTAAGATTTTCTAGAAGGCACGACTGTTGAATTGAGTATGTCCGTCAAAGCGACTTTTGGATCTGTAACTTCAGCTATTATAATATTACATATTCACCTTAAAAATATCTGTAAATGTATGATTCTTGCTGTAGGCATCAATACATACCTACCAGTGGTCGACTGTTTGTAACTTCACTCATTTATTTTTCTGTTTAGTTTCAATAATGAACCTTCTTAATCAAATACGGAAATTAAACCCCCCTCAAAAGTTGTTGGTTTACATATCAAGATAAATACCAAGATTTTAAATATGGAATTTAAAAAAAAATCCGTCTGGTAGCCATGCATGTATTTTTAAATATCGAGGTGCGAGGTGTCGAGTTAAGACGATGTACCAGAGACTACGTTTGATACACACTGAATGATTTATGTGGAATGGCTATCTTAGGCAGAAATAATAAACATCTTTTTAATAATTAGGGGTTTTATACCCATTTAAGACGATTATATACATGTTGTGTTATGAAACATCGTTAATGGTGTTTTCTCTTGCATTTGTTATAAAATATGATAACATTCTATCCTTGAACAAACGTTTCGCACGGGTTATGCTAATTCATCATGTTTATAGTACTTGTTTGGTGAAATAATGAACCTTCAATTCTTTGATTTATAAATCAGTGGCTCAATGTAGGTCACGAACTGAATCGAACCTTTCTGCTAAATTCCAAGGCACCACTAACCCGATAACGGGCGCGTATTTTGATACACCTTATTACACAAGTTGTCGAACGAAGCTAATAATTTGTCTTCGCCGCGTTAAGGAAAAACCAACCGTTTCACAGACGTCAGCCCGTTGTTTCTTGAAGATGATTGATCTCCTACCTGATTGAGGGGAGAGGTCTCCCCCTGAAAAGAAACTCATCAAGAATCGTTCGCGTGGCCTTCCCCCCATTCCGAGGTCTATAAGACAAAACGGACGGACAGCTTGAAACCATTAGCGGAACGGTGAAATATGAGAGGTTGAAAGAGGATCAAACTAACCTCCCTCCTGCTTTGATCTATTTGGCGTCCATCCATAAGCTGTCAACCTTATCGTTTTATAATTGATCTGGCCATTTTTCCACAGAGCCCAGCCGCATGATTTTATAGCTTTTGTGATGTTGCCTCTGCTCATGCGATTTCCAAGCTTGAACAACTTTTCCCCAATATCATCTTTCGTGTTTTCAAAATGCTAATTGGCAAACTCATTATTAGGACAGTCTTGAAAAACGTTGAATTCGACACCCTTCTTAGTTCCAAAATGAAAGTTTTCTATGTGGCTCATTTTTGTTGGATTATTCTGAAGAATATAAGTGAAGTAATGAGGAATTTTACGTTATCGAAAATAATTTCCTACCATATAACACAGTTTAAAACAAAATATACCAATCGACTCAGGTGCACTCTAGTTATTTGAGGAATGATAAAAAACGAAATTATTATGTAACTGAAAATTATTAAAATATCGGTGAAGTAAAGTCCATTAGAAAATACGCACACTCTCGATATCCAACGACAACACACTGAAGACGACCAACAATTAAGATTTTCTTTGGTTTTTGATGGTTACAGTGAGTAGTCAAACGACCCTGTAATGGCAAGGTTAGCATATTGATAGCGATAAACAGAAGACGAGAAGTAAGTATTGAAATTGCCGAGACTAACACATTCAATTACACTCAATCATGCTATCAATAATTGGGGAACAAAACAACATGCTTTATAAACTATAGAGATCAAATAAGAAATGCCCATCACATGTTAGAAAAATGTGGCTCAATGCAAGGGGACTGTTTTTCAAAGTTGTGATGTAATGAAATGGTGTAGTTGCCCCTTCCATTGAGCCCAATGCGGTAATAATGCTTCTCCACGTTCAGACGATGACACAGACCCTTGAAAACGTCTGATTTACTCCCAAGACGACGGATTCAAAATCGGGAAACTCCAACTGACCATATCCATCGCAAAGTTCTCAGAGTCAAATTGGGATACTTCGATGTCATGATGTTTGGAACAATTTTTACATATTTACACTAGCTAGAAGAGCTAAATAAAATGAACTAGAAAAGTTCACGCCTAATCAGATGTTCCAGCAATTTCAAGAAGCAATCCAAAACAACAGAAATAGGATGATCCCATTTTGGTCTACGAAAAATGCGATACGAATGTTTCACAAGATTTGATTCTCGAAAAACTTTAAGCTATTGCAATCGGTATCTCGATATTTATGATTTTGTTAGACACCACCGTGATCATCACAGAATGTGTCAACATTTTAGAAAAATAATCAGGAGAAAAACAGACAAGTTCAATTTCACGAAATAAAACTCTCATGGAATCTTACGTGTGTATATACGATTATAAAAGGAAGTACGCGGTTGCAGGATTACGAAGCTTCACCATTGAAAATTATAAACCTGAATTCAGAAATATAAATTTCCACAAATCTTCTCATATAATGCACGATGGACAATTATTTATAATTCCATAAATTGATGGTATTGTTTCATTCCATGGACAAATGTGAATACTGACTTAATAAGCCGTATTGGGTGACTTTGCGATTAGCAGAACTAGAATTGAAAGCACAGAGTCACGAGCTTTGCAGCGAAAAACAATTTCAGGCCAAACTGGGCAAAAGGGGATATGCATTTTTTAAAATCTCGGATATGAATCGGCGGACTACCGCCTCCTGGGCTCGAAAGCATTCCCCCTTATAATGCAACTTTATGAGTTTAATTTCTCGTTTTAATTTGTCCCGAGGATTGTGACTGAGGGGTAGGCGCCGGTTGAATAATGAAGGGCGGGATCCCTTAGATGGGACTGGTGTCAGGGGGTGTGAGGGGTAGGTTTGCTTGCACAACAAACGGAATATTGCATAGCTCGACTCTGCCCCCGCCGTAATGGTGGTAAAGGCCTTTCATCCCTCGTGCTGCGGGCGGTTCAGTGAGACACTTGGGAACCCGAAACCTCGAATGAGTGCCCTTTGATTCCCATCGCGTTTGATCTCATTGCGTTTCCCCATACTACCAGCGCGGCGACGGTATTTCGGCAGATGAAAACGGGGTAGTCTTGCAGTGACGTATGGGAGCGTCTCCATCGTTGAATAAATTGGTTTAGACATCGCTGTAAGGGGGTGTTTACTTTGTTCACACTTTCCCGGGTCTGCCCGAAACATAATAATTATTATTCATTATCATTATGAATAATTTGAGTGTTGCTGGGAAACAAATGTATAACAACAGTCTGAATTTGATCGCAAGAGCCATGATATCAGTTCCCCTGGTAAACCAATATTATAAATGCTACAAATTATTACACAAAAGTTCATTATTTCTCTGGTAAATTAGCTAAGCTTGGCGGTTACATAGCTCATATTTCTATTCTACGTGCCTTTAAAATATCTCTATTTACACCTCATCCCCTTAAATCGATTAGGGGGCAAATTAGCCTCAAGGGACGACACAGGTGACCACTGTGTATCTACATCTCGCAATCGATCTCTGATATACCATAGACGATTGGATGACTTAATTATAGGCAGTGAAAAGAAATAAGAAACCGAAACAGAAAAGCTGTAAACGGGGCGGTACAATTCACGGAAATGTTGGAGGAGCAAGAGAACAGGTGAGTTCCAAGCGTAGAGCTTGAAAAAGAAAAAGATAACATAACATAACTTGATATACAATACAGTATCCATTATCCATAACTCTGTAAACACCAAACTTTACTAGTCCTTATTTTACACAAGCTGATTTCTAAATACCCACACTTGGGCAATGTATTGTACATCGACATGGTACGTTGAGATGTTGAAACCAGCAAATGGAAATCCCGAAATTTAACGAGATGAACAGAACATATGTCTGCTCGTCAATTGTCCGCGAATATTTAACTAAACAGTCGAGTGAATGTTACATTTAAATATTTAAGGCTCACTATCAATTCCGAAATGGATAATATAACCGGTCGACCTCATACTTTATGAGTATTAACTAAATTATTGACAACGACCCCAGCTCTTCTTCCGTATTGCATAACTGTTCTGTAAATTCGGCGCTCAAAAATTATTCAACCTGAATGTAATATCAGAGAGAAACATCTCATACTCTTATTGCTTTTAAATATACTAGCTACGGTCCTAAGCAAATATCACAATACAAATCTTTGTAATATACTATTGTTAAAAAAGAAACTTCATAATCTTGCGTTAGAATGGGGAAAGCGCATATTGAAGATATTGATAATAGAAGTTGATTTGGAATAGTTTCTGGCTGTGATGAGTTTATCTCATCGAGTAAATAATATTTCCCCTGTTAATTTTGAAACTTTCTCTTTGAATACTTAAAATAATTCATGACTGATAAGATTGTAGCGAATATACAGTTTAAAGTTATCAAGAACATCTCGAGATAATAAAATTGATGAAATCATCAAATATAGGATAATACAGTTATTATGAACACAACGGGACGTATATGTTTAACAGGTCAGGATGATTCTAAAGAAGGTGATATGAAGAAGATCGCGGCTCTCAGCTGCGTGAAATGTTTCTCAATGTGGCTTTCTTCAGGAATCATGGAATTATTTAATCTGGATTTCGAGAGTAACAGAATGATGGTGGAATGATAGCACAGCCAATCTCACCGTCGAGCACAAGCGGCAGCGGAGTACAAAAGAGATCGTAAAGTCTTCAACTTCATTAATAACTAAGTTCAATGATTCGTTCTTGAACAATTTATTACGGTATGGAAAATCAGCTCCACAAAGAATCAGATCGCATAAATATCTACAACAAACGGTCCTATTCACGAATACATGTCGAGTTCAAGAAAAGTGCAGTTTCCAAATCTAAACTGTATCCAGATATGCACTAAACACTGCATCGTGAGATATTTCGGATGCAGCCCCGTAATGTCTTCGTACCGAGGGGACATACATAGACAATTTTACAACCATTCGCCTATTCGATTTGCAAAATCGCTTCCATCCACCGAATAGACGAAAATTCAAGTATCGTTGCCTTTCCTTCAGGATATTGATAATAATATTGTTACTTGATACTATTATTGATAATATTGATTCTAACAATAAGTGGTAGATACATAGGGTTTTCCTGTTAAACAAATATTCTCGGAAATCCCTGAAAAAGTTAAGAAACATTAGAATTATTTTCCGTCGTTCCCAGAAGAAATTCAATATGACACGTTTAGTGTAATACAATTAGGAGGTAAAGAAGTTGGTACGCTAAAATAATAATTAAATTTCAAGAATACGCAAACCTAACAAGATTCTTCGAATGTAAAAGCTCTCATTCCCTAGTTTTCGTCTTTATATTTATGATACCGTAAGTTGTGCCTTATGGGAGAGAACAATATTTTCATAGAATGTGAAACAAGAGCGTTCCTATAGCGAGGAAGGTATGAGATGAGGCGAGGGGAAAATACCTCTCTGCAACGCAATTTCACGGCTGGCCAACCGGCGTTACACTCCTAAACAAACCGGCGACCCTGATCACGGCCATGTATCCGCAAACTTTTTCTGCCAGGCCCCCTTCCCACTGTGGGATCGTACTTCTATTTTTCTTGACTTTCAGAAACGAAGCGTGATGAAGAATCCTTTACAGCTCTGTTACCATTCGGCAGGGAATATACTAAAAAAAAGTCTTTCTCCATTGATTTTTGTGAAACAATATTGCAGTTACTTGATTGGAAACTGTGGAACTATAACAGTGAATCAACCCAGTAGAAATAAAGATCAAATTATAACCATGAAAAACTCCCTTCTTTGGGAACTTTGACTCGGGGTTTGATATTGGTGGGGGGCATGAAATTAAACCGTCTGATGGTGTTGGAAGACAGGAGGGGATGGAGGATGAAGCTTATTCATTTTAGTAGGGGGTTCGGTAGGATATTCTGGGGAACGTCTGTATTTCTCTCGACCAAATGAGTTCCCATTTTTACGTTACAGTTTTCCAACGATCTGCAACTGTGTCTTGTAATTTTGTTCCACGCTCATACCGTTCTTCAAAATTTTCCTCTTCGCTTAGTTGAGATTGGCGTGTAGGCGCCCCAGAACTCCGGCGAATACCAGTAGTACTGGTAGTATCGAAAACAGGTCGAGGAATCTTTAAACGACCTCGTACAATCAAGCCACGATAATGTAAGGCTTAGCTGATGCAGGATTTTCAATTGATGCTATTAACATTACTCAAAATGCAAAGGACTGACTGAATTCCAGAGGTTTGTAAGATTCAAGTATTGGTTTTAATTAATATCCGAACTAAGAAGAACCCAAATTTTTATTTGAAAACTGAAATAATAAAATATGCAATGGAATTGTCAAGAAGAGTGATTAAAATAAAACCTAACATGATAAATTTCACAGCAACGCAAGCAGTTAAACAAACAATCTATATCTTGTCTGCCACTTCTTCAACTCTGACAAATAATCATCTCGGAATAGGTCACAGATATTTACAGTTCAAAAGAAGAACAACCTTTGTTTCTTCAAATAAACTTCGTTTCTTCTTCAAATCCATCACCAGTAGCTGTGATCAGTATTTTTCCTAACTGATGTTCTCTAAACCTATCGCATAATTGACAATTTGAATGGGAGAGAACGCGCATCATGACGATGCTTTATATAAATATTTCAAATAATAATTTGTAAGTACTACTTGAATGACGAGGTACTTTGAAAAATCAAAAAAAGTGGAGACCATTATATCCATGATCTTATTATTTTGGTTTATTATTCAATAATAAATCATTGTAATCGCTCCCGAAAAAAAAAGTTTAACCCTTCTGAAAATTTCATGGTTTACGTTTCAAAGGGTGTAGAATCCAAATCTGCAATTAAAATTTTTCCGTCCGTCTGCCGTACGCACGATTTCTCCCAGACGGCTGGAGTAAAAAATCTGAAATTTTAAGGAAAAATCAATATTGGTCCAACAACGCTCCAATTCATTAGCCAGCACTCTCACTTAATATAAAGTGCCCTTTAAAGGTTGTAAAAGTTTTGTAAAATCCCTAAAAACCTCAAAAAAAGTCAAGGTGGATAAATTCGGATTTTTTTTCAAGAACTTTCCATGAGGAATCGAATGAGCTCTTCCCCAGGTGCGTAGCTCAAACCACTCCCGATGTATGGCCCGATTTATGGTGCCAATATTTGCGTTTTTTCGTTTATTATTGTTTTTGATTTGATTGTAGTAACCTAGTGATGTAGTGAATGTGGATACTGGAGTGAACTCCTAAAAGGGTTTATAGCCGATACACGGGTTGAAGTATTCTGATAACCATAAGAAAACGCTGCAAATTCTTCCACTGGGGTTATTATTCAATTGGCTTGCGTTAATGATTTGAATTTCTACTAAGCTTTGGGGTGTGCGTGTTTCACAGGTGAAAGAGCAATTATTGAATTTCAGGAGGCACAAAAATATGATCAACTGATCAATCCAAATAGGTATTTTGGTTGAGAACCGATTTACCTAAGTGCTGTATGCATATCTCTTGAAATTAAAAAATCGCTCTATCACGTGTAAAGGACGATATGGATTCCCTTTTCGACTCTCGAATATGCTGTCTTTGATCATGATCAGCGTTTCCGATATCCTTTGGTTATTACAGGCATATCGCTTGATCCCTTGCAAGCAGTAAAAAGCCCGCCTAATCACCTCTTTGTTTCGAGCACCGTGACAATTAGTACACATCAACGGATCTGGAAACAAATATATTCTAAGAAACGGGAACTCTCTGAGACCATCCTTTTTATTTGTTTATTTATAAAATATATAATTTATTTTCACGAATGAACATATCTTGAAACGATAACGAAAACCGATTTCAATGGTTTCCTCTGTTTCATTGGTCTTATATCAGAACTTTTGTTGAATTCAAAATATTCAAATCATGAACAATTTTCTTAAATTCTTTCTTCGGTTCTTTGAACTTGTGTGCTGTATTCCATGTTACTTTTTTTTCGTTTATTGGGGGTGTGCCTTGCCAAATGTACCTGGTCACATGTTTATTTCTGACAGTTTTATGAAATCGTCAGACTCATTTCGTCATTTATAATATTCGATCAAATGTAGGTTTCTTTCATTCAAAGTGTCTGTGTTCGAGGGGGGTTGAAATTTGTTCATTCTTTGTCGGCATCAAATGTTTATTATTCAAAATGATGAACCGTAATTTAAACTGAACTGGTACAGAACACCATTATCGGTTAGTGGAACCGCTATTAATATACGACAGTAATAGGACATTTTCTCAATGCCCGTGTAAGACGATATCTAGTATAAGCCGCTGGTTCCAACACGTGTTCTCTCGTCAATTGATTTTCGGTGCTCCATCGCCACGGCGTCAAATTAACTGGTCCCGTCCCACCGCACAATACTAACAGTTAATTTAGCGTTATGATGCGATACGCCTTACACAGAGATGATAACGTCTTTGAAGCCGCCTCGCAATTAATTACCGCCCTCCCCACCAAGAAGGCGCCCTCTCAATCATTATGCCTCAGTCCCACCGTCACGTTCGATGCTTCTCCGCGGTGTTTATAACCCTTTATGCCGCATTGATAAATTACCTTTTGACAATCGGAGGGAAATGTAATGGTAGTTCGTGGGATGCAAAACGCGGTGCACATGTAACAGCATGTTATACATGGTGTCCCAGGAATTCTACCTATGACTAGAAAACTAGTTTTTTTTATGCTAGTTCAAACCTATTCCCCGACCGTTTAAGTTAAGAGGTGTCCCTACCGCCACTCTAGTTAGAAACCGTATTCTCACAGGCCACAAGGACCTTACAAGAACTGATAAGTGGTACTCCTAGGTAATGAATCAACTTGACGAAATCTACCTTTTCCTCTTATCATGTTGTATCCAGTTTTCACTGTTTGCCATGTGCCTTAAAATCAATGGTTGTTTTGTTGACAATATTCTGGAATAGTTCTTTATAATAAATAACAGAATACAAACACCGATTGTATTCAGGTTTTACCCCAACCTACTCTACAGGGTGTCCCAGGAGTTATGCACAATCCGACTTCTACGTGTTCTACAAATCATTTCCGAACAGAAATCCCTCATAGCATTTTTTTACCAGAAGCCTCGCTTCCGAGTTATTTATGATTTAAGATTTTTTTCGTGTTTTTGATCTTAAGTCATTAGGACTGTCATAACTCCCTCAATTTTGGATACAGTTCAAATATGATCACCGTTGGAAAGAGCGTTAAGTTTTCTATCTTTTTGACGTCAGAAAACATTTTTTTTTTATTGCACTGAAGATGTGCGATTGCTGCGCGAAATGGCAGTTTTGTCAAAATCTCAGAATCGCCTGTTTTTCATCTCGCCTAGAAACCCCATTAATGCTTGACGCAGAACTGTGCAGGCCTGGTAAAACGTGCGCCTAAATGTCAGCTTTCCTACGGTGTAGTAGTTTTGGTTTTTAAAAATATTTTTAGTTAAGGAAACGGTGTTTAACTGCAGAAAAACGTACGTTTTCTGTTAAAATTGAGGTTTTTCCCAAGTCTAGAAGAAAAAAGGTTGGAGGCGGGATATACGTAACTTTTCTCGGTGAATCGAATGGTGACAACGCCAGACCTCTCAAGTGACGATTTAAGTTAGTTTTGTCGGATGCGTAAATCCGTTCGTTTGTGAACAGTGTCTGCGGCATTCTTAAGCTGACCAGCCAAAGTGAAGATAATCGAAGAGCCGAAAGACGGCTATTGTTTGATCTACAAATATTTTTTCCTCAAACTATTCGACGTGTTCGCAATGGCGTGAGATGTACACAGGAAGAGTGTGATTCCCATCCTGCTTCAGAAGCATTACAATTGACAAAACCGTATACAAAATCATGTCAACATACTCAGTTGTGATATAGCTACTCAACTGAAAGCAAATTATCGCAATCAATCGTAAATGAACACAAACAATAGCTGTCTCTTCGATTATCCTGACTTTGGCTGGACAGCTTAATAATGCCGTAGATGCTATTTTCAAACGAACGTTTTCATTCATTGGGTAAATTCATTTTAATTTTTATTTTTGAATATTTATTTTCTGGTTTATATCCTAACAATCTTATTTACACTCTAACACTTTATATGAACTCGATTTAAACCCCAATATCTTACCATTGTCCTACTACTGGATAACAAGTTTGAGTAAGCAAACATTTTACTAAAACTGAATTTGATCAGAAGCAACCATCAACATCAACATTGCAACACCCAATGCTACGGCCAAATCAGAATGGGGTTGGTAAAACACGGCGCACAGAGCAACCCCTCCTTCATGACCGGGGGTCGTGCGGGTCATTGCATATCTTGCGCCTGACAGAGACAACGAATCCCTCGTAGCATTCTAAATTTTCAAACATTAGGTCTTCTTCAGCTATACTTTGTGGCCCGGGAGTTATGGAGTTAAACACGAAAAAAATCTTAAATCATAAATAACTCGGAAACGAGGCTTCTGGTGATAAAATTCTTGGAGGCATTTCTGTTCGGAAATGATTTGTAAAACACGTAAAACGTTTGTAAAACAAGTCGGATTGTGCGTAACTCCTGGGACACCCTGTAGAGTAGTTTGGGGTGAAACCTGAATACAATCGGTTTTTGTATTCTGTTATTTATTATAAAGAACTATTCCAGATTAATGTCAACAAAACCAAGGTCATTGATTTTAAGACACATTGCAAACAGCGAAAACTGGATGTAACGCGATTAGAGGAAAAGGTAGATTTCATCAAGTTGATTCATTACCTAGGAGTGCCACTTTTCAGTTCCTGCAAGGTCCTTGTGGGCTGTGGGAATACGGTTTCTAAAACTAGAGTGGTGGTAGGGACAACTCTTAACTTAAATGGTCGGGGAATAGGTTTGAACTAGCATAAAAAAACTACAGTTTTCCAGTCATGGGTAGAGTCGGTATTGTTTTGCTGGGCGTTAATGTAGAATGCGACCTATCTGGGTAAAGTCTCGGTTGTTCAAATTCTTCGAACTCACGGTATAATCTGTAATTCCCAGAAATATGTAGTTATGCCGCCTTCTATATTGGAATATCAGGTTATAGATACATGGAGAGAGTTGTAGCACTATTATGAATGGCTTTCAAGGTCGAACTTATTATCCCTATGATAAGGAGGAGGACGAAATCCTGGGTAATTCCCGATTATGTACAATTTGTAAGCCTTAACGAAACCATTAACTGTCGTAAAAAGTGTAACAAAGTTGCTAATATCCCCAACCGTGGGTAAGTTACTCAGGTATTGTTTCCTGAAGTCGTACTGCTTACTGTAGAGGTACGTTGCATCATTAGCCACGGAACAGTAAAGGGAATTTCACTCTGCTAACTTCATTGTTTGTTAAGAGTGAGGGAGAGAGAAAAAAATTAAACAGGATGGAAAAAACAAGAATAAATAAATGAAAAAAAAGTAGGAGGGTTGAACAGGAACCAGGAGAGCTCTTGAAGCTGCGAGCTTTCAAAAGGCGAAGAGAGGTCCTCCGGGGTAATTGTTGTCCAACAATAGGCTCTTGCTTACCTCCAACCCTCAATCCACCGGAATTTCGTTAAGGTTGATTTAATCTGAATCCAACAACAACAAACAAGAGCAGTTCTTTTCTTCAAGTTGATACCGCCTGCAGTAGAACTTTGATTTCATTCCTCCTTTTTCGGTTAAACTTTTTCTTGTGCCATGATCGTTCATAGGTTTCTCAAGACCAGAGCTTGTTTATTTCTTTGAAGAGTTTAAAGGGGCATATTGGGGTGTGTGGGGATTCGGTGGAGTTGATGTTTGGACATGTTTTATTTTACCATAACAACAGACTGTACCGTGGCTGTTGAAGGAATGTAGATTTCGTTCTGGATTACGACAAGCACTCCTGATCTAGGAATAGAGATTAAATCCACAAACCGCCAAACATTGTTAGAGGGAGCTTCTTTACAGATGCGGGCTTCTCCGACTTATTTTTCATTACTTCCCACAATGCATCCTATAATTACGAATAATGAAAGACTGCACATGATTACTGTATTACCTACGATCCCCTCCTCCATCCAGATCACTGCCTATAGACAATTCTGAACGGAATCCGTTCTCCATCATATAAATGTAATCAAATGGCTTAGGCACCAACCAAGAGAAAACAAATTAAATTATAAGAAAAAACGGTAATAAAAACTAACCAGCCGCGTGAATCGTCAGATATTTGGGTGATTTCATTCCATTTTTCAAATTAAATCTTACAAAAAACGAAAAAAACACTTACTAAATATGTAAATCTCTCCACAATTGGGAGGAATCTATTGAAGAATAAATAGTACTGTACGCAAGTGGAATGGTAGCTTTGGGTACACTTAAAACCCATGTACTTGATGTTTTTGATACATTGAGGGACCATCCCAAGTAGAAAATGCTTGGAAACAAAATCTAGCAATGTCCTTTATAGCTACGGGTATAGTTCCCTAAATGTTAACAGATGGATTCTTAGCTAAACATACGATAAATATATGTGCAAGGGGATACAGGGTAGTGCTCGAATAATGGATAATTGTGCTACAAAATATATTCATCAGCTTTGAACATTCAATAAAAACATTTTCTTTATATTCCAATCTAAATTAATTCTCCAGTTGCTAGCATATCGCCTAAAACTCATTCAATACTTGATAGCAAGTAACAAATTATGTATCTCATGTGATCGAGTTATGAGCATCATAATTTACTACTGATCGTCGAAAGTACAGTAAAAATATCCACGTTCATTGACTAAATGTAATCAAAGTCATCCATCGGAACTAAAGGCAAAAAGACGTAAAAGAAGAAAAATTAAATTTAAAATTACAATAAACTAAACTGAAGAAACTATAATTTCTTCTGAGTTAAAAATCTATTCTACCGAGTGGAGATTTGAACCCTAGTGTGACAGGCGAGAAAACTACTATAGGGCTATTTAAACTTCACACGCAAAATAAAATATCTGCCTACCGATCTTTTCAACTAGTGTTTCCACTCCCCAGGTCGAGTGAACATCGTCCCGGATCATTCGGACGCACTTCGTATCATTCAATTCATTAACTGATATTGAAATCAACCATAAAATCATTGTTTCATTCCGAAAGTTTTAATGAGATTGTGGAAAAATTATTATTATTATTACGATTCGGGTTTTTAAACATACTTCTACATTGAGATATACTCTTTAGGTTTGGTTAAAAATGAAGCCGAAATGAATGGTACATTGTCGGCTTATGTATGACTTAGTTCCCTCATTTCGAAACTCTTTGGTTCAATAGTCCCGACTTACTTCGATTTAGTTTTTTCGCGATTGTGAGAATCTATAAATCCTGAACCGTTATCCAAAAAATTGAAGAACAATTTTTTTTCTTTTCATTGTTGACAATGGTAGACCATAAGTGTTAACTCAAATTCAAATGTGTGTAATTCTTAGTAATGCAAGCGTTATTGATTTCAAGTAGGTTTAACACGGCCGTGTATTACTCGCATAAGTTCCAGACGTAACCGAAAGAACATCTCAGACTACATCCATCATTCTTACGGAATATAAACTGACCTACGCCAACTCTAGTGCCCTTGTAGGTAATTCCTGTTTTCTGCCTCTACCCCCCTGAAAACGGTTTTCGGGCGCGAAAACAATAAAACCCCTGTTCCAAGCTTCTGCCCCCGTCCCCCTTCGAACCCACTCACGGGTAATCCGTTGATTTATGGCTGAAGGGCGCCATCGTTTATAATCCACTCAAACCGCCTCCTCTCTCTCCAACGCCTCCCGAACGCCGTGGAGTGTATTATTTATCATCCGAGCCGTTCTCGCGAAAATAGGTAGTAAACCTAAACCTACCCCCATCCAGCGGCCTTAGTTTTCGAGTGACACGGATTTCCCTCCGGCGATTCTGCGAGTTGCTTTCCACCACTTTAACGGTGCCTATCGCAACAAAGCAGGATCAGATTTGAATCCCAATCGAATCCATCAAGTAATTTCCAACTCGTTCCAATTCAGAAAGTATTTATTGAATGTTGTATTGCAGTTGAGATTCCAAACATATGAGTTCTAGTTCAATAAGTGCATACTTCACAAATGATGAAAAATATATATTTTCGATTAGTCTTGATACAACGAACTGTTCGGTTTTAATATCTGCTATCAATACTGATCCCCGAGACAAATACCTAACTGATTTGTAATTGGTATGTTGATTGTTACACTTGAAGGTTAGAGGTTGAGGTGCACTCAGAAACAGCGATGATAATACCAGGACTCGTACTGTTATTTTTTAGCAAAATATAGAAGTTTTGTATATGCACTACCAAACTTGGCAGTATATGCTAAGTAGCGACAGAAAAAAAAAGATTAAAATTATATTTTCGTTAGGTACCAGTCCATTGATTTGTCGTAGATGCAAATGATTCAGACTCCAACTACAACCAAAAACTTACTTAGCTTGTTCTTCTCGTGCCCAACTGCATTCGTACTGTTAATTATATGTGCTTATTGTTGTAAGTCAATTTTATGGCAGGAATAACGTACACTTGGAAGAAGTGCGACAGTGGTATTCGAATAATGTACAGCAGATTTATTTAGTGATATCACAATCACTCCATGAACAAAACAATTATTCATAAAATGGATTTAGCATGGTTCTTGTATTATAATACACTTGATATATGAGGGGCATCCCAAAAGTAAATATAACCTCTCTTTAAACAATTGAAAAATTCTTCGACAAATTCGGAAAAATGTGTTTTACACTTTCACTTCCTACACTTTCACTTTCACTCACCCTAATCCTATGTTTTAAGTTAGCCATTATTTTGTACACATTTCCGTTTGCCGCCTTGATGATTCTTCTCTTGATTGATTTCCCCCGCTAGAAGAACGAACATTGCTGCAGATTGTTAATAAGAGGTTGTGATAATACTTCGACAAGTGGCAACCTATGCCGAGGCAATGTATTCCTTTTAAACGATAATGGCCCCTTTCGATTTTGCTATGTGATTTCACCCCTTTCCTCGTCTCAAAAAGAATGTAGTGGTCATACAATTTGCCGTAGAAGCGGACCTCAGGCAATGGAAAGCTGGTTCTATTTGGGGGCGTACTGTTGACACCGAAAAGAAAATATCTCAAGATATTGGCTCGAGATTGAAAAATGGCATTTCTGTCATTGTTTAAACCTTTTTGATTTTCTTTTGAATTTGATTAACTTTCTTGTGGGATGCCCCACAATGTGCAATCCGTATGATCACATGTATGACAAGGATGTGAATATTTATGCGTGCATAAAAGCGAGAACATCCACACTTCTGTTTAAGCTTTTGTCATAATATCTTCCTACAGTTTTCCTCTTCAATACTTCAAAGGCTTCATTTTTTCCCATAATCGCTGGAAGGCTTCCTCTTCACAAAGCGAAAGATAAGTCCCCATCTGTTTGGGGGTACTCCTCATCCCTCCAGGCCTTTTGTTCTGATTCCCGTCTCGGCCGAGCGGCGCGCTGACAGGGGCAAACTACCCCTTGACAATCTCCCGCGCTTTTGCCTCCAGAGAAAACACCAGAATCTGTCACGGCAAAGACAGAAACCAGAACAGAGATGGAAACTGGGAACCTTATCGACCAGCACCGCCGCGCCTGCATCCAGCTTGGACGCGGGTTTCTCCGCTGACAGATTACCTGTCAGTTGTCTAACCTTTGTCCGCGTTTCTCTCACTCTCGAAGGGGCCCCCACCAAGTTACAAATGGTGAAGCGTTTCTGGCGACAAAAGGCTGACAATGACGTCACATAAATTGGATCCCCATCTTGCCCACCCCCTCCCTCCTGACTATAATATGTAGCCTCGCCCGGACTTGTGATGGGAGGATAAAAGGGGTAGCAAGTGCGGTTGTAGCAACCAAAATGAATGAATCGTGGAACCCAAATGTGTTCCTCTACTACTGACTCGATGAATGGACTGCTACGACTATTCCAGATTCCCTAACGAAAGGATAATAATGTAAAAATCGGAACAAACGTTATGTTTTTAGAGGGATCCGAGATTATTGTCTGGAAATTTTTCCACCTTAGAGAAAAAGAACGTGTTAACATCTCGTTTTAGATATTGTATCCGATAATAAAATTTCGGAATCGACAAAAAAATTTTTAAAAAATTGAATCTCCCTCGGTCTATCATGAATAAGTGAAGAAAAAAATCCGTCCGTCCGGTTATCGGACCTACTGATAGGTATTACACCAACAATCACCTACAAAAAGAAACATAAGTGTGTTTAATGTAAGAAACATCGGCTAAACAAAAATATTCCGATATATATATGTATGTATGTATATATTAATACTTTTTTAGGTCTTATGGGCTAATTGTGTTAAGAAACCTATACTGGATATAAGTGCGAAAAAGGACTGTTGAAGGACTGGTATCGAAATACATAAATAGGATTATATTTGATAGCATGTTATATACTCTATACACTGTAGTTGATGTAAAACCCCTGATAGGTTTCAGCGAATAAGTTCAAAATTTAATCCTCTTACTGTCCCTCGTATCAACTTTGTAACAACATGGCTGGTGGGTATACTATACCGCACGACTGGACGGTGTTGCGTGTGATTGCATAACCAGAAGATTCGGTAAACAAGGTATTAAAATTAGAAATCCATGAAAGAACGCTGCTAATTCTTTTACTGGGGTTTATTATTCAATGATTCATGATTTGAATATCTACTAAGCTTTGGAGTGTGTGTGTTTCACAGGTGATAGAGCGATTATTGAATTTCAGGAGATATGCATGGAGCACTTAAATCGGTTCTCAATCAAAATACCTATTTGGATTGATCAGTTGATCACATTTGTGTGCCTCCTGAAATCACCTGTGAAACACGTACATTTCAAAGCAGTAGAAATGTAGTTGAAATAAGTAGAAATTCAAATCATGAATCATTGAATTTGTACATCATTTTATATTAGGAGTTACATATATTGAGTTACACATATATATTGAACAAAGAGGGAAGAAAATGTGAAAGCAAATAGAGAAGGCCACTGTAGGCAGCAGATATTTTTATCCTTCTTCTGCTGCCGTATTTCTGTCAACTTGAATGGTGCATTTCTCACATCTGACGATCTTTACCGAATGATTTTTACATACGTACTATTGAACGCAGGACGAAAATACGTTCTGTTCTCCTGGCCCATTTGCTTTTTCCTCATAAAAAATGAACACTTGCATGACCAGGGGCGCTCGAAATGATGTTTCAAGACGACGTTATAACAGCTTGACGACGCGATTGCGATTGAATGCCGACTCGAAGCGGATCGCCGCTTTGCAGGTGGATAGAGGAGTCACTGACAGAGGATGACACGGAGTATAAAGTCAAAAGGTGACGTATGTGCCGAGCAAGTTCAAAATTTCGGCGCGCGCCCGCCGGAAGGTTGAATTTGAGCGAGATCGGGCATACGGACCATGAGAAAATTTTGATGATACTTTTTACCGGCTCGATTTAGTGTTCAAATGGATGGGAAACCATGTACATCATAACGTCCACGATCTCTGAAATTGTCATCGATATCGAGTGGAAACATTAGAACACAGGGTTGTTTCGATGATTCTGTGTTCGTGTACGCTGCACACCTTGAGTCAAGACCTTCATTAAATAAAGGCCCATGGGCAATTTTGTTTCCCAGACACAGTAGAGAACGGGAAAAGCTTCGGCCTAACCGAACCCGTTGAGGAAGGCTCGACTACATTTTCCTGAACCATGCCATCAACTTCGGCAAAGATATTGAGGTCGGAATGCCATGTTTTATATAGGCCAAACCGGCATGCATAATGAAATAAGCTAAGCGATAATGTAGAGGAGTTTTGTTGGATGAAAGATGGCCAGGGTGGGTGTGAACGTTGCCAGGGGGGAAGGAAGTATATAAAGGACATAACGGGAGTCAGCTGTTCGTCGTTCCAGCGTTACCCTTCGGCGCTATAAAAATAAAACATTTTACTAGCGTCTTCCTTCGGAGGCATCTTCCCTCCGAACTTTTACTCTTTGGCTTTTTTTTACGTTCTCGGGTATTTGCTACCTCATCTCACTTCCAAGGGCTATAAGCGTGAAGTTGAGGAAAATACGGCGCCGGTGCTAAGACATGAACCACAGCTATAGTAGGCCCGCAATGTCCCTCTTGAATAATTGGCTTGTGCTTCCCTCTCTTCGTGCATCAGAGCACAAGCCTCTGTTATAACTAACCGGCCTTAAATTTTCAAATTGTTCACTAACAGCCAATACTATGTTAAAGATGCGAACACAGAGTTCACGTTATTTGAATTGAAGATTGCCCATTTTTTGAACACAGAAATTGTTAACTATAGTACTTTTGGACAAAAACATCTTCATGTAACAATTATTTTTATTCAGTTCCACAACACAATTCTAAAATTGTTTTAGGCTTGTTATAAGACTGTTTCGAATTGTTAAGGATTACTTTGGAATTAGTTCAATATTTTAAAGGTTAATCCACAAAAATAATGGAGATCTCGGAAACGTTCGATTTAAAAGGGTTCTTTTTTGTTTGATATGGATAGAAATTGACATCAAACATTACCTGAATGGAATGCGACCACTCTGGTTAATGCAAAATTATCCGTCTGCTCAATATTTAAAAAATCGGTTGGATAGGTGGTCGGGGTGCAGAGTTTGTTCAAAAAGCGGTCTAAGTTAGACGGCATGGCTGGCGGCAGCCCTAGTATTTTTATTTTGAATGCAATTACAAGATGAGGAGGTGCGCGAAGCCTCTTTTAGATAATATATCGAAGATAATGTGTACGTCGAAAAGCTTTCTATTGCAGGAATAATAAATCCCGGTGTGATATTTTTAACGTTTTTCCTTCTACACCAAATAAATATAAAATGAGAATCTACTTTTCCAATTTTTTAGAAGAAACTGGTCATTAGATTCACCACTGGGTTATCAGTTATATTTTAAAAGTGTTGTGTTGGGGTAAGTTAATAATCCCTGAAATCCGAATGACCGGATGAATTATCACTTGAACGAGAGTGGGAGTACGAAATTATTTTCATTACGTTAGCGAAAGTGTTGGAAGCTTCTAAGCTCAGAGCCCATTGTTCCTTCCGTCTGGTAAAACATTGGTTCAATACGCCTTCAGGAACGGTACCCCGTATTTCCTCGTTTTAATAAAATACCGCGGAAAGGCCTAACCGTTCTCTCGGGACTTAGGCAAAAAGGAGCGGCGCGGTAGTACGGCCGACGGGACAATGGCGGGCCCCTACGGATAATATAAAAGGAAATCCTTGTAGTCTTTATAATAGAATTGAAGCCGGTCTTTCCCGCGGAACCGGCGAATCGAACCGGGGATCAGAAGGGGTAGGGTTGGCAAAGTGGTTTTGGCTGTGGTAGCTACCGTCCCACCGGTAGCTAATGCCAACTATTAACGCTAAGAGGACGGATAGAAGGCAGTGAGGACTCTTATCCCCTGGCAGACCGGCTTTTTCCGCAGTCAGTGGCCTCGTACTCGTGGAAATCCTCTTCGATATAAAAGAAAACGGGCCCTCGTCCTCGATCCTATTACTGCCTGTGCCGTTTGCATCGCGAAACACTGAAGAAAGGAACATTAACTTTCAAAATCGGAAAGTCGTTGTAAATATGAAATTGATGCTAACTATTACGAAAAGGTTCAATGCGAACCACTGGACAATACAGGAGTGACCAGAAGATAAAGGTTGAGGTAGGCTCTTTCAGTGTGCTGAATCTAAATCTGAAACCAATTTTTGAGATACAGCTCATACGCATATTATCTAGCTACGTTTGAGTGTTAAGTAGCATTCGAAATTCCCAAGTAATTTCTCACTTTCAACCATCTCCATATTTTTTATGAGGTACAGAAACTGAATTTCAATCCTGATCTTAGCTATCTTTAAACTTTTCAGCAAACTAGACCTGATAGCGAAAACTGGGCTTCAGATTTAAATTCATAAAATTGAACTGAAAGTTATATTTTGAGGTACGTCGCGTTCAAGGCTGGTATCCTCTCTAGGGATGTTGAGTACGCACCCCTGCTCGAAATGTGCCAACTTTTACCACTGGAGACCCGCAGAAGCATGGCCGACCTGAAACTCTTTCACAAACTTTTGAATAACCAGCTTCACTGCCCGGCTCTCTTGTCAAAGGTTAACCTCCGGATTCCAAGGCTATCAGCACGATCGTCCCACCTCTTCCATGTACCATTTCCTCCAACAAATTATCAATTCAATCGGCCTCTACATATTCTTCCTCGCCTCGCCAATTTGTGTATTAGGACCTACCCAACGTATGACTTTTTTAATGATTCCTCTGCCATGCTTAAAACAATTGTTCGATCCTCCCCATTATTTCAACTGTAGTCTTCTAAAGTTGTATACCATGTGAAGTTGCATCTCATTTCTATATTTCTTTCTTTTATACTTGATATTTTTTGTTCTTTGTACTTATCGTTGCATTACACGACACGTTGAACATGTACAGAAAACAGCAGTTACCGCTACTGTTATAAACAGCAAAGTATTTTTGAATAAAAAAGTTCTTTCGATTATTGCATGAAAAATTACCTCCCAACATGACTTGATGCCAATGACACGAATTCCGTCAAAAGATCGTCAAACATTTGAACTTTCCTCGGCTGCTTGGTCAAGGTTATAGTACTTAGTCAACTTTGTATTGACCTCATAAAATGAATATTATGTTGGATTATAGATTACAAAATAGTATTTATGCTTTTTTTTAGGTTCTACCATTTTTCAATCTCATAGCAAGGGAAAGAAGGAAAATTAATGAATGGGAACTTGACTGTAACCATATAGATTTAGGCACGAATATTTCTTCGACAGGTACATGTGTTGACTGCGCTAAAAACAAAAGAAATGAATAAATATTTTTGGACAAAAGCAAGCTAATGGGTGCACGTTCAGCGATACGGGTGACTCATCCGATTCAGGGAAGCGATCTCCATCAATAACAAACAATTCAAAGGAAGGCAGATAACTATTGGGGGGTTTTATCTCGCTATCTGACTCCAAATAATAATTAATTTCAAACATGTTTGTGTTTAAATTTCAAATTATATTTTTTTTACTTTTTTTCTGTTCGGTACTTTTACACACACTGACTGACTGACTGACTACACGTTGTCAACACGTGTTATAAAAATTGAAAACTCAAAAATAAACTGTATTAAAAAATCTATGTACACAATGGACAGGCTTGTGATGCCTACATTACTATTATCAGACTGCATGATACATTGTGCATTTGAAGCTTTACTTTATAAACTTCGGTATGGAGGGCTCGAAGAAAATCTTTGGGGTGGACGTTGAATTGCTAAGATCCGAAATGGCTTCGAAATTGTATTCATTTCCTCACGAAATCTCTCAAATTTAGAGGGAAGTTTGACACATTATGATAGACATACATGGTTCCATGTTGACATCATTCTAATGCCAAATTTCCATTCTTCTCATGAAATATTTTAATGAACCAAATTTCTACGCCAAACAGCGTTTTTATTACAAAGTGATCTGCACAATATATTTCTTGCGAGACCGAAAACATCCCTGAAAGAAATCCATGTGCCAAACAAATGAAGCGCTCTCACCATAGAGTGGAACCCTATTTCAATGAGAATGGATGGCGGCAGCTGGTGAATATTTGACATTGAATACTCCCAAGCGGAGACCCGATGGTAACAAATTTTGCATGGGCCTAGTATAAGGTTTTCAGCTTTTAGGAACAGAAACGGGAACGCCGACAACAAATTCACATTATGGATTAGTTGACAAAGGAAAGCTACCTCAGGGTAGGAAGGCGGGTGTAGGGTATAAACAAGGCCTACACGCACCCTCCACATCGACTTTCAACACTCTCCTCTCTCTACCTTACCTGCGGCACTTCAGAGTTCTAATTAATTCTGTAATTAATTAATGACAATGCTATTCGGGGTTCTGCAGTCTCTCTGTGACTTTTGCTTTCTTCCGCCTTCGTGGAACCTGTTTGAAGGTTTTCGTTGCCACGAGCTCAACTCCTTTCGCCAAGTGATAAATCACTTCCGCTCTCTCAGATGTTTCCCTCCAAAGCTAGTGAGGGGATACGGTGGGGTACCTGAGGTATTATTTTGTTGGAACGCGTGAGCTGTGAAATTGGAGCACTAGGAAGATTGTGTTGAGTTGAGAACAATAACAGCACACGGGTGTCCGTTGTAAAGTTAACAATATGGTTACTAACGGATAACTCAGTTGAAAATAAGGAGCTATCAAGATCATTGATGGAAACGAAGATTTATTTTGACGGTGATAATAATTTTTAAAACAACGCGGTACCTATTGCTTTCACTCATGGATTAATCTTACGAAATATTGTTGAGAAAAAAGGGAGCTTCAACAGGAATAAGGTCCTCAAATGTGCCTGATCAAATTGACATCAAGAGATGTGTTGTGAAGTTTAATAAATTCCGAGCTGACTAACCGAACATGAACGATTTTGGTTGGTTGACAAATTATTAAATATTGTGCTGTACAACGGTCAAATATGAAACATTAAAATTACTCGAGGCAAATTAGGTCCGGAAAATGAATGTTTCACAGGATTTTGACTGTGTTCCAAGGAACTTCTTACGCGATAAATCTGTCGGCCTTGGTTGGTTTAAATCGCAGTATAATTCAGAAAGAACTGAAGAAGGAATTCAATGGAAGGATTTCGTAGGAGGGAAGGATTACATTGCAGGTAATGCCTGTAGTTCGTGCAATATCCATTTTAATGATTACCTTGAATCCAGTTCAAACTACTATCCTCACCTTTAATGCTGATTGCATCTACTTCCTCTTTAATTATCCATTTCATTCGAACAAGCTCCAAAGGATTTGCCCCCTCTTCGGGAAGGTGAGAAACACTACTTTTTGATGGGTTTCGGGGATTTGATTGTTGCGAGCTTCCCTCGAAAAAGGCCGCCGGAAGGTCGTTTTCCCCGCCTTGTAAAATGTTTCACTCCTTCTGACTCAACAAGTCTCGGAAAAAGGATGAAAGCGGGATAATCCAAAAGGGAGAAAGTTCCTTTTTCACCCGCCGTCCCGCTCAAGACAATCCTCTTACTCCGTGGAATGGTTAATTTTATTCCTCTCACCAGGGGAGGTGGGTAGTCCCCAGATTGAATTTGGAGAGACAGTGATGGGATTAGTGCTTGAAGAGACTGCCCAGCCAGATGCTCTCCTCATCCTTCTGGACCTATCGGTGGCTCAGCTCTTTTCCACTTATCTCCGTTGTCGAAAATTCCAAACGATTGGGGTGTAAAGACGTTTCCCCGGGACGATGAGACCTTTTTTCCCCATTGGGGTTTCTCTGGATGGGAATTACTTCCTACTGAAGGTTGGAAGAGTTTCGGGAATGGTTTTCCTCATCCTCGACTTGATTTCTTTAAAAAACCAACTTAACTTTAGTTACATAAGATGAGATGGTTTGTGATATTGATTCTTAAGCAACATTCATTTAGTCGTAAATCTTTTTAATATTACCGTAGGACATTAAAAAAATCAATTTTGTGGATACCTACTATAATATATTTGAATACTGGATGAACAGACATTTTCTTGTCAAGTTTCCCGAAACTTCTGCCGATAATTATACACCTGGAGCCTTAAACTTACGGGGTACACTCCGGGGTGTCACAGAATAATCGCTTCAGCCCTAATACTACTCTACGCCATGTTTCCAGATCGTCGTAACGAACCACTGCCACTCATAAATATTGACTGCCCTGATTTCTATTTCTGTAGGCAAAAAGAGGTGATAAATTTCGAATATCGCCGTAAGTGAACTTACCCGGAAGGCAAATTTGCGAGTAGGTTATGGTAGGTACACTTTTTAGCCTCACCCTCGAATAAGAACTCTGATGTGCGCAGAAGCTGTGTTCTGGAAACATCGAGTCCCCTGCTCAACGTCCTCTCTTCACCTCGGAGATACGAAGTCTAATGATGCAGACGTAGGGTTGGAATCATCAACTTTCTCTGCTCAGTTTTTATCCTTTCCAAGTAAGAGTGAATGGTGTACGCGGACTATATGTCACGGGAACCCGTAACTTAACTTCCATCCTCTCTGTCAGTTTGAGCCTGATCGCTGCAGCATACCGCCATCTGGAATCATCGGTTTACACTACGGAAACTTCCTAAATACTCTTTGCCAACTCCAATTGATCCGCTAAGCAGAACATTGCCTAAAAACCACTATCTTCCTTCAGAAGAGAGAGTAATATTAGTGGAGGAACCGAGATAACTAGTACCCTACAATCGCCATTTCAAATCGATTTATCTGTACTTTCTGACTTTTGTGACTTTTTTTCACTATTCAGACCCTCTCTGCTTTTCGGTAGTCCTGAGAGTGGGATGGAAATGGATAGAGACCCTCAGAAACCAGAAACTTCCGTCGCGTTACTAGTACTAGATCCTTCAAGCTTCTGGAGTATACGCTGGGTGTTCCAGGCTAGTCGCCTCAGTCTGTTAAAGATGTGAATACTCCCTATCATCATCTATGTTACTTAGGGCCTGTTAACAAACCATTTTTTTTTTTTTTTTTTTTAGAAAAGAGGTGGGAGGGACTCATGATCACGTAGGTTACTGGGATACCATCCCTATTTGAGTTCAAGACTTTTTTACTAATCTCTTCATTTCCAAACTGAAGGCAGTTTCTTGGCGTTTCCTAGGCAATGTCACCCGTACCATAACACCGGAGCCTTATTGATTCAGCAACAGGACAGTCACAGAGGATGTGTTCTGCGGTTTCGTAGTAGAGTACTCATTCCATTGTCCTGGCGCATTTTGTTAAGTTGGCACCTTAAGGGACAGAGGAGCGTGAGGAGACCTACAAATTTGCGAAGGTCTTTGTGCCTGACCATGACGACCTTTTTCTTCAGACCGCACCCGCTGGATAACCAAAAATGTTACATATTACCACCTGGAGATGCAAAGTTTGCTACATACTCTTCGTAATGAGAACTTCTTCTTCTCCATCTTCCAGAACTAACCCCCCCCCCCCCCTCTTGCCAGAAAAAACACTATGTTGATAGGTGTAAAAAAAATCCAGATCGGCCACACTGAGGGTACTTCCAAATCACAAATAGCTCCTGTACCAAGCAGGCGTACATCGACAATCAATACCTGACACACAAATATGATAATCTTCGTGAAAAATTGACGAGTTTTGTTATGAAAAGCACCAAACAACTACTGCGGTACTATTCCAAGATAATGTATACAATATTGAATCATGAAGTAATTCGTCTTTTAGGATAATAGTCAGGAGAAACACACTAAGTCCATTTAGACTTGGTAGAGGCGCTAAGTCACAGTTTTTCTTGCTGGAACTGAACCATGTAAGCACTTACTGTTGCTCTAAGAGGTTGTAATGCTAACTTGGTCAGGTAAACATGTTCAACGAACTATAGACAATGATGCCTAACTCTCTTTATGTATATAAAACAATTGATACATAAATATATGTCATTACCTTGAAAGAGGGATATTGCACATCAAAAAGCCCAACATTTGGTGACTGTGAACAAAAAAAAATAAAAGCTATTATTAAAAAGAATCATAAAATTCAATTTCAACAGATTTGTTTAAAAGGCGAATCACCTGAAAACGGAAACATTCAATCTTAATGGTAAATTATTACTCAAACGTCCTAGGTAACTTGATCATTAATCATTACCTATAGTGAGAAAGAAAAGTGGCAAACTTTTCTCTACGGTGGATAATATGGCCAACGGTGAAATCATATCAGGGCGGGTAGAGAAATGGAGAGGCGAACTGCACAGAAAGTGGGAAAAACTGTTGATTATATCCACGCCTCACAACCCCTGAAAACCCGAGGATATTACAATCGATTTGAACGAAACCGAGCGCCGTATAAACTTGGGATAATGGGAAAGTTCTGCTTCCCGTCACTACATTCAGACAAACATCGTTTTTCGGGTTTTGTTTGGGACCGTTGAAGCGAGTTGTAAAAAAAAGGGGTGAGGGAAACGAAGGGGTTTTGCCCGAGCAAAGAAAGTTTGTTGATGAATTGACCGTGAATTTCGGACGTACGGCGGTGCTCGGGTGTAGAGGGAAGGGGGCCGGCCAAGAAACAAACAACGTTGCCAGCCGTAACAAAGTAATAAATTACTCAGGAGCTAACAGAATCCTGGAGGACGTGACCCGGCGGATCAACAGGAAGTGTAGCCCCTGCGTCCAACTTCATTTCCTCCTGCCTTTGTCCCGCCGCCCCTGTCCCATGTCTCATCTCCTGCAAGTCGTATCTTTTCCTTGTAGTTCCCTCCCTCCCTTTTCGGTAAATAAAACCTTTCGAAAAAAGGGGGGAAGAGAGAGTTGCATTCAAAATTTACTCTATATTTGGACGAGCCGCCCTCGGGACTTGACTTTTTTAGTGGGAACACGTGAATAAAGGAAGGTTTTTCTCCCCCTTTCCAGCGAGAGTTGGGCGAGACTTGAAGCGGGTAGTTGGTTGGTTCACTCTTGATTTACAGTCCATCGGAGTTTTCAGTGCATTTCGTCCTTCCTGCTCTGTACAATTCATTTGAACAGTTAGAAACACAAACTTACTGCACTTTCTGACAAATTCAATTAAATTTAGGATATATTGAATGCCACATGTCCTTTGGTTCATTATTTCCAAATAATGAATCTCCACAATCCACCTAGAACACTACATTTGTCATCCACCCCATCCCTCTCTCCCTAATCTTTCTGTAGATTCCAAAACTCGAATACAAACAAAAATTCAAGCATTCTCTGCACGATAGGTCGGATCACGAATGTAGTATAGGTGGACAAAAGTCTCCCCGCCACTAGTTTGTTGAAAGTTACAAGCTAGGGGTGGCTTTCGAGTTCTTCCACCATCCGAATCAAATGAGACCATTCTAATATAAATCTTCCAAAACATTCTAATGACACCTGGTTTCTAGTTTCTCCTAATACTGTTAATTTCGTTTTAGAAAATAAAGATAGTAGGAAAGAGGCGTTTTTTTGACTGAGCGACTGTGTTTCATTCATAATATAATAATGGAACGTATAATATAAAATATATTAGAAAACTGAACGGTACGTTTCTCCTACTCAATGGACCACCTATAAATTGACACCGATGACTATAAAATAGACCTCCGCTCGAACACTTCCAAAACCATTCTTTCAAAAACGGAAATTTACGCGGATAAAGATACTTTCTTTATACGTTATATCTCTCTGCAGCATCACAATAAGGTATTATCCCATCCTCGGACATTCTAAAACAACGCAAGTCTGTACAATACCGTTATCTGAACATTTGTAATATTTAAATGTAGCTAATCTTTACAAGTGAGTTTCGGCTATTTTGCCTTTCAGGAGATTGGTATTCTTGAAAGATTTTGCGTTACAAATTCACTTGTTTCCAACTAAAAATGGACTTCTCACTTTCATTATAGGTACGCTACTTAATGCTGACCAAATTTTACTGTATGAAGGTCGGCACATATCCTCTCCCTGTCCACTAATCAGTTTTCGAGAGATTATGTTCACTTCCTTATTCCTTAGACTTTGATATGATTCTGAGTCTCTGATATATCAGGCAACAAAGATTTTTCAGCCATATTCGTGATCTTCACCAAAACTATTGGACCAACTTTTATAGAAATATCTTCAATAGCATTGAGAATCGACTGGAACGTTTTAAAAAGTCAAGTTACGTAATTATTCATGATGTTCGAGGTGGCCAGTGCAAATCATTTATTGCCACACATAATGACACAAGTGTGGGAGCGAAGCAATTATTCACTGTTACATTGAGGAAAAATATCATTTTAAATATTCCTATGAAATAAGTTTTTAATAACGTTACGCTTTACAAACCAGCTTCAGAACATGAGACAATTCATCATTTATATTGATTATAATCAATAGAATAAGTGATCGTAACAAGAATAGAGTATAACAAAAATGTACCAAATAAATATTTAATACAAATCTGTGGAATGTACATTTTTCTGCAAAATTTACTTTAAAGTTTCATTATTAATTCATTTCTTTTATGTGATACTAACCTTATATTTTACGGCTTAGCGTTTTAGCTCTTATGGGTTGATTTTAATGATTTTTTATGAAGCACATTTTCTGAAATATGATTACATTGCGCTCAAAAAGAGTATACAATAAATTCTTCGTTCCACCATTTTCCCACTACTCCTTTTTTTCACAAATGGACTGAATGTTTCATATTATTTTGAAAAAGTGGTGAGAAGAATTAATTTAAACAATTTTCTAAGCCACAGAAATATCCTAATTTTTTTGTAAATGTTCGAAATTTGATTTTCACATATAGGATCAATCCAAAAACAGTTGTTTCCGGTTTTATGTATGTAGAAACACCCTGGTTTGTATATTTGATACTTCATAGGAAGGGCGTGTTCAAGCTTTTGAATGAAACAACTTATTCTCTAATCTTTTGACGAGGGTACAGAGTGAAGAGTTGGATGGCTCACTTTACACGTTATCATAAGTATTTGTATTCGGATTCCTAAAACTATTCATTATAAAACAGTATAATCACACGATTTCGAGGAATAAATTCGGCAGAATGTCAGGTTGAATAATGGGAGATAAATTCACTCTCATTTGTTTCATTCGTGTAAGAACTCGCGCTGTATATAACTGTTTCCCATTTTATTCCTTTGAATGTTTACTTTGTTTCCGTATTCCGGAATTGTGATAGACACTTTCAAACTTCAAGTCTGACATCATGCCAGATTACTTTTCAAAACAAAAACACAATTGGTAATGGTACGGAGAAAAAGTACTGTGGCCAACGATCTGATCACCTTTTCGTGACATTGGAAACCTACTGGATCCACATATTTAATAGCGTCTACCAAATTGGTTGTGCCACATAGTTTCTTTATAGTAGTAACCTGAATGAATAGAACATTGAAATGTTCCAAACTATTTCGAAAGAGTCTCACTTATATCTCGACTCATAATACATCAACGCTTTTAGTAGGGTGGGTCAGCCTCTGTTGCAGTGATGTCGAGGTATGAGTGATGTAGCGTGTGCACTTATACGATCGAGAGGAAATTAATATGATATTATTAAACCGCCTTTTCCCGACTACCTAATACATTTGAGCACAGAAGACAACTGAACAATTGTCTGTTTTTGTAGAATTATAAATTTATAAAATGTTGCTCATTGATTTCAAGTGTACTTTAGTGCGGAACGAATTATTGAGTTTCGAGCAGTTGAGTTCATAAACAATCATCTGCAGCTTAACCCCCCCCCCCCCCCTATAAAATAATATGTTCATGTTGAAATTGGTATAATATGGTCAACCCGACATTTCCCCACCATCATTGAGCTTTGAGTGAGATTGGACCACTAAGACGTGAGAAAATGATTGATGGATTTCACTTTTGCGGATGAGTATACTTATATATTGGTTTGTGAGTAATGAAACTCATTTAAGACTATTACAGCCTTACCTGCATATTCCGTGAAAAATGCATCAACATTGAATTAAACTGAAATCTCTGGTTGAGAAGGCGCAAAGATACACACTGCCTTCAACACCGATATGTCATGCGGTTTAGCATTCTGCGTAAAAGAGATTCCCACAATCGTACTGCTTTCTTAAGAACGGGTTCTTCCATGTTTTCTGCCATTCATTACACCTTCTTTATCATCATGAGCCGATGTTCAAATTAATCCTAATAAAATCAGAAACAACGTAAACAGTTCCGAACCCCATTACAAAAAAAAAAAAAAATTATTTGATTCAACATTCAATTTTTTTTTAATGGTTCAAGTACAATAATTCAGTAAGATTACATCCAGTATTTACCACGAGTATCTAGTGTGTTTGTCTCATTCATCAGCTGAAATTACACCGTTAACTAGTATACTATTTATAGTAGATTCAAGGCAAGGTCTTTTATCATCATGAAAACATGTCTATAATAAAAGATCCATCCTGGAACTTATAGGGCATATAATCAATATCAGTCTATCATACTCAAATTCCAAGGACATAACGACCTAATATGTTTAATACTGAAGTATCAATTTTCCTTATCATTTTTTCCCAAAATTCATTTGGAGAAGGAGAATACCTAATTAACGTTCACAAATGAAATATTCTTATTTATATATAAATAATTTGTTCAAACAATTTAGACATTTTAGCTGAAGTTTGAATTCTAGACAACATATTAAATGGCATTTGATAAAACACAAGGTCACCTCATCACAGGTGAAGTTTGGATGCAGCAACGTTCATAGGCAGCTTTGAAAATATATTGGCAAATAATCCCGAAGTTATAAAATAGTACAAGTAGTACATGTAGGTAGGTAAGTAGAAACTGAACGTATGCATCATACGGAACACACTCAGTATGCAGTATAACAAGGAAGTATACGGACTGTTTTGAAGTCGTACTCGAGTACTTCGGAAACGTAGATAGAAGTCTCTCTCGCGGTCAACGCTCTGAAAACCGATTGACGGGAGCGAAAACAAACGGATGTTATTTCGACGGCGGAACGAGTTGCTAACCCGTTCCCTGACCGTATCAAACAATAGCGCCCGAGTTTAACCAACCCGTTTATAGGAGAGTTGTTTTGCTCGGAGCCTAAACCGAGTTTGATTCCGTTTTCAAGCGTGATAAAACGTTATGGAACTAGTTGGGATATTCCAAGCTGTAAAAGGGTTTCAAGAGGAATAACGGCGTTTTGTCCTATTGTCACCCCGTTGACTATACGGTAGTGGCGTTTTAACCACTTCAGGCCTGTTTTAACACCATCGAGAGAATTATGCGATTATCCACGAGTTATATTCTCTAGTTATCTTCTTCTCGAGGATAAGGCGAATTGACCTACATCGGTATATGCCCTTCCTGTCCCCACTATAAACTTTCGTTGCCACCCTATTTCTTAGGCCTGTTACAAAGGGATATCTTTATTCGTAAAACAGTAGTTCCATCTATCTGCAGGTTGTTCGATAAATTTTAAGTAATAAACCGGTGCCCGACCCGAGACTGACGTCTGACTGACTCAGCGTAGTAGAAATCATCAATTGTCCTCCTGAGGGAGGATCGGAACTAGTTCCTAAGATATCGCTTGTTCACCATACCCAAGTGTAATATCATTGGACGAAAGATCCTCACTTCGTGTCACCTATCCACCACTCACGACTTTTCCAAACCTCGCAAATCGCACGATATACGATTCATTGCAAACCTTGCTTCATTTCACGTGATTCGATTAAGACAGCCAACATTATCAATTTCTTCATCATTCGGTTTGTCTGTAGTGGAGAAACAAATATTAGCATTCGCACAACCGTTAATCATGACTTTGATAACATAAATCTGACGTTTATATTTATAAAGTATAGATAATATTGAAATACTCCAACTAAACGAATGACTGGAACTAGGTAGACACTCAGAGATGGACTTCCGCGTTCGTAGTCTCCTAAAGAGAAAAAGTTGATAGTATTTCTCTCATTTTTTCAATCGTGATATACAGGGTGCCGAGAAAATGTTTGAAGCTTTGGAACCAGCAGCAACACACCAGAAATTCTGTTCTAAGTTAAAAACTATCTAATTATCGAGTTCAAAGCACTGTGGGTTTATTTTTTTTATTATTATGGTGTATACATTGTAGTATGAAAGCGTATTGGTGAGAAATACATGCATAACAGGGCCGTGGTGGGATTTGCTACGCCATTATGATTCGGAAGCCAATATACAATCAGATGAAATTCCAAATATTAAGAGTTAATCTTCTTGAACATTAATCTACCTATAAAATAGTTGAAAAGTACAACAATGTGTAACCAGACTGGTGAATAATAATAATTATTATTTACTCAATCATTGGTCTGGGTACATGGTACTTATGATAGGTTGACTATCAAATCAGGAACAGACTTGTCCATCTAGTTTTGACTTTCTCACTTGGTTTCATCGCGGCTTGCACATACTGCAACTCATGAGGGAGGGGAGCACTTTAGATGTAAACAAGATCGAGCCCCGCGGTAGGTGCAAACATGCAATCGGGAAACATGCCTTCCTGCCCTTCAATAACAGATGCACCCATTACACGTACAATCTCCTGATGGTCTTGTACGCCCTGACACGGCTGTAATACGTGGAAACCTGTTGGTGTCGGGTATTCCCACCAAGTAAACTAGAATGTCCCCTACATCCCATGGAGATGCTTCAATTAGTCTCAATTAAAATGCATGGAACCCTTCACCTGCAGTCCTGGGGGTCATTTACGAGTCGACAGTTATTTGTCACAGGCTTTACAGTGAACAAAGCGTGAGTTATGTTAATTGACTCTTCAAACCCCTTCCGAGGTTTCCCTGCTAGCTTCATTACAGTAGAGATGATTTCAGTTCGAAATCAAACGATCCAATTTCGAAATCCAGTAGTTGGCTAAAGGCTAACCGTACCTGGTAATATTATTGTATCTTCCCCAAAGCTAATCTGTTCCATTGGTTACTGTACGTTTCTCTAGCCCACATGTTGTTGTGAATCACACTTTTGTTCCGTTGGTTAGAAACCAACATTACCAGTAATTTCACAGACCGTATTTGTGACAGTGTATGTGCGTGTGTGTTGAGGCCCAATAGCCTACGACTAGATGTTCTTCGCTGAGAAGCTCAAATTACATGCAAATAAAATGCATGGAGACTTGCTGTTCGTAGCCCATTGGACATTCTGAGATTGCAGGCCATTAAAAATTGAAGTATGTTAATTGAGTATGAAACAAGCTTCAAAGAACGGACCGTTCAAGTCGCTTTCGATATACAGCGTTTCAAACTTTTCAAATTCAGCGACATTTTGGTAAACGTTTTACGAGACCCAATCTAATCAGTTTGTCATGTTTTTACTTCAAAGCAAATTGTTGTCTTGCCCACTTGTCTCTTGAGAAGCGTTAATTGAGTGACCACTCCAGTACAACGTGAACCTCAACATGACGTCACGAGCAACTACGATGCTTATCTGATCGTCTGATATACCTATTTGTTTTTGTTACTTACATGCTCTTCTCTTTAGAAAAATATGCTCATAAGATTGTGCTAAAAACATTTGCTTTTCTTGGGACGCTTTTCACCTCATAACAGTACACGAAGGCTTCAAGTTTCGTACAAGAGGGTTAACTTCACCTTGGTAAGTTGTTAACATAAAAAGGAATACTAAAATCACACAATCTGCCCCGTTATTTCAGCAAGGAATTCCAATCGCAGAGAACTCTTCCTTGATGGATTCTATCTGCTTGAGCACATATTGGACATTAGAGCTTGAAAAGTTGAAAAAATCTCATCTGCCTATGATTAATACCATAGCGGAATGTTTCTTCCATAGTAAAAAGTACCTAAGTAAAAAAGTAAACAAAGAATTTCACCTTCGATTTTCGTCCGACTACCTGGAGAGGGGGAGGTCCGATGCGTCCATTTGCCTTATCGTCACCATTGACACAAACTCAGTTACAAATAAAAATCATAAATATGAAAATCTATTGTCAGTGTTTGATCGAGATTTTCTCCTCTCCCACTCCGACTAATATCAAATTAGAAAACCTGATATGCAGGAAAATATTGTAGAAGGTATCCTCTTACGACAATTATTTCAAGAAAGAAGATTTGTAACCAACATATGGGTTGTATTATTCAAAAATCACAATTTTATTCGCTTCTGTAAAACTAATTAGAACACTGAGGTATAAAAGTTACCAGAATGAAGGACAAGGACGATGAGAGCAACAAAAACCTTGATAGCTGATGTGGTTAAGTTGACTCGAAAGTGCAGCGAAACCCACGTCAATTTTCAAGCCCGGATCCTAGATATAGGCCCTTGCTACCTCTAAAGCACGGAGAGACATGTTTTATCTTCTTATCTCTTCGAATAAGACTTCCCTCTGGTGAAAGAAGGAACCAGCTAACAAAGGGCGAAGCATCCAAGGAAAGGGGCGTTTGATGGATGGGGAGAGGCTTGGATCAAACAAGATTGATGGGTTCGCTAGGGCATCATTGACGATTAATAACGCTTCCCCTCCATCACTAGTCTTCTTCCTAGCAGTTGGTTCCAGAGTCGGACACCCAGTCAATACAAACACAATGCTAATTTTGGCCGTTCTCTCCTTATGTAATGGTTCGTATGATGTGTGGTGACGGGGGAATGTGTTATGTCTCATTGGATACGGATCACAACATGCTGATGGAGGGTTGCAAAACCATCTTAGAAACAAGACCTTGCCAAAGTAAATGTTTCCTACAAAGACGTGACCTAAAAAAATACCAAGGGTAGCGGCTACAACTAAATATGACTGGAAGTGTGATAAAATAGATACGGCAGAATTATGTCTGGAGGTACCCTAATAAATTTCAAAAATCTTTGTGATTACAAACTTGCGTGATATCCAACTATAGATTTTTTGCTCTTAACTCTTGACTTCAGTGAAACTAATGTGAATGGGATTCAAAGCAGTCAAAGTTTTTATAGTTCAATTGTAAATGGAATCCTTTCTTGAACAAATCAAACATGAGGGAATGTGGAATATCATGAAATCATTTGGACCCTTTGTGGCATAAGTGCGGGCGAAAGTTGGGCAGCGTAAGTGGTCATCGTAGCTATGGTATTCGCTTATGTGAAGTGCCAATCTGCCCGTTTGAGCCACATATGAGAAAATCTCGAACTAACTCTGTTCATTCACTCCTTAAATCGAACTAGGAAAACTCTATTTCTCAATCAAAACACCGTCGAGTTATTATGATAAAAACTCTAGCATCACCATTTTTATCTTCATAATTCCAGAAAATTGGTGGCAACTACAACAGGCACATATCAGCAAATTCATAAATCTCTAGCTGTTTTTTACTTCTGTATATCACTGATCGGTGTTTATAATGTGAAGTCAGTGGTGCGTTATCTAAACTCGGAGCACACTCATCGTTTTGGATCGTAGAAAGTTCACTGTTGAAATTTGGCTCTACTTAATCCGCGCTTCTTAACGGTTTGTATCAGTAATTTAGTCGCACGATCTCATTTGGTTTGTATTTTGAAGTATAATGAAAATCTTCCGTAGAATCTATTGTTCAAAGTTGAAAATTGACAAGTTTCATTTTGAGAAAACAATGTTTTGGAAAATTTCTGCTCGCCAATGTGAAATATTCCAAATAAAATGCTTGTATAGGGTCTGTACCAATCTCCAATTTGGTAGTGTAAACTGTGCATCAACTGCCTGAGTTAACTCTACGAAAGATTGCCCTTCAAGTAATGTATGCACCCAGTGTACGGACCGTCATCACACGTTATTAGACGGCAGCGATAACCGTGAGAGACCAGCACGTACAGAGAAAGTGGCACTGAAGTCGTGTGATTAATAAAGCTGAGCATTCATATGACATTAAATTGGGTTGGAAGGGTCTTGATCAAAAGCACCTTCATGTGGAATTTATTACCTGTGAAAAACGCGGTATTCCACCTAGAGATAGGAGAGTTCTCGAAGATGGGAAGGGTTCGAGCTCCCAGTGTTCACACACTGATGATTCCCTAAATTTACCAGTCGATCCAACATAAACAACGTAATTCATGCTGTTGGTTGGGGTGATCGACCGACTAAACGATGTATTAAACCACAAAAGGGCTTCTCTCATAAATGAATGATCACTACCTAATGAAGTATGGAAAATAAAAAGCTGGCCTCTTGCATTCATACAAAATCATTCTAGAGTTGCAATTATGTTTTTCTATAGCAATACCAAAACTTTACAAGGAAGATGAAGATCGCAGACAAACAACCATCGTAACAGAAGATTTGATTCATAAATTGAAGTCAAGGCTTGAAATTGATGAAAATTAAACTGATAACTTCCTGATAGAATTGGTAAGGCCTTATTTTACAGCCAACTGATTTTTCCAAAAATTTCAGTTTAATTTTTTCAGCTCAGTTCTAGTGCTCCTAAGAGGACATGTGAAATTTTTTGCTTAGCAAAAATAGTTCTAAAATTCTGCCTCAAACGTTTTAATAGGTATATTTGTGAAACTTTGTTTAAAATCACTATATTAATTTTTCCGAAAAATAAAAGTATGGATTTCAAGTTTATCCCCCCCCCCCTACCCCTTCGCAAACGATCCGTCTCAACTTTTAGACGTTCCTGTGACATGTACTTCTAAGAGAGGGAGTGATGTTACGTTCGTTGACTAGGAGCGTCTTGTTGTGATGACCACATTTTCTGGCCCCTGGTTTGGAAAAATACTCATTTACCAACATGAAGATTCCGTTCGAGTTTCCACCTCCATCTTTTACTCACCCGGCACCCCCACGTTTCCCTCGTTTGAGGAGGTACATTTATACTTTTAATGATAAATAATTATGATATACCGTGGTGTACATGCCCTCAACATCACCCTGGCACAAATATATGAAAAACATCGTAACAATATCATCACATGATGATTTCTTGTGACATCGCTGCTCTGTGTATCTTTTCAACAAGCCTAAACTCAGAAAGTTTGAAAATTAATAAAATATTAAGATTATTTAAAACATTTCAACGAGAAAGCTATGTGACAATAATTTCAACAGTTATCGTTTTTCAATTCGTTTTTTGGATTATTCATCTTGAAGTGTGATGTAACATACTTAGAAAGCAGTTTATATCTTTGTCGACAATAAATGTTCATTATCGATAATAATAAACCAAAATATTGTAGAAGGCAGGAAACAACAAAATTGATTGCCTGCTCGTTCTCTATCTTCGGCTTTTCAGGGTTTAGGCCAAACTTTTAGATAAATGTAGATTGTGATACTTCGGACTCATTATTCTCATAAATCTACACAGGTGCTGAAGACAGATCATAATCCTACAACAGTTTTACATTTAAGTGGTCGAAGTTCGAACGATGATTTCTATGAATATTTTCAGGTAAACTCCAATGATCAATTAGGATAACAAGATAACGAACAACAATTTTCAGTTATTTGGAAATTGTTTCAAAAGTAGATTCTCCTATGAAATTATAGTTTGAAAATTAAACTGTTCTCTCCGAGTCCACTTGTGTAGTTATAAATTAGGGTGAAGCTGCCAGCCTAAGTAGAGGGTGAGAGGCGAGAAAAACTCGGGACGTTTTTTGACACGCGACTATGTTTTCAAATGATGGGTCTCCTTTGTATCGTTTTGCGTGTCTTCAAAGCTATTCGTGCAGCCTGAAAGGTGTCGAGGTCGTGGAACAATGATAAATACATTGGGATGGTCAAAATGTGTGAAAACACGGAGGAAGATTTGAGTATCCGTCGTACAATGGAAACGATCTCCGAGAAAACTCAAATCGGAACGAAAGATCACAATGTTACACAGCTTTGTTTTAACTTATTCTATCTCAGTGTCTGTTTACATGTCGAAATAGTGGTGAGGTCAATTGCTGCTTCATCTAGAGCGTTCGAAGACTTACAGAGAGACGCAAAAGAGATAAAGCTGAGGTTTAACGAGCAGAAGGCTGTCTACATGAAACCGTTGAGAACCCATCCTGCCCGAAGCCAAGAATCCATTGAGATAGTCAGCTACAACTTCACGTTTCAATCGCTGTTCAAGTACCTTGGTGCGATGGTGACGAAAGATGAAGATCACTACAGAATTGAAAGTCCGGTTGGAAGCAGGAAACCGATGCTTCTGGTAGCAAGGTGGTCAGGTGGATTCTCTCCAAGAAAAGCAAAGCAGAGGTTGTACAAGACCACGATTCTGCCTGGGGTAACGTATGGCTATGAATCGTGAATCCTCAAGCAGGAATGTGAAGAAAAACTCCGTGTTTGGGAACGGAAGGCTCTGAGGCGCATATTCGACCAATCTTGAGCTCTGACGAGACGCACTGGAAAATTCGGACGAATCAAGAGCTTCGGGAGCTGTACAGTGAGCCTGATATTGTCCTCATCATCAAAAGACTGAGCTGGATCGGGCACGTGGAGCGGAGGGATTCGAACAATGTTCATCGGAAGCTACTCCATGGGAAACCGGGTGGCAGCAAGCGGCAGGAAGCGCACAAGATGGGTCGAACTGTTGAGGAAGCCCAGGTTCTCCAGAGGACTGTAGCGCCGCGGAAGGTAAAGCAAAGTAACTGAATTGCGCCTTCTAGCAATGATCTATGTTCAATGACAATTTATCAATAGATGAAATTCATCCTGCGACAAGATCCTATTTACCGTTATGCAAGAGAGCCGGGAAATGTAAAATTTGTTTCGTTGGAGGTCTTTCGCAAAATGTTTTGCCTTATATCCCTTCTACCTGGCTCAAAAATCTTGTGAGATAAGCTTTGGGACAACTAAGTTTTGGTTATGAATTATTACGCTGAAAGTTATTATACAAAATTTTGTTATTACTGTACTCATCTACGCAAATCACTGAATTTTGTTTATCAGACGTTGTCATGGCGTCGTGACGTTTCATTCGGAACCGGCCACTCGCGCTTCCATACCTTTTAATTGTATGATAGATGCCTTATAAAGAGCTCTGTTCATATTTTATCATCTTTGATAGATTAGGAAATAAATTGGCAAAAAGAGTCCTTCAGTTCGTCACTATGTCTCAATAGTCTGTTCTTTGTACAGGTGGTTCCCAGCTGGTACTTGACCAATTGAAGAAGGCCTTACTTACTTCTGACGAGAAAAACACGATACCCACCAGTTTGAGTCTTCAGCATCTGCAAAACACCATGCACACTTTTGTAGTAGTGTATTTCAGATATGACTAAACAGTACTAGCTGTAATCGGGGGTAATCATGATTAAAAATTGATAGGGTGAGCAAATATTGCAGTCAAATGACCATTGGCAGCAGTGAAGCATAGTTTCCATAGTTTCAGGGTTATTGATAGTTTGTTACAATGTGCGATGGATAGAGAGAGCTCCTGTTTCCATTTCTTAAAACTACTACCCGTGAAGACCAACAAGTCTCATCAACCCTGAAAGGATCAATCTTTTTTCATAACTAAAAATTCGTGAGAAGTCGACTGTTATGAATAAATATTTTTATCAATGCCGAATTAAATTCCTGATTATAAATCCATTTACTGTGTAAAATTGATTGGAAAATAGAAGAGGAGAGAGAAAAAAACCTGGTTGGTGAGTTGTCGCATTTAAAATCCTTCCGATAGAATGTCTATCAACAATGAGGTCGTGAAAATGCCGCAGATGCGTCTGCCTTGATGGAACGTGCCAAAAGATCCTCGAAAGAGCAACCCTTCGCCGATAGCTGCTTCTATTGAGAGTTCAATGGGGACCCATAACGCCGGGCAGGGCCTCCGCTATCTACTCCAATAAAATATAATATATAGGGGTCGTTTAGAGATATATTCCTTTTCTTACACGTCCTATCTTGTCATCTTTCTTCTCGAGTAACAAGAGCGCCACCTATCCGCTTCCAGCTCCTCTCATCGCTCTCTCCATTTGCTCCCCTTCAAGGGAGGGAACTTTTCTGTTGCAACTCAATTTTGGTTTTCGTCATTAACCACTTTTCTTCACCTATCGAGGCTCCCTCCTCTCAAGAGCTACCCAACGTTCCTTCTTTCTTATTATCTTCATCCCCTGAACCTGACAGTCGTGATGAGGGTGTGATGTCCAACGCAAAAATCAATATGCCAAGATTGCTTCTCGAACTTACTGCAAAATATATCAAAACCAGATTACTAACATTTCATATTCCCAAGGGCACAACGAAATGCCCAAAGCAACCACAACTTCTCCGTATTTATTTGTAATCAATCATGTGTTATTACATAGTTTTGTCGATGTATTATTTATATTTCGAGATTTCTTCATTTCCCTTATTTGAACCCTTGAATTTGATGAATAACTCCAAAATTCCTGGCTCTTCCCCGAACGATGAGAGATTTACAAGCCACAATTTATTCAGTAATTTTTGGAGGGAAAAAAAGGCAGAAGGGGGGAGATTGATTATTTAATACGACTTTTTGAAATCTACGTTGCTATTTTAAACATTAAATCAACATTTTGATAGAGGTTGTAAATTTCTGTGGGATGGGGTGATGATGTATTTTCTCAATTCGAACCCAACTTTAAAAATTGTACCAAAGACCAACGAACAAAAAATTCGAGTAATCAAGTATGATGATAACGCGCACAACCAATCGTTCGTGTGAATCCAATGTTCCCTGTTACAAACTTTACGGTCAGAATAACTCACCAAAAAGTTTTTCGTTACACAGAACATTGATATGGCATACAATTCTGCATCCTGTGGACAGCACAAATTCCTGAACTTAACAAAAATTGAGGGTGTAATCGTGTTTCCAAAGTCGCAAAACATGGAAAAATCCCTTTTTCATCTATTTTGAACGTAAAGATAATTTTCAAATAAAGCTGAGGAGGTGAGGTGAGTTGTACGATCTTTCAATTCAACGTCAAAGGAACACCAACAATTTGGGGATACACTGGTAAATAAGAAAGTTGAATAAACAGTTAAAAATTATTGTCGCTCAAAAATCCACAAAAACGGGACTTCCCGTTTCGAATGGAAGCTCGATAACGCCTTTATTTTTATGATGAATTGAAAAATTTGAGGTGACCAGTGCAAGCAAAATTTTATGCTCATATGTTTAAGGTTAAATGTTACAAAACATTGTCATTTAGAACACAAAATTCTTATTCTGAGCTCAAAATTGAAAAATAGATAGAACTATGTGTATTTTTAACTAAACGAAAAAAGTGTGAAGGAATGAGTTTAGTTGCAGGAATATGGTTTTTTTTTTTTTTTTTTCAGAATTAGTCTTAAGTTCTTTACAAATAGCTCTTGACATAATTGTTTCCACCTAGAATAAAGTCTGGGCCTATTGCGCGTTACGTTATCTCATAATTGAAGATATTAACTAGTATGTATAACAGAATAACTGAAATTATTTAAAGGATTCGAAGATTGTGTTTATTAATCAATCAATAGAATGATTTACAAGAATGAATCATTTGTTCGTTCTGGAATCAGTGCATGTAAAAACAAATAAGAACAGATGATAACATATGTTGGTGGGTAAGTTTAGTTAGTTTTCTTGGAGTAGATATTAGTAGCAAGACATGATGTCGTAGTGCATTGTGACACGTTACAAGTATGAATGCGAAATACGCTCTGGATTCAGAACCGTTCTCGATAATGAATGAACTGCAAGTTTGACTTCTGTTAAAGCATATCACATCTTTGAACACTAAACAGTTCCTAACGATCAAAAACCACTTTCCGCTCCCTCCCCCCTCTCCTCTCTTCACCATAAACCCCGGCTTATTCTCATATCCCTCTCCGCTGCGGAGCTTCAGCCAACCGTCCGTGCCATCTCATCTCTCCTAATCCCGTGTAAAGACCAATTAAATGAAACCGGATGGCTGAGGGGTGGAGGAAAAGCGAAGAGCCCATCCAGAGATAAACCAGTGGAAGAGTGAGTGGTGAATGGGCCGGAGGGGCGGTGGCGGGGAGGGAGCTTTCAGCTTTAGGCTCCCTTTTCCACGACTAATCCTGAGCTATGGACCAGAAGGGAAATTAGCCCTGGGTTAACTCTCCTCCTTCTCTAGTCGGCCTCTTTTTCGCGAAGGCCGTGACGGAAAAACTATACATCTTTTTGGGATTTACTTTTGGCCCGGTAGTTGGGTCGGGGGGGAAACCGTTTTTCCTTAGAGGCACTACTCCCTTTTTATTCGCTCGTTTTAAAAGCCACATCGAGCGGAGTTAATTCGCCATTAAATAGGTTATTATTCCCTAGGGCTATTTGTTTTAAAGCCACCCCTTTCCCTATTCGTCCCGTTCGCTTGGCGTTTCAACTCTGCCTATCCCTTTTTTTTTCCTTCGCTTCCAGAGAGTTATTTACTGAACGGGTTTATTTTGTGGCGTTGGCGAGCTAAACGAAAATAAGATGTACAACGGCAAACTCTGCACCATATAGATTGTATTAGATACTAGATGGTTTACCCGGCGTTGCTCAGGTTAGGGAATGAAATACATTTTAAAGGTAGTTGGTAATTTAAAAAAAAAAATCGAAATTCTCACCTGTTTTTTTTTTAATAAGAAATGTGGGTAGTTTTAAATAACAATCAAACATGTTTATAACTATGTATAAAAATGTACCTACCGTAAAACCGAAAATCAGTTCGTCTGTGTGATGGGTGCATTACTTACCAATAGTAGATTAAATGGACGAAACAATTTCGAATCCAGCGAAGACCCGCTTTTGACTTAATGCCGCTGTAAGAAGTCGAAATGAGGGGGAAGTCATAAAGTCCCTGTAATTTTCAAGGGGAAGGGTCATGAAAAAATGGCCTCCGCGGAACAGATGCCGAGACCCTAGCGAGGGCCCCTAGAGGTAATAGCCGGCGAAAGTTGAAACAAAAGGTTGATTATGATCAGGTAGACGCGCGAGAAGGCAAAAAAAAACTTTGGTCCATTAGCTCTGTGGCGGAGACGAGAGGCTGATTGATGGTGTCCCGACCTGCCGGGGAGGTCGTTACGTTATTTGAACACATGCTGAAAAGCCTTTGAGAGCCCAACTGCACGAAAAGAGACTCTGCCGTCACATGGCAAATCGCAGCCCTAACAAACCTCACGGACAGAAGTGAGGACGAGTGATTGTTATGGGGATATAACTGGAATCACGCAAATTAGCAGGGGCACTACAAAGACGAGGTTTGGGTCAGTGCCGCAGATGATGGTGTAGGCTTGTGAACAATCGCCGGTAACAACTTCTGTCGTCGTTTTGTTCATCAGTGGGTGACCAAATGCTGTTTAGTGTTGTGGGGACGTACTTACTTTCATCATGAGACGCTTTCAATTCCATAACCTAACGATTGAAACTCCATTGCGGTTTAGAGTGAATTTTCGTCCTATTGTGGTTCAATTGTGATGTGATATACCAGCTATAATTTCCAAACCGCCGTTCACTTGTATAGAGCTTTGTATGCAGTTTGTGGTCCAGACTGTTCTAGATTAACAACCGCTTGTTGAAACATCATTTTATACTGCGGAATATACTTACAGAAGGTGTTTTACCTCTGTATTAGGATTATATAAGTAATGAGCTGACCCCACCCGATTCATTATCAGCTATTGAAACTACCAAATATGTCAATAACTACTTACGCATTGGATCAATACTAAAGTTAAGGCTTAGGTAAATATTGGACAAGATAGCAATAAACCCAAATAATTAAACACAGAACACAATTTATCTTAAGGAAGAGCTGAATTCTCTTCTATGGATATTGTAGATACCTTGTTTTGGGCGACCTTCGTAAATATTTGGGTGAAAAGTACAGGGTGATAAGTACAAGTTTGGATGAGGAGCTGTCACGACTCCAGTATTTGATTGTGAGCTTGACGACGCTAGATGACGATCCCTTCAAAACATAAAAGTGGGCAGGTATTAAGAAGTGCCAAACGTCAGACCTACATAGATATTAATTTAAAAAACATATTTTCCCGCTCTGTTGATTTCTAACTGTCCGACTTCGTTCAGTAGTATGTTCTGGTTAGCGATCGATACTGATCGTCCCAAATTCATATCTATAAACCTTCACACGGTTAACCACCACTACCATCAAACACACTCGAGACCTTTGATGCTCCAATTTATTACCTGTTATTTGCTCACATTATCAGATTGGTCGGGCGTCCCAACTCCAGTGAAAGTCGGTGGAGTAGGTGCGTTCACGTATGTGAGTCCTGCTCTCTGGAAAACCCCTGCCTTACTTCAAAAGGCTCCAATTACCGACAAGTGAGCTTTTGATCGATACATTTTTGCTTTGAGCCGCCGCTTTTCCTCTAACCGACGTTTTGCAAAGGCCCCGCACAACTTACCCGACCGTATACCTACTCAAAAGGTTTTCATTTGACCAACCAAGCGATTTTAGTTCCCCCTGCTGTCGGGTAATCAACTCTAATCGATCCCGTTTTATCCTCCTTCCTTCTTTCCTAACTTCTTCTTTTTTCTTTTCATACTCCTCCATACCATTGGAAAAAAACTTGCGGAAATTTAGTTACTGATTTTATCGAACTTTTTTCAAGTTAATCTCTCATACAAATCCATCCGTATAACCTCAAGTTTTCAACTCGTTGCGCAACAACTTCCATTCAGTGGTAGAGGGTTGTACTTATTTCTTCTGCGTTTTTTTTTGTACACTTAACAAGATTATTGATTCATTGCTATCGATTGCGTATTGAGTTCTTCATTTGATATTTTTACGTTAATCGTTCTCAAAATGAAGTATTTCGTGATACATGCAAATTTGAGCTCAAAGAAGGGAATCTCAATAGTCGTATAGACAACGTTATTTCGCCTAATCCATTACCTAGCTGTAATTTTCCATAGAATAGGTGCTGAAATCTAGGCACTTGATCGTATTTTGCCATGAAACATGGTCCTATCCGTACCTCTCCGTATGCCACTAATATGCTCAGTGACTTAAATAACGGTTATTTGTCGAATAATTTTCTGCATGTTTTAAACTTAACAGTTTTCAGAACCATGGGTTCACTTGACACCACTCCCTGGAATTACCTATTTTTCATAGAAATTATTGAAATCCATACAACTGGACAGAATTCGTATATTCTGATCTCTATGGGAATCTGATGTGGGCTTGATTTATCTCCTTTATTTTTTCGGCGGGTACTTCAGAGTTTTCTAAGGATTTGATTATTGCAAGGACCCGGCATTCGTTCACGTCAAACTGACCCTGACAACCAATTAAAAACTTTTGCTTCAATCTTTTAATGACCAACTTTAGTTGGATCCATACAAATATCATGAAGAGGAGAGATTTGGTTGTTTATTTGTTACGATTCAACTGAAAAACTCGACTGATTTTGAAAACTCTTGCCTGTGTAGAATACTGATAGTATACATTTGGTTCCAAATACTTCCTCGAGGGTATAAGCAGTGGCGGCTCCTGCCCTGAAACCCAGGGGGTGCACCAGACCATCGGACTACCACGAAGGGAACGTGAGACATACTTAAATGAGCTTTCTTTGCCCAAATACCAATTTCAACTACCAATATGCAAAGACTACCCAACTACCCAATCTTGTCCGCTCTCTTGGCTTCAAATCGTGAAACAGTGCCACAATAGATCAAAGTGGTCTCAGTGACCAGGGATTCCTCCCATCCCATATCGAAAAAAAAAATCGTGAAACAAACGACTCAATCATACTCCCGAAAGAAGTTCACTAGTGGGTACGTAAATACCTAAAAAAAAAAATTGAAATTTTGGAATGATTGTCGAAATTCATAAAACCGTGCTTCGCGACAGTTGAAATTCATATCTGACCAGCAAGAACCATCGTGGAGGTGAAAGCCCAATTCCGTCTTTAACCCAAGCTTCATTCCTATTATTGCAGCAAACAAATCAAGGGAAGCAGAAAGTTTATTACTTACCTCACATCCGTAGAGCCAATCTACCTTTTTGTAGTAACGAGGGTTGAACTTGCGAATCGTGGAGCGATTTATGCTTGCCTCTGAGGTTTGTTGTGGTCTCGCCAATAGTGGCGTTGGGCGTTTGGGTATCGAGAATAGTCACTTATTGCTTCACCGATCATTTAGCAAACTCACGTTTTACAGCACTTATTGTATTCATCACGTATTTACAGCTAACACAGTTCAGTCACAAGGGTTGGGGACAATAAACTGATAATAAGATAACAGTATGTTTTGGCGATCGTAGTCACTGTAGCGGGTGAGCTCTGTGAAATTCTGCGTGCTTTATTTCAAGCCCTCTCGTTGGCTCATTCTTTGGACCCGGATCCAATCAATGCTGTGGTCCCCTTCCATTCAGGGCACAGACGGAGTTTTCCTCATAGACAGTGCACCCAGTGAAGGGTTGGGAGCAATCAACTGATAGTAGGATAAGAGTGTGTTTTGGTGATCAGATGCACCCTAGGTGTGCTACCTGAAATTTCGCGATTGCTGTGTGTAGGGCACTCTCATAGGTTCATTGTTTAGACCCGTATCAAATTAAACGTTGTGTTTTACGTCCAAGCCATTTGGAGCACGGCTGTTGTGCCCCAAACACCCCCACGACGAACAGAAGAAGCTCACGACTCCACCACTCACCCATCCTGAGGCTCTGTTTGGCACGTGGATTTGAAATTCTTCTACTCTTCAATGGCGATTCATGAGGAAAAGTAATATTATACTTTAAAATTATTATTATCAGGTATCGTTTTCATTTGCAAATGCGAATGTGCTCCAGTCAGCAGCCGCCCCTGCATGGAAGGCTATTGGGGGAGAGAGAGAGATGAAGTTGTTAGAAGGCTCAGAGACTGAAATAAGGTACACAGAATTAACAAATGTCAAATAAAAACGTTCCTATCATCACAAGTTCCAAGTTAGGAGACCTGCGGTGAGGCGTTATTCTCAATAACGTCTCTTCCGAATAGCTGGTAATCGCGATGACTCCGAAACAAACTAGTTTTTTTTCGAACTGGTTATGGTATCACCGTATTATCTTTAGGGTGCAGCTGCTAATTTATTTCAGATTCACTAAATATTCTGACATTTTATTAAGAGCATGTAGGTCTTTTATAGTTGCTGCTTCATTGTTTGAAATTATCCTGGCCAGTAATTATATAGGCATTGCAGGGAAGAAGAACAAATCAGTAACGGAATATTTTTGGGTTATAATGCTGAATTTAAATCCCCTACTTATTTAACTACCCTAACCCGGGCAATGTAATTATGGATTGATAACTTTCTACATGTTGATAATAATCCAACTGTGTACATCTGCGGGGTTCAATTTGCCGGTTTTAAGTCTTTAAAATAACGGGAATGAATAAATGAAACGCGCAGAATGCTGAAACCTGTTAGCTGTGATTGTCTGTTGAAGCGATCGATTGACCGGTAACGTGCGATTGACAATTGACTAGACTGCTTTCGACCGAGACAATAGTGTAAATTACAAGTGATATACACGGCACCTATTTCGGTCTACCTCATCTTTGCATGGATGGACCTCCGTTCGCCAACGTAATACGGAGATGATATATGTAGCAATAACATATGTTGTAACCACAGTTCAATAATTTAATGCTATTATTATCTCTGGTTGTCTGAAACCACTAAACCGACGAGATTTGCCACCGCCAGCCGTATTTCTCCCATTTGTTCTGAAGAGCGCTCTATCCAAATAGCGCGGTCGTAAAATGCTGCCATGTGATGAATTTAAAAAGCGTGTTTTCTCTTGTTCATGTTCTCAAGATCTGAATAGCTGTGAGGGGTTACTAATATATTTCGTTTACTAACTATACTTCTTTTATGTATCTTTCACAGGAATACTTTCATTTCATATAATATTATGCAAATCCTTTATTTTAATCACCATTAGGTACTATGTAAGTTTTGTGTCGCGTGGGATGGCATCCTTTTGAATTGAATCTATTTCTGACAAGGCTTAAATTGTCCACTGCATATTATTGTTCCAACTTTGTACTAACTTATTTGATAGCCAGTCAATTTATCTCGTAGCAAGATGATTGATTGGCTGATGGTTGGCGATAGCTTCCAAGCTATTACTCTCAAATATAACTACTGGAAAACTCGTGAAAAGTGCACCAAATACGGCATACAGGGCATTGCTATTGAATGTTTGAACTAAAAAAAGAAGATCAAACATTTTTTATGTTACAGATCAGTTATAATCTATGTTTATTGATTCATGAATGCACGAAGGTCTTACGGGTGATATGAGTAGAACGGAGGTTATTACATTATATTCTCCTTTCCAATAGTAATGCATGTCTTGAGGAAGTCAACCTTTCTTCAACAATAAGAACATGATATACAGGAACCGTACCATGCATACTTTCTTTGGCCTGGTGATTCTCATTCGATGTGTATTGCCACAATAAAGAAGAAGAAAATCTTATAAGCTCTGTATTGGATATCACCCATAAGACCTTCATGGCGTACTGAATCAATAAAGTAGCTGATAACTACCTATATCTTACTGTACTTAAGACCAAACATCAATCAATCGATCAGCCAACGAAGAGATAAACTGTCTGACTATCAAATACGAAAAGTCAAAAACGAATGACAGGATAGAGTGGACGATTTAAACCATTCCAGAAATGCGGCTGGTTTAGTATCTTAATCTCATAGGTTCAGTGGTTTGGTGGTGGTAGCATAGATAATAATTGCACTATATTATTGAATGGTAAACACTACAGATGTTATTGGTACATCACCAACATATCATTTCTATACTACGTTAGAGAACGGAATACCATTCAAACACACTACTATGGCATGTTTTAAACTAGCTTTCAAGCATTTATCTGTCGCGTTCTGAGAATATTCCACCTCCAAAATAATAAACTACCCTCGTTTCGAAAAGGCAAAAGCTTCCTCTTTTCCGTGGTTTAACCTCTTTTTCAATCAAGTCTACCAACAAATATTTGATTTCGCTTTTGAGAGACCAAGCTTTTTGTATCCATACTAAAAATTTCCATTTTGAACAACTTTCGCTGTGTGTGTGTGCGTCTCTGTAAATCCGCAAGCCTATTTATTGTAGTATGGAGATAATGTGATCAAAATCGGCATTTTCGGGGAATGTGCAGATTAGGGTGAATATGGTCCTCTATAAGTTTTATTGCTCAGAAGATCAATAAAGCAGGCTTTTTATTCTTTTGCTAGGAATGGTCATACCTTGATGTTTAGCGTACATTGTATTACCTGGATAAATCATGGGAAAATGTGTAGATGCGGACACCGTTGTGGTAACACCCCATCAATATCTGGTATCCGATTGTCTTTTATTGCAGTCGATTCCAACGTTCACCTTTTTTACGAAGAAACCTTGAACCATTTTTATTGACTATTTTATTTTGCTAGTCATGTTATCTATCAATTTGGAAATTGGCTTATCCTTGGGGTTTGAACCGTGCTCAGAAAGCGGGCTGGTGAACAAACCGCCGAAGGTCAAACGACTTATTGGTCTAGTTCTACTTGGAAAACGAAATTCAATTCGTAGACCTCGTCTTGCATTAGAATAGGTTTATACCGGAACTCCGACGATCCTACCAGCCCTACGAGCCTTCGGTTAAATGGGAATGCTAAGGCCCTAATTTGCGCGATAGGATCAGCATCGAGGTCATTATGTAGCTTGAGTGAATAATCCACTTAGAGTTATTCCCACGGATTAACGCTCCAATTAGACAATCCACGGGCCTTCGCATGGTTCTACATCTGAATAATCTCTAAATCTGGTATTTTATTCATACAGAAGCCATCAAAATGCCTACGCCTTCCTCACCCGTTTCGGGAATAACTCATAAAACTGATACATACTTCCATTTAATTTGTTCGATCAAAATCCAAAATATTGTTAAGCTCAATTTGTAAATGTTCGGGTGACGCCAATGACGCCACTGATGTTCTCGGAAGATGGCATTTTCCCGTCATATTCAGGAGTAACTTCATTGACGATCTTTTCGTCATCCCACATTGTCCTTTACAATCATTATGGCCGCAAATCACCGGTTTGTTGATGTGTTCAATGCGACTCACAAGTGCATGATTGGACAAACGATTCTAAGCCAATATATGATTATGATGTGTACGTCTCCTTTATACTTTGAGTGGCACTACAGTCTTGGGCTCCAAGACTCTAATCAACCAGTTGACTCTTCTAGGGCATCATTCTCCTCCTCTTATTTCAATTTTCTGAAGGCCAGTCATCTTGGGTCGTCTCTAGCTCACAAAATTTAAGCTTGGAGGACTCCCAAGCATAAACCCATCCCCCTCCTGCCATGCTATACCTATTCCACGGCAATCGTAATCGTTCACTCCCTACGAATCAAACTACGTCTTCTATTGAAGGAAGTTCTCAGTTTCTTGATTAGTGTGGATGTTTCTTTAATCGGTCTTGTTACTTTCCGAATTATTCACCTTTGAATGAATAATCGCAAGGCCTCACGTCGTAATTCGCTGGAGTCCAGGCCTGATATCCATAGCAAACGACTAGCAGACGGATCAAGATTATCATTTAAAACGTTGTGAAGCAGTAATTTGCGATTTGCATAAAATTGTGTAGATGGGCTAAGCCCGTGAAAATAAATTACTAGTAACAGCCAATAGAAATCGTTAAATGGTTGATTATCAAACTACGGGCAAATTTGTTTAAATGGCACGCTGCGCTATTTAAAATCGTCTGACTTTCAACTTTTCCCCCTGAACTGCACATATTTATTAACTACTGCATTGACCACAAGAAAACCCTCGGAACCTGATATCATTTCCATGTTTTTAGGGTTGAGAAACCCTGATTTGTCATTGTAATGACCTGCAACTGTTTCGAGGTTCCCAATTTCGAGTTGGTTTTTCGAATATTTACACTGAGATTTAAAATTAGAGAGATTTAAAAGAGAGATTTAAAATTTTTAAATTATTATTTTTATTATTTAAAATTTTATTGTCTTAAGTTACATCTGAAGAGCACCTGTCAATGATTTTTCAACCGCTGCTTCAAGTTTTTAATGTCCTTACAATGCACTTTATTCAGGTCATGGCCCAGAAAGAATGTGTTCCTGAGGGAACGAAACGGTTATTTTCGAAGAAGTTCTTGTTTTGGTTGTGGCAGCGACTCAAAAGCAAGCGTGCAGGGTGTTTTCTGATCGAGCAAGAACATCTGAAAACAGGTTAGTATGTTTATTCAATGCCATTTTAACGGCCCTAGATGCTCACCTATCATGTTTGGTCCCAAAATTTTCTTTCTTCGCACCTATTCTCTTGGAAGGCCGTATCACGTTGTGCGTTTTTAAAACCCAAAAAAAGTCCAGTAGCATTGGCAGAATCTCTGTTCAAAGTCAGAATTGTCGTTGTCATGAAGGTGAAAACATACCAAAATCGTCATTGTCGTGACCGAAACCAACCCGCAATTGTTATGACTACTATCAAATTTGAATTTCGAGGGGAATAAGGGAATGTCTGAATGACTGTGCATCAGAAAGACATCCAGGGAGCCTATTTAAGTGATAAACATCCAAAAACCTAGCAAAAGAAACATATAAATTTTTAAAATGTCAGGACCTGAAAATTGCCGGTAGTTTGAGAAACACCCAAATGCAGAATCTATAGAAACTTGTGTGACGCGTCAATACGGTCCAAGTTAAGTGCATATAACTGTATGGATATGGATAGTTTCTACTTCTAGTCCTTGAAACTGCTTTAATAAGTACGTATAAACCAGAAGCTTTGCAGTTTCAGCGGTTCCTCTGTGTGTTGCATGCATTTCGTTTGAGCCCTTGAATCGAACAACTAGTCCCTTCCACCTCCACCTTGTTATATAGCCAACACAAATGTTAAAAAGTCACTTGAATTTTTCCAAATACGGGAATAAAATAGTGCAAACATGGTCTCGTAGGGGTTACGTAATACGCTGAAGGGATGAACTAGGAAGGAGGTCTTTAATAACGTTCCCCCTTCTATCTTCATAATTTTGAATGCTTCACGCTGAAGACGTTGGGCGAGGGACGGAGAAACGCTCTGACACGCCAAGATGCCAGCACTGTTGCGTTGAGAACACACGTAGTCTCCATAATTTTCAGCGATCCCCCACCCGCGAAACACACTCGGAGGCCAAGGTACATAATTTTCGCCGCTCGCTAGCTCTGGGAGGATGTTATTTGTCATTTGGTTCTTTTTTAGTGCCTTGATGGTCCCACTGTCGGGGTATATTGGACCGTATTTTAGGGTGATATCCTTCCTTATTATGAAAAATACACAACCCTCCTACGTTTTTTCTTTGACTCGACCCCTCTCTCGTGTCTTCTCCCCTCGCGACGAGCGCAACTCAACGCGGAGTGTGCTACCGAGTCTGTGAAAGCTAAGAGCATCTGGAGAATGTGGTATTTCCACCCTCTACTCTCTTGATTTATTGTTCACATGCTACTACTTTCGTGAAAATTTCAAACCTGTACCGCCATTGCCATATCACACGCAATGATAATAATTTCGGAAAGGAATACTAAATGCTAGCAGTAATGGTTCATTGAATAGAGTATTGAATTGGAGTAACTAGGAAGTTAAGCATAATGCTACCAACTTCACCATTTAATTTTAACTCAGTGACGGGCATTATTTGTTTGTCGTTTTTTCGTTAAGTCCATGACAAGGATGGTGATGAAATGGTATAGTTACTCCTTCCAAGAGCTGAGGCGATTAACGCCCTCAATACGCAGAAGGTAATTCCTGACATTAGAACGTGACAGGTTGCGCAATAATCAAGGAAGAGGAACTATTCATATCGATCGTAAGTCACGTATTTCTACATAAAGCGGCCCACACACTATCCAACCGTCGGCCGACATTCGGGACTGAAGGTGGGGGAACCCGACCGTTTGATGTCGGGTGGTTCTAGTCAACCAACGGGCCCGACGGTTGGGTCCCTTCCACACACCGTCCAACTCAGGTGCGAGTGCGGAGAGGGGGTCGTCTTTCGGCACCCCCCACCACCGATTGTCGGATAGTGTGTGGGCCGCTTAAAGCAAATTTTCTCGATTTTGTTACAATATTTCACAACTTGAGTGATGTTTTTGTAATCTACATTAAATTTCTTAGAAGAGAGGTATATTTTTATTGCAAGTAGAAACAGATAACTACTGTATTCTCTAATAAAATCCTTCGATCTTGACAATGGAATCCCTAGCTCAAACGCCACATTCCGAAGGAACTTGTGTTGCACGCATCTAAATTCTCTGGTGTTTGGTTTCATGAAATCTAAAGCACACATAAATCAACAATGCTTTCAAAGTGGTTGTTGTATTTCCAGCACTATTCTGAACGATCATCCAAGCCTATCACAACACCGATCTAGGCAGCGCTGGACCATCCTAGAAGGAGCTTGTATCAGCAAAAGATTCAATGAGCAATCAACGATTTTTTAAACATAAAACTACTACAGCAGCCGAGTGGATTACAAAATCACGAGTCTGTCCAAGGTCTGATTATACCCAGATAATAAACCTGTACCTATATGTCTAATGTTTAACACAGATCTTTTAGGTCTTTGTTTTCATATTAGATAATTAAATTTAAATTGCTGGTTTTGTCATATGTGAGAGAGTAGTTGTTCTTATCAATGGAGATAACAACTGCAGAAATTTTCAAGTTGTCAAAAGGGGAGGGGGGGGGAATCCCCTCGAAGTTTTGCAGTATGGTAAAAAATTATACAATTCAAAATGGTTTAATTTTTTATAGGTGAAAAATGGTTCCTAATTGCGTCAGTAACAATAGTAAACTTTTTTATGCCGATCAAGGTGGTGATGAGGAGGGGGGGGGGGGGGCTTGGCCCCGAAGCTTGGCAACTTGGCAAAAAATACGATTAAGAAATTCCTGGTTTTCATGTGTCCGGTAGGAGTGGTTTTTCTTTTCTGATGTAAGTCATTCATCGATGACTTCGCACGTTTAAGAAGGGTTGTTTACCTAACATTGGATGACTCCCATTTCCCTTGTATCTAATATTAAATTTCATTAAATTTCTCAGTGCTAAACCTACGATGTTTTCAGAATAAATATGTGATTTAGGCCTGGACGCACGGTGGCGATGTCTGAAATCACCTGGGACATCCGCCCTCCTTCGAGCATTGAAAGACCGAGTCTTTTCGCGACCTCTAGGTGCAACCCCCTCTTTCGCGATCCCTATCCCCACACTGTCTGCCCTTTCGGCAGTTTTTTTTCTGAATGGGGTATTGCCAGCTCCGTTCCTAATCCGTTTTTAACATCCCCAGCCCCCACGGTTTTGTGCTCTTTCATCCCATTCAGTTTTCGCGAGTTGAAAAAAAAAAAAAAAAAAAAAAAAAAAAAAATTCCGCATATTTATAAGTCATAATAGAAATTCCGGGGGCGGAGAGGAAGAAGTGATAACTCTTTTACCAACCTCCTAACTCTTTTGTCCCACTTTTATTTCCTACTGGGCTGCACATTCGTATAACAGGTGCGCTACGCATTCCTAACTCGGGCTACTGTGAAAAATTGTTCTTTCGTGAGAGTCATTGGATAAGAATTTATTATTCGAACCTTGAAATCCTACCTGAGCTCATTTTAATACATTTCAGAATCAAGCTCGGGTTTATTGTTTAGTGTTTATGGTCAAATTAATTTTGAATGTCTGCGATTTCATAGTGGCGTTAATTACCGTTCATAGTGGTATTATGTGAGAAGAACCGTAATCTTCGTTGGTGCAGCTAGATTGTGGGTGATTGGCCCGAAATCTACTTTAAAATGTTTCAACAACCTCTCGATGACGTTACTGGTAGATCTGGAAGTAAGAATATGACTCTCGTTAATGAGAACACCTACGACCTCTTAGCTGGGGCTGCCACCAGGACGGCATGAAAATTTCGGGATTCACGGGCCCCTATGCCCTAAGGAGCCCACTCCACCCATTCTGAGGAAATGGGGTAGGTATTCAAAACACTGTCGGAATTCTTTACCATATATGAACCATTCAGATGAATCATGCTGAAAATTGAAGTTGACACATACACACGCGTATGCGTACCAATTTCGTTTTTTGTTTCACAGATTAGGTACATTCTGAAACGAATTTGAATTCAGTTATTTTTTTTTCTCATTGGATTCTTCCCCACTTCCCACAATCCAGGTATGCCCACAGGGGTGGGGGGGGGTTCCAAAAACAATTTGGGGGGGGGGGGGGGGGTAAAGTTGATTGAAACACTGTTTAACTTGACGACATTCAAAAATATATTACATCACTAAAACGTAAATGATGATGAACCTAGTAATTAATTCAAATATGGTGTGTTTTTCTATTTGAAAATGTATAAATGGCAATGGCAATGATAATGCTCGAATATTGTCCGTGATTTTGGCGACGGCACCGTGGGCACCCCTGCACAATCAATCTCAATAGGCGTCCCTCTACTGACAAAGCCTCGCTTCAAAGGTATCTCCTAAAAATAGATTTATATCTCTGAATCTAGACAGTTAGCTCTCTAGCCGGTTTATATTTGATTGGTGTGTTTATGTCTTGCGTTGAGAAAAATCCACGATCTCCTTCCAATGAAGATGATCTCAAAAGGGTTGTTCCCTCACACGATCATTATTTTGAGCCGCGGATGAGTTGTGCGAAAAGGTTTTGCGGTGAAAACCCTTGACCAACTTTGGGTAGCGTGACCTGATTCGTTTGATCCTCCGTTGCTAATGAGAACTTTGTTGTCCCGGCCTGTTTGAACGCCGTAAAAACTTCTCTTGTCCGCTAACTGGACCGCACATTTTTAAAAAAGATGGTGTTTGATTACACCTGCACCAAAGGACTAACATTGTCATCTTAGTTCACTTGTTTCAATTATGCATATGTACGCTAACTAAATACAGAACTATTGGAGCACATTTTTAAGAATTAGCATTTTTTGAATTTATTCACACAAAAAATGTTTCAAGTATTTGAAATGATTCAGTTAGTCCTCGAAAAATACATTAATTCCCTACCCGAAGTTTTTCACCTAAAAATACTTTTCACTCCTTGGGCCGTGTAGGGATCCGAGAAATGATATTAGTTCTGTGGCTAGATGAATTTCTGAGTCGAAGCCTCTAACAATGGCGGTGTTCTCTTCAGCAAACTTGTTTATTAATTTTTCGAATTAATGTGGTCTCGATTTTGATGTCGGTTAATTTTATTTAGCTGAAAAACATTATTGTTCTGAAAAATGCTACCTTGAAAGTGCTGTTCTTTCTTGGCTATTTATTTTATGTTCTTTATTCTGATAAATTCTTTCTCTATTAATTACGTTTTAGTGTCAGTAGGGTTTGAGAATTTAAGAGGTGGTGGATTTGAGCTCTAATCCAATTTGAATGGCGACTTGAGATTTTGGTTTTGTTTTCATAAAGATCAGATAACGAAAGTGCTTGGAATTCTTGGTTAAGTACTGCTAGTGGAAGAAATGCTGTAGCTGCCTCTTGGCAGTCTTCTGTTGGGTACATATTACGTTCGACTCTTGTTGCTTCCTCTGCGAAGATAGCTCAATTAAAGCTGGAATATGAAGGATGTAAACTCTGATTTCGCTTTTTAACAATGAAAGGCAACATTTCCCTAATCCTGGCCTATCGACTCCTTCCTGCTTGAAGATTTGTTCATTTATGGATTCGCTGTTTTACATACTTGTACACTCAAAACCTCCTGCAACACTGGCGATATCATTATGCTCGGTGCAACATATGAAGGGCGTTCATTACAGGCACACTAGATCATGACAATAAATATTACGAAATTTCAAGTTCAAATATTTGGATATGTATAAGTCCTGGTGCTGTATGATTTACAACCGACAGTTGTTAATAAACCATAACCTAGATGGGCTTTAGTAATTTCTGAGATGTGTCTCAAAGTCTTAATTGTAGTTGAAGAATAAACTGTACCAACTTTGCCATAGATTTCGAAATGCAACTAAAGTGATATTATTAATGAATCCTTTCCTAGCTGGATATCCGCTTTGACTATTCAATTAGGGTCTTGGGTTAATCTGTTACGACTCTCAAGATAGTTTATATCTTCGTTACCGTCTCCAAAAGGAGATGAACTTATTTAATAATAGTTCGAAATTAAATTTGGTGGGGAGAAGGTTCAGTGACGAGAGATTACAGGGGGGCTTCAATTTTCTAGCTTTGAATGGCATTGAAATTAACTGTGTCTGAGATTCTCTCTGGAAAGATTAATTCAAGCAATTCAGGAGGATGTTCAGATAAAGGTGAAAAGGGGGCCGGGAACTAGGTTGTAGAAGAAGGAAGATATTTATTAGAGGGACTGAGGCCATATTGGGACAACTTCGTAAATACTTAAGTAAAGAGGATTAGTCCAGGAAAGCGGGAGTTCCATAATTGCTTCTGAGCCGGAGCAGGAAGGAGAGGGGCCTTTTAGATTCTAATTGTCGAATTTACCTTCGGTCCTGAAAACGGCCTAGAAACGCCTGCCGACCTTCCTCCCCTCGAAAACCGACGTTCTAACCCAGTTCCGGAGCGACGACGAAGGGAAGGGAGCCGTTCCCGGTGTTGAACGACTCCCGGGTCCTCGGCAATAGGGGAGACTAACGAAATTATGTTGGCCGTCGTTGGGGTTAAAGTACTGGCGTTCCGACTGCTGCGGACCGAACGCTTTTACGCGGTTCAAACGGCGTGGAAACAGTGTGGATGGGGGCGATTCGTTGAGAACACAGCTTGTGTTTTTCTCAAGGTAAGCGTTAAACGCTACTTGAGCTGGCTAGTAGGTAGTTTCAGTTGCTATAATCTTATCTACCAAATTCCTGAACAAATTCGGTTTGTTAACTTTTAAGTACGTCTTAACGGAGCATTCAACAACCGGATATTGCAGTAGGTTCAACTAAACGACACCACTAACCGCTATGTCTTGCCCTATTATCTTGATAGCATTTGAAGTACCGTATTACAGCTTATTTAACATTAAAATGGGATACAGAGCCCATAGAGAGTATAGAAGTAGTCCATAACTATCGTTCTAAATAACATTCTGCGTTTCCCGAGTGAAACTCTACACTTCCTTAATCAAACTTAATAATTTTTCAGTCAAAATAAACATTTCCAAAGTCAAATTCATCAATTCTCGAGCTAAACTCAAAATTTTGCACCTCAAACTAAACAGCCGCAGTCAAATTTTCTATTCTCAAACCGAATAAAACATCTTGCAACAAAAGTCTAAATTTTCCAAGTTGATATATTTACTAAGAGACTCACACAACTGCACAATACTAGCTGTGGATGATTTCATGTCATTAGTCAATTAATTCTATGAATTCAGAACATGACATATTCTGGGTGGATAGGGGAAATCAGGGGGTCGTGATCTATTGAAATCTATGCAGATCTATACAACATGTGATCAATACAGGAAATTTTTCTCTAATTTTTGAAATAAGCAGTTCACCGAAATATCAACTTATACTCTTTCTTCTTCCTATATCAAAATTGTAAGTATCTGTGTACATTTATCGTGTGTACTATCTGTATACCCCTACTCAAAACGATGAATGTCAAAATTAATTTGATCCCACTTTTTTAAAAATCTAGTAAGTTCAAAGGAAAGTTTTCCTTGTAACGCGTCTGATCATTTTAGTTGTTCACGAGAGAGAACAATTTGGTAGCGTCAAAGAGATTTGATGTGATAACGATGGTTCACGTACGGTTCGTTTGAGTCCACTCATTCATAAGATGAGTACTATGTTAAATGTACGTTAAGATCATATTTGAATAGGGAACTTGTAGTTCTTTCCGACTGTACCTTGATTGTAATTGTATGATAAACATGAAAGTTAAACCAAGATGTAATGTAGGGAAACACAGGAGAATGTCTAAATTTTAAAATATGGAGAATCGAAAAAATGTCCATCAGCGAAGGACTGATGATGACAATAAAGGTCGAAACCGGTTCACAATTGTCTTCATGATTTCATTACTCACAGCTGAGGACGTCATCCTCTAATGCGTCAATCCTCACTCCAGGAGGAACATTTTGTAGGAAAGTTGTAAAATCTAACTGAATTTATTGCAGTTGAACCTGATGTCCAGTGCAGTTCGTGGATGACTTATTATATACCTATCATTTTCTAGAAGGGGTGTGATTTAATGTGCGTTTCATTCTTGAATTCAGTAATAAGCTTGAACATTGAGCTTGAAACTGAAATAAACAAGAATAAAAGGCATTACTTATGGATTCCACGTTTATATACTTTTTTATCTCTTTCAAAAACCGGTGGAAAGTGAGATGGTTCTATCAAGTAATGTAAACTGAGTAACTCGAGGAGTGAAGTAATGAGAATCAGTGGCAAACAGCTATTTCCCTATATTTTAGGAAAATTCAAACAAACTTACGAAGATACATCGACATTGGTTGTATGCTCTTGAAATTACCTTGACCCTGAAGGTCGGAGCGTCAAACCGTCCCCAGATTCGGATTCAGTGACCCCAAAAACCTTAAGTACCTACACATAGTCTGCACGGAGGTTTTTAACCTGTTTTTTTTTTGTTTTTTTTTTGTGTGGGGCTGTGTAAAAGGTGTACATTCTTAGTATAAGGTGTTCAGTGCATTCAAGCTGAAATCTTTATTCATCGCTCTCATTCTCCTTCAATACTACTTGAAAATAATACCGTTTTTTTCTCCAGATTGATTCGGTGCCAGAAGGAAGAAGATTATTTCGTATTAGTTGTTTTTCGAATAGGGTAATTTACAAGATGTCCAGTTAGCCAAGATATGGGTCAGAATTGATTCAACAGCTTCATCAGGGCCTAGAACAATTAAAAATAATACGTCGAAAGTTTGTGAGATTTTAATTTTAGAGATTTTCCACTCTTGAATATTATCTCATAAGGTAGATCGATCATGACGTCAGAATTACTGGTACTTTTCAGATTGATGTGAGTTTATCAACACAAGTTTTGTGAACATTTTTCCAATAGTTTCGGAGAAAAAAAATCAAGGATTTTCCTTATTATTCGTTTCATTGTAAAAATGTACTTATCATGAAATGTAAATCAACAAATTTTCAGGAGAGGGGTCAAATTGCTTTTCTAGGGCGATTACCAAGGTTTATTATTTAAAATAATAAACCAAAGTCTATCGTAAGATAACATTTTACAACCCGTTAATGGAGAATAAGAGATTTGTAGTATAGCAGTCCGTTGCTATTTGTCAATCATTGATCACCTTCTCTGGGTAATTGTTTCTGTAGCTGGACAAATTTGTACCCCTATCATGTGAATAACTCCCACGTTCGAAACGTCGTCCTCGCATGGGTTGCACATAAGCAGAAAAGTACTGAAACAGTGGAATTTCCATATATACAAAACACGGTTGAAATCAACGTTTGTGCATTCCAGCCGGCACCCTGAGCCCCCAACATCTTCGAACAATAAGCAAAGGCAATAAAAAAGGATTTTCTCCCTCCTTTTTTTGTTTCTTCCCGTTTCGAGAGTTCCACGTTTTCCCCGGCTTCCGGTGCGAGATAAAGGAAACGCCGGAAAATGCGGAAATGGGGGCGTGTGTTATTCGACGTCGCCCCCCCCCCCCCAGCCTTTTCTCAAATTGGGTAAGTGCGTTGACTTTCGGGGGAGACAGTGATGGTATTGACGGTGAGAGCTGCCAGTCACCTGCCGCTCACATGTCACCGAATCGGATTCACATTAAAGTTCCCGAAAAAAAGAAGGAAAAAATCGTCTTCCGTATCTCCCTCGAGCCCATGCATGCGGGTCCCTGAAATAACTGAAAAAAAGAGTCCCATGTTTTATGTTTTTTCCTTGCGTTTGTTCTTTCTGAAACGGCAGCAGGTGGACCTTTTATGTCATGAACGCCCGTATGACTTACTTTAAGCTGGATATCGTTTCCGTAGATATTTAATTAATCTAGAAGAAATGTTATCCAGTTCCTTTGTCCAGTAATATGAATCTCAAATCATTAATTGCATTATGAATAGGTTATATGTAAATCAATGAATCCAATATTAGAAGACACTGTTTTCTTCCAGAAAACAAGGACTGTCAATAAACTTTGTGATGGCATTGATGTCTTCGGGCAAGGGAATTCAGTAAAAAATTAACGAGCACTTGGTAAAAAAAAGAAAATAAGGTTGATGTCAAGTTTTTGAATCTTAATTCACGTTAACGAAGCGGATCATTTGTTTTTGAATTTTAAAAGGAAAATTGTGTCGCTTTTTGTACGCACAAATCAAAATTTTAAATTGCGTTCGTGGGTATTGGGTAAGCCACAGGGTAAATCCAGCCTGTTACCATCACCTAGCTCAAATATGAGATTATGTCCAATCTCAGCCCAAAGGAAGCTCCAGGATATGATCTGGTCACGGGGAAAATTCTAAAAGAACTGCCTGAAAAAAGTTTGAAGAAACTACCATTTTTAATAAATGCATTATTTAGGCTGCACTATGTTCCGCAGCAATGGAAAGTAGCAGAGGTAATAATGATAGCCAAATCAGGTAAACCAATACACCATATAAAATCCTACCGTCCTATCTCTCTCTTACCAATCATCTCCAAGCTCTTTGAGAAGCTCCTTTTAAAGAGATTAAAACTAATAATTGAGGATGGAAATTTAATCCCTGATCATCAACTCGGATTCAGAGAGCAACATTCCACAATAGACCAACTACTGCGGATCACCAGTATGATAGAGAAATGTTTTGAAGAGAAAACAATCTGCTCATTAGTGTTCTTGGACGTCTCTCAAGCATTTGACAAAGTTTGGCACAAGGGCTCCTGTCAAAGTTGAGAAAGGATCTCCCCACCCATATTACAGAACTCTAGAGTCATACCTTTTGAATAGGTATTATAGAGTTAAACATGAAGGTGAATACTCTAACCTACGAGAAATAAAAGCAGGCGTTCCCCAGGGAAGCGTGCTGGGGCCTGTACTCTACCTACTATACACAAGGGACATCCCGAAACCTACAGAAGCTGTCACAGCAATCTTGGCCAGTGGTGCTACAGTAGAAGAAGCCATTAGAAAGCTGCAGGCAGTGAACAGCATCTATCAGTGGACCAAACAGTGGAGAATAAAACTCAACGAGACTAAGTCGACACACATTACCTTCACCTCTAATAATCAACTCTCGAATTGTCCCATAAGCAAATTGTCCTTTGGACGCCAAACTCTGCTGGAAAGAACACATCAAGAAAAAACACAAAGAAATAGACCTAAAAATCAGAAAGATGTATTGGCCCATCGGGAGAAAAGTGCGGTTGCCTATACACAACAGAGTGCTTCTCTAAGAGCAGGTGATAAATCCCATTTGAGCCTATGGCTGCTCTTCACGGGGCTGCACTAAGAAAAGTCACCTCAAAATCATCCAAACAACGCAAGACAAAATACTCAGGATTGTCCATACCCCCTGGTTTGTTCGAACGAACAGATCTAACAGATTTATCATTGTAAATTTGGGTTGATTTTCGCTTTGATTAAGTCGTATAGATCCGAGTTGAGTGTAGTCCTATGTACTCTCCTACGCTTTGTTTTTCTCGAATTTACTAGGGCATCCTTCATTTTATTTTCGAGCTCAGAAAACGACATGCCCAAGGGGTTCGTTCGGTATCTATCCTAAGCCATGATTTACGAGCAGAGACTGAATTGAATTCAATTTCATCCAGAGGGAGAAAAAAAATACAAGGTGCTGAAAAAGTACAATAAAAGATCTCACGAGAAAAACTGCTTAAGCTAAAGTGGAACACAGGTTATTGACTACGTCGGGGAAGGTGGATAAAAAATGGCCAAGCGGACTAAAACAGGTGAGGGAGGCAAGCGACAGGCGGTATATGGGATACGTGCGGATCCAGGCGGACACGTATCGGTCTTTTTCTGCTCTCCCTGCTGTTCTTTCTCCTTATATGCCATTCTTGATAGGTAGCAGCGTTCTCTATTGAAACACGACTGTAGCAAATAGACAGGACAACTTCGGTATGAAGACCAACATTTTTCTGAGGGAACCTATAAATTGTGTACGTTAGTTGATTGTAGTGCTTATAACGTTCGCTGCAAACAGCTCTAACTAATTGATAGCAAATTAAGGGAAACAACACTGTGGAATTTAGACTGGTGGGGTAATTAGTATTACTAGTCACATTCTGGTGCTTGATGAGTTGATATTTGAACCGAACTAGGATGGGATCTACATACTACCTAGGGTAGTATGGTAGTATGGTGTTGACAGTTAAATTTTTTCAAATATTATTCCCCTCTCTTAACTATCTTGGATCTGCTGCACTACATCCATTTTAGTACGTCGTTTTCTCTATCTTCATTAAATCTTTGGAGTGATTTGAATTAAATCGAAGTATAGAGTACTAAAACTATTTGTTTTAACTTGATAATTTGGCGGCTGTAACTGGAACTTAAGTCATGGATATTTTCGAATGGATTGACCCTCGAGGGATCCTGCGATTTGAAAATGCACCATGCCATCAAGTTTACTTCCACACCGGCTGGCTCATTGATGTACACGACCGGTGTGCCCACCTTCACATCATTATTCATACTGCGTCCGCCGTATAGCTCTCTGCTATGGTTCCCTTCTGCATTAATTTGTTTGGAGACTAGTAAGAACGCCACAGAAACAGAAATGGGTTTGGGTTACGTACTTCGTTTTATTTATTGATTCCCAAAGCACGACTTACTATCCACCTTCAAACCTTGTCATTATCCATTTCAATACAATAGGTAGTAGTTAGAATCATGTAAGTTTGATATACGAAATAACTAAAAGTCATAACCAATCTTAATGATCAACGCACTGTAAGTTTGGTGTGTCACGAATTGCAATTTCTCATTAGCGTCTTACCGTTGGTCGTGTTTTTGGGAAAACCCACACTAGTTATAAGGTAGCACCTGTCACAAATATCCTAAGACTACATGAAGTACGTGATTGGTACTCTTTGATGGATTTGGAAAAGAACATGAAAACAGCTAAGGTAGTCAGGTAAGCTTATGTAGTCGTTAAGGGGGGCAGGTATTAAATTCTATTCCGAATCGTTGACTTCCCGTATTCCTCAACTTAGTTACAATTCAGATTGTTGGAAGCCTTTATAGAAGCTCTGGAAAACTGGAAGTGAACTTCAAATGTCTCAACAATTTCGATAGCGAGATGAAAATGTTCTTTTTACTATAATATAACCATGATGAATATGATTTGAATGTGATAAAAGGGAATCGTTCGAAATATACGACTAACATTGTGATAACAATACTCTTACACGATTTAAAAATCAACAGTTATGGCCCCGAATTTCGCTAAATTTATAATAATTTACTAGCGGATATTGGCTGCAGTTCAAAAATAACAATGATACATTAGTAATATGTAAGGAACTAGGTGGAATTTACTTATGGGAAGTTTGATGGATATGGTCAGTTCCCCTTTCGTAATTACAGAGTTTTCCACCTTTGAAAATGAACCTGATGCCTTTCAGCATCTGAGGATCCTCTGAGCGCTTTAACTATACCGTACAATCAAATCTCATGATAGTGATGTATCTAACCATACCAAGGCTGGAGCTTTCTACCATATTTCGATCAAGGAAGTAAATAATTGAGGACTATGGAGGACTGGTAGGGGTTAACTACTATAGTGTCCTTCTCAATGCGAAAGACGTGCCCAAACCGTCCAGCCAATACCGAACAGAAATGCCTAGGGAAAATTCGAGCAAACATCAATGCCTTCAAAATTTGGGGATCATTTTCTACACATACTCAGAAAATTTCATTAAAATGGAGTGAAGACCGTATTAATTATACTTGTTGTAGGGGTTTCATGACCTCGCATGGAAATTCGAATTTCAGCAAGATCGGATCACTAAAACCTAATGAAATGATGCTAGATGGGTCGTACATGTGGTAAAGGGCTGATGTTTTGATTTGTAGAAATGCTACTCATTTACGAAAACCTCCATCCGACAGGACACATTCAATGAAAATGTCATCAAAATCGCTTGAATACTTGAAACAGTAATTGAATGCTTGGAACTAATAATTGAACAGTTCTATTGAACGGCAGTAGGGTCACCAAAACACTGCCGCGTTCACATTATGCGAGCCCCAGCCGTTCTGAAGGTAAGAGATTCTCTCTCTCTTTTGTGCGTATAGCAATTAATTATCATGTAAACCCATTATAGATTTCTACCTTTACCTGACATTATTGTTAACCTTACATACCTACCCACAATGTGGTATCTATTTACCCTTACTGCAGTGTATTCAGTAACAATCCCTGATCACGGCCTATTGAGGTCTCCTCCCGTTAATACCATTTTGATGGAGCACAATACATGAAAGAAATATTTATTCAGATAATAACAGTGATTAATTTATCACAAATAATATTTTTAAACATTTAAAAATAAGTATATCAAAATATAAAAACACGGTCAAAAAAATCAATACAATCATATTCACAAATTCAGTCACTAACTATGGGAATGAACCTTGTTAGACGGATCAGCGTACACACGGACAACGCAAAATGAGAGTGAGATCTTTGTTTTTGGATTAAAATAATTTTTCATCTCTCGAATGTTAAAACGAAGGTTCCTGTAACTATAGGTAGAAGCAAAACAAAAAAGAATCAATCATTTAAATTAAATTTTATTGAATAAACCAATTTTTAAGGGTTCCCTTATCCATATTAAAAGGAACAAACAATAAATAACGAAATGGAAAAATCAAACCGTTTTCAATTGTACGTTTGTGAACTGAAAAAATAAAAAATAAATACGGCTTACTACCTACCTAGTTACTGGAATATGATAATTCCTTGGAAGTTGGATTATTCTCTATTCTCGTTGAAAGTATTTTCTCTTGAACAGTTGCGAAACTTTTGCAAACGTTTCATTGGTAACGCCCATCGATCAATTGTTTGTCTCATTATTTTTTAGTGAAATGATAACATCGAGGAATAATGTATACGAATTTGAAGAGAAACGGAAATACAGTTGTTTGTTTAACTTCAATGCGCTCAGTTCGTGCGACCGAGGGAGTTTTATCGTTCTTTCATACAATTCATTGGTTTGATTGTGAAAATATAATTTCCGGAGGGCTGCCCCGTAAAATATTTGCCTAATAAATCCCATCTGAGAGGGCTCAAAATCGCCCGAGCTCAATCAAGCCTTAATGTGCCTCGTTCCGTTGGGGAAAGCGTGAAATATGAGGAATTCGGTTTTTGCGCCGGCAAAACCGGGCGGGCCTTATTAGGCGCGGATGCATTAAACATAAGGTCCGGAAATGCTGGGGGTATCCCCGGAAGGACATGGAAGAACTTTCGGATCGGGGGATGCAGAAAGAGAGCCAATTACATTAGAGGGCATTACGGGGCTAAGTGAATTAAATAGCTCGGACCTTTCCTAGGGGCGGATGAACAGGGTAAAAACACTGGGGCTGGACGAAGAGGAGAGGATAGAAGAGAGGAGGGACCCAAGGACACAAGAAAGGACATAAAAAGGACACTTGTAATTACTTGGGGAACTACAATTGGCCGTTTCCGGTTGAGGGTCGGAGACACCTAGCTGGTTAGATGCAGAGGGAAGATAGAGGAGGTAGAGCAAATTGAATGTGACAAGATGAACATGAATGATGCCAATTGTGCGCATTTGATCCAGAAGAAAAGGCCGAAGGGATGTAAAACGTAACACAGTTGAAGGCTAAATGCACTATTTAAAAAAATAAGGAATAAAAAATCTATCTCATCCTCCAAGAGGTCCTGGGGGTTTTAGAGGTCCGTTAGCGTCTACAAGCATTGGCTACTGGAGTTGTTCAATCATTCAAATATAAATATTAAATTTGGTAGGTTCATATTAGATACACTGTCTAAATAAAAATGGAGATTGTTTGGTGAAAGATCAATCTTTGATTTCTTTAATATGAATTATGATTTATGAATATACTACTTATCATATTAACTTGAATTAATTTGACAAAACTTTCAACTGAAAATGTAAAATCTAAATATTATTCGTCAAGACATTACATTTAAAGGATTTGGCGGTAATGTCGATTTCCGAAGGAACCTGCAAAGAACCCAAATGATCAAAAATAATTAATTTCCGAATTAGTCATTTTTCAACAAGCAAGTGCTATTCTTACAGGATCTTAATGCTGAACACTCTCAAGTACACATTGACAGGTTTAAAATGCTTCTTTAATGCATGTATTTTTTAGCCGAAAAACTTTCAAAAAATGTGGTATTTCATCAATTTTGTGGATTTTCGGTCACTATTCTGACCACTTAGCGATAAAACCTACAATACATAGCCAAACCAAACACCTTATGCCATGTGTTTGGTACAGTTCTGCGTCGAATGCAACCAACCGCAACCCAGTAAGTTCAATAGCAGATTTTTGCCGAGCGTTTGAAGTTCTAACCAGAATTGGTAAAAACATAAAATTCCTGTTAGTGCTTACTTTTATCTGCTGATCATGGTCCGGTGAAGTGAACGGTTCATTCCAGTTACTCGCACACTAACTCATTAAAGAAACACCAGGATGCAAAAGCACAAGGTTGTTAGATTCCTTGTCTGAACAACCCATTTTGTTGAAAACGGAAAATTTTGGAATTAGATGTTTGGGACCTCGGATTCGGATTCAGCACGCTCAAAAACCCTCAGGACCACTACCAGATATCTCGAAGCGTAAGATCGATTTTTTTTTGTAGAGAAGCGTGATTCCTTATATAGGGTGTACAACGCATAGTTCTTCCAACGTTTTCAACTTTTTGTTGAAAAATTTTTGTTGTGCCTTTCAGAAATAATTTGTTTGGTGCTCATTGTTGAATTATTACAAATGCAAGATTTTTTTCGACCTTGCCACACTACAATTATCATAACTTCTTGAATTACATGTTAATCAGAATTTTGGTATAATATTCAACAGAGCGTAAGATTCATCTTAGCGCCTTAAAGAAAATTTTCTGCAGTTTTAAAGTGAAAAATTATCTCGCATTGAGATTGCTGTCCAACTGGAAAAATCTCATACTCTTCATTTGGTTGTTGGGGTGTTATTTCCGCATGGTTTTCCACGTTCCTCAACATCAAAAACTGCGCCATAACATCAACTTTCTAACGAAATGAACAATCTCAATCGTACACTGCTATTCTGGGGAGAAAAATAGATTTGAACGACTAGAAATGTAGTTTATCTAATGAAAATCAAGGTTTTTGGAGTACACGAGCACTTCCAAGGAATTAGGGGTGGAATTCCACGTAATTTTCGGAGCTGATTCGAGCAGTCCCATCAACGATATTATTTAATAACCAATAATCGAGTTCTGATCACATTGAATTTTCTTCTTTTTTTTCATTTAGGTATTTGATACCTAGTTATCCATTATGGGTTCAATAAAGTGAACTTCTCTTCAGGATGCTTCTTCGGAATAAATAGGAAATTTATGCATGAAGTGAATTGTAAATTCAGACAGCTCTTTCACAAATTCACTCTATGTGATTCAATTTTGAATCTATCTTCTTGAAAAGGTTTTAGGAAAGTTTTAGAGTTTGACACATTTGCTTTTGCGTTGACTTTACATTTTGCTTACAAATATTCACAGGGAAGACTAACCAGCCAAGTCAATGACGTAGATCTTAGCAACCTTATTTTTATGCATGCGAAAAAATTGCTAAGTGGTGTTTTCAATGAAAATAATAATAATAATTCAACCAATCCATTATTCACTCACAACTCTCGTCGCTTTCGTGCCTGCGGTAAGCTTATTACATTTTCGTCCAAATTATCAGTCAAAAATTGTCAAAAACAATTTTGAGATTTTTAGCTTGAAGCTTTTTAAGAACATTACGCTTCTTTTATTTTTCATTCAAAGTTATTTTTCCCCAAATTAGCTGTATCAAATTGAAATTGACTTCCTATACTGTTCGAAATCGAAAATTTAGATAATTTAACACAACTACATCCCTTGTACGTAGATCAGTGATTTTCGTAATGCGGAAAAATAATAAATCTTTGTGTATTAATTTGGAGCATTTTCTATTGCAGGTCTTCACAGAAGTTTTACAGTCATCATTTTGCTTCCGAATTGACCGTAAAGTAGCTAAATAACGCTTTGCTTGTTCAATCGTTAGTCGAAAACATTTTTTCCCCAAAATCAAATTTTCCAATCGCATTTTATCTTTAATTTAACTTTGAACTAGTTCACTACCTACTTTCGTTTCGTATCTGTCGGTGTGTTTATCCGCAAACCCTTAACAAGTTCTTAAAAAGCTGAATTTCTAATGCTTTTATCGGATTTTGATGAATTTTTCAGGAAAAGTGCGGATCCGGTTGTTGGTAGTCCCTTGTAAATTGTATCGCTCAAAAATCAATACATCACTCTGCTCATGCACGAACGTAAAATCCACGAAGCGTAATTTTCTTACGAAGGTTCTACTGTTCCAATCTCGCACGAATTTAGATGATTTTCTGAGAAGAAAATTACTCAAAGCTCCCATTTTTGGACTAAAATTAATAACCCCTAACTCGGTTTCCCAGAACAATTTTTCAATCCGTAATTCTTATTTTTATATTGTGATGTAGCCTTGGGAGATGAATCAGATGCCTTCAATCGTCTGGGTCGACGTCTGAGGTTGGCTGCCATTACCGCATTCAGCTCAATGGAAGGGGCAACTATCCCATTCCATTATCTCACAATATATAACTATGCACTATTGTAATACGAAGATTAGTATATTCACATTTCAATTTCAACAAGTTCCTATCATTGGTAGCTGCTGTGGATGCCTACACGTGCTTGTACCTATCCTAATGTCCACAATTTTCATCCGATTTCAATAGTCGAAGGATCATGGGAACATTAAAAACTTTGCCAAAACGTCCAGACTAGTAAAAGGAATCGAGTTTCACGACACCAACCCCCAAGTTTTGGTGAAAGACCGCACGTTATCACCCGCATGTTCCCCCCACTCTACGAGAAGACAACTTCCAACCCCCTGAAATCCCGTGCCAACAAACGAAGGTAATACGCTGGCCCTCCTCCCAGCCACCAACTCATTTCTTCGCCTCATCAGGACATCTATTACCAGAAAGACACCTGGATTCCGAGGGTGAAAACGCGTCCCTCACGGATCTCCTACCGATCGACCCCAGGCAATTACCCCTTCGAGAGGGAAAGGTTGAGTTTCTTCTCATCTACAGAGCTAAGTTTACTTCCGCCCAAGGTGGCCCCCCCTTTGGAAGAAAAAGACTCGACAAAACGTTCGATCTACGTGACGAGGGCTATGGAGAGAATACCTAGGTTCCTTTACTCCCTTCCTCCAACCTTAATGTTTAGCGACGCTCATTAACCGACTTCTTCTGCTCACCCTTCTATCAAGAGTTTTTCTGGCTCAGTAAACGTTTGCTCCGGCGCTAGTTCCCTTCCTTTTTTCCCGTATCTCTAAAACATCCATTGCCTCTCTCGGTTTCTGTCACTCCGTTTTTTCTAAGGGTGAAACAATTTCCTCTACTATCAAGCTACATCGGTTCACTTTCAAGCAAGAAACCATTAACAGTTACTGAGAAGGCAGTAATTTGTACAAAGTATTAGAGGAAAATAGATTCGATGAATGAATGAATGAATGACGAACATGATTATTTACAATTATTTTTCTTTAACATGGTAACAAACATGAGGCGCTTTGGCCGACAAGACCATCATCGAAGCCGCGTCTTTTGGAACCTAAACTCCCTATCGACCAGCGCTAAACGACTTAGCAAAAACGGAAGAACATACAAAGGGTACAACAGGAACTGCAACATTAAGGTGCTTTAGAAACTACATGATAAGTTCAATAACAATAAGGCAACAACAATACAAATAACTTATTTAACTGAAAGAAAAAGTTAGCTGGAGGGATCTTTTTGAGCGAAATCCTAATTATTATGATTGAACTCCGAAATTAAGAATGCTCTATAACGCCAGGCTTCTCGAAAATATGAGAGAGGAGCTGACCAACTACGACCGTTCAGCACATTCACCAGCTCAGCTAACGAGAGCACAAAACGGCCGAAACACCTCCTGCGAATAAAAGCGAGAATCGGACACTCGGCGTGGATTCGACAGCTGAGGATATAGAAAATTAAATTATACTACACATAGTTATTTCTGTATTAGATAGCCCTCCGACGTAAATCACTGATCTATGTATTTTGGACGTAGTCAGTGGTACATTACCAGAACTCAACCCCTCGAGCCTCGTAACACTGTTCTCCATAAAATGTAGCTCACTCCTAGATGTCTGAAGACAGCTGGACGGCTTTGTTTTAAATATAACTCCGTGAACACTATCCTTTACTAGTCCCTTTGTACGAAAAAGAAGCTGATGTCAACATTTACAGCTCACCATGATAAAAACAATAGGTTAATTACTTATCCTTCAAGATTTTGTGTGCTTATAAAATTACAACGCCGGTGTAAGTAACAATAAGGAAAAACTTAAGTCAGACGCATGGGGATGGTCTAGAACAATCGTCCCTCCTTGCTGTGAAATATATAAATTATTCTTTGAGTTTTACATTTACTCTCTTCTGCATTTGGTGCATTCGGTTTGCTATCGAAAACCGATTAGAATGGCTTATATTTCCACACACGTCATACATACATCTAGGTCGTGTCGAGCACTCATTAATTCTTTCTCTTGGAAAAGAACATTAGAAAAGTATCTTATTGTAACGAAAGACTGAATAGTATTTGAATGTGATGATGTGATGGAATGAGAAAGTTAAAAAAGTGAGATACCTAAATATGGCAATGATAAAGTTGAAGATACCCAACAAATGACTTTGTAGGTAAGTATACTAAACCTCATTACTGATAAGTGTTGCGGGTTCGGGTAATCTCAAGATCGGGCGCAATGCGCTCTACTAGAATCATCTCTCAGAGAAGTACTTTTTATACAATGTACCTATGAACTCAATTTTATTATTTCAGTCTTAAAGCTGAAAATATCATCTCGAAATTTACAAATGTGCAAGTTTGTTGATTTAAGATTTTCTCCTATGTTAACCAATGTAATTCAGAGCATGAGAAATGTGTGACGAACTAAATTTCATTGCCATAAAAGTTGAGTTGTTATTCATCCGATCGCTTTTCAAATTTATAGGACCTCAACTGGTAATCCCCGAATTTGTACGAAAAGTTTTAGATAGAGTAAGATATGAGTATTGGTGAACTGTTACAGTTCGTATAACCCTATGCAGCTATCAGGGAATGCCTTCGTCCAATGTCCGACTTAGGGCTATCCTAAATCACCACTTCAGCAACACTCGAATGAACGTCTGACTGCACTATAGTTCGCAGGGTAATTGTAATTGGAGGAACTGTCACTTAGCTTCCATTAAAAACAGACTCTCATTGAAGACTATGTATTCTTAGCAAAACTGGTAACGATCGGACGGCACATGTTAGTCCGAAGATATCCTTCACTCCATAACCCCGTATCACCAGTGCAGACTGGATCTTGAGGGAAATCGGTAGTAAATTACTGTGGCTTTGTTTGGCGCTAGTTTTGAATTTCTATGAGACCTGAAACGCTTATCATTCAAAATAGAATGAGCAAAAGTCAGTGATTGGAGTGGTGTCCGGAATTGGTGCCTTTAACCTATGTCAAATGTGGGCTGAAAGTAATACGGATTCAAATAGAGGAACTAAAGTGCCAGGGGGTGCAGATGGGCCTGTGCTCCCGTCAGCAGCCGCCTCCAAACATTACAATCTTTTACATACCGCTAACAAATTTAAATCTACAAGTCTCTCGACATAAACATTAATTGAGCAGATTAAAAAAAAACCATCATACATCTAAATAGATTGTTAAATAAGATGAATTCTTCTGTTCTAAAGATAGTAAAACATCTAAACGAATGTTCGTTGAATGTAATCGTATATTCTGGCCAGCGTTGCTCTGAAGCGCCGACTTATTATAGTTGTTCCATTTCAATGTCCACAACCAAAAACACTGCGAAAGACGTTTTTCGGAAATAAATACTTTATAATTAATGACACTTTATGATTAACACTTTAGACACGATAGAGAGTTTTCAGAAACTACATGTTCCAAATTTTCATTTAGACATGAAGACATTGGTCACGAACGCCGTGGTTTAACTTCAATCTCTTTTTCGTTCTCTCCTTCAAACGAACCAAGATGTTGAAAATGCATTCGGTGGCAATCGCCTATCAAAGATACCCTCATTAGATCTGTTGAACTGTTGTTGCGAAGCTGACCAATGGGAAGTGATCTTAAAACTCAACTTTAATGTCTATTAGTATTCCTGCATCCCATCCCTCTTTCGCTATGTGGTCGGTAGCCTCATTTTCTCTCAAGGCAACATCCGATTCCGTCTTTCAAACTAACGTCAACTTTCAGATCTATCGTATTTGTTAGTTCTTTGTAATCCCGTGTTGTAGGGTATGATGAAATGTTTGATTGGACAACACATGAACCGGAAAGGACAAGTCAAAAACTGTTCAACAAAATTATTGGTCAACTGTGGGCTAACCTTGAAGTTTGAGCTCAGAAATTACCTTTAACACTAGTAGTCAGTGGAGATTGTGGATGTCCATAATAAACGCCGATCAAGTTTTTTTTTTTGTTAATGATCTAATAACACCGGGTATGTTTGGTGGACATTAAAAATCCGGAGTGTGATGGTTGTTATTATCCCACGAGAAGAAAGCCCATCGGATGAGCACGACCAATTATGCAAAGTCAAGGCCCTCGCGTTGCCCACTTATTACTATTGGTCCGCTCCAAACGTCCACGACCGAACACATTGCGAAAGACGCGTGGGCGTTCAAGAAATGAATACGTTCGACTCGAGAGGCCGTTTTCAGAAAACGAAATCGAAAGTGTGGGCAAGAGAAGTCACGAGTTTTTCGTTTTATTTCTAGGTCCTAAGAATAGTCAAAGAGAGAATGGTTAAATGGTTTTTAAACCTTACACCGCTTATTAAAATGTGTTTAACCCGATGATTATCTCGGGGGTCTGGGAGGGTTCCTGAGGCTTCAGCGTTGGCGGTTATTGAGTAATGATGCTGAGTACCTACTTGGTCCTTCTCGTCGTCATCCCGTCGGACGTGATTTGTGAGTCAAAGCATTATTAATTACTCGAGAGATGGACTGTAATGATCTTGAAAGGACCTTCAAAAAATATAATTGAAGGGTTTTTTGTTTGGTTTTTCAGGCTCTTCAAGACTCCACACAGTTGAGTCAAGGTCCAGGAATTTTACTAAGAATGAAATCAGTTTTGTTCGGTTTTTACGATGTAACTTTTGTTGGGCTTTTTCATAATAAACTTGTATATAGAAACGGAGTTAGATAGAATATTGTGTTTGTTTTAATTTCAAAAATTAACGTGAAGGTTAAATTACCGTTTAATAAAGTGGATAAATAGATAAATAGATAAAGTGGGGAGTTTATCAAAAATGTTCATGTGGACTGTGGTTAAATTGGTAGGAAGGATGTTGAATGTGCATGAAAAATTTCGAAATCGTTAACAAAGTGATTCCGCCTTCTCCGAGTCCAAATGTTTATTTTTGATTGACAACAGGCAATATGTAAAATATTTTGCCCAAAAATTGATGTTGAATGTCTTGACAAATTCAAAATCGTTAGGAGTGATAGGCCAGGAAAATATTTAAATTGGGTTATTCCTCAAAATGTTTCACTATAAATTGGTTCGTTGTAAGCTAATAATTTGTCCCCCTCGAGAATGTTACTTTTGTGTCCCTTTCAGTAGAAGCCTACCTTACCTTCCACCTGGGCCTATATAGTTTGTGCTTTCTGTGATGTTCCTTCAGTTATTGTTTGTTACGGACAATGACCTAACCGTCGAAAACGATTCAACTGTGCAACTCATCATTTTCGTGGAAATACAGAAAACGTTTTTATTGAAATGGGATTCCACAATCTCGTCGCGAGTGACCTAATCCGTATCAGAACTTGTATGTTTTCAGAATCGTTCAAACTCCACAGAGTGGAATCATGACCCAGAGGTTTTTCAAAGAATGAAATCTTTGAACCTCCGCGGGGGATCGAAATTCGTCCGTAATTTGACAGGTATCAAATTCAAATTGCTGTACAAGGAATCTTAACACAGGAAATAATTAGCGTACCTCTTTATGGCGTAAATGCTTTGCAATTAAAACGAATGGGAAGAGCACCAATCGGCTCTTTCCTTATTCGGGTCCAGTAAATATTTTCTGATGAGCAGAAATCGGATGAATGGATCGCGATCGTTCCCGTTCCCGATAAGAACAAGATTATAAAATCATCAGAAAATGACTTCTTTTTACTCCAAAGTTTTGTGAGATATTGATTTGCCTACGAATCATTCTTTAAATTTTGTCACAAGTGATGCCAGGGAGGAGACAAATTATGGTCCAGCTGTAAAGAAAAACTTTGGATGGTGTAACTAGTATTGATGGATTTTTTCATTTGATTTTTAAGAATCTTTGAAGATACATTGGGATGTAAACAAACGAATGTTTAGTCGCAGGGTCACTTATTTTCATTTAAATTTTGTTTTTATAAAACGTTCTATTATCTAAATTAATATATGAAAAAAAATTTATTTTAGCAATATTATATTGTTGATACGTAAATTGATTTCGTTCAATGTAGATTACTATAAACGATGGAGTTCACAATTCGTGTTACAGACATTTGAATACTTCGTGATTTTGAAAGAATAACAATACTTTACATGGAGTTTCTTCCTTGCTCAACACCCTAGCTACACACATCACAAGAATCTACAGTCTACGGTAAACAGGTTCATCAATATCTACTAAATATGCTTAATAAATGGTCATTTATTTTTAGAAGGATGGAATCATTCATTCTACGAGGGAAGGAATAATAATTTATTGAATATGCTAATCCAATATTCCTTTCCTAACCGCGATTCATTATTGATGGACATGAAAACCTCACTAACTTTCCTAGTATTGACCCAGAAAAATGCTACAACGTTCGTCGTTATTCGCGAACAACGCAATCTGACTTTGGCGTGAGCGATTAACAAGTAAATCAGGCCGATCTTAACAAGTCCGAGTTATAGAAAATGTTTCCCAGAATCGAATTGAACTTTCACTTCAGAAGCATGAATAGGAAATCGCATTTTCCTTTAATCGGAAAGAAACAATAATAACTTCAGGCGGAGTTAAATGATTTCGTGACCAACTAGAAACAAGGTCTGAAGTCTGGCGCGCGAATTAGGTCAAGTGATACTCCTATGAATAATCAATCCGAAAATTATGGTTGTACAATACAATCGAGTCAGAGGCGCTTACAAACATCTATCTTTATACACCAAGAATATCTTCATATTCATCATGGACGAAAATTTTCAACCTTGAGGTCTAGCAACATAAAAAGGCCGCTCTTACAGTAAATAATTTATATCACCAATTTGCTCAGCTCTACAAGTTTTGATGTCACCTTCCGTTTTGTACTAAGGAATTAGTGAAGGTTCACGAAGTTATGTGTACTAAAGTTAAGATATCCAACTGTTTTTTGATATCTAGAAGTCAGCCACAAGGTATGGAGATCAGTGATTATCTGAAAGCCATTGTAGCTAAATTTCGGCCTAATCGATCTAACGTGCTGAAAAATACATTGGGCGTCATTAGACTGGGCAATACAAGATACGCTCAAGGCGAGGAGTATAGATAATGAACCTTTTGCCTAGGTCTAATATATGTATATTGATAATCATTACATGGAGGGTTTATTCTAGGACAGAAAGAATACACCTCTTTGTAATAAATTGCAGCGTTTTTGTACTCAAATCTAAAGCGGATGAAAGCTAAGGAAGAAGCCTCGTGCTCATGTAAGTTTGAATAGTTCATTCTAATTATTAGAAGGTATCTGTAAAACTTAGGGGCTACATTGCCGATCTCAAAGATAAATTTATTGATCACCTTATACCAGGATTCAGTTTTAATTAACAATTAGCGGGTCGTATATTGGTATCTCTACCTCTCAACTCCACGAACTTGTTAGGATTTTTCACCCCTCTAGTGGGCTGAGTGTGGCAACTCGTAGGGAGTCACCCTTAGTGTTCACTAATTAATGATACAAATAGGGGTAATTTTCCCTTCATGCAAGGGTTGCACTGCCTTCACTCCCTCCTTTCAAACTGACCTGTATCCAAACATCGACATTGGATCATACTAAATCTGTGAATTCTATGCCTTACTTTTTTAAAACACTTTTTTAGCGTTGCACCAAGTTTACATCTTATTAGCAATGTGATTTTGATCCTAATTACTACCTACATACATATTGCGAAACAATGATACAGAACATGTTTTGACCAGTTAGACAAATGATGAATTATTTCACATTCACTGTGCTAGTTCGTGTGGTTTTCTTCTCTTCAATCTTCTAAGCAGGTCACTTACATCAAGCAAATGGACATCTTCAATGTTGACATGACCCCTTAGTCGCTCTTGGTCAGCGATTGCAATCCTCCTGATGGACTGATCGATAGTTTCCACCTCAAGATCGTGGTGAAGTCTATCATTCTGGATGTACCAGGGTGCATTAACTATGCTCCTCAGCACACCATTTTGGAAGGTTTGAATAAGTTTCGATTACTCTGAGCAGTGCAACCCCACAGCTGTGCCCCATAGGTCCATACTGGCATTAGGACTTGGTTGTACAAGGTTAATTTATTTTGTACAGACAGATCATTGTCATTCACACATTTTCACATAGAAAAATAAACCATGTTTAAACTAATTAACAGGTTCATGATTATTTACGTTCTATCTAGTGATGTAATATATTATTGAATGTTGTACCTAACGATAAAAACTGTTTTAATCAACTTTACCCCTAACAGTTTTTTCAGAACCCCCTAACCCCAAGAATTTCAATGACGCAGTCTGTGTCATACCCCCCTCCCTCTTCCTCAGGGCACCCCAGTAAACCGCAAAGTAGAATGTTAAACATGTTTGCTATTAATGAAAGTTAATTTTATCGACAACTTTGCTATGAATAAAAGGTAATTTTATCGAAAAGTGTAGAACAAAATCTACTGAAACTGTAAAGAACTGAAACTTGTAGAAAGGCAAATATTCGTAGGTGAAGTTGGATTTGTATTCAGAAAAAGTAACTTTGAGTAAAAATGAAAATGAATTATTTTTAGTCTTGTGACAAAGCCGTTCAACAAAAATGAGGTATGAAAATACGCTCATACGATCATGCTGCTAAACTGGAACTTGTTTTTTTTTTTTTTTTTTGCTACCGTTAGGCGGAAGAGGCGCAGCGAAGGGGAAAAAACGAATCGCTGCATTTTATTTGCCTTTGAAATCAGCAGCAGTTTCGGAATAAAAAGGGGCTTCGCCCCTTCACCCCTTCGCTCCGGCTCTCGATTTTGTACGTTGAATATTTATAAGGTTGGCGATCTTTCATTCGTGACTGTCGATTCCTTTTTAGCATGATTCACGGAAAACGGCCAAATCAATTAAGAAAAAAGGTTTTGGTCGGTTGTCCACCACAGTATATTTCACAGCCCAATTATTTTCCCGCGTGTCGCGTTAATGACCTATCGTGTTTTTAATTACTTGTTCCGAGAGAAGGTTTTTTTTGAGACTGTGTCGTTTTGAGGGTTTTATAAGAACGGATCGCGGTTGTAACGAAAAAAAGGAAACAGTTGCGCAAGGGATCGTGCGTGTTTTTTCGGGAGGGAGCCTTCTGTCAATAGAATACGAGAGGATGAAGACAAATGGATCGGTCATTGGCAGTGACGTTAGTCATGGGGTCGATCTATGGAGAGCATTCTTAGAACATATGACTGCTAGTAGGTAATTACTGCAGGGCCACCGGCTAGACTTTGTTGAAGAAGATTCAACGGGCTCTATTATACAGTACCCGTAAACATGCTAGAGCCACGGTTTTCTAGGTTGACGAGCCGTCACATGGTCTTAGGAATGAACTTATATATTTTGCTGACGCTGATTCGATTTGAAACTACGAAGGTTCTTCAACAGACGCCAGCAGCAACGTGTGTTAGCAGTGAGCATATGTAAAATACACGTTAATAAATCGAAACAATTCGCTACAATGGAGGACCTTCACCTAAAAAGGTGAGAATTTGTATTAATGTAGAGCAGAATTCAACTGATTCTAAATCATATCTTCACTATCTCAAGTGGATCCAACCAAGACAATGATCCAATAATATATGAATTTCCGTTTCAATATCAACTGCTAAATGCAAGTTACAAGGATCTTCTTCCAAAAACCAGATAGCAAGTGACTTTGTAAAATTACTCAAGAAAGTACATGACAAGCATACGATTCAGACATTTTTCAAGAACCAGTACTCTGGAATTAATTCCGCAGAATTTTAGACTTTTAATGAAAAAAGAGAAGATAAACCTCAAATTCACTTCACTAAATAACCCTGCCTCATTTAGATTGAATGAAAGATTGAATCAAACTCTAGTAAACAGAATTCGCTGCAAAATAAATGAAACTCGAAGAAGAGCATTTTGGAAGGTAGTGGATGAATGTGCTTAGGAGTACAATTCCACGGATCACTGAGTGACTTAATTTAGCCCAGAATACTTACTATTTGGAAAGACCAGAGCTATAATTGCAACACCTCTCAAACAAAAAAAACTGATCTTATATATAGGAAATAGCCTACAAAAATACAGTTAAAAAATCATACTCATAAGAAAAAAATTGATCCACAAAAAAAGGAAACATCAGGATTTCAAAGAAGGGGATTCTGTTCATATAGACCATGCTTCGAAGATAAACAGCAACAAATTAGAAGAGGTAAGAATTGGACGTTTGAAGATTATCAAGAAAATATCAAACTCCATCTTTCAGTTGGATACAGGACACAGTAGGAAGGAGCCTAACATGTTTCACATCTCCAAAATGGTGCCTCTCATCAAGGGTGGGGGGATGTTTTATACAAACATCTGCGCTTGCTGCAAAACCAAGGAGGCGCAGAACCGTTAAAGTAATTTTTCATTCGAATATTGTTAGCTCGGTGAAAGAAAGCTTGTTCGTTTCGATTCGTTTTCAGATATTCAATCAAGATTCAATTTAAATTGACTTTATTTAAATACAGATAAACTTTTTCAGAACGCATCGCACCTGCTTTCTTCGGCTCCACGCTTATAGAAGAAGAAGAAGAAGAAGAAGAAAACATGTTTATTTATGAAAACTGACAAAATTTAAACAAAGAAACAAATAACATGTGTACGGCATGGACTTGTCCGTCTGCCGGGTGACGAGCCGTTTCGGAATAATACAAACAATAATTATAATTAAATCACCCTTAGTTGAATAATAAATATAACAGTTCCTTATTTGCTTAGTCTACCCAATTTTTTTTACCAAATAATTGGACATGGAAAACAGTTTATAACAATAAAGACAACAACAATAAGTTTACCTAAACATTTTCTTTTTTTTCTTTTCCCAAATGTTTACTACTTTTCAACTTTTACCACTATTATGATTCCTTTTGCACTACCAGTTGAATTCCGCAACCAATGAAAACCTATACCTGCAAGCTCTAGCATAAAAACCTGCCTCTTCCAACCAGTTCTCCCTATGGTTGAACAAGTCAACTTCCACTCTTATACACATATCTAAATTATTTGGCTTCAACCCATTCTTTTAATACGATAAATTGATGTATACTGCAAGTTATGAAACATCACAGGCCCTTCAACATCAATCTCGATTGTTGTTTACACACCAACTTCGTCGTAAAGCTCAAGTAACGTCGACGAGGGCTCCTTGGGTAATATAATTATAATAATACTACTTACCTAAACTCTATAATTATGAGGAACCAAAAATCGTACATAAACCAAATCGTGTAAAACTATTGTTACTAGAGACGAAATCCTTCATATGGTTCCAAGGTAAGGAAAATGAATTATTTGCGTATTTGTAGCCTACAAATACAACACAATGTGCCAACTATATTTTGAAGACTCACGCCCTAATTACCGGAATACGTACACGATCCGTTTTAGAAAGAACTTTTGAAAATATTTACGACATATTTATTGCCTTTGTAGAGCGCCTAAAGTGGCTAATGTGCTACTTTCTGAGCGAATGACCCATCTGAGACGATTTCATTGAAATATTTCCCTCCCTCAAGCCAACTATTCACCAAACCCGACATTTTATTACGGACCACTTGAGTACTATAACGATAATCTTTTTGAATTACATCAGAGCGGCGTTTATCTGAAAAAGGCTTGTTACGGTTTCCTCTTCTAACGACCAAACTTCGCGGAAGCCTCCTCAGAGTTTACCATACGGGAAGCAAAGTTTATTCAATTCATATCTCCCACGTGAATTTACAGGCATTTTGTTTATCCAACTGTTTGAAGAAATTGCTCAACTTCACGCTGAGCACCATTTCAATTTTCTTGGGGCCTTCAAACGGATTAACTTGATGGAGGGGGCCGGGAAAGCGAATGTATCTCCTTCTTCAGCTCGGCTGAGCTCCTATTTTTCCACAAACTCTTTCCCTTTGCATTAAAACCCCTTTTTTCTTATCAAGTAAACTCAACCATTCCTTTCCTTGCGCCTACGCAAGCTGAAAGCTCCTTCGGGAGCACTGAACTTCCTCTGAGCTTATTCCATTTAAAAGTGCTCCTCTGATGTTTTTCCTCTTCCGTTTAAGAAAATATAAATATACAATTCTAAAGGCTCTGTTTTTTCAACGGCCTCAGATGCCATCGCGCTTACACGTTATGATCCTTCCAATTCCTAATGTTTGAACTTGGTGTACGAATATAGCTTTTTGTGGATATCATTTGTATTGTGGTAAGTAGAGTACTTCTTCATACGATAATAAGGTATACAGGGTGTCCAAGGAGTTATGCACAATCTGACTCCTACGTGTTCTACAAATCATTTCCGACCAAAAATGCCTCTTAGCAACTCCCTCAATTGTGGAGATAGCTCAAATTCGATGACACCGTTGGAAAGAACGTTACATTTTCTATCTATTTGATGTCAGAAAACTTTTTTTTTTTTTTTACTTTTGCATTGAAAAATTCCGATTGCTGCGCGAAATGGCAGTTTTGTCAAAATCTTGAAATCGCCTGTTTTTCATCTCGCCTAGAAACCCCATGAATGCTTGACCCAGAACTGTGCAGACCTGGTAAAACGTGCGCCAAAATGTCAGCTTTCGAATGGTGTAGTCGTTTTGGTTTTTAAAAATATTTTTAGTTAAGGAAATGGTGTTAACTGCAAAAAAACATGTGTTTTCTGTTAGCTGCAAAAAACATGTTGTTTTCTTGAAAATTGAGGGTTTTCCAAAAGTCTCGACGAAAAAAGGTTGGTGGCGGGATATACGTAACTTTTCTCGCTGAATCGAATGGTGACAACGCCAGACCTTTCACGTGACGATTTCAGTTAGTTTTGTCGGATGCATAAACCCGTTCGTTTGTGAAAGCGTCTACGGCATTTCTAAGCTGTTCGGCCAAAGTCAGGATAATCGAAGAGCTGGTAGTACCTAATAACCAAAACCTTAGTGACAATAAACAATTAGTAGATAAAAAACATATAGTTTACTAGAAAAAGAAGGATCAGTGACATAAACATTATTATCTACCTAAATTGTTTCCTCATACCATCCGACGTGTTCACTAGGGTGTGAGTTGTACACAAGAGGAGTGTGACTCCCTTGCTGCTTCAGAAGTATTACCATTGTCAAAACCGTACACAAAAATCTTGTCAACATACTCACTAGTGGTATAGGTACTCCACTGAAAACAAATCATCGCAATCAATCGTAAATGAACAAAAACAATAGCTGTCTCTCGCATATTCGATTATCCTGACTTTGGCTGGACAGCTTGGAAATGCCGTAGACGCTGATCACAAACGAACGTTTTCATTCATTGAATTCATTTTCATTTTTCATTTTAAAATATTTATTTTTCAATTTAAATCTTAACAATCTTGTTTAAATTCTAACTCTTTGTATGAACTCGATTTAAACCCCAATATCTTACCATTTTCCAACAAATGGATCACATGTTCGAGTCAATAAACATTTTACTAAAACTGAATTTGGTCAGAAACAACAAATTGTCAACATTGCAACACCCAATGCTACGGAAAAATCAGATTCGGGTTGATAATACACGGCGCACAAAGCAACCCCTCCTTCAAGACCCGGAGGTCGTGCGGGTCATTGCATATCCTACCCCTGACCAAGACAATGCCTCCTCCGTAGATTTCCCAATTTTCAAACATTCGGTCTTATTTAGTGATACAGGGTGTCCCAGGACTTATGCACAATCCGACTCCTACGTGTTCTACAACTCATTTCCGATTGCGATGAGTTGCATTCATCTTCGAGACTTTTGGAAAAACCTCAATTTTAACAGAAAACACACGTTTTTTTACAGTTAAACGCCATTACCTCAACTAAAAATATTCTTAAAAACCAAAACGGCTATACCATTCGAAAGCTGACATTTCGGCGCACGTTTTACCAGGTCTGCACAGTTCTGCGTCAAGCATTCATGAGGTTTCTAGGTGAGATGAAAAACAGGCGATATAAGATTTTGACAAAACTGCCATTTCGCGCAGCAATCGCACATCTTCAATGCAATTTAAAAAAAGTTTTCTGACATCAAATAGATAGAAAATGTAACTCTTTTTCCAACGATGTCATCAAATTTGAGCTATCTTCAAAATTGAGGGAGTTATGACAGTTTTAATGACATAAGATCGAAAATACGAAAAAAATCTTAAATCACGAATATCTTGGAAACGAGGCCTCTGGCAAAAAATTGCTAGGAGGCATTTTTGGTGGGAAATGAGTTGTGAACACGTAGGAGTCGGATTTTGCATAACTCCCGGGACACCCTGTATAAGCGCGGTAGATGATTTAACTTTTTCCGGTGGAAAGAACGAGTTGGCAGAAGAATGAAATCCTGTTTCAACAAGTTTTAATCCTTCAGGAAAAATTGGAAGGAGTTTGATAATAATGAATGTTCAAACATCCTTCAAGCGTTGCGCTCTTGATCACAAATTTCAAATATAAGCACAGGGGATCGCCACCATGCAATCCAGTGCCGAAACATAAGAGCTTCGAGAGAATTGGAATCAATTACAAAAGAACATTTTTTTCCTCTTCTCAAACATTACCTCAATTATTTCAAGTAGTCTTCTATCAGTACAGTTTCAATTGTGTTGAGTGGTTGTCTAGGTTATCAGTTTTTTCATCTGTTCAATGTATTCAATTTTGGTTCAATGTCGCGGTTTTAATTTGTGCGGTTTGTTAATTTGGTATTTGCATATGAATGACGTTCAAATACTGTTGTAATTAAATTGGCAGCATTTCATATTTCCTCTTTCGAATGCATGTTTTTCGTTTCAACTATGCTTCGTTTATGAGGAAAACACCACGCATAGCTTCGAGCTTGAAGGAGGCACCGATGGAGGTATAGGAACGAACGGGACAGACGTATTGATGGTTTATTGACTCATTACACCCACTCAAATTCCTGATGCGCCCCAACTATTAATAACAATCCAAGCTGACGGAGGGCCGGCTAGGAAAGGGCTACGCCCCTCGACACGACGCCGAGCGTTACGCCAAGAGGAGGAAACCTTCCGAACCAAGTAATCGCTCAATTATTTAAATACTGCGAGACAATTCCGAAGGACCTTTTTTTCCGAATGATAAATCACAGTAACGGAGACAAACAAAGTAATAGGGTCCGGCCATAAATCACAATCAGGGGATTCAGGCGCGATCGATCAGAGCACGGCAATTACTATATCATCCTTCGGAGAGGCGAGCTCGCCTTCTGTCCCCCGAGTGCCGGGTTCGGGGAAGAATTAGCCAATAGCAGCTCATCGATGGTGATCCGATTGACGTTTCTTCTCGCGAGCGAATTAAGTCAGGCAGATGGGATGGTGCCAGTTGATTCAGGTTTCTTGATTCATTTCTCATGTCCATGTTTGTGACATCTCAAGAGACGAAAATATCGATGGAATATTGATGCCCAAATATCGATATTACCATCGACAATAATCTCGACATGCTTCTATCGATAGTACTTTAATATCGGATGTCTGATATGAATTATCGATAATCATCGACTTTTAAGAATGCCCTTATCAATATTTATTTCTCGTCTGTGATTAGGCAGTAATAACTTCTCCGAACCACCGAAGTTAAATCTGGAATGAGACTGGGTCATTTCCTTTCCCCCTCACTGTTCATTATTGTATTTGATGAAGCCATGAAATAGGTGACGAAGGTAAGCGGTAGACAGTGAATTTTGGTGAATCAGTTTAAAGTATTGATTTTTAGTTGACATTTGCTGCTACCTCAAAATTTACATGCATGCAAACAAAGAAGAGCACATGGAGAGCAGTTCAAAACGGGTTGGTCTGAAGACCAATGCTGCGAAAATCAAGATCATAATTGTGAATGTAGCAGCTAACTTCCTAACACAGTTAAACAACAATAAACAACCATTTTACCCATTTTGGGAAGCGTGGTGACGAACTCAAGAGAAATGACAGAGGGGGTGACAGCACGCATCCGGAATAGCAAACGTCACCTTTATCCAACTCTACCACATTTGGAGCGCAGTTGTGGGGCTACACAGCTCTAATCAATACAGCGATCCATCTTATTATAATGATGCACGAGTGTCACTGATGCTTCGAGGTACTTCCGAAGTGAGGAGCCCCACCATGAGCTTGAAGTTGACATTGTGAATGAGCTGATCAAAAAACGGGAAGCGGCTCACATCGCCAGACTAAAAAATCTGTTTAAAAGGAATCGGTAAAGGTCTTGGATGTGCATGATTTAACTCAACGTCTGAAGTGACTAAAACGTAATGAGCTTGTATAGGAAATGAATGTGATACGTTAGAGAGACATGGAACATGCTTATGCTTCTTAGCTGAATAGTGTGCGCAAGTCCATGATGTGCGCAGTCCCTAAACAATGTAATAGCCGGTTAAAAGAAAAGCTTTATAATAATATACACGGTCATGTCGTAACATGAACGATACGGTTCATTTTCCAGTAGTAAATACCCACGGTATTAATTATAAATGTTATTTAACCGTTGGAAATGTACATGAGGTAGCTTTTTCGTTTCATAACTTGGTTCATTGCAAACCAGGAGCAAACCAGTATCCTCTGTCCAGCTGGATGTTTGCAGTTCACAAAGTGGACTCTGGCGGGGAATGAAACGAAGTTAGATAGGACGCCCTATTGCAGGGTCGCCGTTGCTGTAGATTACTGCTGAAGAATTCATGATGTTTGACTCCCTGCTCCGCCTCGCCCGCTCCCCGCCACCCGATCCGGACTATTGGACAAACAGCCGCCCGGGGCTCGGGGTTGCAGAGCTGCGCATTCAGCTATGTTAGCCGATGCCGTTTACGTTTCCAAACAACGGAAAGTGTCACCAGTCTACTTGTTGTTCCTACTATCCGACACGCATCATAAATTAGTACCGCAATCCTCCCACGTTATATTGCGAACTCGTTGTTCAATTTTAGTTATTCAAATCGTTCTTGTCTCAGTCAACCGCTCACATTGCAAAACTAATTTTATAATTTAAAACAACATACATAACTCAAATCCCACCCTCGCCGCCTCATAAATAGTATTATTAAACAAAAACATACAGAAATTTTAAATTATTTTAAAGCTATAGATGGTAATAACTTGCACTAATTAGAAGTTAAATGAGTTTTGGTTATTCTGTGTTCTATTTATTTCGATATTTTTTCTCCTCATTCAATAAATGTTGCTGAGAAAATGAAAAAATAATAGCAAGGGTTCGACCATATTGGCCAATAATTAGTTTCTCAAGATTAAAATCGAAATGAAATTCTATCTAGGTATATGTATCCATTGTTTGTTGGATATGCACGTGTTGAACTTGAGCACTTAGTTTATTATTGCTCCTCAGAACTCAGCCAATTACCTATTGTAATTGCAAATTAATTTGTAGGGTGAGATGAATTCATTCATTTGGAATTTCTTACGAAACCAATTAAAATGAAGCATTTAATAACACCTGTGTTCTTTATTGTCACAAATTATTAATCACACAATTGAGCTTCATTGAGCACATGAACTCAACTCTGAGACAGTAAATAAATCAGTTTCTCATCATGCACTTTACTTTGAGTTGTTCATAAAGAGGTGACCTTCAATTGTTAAGCTCAGTAATAGCATCCGAGTCTTCTGTAGTGGTGGAAACTGTGTTAAAAACTATATGACTTAAATCACATTGACAAAGTTGTGGGCGCTAATTGACCCATTTCAAGGAAGAAAACGGAAGTTGATGAGTAATTCCGATTTTTATTACTTCTTTTTTTGTTCGATCCCAATTAAACTGTGATCGTGCAACTTAAATACGGATTAATTTCGAATTTCACGGTGGAAGAGATTTTAATATATTCTAAGTGACAAGTTTAAGGAGGGTTATATGTAATTGTTGCACCACAATTGGGAAGACCTATTATTGACAATAATAAAAGAAGAGCGCCAAACACAAAAATATTCCCAGTTACTGAATTAGCATTTATTTTCCCTTGGTTAATCTTTACCTAGCAGTTGTTCGTAGTTTATTACCTTATAACTTTACTTTTTTTTCTAGTTTTCTCTTCAGAAAAGTTTAGATGTCTTGAATTTGTAACAAAAATTAAAATCTTTTAACTAGTGATAAGCACTGAGTTGAACTTATTTTTCTCTTAATACGACTTTGTTTTTCGGAAATGATCTTAACAAAATGATGGAAGGACAACGTGAATTTTCTTGACTTAGTTTATACCCAATGATAAACCCATTTCTAAACTGTTATACACAGATCGAATGATCGAACGTATTTGACATTTTCGAAAACTGTTGTGCCACGCTATCGTGTTTGGTTTTTCCCCACCTTGAACCTTTGTAACTACATTACAAATTCACTGATAATTATTGCTGAACTGAGCTGAATAAAGTTAGGGCGGTATTTGAACACTTACGGCCGGATTCGAGAAATGTATCAGGAAAGTTCGTTAGCTGGTATGTAATTATGTACATTAATTTGACCAAGTGCGTGGGTGGCGGTCCCCTTAATTAATTTATAGAGACAGAACGATTCTTGTTAACTTAGTTTTTTACTGGGAGGAACGTGAAAATCGGGGATGTTAAAAGGATTAAAAAAATGTCTTTTGAAACACAAAGTTGCAACGGTCGTGCGTGCATTCATCAGGGAAGGAAAAGAGTAGGTGTGCGTTGGTCAACAGCTTTCCGGGCTGTTGCTCAAGCGGGTTGTCCCTGGTTTTAAATTCATATAATGCAAATAAACGAGGAGAGAATCAGAATAAATAACTCATTATCGAGGAGGTACTGAAGGGAACCATTGTTCCCTGCCTGGGCGAAGCGTGGGTAGGGGGGTTCCTCAGAATGTGGGCGGGTACAGCAGGGGAACTTATTAATATGCATGGGTGTAATAGGGAAGAAGTGGAGAGAGAAAGCTTTGCCTGATATTTACTCATTGGAACGTGACGGAGATAATCTGTATGACGATTGGATCCAAAGGTCTTATTGAGCACTGTGTTCATATGAACAGGACATATTGAAAGTATTCAAAGCTTGCACATGACTGAGTAAATTTTGTTAAGTTAGTCGGCTTCAGAAGAGACTTGTCCTGCTGTTCTTCGGAACTGATATGCAGCTCCTCATATCAGCGCAAGAACAACCACAATGGTTTATTATTGCTATGAAAAATTATAAACTAACAATTGTACATTTAATTGAAGACAAGAGTGTACGAGGGAACTTTTTTTTGGGAGTAAGTTCTTTTGTTTTACATTTTTTCGTTCTTCTCTCCCAAGATGTTGGTTAAAGGATTATTTTTCTGAATAAATGTACGAGGTTTAGAAGTATACCGTGGCTAGTACTATGATGACAAGGCATAATATGCCCTCAAATTATTTAAACATGTCACGTTTTTCCAAAGAGGTTTCAAAAATTTGAGACGAGTTGCATACTTCCACCCTTGTATTGCAAAGAGCTATTATACAGCATTTTCTTTCATTTAATCCACTATTCCATTTGTGTTTTCAATGAATAATGACTGCATGTTCCAACATTACATCACACCTAAAAATTCAGTATAATTTTGAGATAAGTAGTTGATGGTACTAAATTGTTTCAATCAAAACAACACACATTCTATGCGAAGCATACCTGTATAAATTTATGTGGAATAATACAATTCTCTCTAATTTTTTTTGTGTGCTAAATAACGGATTCAATATTCAATCAAAAAGAACAGAACACGTTTTTCTAACACCCCAGCGGTACTAGGAAAGCATATGAGGACGTTCTGAATCCAATCGATTGGTTTGTCTAGGAACCTCTTTGGTTACTCCAATCATGCAATTTCCCTTTGGTTGACTTTTGGTCCCAATTGGTCGGTTACTGGACAGCGCATGAACCGTGTTGTCTTCCGGAGCCACCCTTATGCCATTTTAGAGGTCCTACAACTTAGTTACGGTCATTGAATTCCGACGCTCCAGATATTATCTTTTATTTATCTAAGGAGTAGCCAAAGACACGCCGATATGTCATGTTATTTATCTATGAAGCAACTGAATACGCGTTGAGAATGATGGTTAAATCTCCAGAGCCGCCCACGGCGCGATATTCTGAGCGTGTGCTCATTTCAACAACTTTTACATTTAACATGTACATTTAACCATGGCCCTTGGTACCTTAAGTAGGCCCTTACTTCACTTACCCGATGGAACAGAAGAATTACGTTTTTTTTTTTTTTTTTTTTTACTGGGATGGAGGTAAATGCCATAATTCGGACTACAAGATAAGCCCTTGGTACCTTAAGTAGGCCCTTACTTCACTTACCCGATGGAACAGAAGAATTACGTTTTTTTTTTTTTTTTACTGGGATGGAGGTAAATGCCATAACTTGGACTACAAGAGTAGATGACTCCTTTCCGTAGTTACTAGACAATAGAAAATAATGAAGATTTTGCTCTTTTCCTGATTTTAATTAGGTATTTAACCGTCGTCCCCTCTGGCTTCAGATAGGGTCGAGACCTATTGAGATGAAACCAGGCTCTGCCGATGTCCATGACCGCTGTGCATTTGTATTTCCCGTAATAATTTGGTTAAATAGATTTATACTGTGTTGTTGGAGCACAAAACATGGTAGCAACGGTATCGTCTCTACAGAAACATGGGAACTGGTCGTAAATGCACCCTGCCATCCCACAACTACGGCCACCCTCAACCTTTCTAGGAGGAAAATGAGACTGGGAATGTTGACGGTGAACTACTACTTCAAGAAACACCTAAACAATTTTTTTTTTTTTTAACTTAGGCTGGTGAGGAAATTTTCAAGATTCCAGGTGCAAATCATATCTCGTGAGGTGCCTAGAAGAAACCGCTCTTCGGGTCATATAGGATTCAAGCCCACTAAAACCTCATCTCTCTTTTCCCACGTTGGAACTCGGCCTGGAACTGTTCAACACACTACTTCAAGCCAAGTCGGGACGTATTTAGTCCTCTCGGTCCATCCTCTGTCTCTCCCGTTCTTGGGTGATCTTTCTCTGCAGGATGCCTTCCACATAGACAACTACAGAATTCCAATGCTTATCTCTTTCAAGAATTTTGGCAAATATATTCTCCGGTAACCATGTCCAGAGATGGCATTTCTAGGGTTTTGTGTTTCCCGCTGATTACACGTCATAATCTCCTCCATCACAGTTCGGACCAACCTAAACAAGATTGGAGCTTAGACGTGTGATCCAGTTTGCAGATTGCGTGGGGAGGGGGACGAAACTGCTTCCCATCTTCTCTTTGATTATCCTGCGCTCGAACCTAAACGGTTCAGCACTTTTTGGACTCTTGACCAAGAGGATACAATGTCAGTACACAACTTTTTGAGAAGAATTCTCAGCCTGCTGATAGGAGTTGGCTCCTGAACGTTTAGGTTGGCACCGGAGAGTGCACCGCATAACAATCCTCACGATTTAGCTGAGGAGAAGGAGTAGATGTAGGACCTCTTTTCAAGGACCCTGAATAATAATAATACAATAATACGTAGGAATATTGCCCTGAGTGGAAAGTACAAGCTCATTAAAAAAAGTTTAACCACTAAAAATGATAGGATTTTTGTGAATTATCGAGATATATGTCCACTTATTACAAGTACCAATACGTATTGCTGTGGTGGACAAATAGAAGAAAGTCAATACAATACTTCCACTACTTGTATGTTTACGCTATGTAGTCTAATTGATGACTTATGTTGAAATATATAGGTATACACTTTATGATTAATATGTACAGTTGAACTTTGCCAATGCTAGAAGCTAATGCATTGAGCGCACAGTTGAACTTTGTGCCTTCAAAACTTTCCTCAGGGTCTTACCATGGAAGGACGTATACTCTTTTCTTTTTTCATAAGTTGTGAGCAACCGATTGTTTTGGCTTCCAATTATTTCATTGCTTAGCAACCTCGAAAGGGATTTGAAACTGGTGCACATGAATTAATTGAAACGGGTTGTTGATTTGATGTAGGTATCCATTTAGAATACCCCGAAATCCGCTAGTGATGGCAATTCATGCTCGATACGGTAGGTTACATCTTCAACAATGATGGGGATTCGTTGCTTCCTGGAAGCACGCAAAACTTGGGCGTCTAAAGCATTGGGGGATGTTACGGCGCTTTTGTGCGCTGCAGCACACGCGTCGACGTCTCACAGGTAAGCGGTAACAATCAGCTTCCTCCGCTGTGTTGAGCCGCATCCATTGGACCAACTTCCCGTTCCGCAGCGCTTGACGTGCTCCAGTCAATGACAGAGTCTCTTTACTCGGGTCTCCTGCGTTTCATGAATCGGCCCATTGTGTCACCCCATCGCTTCCCTTACGACAACCTCCGCCCGGTGCCTTGAGGGAGCTCACCGATGTGAATTGATTCGATCGTGTAGTGGAAAATTAGTTGACTTCGAGTTATTGGCTTGGTTGGCTTTTCTAACGCTGGAATGGAACGCCATCAGGCGTTCCGAGGGAAACGTCTGAAACAGTCGTGCACGAGCTTTCGGATCGCAAAGCCGTTGCAGACTTTGCAGTTCCTGCTTGTAGACAATATTTCTCTCACATTACTCTCAACAGAAAATTCTTAATTAAGTATATAAAGGAAATAAATTTCTACAACTCCCTACACATACGTATCTCCTATCCAATATAAATGACATTTACAGCACACCTTTACAAGTAATTTCAAAAATACGCAACATAATCTGTAGCAGTTATCAACGTGATAATGCGGTCGGCAGGAGAATTTTTATGCCTCTCGCTTACTGGGTGCTAACTTTTGGAACTAAAGTTATAGGGATTTACTATAAACAATACTCTGAGACAAAATAGTAAAACGTTTGCATTGAAGGGACATTCTCGTAAAATGCTCAGTTTTTGCGCAAGAAATACCTTCATAAAATTTATGATTCCATATTTAATATGGATGATATCTCGCCAAGCTAATGTAATAAAAAAGTACAAAAACCGCAACCACACTCTCCTAGTATGAAAACACTTGTGCTCATCAACCGAAGAAAATCGGCATTCTCCTTCAGTAAAATACAACTGGAAAACAATTAAGTGGCTCCAATGAATCAAAGGATTGAAATCCGATGCTTAAGAGTCCTCGGTCTGCTAGGGCTTTTCCATTCAAATTGATTCATTCCATTAGTCCGTCTTCTCCCAGTAATTAATGGGGTTCTTGAAAGAATGAGAGGACGGCAGGAGAGGAGTGGCAGACGATTCGCTAAACAAGTTAATAACTTTTTTTCTCTGGGCTTTTCGCAACGAATCGATTAGGAGATAGAATTTATTGGTAAAAGACACTCTATTTGATGATGCATATCGTTTAATTCTTTGGTGGTAGGGTAGATTTTTTTATTATTCTTAAAAACCAACCATTTTAATTGACCAAGAAAAATTAACCTCCTTCCAAATTCGGTGGTTTGCATTTCAGAATACATTTCAAAAAAGTAGTTTGAAAAAACGTCCAAAATTCGTTGGAAAGCAATTGATGCATAAAGGATAGACTGCACTGTGGATTGAGTATCCCAGAAGTGATGGTGAGTCCATTCCGGGCTTAACGTACTTGGAGCAGCTTTATAAGGTCCTTAAGTCTTGAGGCATTTGGTGTACTGTAGCAGATGTGTATTGATAAAACTCTCATACTCTGACTTAAGCGACATTTACTCCAAAAGTCCAAAAGTTGCATGATCCAAAGTTGGATCTACGATCTACTGTAAAAACGCTTTGATTGACGGTATAAATACATTTTCAAATATGCTATCCATGATGAGCCACAAATTTAAGTATACAAGGAAATAATTTGGTAAGGCTTTTTGAGAAATGAAGAATGATTGGCAAAAGTGTAAATATCTTGGAGCTAGGGACAGATTGACTAACACTGACACAAAGAACGCTGCAACATAGATACATAGTCAGCTAGATAGGAATCGATTTGACTAGCTGATGGAGGGTATTTCGACGATGGAAGCACGGAGGTAGTCAAATGATCAGTACTCTAACGACAACTTACAGGTCGGACAACTTCGTTACGGTCATCGGCATTTGAACAGTCGTATATTCTATGTTATTCATCCAAAGAATAACTGAATATGCGCTTAGAGGGATCCTCCGAATCCGGCCCCCAGAGAGGCAACGAGTTACTGCGCGCTATCCTGATTGTGTGCACGTTTCAACAACAAAAATTTAACTACCTTGCTTCACTTCTCCTTCTGGATGTATAAAGATAAACGTGATTATGCTACGATTTGACCTACTAAGGTAGAAAGTTCCTTTTCATAGTAGCCGTAAATTCATATTCACCTGGAAATGAATCGATTTGACCAGCTGATGAAGGGCATTTTGACAAATAGAAGAGCGGAGAGGTCGTCAAACAATCACCCACCAAAATCCGGGGGATTGATGACAGGGGTGCGTGGGCTCGCTGGGTACGGCATTAATAAACACGTGTTGCTCGTATTGTCAAAGTTACCTCCTGGAAAAGGTGGGGCGTCGTTGAGAGAAGGGCCACTCCATCGGTTTTATCGTTAGGGAGAATAATAAGTTGGGGGCGGGCTGTGATTGAGTGAGCTCCGAGTGGGTGGCTCATGATAATTTCTTTCTACGTGCCGTGAAAGAGTCAGCGAACTTGAAGTAGAAGTGGGAATTATTTGTAAGTGAACGCTAAAGTCAACACATTTCTTACGCATTTATTTCCGTAACATTTTAAGGGTTTCCCGAGTTAATTTGGTATTACGTAATTTATGAGAAGAAGGAAAACAGTCACGGTAGACAGGAATAAAAACATCGTCGGGACAAATTTGACGTGCTTTTCTGAAGGAAGTAAGACTTTTTGTCGTTACAAATCTAAAAAAATGTTGACCGGGTGGTTGCGTACTATAAATAAAAGCAGATGGGGCGGGTCCGTATTATTATAGCATCCAAATTGATTTTAGAGAGAGTTTTAAGGGAGATAATATCTCATATTATGACCATTTCTGGAGATATAAATTAAGATCGGAAACAAAACAAAAAAATAAAACGAAATAAAAATAAAGTGAATTAACTAGGATGCGAAGCATTTAAAACAAAGTCTAGGAGGCATTTTTTGTTGGAAATGTCCTCTAGAACCGATCCTTCAACTTTTGACCGTTGGTTTCGTATACACCTCTTCCGTCCCTCAATGACTGTTATGGCCTTTGGATGGATATTGCTGCGTCTCATGTATTGCTATAAAGTTGTGAATTGGTAAAATTCCGAACAATATTTTTTGCCCGAATCATACGAATTTGATGAATTTAAATCGGCATGACCACAACTTTTGTCGCCTGTCATTTTGTGATCCTTCATCCGAACAGTATCAACATTTCCGAGTACTTCACCGTGGGTCGATTGGAAAACTTTTCACTTAACCAGAAACATTTTCACAACACCATTTCGAAACTCGTTTTCGGAACACAATTTTACGGTTATCAGGCGATAGGATGAATTTGTCTGAATGAAACTATGTTAATACCAATAATTTGCTAGCCTCTCAATACATAATAAAAGCTAATATTCTCACGTATAAATATCTACAATGGATGATTCAGGACCATGCTTGAAAAGTTTTATTACCTTCTCCCATTCAAGTGAGAACCTTTTCTTTTTTGATTTAGAATTTCAATATGAACCTTTGTACGACAGGGAAAAATTGGTTCAACGTCCTCTCAACATTTGTCATTTTACGTTTCAAGGAGTGTAAAAATCGAAATTCGAATTTTAAAAAATCCGTCCATCCGTTTTGGTGGATCCAGTTTCTCGTTCCTCCCCACCAATCCAATATGTAAGGGTTATAACTGTTAATTCTACAAATCTTTTGTAACATATCGTAGTAAACTCTATTGTGATAGGTTGTTGCAAACGATCAATATTTGTTATTCAATATTTAATATTCGATTTTGATAAATATGAGTTCAATTCATATTATTTAATACTAGTTTAATGGCCCTGCTACGCAGGTTAAAAAGAAATAGGTGAATAACACAACAATATGCAATATAATAACAATATAATAGCAATATAATAACAATATGCTAAGTCAAAAAATCGTACGTCCCAAGTCCTGGGAGACGCTCTGCCGGGTTGGGTGGGGGTGAGGGGGAGAACACCACCCGCCCAGCGTTACCACCCCCTGAAAAGGGGATATACCTACCTACTTACCCACTCTGATATTTTCGTCTTTAGATAGTTTGATGATGATGATGCTGATGATGGAAACTGAAGCTGAGTCCTAGGTACAGGGCCGCTGGCCGCCTGCCGCGCCGCGCCTCTTGAGAGAGCACTCTCCCACAGCGCGGCGCGAAATCACACAGTCCACACACACAGTCCTGTGTGTGTACCTACATGAAGAAGTCGCCAGCCGCGGACGCGTCAGGGTCATACGTGTGAAACGAACCCGAGCGCGCGGGCCACCAACGCGATCTGATCTATAAGCGATCAAACTGTGGTGTTCTATGGAATTGTCATACGTAAAAGCGCGGCACCGCGCTAGTCAGCACGTTTGTCGCGGCAAACCCTCGTGCCGCGATGTTTGACTTTAGAATCGCTTTCTCGCCGCGCTATCGCACTTTGTAGGATAACCTGCTTCTGTCGAGATTTACCGTTCTTCGTTGATGTTACCTTTGTGGTGATTTTATTCGCCTACTGAATTGTCAGCAAGTCTATAAGATGATTGATGATAATCCGCTCATTATAGCTTTTCCCAGTCAAATTAATACTTTCCCCAATTGATACTTTTCCCAATAAACTTAATACTTTTTCCATTCAAATTAATACTTTTCCCAGTCAAATTAATACTTTTCCCAACCAAATTAATACTTTTCCCATCCAAATCAATGCTTTTCCCTACCAAATTAATAATTTTCCCATCCAAATTATTACTTTCCCAACCAAATTGATATTTAAAAAAAATATTAACCTCCTATATATCAAATGCTAACTAACCAAATTAATCTTAAAAAAGTTAAGGAAATAGAACAACGCAAAGCTTGCAATCCAACGAATAATATATGTCTATATTATTTTATTATACAAATGATTGGCAGAAAAAATATTGGTAGTTTATCATCTTAGTTGAAGTTTATTTGTAGTGTAGGTATATTAATTGTATAAACATACTACTTTAATGGCCCTGATACGCAGGTTAAAAAGAAATAGGTGAATAACACAATGAGGGAGTATAATAACAATATGCAAAGTCAAAAAATCGTATATCCCAAATCCCCGAGGAGAGGACCTCGTCGCTTGCCCTGGGAGACGCTTCCCCCCGCTGGGGCCCTCTCCCCTTCTCTGGCGGGGTCGGGGGGATCAGGTCGGTTGCCCTGGGAGACGGGGGCGAGAATTCCACCCGCCCGGTGTTACCACCCCCTGAAACGTCGATATACTCTGATAAGCTCGTCTTTATATAGTGTGATTTTACATTTCAATATTTAATATTGACATTTTGAAAAATTGTATCACAACAGCAGTTACTGGGACAAAATATTTGTAGAATGAACTGTTGCAGCATAAATAAACGAAACATGACGTGTTTACGACCTTTTATTACCCAGATTTCGAGTTTTGAATCATGTGAATATTTTGGAGGAAAAACTTGTGATTTCTTTGCAATTTCTGACTTTTGAGTTAGGTGCCCTTTACTTCTGCTAACGGATTTAGCACCATTGTGTGTCCCAAACACAATGACCTAACATGGACTGGTTACGAGTGAAGGAAGCATGGTGAATCACCAGGATATCCCGGAGGCGGTGAACTTCAGCTGAGCTGGCAAGCAGGTAAGCAGCGGAAATGAGCTGTCATCGAACGTCGGTTGAATGCTCAAACAGTGCAGTGCAACGATCGTCCGAAGCGAGCATGTTGATCAACTGTGACGCCCTTTCATTTCGAGGTATTTGTTGCCTCCCGGGTGTTTGTTAAGAGTGAGCAGAGATGCACGGCTCGTGTCATCGAACGGTAAAATATGATTCATAGTTTTCGATGTGATGTGAATAAACAGGTGACCACTTCATTGGTACCATGTACGACAATAGGCCACACTAAGACTCGGAGAAGATTCATTACTAGTGTGATATTTCCCCTATTGGTCAATTGTGGATTAGACTTATGTACGAAAGAAAAAATGAAGTATTCAAATTGGTTCAGGAATCTTGCATTGGTGGTTGGTTGAGCGAGTAGGTTTGTTTAGGGCCACGGCGGAGATCAACCATTCGTTCTACACAACCTTATGGACATGCAGGTCACTGTCTGGCATGGTTGTAAAATATTCCCAGCTGAATAATCCCATGATAGCTCCACAACAGTAACCTCGATCAACTGTTCGATTGGAATGCATTGGAAGCATTCGGATTTCCAGCACTGAATTAGTAAAGGAAGAATAATGTTGCAGATTCCAACATCTTGATGCACAAGTAAAGCGGTGAGTGCAGTGTCAACTATCAGACGAAAGAAAACTTTGTGTTGAATGCAGTATTTGATGGTCTGGTGGTTTAGGAACTTTCAAAAGTGCTTCAGATCTGGAGTGGGACCAAAAGAAACAAGATTGGTGAGAAATATCTAGGAGAAACTCCGCCATAATCTCCGTTAAAATTCACAGAATGCGTCTTCTATTGCCTACCTTGTATAGTAATACAATGAAGTTAGTATCAAATCAATTTGTTCTTTTTTCATGTTCTCTTCGAATCTTCACATCGACTGTTCCTTCCAGATAATTGTTAAAAAATGTTCCCTCTTGAGAATTCCTCCCGTTAGTAATAGTGGACCCATTTTGTTTCTCTATTCTTCCTGCTTTCCAATTATGACTATTTTCGTGTCTCACCAAAACCTCTTTCCCATCTTCAAGAAGAGGTTTTTTTCTTCATTAAAATATACCTGCTGCTTCCAAATCTTTCTCAAGTTATCGAATATCCAACGAAATTGACAGTTCCGCCGGAGTATGATTGCCGGATGTCTTTGAGGATCATTACAATAAGTAAACATAACGTTTTGGAGTCCTGGTAATGGTTCGTTCAGTTTTCAGCCTGACATATTATTTTAAAGGCCCTTCCCAATCATTCCGCTAGTCTAATGCTTTTCCAGTAATACAAGGTAGTTTACATGCGCATGACTGTATTACATTCGAAAAACTTATTCATTTCTCAAGAAACAAGCCGGAGTTACATACCACAGTTTTTGCAAGCATTCCATATCTACTGAACCCCGTTCGCAGTCGATCTGACACATTCGACTTCTTCGCTTGGAAAGCTGTACTACTTAACCACATTGTAGGATCGACTCTGGTACAATCGGTACAGTAAATCCACATGAATTCTCTCCCGAACTCACTGTGGGACATCCATCTAATATAGAGGCACCATGACCTCAACGCTTAAATTTTCTTAATAATCATATCACCCTTCCAGACTCCTTTATCCTGTCGATGTTTTGCCAACACACGAGCATATCGAGTAATCGTATATAAACTTGCATATGTTACACTGTTGGTGACTGTAAATTAAATTCTTACTCCCCTGCCTTCCCGAATAACCTTGGAAGCTTTGGAAGCAATCATATATCATCAAAAACTGCATTTACATGGAAAAGCAACAAGTACCGGTACAAGAACAAAACATGTTAAGAAAGTAGTGTGAAACGCACGATCATTCTACTTTTGAGCATGTTGACATCAAGGCATTTATTTGTGGTAAAGTATGAATATAATGCAAAACACATTATAAAACAGTTGTACCAGTTGTCTCTTTTAAAGTTAACAAAAATTAGAACTCGTAGGCAGATGTAGCTGTAACGTTTTGTGTTGTGCATTAATTCTTTCCGCCTTGATGAGATAAGTTCGCTCCTTCCCAGAATCGTAAACTTTATCCTTCAGCTTCGTTAACTGCGAATCGGCCCGGTTCGAAAAGAGAAATAAACTCGAAATCAGGATGGTTTTTTTAGTAGCCATGAAATTTTAACGTCGAGTTCGTTGTTAATTGGTACCGTAGGCGTAGAAAGACCGCCACAATGATGACATAGTGTCTACATAGGTTCCTGGAATTAGGGTCGTACCCTTTTTTGGTTTTTAGTATTTTCTTATAGCTTGAAGACAAATACTCGAAGCCCACAATTTTTAATAATCAAAATGATTCATTCTCGCCGGTCTTAACAATGTACCTATCACTAGCTAGACGAGACATTAAATATTTACAATTATCAACAATTGTGCCTGCCGTCAAATCTTTACATTTATATTACTATTATTTATATCAAATATTACATTTCCATATCTCTGTATTCTCCGTTTTGCGAATCTTTTTTTTTTAATATTTCTCGCACGCAATGTTTGCTTCGGCTATTTCGCTTGCAATATATTCGTTTTGCTTCGAAGTAGCGGTATTGGAAGAACGTTGAAGGTTTTCCACTCATCAATATGATCTATCGCAGGTTCCCCTTGGTATCAACATACATGGCTATATGATATAAATATATTGAAAGCGTACGTATGATCCTCCAAACGGGAAACAGTTTTGTGGGTTCTCCTTGATTCTCAGATCTGAATTATATTTCTACAACTACATTTCTCAGCACCCTTCTCACCATTTATATTTCATACTCCTTTTGGAAAGTAATATTTTGAAACGTTACCATCGTGAGTTTTAAAATATGATTTATAACCCACGAGGGTTTTACAAATTGAGATCGTACAGGTCTGGTACTTATTCAAAACCAAAAGAGGGAAATGTTATTAATGGTTTTTGTGTATTTGTGGAAATAACATCCCGAGAGAAAATTTCTTGACGTTCACATAATGATTTTTCACTGGGGAAAAATTATGCTGAGAATATGAATTTCTATTATAACATCTGAGATTACATATCGCTACCTCAAGAGCATCATGGAAGCTCGAAAATAAAATACCTATGTTTTAATATTTATCTTTTAGCTACACTAGGTCAACTTTAGACTATTTCGGGATTAAGTTTCAATAATATCCTGGACGAAACATTTTGTGGAAGTCTAGAAGGAGTTAGGTGGCTCCTTAAATTTCTCGTTCTAGGGCCTACCGAGTCTAGTCACTTAGTTTACATAACATCACTTACGTCTCCTTATCAGACAAGCTGTTTTCCACACATGCTGCAAGCCAGCAATTGTTGACCAGTAATAGAAGCATAGACTTTTTTCATGTGAATCGTCCCCACCATTATTTATGGAAAATGGTGGTCATCCGAAAGAGGCTAGATTCTATAGTTGTTAACACTTTATCAGTGGTACCTCTAGGCTAACATAGCATATTATTAATTCCACTTAGCTGGATATAAGGCTTATATAATATAATTAAAGAATTATGATCCATTCGGTTTCAGTAACACTATTCGTTTTTGAGGTAGGAGTTACAAAGCGGTCATTGCTGTACCCTTTGTGGCAGAGAGGGGCGATGCCTTATTGTATGAAATATTATCATTATTATTATTTTATGTTTTTTTTTTCATAATTAGGTATTTCTTCCGTTCTTATTTACTCACCGTCTCCCTTCTTCACACTCTCATGATGTTTGAGCTGTTGGCTTGCCTCAGGTGAGGCCGCAGCAGTAGTCACAGAGACATCTTCTTTGTGACAGGCCTGTGACCGTATTGGCTTCAAGAGATGAGTTTATTTGCATTTTTTCCAGCAAATGGTACCGCGGGCGGGTGAAGCCCCAGTCCAACGGAACACAGACTTTGTCGTAGCACCACCAGCGTGCCCCCCAGCAGAGGTTAGATTCGCGGGGGCAGTGTTGAAAACCTCAGCATGCAATTCAAAATGCTGACAAAGGGAGGCTTACCGTGTGCGCGGGGGTGCGTGTGGTGTTGCATACTCCGGCATCGGGAGTCATGCGGCTGTCCCAAAAATTAGGGTACCCACCTGCTCAGTCGGTAGTGTGGCTAGACAGACGCTCCTACCTCCGGGTCAAAACAGGAACTTCGGCATGACCAAGGGCCCTGGCTGGGGGTTACCAATATCTTTTTCAGAGGATTCACCCAGGTTGGAAGCAACTTGGGGAGAGACCACAAGGCAAAATTGCCTGAAGATTCAAAACACGACGCATGATTCGTCATATGAAGGTATTGTACTGTCTCTCTACCTTGACAATCCATTTAATGACGGAAACCCAACATAGCCTCAATTAGCGTAAACAAACAATCCGAATTGAATTCTCGCGGTTTCTGGTGTCACCTGTTGCTAGCAACACCGCCCGCTAAATGTTATGCTACGCCTGCTAACCCTATTCATTTTCTTTTTTTCACAATTTTCGCAAAAGTCACCAGACCGCTTTGAAGCAGGATGATTGAAGTCAGAAAAAATAAATTATTGAATCATATCTACTTTTGCTTATTTCAAGGATATATCAAGGGCTGCCAGCTAGTGGCATGGAGCAAGATCATTCTGTTTGACCGTTTTCGACATTTTCTCTCTATTCTACGCTTTCCCCTTGTTCCAATATCGTTCCGCAACCCTCTTCTATCTTCTATCAACTTTGTTATTTGTCATTCATCAGACTTACCCGAGGATACGCTGCTGGTCCGTAAGAGAACAATCGCCGTTAAAAATATTCGTTAACATAGTTTTGCTACTGGTCTGTTATGTAGGACATTCTTCAGCAGTCGTCGCCGTACATCGTAAACTAGCAAGTGCTGTGGGGTCCTCGATCCTTGCCGTCGTGTTGTGCTATGTGAGACCTACTACTAACGTACCAGTGGGTTACCTGAAAGTAGAAACACTCCGCCTCAACTCTTTGGTGGTTTTCCGAGCAGGATCATTTCCGAGGAGAAATTTCATCCAGTTCTGTTGGACAGTTTTAGGCTGATGCTTGAAAAATCGGTTTCATCTAGACCATCTGCATAGGCTAACCGATGGAAAATCACGACGCCACGCCTCAGTAGGATCCGATGGTCGTTCTTCCCGTCCGTTTCCCGGTAGCTGAGGCCTATCATACACTCAGAGTAAAATATTCTCTTGAAGTTCCATGGCCGTTTGGAAACTGTAAGTACCATAATTTTTGCATCTACTTGTAGCCTTCAACATTAGGCACTCAAGCTCTCGATATTGCTAATATTCCTATTGACTGTATCAGTGATATTTCCCGAAATATCCTGAATCAGTCTAATTTTTTGTTTACTACTTTTGTTAAGTAACCCCTACTGTATAGCTACTGAGGTTAATTTATTGATTCCTTACGCTCAACCGATATTTACAATTGTCTTTTAAATTGTTAATACAAATTTCATGGGTTTATCACCAATTGCAGTGAGAATTTCGTTCCTTTTACCTATCACGTCACACTTATTTAACATATTGACCATTTCAGTCCCTCTTTTTGGCGGTCATCAAGTAGTCTGGATAGTCAACTTGACACACCTATTGATTCGGCATACCTCTCTTTCAATCAAGTGGACACTAACTTGCATTATTGAATTGACTCAAAGAATGAGTTCAAGTCTCAAGTAAAATAAGTCAAATGTTGATGAGTATTCACAGTCATGTACTTGTGATCGTCGAAAATCGCAAAGAGTAAAAGGAAAAGGTTTAGAGATGATAACTGATTGTTTCTTTTGTCCAATTTTCATCAACGAAGATTTGAGTGGAATCTCATTTCGCTGGTACATTTCACGTTGTTCACAAGAGCGCTCAGTATTTTTAAAAATTCCCTTGTAGGCGAAACCTACAACCTCGTAGCTTACAGCAAAGAAAAGCTTTACGGACCGCGTTATGGGAAGCAATTTAGAAGTCTCGCGCCATCCCTTGGGGTTTGAGCTGTAGACCGTAGCCCTTTCAAATGAGGCGGGGAAGAAGAAACATGTTTACGTAGTGCTTCTCATTTTCCAAGACGAAATATGAGAATGGAAAGTAACCATTTGCAGTACCGCCATGTACTGTGTACTTAATGGGATACTTGGGAATGACAAGACCTCCTACAGAGCATAAGTACCAACGCCCCGTTATTAAAACCGTGGAGAATTGACGTATATTCAGCCGCGATATGATGTGCCGAGTTGACATACATATGATTGGCTTTCGAACACTAGATCTATTCTGATCAAATTAAACCGTCATTATTCCGCCTATCGATTGACCCTTATTGTTGAGATGCGACTTGGATTTAAGAAAATTACTTCACAAAGGTTTATTATTTTTGACCTCTCTCATACTATACCTCCCCTCCTCCTCGCCCCCCCCCCTCCAAAACATGGAAAAACTGGATTTGAAAAATCATGAAATTTACATCCATTTTCAACAGTTCCACCATTTAAAAAACAATTTTCTTAGTCAGACGAGCTCTGACCGGCCCGGACTCATCTCAAACGATTCACATTCCAAAATTGCTTGGAAATGACTGGTCGTACCATCATGAGGTTCTGTGCATCATTCTTAGCTTCAGAAGTTTGTATTGTTTGCTACTGGTGAATTTCTACGGATATATAACGTGCCCAAGGCGAATTATCGTAAAATGTAACATACCAATGCTCAACTCCCCTGTTTCAGTAAAAAAAAAAAAAAATAAAAAATAAATAATAATAATAAAAAAAATTTAAAAAACAGTTTTTGGTGGATAGAATCTAGACGTATGAGATAATCTGGCTGGCTAGAAAGTTATGAATGTTAGGACCAACTAGACATCGAACAGGGTCCATGGGGCGAAAGAACGAGTTTCTTACTTCTAAAGGTAAAGTGACAAAGTTGTAAGGGGGGAGGAGGGAGCTATTCACAATTTCGGTATATAATTACAAAGGCTCGTTACTGAAACTAATAGACAACAATAAATGTAATTGCTTGTAAAACACAACATCACTGTTAGTGCCGATTATATCAACATTAACATAAATTTATAGTGATTTTATGTCTAGTAGTATGTTACGAATGTAAGAAATGTGAACGGAGGTGTCTTACACCTCCCCTTACGTTGTATTCTGACGTTAACTGGGTACAGAACGAAAGTTACAACATAATCTCTGTAGCCTGAGCCAACACAGTGAAACGTTCATCACGCTTCGATTCGTAATTTTATTGGTTGGATATCTCGAATATGAACTCTCTTGGATTGAAAATAACTTTCATTTTTAATTTAAAATAAGTTAAAATCAAGTTATTACATTAAGTTAATACCAATTTATTAATTTAACTCCCTGCTCAACAAGAGTTACCACATACTCACAGTAGCCTAAGCCAATAGCGGAGCGTTTTCCCCGCGCGGATTTGTAATTTTATTATCTATTCCAGTTAATGTATTAACTAAAACGGTTATTCGCTCCTTAAACTGTGTCTGCGAATAACAATATGAGTTATGATCAATGCCAACTCACTCTAGTGGCGAATGTTGGAACTAAATAGTATAATCTCTGTAGTAAAAACTATTGGAGCCAAACAGATTAGTTGACTAAATAGATCACAAGATCCCCAATTCTTCCTCAAATAGCAGATCATATGATTGACTTAGAGCTTTTATACGTTTGGTTTATATCAAATCAGAACATTTTTTATTCATCCGAACAATATTCTTACTCTTTAGGTAGTAATTTCTCCCCTCGAAGACTACTTCCTTTTGTGCTTTTGGCCAAAGCTGAGTCGCCCCAAATAAATGGTATCCCAAGCGGAATGAATGGGAGTTCGTAGATGGATTTTTTATCCTCCGACAGTATAATAAGCTCTCAAGGTGGTTATTCGGGTTCCTATTGAGCTCTTCGGTCTGAGGACAATGCAATAGATATCCCATTGCTCTCCACTGCTCCTCACCACGTGGTTCGGTACGAAAGTGGGCCAACAGACCAGCGGGGCGTCCCCTATTCAAACCAATTATTGGTGCGGTCAAAGCCGTAGAAAGATTCCCCCCTCCACAAAGACGGAAGAAGCGTTCGTATTATGTCCTTAATGTTCCGAAAATTGTCCCTGAAGGTGAAGCCACCCAAGGTGTGAGAAGGCGAGTACACTCAGGACTGGGTGAGACCTCCCGTAACGAAATGAACCCAAGATTTATTGGTGGCTTGTCACCCGGACCGCAGTCGTCTTGTGCTTCCAAACGCTGCGACTATCGTCCAGAAGACGAAGCTTGGAAAGTTCTGACTGGGCACCCTCCGAGGCTGGGGGTTGCACCGATGCAGCTGCGAGATTTTGCCTATCATTATCGTTGGATCGGGACCCACATGGAGGCAGCTGATAATAAATTATCCTGGCCACCATAGTTCACCAAACACCATTTAGATTTTGGGCGGTGATATTTTTTTTTTACGGATTAAGTCACCAGCACTAATGAGCCCCTAGTTCTTGCCCATCGCATTCCTCGAGCCCATCGGTTCGATCGGAAAGGCGTCTTATTTAACCGTGACATAGCAGCCCACAAACACTGGAATAATATCATCATTTGAGTTATGGCGTCGTGTCACTTGTCAAGGCAACGATTTGTAAAGCTGTTCACTGAAAAATTGAAATATTTGTGTAATGCCTTGTTGTGTAGTCCTGCTGAGTATGTGACTTTAAAGATAAACAGTGGAAATTGTCGCATTGATCTTTGAAGTAACAATAGGTAAATACCTATGAAGTAAATACTTCATTAGCCAAGACATCGCATCGGGAACTCGTGGGATCAACTATTTTATTTTTTCGGTAATTCCTTCCTCAGTCCTGCAGAGTATGAGCATTTCTGGGAGTTGTCACTCTATGGATGAGTACAAACCTTCAGGATAGATCAGTGTTATACGAGACGGGATTTACTTCATTATCTTGTACATCATATGGTGATGATGGGTAAGATCGACCCAAATATAACTTTCCTTACATAGTTACATCCATCTATTGTTCAATCGGAAAATGATGTGAGGCAGACGATTTTCCTTGGAAACATTCATAATTTCTATAGTACATATCGCGTGTAACAGGTTGTTATTTTTGTAAAACCTTTTTTTATCAAGAGAATTGAGTTTGAAATGGGGCTAGACAGAAATATTTTTCTGACATCCCCGCCTTACAACTTTGCGAGCGTGATAAGAACTTATAATTGCTTTCAGTTAAATTGAGGGTTTAATTAGTCAATGAAGGGAAGCGGCTCTTTTATTTAGTAAACAATCAGAGTAGTGTAAAACTTCCATTATGGAGGGAACACTATAACGAAGTAGAGGTTTCGAGCAAACCTTTTACACTCCGGGTCTCCATTCCCCCGCAAAAGCTGAGCTTCTCTCGGAAGGGAAAAAGTTCAATTGCCTTTGTTCCCTCAACTTAGATTACCTCATACAGCTTTCAGTGAGACAGCTGGAGGTTTTTATGTAGGTCGTGGAAAACTTCAAAGGTTTCACGGTGTGAAGGGGAGAAAGGGATTTAAAGAGTAATTTCCTCACTCATATTGTTTTGTTATGGAGCATGAAGACGTTCATCTACTGGCACGAGGTAGCTGCCAGTGTGATACAGAAGGTGAAAGAGAGATTTTATCGCATAGCCGAGCTAAATGGCTTTAGCTGTATGTCTATTGTGGGGTGATTGAAAGTCTTGATTGTATTTGTTTCAGCGAATCTCGGCAAAGTGTGTACAATCAATTGAATGCAATTTTTTATAATGAAATTCAGTATCTAATTTTGGTGGAACAAGGTGGAAAGGAGAGATGGGTGATGTATAGTGTGACGAATACGGTTAGTTCCCCTTCGATATATTCCAGATGCCTCCGAGAGACTGGGATATCCTCTGGGTGTTGCGCCCATTAATCGCCTCAGCATTTGGAAGGGGCAGCTACATCAATCCGTAATCTCCCACGTTACATAGTAGCAGAGCGTGGTTATGATCTACAGCTACTTTATTAATGACTGTCCTCTCCTTCCTCTAACTACCCCTCTCCCTTTTCCCTCGAATTTCTCATATTCTAAATCTGACGAAAATTGTATGAATTAGGTTTGTTAGAAGGATTTACCATTAGTGCATGCGCAGTGGCTACTAATAATGCTATATTGTTGAAATCGATGTAAGAAATGTAACCGGTCGTCCCCTCCTACCCTTCACATTTCAGAAAGTTCGGACGAATAGAACAAGAGAAAATGGTGCTGGGCGGATTTTACTTTAGCGCAGATGCTGACTGAAAGATTTATATGCAATGAAACTCAAAGATAACCACACAGCTTAACAAGGAACATTCTCTGAAAGTGCAGGAATAATGCTTGTTACAAGAACCAGTGCACACATGGTTCTAGAAATAAGGTCATCGGAAAAAAGATCGTAATACATTCGAAAAAAGTCTGCGATGGTCAATCGAAGTGAAAATAATTGATGGAAAAGTACATCAAATACAGTTCTTTGTATTAACTATAGTACTTACAGTTTAGTGCGTAGTAATTAAGCAAATTATTGTAGTACTTAGAAAATTTAGGAATTACGACCGCAATAGCAAAAACATATAGGGATCACATCCTTTTTTTACTTTCCCAACAGAGTGGAAAGTTATGATCACTCAACAAATATTGCTGAACATCAATTGAATGTATTTATTAATCCGTCGGAGGATTTTACTTTTCCATCATAGTGGAATGTTATGAAAATCCCATCTGACTCGAGCCATTTACTTCTTTCCTTACAGTACAAAAATCCCAGTTGTAGAGGCTTCAAACTTCTTTCTTATGAACACAGAAATCTCAGTTGCTGAGAGCTTCGCATTGTAACATCACCCCTTTGATGATAAAATTAAACATATTAATAATTAACTAGAATACATACTTCCTTAAGGGAGGCTATGCCTATAGTTTTTCACCAATGTATTTTCAACTAATTTCGTCATACATGAAAAGTTAGCAACTCGATTGCTCCACTTCGTCACTTCATTGTTATAGAAGTCAAGCGACAAGTTGATTCAACCTTCTTTGACCTGATTATCTCTAATGCCTTAGCCCGTGTTTTGATCAATGGAACAGAAGGATCAACTTTAAGTTTTATGATCTTTGTTTGATTAATACCTCCTCATTTGAGTTCCATTATTATCAACCGGAAAAGTACAGTGTTGCAATCCTATAGTTCTACGGAGATCAACAAACCAGTAAAAATTAATTCACAAGAATTCATTCTTTTATCTCTCGCAAATGAAAATAATCTCCGTTTTTTTACAGTCTCTTTCAATTTTATGTGTGAGAGCTCCGGTCATTATCCGTTCGGATTACGGCTTTTAATGTCTCGGCTATTCAACGGCCCCTTAATTTTAGGGAGATCGCATTCCGGAGAGTCTGATTCATAATTCTTGTTAAGTTTGAGAAAAAGGGAGGAACGGAGAGGCTCTCGGAGGAAATAGGGTTTTACCTGACCAGTCCCGTGTCATCCCTTAACAAATGTCTCGCCCTTATTATACTTGGGGTCACCCGCAGAGCAACTACCTGAAGACCCGCGGGAGAGGGGTGCGAGCGATTTTCGAGATAAACTTCGTCCTCAACCTGGAGCCCTATAGGTCCTCGTGTGAAGGGAGTGCTGGATTTATTCGTCAGACAACAATACGGTAAGTTTCTGACCACAATCGTAATGCGCACATAAATAAACGTAAACAACTAAACAGGGGGAGATGTCCCTTCCGAAAGAGATGAAACTGATTTGAGGTAAGGAGGTTTATTCAGAAGGGCGTGGTTGAAATATGGTTTATGGAAGCATCATGCACCTAGGACGGTGCTCTCTCTAAAGCATGATTCAAACCCTAACCCTCGCTCAAGTGAGTAGCTCAATGTAAATCCGTACTCAGATGAACAGTACTGTTCATTACTCGTACACAAATTTTGATGATGCAGAACTCCTATGCGGAAATCACCCCCGAACTATGTCAGGTGATTCCTGTGTATACTCCGAGATGTGTTTGACAAATGACGAGCTAAGCATAGGCGACTTTGGTGGCTGTATATAGTTGGTAGGCAGTTGATTGAACATGTGTGTTATGTTGGAGAATAATGATCACCCGAAAGGAAAAAAACAAGTGAGCAGAACCAAGCTCCCATGGATAAACGATCACAGTCCACTTGCTAACTGGAGCAGCCAGCTTTAACTATCCAGTAAAGTTGTCTTAAAATTTCAATTTCCTAGTTTAGTTACCGTTGTCACATAGAAATGAAAATATTTCATTTAAATTAATATTTTGTTTGCGTGTATCACGTTATATGATTACGATACAAAAATATTATTACAATGAGTATTGTCATGAACTTTTATCATAACGTATGATTCATCTTCACGATCAGAGAAGGGGTTGAAAATAGAGTTATAAGTGACCAACTAGTCAAAAACGTGTAGGGTCATCAGATCGAAATCAGGCGTTTCATCGACGGAAGAATGAGAATGTGTGGAGGTGAGGAGATATAGAAAGGAAATCAGTTTCTAGGACCAAAAATCGGCTCTGCTTCTAAATTCCTAGGACTTGATTTGAAGTAACAACGAAGGTTAAACCGAATTCATCGGTTTTCCTGCCAACCTGGAGGTTTAGCCCCCCGATCAAAGCCTTCGGACTCCTCGGATACAACCCCCGAACCCGTTTCCCAGACGGTGGAAAAGCCCATAAATATCTGGGAGTCTTGAGAAGTGGGAGAGAAGAGGCCTGTGAGTTCTCTAACGAACCGTGTTCCTGGCCCTCAATCAGCTCCACCCCTCACCTCTCTCACCTACACCGCTGAAGCTCTACTACCATCACAGCACCTACTATTTCCTCTCTGTAATAGTCCGTCTCAGATTTGTTCTCTCTCCTCCCATACCAAGGCCCGACAACTTGGTGAGCTCCAGACTTGCGAGCCCAGACAATAACACTAACAAACCCTTGTCTGAATTAAATTCTGAGGGTTTACATTGAACTATTTATTTGTTCCAAGAATAGTAAATTGAAGAATTAGACCAATCATCTCTTTTGTTGTAGTTATATTTTCTCACGGAGCTTAATGCAAACTCGGGTTATTTTTTCAAAATCGTATCTTTGAAATTGAACTTGAAACAGTAAGTTTATTCCACCTCAAAGTTGTTTTACATTTCGAGATATTTAGACCCCAATGATTGAAACAAGAAAAAGTCTGCCAAGTTGGGTATGGCTTTTAGGATTCTACAGGACCATATCTATAGAGTTCAGATAACATGAACGTATAGATCATTGACATGTTTTAAATAGGATCGAAAGATGCAGAATAGAAACAATTACAAGAATTCATGGAACGGAAAAACAACGGAAAGATTCCCGCGGAAACAAAAGCCCTTAAAAAGGGAAGGGGGCGATATACAAAAAAAAACTCATTTATTCAAAAAATATTCAAGTTCAGTAGAAACCAGCCTCTGAGCAAACGTAGAACTAAAAGAAGAAGTATTTTGATCTTTTATCTGCATCTCCAACAAAATAAAATTGACTTCCATCAATTCCTTTATTATATTATATTATGTCGAGAAACATTTTTTTTTTCTTGGGTCTCGTTCATTATACGTCGGAATCAAAAGTAGGTAGGTTTACTAAATATTTATCTAATTTGCTCTAGGGCTACAAAACACCCAGTTGAGTTCAGACCAAATTCGTAATATGTTTGGAATAAAAAAACAAGCCCCTAATTCATTTGATATTTGCACACTAAGCTATCTCAGCCTACCGACGCTCTATTACCAGGGTATCCATACGGAATCACCTTACCGACTCACTAACCCCGAAGTAGTTTTCGTTATTTATCCCTTTTAATTGAACAAAAAAGAATCAGGAAAATTGGCATAATAAACTGTTTAGGCACCGCATGAATGGATCGCCTATTACTCCTTCCGTTTCCCTTCACAATAGAAAATTTAAAAATTACAAGGTTTGCTGCACAAATGGACTGTAATTGGGGTCGAACAGAAAAGTTTTTCAATCAATAAACCCAGATGGAAATAACAATTTATTACTATTACCCCCACCATTCATTGACTTTCGTAATAAAAATTACTGAGACATCTTTAAATACTAAACCAAAATCTTAATGGGAGAAAAAAAATAATAATAATGACGTGAATCGGACAAGAATTATCGCTTGAGCAGTGGTTAAGGATCGAATCTAGTTACAAGAAAAGAAAAGGGTTGTTAAAGGTATCACGTAGTAGGTAGTAGGAATCACTCCACTGACGAAGCCTTGCTTCTGAGGGTTGTAATAGAATACGTTAGTGAAAGCCCACTCGTAGTAATTCTGGGTTCATTTTTCAGTGAATAGGGGCGAGGAATGGTGCCAAGTAAATATTTTGTGCAAATGGAATGTTTTGCGGTTGCTCCTCATCATTGTCTTTTCCCAAGTCTGCAATTAGTTGACGCTGGCGTTACGACAAGTAGCAGACGAGACAACGGTAGTCTTGCCCGAACGCCAGGGTGACGCAAACGTCCTCGAATTGCTCCTGAAGAACTTGAAAGGCCTTACCGGCAGGTGCTGCCCTCTAGAGAGCCGTACGATAAATATTTCACCCGCGGAACTTTGAGGCCGGCCGGCAGCTGTTGGAAACCCGTTGGTACTTCGGAAGTACCCACATACAGTTTGTAGCAATGGCTGCTTTCCCCCTGAAACCAATGGGTGCACGGAGATTGCCGGGTTTTATAGCAAAGGGGACGGAGGAGAGGCTTTTCTTAGCCAAATGCATATTTCACTTTTACGAAACGTGATTTCTCGTTGTCCCACTATTTGAAACTGCACAAAAACAAAAAGGCAATGATCACAAAATAATAAAGACACCAATATTTACTTACCTCAAAAACATCTGAATAACGCAGTGGGTATCACGGCCTCTAGCCGATTTGCCGTTTACACGGGATGCTCAACAAGCACGAATCCCTTAACGGTTTGCCAGTTAACCGCAAAGAGTAATAGATCAACAAGGTTAACCGATAAGTGGCGGAATGCGCTCCAACAGAACGTTTCCGAACATTGTTCCCAAACTGTGTTCGGTTAGAATCCACTGCCTGAGCACCTTGCTCACGATTGTTAGAGCACAATGATTGATAATAATACTTGTTCGGTGTAAACGGGCCTTAGGACCCATAAGTAACTTCAGAAACGCAGAATTGAAAAAATCACACAGAATAATCAAATAACAAAAATGACTGAGCAGTCAGTTGATAAAACAGTGATAACCAAAACGAAAAGAATCGCTTTTACCAGTGAGCACGGGCAAATGCCTCAACCTGCGTTTTTCGAGCTCTCTGATTGGAAATTTCGTAGGGTCGACTCAACTTTAACTGAAATTCCGCCTTATCGTCAAGTGAGATCGAAGCACAGATTAAATCTGCACTTCGTTACTTCTGATTGGATAGAACTTTAGGAGAGTCTTTTCCAGTTTGGTTCAATCTCCAAGTGTTCTAAAACTGTCAACTTCTCGGTTTATCGGCTGGGAGTGCGCATATGCCTAAACGCCTGTCAAGAGTCTCCCTCTCTGGTTCGTGCTGAAATTATTTGGTAGATTTGGTGATACTTTTCTATTTCTGCCATTTGAGATATAGCAGCAACGCAAACGCTTGTACTGTCGATCCTTTGGATTGTCGCAGGGAGTTAGCCGTTAAACATTTCATTTTCATTCCTTAAATTACACACATTTGCATTTAACTGAGCATATCGCACCCACATAATTCATCATGTTCTTTTCTTCATGCCTTAACATATCTCGAAATTATTACATTTATTACATGCAATTATTATTCATTCATTATTATTTAAATTACACTTCGGTATTTATTTGTGTATATTTCATTTACAGACTTGTGTCTTCTACTAAAGAAAATAATTCGCACATAGATATAGAAGCTTTAACTGCCTTGACTCTGTAAGAATTAATTAACGTAACAACTTCGGTCCATCAAACTTTCAGAGTCAATCCTATAATTCATTCCCAACAAGGAATGCAGTGTAGTCTTTTTTAGAGGTTTCGTTTCCCAGTTATTACACTCTAAATTTTTTGTTTCCGTTCTTTTGTTGTAAAAATGGCTAGGCCTATACACTCTTAATTTACTCTCTAAAATCAATTTAGAACTCCGTTCAAAACAGCATCAAATTGCCTACCTCCTCGAAGCGAAATAATGACATTTCTACGTGACATAAGGAGTGACAAATCAGTCCAAAAACCAAATTTTGAGAATTTATGAAAAACACGACCCACTTTTTCCTTTTCTTCTTCCCTTCATAATTCTACTACTTTTCAGGAAACACTTCTAGAATCATCACATGCCAGCGGTATGAGCAACAAAACATTATTCACATGGCATTTTTTGAAAAAATGGTCTTTGAATGCCGATAAAGAGGGTTTGTACCATGAAGGGATGAGTTGCACCCGAAATCAACTTGCTACAGGAAGATTCGGAATCGGATTTCATGTGTCTGTTTTCTTTGAATTGAATGTTGACCGACTCGGGCCTCACCGCTCAATAAATTATAAATTTTCAGATCCGAGTGTTCTTGTTAACAGTAGCGAATCGTATGTTATTGAACATTGAAGTCTAATAGACTCCTATAGGAGATATCTGTCATGGACCTCTAATGAATTTTTAGATGTCTATGTTTAAATATCTCATTCTAAATCTCATCTATATGTAATTGAAGCAACGACCAATTTCCCAGACGTTTTCCAGCTCACTACGAGTAGTACTGGAGCCCGCTCCGAAAATATGTCGCAAAAGGCGAACGATTTTTGATCCTCATATTTCATTAAACACATCTAAATGTACATGAAATTGGTGGTCCGCCATTCCAAAGCCGATGGATTCAAAACTGGGAGGCTTCTTAATTCGGAAAAATTGCTCGAACCCATTCCTGGACAGTTGAAAATCGTGTAGTAGTTCCAACTAAGTCCAGTTGTTATGAAAACTTCGGTCCCCAAATCCGCTGGAAAAGCACTGGCAGACGTCTTGGAAAAATTTGTAAATTTTGGCCAAAAAATAAAATTGAAAGCGGACACCGCTGGCTCGCTGGAAAGCACTGGCAGACGTCTCTTGAAAATTTTTACATTTCGGCCAAAAAATAAAACTAATAGCGGCCCTCTCAAATTTTGACCCAATACGAGTAAGTTAGGCAATTTTTCAGATTTAAAATGTCTCTCAATTTTGACTCCAGCGGCTTTGGAATGGCAGGCCACCCATGTCATGTACAAATAGGTGTATTTTATGGGATCTGATATCAACAAAATCGTACGCCTTTTCGACATATTTTCGGAGCTGGCTCCTGGACTAAAACCTCAAGTCGGCTCAAGAATTTTCGTCAAGCTACTGTAACACTTCCCTCTTGATGGCCTGAGATCGTCCTTGCCCGGTTGACTGTTAGAACCCCAGTAGGTGCTGCGCTCTAAGTGACGGTGTCGCTAACTAACGCGCCCACTTTTTTATACCCTCCCTTCGTCTCCTTTTACAAAAACATCTGTTCACCTCGGAGAAGGTTGGAACCAGCGAAGTGGGGATCACCAACTTCCCCAACTCTGTCTTTTCTCTCTGTCTCGCTCCTACGGTTCCCTTTTTCTCATTCACAAGTCAAAGATGGCCTCCAATTAAGAACCCCGGAACGGCCGTTTGCCTCCTTCGACGCCTTCGAGACAGTGAAAAAAACGAGTTGAAAACCTGAGATGTTGTGTGAGGCCGCAGTAGGTCCTCTTTGGTACAACAATTAAACACTCATTACACCTCGTTTGGACGCTAGCCGGTCATTTTGGTTGTCTGAGCCTTCAGGGGGTACTTTTGACATCACTCTCCTAGTTTGAGGAGTGGGTATTTGCTGCCAACATTAATAAGATTCATAAAGTAAATTGAAAGCTGGCTCTAAGGATTGTTTTAGGTAAAGGTGTTGTTATCTACCTAAAGGTATTAACTTATACTGATGCCAACTTGAAGTTATAGTTCTCATGCAGAAGGGTGTAAAACTTCTTCAGCCACGGTTATGAATTTTTATATGTCCTTTCTGCTGATGTAGGATGTTCTCCGTAATTCACCTTATCTGGCATAGCACTTCTTCCACGCAAATACTTTTTTGGTATACTAAAGAGAACTTGGATAACCGAGAGAACGCCATTGATTGCAAGAAAAAAGGAGACATATCGTCAAAGAATGATGACTTATTGACAACAATTACATTAACCCACAGATCCATATTATCGGTAAAATCCTTGTGCAGCATTTCAAGACAAAAAAAAAAAAAAAACAATAAATCATCAAAGGTCCCTTAAAAAAAAAATCGAAATCTTCACAACAGATTCGAAGCCTTCAAATATCAAGTAGAAGGCAATCAGATGGTATACGGTCCTACCAAAGGGTGTAATGTTGGTTCTTGAGAGGTAAGTTCTGATACTAAACAATTATTATCTATTAATCACTTGAGATTTATTGAATCATGTGAGATTTTTCTAAACAATGAACTCGGAGGCAAAATAATGCATTCAAAAGTCTGGACTCTCGTAGGGTCTGTGTAAAATTACAATTCAACGTGTAATTCGTATATCCCATTTGATTCGAGGGCCAGCCGGCTATTTTTACAATTTAAACCAAAGATGACAATCAACTGGAAAGCTGTCGTGAACATTCTTAGGCCAGTCGAAGTTTTTCATCAGATTACAAGGTGTACCTATCTCACTCTTGTGATGTAGAAAGATCTTTGTCGGCGATCAAGCAGCACCACATTTATAGATCTGGTCCCTATTTTTTCAAGAATATGGAGAGATTAACTATTGTATGAGGCTTAACTTGCAACAGCAGAAGAGGGAATATTTCATTTCTCAGGTATTCTTTAGTACTAATCCTCATTTTCAAAACGGGGTTTATGTACTACAACCCATTCTTTTGTCGGATAAAAAATACAATTTGGAACCCCAGACTCCTCTCTTCCAAGTTTTAAAAAGTATAAATAAATGAAACATCAATGTACTTCTGTTTTATACAGATTTATACTGAAGGGGGGGGGGGGGGTGGTGGAATTTTAATACGTTTCTTGAAAAGTGAAATCCCTCAGTGACAGGCAGTTTTGAAATATAGATGTACCTAATTATGAATTTAGTTTGGCGGACCTGTTGGTCGCGACTCTCATTCCTCAATACGAGCGAAGTAAATCTCCTAAATTTATATCCAAACCGACTACACATCAAGGGCAATACTAACGAAAACTCCATTTTTGAGCGAATTTTCTTAGAAATGAAGCTATTGCTATAGTTCTAAAACCTGTAAAATAAAACCTGTAAATTGTATTCATGGAAATCCGTTATGAAGCAATCTGAGATTACTCCCGGATTCCATAGGTTATTTATATGAATAAAGCTTATGATACGGCTGAGATAAAAACTGTGATCTTTCGCCAAAATATTACTCACTCCAAAAGAAAAGATGAGACCGTTGGACAACAATTTTAGATCACGGAAAAACAATAAAAATATTCCATTTTACATTTTTAATTTCTATGAAAAACTTCTCCAGTTGTCATTTTCTGCCGCTAATGAACTGCCTGTTAGCAACCATAATAACGAAATAAATCAACTCTTTGAATAGAGCAACGTAATTTCTAACAATTCTTTTCGTAATCAAATTTATAGTTACCAATATCTTTGCAAACAGTTCACAAATTTGAACTTAATTTAACCTAAATGTAGTGGAATAATTTTTGGAAATTCGCTCATACAATCACACTGCATGACTGATTTTTTTTTTTTTTTCCAGTCAATTCTGTATCTACAACATAGAGGTAAAATTGAGGTTAAGTTGTTTAAAGCCACACGTCAGTTGTTTTTTCCCCTAATTTTTTTGGAAAAACGAGAAGTGTTGAATGCCAACAACCATAATAACGAAATAAATCAACTCGTTGAATACATCAATATTGTTTAGAACAGGTTTTGTCGCAATTAAATTTATAGTTACTAATTTTGTTGCACACATTGTTCAATTTGAACTTGATTAAAAATAGATGTAGTACAATAATTTCCGAAAATTCGCTCAGACGAGACTGTGGATTTTCTTTCTGTCAATTTTATATCTACAATGAGGTAAAATAGAGGAAAGTTGTTCGAAGCCTCGCGCCATTTTTTTTTTCTTGGCGGAATTTTTCGGGGAAAACCGGGAAGTGAAGCCCAGGGGAGGGTCGCGGGTTCGGACCGTCAACCCCTATCAGACTCCGACGAACTGAGGGTGGAATTCCCCGAAGTCTACGGGAGGGTGGTTTTTGCTAAGGGTTGGCGGGGAGGGGTTGTTCAGTGACTGGCGGGGGTGGGAAAGGGGAGAACACCCCCGAACGGAGAAGCGGAGCCCGCGTGGAGGGGGTCGAGCCCGAGCGGAGGGGTCGCCTCGGGCGCCCGGCGCATGGACGGTGCTGCCACCACCGGTGTCCCCCGTCCCTACTCAGTCCATCCTAAAAGTCTTGCCAATGTACTTCTCGCGCTCAGTCTTCTCTCGGTCCTCGTACGGTATAGACGCGCGTTCAGTTAGTGCACGATTTAACGATATTTTTCCGAAGTGAACTCGACAAGTTCGAAAAATTCCCCCCCAAAAAACACCAACCAATGAAGTGAACGGATAATCATCGTACACCACCTCCCCTAAAATGTGTTGAATTTAATTTTACTTCACGAAAAAAGTTTTATTTTTCTTAAATATTTTGTTTTGATGCTTCGTCACCGTGAAAACCCCGTCGAAAATATTTCGATTCCCTCTAGTGCGGTTCAGTGGCGAAAAATGCGCTTGTGATCAAATGTGAAACCTTTCAGAAAGAAGAATGGGAAATTTATACATTCTTTTAGTGCCGGTGTTGGTAACTTGTGCGGTCGGGGCGCTGAATAAATTCGAGGCGCCCGAATCTTGCAGCTGGACGCCGGAAAATGACACTGGACGAGTCGCAGTCACCTGCAGGATGCGCACGCTGGGCGTCGAAGGAGGAAATTTCAGTCATCTTCAAACGGACGGTACAGTCAAATTGGATGTTCAGTGCAGTGATGTGCTGCTTTTTGAAAGCCCTTTGCCTCCGAGGTCGTTCCTCCGCCTCCATCACCTCGAGGAGTTGGCGATTTCGAATTGTAAAATTCTCGAAATCCCGACGGACGCCTTTGACGGCCTCCGGGACCTTAAAACATTGACGATTTCGACCAAAAACGGAGACTGGGGCCCAGAAAAAACGTTGGAAACGACAACAGGGAGTTTCGACGGTTTAAGGCAACTTCAAACGTTATCGTTGATCGAGAGCAACGTCCGGGCCGTCCCTGAGAACGCTTTTTGCACCTTAAGCAACCTGCAAACCCTGAATTTCAGTCGCAACAGCATACGAAGTATGAATTCGCTCGGATTCAGCGGCAGAAAACCCGGCGAATTGGGAGTGACGACGTCCAGAGTTGAATGCAGCGGTGGAACAGACTTACGTTCTATAGATGTGTCCTACAACGATATCCGCACCCTTCCACACGACTCAGGTCTTTCGAATTTGCGTCGACTTCAAAATTTATTCCTACAAAACAACGACATATCCGAAATACACCCGGAGACGTTTGCCGGCCTCGCGACGCTTCGTGTGGTGAATTTGTCGAGCAACAAGCTGGAATCTGTTCCCGAAGGGCTATTCGCCGGCTCAAGGGACGTTCGTGAAATTCATCTTCAGAACAATTCTCTATACGAGCTTGGCAGAGGTGTGTTTCAACGCCTTGAACAACTTCTAGTCCTCGATCTATCAATGAATCAACTCAGCAGCAATCAAATCGACGAAGGAACGTTTGTCGGGCTCATTCGCCTCATAATTCTCAACATGTCCCATAACTCCTTGACGAGAATCGACGCTCGCACTTTCAAAGACTTGTTCTTCCTTCAAATTTTAGATTTGAGGAATAATTCCATCGGATTCATCGAAGACAATGCATTCCTCCCGTTATATAACCTCCACACTCTGAACATAGCTGAAAATCGGCTCCACCACATAACAGCTCATCTTTTCAACGGTCTTTTCGTTCTTTCCAAACTCACTCTGAACAATAACTTGATCGTCAACATTGACTCTCAAGCTTTCAAAAACTGTTCCGACCTCAAAGACCTTGATCTCAGCTCCAACGCTATTCAAGAGGTTCCCGAAGCCCTCCACGAACTATCCTTCCTCAAAACTCTCGATTTAGGCGAAAATCAAATCAGCAATTTCAGAAACGGATCATTCAAAAATCTCAACCAACTGACCGGTCTGCGGCTCATTGACAACCAAATCGGAAATTTGACCGTTGGTATGTTCTGGGACTTGACTGGACTCCAAGTGTTGAATTTGGCCAAAAATAAAGTCCAACAAATAGAGAGGGGCACGTTCGAACGTAACACTGAAATCGAAGCGATTAGATTGGACGCTAATTATTTGTCGGATATCAACGGAGTGTTCACAACGTTAGCGAGCTTATTGTGGTTGAATCTATCCGACAATCATCTTGTTTGGTTTGATTACGCATTCGTACCGAGTAATCTGAAATGGCTCGATATTCACGGCAATTTCATCGAACGTCTTGGAAATTATTACAAAATCCAAGATGAACTGCACATAAAAACCTTGGATGCCAGCCACAACCGGATAACCGAACTCGAAGAATTGTCTATACCTAACAGTATAGAAGTCATTTTTATTAATAACAATTTTATCAGCACCGTGAAAGCGAATACGTTTTTGGAGAAAACCAACTTGGCGCGGGTGGATATTTACGCCAACGAATTGAGCAAACTGGAATTAAACGCTCTGAGGTTGTACCCAGTTCCAGAAAATAGAACCTTACCTGAATTCTACTTGGGTGGAAATCCTTTCAATTGCGACTGTTCCATGGATTGGCTCCCAGTTATTAATAACATGACGAGTAGTAATATGAGGCAGTATCCTAAAGTTATGGATTTGGAGAATGTTATGTGTCGGATGACGTACTCTAGAGGTACAGTGCATATCCCTGCTACAGAAGCTAAGCCTTCGGAATTCCTCTGTAAGTACGAAACCCACTGTTTCGCTCTATGTCATTGTTGTGATTTTGATGCTTGCGACTGCGAAATGACTTGCCCGAGCAACTGTTCCTGTTATCACGATCAAACCTGGAACACGAACGTCGTTGATTGTTCTCGACAAAGCAACGACTTGATTCCCCGCCGCATTCCCATGGATGCTACCCACGTTTATTTGGACGGCAACAACCTGAAGGAACTTCAAAACCACGTTTTCATCGGACGAAAGAACATGAGAGTGTTGTACGTCAACGCGAGTCGCATCGAGTCTATCCAAAATAGAACTTTCAACGGGTTGAACTTGCTGCAGACGCTCCATTTAGAAGATAACGTCCTGGGGGAACTTAAAGGTTACGAATTTGAATATCTGTCCCATTTGAGGGAACTGTACCTTCAGGGCAACCTTATACAAACGATAGGTAACATGACTTTCGCTCCTTTGAAATCTCTGGAGATCCTCCGGCTAGATAACAACCGGATCGTCTCCTTTTCCGTGTGGCAACTAAACTTAAACTCCTATCTCGTCGACTTGACTTTGGGAAATAACCAGTGGTCATGCAAGTGCAAATTCCTTCAAGAATTTCAAGCTTGGATTTCTGATAACAAACAAAAAGTGGTCGATACGGACGATTTGTGGTGTTACGGGAACGAAACGAAACCTCCTCATCGGCGTTTGATCGATTTAAACAATACAGTGTGCAGTGATTACTTCGCAGGAAGTTCAATGATACAAAATATCATTGTTTCTGACTATTTGCCGATGGTCATTGTTACTTTGTCGGCTTTCGTGATAGTCATATTTTTGACTATAATTATGTTCATATTTAGAGACCCGTTGCGTGTTTGGTTGTATTCACGTTACGGGATACGGTTGTTTCATTTCAAAGCTGCCTCGGCCAAACATTATGGGGAAGATCGAGAGAAATTATACGATGGTTATGTGGTTTACAGTCCGAAAGATGAGGAATTCGTTTTGCAATCGATTGTGGCGGAGTTGGAACATGGGAATCCGTCGTTTCAATTGTGTTTGCATTATCGGGACTTGCCACATCACGCTGTGTCGTCGAATTCACCTTATATGCAGCACACGACGTCGCCCGTTGTCGTGGAGGCCGCAGAAGCGAGCAAGAGGGTGATCGTCGTCTTGTCCAGGAATTTCCTGCAGACGGAGTGGTCGAGGTTTGAGTTTAGGTCGGCGCTCCACGAGGCGCTGAAAGGGCGGATATTCAAGTTGGTGCTCGTGGAAGAGGGGAGCATTTTACCTGAGGCGGAGCTGGACCCCGACCTAAGGCCGTACCTAAAGACTGGAAACAGGCTGCGGTGGGGCGAGAAGAGGTTTTGGGAGCGATTGAGATACGTGATGCCTCCTGGGGACAACCAGAGGAAGACTTGTAATTATAGGAGGAATATCAATAATTATAGTATCGATTCTGGCGTTCATAGAAATAGTAGCCCGAATCACGCATACATTCACGATAAGAGCAAGCCGAATGCGTCACCGTCGTTGCAGCAACATATAAACAACCACCCTCTGTTCAAGCAGGCGGCGGTGACGAACGAAGCCGCGCCTCCTGCATACTCGTCGAGCAGCACGTTGTCGAGGACTCCGACTAAACAGGCGGAAGACGCCAATTACTCGTCGGCGACGACGGCCACGCCATCGCCCCGGCCGTCCCACCGCCACGCGTACTCCAACGCTGAACGGCCGGCGTCGGAGCACATCTACAGTTCCATCGACTCCCCGGAGTATCCGCAGTTCGAGAGGACCGACTCCCGGAGGGCACCTCCTCACCACGTTCCGGCGTCGTCCCATCATCCTCAGACAACGTCTCATCACCCACAGACTTCGTCACACCATCCTCCTCATCAGCCGGCCTGGCGCAGCGGTCAAGTAATGGACAACTCCGGAGTGCAGGCCTATCTAGTGTGATACTCCTCCAAGGTACTTTTAAAACATTATTGTCTCCATAATCAAAAAAACTCTGACTTTTTCTTTTTTTAAATTTTAGTGAAAAAAACTAGTTTTTAAACAATTTTTCGAAAGACTATTATGATGTAATTTTGGGGTAGTCACAACTTTTGTGTAATGATTTTTCCTATATCCTATATCTGCCGCCTAGTTTTGAAATTGAACCATAATCATAGACTTTTTTCGTTCCATTCTACCAATTAATCTTCAAAATTCAAAGCATGTGGAGCAGAATACAAAACTTAATTTTCGAAGATTCTTGAAATTAGTGCATATATAACATTCTTCTGAGACATTTTTACCGATCAAACAAGACTTATAGAATTAATAATTTATCGAACTTGAAAAACAGATCAGATATCGACCTTATTCTTGCTGACCTTCAATGTGACTCTGTTTTTGTATTCTTCAAGATTCATTGGATTGGTTCTCACATGCATTAACCAGACGGATCATTCTCATACTGTACCTCTAACTGTGGCAAATACATTTCTTCCTTCTTCCATTGATAATGCAATAACAAAACTGCACAATGTCCAGATGCATTTAATTTGCAACTCAAATTCTTCTGAAAATTAGAAATGGAATCCTTTCCTTTTAGATAAATAGAGTTATAATAATTTTCCTCGTGATAAATGGATTTTTTTTTCGGCCAGGAACTCTACCATTGGTTGGCCGTCGAAGAGTTAACTCATCGCAATTACAAGCAAACTCATAAAAATCACGTTTAAATCACAAGACTGAAAAAATGAAGTATATAAATAATGATTTTAGGCTGTCAACATGAAATTATCAGTTGCTCGTTAAAAGCGTTTACCAGTAAATGTCCTTGAGATCAAAAGCACATCAGTTGGCTCAAATGAGATCAAATCAGCCGATTTTAAAATTTAGAAGTGACCCCTACCCCAAAATTCCCCACCAAAATTTGATCTCCGAAGTGACTCAAAAATGCGATTCTGTTGGGCTACTCAGTTAAAAAAAAAAACTAACCATTTTATCACGATAATTTCAAGGTTATGCCGATTGTATTCATTCTAGCAGTTATAGTTCGCAGCCAGTTTCCCAATACGTAGTTTAGAATTTTCTCGTTAGGAATTGTATAATACTGATGAATCGTCAAATCAGGATTTTTATTTTCTGGTATTTCACTTTTTGATAAATTTGTCGACATAGTTGCATGAATGCATAAAATAATTTGAAATATAATCCTTTACTTTCTAATGAGTGGTGAAAATTTCGTTGATTTCGTTCAGGTACAAATCTAGGTAGAAAGAATTTGATCGATTTCAATGAATCTTGATGAGGAATACAAGAACTTGTTGATTTCCAAAGCCATTATTGTCTTGACAAAGTTTACAATGAGGAAGAAACTTGTGATTAGTTACAGTTAAAGGAATTAATTAATGATGGCGCAATAGTTTCACTTAATATGTGATATGTGATGCACCTGATCTGAAGAATATCATTAATTTTGTAGGAATGTTACTGATATTAGAATCCAAGGGGAGTCAGTATCTGACAAATTTGTTGTTGTGCTTACCTTGCTGATTCTACCTGAGTTTTTTTGTTTTCCAAACATTTCGTGCAATATTTTGGATTGCCATCATTAGTGGTACTTTTTGTTGAAGTTAGAATTTTAGCATAGCTAAAGCCCTAATTTTGCTATTTCCTGGTACGTGACTGTTGCTTGAAAATCCGTGGCACCTCGATAAATGTCAATGAACGCGTATAAAATCATTTCAACCGCTTCTGTTCCACAGAGTATGTCATGTATGGATGATAATTAATTAATGTTTATTAACAAATTAATGATTTTTTTGTTGGAAAAGTAGTTTTCTACCTTTCGGCACATGTATTTCTAAGTTAGGCAACGAAGTTCTGTTTTCCTCATTGATTGGAACATTCGAATATGAAACGAAAAATAAGTAATATATCGATGGCAAGATTTGGGAGGGTCGCGTGCTGGTTATTATTGTCATCTTATGTTACACTCCTCATTCCATTCAAATGTGGACATTGACTGAACGAAGTTGGAACTATCACAATTTGTCCATTGGGAGCCTAGCTACTACTAATGTAAAACCGATTATTGGACTAAGTACTGACTCCTCTTGGTGAAAAATTACTGATTCATTCTTTTTTATGGTGTAAAACATTATTAGTGTATCTTACAGCTGTATTTGCAAGTTGATTTGTAATATACATAGTTTACTTAAAACTCAAAGTTAATAGATACACATTGAATTAGTCGATCCTAATTAATTGACTACTATTTTGTAATATCAAGATAACATTTGAAGTACTGATTATGTCATGTAGGGTTTAAAACAGATTTTCTTCTTTACTCGATTCTGGCTCCACATTGCATCGATATTTCGAAAGTGTTCACGCTAACATCCATTCGAGAAAACGGCAGTTAAATTCAAATTTCCCCGGGAGATGAACCAACTTCCGAGTGGAAACGAAACGTTTGTGACTCCCCAATCAACTGATTTTTGATAAAGTGAGGGAGCAGCACCCAGTTATAAGTAGGCTGTGATACTTTTTAATATATTTTAGTGATTTATCGATATAGGAATCCTGTGAATATGTAACGAAGTGCTGTTCCCAGTGGATTTTTTTCTTTTTCAAGTCTGAAATATTTCGTTATCAAAACGCACGAGCAGTGGTGCCTTATTGCCTCTGGGTTGCCCCATTTTAACGGCATTTAACGGGTCTTCTAGGCGAGAAAGTGCCACTCCCACGTTCAGGGTTAAGTCCCATATCCTTATATATACGTAAAGTCAGAATCTTAGGTCCTTAACGTTTATTCTCGAATTAAAAAGGACTTCTCTCTTCCTAAAAAAAACAAGAGATGTCCTTTTTTTGCTTTCTTATTCACTCTGGGTGGAAAAAGTCCTTTTATTGTAATTTATTTCTGTGGTCGAATTCTTCCCGTGTATATATTAAACGCCTATATAAACCGGCGATAGTCTTGTACGGATTGGAGGTACACGATTCCTCACTTAACCCGGCAAAGGCATTACCGCTCTAGAGTTTTGTCGTTTAGAACGGGGAACTTGGTGATTTAAAAGATATTTGTGGGAGAAAATTTCCGATTAGAAATCTCCACCATTGAGAAAAAAGAAAAAAAAAAACGCCATCCCCTACAAATACCTTAGACAATATTGTACTGTTTCCTCTTCAGTTTATGTGACGACTGCTGTTTCTTCTTTTTTTCTTTTTAAGTAGTTCGTATGATTTTGAAGGACTTTTTGTTTGACTCTGGGATGACACTGCGTAAAACAATATTTTTTTCTCGTTTGTGGGGTATTACAGCTCGATGTACAATGGAACGCCAATTTTCTGGCGATTTGTTCCGAATCTCAGGGGATTCAGACCTATTTATATCCATATTAATGACACTTGTTGCTTGCAGCGAAATGATGGCGTATATATGTAACAGCTTCATAACCTTTATTGTAAGAGCCTCATTAACAGCAGTTTTATCTAATTTTTGACGAAGTATCTTGACTATTAATCATAGCCAATCCAAAAACGCCTAGGCCTATTTAAATCCTACTGTAACCCAGTTTGAACCAAACTTACAATTTCCAGAATTACATTAAATTTGGAATCATATTTATTTTAATTCGCAGATTAGTCATATCATTGATGAGCTGTTCTTGTTACAGTATGAGTTTTCGACTTGGATCTTTTCAATCTCTATTACGCCTCTAATGAATTAAGTAATTTGAACAATAATACCATGTACACAGAACTGATGATGAAACTGTAAACGATAGGCTAGGAATCCAAATATGAATCGAGTTAGCGTTCTCTAAATATTTCACGTTTACCTTCGACACTATTTACGTAAATTATTTGACATCAGATGACTAAATAATGTCAATGGAATTTGAGTTGTACCCCTCATAATTACTGAACTCCAATTGGGCAAAAGCAACAAATGACTTTAGATTCATCTAAGCTAATTACATGAAGCATAGTGTACATGTAGCAACACGTCATAAATATTTGGCTTGTACTCAGAGAAATATGCTAAAATATCGGATAATAGCCTTGAGGAAAATTTCGCAATGATCACGCAATCACTTAAGGGTAATGGTCAATTAAGTCAGTTTGACGGTCAGTGCTTGCGGGTCAAATTAGGAAATCATTCACTTGACTATGATTTTAGTGTTAACTGACATGAAATCTTCAGAGGTGATTGGGGTAAAATTTTGCCATTCATTTCGTTAAGTGCAAGTTCAAATGGGAGTTTTCTCGATTAACTTAATAAAACCTTGTTGAGTATTTAATTATAGTAAGTGGATTATAGTCATCAATTTTCAATCAAATCAGTTCAATTAATATTGCGGTGAGTTATTGTTGGGGGGGTTCAATGGTGATTTTAAGCCGAAGTTTCATATCTGAAGTACATTTGGCGACATTATGGAAAGCGATAGTGATCTATACGTCAGAATTCCCCTTTCAATGATAAATTTCAAGCGGAGCTTTCCACGAAAAGGCCATTTGGAGGTAGGATAAAAGATTTTGGCTGATGTTGTGATCAGTGAGTTTCATTCTGAGAACAACTACATAAAATTTGCTTGGAATTTGTACGAATATATCCTCTTATAGAGCTAACGCAATTACAAAAACCTTGAAAGCTCATGAGTTGGTGTAAGGCATTTTTGAACTCTATACGGGTTATCCATTTAATCCGAAGTTTGGCAAATCATATGGTAGTCCACATAAATACCATTGTAGCGTAAAATCTGTTTTGGGAAACTTTGTTTATGACTATTATTGTTGGATCGGGGTTTCAGTTGATTCTTACCAGTTCTTCTTCATCAAGAAGTAACTTTCAAAAGAATAATAATAAGAATAATTACATTATAACATTTTTACTACTGAAAACTGATGAAGTTTCTATGCTTTTGAGGCTAAATATCATATAATGCAAGACAAACAAGGAATCTTTTACACAGATAATGGAGGAAATAGCAGTTTTTTCTGGAAATATTTGTTGTGATTCAGAATAACCACATTTCTTACTAGTAACCAACAACAGTAGGCAGTTTTCAAACTTATTCAACCCCTAAGTGAGCCTAATTTGTACTACCCCTCAAACCAGTGTTCATTCCAGGGTTAACCCAACTTTAGTCGTTAACGTCGCTTAAATCGTTACTTTGTCCCTATCAAGTTCCCAATTTCTTGAAACTTTTAAGATTGCGAACTTTTCCATGTATTATGTTCCTAAAAAAAAATCTATTGTTATTCTCTGCCAAGTATTGTTAAATTTTGTAATTTAAAATAATAGGTTGTTAATCATAACGATTTTCCCATTCTCATCGATAAAATGTGTTCAATTAAAACTGACTGTTTATTGCAACTCAATTTTTTTCTCTAATATTCAAAAACTCCGTAATTTTGCTCGCAATCAAAATTTTTCGACTTTGTTCGTTCGATGATGATTCTTGTGATACTTCTCAGTAGGGAATAACTTATTTTTTCCTTCTCGCCAATTTTGGTTTTTGAATTTGGGATTTTTAGGCTGATGTCGAGTTACTGAATTTTATGAAGAGTATATTATACCTAGTCTCTAGTTGTCCTCCAAAAGTCGGAGAGCGCTTTATTAATTTATATATATTTAATTGAAATTCTCTCTGTGTAAAAAATAAAATAAAAAGACTCGAAATTATTTGTGCCGCGTGATGGACCGTTTTTAGTGTGTACATAATTTTTTTCTCGATTAAATTGAATTTTGTGTGTGTAATATATGTAAAAAGTACTTATACATAGAATGCCTAATAAACTATTGTATCATTTTTGTATGAAATAACGACTGTATATATTTTTGTAAAGGAAGTACCTATTTATAGTTTACTTGTAGCTACGGCGTCAAATTCGAATTGAAAAATAAAAAACCATAATCGAAATCAATGTTTTTCCTTTTCTTTCATTCACGATTTAGTTAAGGAACCAATTAGCGTAAAACAGTTTTTTTTTAAAGGGTTTTGGTTATACTAAATTATTTTTATGGTTGGTTCATTGTGGATGATGAAACTGGTAAGAGCGTCTCGCTACAAACAAAACCAAAATGCATCCGTCAAAATGTAGAGTCAAAGTCACACAAAATTCGACATGAAAAAAAGAATCGTTTGGGCCTTAAACTACTTTTCGTTGTGTATGAGTATATATAATTGCTAACATGTAGCGTATGGATATGCAATCATGAAATGAGCATGTGCGACAAAACATGGTTCAACTCCAGAGAATCCTTATGTGTCACCGAATGGCAGTATTTCAAAGTATGGTTTTAGGTATACAAAATCATAAAAATGAAAATAAATTGTTAAATGAGGCTATCTGCTGGATATTTCTACGTTCTAATTTATCAGATGAAACGAAATGTTCTCCTATTTATTTAGTATGATTCGACACGGTACATAATTGCACACGGAAAGTATTCAAGGATTAAAGTAAAGGATCGAGTTAGAAATGGAAAGGAAAATGTTAGTCGACGAGAATGGCTTTTATGTTGTGGATACATTAAAAAAAATGTGTGCAGTAATTAAAATGGATAGTTAAATACTCGATTTCTTGGTTTACTAGGACCTACTGTTCGAATAAAGCTAAGATTTTGGTTAGAAGAAATGTTTGATCACCTCAAATAAAGGTAATTCTGGGGTAGGGTTTTTCGTTCAAGAACAAGAAATTTTCGCCTATGAATTCGTAGTAGAAACTATAGTGCAAGAAATAACGGGTGGTTTCATTCTTTAAAAAAAAAATAGTACACATTTTCGAAAAAATATTTATTATAGTTGTAGAAATCTGGAAAAATTATGATTCAGCGTTGAATGAAGATATTATGACTACAATGATTCATTGTTCAATGTTGAAGTAGTTATTAACGACCTTAATCGATAGTTAGGTTGAAACGTAGTTAATAGTTTGATTACTGTTGAGTCCACGAAGTAATAACAGAATTGTAATAAAAAAGGGTAAGTGGTATTTGAATGTAGAGTCTATTAATATTTGATAATGCAAATATTAATGTTAGGGTAAATAGGGTCTGAAAACAGGTTAAAAAAAGTATTCTTTATGTCTGTGAAATGAAAAGAATTGGTATCGTAGGAAGTTGAATGACCCGTCGACTGTTATTTGATTAGACTTGGCATTGTTTCTGCCACATCGTTCCTGAGAGATGTTAGCAGTTGATGAAGATAAGGTAAGTGCGATAATGTATCAGATAGTTTATAAAGACACACAATATGAAATTAAAATATGTAATAACTACCCCTGGATTTTGAAGATTCACCTTCTAGTGGGATTATTTGAAGATAATACTCTATGGAAATCCTAACACAATTAATCAAATGATTTTCCGTTCAATTTATTAATAAAACATAGATGAAGTTAAGTATGCGTGTTTATATTTTGCATGTATGCAACACAACAATAAAAATCACCTTGCGACAAGAACGCTCATATGGAAAATGAGTTTATTGCTAAACATCTGATTTAGTAGGCTTCTAACTTTTTCCAACAATTCAATGTCTGACACGTCTTGAAAGATAGATGGAGGTAAACATACATATATGGCCATCTCCCAAGGTCTCGTTTTGTGGGAGTAGATTAAGTTTTCGTAAATTTCGTTGAAATAGTTTTGCAGGAATAGCAACGTGAGGTCGTTGACCTCAAAACTTGTCTAAAGGTGGAAATTCACATCGGAAATGTTGTTCTGCGTGGCAATCATCCTAATTACGAGCTCAAGCGAAAATAATTGTCAGTTGCGAGCCGTAGAAAGGTCATAAAAAGTTCGTCGAAGTCAAGCAGTCGATGGGAGTAACAACCGACTGCAGAAGGGAAAAAAAAATTTCTCACATGTAAAATTGAGTTTTTTACTAGTTTTGTTTCGCTTTCCAGTTCATCTTCATCGTTTTAGAGGATTTTCCTAGAAAATGAAGCTTTTCAAATTTCTCTAAATATGTTGAAAACAAAGATTTTCAAAAATTTTCTGCATTGAAATTTATTATGAGGCGGAAATTATTCTTGGACGTTAACTTTTTAAATATATATCTATTTGTCATTCCCAACGATAAATGTTGATTGGATTGAGATGAAAACTTTGAGCATACCCACTTTTTGAAAACGCTAAATTTTTCAAGTTTCAAAAAAATGAACGACAAAACATCACTAAAAAGTTTGGAATCTAGAAGAAAAAAAATTCAAAAATAAAATTTTCAGCTAAATATTACTTAATAAACGTCAATTAAGCATGAGCCAGGATATGTAAGGGCTTACGTATAAAATTGTACTCGATTTTTAAAAATTTTAATACTTCCTACCGATTTCATGAGCTGAATTTCGATGGGAACACTTTAAAGAGAAAAATTGTAAAAATTCATAGATACAATTCTACACCTGAATATTATTTAGAAAATTTCGAACCTTGTAAAATTTATAATCAACGCGAAAAATTACTATATTTCAACATAATTAGATATACAAAAATTCTCCGATTTATATAAATTATGAATCGGTCATAACACCATGGTGCACAACCAAACTTTTACAATAGGAATATTGATAAATGTGTGCCCTAACTAAAATGTTGACTTCTATTCAACGTTTTAGAACCATCTTGAACAATTTCAGTTTCGGGTCAGTCCATTAGTCGTGAATCTGCTAATTCTAGTTGTGGGCGTAATTGTTTTCGTTTCCTTTCAATCTGAATTATAGTTTCAGCATTTCAACATGAAGTAATAAAATAACAAAAAAATGCTGCAAATTATTGAAAATAGTAATGTTTATTATTAAAACATAAATCTACCTACCAAAAAAATCTAATAAAAGAAAAAAGAAATCTTTCTATCTTCTTATGTGTATTTCTAAATCAGAAATTGTAACAATGTAAACCACTGACTTATACTTACCAGACGTTGTGTGCGATAAATAATCGAAGCTATAAATGCCTTGAAAATAGCTCTAATCTTAGTTCACCCTCTTCGATCGATTAAGGCAACTATTAGGGATTTAGAAGGCAAACCCTGAAAAGGAGATCTAGAGCTAAAAAAAGTTTCAATCCATTTCAATCCGAAAATCCCTTATTCGTTGAACGGAGAGGCTTGAACTATTCGATTCCACGAAAAATATACAGAAAATCTATGTCAAACTCATCCAATGTATAACAAGTCGATTATAAACTCACGTTAAAACGTCATAAACTCACGTTAAAACGTTATAAATTCACGTTAAAACGTTATAAACTCACGTTAAAACGTTATAAACTCACGTTTTTCCGCATTCAAACATAGTTTTTCCCAAAAATTCTAAAGGAAAATATTTTTTTTGTTTGTACGCTGGATTTTTGACGATTATATTTGCTACAACCTATTCAACATATGTTGTAAAAACTCGTTTTCAAACTAAATATTTGAAGAAAAAAAAACATTGCAATTATATCAGCGGATATGATAGTCACAATGGGATTGTCAATTTTTACTAAGTTCATACATAGTTCTAGCTTTTAGAGTGGGGGAACGAAGAACTGAAAACGATCCATTAAAAGGATGTCCATCATTAGCCAACATTAACAATAAATCTACCCACCTACATGGAACATTTTCTAGATTACGGTATTTTAATCGATAAATCCTGAAACACAGTTCCTTAGGGTTCATTGATAAAGATAACGAGACTACTGGTACATTTCAGTTTGATGATGGATTTTTGAGTCCGATTTCGTCAACTTTGGTCCAGTAGTTTTGGAAAAAAGCTTCGGGCTGCGGACAGGTGGATTTTTCTCATTTGATTTTTGAAATCTACGTATCTTGAAACGTAAATCAACAATTATTGGAGAGGAGTTAACAATGTTTTTTCCTTTGTCTATCACAGAAGTCGATCAACCAAGATCCGTGCTTTTGTACTAGGACTCAACTTACGATCGAATTGGTCTTAATTCTTGCCGTTCACCCGTATAAATGTTATAAAGGCTGGTTGAAAACATTTTAATGCATCCAAAACCTCCAATATTGCTGGGGGACTGACACCTCACTTGAATATGGCAATGAAAATCTAATAAATAATTATTTTTTGAACTTGAATATGTCAATAATAATAATTTTTTTAGATTTTCATTGACTTATTCAAGTGACGTGTCAGTCCCCCACCAACATTGGAAGCAAAATCAACTACAACAGGTTTCAGGTAAGTTGAAAAAATATAAAATTCCCCCCCACCCCCCACACGCACACAATGACTCGAGCAATCACATGTAAAACACGCACCTTGAATCTTAAAACGTCAAAATTTTATCTATAAAAAAAATAAAAAATAAAATAATGAACCCATGAAGTGGCAGCGTCTTCTTGGTCGACAACAAAGGTATCATTACTGACAATGAAGGACCAAAAAGAATTTGGAAAATGAATTTAATAAATTTAAACCCGTAACGGTCATTGTGGGCTTGTACTTTATTTTTAAAATTTTTTCAGGTATGGGGTGGTGAATAGAGTGAGAAAGTTTCGAATAAGAAAAATAAGCAGATTGTTATGGTAATGTTACACACGTTTTCAGGGCCCCAGATCCACTCGACTTTAATTTACATTTTAATAGCCGCAAAACACTCCAACAGACGGTATTTTTGGGGAGACTTCAGAAAAAAATAAAAACTTTTGAGACTTGAAGAACGAAGAACGTTTTGTATGCTGAAATGAGAGGGAAGAACACTTATTCTCATTCAATTTACCCTTTTCTTTCAGTTTGTTCTTCATATACCATCCTTCGTCTTTATAATGGGTTCGTGGTAGTGTAAAAATCTTGGTATGACGAAGGGAGGGAGTTGAAAACGGTCCCCACCCCATCAATTCCGGTTTTAATGCAAAGGGAGTCAAGGTTAGCCAGGCGTCAACAAAGTCGAAGGGGGTCCGGAAATATTTTTAGGGGATGGATCATAATGGAAGGGGTGCTGAGGGGTTGTGTTGTGTGAATAACTTGGACTCCTCCCTTCATTTTCGTGGTTATGAGCCAAGCTCGTTCTCCGCGTTATTTACGAGTATCGTAGCTCATTATGGGTTTCATCGCGGCCATTAATTTTTTTAGGGAAATATCAGAAAATATCATCGTAGTTAAGTTCCGGGTTTGAACTAATTATGTAAAAAAGTTCGTCGAGCTCCCATAACTTGTAGTTTAGGAATCCTTAACAGAAACACAATAATATAAAACTTTTCGCAGCAAATGGCAGCGTTCAGAATAGTAAACAAGATTAGTACACAAAAAACTGCACACAATAACAAGAAATGACAAGGTGTACGGAAGAATACAACCAACCGATGTCAAATCGTCGCTGGGGTCTCAACAAGCGAAATAATCCATCGAGTTGTCTAGGTTTGCAGGGCTATTTCAGGGCAATGACACACTAGAGGTCGGTTATACTGATTTGCAACAAAAAGTGTTTCATGAACTCCTTGTTTCATTATTTTCAGTAACGAGCCTTTGTTATGTTTGCTTGTAACTCTCTCGAACTCTTGTCATTTCACGTTTCAAGGTGAGTAGATTCAAAATCTGCGAAGCCCCATAGCCGCACAGTGGGCAAAATCACCAATTTAGGTGGAACAAGGCAAGTCAAAAGTTTGAAATTCTTAGTGCTTTACCTTTTGATTATTAGTTAGTGAGACTCTTGATACTAATATTTCCCGCCATACCGTGTCTGACAAACAAATAGGTAGTAAAGGAGTGAATCAGTCATTTTTACACAAGTGCCTGATAACTGGCAGTGGGATTATCTTTATTCGATGGCCATTCATTATGTTCATTGTGTGTGTACGGCGAAGTTGTATGGCTTTTATTCAACAATGGACATCGCTGAGACAGGAAAGACATTAAACATCTACATTCGTTATTGAATATACCCTGCATTCTACCTGTAGATTCAACTTAGCAATTTGTAAATGTATGCCTCTATTCAATAACGAAAAAAAATATTAACGCCAAGTTACCCCAAGGATTTGTTTGCCGAATTCGTTCATCAATCCTTCTAGTTTTTAAATGTTGCAAAGAATTTTTGCGATTTTTTCGTTTTGGGCGATATATAATTTTTTTTTTTTTTTTTTTTTCAGTCAAATTTTAGCGAATCCATTTGATTTTAATCCACTGTGTGCTACCCACTCTTGTCAAAAAATGAATTAGATTTTTTAATATTATTTTCCCCGTATTCTGGGACTTCAATCGTTAAATGTAGGAAAGTTTTAAATTTTAGCAAATCAATTTGATTTTAGACCACTGTGTGCTCGCCAATCGTGTCAAAAAATTAATTAGATTTTTGTTATTATTTTTCCCGTAATCTGGGAACCCAAAGGTTGAATATGATATATTCAACCATTGGGTTCCCAGATTACGGAAAAAATAATAAAAACATCTAATTGATTTGCATATATGCTCAAGTTTCAGAATTTTGTCCACCTAAATTGGTGATTTCGCCCACTGTGCGCCCTATTGTGATACAAAATCCCGATTTAGTGACAAATATCGAAGTTTTCACGACTGAGAAAGTGTATTCTGTTGTGTAGTATTTCTTGTTATATATTTGAGGTAGGCACATTAAAGTATCTCGGTTATCAGTGGGTTGGCTACTAAGTGTCCGACTGACACCCTTTCTCAGTTTCCGGATAGTTTCTAAACGTGTAGGTTATTTCTTTTCAATAATGGCGAAAAAGCTATTGGTGATTGTTGATTTTCCTCACACGTATAGACTATTTTTCCGTTATCTGGGAAAGGACCTGAACAATCCCAGGCCGGAGTCGTCATCTGATGTCCCCTGAGGGGTTTTTCGTACAAGAAAACTAATGCATGAAAAGTTTCCTATAAACTTTTTATCCGTGTGAATCATTACCAGAAAGCTCTTTAGACAATTTTTCAGATGTAGGCAGATTTTTGGTCATGAGTTAAATTACCATCTCAGAATCTGAGAGCCTTACGGCAGTTGGGTACCCAGTGGGTACTACCTACGGACGCTCCGCACTTCTCGGAACGATATGGTTTTACATAACCCACAATTAAATCGATCAATGTAGTCATAAAATAACTTTATTATAAACCATTAGAACCGCCAGGAACCCAAGTTTCCAAAAAGTGTCGAATTTTGTCAATTGGCTTAGTGACAAACCTCGTAGACGTTCGATAAAGTTGATATTTTTTAATGATAAACATTTAAATTTTTTTTCTCATTTGTCCCTTTTTCTCCTTTACTGGACCATCTGCCGTCTTTCTGGGTTTTTCTGACACTTTTCAACTATATCTAGAGCAACTGGACGGACTGGATTTGATCTATGTACAAAATCTGATTTTTGGTAGTGACAAGAAGTGACTCCCTAAAAGTATCCAAAAAAAATTGACTTTGTAGGAGTAATACGTGGATACAAAAAACAATTGTCCAAAACCACTCTGTCAATCGAAAGAGGAACTTATTATCAACATAAAACAACAAAAACGTTAGATGCCGTCAGATAGAACCATAGAAAACGGGTCAGACATAGTTAAAAAGTAAATGTTCAGAAGAAACTTTTGAAGTTTTTCACTCGTGTGCCCTTCGCGACGTAAAAACATTTTTGCCTCCTTTGGACCTGATATTATCTACCGAATAATTGTCTGTGATTCTGTAGGGTTGAAACCGAAAAAAGGAGAAGGTTATCAAATCCAAATCCCAAAACCTACGATCCTGGCAGATACTAGATTGATAGAGGTTCATAAATTAATATTGATCAGAGTACAGGTGGTTTAAAAATGTTTGTTGACAATTCTACTTTAATAAAGAAAAAATCGAATTTTGTTTGTTAGGTACCCAATCCCCTTGACATTCTAACAATTCCGAACTCGAATCACAGGAATAAATTCTCAAATAAAACCGAACCCTCAGCCGTTCACGGCCACCTAACTTTGGAAAACTCAAGAGTGAGAATTTTACCCTACGACAACAAAATCTGTTCAAGGTCGTTCTATTTTTCTGGCAAGAATTTTTAGTGGAGCACGTGGGGTTGCCTCTTTGTTTTACTGCGTGGGTAAATCGTTACAGTTTTCTTTTTGATCGTGTTCGACGAATTAATCAACGTTCCATTCAACAATTAGTGGGAGTGAGAGTTTCATGTTTCTAGCATTTCTATTTTACAATTCAACGATACAGTATCGTATCTACTGTTGTAATTCATCTCTCGTGCGGAGTTATTACAGTGGTCTATCTACGATTCCACTCCGTGCAACACTCGGGCGATTCATCGGTGCTCGACAGTTTAGCCGGGATTCTCGTGGTTCAAAAGGCAGAATAATCGCGGGCGTAATCTCTCGAATTCAGACGGCCGCAAATCCGCTGTTCCTTCCGCCGGTTCATCGATCGCTCCACGAGGTTGGAAATAAATGAAACCAACGCTCACCGATTGTGAATGAGGTACTTCCCGTTGGATCGGGATTATTATGAAAAATTTACCGAGGAAACCAGACGGAGAGGGAGAGGGATTACTAATAATTTCGTGTTAGGCAAAGAGGGAAAAAACGAATGAAAGGAACCGGCAAAGTCAATATAGTTACGGGGAAGGGGTGTTCGAAACAATTGCACCTTAGCACGCTACGCTCGGTGACCAATATTTTGGTCGTACAAACGAACGAATTTCCTCTTTAGGTTCTGGCGAACCAGTGAAACCCTGAAAATAATCAGCAAGCTATATAAACCGGGATCCGAGCCGAAAATTGGTAGTAATTTCAGAAGGAGGTTTAGGAGAGAGAGATTGATTGATTTCGTTTATCCAACAGGAATGATTAGGCCCATCAACCGTTTCTTCCACTTTCCTTGGATAGAAATACACATACATTCTAGATTGAATCATTTACACAATCAAAATCGGGAATACAAAATTTAATAATAAATATTCACAAATAAATAAGTAACTTCACTTTTCTTACAATTCTCCCTATTTCCACATAATTTCACTTCTTATCTCTGATATAAAATAATAAATTCTTCTTCAAATGCCCATGTTTCTGATATTCTTCCAACACAGTTCTTCTTATCTCATTCCTAAATATATCCGTTTTTTTATCCAATTTAAATTGTTCTTCATTCTTACGACCTTTGCTATAAATGATCTGTTGAATAATGTTCTGTGAATACTAATTCAAATAAGTTTGTGTTTGTTTCACACGAGACATGCACGTGAATTCGTCATACGAAAAGTATGGTTTTTTGTTTGTTATTTTTAACACAAGTGCTGCTATTCGCAATTTTTTTGTTCAGCAATCTTGAGTTAACCCAAAATCCTATACTACACCCTGTCCTGTACTTCACGTTCATCCCACTTCAACCTCACGACAAATGTTACAGCAGTATTTTGAGAGGTTTGTAGGCAGTGTTTAGGCCGGAAAATGAGACTGAAGCAAAATCAAAAGTCGGAAGTACGAAAGATTCCACAACCTTCATTTCCGTTGGTCAGAAAATCGAGAGCTACTACAACCGAGACAGAATTGAATTTGACATTTTAAAGCTAGGCAGGTTTGTACATCAAACAATGAACTTGAAGATTCGTAGACTTTCATACACTCATTGTCCTATTTAGCCAATATAGTGAGATTCGAAACACCATATTTTTAAAAGTAATAACGCGATGGATTTACTCAATAATATTCGTCACGGGTTTCGATTGAGTTGATGATTTAAATACAATTTTATGATGTGCTTTGACCGTTTTTGTGTATGATGTTTATTTAGAATCCATTAATTCCAATCCTTATCCACCAATTTTATCGTAGCTTTTCAAAAATGATAATATACGCTTCGCTTAAATAAATGCATGTCTATAAATAAAACTCCTGAAAAAGTTATTTGATTTGATTTTTCGATGCTACAATAAACAGTCCTAAGCGTAATAAAAATCAAGACGGATCGCGACTAACGACCGATAGTCAAGATAATATTTCTGAAATTTACCTTCATCATTAAAACGAATCGCGTACCTGAAATGGTTAGTACAATAAATCCAATCGTAAAACGTTGTTTTAATTTCAAGTTGAGCGGAGAGAGGTAGTTTTCGATTATAAAAAATAGAAGCAGTGTCGCTAATAATTAAAATACTGTTATCGATGTAGTAAGCTCGTTAAAAATCTTTAGTGGCCCACAATCGCATTGGTTTTTGCCTATTTCAAAGGATATAAGTTATGTGTCCCTGGTGTTGCAGTTAAAACAGATACTTTTAATTATTCATTTGGCAAGTCTGCACAGATAGCAAACGCGTATTTCTAATTAAGTTGAGCTCCGTTCAGTTTATTATAATCAGGAGCACATTGTTTTTGCTTTCTCAATGGTGAAGGTAGGAAACCTATTTGTTTGATAAGGGCAGCACACCACAACGTTCTAGGGAATCATTTGGAGTACAAGGAATTTCTAACAACAGATAAAGAAAAGCAATAGAGAAAAACAAGCTATACTTGGGTATATAGATCGGGCACCACTGAAACCTCCATACAGAGACTATGGAATTTTCCAACAAATAGCGATGATCCGTTGGGAAGGGGTTACGGTTTCCCTTTGACTCTGTTAAAACACTAATCCCTGCGTAAGATCTAGTAAACTAATGAATATTTGCTCTCTTCTCTTCAATGTTGTGGATAGTCTTGCGTTGTTCAACACTATCTGAACGTCGAATTAATAGAGATCAAAACCTTCATGTGAAGTTAGGACCTACTTACGCTCTAAAGCTGCTTCATCTTACCTAAAGATATTTCAATAATGTTATAGGAACGGAAATTACTTGGTTTGGTGGAAGACCACTCTTCATCTTTGCCCCTGGAAAACGTTCACAAAAGGGCGATACACAGGAACAATTCATATTTGTCGAAGGGGATGCCAAACACTACGGACTATAACACACGTAAATCAGAGCAGACGGATCACCATGTCCCCACTCATAACGTCCGGTGTTGGATCCCAAACCCGTTTTCAAATGCTTCTGGACGGACTCAGCATAAGTCCTTAAAGTGATGGACAATTCTAGAAGATCCTGGATACCCACCTGACCGTCTGGTAATGACACCATCAGAGGCGTACATTATTGATGTGTCAGTGGTCTCTTCTGCACAGCGAATAGATTTAAAACGTGGGCAGATAGAGGTAATTGGTGAAACCAAGTACTTGGTGAGCTTTCTGGTGCAAGGAGTCAGTAACTGTACTGACAGAGGTAGGGTTCCCTAGCATACTGGAATGGATGACCAATTGTGCCCCAACTGAAGGAGCGTTCATACGGTCGGCGCCCAGGGCGACTGCTCCCCATCATGCAGTGATGGCCAGCAGACTTAGGATCGCGTGGCATAGAGCTCTATTCAGACAAATACTGCTGAAGAAGAAATGCTTTTGGGTGGAATGCTCGGAAGTGGTATTATTTCAACTTCGTCTTCAGGCGGGCCGACCAATGTTGTGCTTCCTGACTATCTGATGTGACTGGAAAATTATTGCAATGGTCCTAATATTACTATCCCGAAACTACTTTGGTAATGTATGTTTTATATTCAAAGTAAAAATGTCAGTGCCACAAGTTGAAAAGTCAAAACTTCTGCTTGCATTTTTCTTGTCTGAGCTTTCTGATCGAGGTCTGTTCCTTATCAGGCTGTATGTATAAATTACTTGTCATCCTAAGGCAAAGGTCTAATTTCAATGAATTAAATTTCCAATGAATGTCTCCTACATATAAGTTGCATTATAAAATTTAATTTAATTTTCGCCTGATCAATAGTGGTTGAATGTTGTGGTTCAAATCATAGCATATTACACAGCAACGTATTTACTTAACACAAAAGCTTTTCAACTGAACAATATAAACAAAATAAACATCTATATTTGTTATTACGGTTTATATTGGTTTTCAACTGAGTTAATAATAAAATCAACAAACTTCTTTAATAGCCGATTTCAAAATACATTCATGACTACTCTTACACCTTGATGGTTGGGTAGGTACATTCCATTGCTCATCAAAATGGTTGATAGGTACATAAAATTGGGACGTTAGATAAAAAAGTTCTCTTTTGATGTTTCCATTTACCTTGTACTTAGAAACTTATATTGTACAAGTAATTGTTGTAGCGTGCTGTAATAGCGAGCACTTGGTGAAGAATATACTTGTCACGTTATAGGTTGTACAGAGAGTAGTACCTAATAGTAGTTTTCTGATGACATTACAGATTCTACCAATCTCAAGTAGAAATACTTTTTGGCTTTCGGGTCAGGATAAAAGTTTATTACGCGTAATTTGTCACCGTTGAAGTGATGCAATATTTGTTTTATCACCTCAAGGAACTATACTTTAGTCATATTTTGGGGTTCAGAATGCAACAGCAAGGCTAATGCATGCAGGATGCAATGTTCAACCAAGAGACGAATCCTCTCACGGATTCATGGTTGTGGGAACAGATGTTGCTCTTCGAGAATTTGAATTGTTGCTTTAAGATGATTTGGTTGACGGTGAGTTGGTTTGGTAACTTTGCTATACCCGAGAAATTTATTCATCTGGATTACGCTCAATCATTCTTGACAACGTTTTCAGGAAAGTTTGCTGAACTGGGATGTGTACTCAAGATCCATTGTGAGGAGTTGCCTTAATTGCAACATTGGCAATGTTTTTCTGGGAATCATCGAGATCCACAGTCACCAGATGGTTGGTAATGTTTTACTCGGATGTTGTTGCAAATTTGGTCTGATCTGTCAGAATGCGATTGCAACTTGTTATCTTTTATTGCATCCCAGTCTAGCAGTAGGGAGTTGAAGTTATGTTTTTTTTTTAGCTATGTTGTTATGTAACACTAGGTGACGATTGAATAACGAAGAACTACGCTGAGGCAATCGATGATCTGGTAAGTAATCATAATAGTTCCACTTGAATGAGTGGGATCTCTTCAAAGCAAACAGTGAAGATCTCAGAAATTATAGTCTCATGTGAGAGAAGAATTGTGGTGATGTCGAATGTTGCTGTTCTTGGCCTTTCCATTCTGTTAACTCGATAGCGACTCCTTTGTCATAAATTTGTATCTTCTTCGTAATTCTGAAGAGCAAACATTTGTCTGACACCGCAGCTACCGACTTCCACGATATGGTGATAGGCTGGATTCATAGATGTTGGAAATCAGTAACATTTTCGGTGCTAAATTTGGAATCAGTGACTAGGGCAACTACCATCCCATATAAGTGTTGTTAGCACGCCGTTGATCACCTGAAGATCTCTTGATTTAGGGTGGCTATATGAAAGGCTGTACAAATTATTTGAACGTTACTAGAAGTTTATATACCAAATTAACTGAAAACGGGGCTCAAATAACGCGTGGACGGGAACCGGAATCAAATCATGCTTTTAGAACTCCTTTTCTTGCTTTCTACCTTCAATTTGTTCTGAGTGATGCCATCATTATGAGGTTGCAATCGGAAAATCTTGGAAAAACTATAACCCTCCATGTTGAAAAGTAAATTAGCCAGGCATAACGTACTTGTACTGTACTGAGGAGTTTCCCGGTGTTGTCATTCTGAATACAGTATTGTTAAAGTAATCGATAATTGCAATTAATTAACGACAAGATCATTTCACCTTAAACTCGATCAGAATACATTTCTCGAATTATATGGTATTCTGGACTCTTATTTCATTTCGTCACTGCTTTGACTACCTACTCATTTACAAGACGTCGTATACCTCGATTAAACGACCGGCAATTTCGTATCTAGAGCATTCTGAACGTCCCCCCTCAATCCAATAGCTTTTCTTGTATTACTTCAGTCGGGAGCGACTTCGAAATGCAAAAGCTGTCAAAGATGGAATTTATTAGCCTTATTAACATCGTGAGCCGTTTAATCAAAACAACAGCCCAACAAATCAATTACTTACTCCCTCGAAGTCTGCATGGCTGGAAAACAATTCCACATCGACCTCACCCAGACGATCGTGTCAGGGCCGCCATACGACCGGGATAATGTCCTGGATTCTGGACGGAAACCGTAGTATGAAAAACGAAACGATTCTGTACGTCGATAAAAGGAGCAGTATTTCATGTTCTGACACCACCTTCCACACCCTATCTCCACATCTGATGTGGCTCAAGGTTAGAATGAGGAGTTTCTTAGGGACGTACGAATGGATTTCTCACGTTATCCACTCTCAGATTCTCTCCTCACAAAAACATCGGGGAAAAAAGAACCGCGGCGGGATTTTAGAACGATTGGTACAGAGCAAGATAGTCATCGGGGGCCGTTGATCAATCATTTGGTACATGAATTGAACGAGAGGAGTTTTTTCTTTGTCGATTCAAAAGTTATCTCGAACGATTCGGTGTCAACGATTGCCAATAATCCTAGGGTGTTTTAACCGATGTTACCTGTTCAGAGATTGCGTCACGAACAATCAACGACTAAGCAGTGAAGAAGTAACTGACTTTGCGCTGTTTGCTTATATTGCAATAATATAATTATGAAGCTGTTACTGTTTAATTTATAAATTACAGACAGATATTTAATAAAATATAAACAACTCCACACTGGATCCTTTACAAAAGGGATGGAGACCGTCGTTTTTTTTTCCTCCAACGCGAGAATTAATACATTTGAAAAGATCTTAAAAGAAGCATGTGGCACGCAACTTCCCCCTATCCTTATCATGATTGTGTAAATAGTTGAAATATTCTCAAGAAGTTCCACAGCCTGTCCTTATGGTTGTGGCAAATTATTAATTAAAATGAACCTGAACTGTCACGTCCTATTTATGCCCAGTGGTTCGGACGCAGTATTTGCCCATACCCAAATGCTACCATTGGATAGACAGTTTTGAAAAAGTTTGTATAGAATAATTTCAATTTTACTAATATATTTTATTCAATGCCAACAGTGAAAAATCTTGTAGCAACTAAACGTTTTTCACTTTCGAGATAGTTTAGTAAAATAACATAACACTTGAAGAACCTTTGAATTTTTGAACAAGTTTTTCTCGACCACGATCACTGTTGGAACTAATTTCGTGGGTTTATTATTCGTTATGGTTGATCAATCTTGATATTGATCCAATTATTATTATTTATAGCTGTTCTGGTATTTCGAGAGCGTAATAACTACAATCGAAAAGTAATCTGACAGATGAAAACCAAAGATAAGCCTATTATTTTTCCAATCGATGCCACCACTGATTTAATTTCCATTGTTTCTGAGAATATTATATGAGAAGGGGAGTAATTATTTCCATTGACGTCATCAGAAACGGGTGATAAGATCGATAGTTGGAAATAACGACGGAAACTCTTCGAAAATGTTATTTGATTTCCACCGTTTGGTAATTATTATTACCTCCGATAAAGGCAAAATACAATTCCACTACTCTCCTATTAAAAACTATCAGTTCAACTACGCGCCTGCAGTTTCTCGAGAAAGTTAGCGATGGAATATTCGTACAAACTCCGAAGATATAATTTATTATTCTTTCATTGAAGGACAATAAGGTGATTACTTTTCTGAATTCACAAGGGTAAGTAAGATATATTTTTTATTGCAAACTTGAGTGTAACAGTAATGTAACTCAGAGGGTCACACTACTTTTGATATTGATTTTAGTTAAATCCAATGCCAAGGCTTATTTATTTGGGTACACTATTAACGCAATAGTTTTTCTTGAGCATACATGTAGTAAACGCTGCAAATTACTACACAATGGTTCTTTCTTAATCTACAGGTAGCCGTTCTACGCAGATCATTGGTCTCAAAAAAATTATTATACTTGCCATCATGCAATATATGAATATTCATCGAAAAACAACGAATGGAATGACACTTATTGTAACACAAACAAATAATTCGTGAAGAGGTAATAAATTTTCAGTGAACTGATTCGTTACTCGCCCACTGTGTTACTGACTCTGTTATGGGTAATAACAGTAAGATGTCCTATTTTAAACAAGTCTTCACATTTTCGAGCACTGTTCAGATCTCATAAAAGAACGGATGAACATGAATCAAATAATGTGGTCTTACTATGTTAATGGAAATTTAAATATTACAAATTATTTAAAAAAACGTCTGGCAAGTTGGGTTTGATATATTGCTTCCTCCTCTGAATAACGATTTTGATATGTAACGCAATAAAAAATGGCAATGCATGTTTCGACATTCAATAACGCCTTTATAAGACAGGTCTATCGCGCTAATTATGGGATTATAAAATAATTTTTCCCTGACTTTTCAAAAAAGAAAAAGCGCGATCGCAAACTGTACACCATAACCCGCACAATATCTGCAAATTTTACGAAAATCAGAGGATAACTGTAACAATTAGGTTTGTTACAAGGATTTGAAAAAGCTTCCGATGGCGGATTTAAATAGAACGACAGATTTTAATATTGCAACTAATTTCATTTAGATTTTTAGACTCCACATTTCTTGAAACGTAAACAATAACCTTTGAGGAAGACTTTTCTTTTGTATAGTCCTTTACAAACGTCCATTATTGAATACAATTACAATTATCCCAAAACGAAACTCCAGGAAAACGGCGTTTTTCTGAAATGCATTGTCAGTATGGAACCAGTACTCCCACAAACACTTATTTTTACTTTTTACGTAATTTATTCACGTGTTGTTCGTGACTCTTTGAAAAGGTTTAAACTATATAAAAAAAATGTCTGATGTCTAATGTTTTAAAAAATATATATTTTTTTTCACCAAGTAAAATTTTGAAAATATGGATGAATACTCCAAATGTACATCGCAGAATTTTGTAAGTTACAATGTGTCACTTCACTGCTTCACAAGTTAGCCAGTCGGTTGGAATGTTCTTCAATGTACTTTGATCTTTCGACAACACCATTTGAGTAAAGGAGTCGGAAAGCTACCTCATTCACGTGATGTCTTCGAAAATGGATCCACCAAAACGGATGGACGGATTTTTTAAAATTCGATTTTCGATTTTCACACTCCTTGAAACGTAGAATGACAAATTTTGAGAGGAGGTTGAACCATTTTGGTTTATTATTCAGTAATAAACCATTGTAATCTCTTGAAAAAAAAAAAATTCTAGCCCCCCCTGAAAATTCCATGGTTTAATCCAAAGGGTGTAGAATCCAAATCTGCAATAAAATTTTTTTCGTCCCGTCCGCTGTACGCCGTACGCTCGATTTCTCCCAAACGGCTGAAATTTTCAGGAAAAATCCATGTTGGTCCGACAACGCCCCAATTCTTGAGCCAGCTCTCTCACTTATTTTGAGGTGCCCTTTAAAAGTTGTCAAAGTTTTGTAAAAACCCTAAAAACCTCAAAAAAAGTCGAGGCGGCCTAAATTTGGACTCTTTTTGAAGAACTGTCCAAGAGGAATCGAATGAGCCCCTCCCCAGGTCCGTAGCTCAAACCATTCCCGATATATGGCCCGATTTATGGTGCCAACATTTGCGTCCACATTCACTACATCACTAGGTTACTGCGATCAAAACATTTTTTTTTTATCGCAGTAATTTAGTGATGTAGTGAATGTGGATACTGGAGTGAACTCCTAAAAGGGTTTATAGCCGATACACGGGTTGAAGCATTCTGATATGCATGCTCCGTCTTACGAAATTTAAAATTTTCAAATAGAATATTTTTCCAGGGTAATCGCTCTTGAAAAAAACGCTGCGAATTCTTTCACTGGGGTTTATTATTCAATTGGCTTCATGATTTGAATTCATACTAAGCTTTGGAGTGAGCGTGTTTCACAGGTGATACACCGATTATTGAATTTCAGGAGGCACACAAATATGATCAACTGATCAATCCAAATAGGTATTTTGGTTGCGAACCATGCTCTATGCATATCTCCTGAAATTCAATAATCGCTCTATGACCTGTGAAACACGCACACTCCAAAGCTTAATAGAAATTCAAACCATGAATCATTGAATAATAAACCCCAGTGAAAGAATTTGCAGCGTTTTTTGCTTTGTAACGTAGTTTAAAATTACGATCTAAAGCTCGTGATGTATACGTTTGACGTTCTGGAATCCTTGAACGATGTCTAGACATCATTTACCAATATAGTCACACAGTTGATTTGAATTCATCCAAACTGGTTCAAGGAATATACAAATACCTACGGAGGGACACAGAATAAATCATTTAAACTAAACTGTTGTTTGCTGATCATAATTCATCTTCTTGTTATTGTCATAACCAGGAATGAATAATTTTTGCAATGAAACAACTATCCACTAAATATAATTTCACGCGTAGGTATATTGCATCGAGAGGTAACAACGAGGACCCTGATTTTCCTCCGTTGAATCAGATACCAGAGGCAGGTATAGTAACGGAGCAGAGACTGGCATTTCCTGAGATAAATGTCAAGATCAAATGGTTTAACCCAACGGTTAGGTGCCTCTGAAGATTGCGCCATACTAAAATAGTTTGGGTGAAGAGAACGTTCCGTCCAACGGTTCTTGTCCACGGCAGTCCCATTCTTGAAGGCACTCGTCTGAAGACATAAAACAGGAAACATTCCGTGTCAGGCTACTGGTGCGAACGACAATTGTATAGCCACCTACAGATCACAACCCAGCTGTGTTGTCGTTATATCACGAGGATTGTTAATGGGTCATTAATAACTTTGCGGTTAGCTCAGCTGCCTTTATCGTCTGAGCGGTTAAGATAGAATAAGATTCGTTCCATCAGTCGCAATCATATCAACGAGTGCGGAACCATTTCAATTGGATAAAAAGCGACGGAGTTCCTCAGTTCATAAATTTTATCAAGTACCAGTATCTACCTAACAGACGTAAAACACGAAATGAAACCTTTGTTGTACAACTTATATTGTTCTTCTTCTGCTTCTCCATCAGATTCTTAGCATCATCACGCATTCCATAATTTGTTCTAAGGGTGAAAACATGTATGTTTCAAAAAATGAATATTTGAACCAATTTTCCTTATTCAGCAGTTATTTTCTTCAAAACATTTCATTTGAAATCATTTTGTTGCTCATACTGTTGGAATACTGAAATGTTTGAGTAATTTTTTCTTGGGAAGAGGGAGTTACAAATTTGTTTATTACGAACAACAAAAACACGGAAAAATGTAGTTTTCTGTCACATATTCCCAAAATTTGACTTACGGAATAATTCGTCCCTCCTTAAGAAGCGTTTAAATTTTCTTATTTTGCTCTGAGGAGATGGGAATTTTTACGCACTTTTCAAGGGTGTCGTCAAACTTGATTTTAGAGTGTATTTTGAGGGAGTTATGGCCATTTTTTGAGACTTGAGATCGGAAACTCAAATTAAGGAATCTATAAAATGACATAACTCGCGAAGGAAGCAGAAAAAAAGTCTATGAGTGAATTTTGTTGTCAATGAGCTTTGGGATACATAGTTGGTATCCCAATACTATTGTATAACACCATTATTATATAGACAAAATAACAGAAAATTGAAACTGTATATTAATTTTTCTCTCTCAGACCCCATGCTGAACGATTGGTTTTGCTTTCTCTTCTATACCGGCTTAAATATTGTGTTTTGTTGAATAGCAAACAAATAAAGCCTCATCGTCAATGCTGTTTGGGTGTTCTAAGCGAATCATTCCACTGCACTAAAATGAGCACAGGTCAAAAAGAGATAAATTGCATAAAAACATCATCGCTTCCGAAAACTCCGGATGAGAGCATCAATTCTAGCCGCGGCCTATGAAATACCCATGAATCCGCTTTAACTCTAGTATGAAAACATTATGGCCTATATAGTAATCGATTCAACTTGGATGGGGGAGTCGGTCGTTTTCATAATTCACCGAGCTCGCTTTATTCCCTCCCCCTCCCAAACTGAAAAGGCTGGTCTGGAAATTCATGCTCCCCCCGTCAAATATTCAGGGCCCTGCGTTAAAAATTGAGCCCGGCTCCGGAATCCACGTGACGTATTGATGAGGTGCCTTCAAGTCCGTCTTTTTCCGCGGTTCTCTGAAACATACTTTTCCCGGAATGAAAAATTCATTCTCGTCAGGACCGTCGAGAACACGCGAAATGAATCCTCCTGCCGGGTAATCGGAATGCTGTCATTAGCACGTTAGTTTTAATTTTAATTGGATCCGAACAAGTCGATTTGGCAGTGTACCATTAGGCTTTCCGAGGAATGAAAATTTTCGAAGTCTGAACCTCGACAAAATTAATTTGGTAATCGGGTGAGACTTGGGAACTTGTTGATTCCATTCCCACATGTTTCGGTATATCATTTTTCAATAACGAACATCTGTAATTGACTGAAAAAAATTTGAAATGAAAAAAAAAAAAAACCATGCCGAAATCGGTTAATCAAAAATATTGAATGAAATTGAAACGCCGCCAATTATTGAACAAATGTTTATTATTCGCATTAATAATGCTAATTATACCACAGAAGTATCTCGTCTTCTCTAGATACCATAGAAAGAACCACATTTATATCCAGCACGTTAAATCAATCAGGAACTAAATTAGCCATTATCTTTCTCAACCGATTTGTTTGGTTCCCGAACTTTAGTTATTATGCTTGCTGGTAGGCGTTGTTTTAGCTGGAGAAAATTGTGCAAACTGGAGACGCCATGAAGTTTTTTTTTTTAAACTGTAAACCTGATATTTCTTGCTAAACGCGGGTTTTCCGCTAGGCTTATAAATAAAACTCTCAAGTTTGATTCAACGTATGTATGATTGTACCTAATAAAGAGCTAAACTGCAGGACCGAATTGGACAGTAGCGGTCTTGAAAGATTAGTGAGTTCCAGCTCGAATGTATCATGGGGCATTTACTATGCTTCTCAGAATTTTGTTCTAGACTGTTTGGATGATTTTGACGTTGCTCTTTTTGATGCAGCAGCCGTTGGCCCATATTGGTTTAGACACTTGCTCGTATAGAAGAATTTTATGATGGACTGGGAGCTGTGAATTCCTTTCCAGAAGCGATATTTTTTTTTTAATTTCGGGTTGATTTCTGCCTTCTTCTTCTTCACGAACTCATTCCATTTGAGCTTGTCGTCTCTTGTCATAACCAGATATTTGGCTGTATTACAGTACGGTGCCATTTAAGAGTTAATTTCAATTGAGGTAGGGTTCACTTTTCAATATGTAAACTTGGTTTCATTCAGCTTTATTCGCCACTTTTTAGTCCACTGAAGAATTGTGTTCACAGACTCCTGCAGCTTCTACTTCATGAACGGCGCTGCATGATCTTCCACAAAAGATCTGTTTGGTTTCCGAGATTTCATTATCATGGTTGCTGACAGGAGGTTTGTTAGGGGTGGAAAACCGTGAGAATCAGAGTGGCTATGATGGCTTTTATCATTTAAATGATTAACAGGAGTACAATTCCAGTTCTTAGCGACCGACCTGACAGTCCCCCCCCCCCTCAACACCTCTTCAACTAACCTTCGGGTGGGCTCCTTCCGCCATTTGTTATCCCGGCATCACCACTTTTCCGTCCGCCCGAGGGTCATTCGTGTACCTGCCACCCCCCCCCCCCCCCCGCCGTAGCTTTCATCTCTGTTTACTAGCTCCCCTCCTCTGAGCTAGAATCCCATATTTGTAGGTTGCATAGGCAATTTTTCATCTTCGGTACTTAAATGTGTAAAATTATTCATTTAATAAATGACCTGGCTGTAGAACCATAGAGTTCTACTGTACCGTTTTTTCAATTACTGGAAACCTGGAGGTTCGGTGCGAAACAGGGGTTTCCCGCTGGTTTAATAATATCTACAATCCACTAACTCAATGGTAAATTTTCTAGAGTAAATATTTACTATTCTATTCAACATCAATTCACTGGAAAATTTTCTTTCACTGAGGGGTTTCCTGTTCAAAAATGCTTCACCTCAAGAGGCCATCTCCCGAAGCATCGGAAATACCTCAACAACGTGAGCCCAATGAGCCTCTCAATCTGGGGCGAAGAAGAAAAAAAAAAGTAAAAACATCTTCTCGAACAAAAGTATTTATGACGTTTCGCATCACTTGAATTCGTGATCAACAGGGTTAATCATCGCGGAAAGGGGCCGGATATTTATTGATCCCGACGAGCGGGCGAACGGGAAAACTGGCCGAGCTGTCGTCTCCCATCGCTACGCCAGGTTATCGCAGATCGCCATCGAGAATACTCCGTTTGCCGCGGAATCAGCCCGGACTCCTCAGTCTGAGACGCTGCCTCGTTTCTCTCCGGCGTAACCCCGAAGGAACAACGTTGAAAGTGGAAGAAGACGGAGCGAGGGGTTCCTTTTTTCTTCCGATAGCCATCAGGCCAATAAATCCGTAATTATTCACCGCGCCCGAAATCATCAACTGCTTTAATCTTATCGGAAGATGGTTTTTGTAGGAGTTTACACGGAGCTTTAGTCCGTCGATCGTTCCGAGTCGCCGCCCTCTCCTTATCAGATATTGAGATAAACAAGGCAAAATTGGGATTTTCACCAAGAAGTTAAACATACCCTTTAAAAAAAACCTGAACAGAACAGAGCCTGTCACATTTTAATTCTCTACATTTTGTTTTATTATTACGCTTCATTATAGGAGTCTATCATGGGACGCCTTCAAACTGAAATCGATCCGCAGATTTCAAAGTTGACCACATTATTGGCTGGTACTATTCAATATAATAATTTATCAATATCAATCATTATTTGCATTATATGAATCAAGGTGATCAAATTTTCAATTTTACCTTAAATCTGGCAGCCTGTTTTTTGATTATTCAAAAATGAATTTTATATGATTATTTTATTTTATTTCTTTTAATATTGAACGCTCGAACTGCAGTTAAAATCCTTAAAAGATACCTAGTTTTTGGTGGTGAAAATGCACTAACAATGTTGAAATCTTAATGATGTATCCAAAAATGTTATATAAAAATTGAAAAAAAAAAATTGTCCTAAGGGAGGATATGGGTTGTGTGTGTGTGTTATTACATATTTATAACTGTTCATTTCCGAGATTGTAGATCAATGAGATGTTAATTGAAACGAATTATGAGAACTTTAAACGAGGATTGATCCCGAAAGAACGACTCTCAGGGAATTCGTTACATCGATATCGTGATAGCCGTCTCTTCGTAAGAACGCCCTCGTTATCTTCAGATAGTGAAAGATGTTAGGGAAGCTCCATCGTGATATTCAGTTTGTTATATAACTCTCGTTTGGCGGAAATCGTGAAACGTGGAGAATCCAGTGAAATCGCAGTCAACGCTCAAGACTACATTAGACACACACGAGGGATTGAAAACAGATTTGTGTAATGCTGCTGTAATAGGGACGGTTAAGACGGTTTAGTACAAAATCACAGACATAAAGACTCCCACATTATCGCAATTTCATACACCGCAAGCTACATGACAAATTATTAGTGGAATACCGTTATATTTATGAAGCTTTCTCACCTTAAGATACCTATTGACTTCTCAATAATGTTTGTGGTATTTGATTTTTCGATAGAATAATGTTACCTACAACCATTGCTACTACAATACGACCAATCTGCCTCTTCAGAACCTGAATTTTCACCAGGGTTCTCGAATCTTTTTGAACAAAACATTCGATAATGCAACTGTTACCTCCAAAGTGTTGAAAGACACACTACTTCTTAACTTGCTTCTAATTTTGAAAAAAATATAAAGGGATATTGTAGTTTGGACTAGAGATGGCCTTCATGAACTTAACAACATTGGAAGAAAGGTAGCTCCTGAATTTGTCTCCTTGAAATTTGAGGTAGTAAATGTTTTTACGGATATATACCAATCACATTTTAATCAAATTTTGGGGATTTCAAACTCAAAAATGACGCAAATGATCTACTAATGATTGAGACCGGAAACGTTTGAACTGCATTTATAATACTCAATTACATGGAAATCACAACCAATCCAGTTTCTCCATTTCTTCCAAAATGTTGTTGATAAGGGTCGATTTTGCTTTTGACCTTTTGGAATACAGTCTTTAGTGTATGCATGAAGAAGGACCACAAAAAAACTTAGCTATTTTAAAATTTATGAGCAAACGTACGATTTATTAACTCAAAATAGAGCATAAGAATTTGATGATGTAGTACCTAGTTTTTATCGTTATTTCGCTTTGTTGATAAGAAGGTTCTAAACAATGCATTGGAGTCATACAAGAAATAATGTCTACACCTTCGCCAGGACAATATCTAAATTCATAGTTTTCGCAATTGATACAAATGTATGTTTGTGTCAAGAGCTGGATGGAGTATTTATTTCTTAGGTGTATGCTGCCCTGGTAGCAGCTTTTCGAACTTGTTTAGGTGTATTGGATTATTATTTAATAATAAACCATTGTAATCGCACTTGAAAAAGAAAATTCTAACCCCCTGAAAATTTCATGGTTTAAGTTTCAAAGGGTGTAGAATCCAAATCTGCAATAAACATTTTTCCGTCCGTCCGCCGTACGCAGTACGCACGATTTCTCCCAAACGGCTGGAGCAAAAGATCTGAAATTTTCAGGAAAAATCCATGTTGGTCCGACAACGCCCCAAATCCAGAGCCCTTTAAGGGTTGACAAAGTTTTGCAAAATCCCTAAAAACCTCAAAAAAAGTCAAGGCGGCCTTAATTTGGACTCTTTTTGAAGAACATTCCACGAGGAATCGAATGAGCCTCTCCCCAGGTCTATAGCTCAAACCATTCCCGATGTATGCTGCCAACATTTGCGTTATTTTGGTTTATTATTGTTTTTGTTCTGATATCAGTAACCTAATGATGTAGTGATGTAGTAATGTGGATACTGGAGTGAACTCCTAAAAGGATTTGTAGCCGATACACGGGTTGAAGCATTCTGATATGCATGAAAAGCTGCAAATTCTTTCACTGGGGTTTATTATTCAATCGGCTTGCATTCATGATTTGAATTTCTACTAAGCTTTGGAGTGTACCTACGTGTTTCACAGGTGATAGAGCGATTATTGAATTTCAGGAGGCACACAAATATGATCAACTGATCAATCCAAATAGGTATTTTGGTTGAGAACAGATTTACGTGCTCTATCCATATCTCCTGAAATTCAATAATCGCTCTATCACCTGTGAAACACGGACACACCAAAGCTTAGTAGAATTTCAAATCATGAACGCAAGACTATTGAACAGTAAACCCCAGTGAAAGAATTTGCAGTGTTTTAGTAGATAAGCGATTAAAAGTTGTTGACTGTGGTAAAAAAAAAACACTTGTATCATGTAGTGCAGCAGCTTCCACAGTCAATTTTTTAGAAAAGACGTCGTGAATAGTCACCCAATACTCACTATTCACACAGTTTTCCTTGTCAAAACTCAAGTCAATGTCAACATCGGGATAATCAGCATTCCCCTCCGTCTGAGCTAATATACTATTGTAACGAAAATATAGTATACTCCATCTCTCTGCTTCGTAAACAAAAATAGGACAATAAAATTGACTCTTTCTAAAAGTGACGAGGAATCCAATGAACCACTGAACAACTTATGAATATAGATCGTATCAATTACCATTATCCTCTCCTCCAGTGAATTCAATTCTAATGTATTCATCAGTATTCTGAATCAGTCAGTGAACTCTACCGGGTTTTATAGATAGATAAACACGAGCTTAAATTTCACTCTCTCAATTGCTGTAATATGAGTTTTATATAGGAGAAACGAACGAAGTCTATCACTCTTTCATAAAGCGGATCATCCGGGAAAGAGAGACTGTAAATTGCTGACGGCACCAAGAAGTCGGGTGTAGCCGATCTGTAATCAATATTGATGGAAAATAGTTCATTTTTCATTCGTAACCGTCAGTGATTCAATTTACATTCCAATTGTGAACGGGTTATTGATCGAGATCCTCCAATCAGCCGCTCTTGTCAATAATAAAAACTGGAACTCTCGTATAAATCCAAAAAAATGCATGTATGTACATTTTATAAAAGGTTATTTCACGGTTAGACGACTCGGGAAAGAAAATAACTACTGTCCACAATATATATGTATGATATCAAAAGCTCTACAGGCTTTTTCGTATCCGCTTTAAAAGAACGGAGGAAAAAACAAGGCATGGAGATGAAATAAATGGCTGAGGTGATCATGAGTATTGAATAAATTGTTGGGACGCCAACTTATCTCATTCCACTCTACCTACCCGGCTTCGATTCTGTGTCCGAGTTATTCTTCTCTATTATTTATTTTTTCTCTTTTCTGTTTCGTTTTGTCGTTATTCAGGTAGCACCGCAGCCCAACACTGCGGTATTGATGTTATATACGAGGTATCCCAGCCACGTCAGGTTCCCCTGAGCTTATGGGAACCTTTTTCGCTACCTGAACCGCTACCTTCGACCCCGTTCATCTTTAATTTCAGTAGAACCTGCTTGAAGAAAAAAATAATACTAAAAAAAGTTGAGGAGCGGAAAAACACAAATAACTATTACCTACCGATCTCTCGCGTGACAGGTTTTCCGAGCTGCAAGGGCTGGATTGGAGTTTGACGAGTTATTATCACAAACCACTCTCCTTTCAGGTAGCGAGTTGTTCGCTAATTAAATCGAGGTTCAAAGGAATAATCTTCATTTGGGAAGAAAAACATCTGCTATGAAATAGGAACTCTAGGAATGAATTTACATTACGGCCGGGGACAATAAACCTCCCATTGAGGGAAATTAACGTATGACATCTCAGGATTGAAACACAGAAGAACGATTTGCGGTTTAGTTTAAGAACGTAAAGCATGAAAACGGTGAAAAAAAAAGTTTCATTCATGAATACAGATTGTATTAAGAGATTTTCGTATAAAATCGTATCGGATTTGTACAAAATATTTTCGGAATTTGAGTACTTTGTGGGCGAAGAAACCCTTCTTCAAGCAATAATTTAACCGATTTGCGTTATTCTTATTTTTTTCGACCCTAATTTCAACCCAGTTGTGCAAGGAACCTAGGAAATTTGAATTCGCTGACAGCAAGGGAATGGAAGTGGTCACAGCCTATCCTCTCTCAACCGCTGATGAAGCTAGAATTCTCAAACGATTTCAATTTTTCCTTTCTTAGTTCGATTTTAGAATGTAGTTCATATTTCATATTGGTAGTGAGGGAAAAAAAGGTCCATTTATTTATGGTTTTTTATAAAACGGTGTACCCAAACAAATCATGATTTCTCCTATATCCTCAAAATAATCCTATATGAATCGGAAATAGTTCCTGTGATGCATGAATTATTTGGCAAAATGTTTTTATTTTTCTCTTTTTTCTTATGAATGTTTTAAAAATTATCCAACGTTACTAAACTACACAAGTTTGAGTGGAAAGTTTGATATTATTTATGCAATTTCAATCAGCACATTTAAGAATTGAACTATCGAATACATACACTATATAATCTTGTTAGTATTGTTATGAGGTCCCTGGGAAGGCTAAATATATTCCACCTTTCTAGGTATATTCAGCAGAGATGATGTCAGGTAAAATAAGCGTAGATTATTATGGATTGGGATGTCGAAATATCGAGTCTCTAGTTTAACATAGATAACATAATCGATTGGAAAACAATGCATGCAGAAAGCTACCATAGGCACCACCTCTTCCTCTGAGGTGCCATCAGTGGCTCCAAAAATCTCGTCCCTCCATCCCACAGATCAATTGATCTTTCAGAAGATAAACGTGTAAAAAAAAAGAATAAGGCAAAACAAGGGTATTTTGGGATGATGAAGGATTCTTAGACGTCCGTCACGGTTTCGATTTGAGGTTATAATAACATTTAGTGGTGTTGAGCGAAATCTTCAAAATTAACTGCCGCATGTGTTTTGATAAGAACCGTTGAAGTCAGTTTGGAGTTTTTCATTTCAAACTCTGGTTATTCATTTTGACAAAGATTTAACGTTTTGCGAAGAACAAGAAGTTAACCTTTGCGCATTTCAAAGATTCAGAGGAAAATGAATGCACTAAATTCACTACCACAAACAAACAAACCAAAAGACATGAGGGAGCATGCAATCGCACCTTGGCGTGCCAACTTCTTTCACACTTAGCCCCAATTGAAACAGGCACTTCCTATTTGCCCCTCTCTTCGTGAATCCCTATTCCAGCTCGAATCGATCGCAAGACTTAAGAGCATGGCTTCCCTTTATAAGCCTTTCTTGTCTATCACTCCGTATTAGCTGGGCGGATGTCTCGTTATTTCTTCAGATTGCATTCAACGAGGCAATTCCCGGATAGTCACTTTCCAACGTTCGGAATTTATAGATGTGTCGCGTGTACTTGTTACGAAAAAATCGATTTTCGTTCTTGGATCAACTTTTGACTTGGTTGGGACGTGGAGAAAGAGTACACATTCAAAAATACTCTTGTCATATAGAACTCTATGGGCCCATGCTACTATAAGGGCTTAATCCGGGGTCGAGAACCATTCCTCAAACACTCTGCCAATTCATGATCCTCCATGAGGCCATATGTTTTGACATGAATCCTCAATTGACTATAGCTTGGTTCCTAGCTAGGTAGCTACTGACTATAACTTGGTTCCTTGTCTGTCCGTCTGGGATACTTGATGATCTCTGGCCCTTGTTACGACAGAAAAATGATTGTCCAATTTCGGTGACATAAAACAGAGTGGTAGGGACGAAACACGCCATGACCAGAAAAAACTAGCCCACCCTACAACAATTTGAGAACAACATTTTAAAACCACTCCAGGCTTGATTTTTATTTATGTTTTTTTTTGCAACATTGAATTTTTGACTGAAACTTATAAACTGTTAATCTTATCAATTAGCTTACCTTTAGCTGATTCAGTCCTTAGATACACATGCATAGAAGTTAGGTTAACCCCTTACGGATGCTATATCACAATAGCCAAGATCAACATACCCTGGAAATTAAACAACACAAGCATTAGTAAGCGTGAGTTCGATGGCATTAATTTTAGTGATATTCATGTATTATGATGATTATCGAAGTTCAAAGGGAACAGTAGGCGAGGATGCTGAGGGTTATGATTTATAACAACCTCTCAATCCAACTTGTCTATTCAAACTAATTCCGACTGTACCTACTCGACTCGCTGCACTAGAACGCCCTCATACAATAACTAGTTCTGTGTGAAAATTAATGCAAGAGCAGAGAACCCACGACGAACAAGTCGCGGTGACAGAGCAACTTCAATAATGAGATTGTCACCGCCTCCGCCTGGTGATTGAAGTTTACTCCCACCACTAACCCGCTGCTGCTTCTGCTAGTTTTCAGTTGAGGTGTGTGCCTTTGTTAAAGACAAAATATACAATAAAAGCTGAATAATTGAATCGTTTGTTATAAACGTTGTGAAACGGGCTCTGTTATTTGGATTCGAATAAAACAGTTTTTCCCAGCAATAAAGTATCTCCAACGGATGTATAAATGGTTTCAGCCTGAATATAATGAGTATACTTCCATATCATTCATCTGCGATAAAGTAGTGATTATATGGCTCATTACGGAATAAAACATCAATCAGTGATGTTACTTAGGTCATTTTAATATTTTTAATTGTAATTTATTTATATTTATTAGTTTTTTTTAATTGTAATATTTATTATTAATATTTTTAATTGTATTTTTAATTTTTAATTTTAATGGTTGTAGCAATCAGTTATTACTGAGTAATTCTTGAATTACAGAAGGTACTTTGTAAATTGATTTGCAGAAGTTCTGGGGATTTTTCAGTTCCTGAGTCAATTGCCTAATATGTATAATTAATATGTAGGTTTAGCTTCATATTGATCATATATAAATATGATGAAAGTTGTGAACCTTCAATCTACTTCTGAATCAAATTAGGCGAAACAGTTTCTGCACTTTGACGTTGAATACAAGTCTTACATTCTCATGCCATTATGTAAATTCACCATTCCATTCCATCAATACCCATTCAATCATGTCACCTTGTGGCCATCTCTTGAAGGCTCCAAAATATTCTTCTTTGATATTCAGTATTGAACTCATGTGATGGGAAATATATTATTTGAGCTTTTCATATATTAAACTGATTTCAAAGATACCAACCTTTACAACATGTAAGTCGTGATAGAATAAATGCGACCTGATAGATATTTCCTCCAATTTCCACCAATGTAGTCAGCCATTTCGGCATTTTCCAGCAGTTCAATGAGGTTATAGAGTAGAACCTCTTTGTTTTATCGGTTTTCCACCCTTTTTAAAGAAGGTTGCATGCGAAGCGACTTTTAACGAACTATACCTAATCATGCCTCTACCCCTCATTCTCCAGCCAGCGAATTCCTACCCTCGACCAGGACCCTCCCCAGACGCTTTTCCCAAGATTGATCTCCCCGTGATTAGCAACTAATTTCAAACTTTCGGGGGGCGACGTCCATTCTCGGTCAGATTCTTATCACCCGTGAACTCCTATTACAAATGAGTAATTATTGTGGCTTTTATCAGAACACGGTATACCCACCGTAGAATTAATTCCGTTCAGTTAATATGGCGAGGTTTGTTGACTGTTTCGTGTTGCCAGTAAACTAATAAGAATCACCTGCCGATAATGAAACCCCCTATTCACACCATCCGCGTAAAGGACAAAACATTTCATTAGCCTTCGGATCGTTGGAGAACTCCCGATAGGGCTCAAATTAAATTGGACAATATGTTGTTCAATTTATCTCTCATGCAGTACATTTCAGTCAAAACGTTCACAGTGAACTTCAAATGATTCTCCGATGACTACAACTTATGTCGATGGTTTAAAAAATCTAATATACTTAATAAATTATACTTTCTAGGTAGGTGTATGTGCTAGTGGTTGGATGAGCTGAACTAATTGGTATGAAGTAAGAGTTGTAGGCAGTGAAAGAGAAACCGTCGAAGGTTGGGGCCTTTCGTTCGGCCGTCATCAACTCAACACTCCTCCAAAAAATAACTAAGGTACATGGCTGTACACCACCTTTCATATTTGTATTAACTTATGAATTATTGAGGTCAATTTTTATTGATGTAAAATAAGATTTAGTGAGCGTTCATATCCATGTGTGTGTTTTGGTCGACAAAAGTCGCACAATTTTTACAAATATAAAAAATGCTAACTTATAGTTATTAAAATAACTATTAGAATACTAATTTTTACAAATATAAAAAATGCTAACTTATTACAGTGGAACCCCTCGCGTAGTTCACTGGTATTCTTTCTTCTTTCTTTACATGTGGCTCTGTGGACTCTCTTTTCCTTAAATTTATGTAGGTTTTCATTTGGATTTCGGTAAAAATGGCAGGATCTTTTGAATGCATGGATGTGGATGGTAAAACTGTTGATTTCATATCTAATCATCCGAGGTATGGTGTCCACGTCGACGATAGATCGTGGCGAATCGATTGACGCCCTTTTCGCCAGCCAACCTAAAAGAAGTATGAAAAGTAATTGTACAGCCCTCTACCTAAGCGGTCGCCCGTCCAAGTACCGATGGATGAACAGGACATAACATCAGTAACTTCGATCTCAGTCCTTTCCTACTTTGCGTGGAATCTAACCTAAATCTCTGCTATTGCTTCCTTGAAACTGGGAATACCCAAATTCGTGCTCGCATGGGCTGCTAAAAGTTAACTTATTCGGAGCCCATTGTTTGGGACATAAATCAATGAGCTGGGATGAGAAGCAACGATACCGATAAAACTTCAAGTACAATCGTCCGATTTACAGTTTGCCACAGATCTTGAATCAGGTGATTGAACAGTTCCCGGACTTGTACATTTTTCTCAGGGTCACCTAAATTAGTGGAGAGTAGGATGTGGAATAACGTTGAAACATATATGTATTTTGTGTAATAAATTGTATTTTTTCCCACAATCATGTTTTAATTTTGGGTTTTGTCCATATTCTAAATAAATGAATACCGAAGGAATGAAGAAATTGATTAGTACGCCAGAAGACTAGATATTTATCACATTTATCCAAAACGTCAGTGGGGATTTTCGGAATAAAAATTGAATAAATAATGCATAGCAATAAACCTATTGGACTGGGTCTCTAGGCGTGGTCAAGGCTATGGGAACCAGCAATGCTCTTCATACACCACAAAACAGACTTGAAACACATGAATTTGTTTAAAACCTTCCAATCGAAGCTCTGCTGGCTACCTCTGTCAGGCTGGTAGGAAATGCCACTCTGGGCTTATTTTGAGCAGGATATCGCAGAAAACATTTCCAAACCTCTGGTAGTTTTACGAGAAATAAGGCCATTAATCCAGACTTCAATGTTTTGAGTAGTTCCTTGTGAACCCTTCCCTCCAATATTTACAACTAATAAGTGAAAACGGTACAATATAGCCTAATGATTATGCCATACCCCGTCTTTTCCTCAAGATACATTAGTTTGCTTCGAAATTGTTGAGATTGGGAAGGATATATTATCATTCAAAAGTTGAATTGCCATTTCCATTATACAGATTTTTCAACTATCTCGGTTTCATGACCAACGGCGCACTATGATAGTCATATTTAGCTCTAGTTACTGGTCACAAGCAATTTATATTAAAAGCGCACTACACGGTAAATCCAATCCAGATTCCTGAAGACCAAAAGTAGTAAAACCTGCTGATCCCTTTTATAACCTTGGTGACATCATTCCTGTTAAAGACGCATCTTCAACGCCCGGGAGATGTGTGGTCCTGCACAGGGTAATCGTGTGGGTTATTGAGAAAGACTCGTCCGCCCCCCCCCCCCTCTCCTCTCTCCTTCAGGCTACTCCTTCTAAAACCTGAAGCCGAATATTTATCGAGGCGAAAAAGAAGAAGACGGAGCTGCCGTTTGAGCTTCTTCTAATGACTATTTAGTGGGGATTTTAGTGGTCAAGCGGAAAAAGGAACTCGGTCGAACAGAAGGGGGGTCCCAAGGTGGGGCCCAGTGCCCCGCGCGGTCTTCAAACCGGCTCCCCTGGGTTTTCAATTGATTGCGCTTCAGAAATCCACGGCAATGAGACCGAACTGAAGATTTCGGGCTCTTTTGGAGGCTCACCTCTGAGATGTTCATCTCTGCCTCAGTTCCCCGCGAACCTTCCAGCTTCTGTCGAAATGTCTTAATTTCTCCGAAATTCGAGTATTTGAAAATAGGGCATTGTGGACAAATAACTCGACGGTTCCACAACTGAAGCAATGATTATTTTTTCAAAACAAAGTTCTGAGTATTATACTTAGGCCAGTAGTTTTCACCGCGCTAGTTTCATATCTGATTCGTATCTCTTTGTCTAACTAATCTATAAATTACTTGAAGGATTGATTTAGGATTTTTCATTAGTTTTTCAATGAACAGACCAATAAACTTAACAAAACTCTGATCTCCATACAAAATATGACCTGTAATAATTTACCAGATTTTGCCACAAATCCAAAGAAGGATTGACTGCCATTGCGCATTCGGCAATTGTGCTACCCCACCATCGCGTATAGAACTCCAGCATATAAAGTTCGAGAAATACAGTATCGACCTAACAATAGTTCAAATTGCACCTGATATCAAGCAGATACTACAGTAGCAGAACCACAATATGTACTGAGGTCAGTGCTTTTAATTGTTCAACCTGTACATATGTGTTGTGAGATTCCATCAAATGTATGAGGAGTTAGATGCAAAATTAAAAACTAGAAAAGTGGACACTACCACAGCGGAATGATACCGTTTTATTAAGTTCAATCCTTTTATCTTAAGCTTTCATCTGTTTTAATTAAAAAGGCAGTGGGGTTTTTAATCTGTAAATTGAATATGAGGTTGGTTTGGCGTTTCGTTTCTCCCAATGGAAATTGAAAGGCTGAAAGTGTGATATACCGAAATACTGAGAACCCCACGCTAACTTGAGGAATATTTGACTCTGATCCCTCTCGTTCATCTCTTATATGTTTTTGAACGTTGGTTCATACCGAATATTGTTTCATTCGTCTGTATAAACCGATCGAAATCTGAGAATCGTGAGAAGACAGCTTTGAAAAGCGATTTCCATCCCTCGTCAACTCTACGAACGAACTGCCTTTGATGGAACGACAGGGATGTGAAGATTCCAAGCGCACCTCGAAAGCAGCCGAGACGTCGCAGGAATTCGACAGGACTCCGGACCAAGTTTACATCAGGAATTCGTCGCTTCGCAATCAGATGAGCGGTCGAATTCGAAAGTTTCTGGGGAGCTCACATCGTGTGATCTGCCGCCTCGGAAGGTTGTGCGAGGCAAATAATTTCCCCCCGGAGAATATGAGTTGTAGAATGAGAGATGGTCACATCGTGATTTACAAACATCTTATACCCATCAGAAGACCACCAAGGTCTTCATGATTCTTAGGTAATAGGAGTTCCTATGAGTGCAGCACTATGTAATTATTTTACTAATTAGATTCTGGCCTTAGGTAATTCTGGTAGTTCTAATCCTTAATCACTAACCTTGAAAGTATTCAACCAATCACAACCTCTATAAACATTCTATGGCAATTGAATTAACTGAAATTTCAACCTACACTTCACGGTTACTCAACGTCTCATTTACTTAGTATTTAAAATCGAGAGCAAATCCATCCGCCTGCTACCAAGCTATTGAAAATGAGCAAAATTATCATCAATCATTTTCAGATCAGAGTATGTTAGGTAAAGTTGTAATTATTTTGGTTGATTTTATTTTCTATATGATGAACTGAATGTGTAGTCTCACCCACTCCACCACCAGTGGGCACATTGATATGTCCAGAAATTTAAAAAAAATATCCCGAAAACTTCAAGAATTAAAGAGCCGTCTTTTTGAGTTGAATGGTGGATGATATATCAATCAACTGAATCCATGTTGCGAAACATTCATCCGTTTGCTCTACATTCATTTAAAGACTTACGGAATCTCGTTAGTTTCGGTATAAGTGTTCAATACACGATAATCTTCAAGAGAAGTCGTGTGTGGCTACGAGGCCTTTCACGAGACATATTTTTTGTATTTCATCACATTCTTGGTTACCAATTCCTTTTTATTTACTTAGTAGGTGCTTCCGTCTACATAGTTATATTTAGACAATACACAATTGCCTGTATTTAATAAAATCAGCTTACCAGTGATGTGCTTAGGAGGATATTCTGATACAGAAATGGATCAAATCATCAAGTTTTTAGCAGTGATGAAGGATTTTGCTCGGTCCATGTTCGAGTGTTGTAACCACGGGACAGGTAAATTATTACAAAAAAAGTTGTATACGATTAATGATCCAAATATCAGTTTGAAAAAGTAATTTGTTTCTTATGAAAAGTTGCTCTGAAGGTCATGAAGCACGACTGAGACCTTTTCAACTGAACTTCAAGTATCCGATGTCTGATGATCTGATGAAGTAACTGGAGCAACACCGCCATCATCACTCCCGTGTTGAACAAACCGACAGGCGCAACCGGTGCGAGGTCATTACCGGACTAGTTCCCGGTAAATTGAACGCAAACTGGAAAAGAGCGGCCGACGGATTCTCTTATACACCTGTCATAGAAGACCAAGAGAATCGTGAATCACGGAGAAGGTTTCCAGCAAGGTTTCTTTGATCACAGGTTTGTTTTCTGCCTCCCGTTCTGCAAATCTTCATAAAAGGTTACCTACACGGTCGGAGACTCCAAAGGTCAGTTAACCCCTTGTTTTTCTTTCCTTTCGTACCGTCAGAGAAAGCTTTTATAAAGGAACGTTCAGGTAGGTCTTGCGGTTTGAAAATGCACGGGTTTATGCATAACGGGGCCCCGCCGTTCTCATCGGGCTACCTCATTACTCCGGAGGCGCGGGAAATTGGAGGCGGAGGCATCTTCCGTTTAGTTGGCTAAATAACTCAGCTATTAGCCATTGTTTACCGTGGTCTGGATTTTCCATTCAGGGGGGGATAATAATTCTGGCGGATAATCGAGAGAACGTTACTGTCATAGTCACGAGCCTGCAGGAAACGCTGGTCAGCTGGCTATACACACAATGAGGTCTATACACCATTGGATAACTAGGTTTTCTCCTTACGTTAATATCTCTGTTTCTGAAGAACAGTAAACAAATGAAAGTTGGTTTTTACTACATTAAAAAGTAAATGTTAACTTCTCACAGTTGCTTCTAACAAACTCAAATAAGAAACTGTTTCGCACCTATACTTGTAAAAGACTCTTGGTTTATTACTCAATAATCCCCCCTGAAAATTCCATGGTTTACGTTTCAAATAGAAATCTGCAATACACATTTTTCCGTCCGTACGTCGTACGCCGTACGCACGATTTCTCCGAAACGGCTGGAGCAAAAAATCTGAAATTTTCAGGAAAAATCCATGTTTGTCCGATAACGCACCGATTCTTGAGCCAGCTCTCTCACTTAATTTAAAATGCCCTTTAAGGGTCGTCGAAGTTTTGTAAAATCCCTAAAAACCTCAAAAACAAGTCAAGGCGGCCTAAATTTGGACTCTTTATGAAGAATTTTCCACGAGAAATCGAATAAGCCCTTTCCCAGATCCGTAGGTGAAACCATTCCCGATGTATGCCCAATTTATGGGGCCAACATTTGCGTTATTTTGGTTTATTACTGTTTTTGTTTTGATATCAGTAAACTAGTGATGAAGTAATGTAGATACTACTAAAGGGCTTTGTAGCCGATTCACGGGTTGAAGCATTCTGATATGCATGATACGCTGCAAATTCTTTCACTGGGGTTTATTATTCAATTGGCTTGCGTTCACGATTTGAATTTCTACTGAGCTTTTGTGTGTGCGTGTTCACAGTTGATAGAGCGATTATTGAATTTCAGGAGGCACACGAATATAGTCAACTGATCAATCCAAATAGGTATTTTGGTTGAGAACAGATTTACGTGCTCTATGCATATCTCCTGAAATTCAAAATCGCTCTATCACTTGTGGAACACGCACACTCCACAGTAGAAATTCAAATCATGAACGCAAGCTAATTGAATAATAAACCCCAGTAAATGAATTTGCTGCATTTTTTTTCCAAAATTTCATCACTTGCTTCCCATTTTTGTTTCAAAACTTTTAAGATGTACCCCAGTAACATGTATATCTCAACTTGCATTTCTGAACGTGTGGATGATTTAAAAGCTGGATGTGCAAAGTCGATATATCAAGTTCTTTTAGGTCTTCAATTGGCACGTACCTACTATGTGATGAGTAATTTATTCTGAGAATTTTTTCCTGGTTGAATCGTATATTGATGGTCGTATCAACTTCCACCACTATTTCATGAATTAGGGTTAGCATAACCGTACGTACGTCCACATCCCCAAAAATTTCGTACTTTTGTTTCAAAGTACTAATTTCAAAGAGATTGTTCAAAATCGAAGGAAGTCAAATTTTTGTGTACAAAAAAAATCAAATTTCTTAAAATAGTTGGTGTTTTAGCACGACCTTTTGGACAAGGTAGTGGTGATGGGAGTCCGATTAGTAGGGAAGGCTTTGTATCCAACATAGGTGTTGTGATCAGTTGTCGTTGATAGCACTTATGAGCCCTGCACTATATTGTTTTCTAATTTGTAATTATTGGAATTTTCAGATAAGAGTCTAAATCAATAATGTGTTCAGCGTTCGCCATTTAATATCATCATTCGTAAAAAACAAGAATATTATACAACTAAGTTCGTTATATTTCAGTTTGGAAAGCGTTGGGCAACTTTTTGTTCATATGGTTACCACTCAGTAGTTTCAAGTTGCGGAATAACAACTATGGTAAAGTTCGAGAGTAAACTATTAGCCCCGTAGAAGTCAATAATTTAATAACAATATCAGTGCTGAAAACAGTAAATTTAGAAAGCAAACCCTTCAGTAACACTTCAACAGTTAGGTAGTTTTTGCAATCACCTCAACAAAAGGTATCCAACGTAAGATTAATTTATTTTCCCCTAACAAGAAAAAAGGTTCAGCAATAATTGGTTTATAAGTACTAATTAAAAGACAAAATTGCGACTTGAATTTGTACCACTAAACTAGGAAGAGCCTGAAATTGGAGATTATGTATACCTATTCAGATGCAGGTCCGAATGGTGTTCAATTTTTGGTTCAATAGTTACAATAATAAACCTTTGTAACCATTTAGCTTCAAACTTTTTCACATTTGTTTCAAGATCTTTGGATTTAAAATCTGAAATGTCCGCCAGCAGTACGGCCCATAAAAGGTCTTAGAATTGACGTTAAAAAATGGAATTCAGTTATGATAATGTTGGTATTAACTACAAGATAGCCCGATCTGTTCAAATCCATAGATGCTATGGAGCAAAATTGGTCAAAAACGTTGAAAATAACAAACCGTTGTAGAATAATTCGCTGTTTTTATTTTCGACCTGGATGCAGGTCATTTGCTTAACTGTGGCGTCCTGTCGAATAAACAAATAGGGCACATAAGACGCCAATAGGTTGTGAATAGATGCTGTTTCTCGGTTGACGAGTGAACTGCCATTCTATGCAACATGCTAAAGTCGCTCTACTATGTGCCTCCAAGCCTCTACATATTTCTGTGATTTAAGTAGAATTCGTGGAATCTTCAGGATATTAGGATAAACGGGTCTCTAAAGATGGGATAGATGTCCGCGCAGTCTAACCAGCCCAAACGCGAGACCTTTACTGCTCAAGACTCAAGAGGGAGCAGGGCCTTAAAAATATTATCTTTTATCCGTACCTGGATCCGACGGGAGACGTCTGTTCTCATAGACACGATGCTGAGCGGGAAAGCATAAATAATTTGAAATTACGGGCCCTCGAGCCGTCTGTAATTAGGTTGCGTCAAAGATAAGGACGTAGTGCCTCCCTGAGATGGGAAACAAGGCGAGGGGGAGTTTGAAAATCCACCGAGTGAAAGGACCACTGACAATTCCCGAAGGACCTCCTAGGATGACCCTCGGCTCTTCCGTGCTGACCCGTCAAGATAAGGATCAGATTGTCATCTTTTCCGTTGTAAAAATATTTTCCGTGAAGGACGGAGGTAATTAGGAGAAAACTTGGGAGGAATTCCCAACGGGAAATTTTTCATTTCTTACATCTGAAATGAGGGTAGATGATGTCTCTGAAGTCACTATTTATTCTGAAGTAGTGTCGCAACAAGACACCAAAATATTCAGAAGTTTGGACCACTAGGTTAACTATCTAAACCTTGTTTGGGAGAACTCTCATGAAAACTGGTAATTGCTATCCATTATAGACGTGTTTTGAATATGTTAAATAACTCAGTATCTTTCACCTTGCATCACATCACTTATGTGACAGGCCCGTCAAAAGTGGTAAAATATCCCTTTAGAAATTAAGTTTTTCTTAAGTATATTATATATGTGCTAACAGGTGAAGCATTGATGAGTATTTTATTTTATGTGATTCAATTTTAAATGTTCCGTTCGTGGGTTTTCATGTGGATTTAAAGCGAATATGCGTCATTGTATATTTAAGTATTCAGATATCAGCTAGTGTTACGTAGTGATGTTTTATTGTCTAAGGAGTTATATTCACGACGGAGTGATACTATCACCTTCGTTTGATCTAGCAGTCATTTGGTAGATACATACCAATTAGCGGTAGGTCCCTTCTGACTAATTTGTTTCTAATCGATCTGCGGTGGTGATAATGAACATAGATAAATAATTTACGCAGAATGGTTGTCCCATACAGAAATAATGAACCAATCCATAACGATATTACGTCATAACTCGCAACGAGATGAAATTTGTCACACAATATTCCGGAATACTAAAATTAGCGTCTTACACCGAGCTTCTAATTATTTAGACATACCAACAGTGATGGAATAATTCAACCGATCGACTCGTGAGAAGTGTTTATTGTCTTTCTTCGGTTAATAGAAGGTTAGGATAATCCAATAATAGTTACCTAGTGGGTTGAAAAATCAAGTAATAATTCCAAAAAAAGCTGTTAAGAGATCTATTACCTCTAAAAATCATTGTTCAATTCTGTATCTCTTGATACCAATATATTGGTGGTTCGGATGTCAAAGATGGAAAATCCATACATTCGAGGTCCTAAATCGTTGCTGTTGTTTAGAATAGTATACAGTACTATACTACCTTGAGTGCTCCAAAACGGATGGATCCTTCTTTGTGGTGGATCTGTGGCCGTCAGAAGAACAAAAAATACCCTGCGCCGGTTCGGCGAACTACACGAAACTACGTTTTTGTGCACGTTTGCACATCATTCTCTGAAAGTTTAATCGAGCTGATTTCTGTCAGGAAATTATAGGAATAAATCGATAGAAGACTACAAAAATAAGGGTTTTGCCAAATGAGATTACAAAGTTAAAATTACTGTTTATTTATAAAAAATCCAGTAAAATCAGAAGGTCAAGATTCAGAGAAATATCTTATAATATATACTACACATTCAGATTGATACAGTAAGGAAATTGGTGTGAGTAATCATTGAGTAAATGTTTGCAAGTTTGTAGCTTACAGATGTAAACGTTGGCCATCCTAGGGATGATGGATGCTACCTGTTGAGCTGATGGTATAAAGCAATTATGCCAAGATTTTCATCAGTGAGTAACTTCTAAATATTCAGAGTTTTACGTAGAAGTACTATCTAATACGGAAATAATATACCTCTGGGTAATACTTTGCAGTGTTTTTTCTTTTCAAAGTTAATTTGAGCAATCAGGTGTCCGTGCGACTTTTGGGCGAGAGGTGAAGCGCTCCGGGTCGGGTATCCGGGGAGGGAGAAAGGCCGAACCAAAGAGGTCCTGCCGCCAGGACACTCCGCAGGATGCTCCCGATTCCCCGCGAGCTTTAACTTTTTGCGCGGCCCCGCCCCGAGCCCTCGTTAACCCGCTCGGCTGGATAAGGACACTGCACTTCTTGTAGCCGCAGCCTTCCTCCTCCTGGAACTGACCTCGAGTTCTTCCGTTCTTCCCCTCTAGAACTTGTACCGAAAAAGAGTTTCGGTGAAATAATTAAGGAGAACGGCCTCTCCTCCTTTCGCCTGCTCAACGTGGGAATAGTATTCGTCGAATGTTACCGTACCTACAAAGGTCATTCCGAAAAGCCCTTCTTCGTTTTGAGCAGCAACACACTTCAGTCCTCCTTGCGAAAAAAAAAAAACTTTCCTAACGGTGTTACATTCCTGCTAGTGGATGAGTCAAAACTGCTCCGCTTTAAAAACAGGAATGGAATTTTTATTTTATACACAAATGTTGATCGTTTGAGCTATATTACTCGTGAAAACAGATTTCAATGAAACGTGGTACCTCCCCAGGAACTATAGAGTAACATTTAAGTCGATTTTGAGGGACGGCCCCTCGCTGGTTGTTTCATGCTACGTAAAATTTTTAGACTACAAGATCCTGATAAAAATATCCCGATGAAAAAGATCCTGATAAAAATATCCAATAACCTAATTCAAAATTCACTACATCCTAAAATCGGTAATGCTTTATTTAAACTTCTTATGCAGAAGGATATCTTCATGAGTCCTTGAAGTCCGTTCCTTGAACACACTCCGAAAAATGAACTTAATTTTGCACATTTATTTACATTTTCCCGGGGAGAGCGAGAGAGAGAATTGAATCGCATAACGCTTCACTTCATTTCATGATCACTCAAATTTTTGTCTTCTGAAGACCATTTTCCAATTATCCTTTACTATCTTTTATTTTATTTATCCATTGTTATTATTATTTTCCTATTACACATAGAACCATAGATCTGAAAATCGCTGACGGAGGCATTTTCTATAGATTGATGGTTTTTGAGATTATTGCGTTTGATGTTGACCATTGAAGCTTTGTTCTTAGTATGAGTTCCGCCAGCTTCAAACATTCCCGCGAAATAGCAGTTGAGTTTCTCAATCAGTTCCATAATTCTGGAAAGAACTGTTCACTTCTGAAGAATTCCGGAACTGTGCAGAACTTCGATTGAAAGCAATGTCCTTATTGAGTCGGAAGAGAAGCAGTTTTTCTACAAAAGTTTCTTTGATATTTATTTCTCTGTCCGATTAGATAAGATGGCCCACTTGACCGTCGAACATTTCCTATCATTGCCACCTTAGCGCTAAGTGTGGTCAATACGGGGATCAAAGGCGCCACGACGACCACCCATGAGCACGTCCAGCCGTTCAGTAATTTTCTTTTACGATTACGGCTAGTTGCTCTATTGTATTTCACAGGAGGCTCGTACCCCGAGCTTCCCTAATGGGACGCGCTGAATTCCATAAACTTGAACTCGGACGCAAGTGGCCCCAGGATCTTGAGACAACCAGTTCGGGCGGAAACTGGGAAATTTATGCGCAGGAGGCAACGAAGATTTCTCTCCTTTCAACGGAACGTTGTGGTTGAAAGAAATTCACTTAGTTCTGAAGGGTCATTGAAGGAATCATCCATGACTTTCGGATATTAACATTTTTTCGAATATGATGTAGACATTCCATGTCCTTACTTTCATCTGAACCTAGGAAACTATTAGCTCACGCGTCACGGAAAACGGTAACTAAAAACCCCCAAACATTTGATGTACGTATGGCGTACGTCGCGCGGGTCGTAAAATGCCTTACAATTTACATTAGAAATCAATTTTTTCACAAACGGACTCCACAACTGGACACAATTGTGGCTATTCGAAGTTTTTATTGAGCTAGGCGAATGAGGTGTCATTTTTGGATGGTTATCAACACGGAATCGATTGAGACGGGCCCCGGACCAGTTCTAGCTCATTTGGGAATTTCTGGAATGACAATTTTTTCATTTGCTCATTTTAGGCCTAAAAGACAAGAAAAGTTTTGGCATTGGGGGGGGGGGGGGGGGTAGTGTTGTTTATGAGGGCGGTTAAAATTAATAATCCTTCTTGAAATAATTTGAGCCTTTTTAGTGTTGAATTGGCAGTCCTAATCGACCTAGAAAAAGGACCCAAAGGCTATTTCCAGTTGATACGAACTGATGATTTCTTAGTCTGTTGAAAATAATGTGGTAAAAATGGAGGAATCTGTCATTGAAAAGGGAGAAGAGTTTATCTATCGACTGACTTGTAAGTACACCAGTTACGTCTATATGGAAGCTCCCTCGCATTGGCCTAATATTCAAAATGAGGATCAAGCACTGTATTGAACCCAAGCCTTTGACGCCAGGAAGTCTTTACAAACGTACAGTCTCATTTAGTTTCATATTAGATAAGCATTACAGATTAGGTACCAACCTTGATGATGTACCCGGGCCTTAGAAATTCGTTGCTCATTCCCTCTTTATCCATCTTCTGATCAGTTCGAATAGCTTAAAAACAAGCTGCGAACCCAATGATTCACGCGGTTTCGTCATTGATATGCAGTGATTGAGGCGTAAACGTTTTGCCCACCGCTAACGTTTTCTTGCTTTTGTCTCTTCTTTTTTTTGCCACTCACCGTTCGCTCTAATCGAAAAAAGCCGAGAGGTTGTAAGAGGTTTGCGGTCAAACTGGGGAGGCTCTCGTGTTGGAAACCGCGGACGTCTGAAGACCGTTGGCGGCGTTGGCTTCCGCCTGCCGTCCTCGCCTCGTCAACCCCGCGCTTCCAAATGTCACCGGGTCTCGCTGCCGTTTCGGACCAACAATCTGGGGCATCGGCCCGACACATGTGAGCTGACTTGAGCACCCACCACCACTGCATGATGGGTCGCAGAAAACCTTCTTTCACCCTGTACTAAGTCATGTGTAGCCGAAGCAGAGATCCATGTTACCGCTACATGTTACGGAATCGTCTACTGCAGTTGAAATTTCCACTTCATTTCTAACAGAATTGAAAAATAGTGAGATATAGCATTGGAAATTCAAATCATGTTTTGAAAACAAGAAGCGCAAGAATTTATGGCATCTAGCAGGACTGAACTGTGAATATGATTTGCCTGATTTCTTTGCAACTCCTACTGAGTCACAAAAGAAAAGTTTAAAGAACGAAACGAGAAGATTAGTCAGCGTGAACCCCCATTCGAAGGCTCGCGGAGTCAGAACTGATTTGAAAAAGTGCGAACAGTGGTAATAACAAACATTTGATTTCATTTGATTATATTAAAAATTCGTCTAGCGGTTTTTTTTCCCAAAGTTGTTAATTGTTACTCAATTCTCAGATTTTTTAGTGAGTGAAAAAATATAGGTATGTTATAGTCAATCAGTATAATATCTTCATTTTTTCACACAACTGCACACATTTACTAAGCATTATGTATACTGGCTGTTCAGAATTTACATTGCCCACGGTATGAAACGAATTATTCAACGATTCAGCCACTACTTAATCCACTTTTGAAATTAAGAAACGGTAAACCACCCAACCAAACATTTCCCAATTGATTTTTTGAACATCTGCTCTTCAGACGATGTGGGTGCTGACGTCCCCATATGTAGTAAAGAAAATTCAATTTCGATTATACCGTTGGAAGAGAGTTAAATTGTCTATCTTCCTAGTGTATTAGACAAATGTTGTAGGTTAGCTCAAATGATGAAAAATCAATCGGAAAAGTGAATTTTGTCAAACCTTCGGAATGTCCTCCTTTTTCATACTCTGTGGCTCTAACAAAACTCTAGTCTTCAAATTTAGCTTGTTGCTCTAAAATATGGGGCAGAGGCTGAGCTTATAAGTAGTATACTCAAAATTACTAGTACTGAAGAATTTAGTGAAGGAAATTTCGTTTCAATACGGAAAAACTTGGATTTCTCTATGAAAATCCACGTTTTTTCACGATAAATGGATTTTTCATTCATTGACTAGCCGTTTTAGTCATTTTATAGAATGGTTAGGCATTATACTCGTAGATAATGACGTATTTCACACATTGACTATGTATTTATTGAGAAAAACTCAACGATGTAGTCTTTGGTGTATTTATTCTGAATAAATCCTATTTTTGAGAATGAAAAAGGTTTAGTGGAAGTTGGAAAAAAAAGCAAACATGTTAAACTTTTGATATGGTGACAGCCCTAACTCTCATTTGTAAATCACCCAAAAGATCCGTCTCCTTTAGTTTGATTTAGCTGCGATTTTCAAGGTAACGAATTATTCTCTTGAGACGATTAGATATTACGGAATTTCTCTTCAACAGATTATTACGATTCCCGAGAAAAAAGTGCAGCGGCAGAGACTGATAATGCACCCTTGACCACACCAGTTTCCGGTGAAAACATAGCGTTAAAGCTGTAAAGTGCCGAAGGACGGGAGGAAGGGGGCGTCCCTGACCTTTTCTGTAGCAGCTGAATAGAGATAGCGCTCCACTATCGCCTTGTCTCTCGCACTCTCTTGCGTTTTTATCTCTCCACCTAACAGAATCCGGCAAAAAAAAAACAACGGTAGCTAGGCCTCCACCCTTCCCTTGCCCCCATATCACCGTACTACCACCCAAACCATCCATTACATAATGGGGTTTAATTCAAATCTCATTGTACCCCTTCTGTGCTTTTTTTTCCTTCCGTGGGCGAATTCCTGCGGTCCTTTGAATGGGATTTTGCCCTCATCAACTTTTTGTAGGTTTTTTTTTCTTTTTTTTTTTTCACTCTCTTTCTCTCTTTACGGAGGCACCACGGAAACGATGATTTATGGGAACTGAAGAGAAATGTGGAGCGAACATAGGAGCCGGGGAACAGTCTCGCGTTTTTGTCTACGATTTTTTTTCCTTCTCTTTCTCCTACTTTTAAATGGCTATTTCTGTCTCATTCAATATCTTCTCAGGTTGCAAAATCTCATTTTCGGTTCTTGGGTCCGTCAGAGAAGGACTTAACTGCCTTGCATGGTAGGGTTGCAAAACTGCGTAACTACTCAACAGGAGCCGTTTGGAAAAATAAAAAAAACAAATGTGCTGCTTGATTGTGGCAGTTAGCTTCCTCGTATCCGAAACGTGAATTTGTAGATCATTGAAACGTTTAGAATATTCTTGTAAGGGTCATTTCCAAAATTCTTGCCCCTTGAAATCCAACTTTTCAGAAATTGAATGTCGGAATAAGGTTGTAAAAAAATTCAGGAATCATCCTCATTGAATCTTAATACCACGGCGTACAGTAGTGTTCGAAGATGTTTCTCCTGTAAACCTCACAAATTTGTCAACACAAAAATAAGAGGAAATCTTTTGAAAAATTTCGTGAACAAACTCAAAAATTACTTCGATTATTCAAGTTTGAAGTTTGGAGCAGAAAAACGCCAACTGGTTTCGAGGTTGTAATGTGTTTTATACCCATCCGACGGATAATAATTTCATGTTCCTTCCAGCGGATGAAACATATTTAAATTCGAACGAAAATCGGGGAACTAGGCTCATTTTAGAGAGACTAGGTCGAACACACGGAAAAATCAACGAATAAAATAACACAAAAATTTAGCTGCCAAACATTTCTAAGGGGCACTTTTTATTGAGAAGTATTGATTTTTTTTGGACACTTTGTAAGCCCGTCACTGCTTGTATGCAATAAATATCCTTTACAACCCCTTCACCAACATTTACAATAATCCGAAATGAACCGCGAGCTGGTTCAGTTTCGCCAAGATGGTGACGTATTTCATTCGGGTGAAGCGTGAACAGTTGCGTATTGCCGTCGATTTCGTCAATCGATCATGAATGATGATGAATCGAAACCCTTACGCTTGGAGCCCGTCGAATTGCATATGAGTTGATCGGAACACGGAATCATACGTTTCCGGGCAACGTTTGCATGGGTCGAGACGCTGTTGCCTACAAACCGGATTACATAGGCAATTAAACCTCAATGACGGATCTTGGGACAATCTGGGATGGGTGGAAGCATGGATTCCGAGGTACCCTCCGCTTAAGACAAATAGAACTGTTCGGATGGCTTACTATTGAAGTTCGGATCAATATGACGTTGAAAAGATCGAAATACGACTTTAAACCTGTGTAAAGATGACCTTAGAATGAGCCCATAATATTCATAAATGACGCTAATTATGAAAAAAGCATATCTAGTGTAAGTTCCAAAAAAATATGAACTCCTACCTAGTATCAAAAATTATCCAACCTCCCCACCCCCGCACCACCCACCTCTTTTCATCACTTCTATTCAAATTTTCTTAATACTTAATTTGAAAGAAATCTACTCATAACTGGAGGTCGATCGCGCTGAACACTCATTGGTGGTTGGCAGGAAACGGAGTGTAATGTAAGTAAAAGTTGGCTAGTAAATAAGAGGATAAACTAATACTTGTATTAACGATGGTTCATCGAAATACCAGAGTGGGAGAGGAACTCTCACTTCATAACAAACTACTCTTATACAGGATGTCCCAGGAGGTTATGCACAATCCGACTCCTACGCGTTCTACAACTCATTTCCGACCGAAAATGTCTCGTAGCAATTTTTTGCCAGAGGCCTCGTTTCCGAGCTATTTGCGATTTAAGATTTTTTTCGTGTTTTCAATCTAATGTCATCAAAACTGTCATAACTCCCTCAATTGTGGAGATAGTTCAAATTTGATGAAACTATTGGAAAGAGCGTTAAATGTTTTATCTATTTTATGTCAGAAAACTTTTTTAAATTGTATTGAAGGTGTGCGATTGCTGCGCGAAATGGCAGTTTTGTCAAAATATTGAAATCGCCTGTTTTTCATCTCGCCTAGAAACCCCATGAATGCTTGACGCAGAACTGTGCATACCTGGTAAAACGTGCGCCAAAATTTCAGCCTTCCAACGGTGTAGTCGTTTTGGTTTAAAAAAAATTATTTTAGTTAAGGATATGGTGTTTAACTGCAGAAAAACTGCAGTTCTGTTAAAATTGAGGTTTTTCCAAAAGTCTCGAAGATGAATGCAACTCATCGCAGTCGGAAATGAATTGTAAATAAGTCCTGGGACACTGTATCACTAAACACACACACACACACACACACACACACACACACACACACACACACACACACACACACACCGGAGGGGTTGCTTTGTGCGCCGTGTATTATCAACCCCAATCTGAGTTGGCCGTAGCAGTGGGTGTTGCAATGTTGATAATTTGTTGTTTCTGACCAAATTCAGTTTTAGTAAAATGTTTATTGACTCGAACATGTTATCCAGCTGTTGGATAATGGTAAGGTATTGGGGTTTAAATCGAGTTCATACAAAGAGGTAGAGTTAGAGTTTAAACAAGATTGTTAAGATTTAAGTTAAAAAATTAATAATCAAAAATTAAAAATGAAAATGAATTTAATGAATGAAAACGTTTGTTTCTGATCAGCGTCTAAGGCATTTTCAAGTCAGGATAATCGAAGATCCGAAGACAGCTATTCTTTGTGTTCATTCATTGATTGATTGCGATGATTTGCTTTCAGTTGAGTAGCTATACCACAAGTGAGTATGTTGACATGATTTTTGTGAACGGTTTTGCCAATGGTAATGCTTCTGAAGCCGCAAGGGAGTCACACTCCTCCTGTGTACAACTCACACCCTAGCGAACACGTCGGATAGTATGAGGAAAAAATATTGGTAGATAATATTGTTTATGTCACTGATCCTTCTTCATCTAGTAAATTATCTGTTTTTTATCTAATAATTTCTTTGTCACTACGGTGTTGGTTATTACTACCAGCTATGTTCAATGGCTACGGCGCACCATGATCAATGGGAATATGCAATAAGGAAAACCTCGCTGAAGTAAATACAGCGAGGAAAGAGACGAAAGGGAAGAGTTTGCAATGATACGGAAGCCCTGTTTGATAAGGGTCCATAGTGTAAGCAAAAAGATGAATGCAACTCATCGCAATCAATCGTAAATGAACACAAACAATAGCCGTCTCTCGGCTCTTCGATTATGCTGACTTTGGCCGGACAGCTTAAAAATGCCGTAGACGCTGTTCACAAACGAACGGGTTTATGCATCCGAAAAAACTAACTTAAAACGTCACTTGAGAGATCTGGCGTTGTCACCATTCGATTCAGCAAGAAAAATTTACGCATACCCCACCCCCAACCATTTTTTGTCGAGACTTGGAAAAACCTCACTTTTAACAGAAAACACCGTTTTTCTGCAGTTAAACACCATTTCCTTAACTAAAAATGCTTTTAAAAACCAAAACGACTATATCGTTAGAAAGCTGACGTTTTGGCGCACGTTTTACCATGCCTGCACAGTTCTGCGTCAAGCATTCATGGGGTTTCTAGGCGAGATGAAAAACAGGCGATTTTAAGATTTTGACAAAACTGCCATTTCGCGCAGCAATCGCACATCTTCAATGCAATTTTTAAAAAACTGTTTTCTGACATAAAATAGATAGAAAATTTAACGCTCTTTCCAATGGTGTCATCAAATTTGAGCTATCTCCACAATTAAGGGAGTTATGACAGTTTTAATGACATGAGATTGAAAACACGAAAAAAATCTTAAATCGCAAATAGCTCGGAAACGAGGCCTCTGGCAAAAAATTGCTACGAGACATTTTTGATCGGAAATGAGTTGTGGAACAATTAGGAGTCGGATTGTGCATAACTCCTGGGATACCCTGTGTAAGCAGATTCTTCGCCCTATCTGGACCTACAGGATACAACTCTGGGGATGTGCCAGTAAATCAAATGTTGAAAAAATCCAAAATTCTCAGAATAAAATACTAAGAAGCATCATTGGTGCCCCATGGTACATGAGAAACGATTATATTCATCGGAATTCGAAGATAGATATACTCAATCAAACCTCAGTTGAATAGTATGCACGGAAGCACGAACATCACCTCCACAAATATGAGAACCTGGAGATGTTTAACGTCCTCGACAACCAACATGAACTCCGGCGACTCAAGAGAAAGAAACCACTGAACCTAGTTGTGCTAATTAAGTAGTGCAATGAAACTTGTCTGTAACTATTCCTGCTTCTAAAGGTCACGTTTAGCTGCTAACTTACCTTATTGAAGTGAATATATTGTGAAGTAAAATACTGCTAGGTGAAATGTAATATTTACAGTTGCAATAAATAAATAACATTAAAAAAAACTCAGGCGTCAAAATAAATTATGTAAGGTCTCCAAGCATGGAATAACAACTGATACTTGATGTTGATAAGTTAATGTTCCTTTACTGGTGGTGAATAAGTTGTCAAAAAATGTATGACTCAGTTGTTTTTTCCGTACCGCAAGCTGACTTACTTGGTTTTTTCCGCGTATCTAGGGAATTTTCTAGTTCTGACCTTTTGAAAACATCCGCTTCAGGCTAATATCAGTTTGCATATATAAAGATTCGGCTGAGTTGTCTTTTGCAATGTTTTTAAACAGATAAGGCCGAAATACTCATGTGAACAAGGGAGTTACAAGGAGCTTTCATTGACCAGTCGGTACGTCATTGCCGCTCACTAAAGTGACTAAGCTCGGTGACTTTTATTTTCCTAGGAAATTGGTTAATGAAGTTGTTATTGTGAAACATGGGAAAGTCAAACCTAACGAACCACTTCCATAAATGGATAAACATATAAGCTAAAGTCATGAAGTACACACCTCGATTCATTAGAAATTATCAGCCGTTAACTATTACGAGTCTCATAAAAATGATGTCGTTCTATCTGTTGAATCACTAACGTAGACATCGACTCTTTCTATATGAGAAATATAGGGAATATATCGTTGCTCCTCTACAGTTGGTGCAACAATCGACACAGTTGCCCATATTTGACGCATAATTGTCTTTCCCAAACGAACCTTGTTTTATAACAGGTGTTTATGCTAACTCAACCAGTTTCTGGATTGGAAATTTTCAGAGCCTATGGCGATTAGGTTTTAGATATTTCTCTCCATCTTTTGTTGTTTTTGTTATTTTTTCATCTATCGTTAAATTGTAAAAGGAAAAAGTCGAGATTACTCTACACCGATACACATGCATATCTGTATAGATTACCCAAACATTTTTCCACAGGTGTTGTGTGACCTTTGACGCAAATTTATAGCGCGAATTCGGAAAACAGTCGAGGAATATGCGAGTTACTTTTTAGATGGTCACTCGGTCAGTGTCGGTACTCAAAAATCATTTCACCTCACTCACTCTACGCTTTTCTCCGATCCAATCGGCTGATGCACACCTGTCCATCGCACTAACCGTAATTTTCCCAAATCCAAACCATCGGTCTCGTCCAAAATTGAGGAATGACCGAAAAAATGAGATTTAATTAGCCCATCTCAACTCGAACTATCATAAATAATTAATCATCTCACTAAGAGCAAATTTGGGATTTACTAAGAAGCTTCACATAGGCACCGTTGATTCTGATTTCTAGTTGTACGTTTGGAGCCGAAAGAACGAAGAAAAGTTCTATAAGGCGGCGTCGGAGTCGCACGCACTGAGTTATCTCCGTTGTCCCGGGATCTCAGCCTTGATATTTAGGCTGATTTACGGGTGTGGAGATTATCTTCGAGAGGAATAGGATCTCAGAGACGGCGCGCTATCATTTCTTCGTGAACTTCATCCAGAGAAGAAGACGATAAGTGTTCTAAGGCCACAATTTTTGTGGCAGTAGAATTTGATTTTTATTTTAGTGAGTTTTTGGTTTAATGTTGCATTCGAAAAGTTGGAAGGAATGGATAACGGAAGTACCGCAAAATCAAAACTTCTGCTGCCGTCTGACGTTTTTGTTTTTCTGTATGTTCCCTCCTGTGTCCTCAATGCGTACCATGCAAAACTTAACTATTAAGGTTCTAAGGGATCAGTCCAATTTTAATGTAGGTTCCGGGGATTTTGCTCCAAGAAAGTTGAATGGCCTCCTAGCGTTTTCATTCTTGTTTTGAAAAAAGCATAAAATCCTCCTATCTTTTGAACAGTTGTCACCTAATCCCGATAACATTCTACGGACCGGGATTCCATATAACAAGCCTATCATCTTTTCATCAATGATTTTCTCATCTTGCTTTTCTGGTTGAGATTGACGACGATCCTGAGTTCCACTACTACGATATGTGAGGGATTGTTCGAACGAATTAAACATAAGATCCATTAAAAATTATTTTTCCAATCACTCCAATCTTCAAATAGTTGACATTGAATGATAAGTTCACAGGTCCTTCAGGTGCTTTTTTATGTAGTTAATTTCGGGCATAATACTCGTATGCTATATAACAATAACAATAAGTTATGTCGGGCATAACTTACATATTATGTAAGTTATGGTGGAAGGTCGAATTTATGAATTTTGTGTCTAAACTTGAATTCGGTTGAAGCACGTCAAGCAGTAATAAGTCAATAATTACAGCAACATCGAAATTACCACTTCGGAGGAAACAACTTATTGTTATTTCTTGTGAATAACCTTCGACATCTTCTTCTTCCATCTTGGTTGGATCAACATGGTAACTCAAATAACTTTCTCTACTTCCAATCCAGGTGTATTTCAGAGTAAAACACAAAACGTCTTTCGAAGAGAAAGGTTAGGTTACGTGACCCTAAAAATGGAAGTGATCTGACACGTTAGAAGGGTTGAGTGACTTGCAATTAAATTTTAAGATCATAGTTTCTCTGTTGATTCCCATTACTTGAGATCGTGTAAACCCGCCTCCGGCAACGGCCGTTTCACGACTTCTGTGTACCGAAACCGGGTTCCATAAAACGGGGAAGCCGAAATATCTAGAACCGAAGGGATTTAGCGTCAGCGTTAGCGGTGTGAGGCAAGGATCGTGGCTTGACATTGCTCAACTGTTACCTAATGTACCCTCTTGGTCCCATTGCCGTGTTCACCCGGGGGTCGCTCTCAAAACTATTTTGTCCCGTGGAAGTCGTGAAGGGTAAAAGTGGGTGTAAGCCACGACTCGCCTCTCGTCGGCGTTTGCCCGGTGAAAGGGAAAACCGCTCTTGAAATCTCAACGGTCTCAAGTTTTAGACGTAACGTTCAACCTGACGAAGACCCATCCGTCGTCTTGTTAGCGATAGGAAAGTAACTTTTGTTTAACCCTTTAAACAACTGTTGTTTAACCGTTGGAAACTCCTTTAAACATTGAGTGAATTTGACCTCCTGAAAATGTAAAATGTCGAAAAGAAGCAATTATTTCCGAAATTTGACCAAAATAAGCACTGGACACTGAACACGTCCCGCAGACACCTTTTTGATGAACGATCGTCTCCTGACTCGTCCCCGGACCATGTGGCGTCTCTCTTGTAACAAGCCAGATCCACAGGAGATCTGAGTAGTATCAATGCAATCGATTCAAAATCGTAGCAGTCAACTTAGTAATTCCTTATTTACATTCGAAGCCATAACAAGCAAAACTCCTGGTGGTCCCAATAGAAACAGTGTGATCGTAAAAATATTTTTGAAATGCGCAGCGAGCTTCCAGTTCACCATACTAAAAGGAACTGCTGTAGTAGCTCCGACCACTACTCTGGCAAAAAAATTACTTATTGTTTGTAGAGCTGCCGGCAAAGCGCATAGTTTTTCCGGTTATGGCCCGAACCTCGAGTTTGAAGCTTTTGACAAATCTGTTCACTTGCAAAGCAGTGGAACGTAGTTTTCCAACTGCGTGTAGCTGAGTCAGAGCTTGATTGGCATCGCGAGTCATTAAGAAACTCCATCGTTCAGCATTCGTGCAATCTGACGCAACGAAGGTCGCTCGTTGATGTTTGTTTTTGTCTGGCCTGCAATAAAACTCGCTTGGTTCCTCTACTTGGAACTCATCAACTTTGGTGACTCTGACGAAGCATGTCATTCACAGAAACGGCTACAAAAAACACCAACAGGGATCAGATTACGACCTTTCTGAAGAGGAAATGTTGTGAGCTAGAACCCCCTTATATCTGAAATTCAAGTGAGAAAAATGACTCACTACTAAAATTTTTGAGTGCCCGAAAATTTTTAATTATTAGATATGACAAATGCAAACCACCTAGTTAGTTTTTTAAGGTACTCAATTGATTTCTCCTTCCGAATTTTATCCCAATCGAGTTTCAGGGTAACGTACAAGTTTTGTGAAAGTCAACATACCTAATACAATTGGGAATTAAAGGGTTTTATTGCTTAAGTCAGTTAGAATTTACTTGATACGCGACATGGTCTACAAAAGCCATTTTTTTTTCAATGATCTTAATCCTGGTTATATAAATTCTTGTAGCGCCTATGGTTTAAAATTTGTAGAGTCTAATTTGAAAATTATTAGTTCTCAGGTTTATGAAACTGCTACTTTTATCCCACCTGCGTTAAGAACGACAAAACATAATGAACCTCGTAACAGTCAATTTCCAAATGACAACTTCGGTCCACGGTCAATCAGTGAATTTCTATCGAGCTCCCAGACTACGCGAGGAGACAAGGCTTAGTGATGTTGTCGTGTATTACAGTATTATTACAGTGTATTAGTATGTACTCTCAGAAATTAATCTTTTTGACCTCCATGTTCCTTGTATCAAGGAACTGAGAATTTCCTGAGATGTTCCATCGGGTTCATTTTTCAATCATTTCATGTTCAATAATGAACATTTGAATCTACCAAGAAAAAACTGTTCAACGTCCCTAAAAATTGATGTGAAAAATCCAAAGATTAAATTTAAAACAAAACATCCCCCATCCAAAATTACTGAATTAAAATTAATGCAACTTGCCCCAAAAGTCACATTTGGGGTCTTTATGTTACTTAATTCTCGAAAACTATTGAAATAACACTATTGTTTTCATGTTTGTTGTTGAGAGACGTTCCTTCAAAGAATCGAAAGAGCCCGCCCGGAAAACATTATGTTTCTCCGTTCGCTCTCTCTAAGTGCTAGAACTTCAACAGAAAGAAAATGGCATAACAAATGTGAATGTGAACGTGCTTGGGTATAGTATAAATCACCTAGTATCATCCGGGGTAATTATACGAAATTATTGCTGTTGATTTTTGTTTCAAGAGTTCCCTTTGGAATTTTTTCACTCCTTAAATGTAATATAATTGACATGGCTCTCTTTTTAAAGCATCCAAAGCGGACAAGACAAGATGTGGGGGCGCGGGGCAAGATTATACCACTGAATACGTATAATGTACATTGATCACTGATTTACGTACAACTGTTCTTTTTATAAATCTCTATGTAGGAATTTGCATTATTTTTCTAATGGAACAGAGGATTTCTAAGAGTTTTGCGATGTCGAGTTCTGGGAAACCTAGCCATAGTGGTTAGCTGTCTGATTCAAAATTTATTTTAAAGAAGCATTTTATCTCCTCTAACAGTATCAGTTAGTATGAAAGGAATACTGGCAATACTGTTGTAATTTTTTTCATAGAAAATTAGTTAAGCTTTAAAGTTAAGCACAATAAATTGTAGAATTATTGATATTATCTATGAAACGAGAGTACTAATTTTATTTTCTAACACTAACATGTTTATGAAATTCCAATGAATAGCTGTAAGGAATTCCACGTTGATAGCTCTATGAAAGCTGTATAACATGTGTGATGCATGCATTAGTGCTACGTCCCTCATAGCGAACAACCTCGTAATCCTTGCTAACCACAAGAGGCCATATTACTAGGCTGACCCCTGAGAACCACTGATTCAATTGATGCAAATTGGTTGACACTCTAGCTAGCTGTTAGAAGTCAGGCGTCATAGCGTGCGCTAATCCAGTCCAGCTTGTTATAATTGTTAATGACTTCTTTCTTATCATATGCAGTAGAGAATGTTTGTGCCCGGCATACATAAATTTTCAATTTCAATATAGTTACATATCTATACGTTCACTGAATATCAGACCTCAACTGTTTTCCTTAGAATTGGCGATTTATTGAACAAAATAGTCTCAAGTGCTTCGTAAGGAACGTAATTCCAGAACACAAATGGAACACCTTCCAACGCTGTTATCGTCAGCACTGTATAGCACCTTTTTTGAAAATCTCGATTTCAAAAGGAACTCTTGAAAAAAATATTAGTATGTCATGAAAGATGATTCGAACTTCCGAGGCGATTTTTTTTGTAATACTATGTATATTCAAGTGCACATTAGTGTTTATGTTAATTTATTGTCAGTTTATGACGACTGAACGGATGAACGTTTCCGTCCGAGTAGACCGATTTGATTCACGGAAGGGATACCTTTCAGTAACGATGTGGAATACTAATCCACTAACTCACAACAGATCCTAGTGGTCTCAGTGATCAAGGGTTTCGCCCATCCCTTATCAGGAAAAGAACATTTATACATATATCCACAAGAGTTGACGGCAGAATAAAGGAAGAACCATTTCGGTTCCCAAGTCTACCTAGGAGAAATTGGAAGAAATTTTAAATATCTCAAACTGACTAAAATCTTCTCAAAAATAATAATTTCCATTCTCATGGAAAGGAATGAAAGTGAGATTTGGAATGTCTTGTGTGGTTTCGATTTAGAGTCCATTAGCCTTCCCGCATAACGAACTCAAAGCCATCGAAATGTCAATACACAGATGAGTATTCTTCAGCTGGCCAGCCGATCGCTATGATGCTATCGGTCGTTGAGCGGGTCAGTGTCGAGGCTGTCATTCGCCGATTATATTGATCTCGAAAATAGCTTCTGCGAAGGTGCAATCAGAGCAATCATACCGTTATTGTTACGAGCATATCGTTTCTAGTGGAACCACCAGGAGTTGTGCTTGTCATGGCCTCGATTATAAATTACGAGTTTCATTGATTTGGAATTGAAAATAACTTTTAACGGTGATTAAACGTACTATTTTTTGTACAAAAGGTAACTGCTACATTTTTAAATCGATTGCAGCGATACAACTCAGATCTTCTGTGGATCATGTTACTAGAGAGACGTCCAATGGAATTGATCATGGGTGGATCGGGACTACCCGAACATGAGAAAAAAATTAACTGTCCCAAATGCATTTCATACCATTTTAAGACTAAATCAGGGAAAACCCCAGCCTCTGTGTCTTATGTATAAACAATTTTTCGGCGCTGAATTACATGATCGATTTTCATGATTCTTTTTCGTTCAAAATCAATCAAACTCTAGGACCTAGTACAAAAATACTTCGGAAACGCCAAATTTCACGACGGAAGAGAAATTGGAATGGATAGTGCGAAAGAAAACGTTTTTTTCTTTTTTTGGTACACATTTTGTAGATCTGAGGTTTTAATTCCCAACCGATTTTTATGATTCATATTGTATTCGAACTCAATTTCAGTCTTGTTGTCCAACCAACCTCGTTAATTTCACTATTGTTGATAAAAAGGGGAATGAGGGGATAATAGCCCATCCTTTCAACCGTGAGTTTTCGACAGATTTATGTCATTCTTTATTTGTTTAATTAAGATTTTGGTTTATGGAAGGGGGAGGTGGTACAAGTAATACATGTTTTTTTTTTCAATATCTTCATCTGATTTAATTCATTGAAAAATATTTCTTTTTGTTTGACCCTCATTTTAGTTTAGTTGTGCAATAATGCTCGGAAATTTTTGAATTTTCTGTTGGGAGGGGGAGTGGATCGGGGAACAGAACACCTCTTAGAATGCAACTCGCACCTTTATTCCTTCTCGTCAAATTAAGAACTATGGTCATGTTTGCAACAAATCTCAGATATTTCTTAATACAATTAGAGAAAAAGTTTCCCACGCAGAGGTACGACATACTGAAAAATGGTCGTTTTCTTCTAGTGCAACCTGTAAATATCTCAGTGCTGTATTTATCTTAATATTATTGTATATAACGCTGCTATTTGTTCTATCGTGTAGAGATAACTATGAATACCCAAGTACAATGAAACACAATATATTCTGTCAGGGCGGCTGCCCAGTGATTGGCTCCCTTAACTTTCAGTAGACCGATATGGTAAGGGTTGAACAGAAAACGTGTAGTATATCAACAGCTCTCTATTGTGAAATCGGGGTGTCGTAATCAACGAAATTTTCTTCGTTTCTCAAACTAGTTCGTTCGGTGGCTCTAATGTGTTCACGATGACAGCAGTTCATCAAACACTGAAGATTGGCACAATGAGTTGCTGCCACGAGTTTGAATCATTGCTGATTTTAATATACCTGCCACTTTGGGCATTTCTCGATGGATCACACCGTTACGTACAAACCAAGTAGCAACATTGGTAGTCATCCATAGCACACTAGTTAAACCAATTTAAATCTCTATCCAACCACATTGTTTTGGACGGTTCTTCCTAGAATGCCAGATATTTCTTCAAAATATCCCTCCTTATTGCCTATTTTTGTATTATGACGTACCTAGTGGGTGTGCTAACAATACGTGATCTATCTTTGACATTGAACGCTCGGGCCGCCACTAGGTCAGTTCAAGCTGCCGGCCAGAGTCAAGGTAAGTCGGAGTCCGGTTTACTGGAACGGAATAACTCTTACATCCCTGACCCCGCGCACCTTCCTCGCGATAGACCGAGAAATTCCTATGGAGCGCTGTCAGAGGGTTTGTGGAAGGAATCGACGTGACAGTTTCAAATCGCCGCAGAGGGGAGATCAGTTGGTCATTCCTTCTGCTTTGGCAAGAACCGGAGCAAGCTGAGACCTGGTGACATTTAGCGCGACCGCTGGTTAGAAATATATTCTACAGGGTTTGCATTACGCATAGTTGACATGGAAAGACAAATATAACCTCGTTTTTCCATCATATCAAGAGCCCAACATTCGGCCAACAATCCACGTCAATATTTGGTTATAATAAATCTGCCGAAAGTAAACCACTACTCCATCATACTCTTCCTCAACATGAAATGCAACATTATTAATTAAAGTTTTCAACCGACAGTGGATCTCTTCATCCTACACTTTAAACAGAGGTGCCCGCAGGAGGGTGGAGGGGGGGGGGGCGCTATGAGTCAGACTACGTCATTGAAACCCAGGGGGGGGGGGGGCTCCAAAAAATTTTGGGTGGAAAGTTGATTGAAACAGTGTTTACCGTGACGAAATTCAAAAATATATTACATCACTAGATGTAAATATGGTTTGTTTTTCTATCTTGAAATGTATAAATGGCAATGGCTCCGACAATTACAGAATTTTTTCAATACCTACCTATATAAATCTTCTTTTACTTTTAGATAAAATAAGGGATGCTTACGAGTATTTTTTACATTTTTGTTTTGGGAAGGGGGTAGCAACTTAAATTGGAGGGCTAGTTCTTTGTAGGGGGGGGGGGGGTGCGTCATGAAGCTTGGGGAGGGGTGGTACCACCCTTCCTTCCTTTTATCCTTTTATATCAAAATGGAGTAGTACTTACTGACTCGAAAAGCTCTTGTGAAAACCTTCTGTGAAACAGAAAACATCTGTAAGTCAGGTTGTTCATATTGATGGAAGTGACTCGACTGATGATAATTCCAAACGAGCATGTAGTGGTCCAATGGATTCCAGCCACTGTGGAGTGCACGGAAATGAGCAGGCAGATCGGGCGGCTAAGAGAACCTTAACTGGTGAGTATGGCATCAGTATTATCCCCACCCTTCACAAATAATATAGTGAAATATTTAATGGAATCAGATGTTGCAATCATCATCAAGAATACCAACAAGACTGGCAAACGCGGTACGATGAGATGTTGCTGATGAAAGGGTAATACCACTACTGCATCCAGCCTACGATCAGTTGACACACTTGGTTTGCTGGTTGGAAATTGACTATAAGGCGCCTCGTTCAGCTCTGCAGACTACGAACGGGGCGTGGAAATAACAGAAGGACACTTCATCTATATGACCGTGCGGAGGATGAATTGTGTACCCATTGTGGCTTCCTAGAAGATATGGAACGTATTGTGGTTGTGTGCCCTTTCTATGAACAGGAGTGGCAAATTGCGTTGGAAGACTTTTTCAAAGACGGAACCCTAACCTCTGTTCTTAATAGGTTACGGTTAGGTAATTATTTAAAACTTCTGAACTTTCTTAAACAGACTAAAATAATACAGTTGAATATTTAATGCAATCAAGAACTGTAATTCTGTATACAGCATTACAATAGTGTTCGTGTTTTTTTTTACATCAACTGTGAAGAATTGAATGCAAATGAGTTCTGTACCTAAGCCAATTAAACGGAAGAATGAAAATTTCAAAGTCACATATTTTGAAAGGGACCAACTACCCGTTTCAACCAATTGCACTAACTTACGTTAGTTCGAAAAAAATGTATGTGAATGATACAGGTTAAAGTGATTTGCAGGTAACGGTTTACTGGTTTACTTTTTTCATACGAAATCAATCGTGCGAGCGGTGCGATATTCATAAGCCCGAATGTAGATCGGGAGTATCTTGTCATTTCGCACCTAGTCGCCACACCCCTTGAACACGAATGTCAATATTACGTTCACAAATATAACATCCCGCGGTTGTATTGATATTTACTTTATTCGTGCGGGGGTGCGGAGGGGCAATACGTAGCAGAGGTCCGTGCGAGGTGGTACAAGAGCTAAAAGCTCGTCACATCGAATTGAATGCGCATTTGTAGGACACCGATCCTCACTTACATAATATTAACATGGCAAAGGCGAAAAAGGGATACGCTTGTACATGTGACATGATATTCTGGATTTTTGTTAGCTGAATCACATGGTAATGTTACTTCTCTGATTTGGCTGTTTTCTTCAAATTATCAATAAATCAAATACTTTCTTAAAAGAAAAACTTTAGATTCTCAAAAGCAAACCAATCAATAAATAATAAAAACAGTTGTTCTTTCTCCAGCAAATCAAGCATTCGAAACGAAAGGATGGTAGCGTAGTATTACCCTTTTTGAGAAGATTGAATTTTTAAAAACTTTTTTTTTAAATGGCTAAAAATAATTGAATAACTTATTGCAAAATATCAATCAAACAAATTTTATCAGCAATAGAATAGCTCATTTAAAAATTTCAGCCCTAATTTGTGTTGAAAATTGTGATTAAATTCAGTTAAAATGTGCAAAAAGACTGATGAAAATTCCTAGAATCCAAAATCTTTGTTTGAATAGAAGAATAGTATTTACAAAAAGTTTTTTCATCAAGAATGTTGATAGAATTGTGTTCGCCCACAACAGTGGCCAAATTTCAATTTCATTCAACATAATTTCAAAACGATAATTTTGGAAAAGTTGCTCGTACGATCATGGTGTATGACTGGACATTTTCGTTGATAATTTGATGAATATGATATCACATCTAGAAACGGGCATTACCGATTGATGAATTAAAAAAAAAAAAAAATCAATATCATTTTTCACACTTGGGTACTTCACACTGCTGCATTTTTGTGAACCTTGGAGTTGAAAACTTACTTCGTGGGTTGTGGCGCTAAAAATTCGGTTGAGGGGTTTCAAGAAAGATGATATGGAGTCAAAATGAAAAATAGGGGTTTGTCCTTTGAAAAAATGATGTTATTGCGTGAACATTTAATAAAATAAGAGTTTAGTTGAAAGCAGGAAAAAAAAATAGAAAACGCCTGTTTTCAACATTCCACACACTAAGAAAATTAAAATTAATATCAATCCATTAACAACTGGTTGAGGAAAACGAGAGAAATTTCCTACTTGTTTGGGAACTAACAGGATGGTTAAGGAAATAGACAGATGGGCTGCCTAAACGTTAACATCGGATGGTGTATGGTTTTACCTACTTAGCTTGAATCTCGACCCCTGCACCTTCGAAACCAACCCCCTAATTATGAGTAAGAATAAAACCCACCGTTTCCCTTCCAACCACCTAGAACCTGCCTTCCCCGCCCCCGCAGTTTCGGAAGTCTGGCGAACACACTGAAATATGACACCTCCGACGCATCGACGGGGGCCCCTATCGAGGGAAAAACACCCAATTAGCACCCTCGAACTGGGGGATTCCGGGGTTAACAGCTCCCGAGTCGCCAGCGGCGCGTTTCCTGGCTTAATAAGTTTTGGGTCGGTACTCCCTCTAAGCCCCTAGTTAGTACATCCACCGCTGTAACGGACCTGGCCGTTTTAACCTAGTAATGACGGGGTTTCGCTAGACCTCCCAACTTGACAGGTAGATGTTTTCATTAATATGACTGCCGAAACTTCATTTGTTACTGCCATCGATTTATTACTTCCTGATTGGATATGACAAACGGTCTAGTGTTTGCTGGCTACATTGAATTATCGTTCCAAATACCAAATGGCTCGTCGTATATTTTTTACAACGAAAGCGAAGATAAAAAAGCTGCACCTTATTACAGAAAGTTCATTATTTTTGTATTAGACAGCTCTTAAGCGGATCACTGGACTGCCAAAACTGGACTGATATTATTCCCATTATAATACTCCAATTATTTTGTATGAATTAACCAACTCTGTTATGGTCGATGTCATTTGACAACTCCTAATATTAAATGGAGATCAATGTTTAAAGGCATTACTTTGAAGTTACAGAAGCCGATAATTATTATCATCATATGACCTACACAAAGATTTATTATTTCTGCTAAAGATTGCCCTTCTGCGTTGTCTAAGTAGATATTCAGATATTACACGTGATTAGTCAGTTGTAAAAAGGCCGAGTTAGTCTAAGTTCAGCCTGCTTCTACATGATGATGTTGCTTCGCGATTCAAAGTCTTTCTGACAATTTTCTCCTTCTAACTCTTCTAGAGAGCGTACGGTTAGGCATAAAATACTTCTAGAGGCTTCAATCTATACAATGAACTGATCTTACTCGAATCGAATAGGAGGGAAAGGATGATCGTACAGCAACCCGATCGGTCTAATTACATTCACAGAACTAATTTATATCTGAATCAAACATCAAAACTACACTAATACGTCGAAAGATAGTTGATCGAATGACAGTTTAGTCTTTAAATACTATCCATTAGGGTTGGTTGATCAACATGCCATCGTTACTGGCACATTTCGGATCTATGTAGAATATTTTTGTCAAATTACCTAAATGATGGGTCCAAGAGCTTCGGACGGCGTACGGCAGACAGATGATTGTTTTTTTTTTCAAATTAGATTATTGAAATTTACATATCTTGAATTTACATAACTATTTTTTGAGTAAAGGGAGGTTGGGAGTAAAACTGTTTTCTTGTTAGATTACGAAGATTAAATAATCAGTAAGTGGTGTACCGTCTGCTGATGCTATTTCCATCCTGTTTGCTAAAACATGAGGGGGGAATCCACAATTGTTTTGATTCGCACAGGAGAATTATCAAATACAGAAATAATAAATCATTTGTAATAATTAGCAGCGATTTTCAGTATGTTGTTTTCTTACGCTGCAGACCATAACATCTAACAATGTTTTGATCGTTGAGGCGGTAAAAGGTGGACTATTCAATTCCTTTCCCTCACATTTCTGGATCAAACAACACGGCCTGAATAACTACTTTCAACTAACAGTAAAAACGTTCAGATGATACTCCTTTGCCGTCAATTGCGGAGCTCTCGTGCCACCCATTGTGAACCGTTCTTGGTAATTACAATATCCCGGCGTTCATTTATTCGCTCCTAATGGCGAGAGGAGAAGAAACAAGAGCCAGAAAAAAATAATAATTTCATTCCTTAATGAGAGATTAAGACCCAAAGAGCAGCTTTGCCTGCAATTCCCCGGGCCGCCTTCTTAGGCCGAATGACGGGTGTTATTTTTCATTCCGAGATCTGAAGCTATTCTCAGAGACTGATTCTCAAGAAATGCTTTCAAGCCGGTTATACAATTGAGAGTCCAAAAAAAGGCGAACCTCAGGAAGTTATAAATATCATAATTATCTCCTTACGTAACCGGCTGTAATATAAGTCAGGGTTAGACTGCGTTGCTGAAGTGAGATGAGCGTAATAAGAAAGCGTGTAATCTTCAGTACTTGAATGAGAAAATGGTCTTAATCAGTTAGGGTTCACTGATAGTTTGTTAGCCTTTGTAACTTTTGGATAGGCAAATAGTTCTTACAAAGTTGGCAACAACTAAATATTTTGTAGAATTGGTCTTATAACTCTAAATAGTTCGTACTATAGAAATTCATATAGGTACCAATTTAACAGGGTAACTAAAAAAAACATGACTAAAAATGATCCTGATTTTAACCAGCTTGTAACCCGCCTAGTTTAGTAGATAATTAATAGTTTTTAGGGTCGAATGGCTCTATTTCATTATTCTCTACCACAATTTTGACGTTGAATTAAAACATAAAAACTACTATTCTGCATAGAGAACAATAAGAACTGCATAGAGAATTTATTAATCAAATGTGGTGAAGTTGAACATTCAAGCATTGGTTTGTAGTTAGCAAACAGTGGTTGTCAGCAAGCAATTCAGCGATGAAATCAACGTTTGAGGTTATGGTGTGAGTGGCTTACGTGAGAAGTAAAAACAGTTCTTGTCTACTCATTGGATAACTTGTCGCATCAACCGTTCAAACGAAATCACTCTAACAAGCTCTTTATAAATACTTCGACAGGCAGAGGCTTCAGAAGACAAGGAAGTTGTCTAAGCGACGAGTGTTCTACTTTACAACGGACTGGGCAAACTTAATACAATGTTTTCCATTCAAAAATGTACACATTGAAAAGTATCTTCAATTTGATAGTAAATTATTGTGTCTGACAAGGACAAAGTATTTGTGGAGATCTAAAACCACGTTACAACATTCGGCTGTAAACACGAGTTCGAACAATAACGTCAATATCCTTATTAAGCGCGTTTGTTTATTCAACTTCTATTAGGTGATAAGGTAAAATCAAACTTAAAATTTCAATAACAACTACTTAATATTGTAGTTATATTTTACAAAATAAGGTTATATGGATTCGGCGATGTAATCAAAACCCACCTTCAAACAAAAAAAAATACAAAATTTACGAAATACGATTCCAAAAAACTAGAATTTAACTAATTCTGCAGTGTACTGAAGATGGTGTAAAGCCAAAACCGGTCTACAAGTTTTGAATTAATTTTTTTATGGAGATACAATATTTCGTCAATCTTGTACGTTTTTTTCACCGAAGTTATTCACATTCGACGTCGGGCTATTAGTTTTAATGTTACTTAAATCATCTATAGGTGTCTGGGAATATGGTGTTGGGTAATAAAATAAACCAGTTGGTAAGATACTATTCTCAGAAGATCCATTCATTACCTATTAATAGTCATTCTCGATCGGATACATTCTAACCCTTAGTCAATCAGGTGAGATAACACAACCATCAAACTGACTTCCTTAATTAAGCAGGAACAAAGAAGGTCCAATGACTGCATATTGAGAGTAGAGGTACAACTCACAATCGGAAATGAATTCAACTCGTTCAGATGGGATGGTTCTCAGTTTGACAGACACCGATGAGTATATGACTTGGTGTGATAGAAATTCCTTGATTTCTACATAGCTTCAACATAGACAATTCTCAACTTGCGGTACAATTACCACAGATCCTGGTAGTTTGGAAGAAACTGAGATCTGCAGTGAAGTGGCCTTGCCTCACACCAAGAAGATTCATTTGGTTTTCTTATACAAAGAGTAAAGAAAATTTAATCCGAGAGAAATAATTGAATTCAGAGAAGGCTCATTGATATGTTCTGGGCCTTATGATCCAACAGGGTTGCACAGGAGGCGTTACTATATGATTTCATTTCTCCGAGGCTGTAAACGTAAAATTTTGCCCAAGATCATTAATTTTCCCTCGCTGTTCGTATCGCAGTAAGAAAATTTAAAAAAATATTGTTAGTCACTTGAAGTTTCTCTAAAACATTTATGGCTCGTGTGTATACTCAAATATATGTAGCCCAAATACTTTCTATTCAGTGGATAGAGCTCTCAAACATAAAGAGCCTACTGCTTCTTATACTTTCTTTATTCATGATAATACCATCCGTCCTCAATAATTTTCCAATAAAAATTTCGATTCCCATCGCATTCAATTTATTCAAGCGAAAATTGGAATCCTATCATGGTGTAAATGCTTAAATTAATTTAATTGCCGAAGATTTTGTTGACATCGAATTGCTGAACATAGAAAAGATTGTCGTACATGACAACCATTTTCATGGGTACACACATCAAACAAGATTTTGCATCACCCTGATACAGACAGAAGTATGTACGGAAAAAAAATTGGGCATTAGATTTGGGCCGAAAAGCTTATTTCACTAATAAAATATAAAAACAACAGAAATCACTTTGATTGGATACATTTTTCTTTAGGCAAATCTGTTGCTAAAGAACGGAGAAAAACTGAGTTTTCACTTCACTTTTCTAAAAATTCTCAGAAAACATCACTTTAGTAGTGTGTATTACCTCCTCAGTCATTTAAAATATTCAATTAAAAACCATAAAAGGTAGTAGGGGCTAGCAGAGTGATTCATTAAAAAAATGTTGTTTTCGGTTTTCTTTTGCAATTTTTAGAAAATTGAAGTGAAATATCCTTCCTAACAAACATTTTTGATGAAGGAAATTCATACAAACACAGTTTTTTCTGTTGTTTCTGTACCGTAGCGAGACACACTTTTGAAAAATGCAAAACCCAAATTTTTCCCGTCCATATTTCTAGCGGAATCAGGGAGGTGCAAAACTTTTCTGTATGTGGGTATTTAAACAAAGGAATACTGATTTGTTTTTATGAAAAACAATAGAGGAGGATATCGTTTTTGTTTACCAAGTGAAATGAGAATATCTGGGTTGTTACTGTCCCTTTGATGAGCCTTTTAACTTAAATCTTCATTCAGTAAACAATCTTTGTTTTTACTACTTATTTATCTCGATTCCAGTTAGAAAATGGGATAATCTTATAGAACATTGCCATTTACCAATACATCTTTTTTATTACGACAAATGTCATCTTTGGATCTCGTGTGACACGAGGTTGGTTTGACATGGATCCCATTTTTCCGAAGGGTTCCCATTGACGACGGACAAGATTTTGAAAGGGGTCGTCGACTTTTGAAGGTCCCTCCTACACTTCGGTTTTCACCCATCAGACGCTCCCTAATGAGGTCCGTTACAGGAGTGACAAGTCCTAATGGGAAAAATGTGCTCGTGAAATCCCCAGCCGGAGTCGGCACACAAGTCCGGAACTGCTAATAATCTCTATCTGCTTTGGGTTGAAAAAGGGCGTTTTCAAAAATTCAGCTTAAAAATGCAGGTAGCTCCTACCGTTTCCTGTCTCATAAAACAACCTGTTAGTACCCTTTTAGTTACTTAATATTTTATGGTGTGTTGTTCTCAGAATATGAGTTCGAATAAGTAGAGCAACTGAACTTGATGAAAACTCAGAAAAAAAGAAAAAAAAAGAGAGAGCCATTCTTCAGTTGAGTGAGAGATGACGTTATGGTTTCAAGATATAATTTACCGTTGGGGGATCGAATCGCTTTGTTTGTTTCAGGCCTCGAGCCTGCAGTTGTATGCAAAAAATCGCCCTACATATGCACTCGAAACTCTTCTTCTGGGTCTCTTCCACAGAACTACTTACTGCGCCCTGGAGTTTCATCCCTCGTGTTTCCAAACGCTTAATTATTACGAGAAGCAACTCAATGTAATCTGATGAAATTTCCCTGATTTTCCAAAATTTTTGGAAAATTTGCTTGTAAAATGAAAATATATTGAAAAAATGAAGATTTCCCAAAAAAAAAAAAAACTCCAGCATGCAAGAATATGCATATTTATTGAAATTTTGAGCCAGATTTGAGTGGAAATGATCCAGAACTTGGAATCCCTGCGATACGCCTACTAAAAAACACAAAGGTAAATATGCAAATTCCAGGCTGTACTTACTACTACCTGTATCATTAACCGAACTCATCTTGTCTCATGTCATTACTGACGGATCGCATCAGACCTCCCAGACTTACTACTACCTATGGTATGTCTGAGTATTGGTATTATTTCAGGCTATGTTACTGGCATGTTTGTCTCGTAACCTGATCGGGGATCAGGTATGCATTCGCAAAATACAAGATTTACGTGTTTCGACCATTGTTTCACTTTGGAGTGGATTTGGGCCTACTTACTAAAATCGCAAGTACAGCAGTAAAATCCCAAAGAAAATTCAACCCTCTTTCCGGTTGTATAATCAAATTTGAGCTTACTTGGTTTAATCTGGGAGTTCTGGGCGTTTTAGTGACGTAAGAGCCAAGGCACAGTAAAAATCTTGAAATTGAATACGTCGGAAACGAAGCCTCTTCAAAAAGTCCAAGTGGCACTTTAGAAAATAGTTTTAGAATCAACGCGTTGGAGGTTGGAAAAGTGTGAACACCCTGTATAGACCGATAATGTATCATACGTGGTTTATTTTTGTTTTTATATCTTCTCTCTATTTTGGTACGTGTAACATTGTAAACTTTTTACAGTATCAGAACATAATCAGAACTTGACCAGACCACGTACGTCATTCCATCAACGCCTTTCAAAAATCGTTTATCTCTGAACATGGGACCCATTTTTCCGGACCACTCCAACGCCTCCTCCCCTCCTTATCTTTTCAATAGCCAGTAGATAATTGTACGCAACGGTAACAGGTTTTGGGGAAAACACAAAAGGACACCCTGACAGGAGGGGCGGGGACTCACCACGAGATTATTTCCAGGGAGGTTTTTGCTCCGAGCTCATCTCTTCGGGGCCCTCCGAAGGGATCCATCCTTGGAAAACGATCAGAAAGCTGAGTCCCAGCGATTCACCACGGTTGTCAAAGTCTGGTCGTCGAGAGGCTCGGACCCCTTTCCCATTGTCGAAGCTGCTCCCTTCCTTATTCCTTGTATACCTCGGTAACAACGCGTCATGTCCCGGACTGAATCCCGTCACCATCTCACGGGAACCCTGATTATCCTTTCGTGGACAACATATTCACGGGAGCATCTCCTTGAGCTCGAGGGTCCAGTCTCTTCGCTTCCTTTTCTTTTATTTGCATTTTCGGGGGAGGAGACGCGCGGTTCGTTCCTTTGTCGCCCTCCGGCCGAGTTGGTCCCACGGGAGTCCCCACTTCTCGCCTTCCGCACTTTGAATTGCAACCTCGGATCGCCCCCCTTTCTCAGCGTTCGAAATCTCTTTCTCAATCTCTTCAATATTCAATGAAACGTGTGGATTTTGCTCTCCCAACTGGAATCCTCTGCATTAGTTTTCCCAACCATCGAAACTCAAGCCCCTACTACCCACCGTTAGGCATAAGTGTAAGTCCTTTATTTGATTTGTTCACGCCAACCATGTATATTAAGTCTAAGAGTTTTATTTGGTACACCCTATTTCGACACAAAGCTCGACGAAAATTTATTTTGGGTTCCTGACCAGAACAATTTAACATTTTGATACAACATTTCAATTTATGACCCTCTCCCCCCCCTGAAATTGGTTGGTTAACATCTCAAGATTTGTAGAATAAATAATAACAATAATTGAACTATAATAAATAAATAAATCCATCAGTCACCCTGTGGATATTTTCTCCTGAACTGCTGGACATTGTCCAGGAATCATACAAAGGATCTGGTTGGGACTGAGTTCTCGGCATCTCTTTCGACCAACCCTTGATGGAAGCATTGAGGAGCATTTATATCAAAAACTTTCGAAATATGATTAGTGTTTTATTTTGCATGTTATGGGAGATGGATTTCAATGAATCACATGAGGCCACCAGGATCATTGTAAGTTAATCCGTTTGTTCTGCCTTCAGGCAAGGTGGAGCTCTGGCAGGGAAAAATGATGATGTGAACATGGGGAAAATCAAGCAAAGATTTTTCTTTCTCGTTAAAATCAATAATAACTCAAACAATGTCTGTTCCAGTGGGAGCTCCTCCCGTGAAACCCAGAGGGAACACATTGATCACCAGAACTATCGCAAAGGGGACCGAAGAGATGTTTTTCTCAGCTAAACAGAAATTTATATTTGTCTATACATCGTTGTACCACTTGATGTAAAACAACATTAGAACTGAAACTCAAAATAACAAGGACTGCAACACGATATTTACCTAACTTCTAAATTATGCAGTAGATTCCTACCATCGACCATTCGTTCTCTCGTCGAAATGTGTTTATACTGATGCACAACGAAATAATCCCTTTGCCGATTCGAGAGTTCACCCCACACAGTGCCACACACTAGGTTTGAGAACGTTTGTGAACAGTTAACCATCAATACCTGGCCTTTAATACTCATAAATAATTCTGAAAGCACAAAACCGCGTGTGACTTTGGAGTCTATTCATTTCTTCCAATCTGTCAGGTACCTCTTCCGAACTGCATTTCACCTATGGGAGATCAATTTCGCGTCTTGGTTCAAATAGGGTTCACCATCCTCAATGGAGCGATGTTTTACTTTATTTGTTAATATTATTTTTTCATTTATTGGTGGGGGAGCACATGCGCCTACGCTCAGATCAGCAGCCGCCCCTGATATGTTCATCAAAACAAGTCGAGATTTACTGTCTGGTGCTATTACGGCTAATACCTTCATTAATTTCTTTTTATTTTTGAAAATAAGAAAATCGTGACTTATCGAATCGCACTCAAGTATGACTCAATGATGAGTTAAATATTCCTTGTTTTTAAAATAAAGGGAAACTAACCTCAACCACTAACCTAATCAACTACATTGACCTTGGTCGAATCTTCCCACGAGCGTAATTGTCCTAAAATAAATGAATCATCAATTGGAATATTTAATGATTTTCATTTTCAATCGCACATTTCAATTGAATATACATTTTTATGCTAATAACAATTAAAAACTGAAGGAGCACATGTTGTTTATAGTCAGTTTCATTCCGTTGTCTGCCACAGATATTCCCATAAGGTGTTCCGAATTTCCTGGCTGGTCCATTGACTAAACATTATTAATCGTATGTAAGCATACAGAAGGCATCATCTAAGAAAAAATATGGCGTTCTACATCCATATTTTCCGTCCTAATAAAATATACAACAAGGGCTCATCATCCTGTGAACAACTAATATTATTCCATCTTCCGTGAGAGTGATGAAAAATTCCTTTCTGTAAAAACTGTGTAGGAACGTGAAGGTGCTCAGACGGTTATCAAGTCATAAAAAATTATCGACCTTAGATACTTTATTAATATTAAAACGACCGTCTGACGGGAGCAGGAGCAAAGAACATGCCCTCGAGCTGTACTGAGAAATGATATGATAATTTCAGAGTAATTACCCTAATCTCAGAATCAATGGATGCGTTTAATTCATAAACAAGTCATCAGTTCGGGTTATTTCTCCCACAAAACTATCGAGTTATTCCCTGTACGTACTTGCGCCCAGAAAAAACCTCCCATTGATAATGTTAACCATCAATCTCCTCTGAAAGTGGTTCAGCTTTAAGGCATATACGACGTAACGTATTCATTTTTTACCGCTCTCCAACCCTTTCGGCCGAAAAATATTCCACGGAGTAAGAAGCTGTTGAAAAACGACGAGGGTCATAAAGGAGCCTAAAAAGAAAACACCTCTATACAATGTGTAAGGGTTAATGGTTTAGATATTTCAATGAGAAGGAAAAAGGACCCTTCCAGAAGCAAGATCGATGGTATCTGGTCGAGATAGTGCATTTATATGAACTAGGTACATGTTCCACGGGGTCAGTCTAACGGTGAGGACCGGACTCTAGAAGCCGAGACCGTGAATATCCCTATATGCTAATGGCAATAATAATCGGTTTCTTGCCGATTGAAAGTTGGGTTAGAAGTCCTTTCTCTATGAAGTTTGCGACCTGGATCCCCAAACAAGAGGGAACGAGTTTTTTTTCCGGGGAGGAGTGGGCACTAATAAGATGCGGATTTCTCGCCGGGCGTCTCTTTGCACCCGGATAGTAAATTACGTCGTCACTCTGGTGAGACAGAAAGCTGTGAGTGGGAAATGAATGATGATTGAATGGGTGAGGGAATGGAAAGGCCGAACAACTTTTAAAAACAGAATTTATAGGAAAAAAGATGTATTTTGGTTTATTACATCTCATAATGAAACGTCGTAATCGACAATGAAAAATACAAATCAACCATTTACAACAAAAGTTAGACACCGCTCTTGAAAATATACCCAACCGTCTTCCGTACTTGAACTGAATTGGGGCAACAGATCGTGAGAAATCGGTCATACAATTGTTTCGAGTTGCACCCTTGTTGTTATTCGTCCGACGTGGATCATATAGAGGCTGACTCGCACAATCCCTAAGCATTGAATCAAAATTATTACATTAATATCTGGGTGCTACCATTTGTGTCAAAATCGCAAATCATGCACAAGAGCAAACTCAGTTTTCCAATTATTTAATTCATAGGGCACTGTGCTCAGTCATGTGACCAACTACGGTTCGTAAACCCCCCCTAAATCGAATGGTTAGATCATGAGACAATTTTTTAGGATTGCGCAATCGCTTCCATTGATCTGAATGATTATTGATTCACTCGATTATCTAGTAGCGTATTAGTATTATTGTTTCAAAATCTGACTAGAGGTTAGAGTAGTTTCTGGCGTTGTAAACCACCATTACTGAAAGACATCCAAAATCAATCATCCAGCTCTGAAACTCAAAAACCAAGTAGAAACTTCCATTTTGGATAGCTACCAATTGTTCTTTCTGTTGCACGAACAATTCCCCTGCCTTCAGCAATGAGGAAGTTAAAGGTTTAGATGCCAAGCCAGAAGTTCGACATTGACTCTTCGCATTAGAACCTGCAACGGAAGGATTGTATGATTTTTGCAAATCTGCAATACAAATTTTACAGTCCGTCCGCATATCTGGAAGAGATTGTTTCCCAAATCTGGCTCGAGCAAAAAATCTGAAATGTTTCATAAGAAATATCAAGTGTCATTGATAGTCCGATAATGTGTGCAGTAAATGATGGACACACCGTTCTAACATTAGAAAGTGGAAGTGTTGGGAGAAAATAGTCTTGTTAATAGATAGTCTCTTTAACCTATACACCGTTCCCCCTACGTAACAGGCGGTAATTTCTGGTAACAGCGATTTTAGTGATTTCGGCCATTAAAGTACCTATTTGAGTTTCTGATTGCACTTGCAAATAAACTTATTCCCGATATAGAACAACTGAACATTCTACAATAGAACTTACGGGTGGAAGCATTGGAAGATGGTAATCAAAGGAAATTAATATTGAAGAGGTATCCTTAAATAACGTTTCTCCTGATAAATAGAGGTCTCCACACGATCCTTTCGAACCGTTGCACCTGATCAATAAATTTTGGTAGATTAATTTTTCACTGTATGACGTTTCTTATGTTTCACCTGGTATGTTATGCTGTTAAATTTATGACTCTTATAGTATTTGTCGGAAATTACAATAATATTTTTTTAATTGGGCTCTAATGCTAATTTCATTTTAACACGACAAGCTTCAGGTACCAGTTAATATTTTTGCATTTTGTCACTTAATCGGTCATGAGGTGCGCAGTATTCAATAGTGAGATACGAAACGTGTATAAATTGATTACAAATACATTAAAAGAATTCAGTAAATAATTTTTCTAATAATCAATAAGAATACAATATAATTTATAATCCGAAAATATAACGCTGGTTAATGAAAAACCGTGGACTAATCACCGCATGCAACTCGTTGTTAACCAAACGTCAAGGGTCTTTATTCAAATTAGGAATTCACCTTTTTATTGCATACTCTGATTCCATTACCTTCAGTGATAAATTCATTTTTCAATTAAGATGTTTTTTTAGTTTAGAAACACGTTCTCGAACACTCAAATTTAATTGACAAATTCGACGTCTTCACTATTTCAATCAAATGTTGATTCCTAAACTTGATTATTAATCACATCAGCTAATTATTCACTGTGCCCCTGTTGGAGCTAATAGATAGTGGATAATTCATATCAACTTCTACAAACCAAACGCCTGTGTAATGACTTATCAACATATTTTCTGATATCTACAAACTAATCTACCAATCAAGTATTTACCTATTTGACAGCGTCAGTATAACAGATGTCCATACGTTCCTTACATCACTGCCTGTTCCTGCAGGGTTTTCTTGCCTGATTAGTTACATCCATATTTTGGAAATACATAACTACTTCTTTCGACCGCTCTTTCTAAAATTGAAGGTGGGGGGCTCCGGTCATTATGAACCGTCATTAATACGACTACCTCGTTACTGCAGATGAGATGGGTGACTTTGCCCCTCCGTCCCCTCTCGTCACCTCTTCCCGAAAAAGTCTTCCCTTCTGGCCGTCCTATCGACGCCATCAATTCCGCAGTGAAAAATGTGAGGCCTTCCACTCACTGGAATCCGGCTCCTATGCAAAGTGACGGGCAGACCGCCTTGGGCTTTTCACATCAAAAAATATCTCCCAACTCCCGGGCACTCTACCCGTGCATTTTAATTAGAGACATTGACTGATACTAGTAAGTGGCGCTTGGTCTGTCGTAATGACCCTCTCATTCGAACTGAGTTTGTTAATTAACTATACATTAATTACTTGTATTCTGCCAACGATCGATGGATGCACTCGACTTCTATAAATACGAGTGAGCAACAATTGGGTGCTGGCTATAATCTTGTGATATTTTTACTAATGATCAATGATCATTAGTAAAAATATCACAACATAATAAGTATCATTGATCATCCAGATTCAAGCTTATTCAAATATGATGAAAATAACATTCAATCAAAATCAAAACTGGAAAAATGGCAAGCGTTCGGATGATCTTACATTAACTCGAGTGGTCACATTCGATTCGGGGAACTAATTTCTATCTGAAAAAAAAATGACCTTCTACAATGACGGTTTTTGAGATTTCGGTTCTCCGATAGATTAATTCGTGAATACAATCCTTAGGGTTGATCTATCAAGATGCAGAGATTGATATTTGAGCCAAGTTTCTTAAATTTCAGATCGGTATTTTGGAGGAAACCTTCTGACGGTGGACAGCGTACGGTAGATGGCGGATGGACTTTTTCTAAACCTTGTTATATTTATTAGTTCATCTTTTATTTTTAACGCTCTCTACCTTGAAACTAAGGATGGGTAACTGTTTATCATCATAGATTAAATGGTTGGATTCTTTGTGTTCGATGTACGTTTTTTCCATTCATTTTACTCTTTAAAAAAAAGTTCTTCATAGAGGGATGGAGTTGTCTCCCCCAAATAATGACTCAATAGGTCTTTAAGGTCAAGGTGGATGAGCTTTGGGGGACTGCTTAATAGATAAATTACACTGTTATTGTAACCTATTATTATTATACCTTCTTCAGGTGTGGAGCAATGAGAACTATTTTGGTAGAGTGGGTATACCCAGTGTAGATTGATACATCAATTTATTAAATGGCATGTGCATTTGCCAGCATCTATGACTGAATTATCAATTGCCATTTCACTAACAGATTGTGACTCAAATCCCTCTTCCCTGTTCACATCCAATTCATCGCTATTCCACTGAATGTGGCTGCTTCAACCAGAGAAATAGTTGTGTTGTACATTTCTGATAGAGGGAAACTGAGTCCTACCAGCTTGTTGATAAGACTTATTTTTGTTTTTAGTGGCGTCACTGGTCATACCCCGCAAGGTCACTTCCTCGTAACATTAACTTCCTCGGGTCAGTCGTGCTCCGTGAAATACTTTTACTTGACGAGGGTCTGTTGGGCGCCACCCCTCCAAGGACTCGTATTAAATCTGAGCAGTTTATTTATCATATACACCTAGTCAGAGTTTTGCAAATTGTAACAACAAGTACTGATATAGTTAATAGCTTGCCTTGGAACTGCGATGCCTTCACAATCCGTCGAAATGTTCAATAATGACCTTCCAATGCATCCATATTCCATCCTTCCATACTCTATTATCCATCCAAACATGATTGTTGATCACCCATTAGTACGGGAAAATTCCGTGCGCGCTTTGGACGTGCTCCTTGACTGTTGTTTCTCGTTTGCAGAACATATCTTGGCCATCCCTAGCTGTCCAGTGCTGGGCTTGTGACTGAGAAAGCGGAACACCAGAGAATATGACTATGTATTAGCTGTAATAATTGCCTATAAAGCGCTGACGACCATGTTGTCAATGATTAGTTAACTGCAGGTTTTTAAGATATGTTTCTCATTGCTAGTGAGAATCTTTATTGCTGCTTCCTGTCCGCTGAATTTAACTTGTTTAGCCCCTCAGACTTCAGCTAGCAGACTTCTAACAGGAATCGGGTTTCTGCTGGGATCGGTTCGCAAATCTGTACCAGCAGTCCTGTCTGAGATTACATTTCTCGACCCTCGTTTGAGCTCACGTTCTCATGATCTCTTCTGGACATCATCCATTCATTCAAGCATTACTTAAACAGGGTGTACCACGAGTTGTTCCCTCCCCTCCTAAAATCGTCCAAACGGGAGTAAACAAAAAAAATTTTTTTTGAATCTTCATAAGTTTTTCCAAGGATCTCAAATATCATATTTTCGCACCCCGCGCAACTGCGCAATCTTGCGCAACTGACACTAACTTTCTTATTTTAAATGGGAACCCGAATTTTTTATTGCAGATTCGGATTCTACTCAAAATTTCATGAAAATTTGACCCCTCAATCAATTTTTTTTATTTCGCGCGACCGGTTCAGCGAGCACGCAAAGTTGCTCAACCCCAAAATTGCCAAATAGTGGATGATGGTGAACTCTAAAGTGTGGCACATGAATTGTCATTGTTTTTTAACGCTGATTTATGTGGTGCCATCCGTTTCTTAATTCGGCTCAATTTTTGCGGAATAATGACCTAAATTTGGTTATTTCTTGTCCGTTTTTTTAAATCTTAGGCGCCTGTTTTCAGATTTTTACGGGGATTAGTTTTCGAGGTCCGGTTGAGAAAGGAGGACGGAAAGGAAATGGATAATTACCTACGAAATTTCATGTGCAAACACACGCGCGAAAAAAGATGATTTTTTCACTAGAAATAACCAAATTTAGGTCATTATTCCGCAAAAAATTAGCCGAATCAAGAAACGGATGGCACCACATAAATCAGCGTTAAAAAACAATGACAATTCATGTGCCACACTTTAGAGTTCACCATCATCCACTATTTGACAATTTTGGGGTTGCGCAACTTTGCGTGCTCGCTGAACCGGTTGCGCGCAATCAAAAAAATTGATTGAGGGGTCAAATTTTCATGAATTTTGAGTAGAATCCGAATCTGCAATAAAAAATTCGGGGTCCCATTTAAAATAAGAAAGTTAGTGTCAGTTGCGCAAGATTGCGCAGTTGCGCGGAAAATATATATAGATCCTGTTATGAAGATTCAAAAAAAATTTTTTTTTGTTTATTTTGGACGATTTTAGAGGGGGGAACTTGGGACACCTGCCCACTATCCGTTCCGCGAGTGTCTCGAAATCAATAAAAAAATATATAACTAGCCTGTGAATGACCAGCCCATTTCTTGGAATTGATTTCTCTTTTCTTTCTTGGGTTGATTCAACAATTTTCCATTGATGATCACTTTAAGTGAATATCTTCCTCAGTTTATGATTTCAACTCAAACTCAAACTTTAAAAACTATACTGGAGTGAGGATAAACTGCATCTCTGAAAACACCCAGAAAAGTGTTCATTTGGATAGATTCATCTGTTGTAATCATAATTAAAATTCGAATCCAATATTAAAAATGGCCTTTAGCTCTAAGTTTCTTGAAAATCTTTGCTAACAGAAAACTCGTCTGAACGAGTCATGGTGAAAATTCACCAATAAAATTAGAAACTGAAAGATTACATACGGACTGTCACAAGTCGAAAAGACCAGTATCATTTCCGTCCAACCTTCATTGAGGATAACCATAATGGCAGGATACTCGATGTATCCATCTTGAGTAATGTCTTCAGTGTTTTAATTCTTACTCGCTCTTCTATTACATATTCATACAGCTCCAACTGGGATTTCACGAAAAAGCTGCCGCGGCCATTCCTCCCTGCAATACAACGGATTCTCCTGCCCTCCTCCCCAACGAAAACCCCCGGCCATCTCGGAATGAAAGAGTTTATTCGGGTTTTTTACGAGTACCCGCGGTGCATAATATATTCAAATCCGCCATGTTCGCCCAGGAACCCGCTGCCTCGGGAACAGCTGCCGACCTCTTCGCACGCTCCGCTATTGGACTTAACGATGAGCGATTACGGCCGAGCTCCTCCTCGAGTTGGAAGGTAATTATCTTCAGCGAGCGCGTTTAATCACCCGGTTGTCACAAGGTAGCGAGCACTAGTGGAGTCGGCTCGATCAGTTTTCAATGATGGCATCCGACCCTCGACAGCCGTTTTTCTTTGAACCCGCGAAGAAACCCCATTCCACAGACGGATCGGACGAGTCTCTTTCGGGATCGAGCGATGAGAAAACCTGGTGAATTCTTTTGCTATAGTCTGGCCTTCTTTTGGTTGGACAAGAGGGCCTTCCTTCTGTTGGGGACTAAATCATGTACAATAAAGTTGTCGAGGACAATTTCAATTTAAAAAAAAAGCACCAAATCATCAGACAGAGGTTTATTATTTCTGTATTAGATAACGCTCGTCCCCTCCATATCTCGTAATTGCGTTCAAGGTGAAAATACTAAGGCTGCCACCAGCCCCGTGGTCTAGCAAGCCCCGACCGCCTACCTTACCGATTTTTCAAACAGTTAGTGAGAATTTCACTTTAATGATTATTGTACAGTAATCCGAATGTTCTTCTTCTATTTAACGGGAGATTTATATCTGAATGAAACAAAAAACTACCTTCTCATTTGGTTTTTTTGATAGATTAGTCCTTGAATATAATCTGTTGGGGTTGGTTGATCAAGATGTCGAGGTTACTTGCACATCCTGAGAGAGAATAAATGTTTGATGTTTCAGAACAATGTATTTTACGAATAAGTACTTATATTTCAACGATAAAATGAATTTAGAGAACTCAAGTCCAGTAGTTTGCACACCCTGGATAAAATTTATATAGCTGAAACATCAAACAATGTTTGATGTTTCAAGCTTATGAAGGCGTACGGCCGGTTTTTTATTTACGATTTTCGAAATCCACCAATCTGAGAAATTAAGCAAAGATTTTAGAGGGCGGTATGGGAAGAGGGGTTGACTTTTTTTTTCGTCCAATTACTAAGCCTCATAGTAACCAGTTGGGTATATGCCTAAGCTTCGTCGTATCGGTAGCGTGAATGTATAAATCAATGTGAATAAGTTTGAAATAATATTGATCTTAGTAAATTTGAAATATGAACACATTTCAACGATTCACCCATCAGTCAAAGGTGGTCTCTAAACTGTCAAAGACCTCCCTACCTGCTTCCAGGTAACGCACTTCACCGTCGTACAAGTGAGGAAGAAGGGATGACCTGACAGGCAGAGAGATGGGCGACGTAAATCCTCCGGTATGCACTGACAGCAACCATCCCCAAATCTTTGGAACATCAGAACCTTTGTGCGCTCGGCATGCCGTTCACCTCTGGTAGTTTTGTTCATTAAAAAATAGGAACAAACATGATGGTATCACTTTTCGATTGATTACCTGCAGTATCAAATACTCATTCATCAGAAAAATGAAATGAAAAGTTTTTAATTTTTTTACACAGCAAAAACTCAAGTAACACTGTAATCAGTACCTACCAAACTATCAGGCTGTGAATAGATTTAAAAACTCATAAGCGCCAGCATATTCATGTTTGTTTATATGTCTTTCTAGACCGATATAAGTAGCACTTCTCAGAATTGAGATTACAAAACGACTAAAAGACGTGAAGTACCTATATGTATTTTTCCGAGGGGTTTTACTCAAACGAGGTCATAGACAATAGTCAAGGATATTAACAATTAATTCACAAAATGACGTACTGAAATTTCATGAGATTTACAGCTCTACACATCTACAGCTTTAAAAATGGATGAAAGCTAAAATGTTTTCAAAAATCCTTAATTTTATTTAAGTTTTGTGAAGTGGTGTATTACTTAAAACAGATTATGTACCATAATACCTGTAATTATTTGGTTAAACCCAAAACGGTATAATTTTATGGCGCTTCACTGGAACTTTTTGGTTTGTTATTTTCAATAATGAACCTTCGTAATCCACCAATAAATAAATAAATAAGTGCACCACTAAAATTGATTGCTTCGCATTACAAGATATGTAGAATCCAAAAATTGGATAAAAAATTTGAGTCCACCTGGACTATTGATGATCGCGATGGATCAAAATCCACGAAAATAGGTGAAAAATCACCTAGAGGGTCAAACTGGGACTGGGTTCTCAGCAACACCTTAGTCGAATCTCAAATGAAGGGCTGAAATAAAAATCAGAATATCGAATACTTTCTGAAAGCTTCCGATTAACCTGCATAGTCGGGACTCTGTCGGCAGGTTGGATAATTGATGGGCATGAAAAGTTTATTGAGAAAACATATCGCCAAATATTTACATAACCGAAAATAGCAATATGCTGTCAATTAAGCATAGTCATGGTACAGGGATTTGTGAAATAGGTAATTTTATGGTTTGAGACGAAAGTCTTCTTAGCGCAACGAAATCCCTCTATTTCCTTATCACGATTATTTCGGGTAATATAGCTGTTTCCTGCCCCTATAAAAGAAAGGGCTCTGACTATGCTTCAAAACCTCCCGAAATCCAAACATTTTAACACTACGATCTGGCACATCAATACGAGATGGACAAAGAGAAAAATATTTGCTATACCTTACGCAAAGGGGATTCTTCTACCGCTCACCAATCGTTGTCATAGCTGTCAGATTCTTCATTAGGGTTAGCATCAGTGGTAAACGGTTTAACCAGTTCGTCATGAGCCATTTGGAACTCGATGCTCTCAGCCCATTCCCACAGTTGAATTAAATTCAACCAAATTTTGGTGTGATATGAATGACGAGTGAGACTGATCGAAGGATTGTGGATGTCAAGCCTGTTTTCACATTATTTACAATGGTCCCAAAGCGTAGGTGCACAGAAAACGGTTAACCGATCGGAAGGAACAATTTCCTACTAAAATATGTGGATAATCGGAAGTTGTTTTCATTTTATTGTTCTGTTGAGTTTGATGTTGATTGACGTTGTTTTAATGAATTGAATCAGTCCATTCTGAGTGGTTATGTACTTACTTACCTAATCGTTAGAAAAAATGTTAACAAAAATGGAAATTGTGAGGATCGAATCAGCTGATATAATTACCATGTCATCATTGTATCATCATAGTATAGTCCCACAGAGTATATGATGAAATAATGCTATTAAAGTGTAATGTTTGTAAAATGTTAATCTTTGGGTACTTGAAGCTCGTATCTGATGCGTTCCAACAAGTCAAATGACTCTTGTTGGTATCAAACCGCTCGCAAAAAAAAAAAAAAAAAAAAAAAACGACTCTCAAAACGATCATACCTGTGTGGGAATGGTTTAACGACGATTGGATGTGATTGAGTAATTTGCAAGAGCAACGACCCGTCCTCTAACTAGAATCGTGATTCAATCATTTGCATAGGATATCCTTGAGATTGAGACTGAGGCAGACCATAAGCGAAGACGTACTTTCAATTTTCAACCGCTACGAATCCTAGTGGGAAGTTTTGGACTAACACCCAAAAAGTAATTATACCCCACGCTTGGCTTATTGGGTGGTACCTCTTATCCTTTAATTATAACTCTACGGCACACACATTTTTTCGAAGTGCTAAGTAATTAGGCACGAAGGATTATGTGATGGTAAAGAGATATAAAAATATTAGCTGTATCCAACGGTCGTTTCAATAGTCAAACTACGTAAATTGAATGCCACATAGTTCATGATTGATACTTAATTGCGTCTAACGAATATCAAACGCCGTTGATTGATAAATTTATAATTGAAGTATCATTTTAATAATCTGCACCACAATAGTATCAATAATACTATTGTACACGAGAATAATAATGACAATGTTATTGAGAACAACCCTCATTTGTCAATAGTTCCGAACAGGGTTGACGAAGGCTTCAATAAAATGAGGTGCAACAGATCGAAACGTTGACGACGAAAATTTCTAGTATCGTTGAACGACTTAGGAGCACCACACATTTCCCATATATTACGATGATATTAAAACTCATGTTACAGGTTCGCTTATCAGAATGATGAGTAATAAAACCCTAATTCCAGCAAGAATCTACCTAATGTAATGTTACTGATTGAGTGGAGCTTCATTTTTCTGATCATAACGTAGGGATTTGTGTGAATCACATAGGTACCTCTATCTATCATTGTTAGCTAACTAAATCCAATAAACAAGTGTTCTTCAAGTTATAATCAAAGATAAAATTCAAAATATGATTGAAAGTCGGCAGTTAAAAGTTTGCTTCTCCCGTAAATGTAAAACGGTAAGCATAAACCAGAGATACATAATTGGATGTTGGATATTCGGTGACTAAATTGGTGCGTTAGTACGATGTAGGTAAACAATAATGTGATACGGTCCCATTCCCTCTTATTATACAAGACGCAGAGTTAATATCTTGTCAGTCACGTTAGAGGTAAATGTGTGATGTAGTGCACAGATCATTACATGCGTCCCTGTTTTTACTTGTAGGGAAATGTGGCTTACGGAAAGTTGAGCTGCTGTTCCGAATGCTTTCACGGCAAGGGAAACACAATCCGGTTTAACGATAACACGGTGAAGACGAGTCAAAATAATCCGTAGCTGGCAAGATACTCAGGAAATAATTGATGATGATGTAATGTGTTAAGGTGAACCCAAGGAAGATATAAACGGTTGTGCAGATAACTGATGGAGGCTGTATTTCAAATCAATGCGTACACGCTCAATCAACGAGTATGGAAATACATCATTCAATTAGTATTCGTCGATACAGCTTACCAATCAAATAAATAAAGGTGTTGTTGAATAAAACCTTAGGGCGCTTCTACCAAATTTGCGGTTTCGCGGGTAGCCAACAATATCACAAAATATGCTGCTTTGCCAGTACTTAGTTAGGAAAATGAAGTCACTTTGATAACTATGATTTGAAGTCAGTCAAGTTAACAAGGGTGTAAGAGCCTGCCAAAACGAAGGAGAGAACTGAGTCCGGATTCTGTTTACCGAAAAACGGGAAAATTTTGTTTGGAGGGGAAGTGAAGAAAATCTAGAGTGTGGAATCGTGGGGAGCAGAGAGAGGGGGATAGTAGAAACCAATCAGGAACCGGGTTACAACTACCCCGGGAAACCCCAGGGTGGTAAGGGGAAAACTACGTGTGACTGACCGATTGCCAGAAAAAGGGTGGCTTGGGAAAAACCTACGGCACAACGCAGCTTGGGGAATTTGGAGTCTATTAAAGGCTTTAAATATTAATATACCAAAAGCGGCGAGTATAGTCACCATTACCTGCGTTCCTCGAATAGGAGTCAACCGTGGTTTTCAAGAGGTAATGACCTAAACACCGAAAAACTCTTCATGATCCAAAACTATTTCAGATACATCAACATTGGTACTTGTTTAACATTATCGACTATACACTTTTTCCAGAACAATGTTGTTGCACTGCAGTCGTATTGAATGTTGTTAATTTTTGAGGTACTTCCAGATTCGAGTGGACCTGTAGTAACATGAACCAATCTGTGTGCAGGTGATGAAATGGTCCGTACCTAATTGGATTTTAGTCAAGCAATTGTGATGCGTGCAGCCATAAGGGAGCTTATTTGGAAATTCGTATCATCTCGGAAGTACAAGGCGAAATGCTTGAACTCATACTGTAACAGTAGCATGAGTTAATGGATATTAAGCGTGCACATATTTTATGCGCAATTCGGCTGTAATTCATGTTGGCGTATTCAACGGCATTCATAATCTTAAGTATACTGGGGGATGAGTAAACTAGCTCAATCCCGGTCATTCTATTACTATCAGTTCTTTTATAGTCGTATTTTTAACTAATTTCAGTTTTTAGCATACGTACAAGCTACTTAATCCGACGGCAATGCAATTGACAAGAGATCAGCTAGAAACGCACCTCCATGATCCCTGGAAATTTTATCGGATTCGAACTGCAACTTGATTTAGTTTTGGGAATGAAAGTGATTTTCCACTGTCATACTCCAGACAGACAAACTAAGAACCAAAATTGATCGATCAGCTTCTTTAGGAACACTAAAAGTAAGTAGACTTTTTGATTTTGTGTATGAAACTCGTCGACTTCTCGCATATTCTTCTAGAAAATTAGTAGGTATTTGCATGAAAATATGGCTTTTCAAAAATCATAGTGGTACCATTCAGTTATTTTCCAATCATCATAAGGATGGTGAATGCTTCTTGAAGGATTTGACACAGACCTGTCAGAGTTCCGACCCTGTACATTTGGTTCTAGAATCGTGGCCTGAACCCGGGTGGATTGAAGAAGGCAAGTACTTTCGGAAGTTCAAGTTCATGTCAGCTTCAACTCATAAAATCCACTATAGTAGGACCCTGTTAGGACCCTAGTTCTCATCCTTTCCATTGTGAGGAAAGCTGCCTGTGTCAGCTGTATTACTTAACGTGTATCGTACGCCTCGGCAGGCAGTGGTGGCACCGTTTTTGTTGTACCAGTTTTTCTATAGAAATTTTGATTTTGGTGGGAAAAAATTTGTTCGACTTCTTCCCATGAAATTTTATTTTTGATCGTGAATACATCATTACAGAAACGGTTATGAAATATGAGGGATAGCAAAACTATATTAATTGTCCAGTGACAATCAGGATTGTGCTGCTGAGTTTATTCAGAGCCACATCAACAAGGTGCTCCCAGGAACTAGGACATTTTGAGCAGGGACAGTACTGAATTATTCTTATACTATAGCAAATGGAGGAAGTATAATGCGAATTATGTCCAGGGCAAGACGGCATTCCGCCTCCCTATTAAATTGTTCTGGTCAATGGGCAGAACGCCAACCAAACAAAAAACATCATATGTAATTTCACTTACTGGCCTCTTGTTACTTACACCTCGCCAGTTTAATGAGTACTCCAGCTAACTTCTTTTGTACTCAGTTGGTATGTCTGCTAACTGTGCTACTTCTTGGACCAGTGCAGAGCATCAACTTGATTTTCCTCTTTTGGGAAGAGTGATATCTGTTAGTATTCTCCTTTCTGAACCAAAGAACACTAAAGCATCAATAATGTATACCCCACATGGTGTCACTACAAGCATGTCAGGTCGGAATCGACGATGGATAAAAATTGGGGTTTTTTGAAGCTGGCAATCCTTTCAATCTTGAGTAACGACCGAACAGGCTCAGAGCTGCGTTGTACTGATTGGACGACGGCCTCGCACACGCCGTAGTATTGAAGGGCAGCCCTGAAGTTCTGCAGACTAGTAAATCAAGTATCACCTTGTTAACAAGATTATTTTTTTACAATCTATTAGAGAGCAAATTTACGGGGCGGCGTAACCTTTTTCTGCTTACTACTAAAGCTATACGCATTCATGAACGTGCCTGCCAGATTATACGCTTCTAAAACTTATGTTACGTACCTCTTCCGCACTTCATTAAGAAGCTTTCCGCCTAAAACGTATAGTAAAGTCCATGAGGCGGGTTGTAATGCCAGAATTAATGTTGTTCATCAGTCCAAGGGCGCGAATTTCCTCTCAGACGCGGCTCTAAGAGTGATTTTATAATTTACGATTCTCCCGTTGGGGTCCTTGCACACGTGTAAACGGGTTCCGGACCCCCGACTTCTAATGACCCGGCCACGGTTCCGTACGGGGTTGAATGATCAAGCGTTGAATGTAACGCTCGAAAGTATAATTTCATCTTTCACTGACTATAAAACGGAGCTCCGATGACTCTATTCAAACTCGCAATAAACATGTGCTTCAAAGTGTTGCAGTGAAATACGGGTTGGGACGGAACGCAAATGCGGCTATTATCCTCCAAGAGCAGCCCTTAAAAGGAAACTTCCATGCGGCTTGCTGAATATATCCGCTTTCTTGATGCCAATTACCCTCGTTAATCCGCCGTTTAGGGACGGAAATGAAAGTACCCAAAATAATATTGGAATTACGATTTGAAACTTTGTAAGTTATTTTAAACTGTTCTGGCATAATCCTACAGAAAAGTTTTCATTTGAGATTTTTTGGTATCTTTCTACGTTTTTGTAACATTATCCATGTGACTATACTTATGAATATAAATAAATGGCAGTACCCGTTGTAGAAAATTGTAAGCAACTCCTCCCCACTTAGACTTAGACATAACGTGGGAAGTAGCGCTTTATGGTATAGTTAGTTTCTGCAAATGTATCGTATAGGTTTACTAATGTTAATAAATGCATAAATTAAAAAAATAAAATAAAAATGCTGCCGAGTGTGACAAAAAATTTGGGAAAAAGTTGTGAAGTTTTTAATACCAGCAATCAATACCATTCCACCTCCACTTTGAGACTATATAATATATTATAATATATTATAGAATATTATTCTGTCTACGTACAAGTAAATGTCTAGTAGACATTGTCTACAAAGCTTTATCTTCACTTTCGGGAGATGGAAAAAAGTCATGTTGATATTGAAATAAAAAGGTAAAAATTACTGCATCGGGGGTGGGCAATTTGATCTGTTTTTTTTTTTTTCCATTTCTATTGGCTGAGAGATTATAAAGAGCTTTCAAAAACTGTCCACAATTACAAAAGTGTCCAACTAGTCCAAAAGTGTCCTCCAACAATGTCGTCAATTCGTTTTATTTTTGCTATATGTGGAAAAATATAATTTTTACACTGAATACTTACAATCGGAGTTGTTCAATAGTCCAGATTCTGATTCATAGTTGACCGATTTGGTGATCTGACCCCAATATATGAATATAGCACAGTAAACAAGACAAGCAACACAACATCTAGGTTTCGATTTAGATCATTCTCTTTTAATTTTCCGATCAATGAGCACCCTATATTTGATGCCTTCCCGGATCATAGCTGGTTAGCAACTCGATCACAACTATGCATTATACCTGTTTATCCAACCCATGTGAGGCTCAGAACTTTGCCGCATCCCAGAGCTCCTGCTCCTTAAAGGCATTTCGTTGTATCCCCGTTGATCTTATCAAATTTTTTCTTCAATTTCCTAGTCATATTTCACTTACTACACACGATTGCGGTCATTCTGTTTGCACCCGACCACCAGTATATGCTCATTGGTTACACTATGTTTCATTCTAGACTTCCGTTAAAATTGAACATAAATCTGCTTTGTTTTGGTATATCAAGAGCTATAGTCATATTTATAGGGATTTTCAGACATGATCTGATGTTTTGTAAAAATCCATTATTGATTCGGAATATGTGTACTATTACTTATGACTGTCGGTACTTGCGCTCAAATGGGTAGATTATGATTGTATTCATCCTCTAGACCATGAGCAAGTAGAAATAATTGGTTGAAAATGGGAATGTATTTTTAATCTTATCCATATTCACAATAGTATTATTACCATTTTTATGAGCAGAATGATATTATGAGGTATATTCCCGAATTAATAAGTATAAGAATATGAATATATCCATTTTTTGAAATGAATTTTCCAATTCATGGGAAAGTTAAATTCATAAGAGAGTAGCCCTATAGAAGCGTGAAATGCAGCACCTACCCATGAGTACGTTAGAGAAAAAAAGCGTCAGACAAAGCGACGGCTCATCGCGTTGCTACGCGGGCGCCAAGGCTCCGAGGGCGAAGGCAAAATTTCAATTACTCCCGAAGACATCATTACGGATGGTACGCCCGACCACTGGGTAATTTTCGCCATTGTAGCTCCCAAGAATAGGTAGACACTCGGGCCACAAAGGTCCGCCGGGAATGAGAGGCATTTGATATGCGCCGGGGACGATGGTGTTGTACCAAGCTCGTGTTCCTATCCTTCCACGGGCCCCGTGGAAAGAGCTTCCCTGTTAACTCTGGAGCAAGTCTAATTCAATGGTAATGAACCTGCCGGGTCTTTCTTTAGCTTTAAAAATCCTATACTCCCCATTCACACGGTTACCTCCAAGTAATAAAGTGCACTTTGGTTTTGCCGAGGTCGAACACACCTTCATAAAACGTGAAAACCTAGGCCTAGTGTTCCACCATCCTTTACCTACTGTTCCTTTCCGATCTTTAGCACTACGCTGCTTTGAAGATGAATAAAATAAAAGCACTTTTATGTTTGAAGTTCCATTCCTTTGATAGTTATTTTATGTGAGAAACTAAACATGTACCTATTATGAACCAATATCATACATCATATACCTAATAATTAACCGACATTTAAGATGATAAGGATAGTTCCCTCTTGCCTCTTTTTTAACTTTCAAGCTTTAGATGTACCTGAAGACGGGAGGGTGCTGACAGGAGCACATGAACATTTGCACCCCATGGACAAAATGAAGACGATACGTGATAATAATAATATTATGAGTATAATATTATCATACTGTCTTCCAACTTTTTCTCATGAATCATCATTCATGAGCCGAAGAGTTTCAAAGCCAAACTCAGCCTCAGGATTGGCGAGACGATGATGGAATCGTGAGTTTGGTGAGGGGGGTTAGGGGTTTGCTGTCCGGGAACGAAATCCGGTCCGTGCCCCGATAGGAAGGGGAACACCTAATTGATTGGATCCAGATCCAAAGAATGAACCAATGAGAGATACAAAAATAAAGCGCACAAAATTTCAGAGAGCTTACACAGGAACAAACGTAGTTGTTCGCTCACCCTCTAGAGTGGTTAGAATCATCAAAACACACTCTTATCCTGTTATCAGTTGATTGTCCCCAACCCTTGTGACTGAACTGTGTTAGCTGTAAATAATACAGTAAGGGTTATAAAACAGAGTTCACTAAATTTTTGGTGGAGCAAAGAGTGATTATTAGCGATGCAGGGCGCTCAATGCCTCTATTGACAGGACTCCAACAAGCTTCAAAGGCAAACAGAAATCGTTCTACGATTCGCAACTTGAACCCTCATTACTACGGAAAGATAGATTGGCTCTGCGGATGTGTGGTAAGTAATTAACTTTTCTGCTTCCCTTGTCTTTTTTGCTGCAATAATAGGAATGAAGCTTGGGTTTGGGCTTTCGCGTTCACGATGGTTCTTACTGGGTAGATTTGAATTTCAACTGTTGCAAAACACGGTTTTACAATCATAAGGGCGAGAAAGCGATTCAAATTGATCTCCATTGCATATTGGTAGATGAAATTTGTAATTGCAGGAGAAGAGCTCATTTATGTCTAACGTTCCCTTCGTGGTTGTCCGATGGTCTCGGTGCACCCCCTGGGTTTCAGGGCAGGAGCCGCCTCGGCCTAAAGACTACCCTGAAGGGTGTTGCTGGTTATTGGCACGGCCCTTGGAAGAAACTAATCCATTCTATAACCTTCTTGTTATACGTTAACAATAATGATTATTTTGGGCATACCGATTGCCGGGAGAGGGCAAATGTCTTATCGGTTGAATATGAAAAAGAGGCCTTGAGCGATGAGAACCTAAAAATATTTACGTTGTAGCATGGAAGGTTGACCAGAAGATGAACTATTGCTTCAAATGAGTACGACGAAAACCATCAAGGTGTCGATAACGGCCTGTTAAGCGAGAACTTACTTTCAGAGCGTCATCAAAAACATTCTCGTATAGGTACTGTTGAGAGAACATCATGTTTGAAAACTTCGGCCCGCACCTCCCTGTAATCCGCTTTTGTAATCGTTGACTACAAAAGGTAATGGATTGTATTGATATCCCTTTCTTGACGGTCAAGGAGTCCTGTAAGACTCCTATTGAAAAAATAGAGGAACGTCTCCGACGCTCTTTACCAAAAAGGGATGTTATTCAACACCATTAGTAATGCGACTGGAAAGCGCTGAAGGAGGAAGCCTCGTGCGTGACGAAATCCTAGAAGCCCTACGGTAGGTTTTTTCCCGCCAGGTTCTTTTTCCTCCCTCGTCGTTCCGAGTTAAAGGAGTTTTCGGAGGACTGGACAGCAGGATGGCCAGAGGCCATCTGTTGCCATCAGCGTGTAAGCGGGGCGACCGCTGTCATTATTACTCTGACGTCACTATAGACCACTCCCTTATTACAGGGCAGGACGAAGCTCCTCAGCATCCGGTAGATCTGGTTATTGATTCCGTGCGATGATCGTCGGAGCGATTTTTTTTTTTCGGTGGGGAGAATTTCTGGAAACGACCTTTTATTACGGGGATTGATTTCATATTCATACCACGCGTTCGTCACAACGTTGTTAATAACCCCACGAGCAAGGAGTAATCCTCAGTTCTTCTTTTTTCTTTGTAATAACCACGAGATGGGGTAATCACAATATTTCAAAATTATAAATGCACCTAAGCGAATTAGGAAGAAATCACTACTGGTACGAATGTTAAAAATAAAAATAAAAACTCGGGTACTTTCCACAAAAATGTATGACATCATTTGGGACGTCGTGATTTATATGTGTAGTGTACTGCAATAAATCTGACTCCCATTATGTCAAACCGAAATAATAATAGCATATCGATAGCAGAAAATAAAAACCGGGTTGTACTAAATACAATTTGAAACTGGGAGTCAATGTTACAAGCAGATTGTCAAATTTTCGCCAGTCCAGTCGTAATTATGGTGTGTAGTGAAAAATTAATTAGGGTGTAATTTAATGTATAGATGAGCGTAACTTCAGTTTTTTTGGGCATCTTTTTTTGGGAACTAATCACAAAATTAAAAATAATTTATTCGTAAAACAGTGGGAAGAAGTTTGAACTGTATAATTTCTTAATCATAAACTAAGTGAGCTCAATTTTATTGTTCAAAGCCTTTTAATTAACTTCTAGGTGTATCTAAGATGACAGAATGACTTCTTTATACATAAAGTCAGTGAAAAATAAAACTAAAAGTTGATAGCAAGAATGGAAAAAATGAAATTCGACGACATGAAATGACAACGTACGTAATACACTTCACTCGACTTCAAACGAAATCGTGAAAACTAAATTACCTATATCACCAAATTCACTAGGCAATTTTTTGTTGTCCAGACACGTTCTTATTCACATTCACGTTGACTTTGTTTTTCTGAATCCCAATGGCGATAGCGAACAAATGCAAATAAAGCGGTCCGAGAGGGTTCATTAGATTTATCAAAGGGAGTTTTGAATTATTGCGAAAGTTGTCGATATTCTGGTTTTTGAAGTATTTCAACCGTTTAGGATAGGTCAAGATTGATGCCGGTCATTCAGTAAGACCCTCAGAGCTGTGCTTTGTGAGGACTGCTTACGGAAGGCGTACGATTTTGTTTAAATTGGATTTTTGATCTACACTTCTTGAAACAAAAAACCAACATCTTTTGAGTGAGGCCGCAAATTTTTTCTTCGCCCGTTACAAAGGTTCAACAAGTATTGAAAATAATAAAATTTATTATTTATTCATTTAATGAATACATTAAGATTCTTGTTTTCTAATCTGTAATGATGGCAACATATAGGTTAACCATACGTAAAGGTAACATTTCCATCACTTTTATACTTTCGCAATATTTGTTATACAAAATATGCACGTTTAGTTTTAATGCGGAAATCGACATCCCACTAACCTGTTAAACTGCTCATTTCGGTTAGAATGACGTCGTTTCCGCTCAAAATATTATTTTTACGCTCAACGATGATTTTATGCGTAAACGAGCGCTTTCCTCCTCCTACCAGCTTTCAAACTACTTTGAGCCGAGTTGGTACTCGCTGAGATGCCGTCGGAAAACTTGTTTTTAAAACCGTGGCCGCCCCATTTCTCTCGGTTGTTCATCACCATCACTTTATAAGAAGATAAGACGCTTAACAAAAGACACGCCTTGCCGTTCCATCCCTTGAGGTTTTTTTCTGTCTCTTAACGACTTTTTCGTAGTTAGTTCTAAGAGAGCGCCGGTTCAAAATAAGTCAGCGATTAAGGACAAGTTAAAACACATCATAAACATTATGCAAACAAGATAACCTTGGATGGTTTTTAAAGAAATTAGATTAGCTGGTGGTGAATCCATAAATTGAATAAAAGTTCTTGATGTGGGTCAGTCATTCAAATTCAATCAAATTTAGGTTGTGGCATTCAAACCATTTTCCATTATATAATAGTTTCATGTTTAAGAAAACGTGAACTTGAGTGAATTACGCATTTCCTTGTTAATGAAAAAATTTAATTAGAAATGTATAGTGGGTTAATTCATTATTAATCGCTATTTTTAATTCATTATTTGATCTACCAGTTCGTCTACATTATTTCCTAGTTTCAATAAGGATCACTGTAAATTTTACAGTGAATCTGATTATGCTTCCAAGCCGATCAGCACTTTGGGGCAATGAAACTTTTTTTTCCCTGATATCAAAATGTCCACTGACATTTTATTCTATAGACCGTTATGAACCATTTGCATTTCATTTTTTTCTGTCTGTGTGTTTCTCTGTTACTTTTTTGTATTTGCCCTATGGCTGAAAATCCATGCAACAAGCTCAATTTCTACAGGTTCGATCCCACGTTGATGCAATCTTCAGTGATTGCGCAGTTTAGGAAATTGCTGAAAAATCAACAACGCTCTGAACATGCACAAATTGAAAATCCAAAAAAAAAAAATAATTCACCCAGGTTCCAGTGGTCTGATCCCAATTGATTTCGAAAATCACGATCATACTTTCATGTGAATGAGCTTCGCTAGCGCTAATATGAAATCCTAGTTACTATACCAAAATCTGCAGTTACATTTTTATCCGATTTTTATCTAATGTACAAGGCACCTGCGGTTTAGGCTAGAGATAGTCCACTAGGATTTTGATCGCTTTAAAGTCAATACTTCACTCTGTGCATTTGTGAACGTGAAAAACGCTGCAAACAGCGTTCAAGTTGGTGGAAATTCGGAACGTAATCTAGTTATGGTAATCTAGTTATGTTCGGCCCAATGAAAAATGAGCTAAAATGTAAGCTGTTAGGCCGAATATTTTCTAAATTGGATTTAACTATTTACTGTTGGTAATGTTTGGCCGTTTGTGACGTTGACGTATGCTATAATTTGTATAGTAAATTAGGACACTATTGCTCCAAGTATATTGTTATCTTCGTACCGTTATTTTTATAATCCCTTTCTAAAAGTGAAGTATAATTTACATTTCACCAACAAATACATCATATTCCTCACTCTGTGTAAAATGAGGTATCAGTCTTTACGCTACATAGTATTGTAAACCTAACAATGCGAGAAAAATAAAAAGTTTTAACTGGGTTCAAAGCCCTTTTTTGAACAGTGTATTTTAGAACTTTGTACAATTTATTTTTTATTTTTTTAGATGGATTGAAGTCTCGCCAATCGAATGAGACCACTTAGGTGTTTGTCCGTCCATCCTTTCGCTCGCAATTAACCATCCGTTAACCCATCTTCAATGAAAATCCCTTATTGGACTTGAACCATATCTGGTCTCAAACTAATTAGGTAATGATATAAGAAAAGAAAATCACTATTGGGGAAACAGTGGTATAACTAAAAATGTAGATAGGTAGATTGAAATAAGTCAGTCGAACGAGTGACCTTCAGAAAGGGACTGAGGATGAACCACTGTTCTTGCCAACCACATTGGTCATAACGTTTATCTGCTCTATAGCGGCCATCGTTTCAACCATTGTTGATCCACTGCCAGCCCCAAGTGGAGCTCGCCAAGATCATTTTGATGGTATATCGCACTTGAAAGGGCATTTTCGGAAATGTACCATTGTTCATCCCAGCGTACGATATTAATTTCATTTTATCAAATATTATATTTAATTTCATCCGGATTTGATGTGTAGTTACGAACTTCAACGAAATTCGAACGTAAGTCATTTCCCTAAAATGAACAACTCATCACAGTTTCCTTCCTGTGTTGAGGATATTGAGCATTCAAGTGATGGTTCCCCATCTTCTGAAATACCTGTGATCAGAACCAAGCTACCATTGACCCACCAGGAAAATCTTGCTGATACCTCACCTTGATGGATCCCCGTTTCAAGGAGGGAGGAGGGGTGGAGGAAACGCCGAAACTTTCTTAGTTGACGTAACACCGTTGCAAAAGCCTTCTCCCGGTCTGAATAAGTAACGTTCATCCTCTCGAAGTTTAAACGGGCAAGAAAGCACCACCAACCCCCCTCCAGCCTTTCCTCTACTTGGAAGTGAAACATCTTCCTCTTCGTCTTTACCCCAGTTTCGCACTCTACCTCCTTCCTCTTCAGGGGTTCGGCCGGGTTACCTAGGGCCGGACCGACTAATCTTTACTTCCCCGGGACGCCCTTCGGAAGGCCTCTGAAAAATGAATGTTCTTCAGACCCACTTTGGTAGTTGGGAGCTCGCGGAATTTTCCCGGGAGGGTGGGAGTATCGCCGGAAAGGTCTCTCTGTGAATTATGAGCTTATATCACTTTTCGATCGCGAACGCCACAACCCCCACTTCCCTCGAAACTTTTCAGTCCGACCAAAGTGATTGCCAAGTTATACTCCTTTTTATAGATCCTCTTGATTCCTGGGGCTGCTAACAGAGTAGAGTGATTTCAGGGCGCTGAAAGGATGAACGTTTGATATTGATCGTTGAAATTATCGATCAAACAGCGCGAATGAGGAACCGAACCAGTTTTTTTTTTTTTTTTTTTTTTTTTTTTTTTTTTCAATTAAAAGGCTCTTGTTTTTCACTTGGTAGGCAGTAAGTATCTACTACTCGATTTATAAGTCAGCTGATCCGGACAGGTGCATACATAATATATATACAGTATATATCCAGAGTATATTTACTCTTCTGTAGAGATCTTTTAAACTACCGTTATCCAAGTTTGGTTATTATTTTTTGATTTGAAAGATTAACTCAAGATGATACCTATTTCGAGTTTTCATTAGGAGAGTGGAGTAATTATCAATTGAATGTATAGAGACCAATGGCGTCGCAACATCACTAGATTGGGTACCCAACGTATGTTATCCTTCAATTGGCTGAGGCAGCATAACAAGCTACCTTCAAGAAGAGAAACGCTCTCTGCAACGTGCTGCCGCACATTGTTCCAAAATTCAAATGTAGCTGAACAAAAATCTAAAACTTCAGTTTTAGATTTGCTCTATGACCATGGGTTTTCAAAGGTTGGATTCCGAATTTCGGATTCATTTAGCGATAAAATTAAGCCCCCTTAAGTTTTTAATTTGTCAAAAGATTTGTGAAAGAGAACAAACCAAGTGCGAAGAGGCAATAAATGTATTTGAAGGCCCTATTTATGAGCAAATATACAATGAAATGTAATATACCTCAATTAAAGAGAGATTTCAAGTGCAATACCCGGCTAAGTTATTGAATAAATTTATAAACAATAAATAAGAACAATAAAACTGCTGGATAAATAAGAAAACAAATAAAAAAAAGGAATTGTAAGAATTCTTTGTGAAAATTTGTAAAACTTATCTTTTGCAAAACAATTTGTAAAAACTATCTTGTACCTCCACTATGTGCGAACTCGCGCAACATTTTCTTGTTATGAAGGGGTCTTAGGGTTCACACCCATATTCCCTTGGTCTCAAATGTCATTGAAGATATGTACTTTAAAAGGTATGGAATAGTCTTAACATTACTGAGATTCAGAAAATCGACTCACGCACTACATACCAGCAATCGAATGCACAATGATTAATGATGGGCTCAAATGGCATCAACAGGGTACATATGATTACTGATTGAACGATTAATGCTGACATCATCGAAAGATACGAGGCCTTGCAAAGCTTGATGGGCTCAGATAGGGGAAATGCAATTAAAAGCAGCCATATGGCTCCGCACTGGTTCAGTCGTTTGAGAATTTACATGTCTGGACTTGGTTATTCTATTCGGTTTCTCCCAAATCGATACCCTGACTTTCTTCTAGCTGTAATTTAATGATCGACAAGTCAGAAGTGGGGGAGTTGTCTCCATATGAAGTAACCTTCCTGCTGCTTGAAGCCAACATTTTGTTTAACAACAGCCAAACCACCGAGATACATTCCTTTCTATTTCGTCTTCCAATGGTATTTTATTGCGTAAACCACTGTGGATGATGTAACCGTAGGTTTCGATATAGGAAGAGATAACATTAATCAGAAGAACCCAATATCTCCACATGACGAATCAAGCTTACAGCTAAGAAGAGATAAATCGATTGGCGTTCAGTTTCAAACGGGAAACCTACAAGACCTTGAAGGTGTTAAGAACCTTACGTTCTCCGAATAAAAAAAAAATCTACTATGGTGAAAAGAACAATCGACACCGATTGGACTCGGGAGGGAGTCGTCATTCGTACCACGGCTGTCGCCTTCTCACACCAGAAACAATGAAACATGAAAATCGCCGGTTTTTACTGCCGAGTCGCATCCAGCTTCCCTCCTGTGGAACAATGGAATGACCGCCGGTGAGCCGTCACAGAAGATTCACTAAAGGAAACCGTTGCAAAGATGTTGGAAGACGATGAGTTGCGTGCGATGTAGGTTGCAAAGTTGCTGCCAAGAACATAAAAAGGGCTTTTGAATAGGGGAAAATGTAAACCTCTGTTCATTGACAAGTGAGAGCGACCGAGGAGTATTTACGTTTTCAATAGTCCACATACATCACAAAACAGTTGGCATTTTATAGTTGAATGTAGATTAGATTTTGCTCTTGAGTGGATCTAAAGGTACCAAAAACCATGTTTTTGTTTGTGTTTGTGTTAGCTAGTTTAATTAACTATTTTCATAAAAATCGAAATTTCCACTCGTATTACGTTTAAAAGGATTCTGAACAACTTTCGTTTCGCATACATTCCGTACATGCGTGTCTTAAGACTGGAAATCCCTATTTATAACAGGTTTGATTTCTTCGGGAATCATCCGATTTTGATAAAATGTTCAGGAATGGGACGTTTGTTGTACTGTAGACAGGGTTTCATTAGGTACTCACAAATGAATATTCACACAGTGTTCTGACTTGTTCTTAGCTCAATGCCGATTTCGGACTCAAAAACCGTTATCTCCCGTGTCAGTAATATGATATGTGGTATGTAGATGTCATACTGATATGGAGGAGGGAGGAGAGCACGTAGAAACCTTATGCCGACCTATTAATGAATATTATGATGCACGTTTCACACAGTTGATGTGCGGAATTGCATTTTCAAAGGAAGGTACTCATGACAGTTGTGTGATTATTATTGTTATTTAATCAATCGACTATAGGTTTATGGTCCTGGGAGCTGTACACTCCCCTGTTTCCGAACTAAATGTTCTGGAGCCAATCTTCATTCTCCACCAGACTGAAAATTACCCCCATAACGTTGTCCACTGATATTATCTTCTCTGGGTGAAGAGTCCCAAAAGACTAAACCGTCTAGCTCCGAGTGGTGGGCACTCAAAAAGAAGATGGGGGGCTGTTTCTTTTTTCCTCTCCACACAATCGGCACACTGGATAATCTGTGTGGGCTCCAATCCTGTTCAGATGTTTCCTGAAGTCACCATACTCACTAAGAGTTCTTCTTTCAGAAAAGTGAATTGCGGGTACTTCGCCGATGAAGGGGTGCATTCTCTATCAGTTTTCCATTTTTCTGTTCTCGGGTGTTTTCTCGTACCGTTTATTTTTCTTCCTTATCCATTCCCACTGAGCGGTTTTTAGCGATCATTATGCATACCCGAGACTGGTTTTGGGGCAAATGAAATGCATTGACCTCCCTCCATCGTGCTAGCAGTCCTTATAATTCATTGCTTACCCACCTCTTATTCCTTGTAACAAAATCTCTGCCTCATATTTACCTATTGCGAAGAATTCTACCTGTTATACTGTGGTAAACTTACACATGAAAGTATAAGACGATGTTCTAACTATAGACTTCCACCAAATATAACATCCCCTGACCTTCCTTCATTCTGGAACCATCTATGTAGATAAAAACATCCCATCCATTGGTCCCTCTTATTAACTATGGCCTTGAAGTCCTTATTAAATTATGGACAGGATAAATTAGATCGAATCCCATACAGAGAACGTATGTCTAACTTCCAGTACAGGTCTTACAGGTCTTTTGGAGTCTTTTGCTTTTCATTCATCCTTGGCCTGTAATCTGTGTTCCTTCACTGCAGGGACTAGAGGCCAAGCAGGGCACTCATCCCTGCTGTAGCTGCGCCCCTACTGGCAGTAGTAATTAAAAAACAGGACAATCTGTTTACTTTCTCCAGCTCATCACAAGTTCTCTTCAGCTACAGCCTCCTCCACTACACCAGTGTCTCTTGAAGAATTTTAGGTTTTACTACTGTTATGTAGATCCAGAGCGTTACTGTAAAGCACCAAGTTCTTCCACAAGCTCCCTCTTTCACATAAGTATTCCTTTGGTCCATGAACAAAATGTCCCAAGGCGAGAGTTCCATGTTAGCTTGCTACCTAGTATAATGGCCAGATATTTAGAATCATCATTCTCCTCAAGTCTCTCCTCAAATATCCTTCAATTCCACGTACTTGATTGAATGCGTTTCCACTTGAGGGACACAACTACGGTCAACCTAACGTAGTCTCTCTTCTCAACACCGTTTCTCCAAGATCCCCAGAGCACACTGGGATACCTTCTAAAACGTGATCTGATACTTGATCTGTATGTGGATGACCAAGTCCACTAGCAGTAGGGAGAGAACCCCACAGCTATATGAAGTACTCACAACAGTTATTGCCTTTATGCCTCCACAAAGTAATTTCTCTGTTTCCCTCTAGATAGAATGATGGTTAGAGTTTCTGAGGCTGAAATAATATCCATAGGTCTGTCGTTGAAATTTTGTCAGATTCAGCATTCCATTCAATGTGATTCTCAGCCAACCAGTCAGCAGTAACTTGAGCTTTCCTTTAGATAATTTTTAGTATCAATGTATTCTTCCCTTTTTAAGTTAAATGAGTCAAATATATTGAAATAAAGATTATGACAGTGTACAATATTTATCGTCGAAATATATGAGACCCGAATATAATAATGAAAAAATTGAGATATCACGAAATTCAAGGTCATGTGGTCTGCAAGAATTACCCTGTTATATATATCTAACGATCTATGAATGATCAATAAAATCAAGTAAGCTGTTATTGAAATAGTGGAGATATTTGAAGGTCGCGATGCGTTTCGAAAGTAGTAATCTGGAATTTACACAATCATATTTGACATTTTTGCGTTTACAGTGACTTATTGTTTCTTCTTAGAGCTGTGGAACCTGTCGGAAAGGTAGAAAAGGCGGGATATAGAGAGATAAGCGTTTCTTCGTAATTCATGTGTTGAAATCTTCAATAGAATTCCTCAAGACAGAATACTTCCCTTGTAAGTTGACACTTCAAGTAACTTGCATCTATATTCGGCACATCTAGACAATGTTATTCATACGTTCTTTATATACAATTCAAATTTAAGTTCCACGTTCCAACGAATGATTAGAGAAAATTCGAGTGAAAACTGTGAAATAAATGGCTTTACGAATACATCATCTGGGTGAATAGATATGTATTCCTTTCTACGCCCTACAAAAAAGTTAGGTTGCTTTGTGGAACGAAGTTCTTTGTGAGACAGGAGTAACGAGTTAAGAAAAGCGAATTCCTGTAGATTGAGAGATTCCGACAAATGAGAAGTTCTGACCTCTTCACTTCTTTTGCCCGTAAAATGGAAGATAAATTCATGTCATTTTATGTTTGAATACACGGGGAAAGGAGGTCGACATAATCGAAGAGGAGGAACCTCGTAAAAGGAAGAACGCTCTGTCCATTAAAAATGAAACCGAGAACTTTCATTCGGCTTGTCTCTCCAGTTTGTAATTAACCAAATTACCTACAAACCTAATACTATAGAAAGGTGGCCTGCTAAACTTTTCGGAAATGTTAAGAGACGTTCTACTTTACTTAAGAGTCGTACCTATTTTAGAGTTCACCAAAGATTTTAGTATTGGATTCTAAGAAAGCAAATTAGGTAGACAGGTTATAGTTTTCCTTAATATGGAGTTTAGAATCAATTAAAATGTACGACACGAATACAGAATATCTAGTTAAATACAAAATATGACAGTTATGAGAAGTATGATAAACTAGTATGAGAAGTACAGTGGTGATTTACATCGAACTAACGTGGTATGGGTGAGTATGCTGATGAATGGGAGAGAGCTTAAAATCGTTCCTCCTACCCTGCCCATGACCAATCAGTTACGATTTCATTTCTTCATCAGCAAAGGGAAGTATTTATGGGGACCGACTAATAGTTCATAGAAAAAATCCTATGGCAGTATGATGCTTAAAGCAACATTCTGAAACCTAAACCAATCTACTCTCCAAGTTTGGAAGGAATCATGTTGAGAATTATGAGGAATCGATATTTCGGGAAATTTGTAGTTGTCCTAGCATACGCGCTACAATTGATGTATTGGTATTGCAATTGTCTAGCCTATCATGCTGAAGTATACGGAGCTGAATCCCTATAAATTCATTAAAATTCGACTGAACAGAAGTACACCTTCAGATCTGACAAGAAACTACCAAAGACAGACAGTCAATTAGACAGACATCAGACGAACAGGTATAGGTATAGATCAAACTTGGTCAGCAAGCTTTTAAAAGCAAAATGGAATAAACTCTTTTACTTTTGAGGGCAAAATGTTATCAATATTCTCCCACGTGCCAAATGTTCAATGCCTACACGAATATGTCAATTTAAAAGCTCACAGTTTTTAAAGTAAAGAGGGAGGATTCCAAAAAGTAAATTTGGGATTAAGGGTTAAGGTTTGCTTCGCGAGGAATTCAATGAATCGGCCGATTGCTTTAGGTGACGAAAGAGAGCAACGTTGAATTTGAAGAACTGAAGGGTTACTTTATACAGAAATAATAAACAGAAATATTTTCATATTATTGCGTGTAGGAAATCTCTATATCTACATGAAGGCGTAAATTTAAAATTTGACGGTAACGAGATGGAGATGAAAAATATAGAGTTTTAGCTTAAAGATGATTTCTCTATGAATAGAGTGATTGCGTCAGGTGACGAAGAGTAGCAATGTTGAACGTGACGTAGTGCGTGGAACTAGAAGGTTTGTGGAAGATAATGACGTGCAATTGTTATTCATGATTTTCCTGTTCGAAATAGCAGTTTTAATTAGGAGCAGGGGCTATGGGGAATCAAAAGGATTTTAAAGTTAGGTGTGAAAGAGAGTTTTACGTATCACCGGAAGTATAGGTACGGACTTATCAACTGTTAGGGCCTTGATAAAAAACCAACACCTTGAAGCTAACAGATGGGAACTGATTTCTGATAACAATTACAGTTCCTACTCTAGAAAAAGGGGCCTGTGTTATGAATTGCGCTAGTTTTTTCTTGAGCGAAAGGGACTTTTCAACCGATCTCACTCGAAGGAAGAAGAAAAAATTAAAAAGGAAGGTTAAACAATTACAGCCTCGGACTTGCATCCATCAGGAGCTCTCGGGGTGTGGTGGTATAGAAGAAATCGGACGATGTACAACACAACCGCACTTGGTGCTTCGGCGAGACTTAATTATTTCCCAATAAGAGAACTTGCTATGAGTGTTTTTTTTCTCCATTGGATTTGAACGGCAAAACCTGCTAAGGGGTGACGTGGAAGGGCAGGAGTAGCATTGTTCTTGAAGAAAACGACAAGAGATAGGGTACGGGGCAACGCAGACGGTGTAAAGGCCACATTAGCCGAAGGCCCTACGTTTTGTGCCAGTCCGAATGGTTCCAATGTTGCTTTTACATGTGCACCTGTCGGTGGCGGAAGCATATTTCCAATCTGGAGAGATGAAAGGAAAAATGTTTCCGAAATTGAAATTTCCTCTCGCATTGGGAATTTCACCAATTTTGAACAACTTGCGTAGCCAGCGTGCCAATGTGTATGGAGCTCAATTTTTAAAGTTTTTCGTACGATTAATCATTGATACGGTTCAATTTTAGGGGAGTTGGTGGTTAGCAAGTGGGTGGTATCCAAAAAATCTTTTCTCAGCATTTATACAGCTGCCCCTCAAAATCATCTGGCCACCTCAATATCGGTGTAATTCAAGTCTTAAGGCTCATTCAAGTCAGTGTTAACTACTCTCTAAGGTTTATATCGAGCTAGTTTTATATTGGACCTCTTTCCATATCATTATATCACACAATATAATTTATTTTTTCTTTCTATTTTTTTTAATGCTCTACAACTTTGAAAACTTTTGCAGCTTAGTAACAAGTACGGTTCAGAAATTATTTACAAACACTTTGGAATATATATTGCCATTTTAGCCATCTTTGTGAGGCCTCCATTAGTTAATCCAATTTGAGTTGGCAGACAAAAGTTTTCTCACCTAAAATGGACTAAATTTTTCAAGTAAAATTTCCAAATCTCCCTTAATTACTACCGATTTTGGGATTCCTAATAGATGGAAGTAATGAGTGTAAAAGTAATGATGTGCCAAAAAGCTGAATTTTCAACTACAAATGCTTTTTTTGTTCATTTAATGTCGTTTTCTCTCTTAACTATTTAAGTAAAATCGTAATTAATTATGCTGTTGAAAAGCTGAGATTTTGGGCTAGTTCTCATTTTTAGGTGTCAGGGGATATGTATGAATCAATCTTCAAGTCGTATCATTGGATATTGTACCATCCAAGGAAACCAAATCAAGTACCTCCCCAAAAAACTACATTCTTAATTGTTCAACGATTTTATTGATCTTCGTTGTTCAGAACGAATGCATTTCATTGTTCAATGCACAATGACGGATCGTCAGTATTTCTTTTTTGTATGTAGGTAATTGGTCGCGTAAGATTCGATTCCTGTTAGGAAGTATAGTAAGATACCCTGCAAAATTATTTCTTCCAGGCCTTTGAGCCGTGGGCCTTGTCACGGACTGCTCGGGCGGCACAATCGCTGGCAACACCCGCGGGGAACAGGCGTCCTTGGGGGAGGCGACAGTCGGAATGCGCTCGCGATTCGACGAGGCGAGAGTTCTCGAGTCCCCTTTCCGACGGAGTCGGTGAAAAATGCTGATGTGGAGTCCTCAGTAAACAAAGAAATTTGCGCAGTTATGCTGATGCAGCTTATATATTTACTTACAAAAGAGTAAAGAAAGACTTGAGGAATACAACCACTGGTAAGTTCTCGTGTAAAATTTAAAATATAATATTTCGTCTCAACGCCTGTTGAGAAAAATCATCTAAATGTTGGTCTTACTTTACAAGTCCCTACTTCCAGTTTTCTTATGTAATTATGAGTATACATAGAGGTAATTATCAACTATAATTATAGGTCAAATTCTTGGTAAAAAATATGGTTATTACCCCCTCCCCCCTGCAGTAAGCATAAGCTGAAATTCCGAGGTTCGTTGCGCAGCTAATCTAAAATTGTTTTCGAATAAATTAAGAATTATGAAAACCGGTTGGTAGTTATCATCGGTTGATCTGATTTTAGCCTAAAGTTTTCAAGAAAAATCAAGGTTTTTTTTCGCCATTTCCCCCTCTAACTCCTATCTTACGTCGTGGACTTCGACATTTCCGAGATTTGTAGCACACAGTGAGATTGGAATTGAAGGAGAAAAAGAAAAATCACCAAAAAAGAGGTAAAAACTGCAGTTAAAGCAGAATCGACAAAATTTGTCCCGGAATGATCTGAAATGGATTTGTATTCAGTCATTTTTATTTCCATGTTTTGGATACGTCCTTCGAAATCAGGATAATACCTACAAGGTAAGTGTGGCTTCCCGCTGGGAGAGGAACTTGAACGGCTCGTCAAAGCCCCTGACATTCGAACCAAAATTAGTTAGTATTTATCAACTTAACCTTGAAACAGATGGGCATTTCTTGGAACAGAAGTGGAACTTCGAATTTTGGGTTGCATAAAAAATGACCAGCCCCTGCTCAAATTGAAAGATTTCATACCTTCGACGCTAAGCAAGCAAAAACTTGAAAGTCCAAAACGCGTTTCATCGTGACTTCTTTTGTCCAACACCTGTTTAGGAAAGGGGCCAGTTCACACGTTGCTTCACTCTCCTGCATTCTAAACACCAATAATTTTGCGAAACACAATGACATTTCGGGGGGTGAGCAAGTTGATAAGATCAGTCCGTGGCTTTTTAATAATATCAACCGGGTTGAAAATAGGTTAGGGTGATATTTCGTCCATCGGAACGGAGAACATGAACAAGACCAGCTTCGGAGTCATCGCAACCGCTGAAAGGTCAGGGAGCGTTACGAAAAAATTCCTTTCTTTTATTTCTTCCTTTCGTTTTTTCTTTGCGTCTTCGGACTTTCGTGGTAGGTTATTTCCCGAAAGAAAGAAAAAAATCCCAAATCCCTCGTTGGTATCCAAGTCCCAAGTGACCCGAACCACTGTCGGTGAAGATCGGTTTCCAAACTCCTCGTTACGGAGGCGGGGTTTATTCCATGACGTAACCTCGGTCGTATTGCGAAATTTTAGTTTTTATAACGAGCATCGGCGGAGCGATAGTTGGGGACAAAACTAAGGGGAGCAAGGGTTGAACAGCTGAACACGATTTCATCATGTGAGCGGGATCTCACGTAGTAAATCAGACACCTCATGAGCACTCCGACCTTTATCTCCCTTTTTCCAATTTGCCGCGTTGAAACTGAATATCGTAGGTTTCGTCAAGGGGGCTTCACAATACTTCGGACTACGTGACACTGTATAGGGATGTTGCTCCACAAAAACAAAACGAAAAACGATATAAATGCGTAGCCCGGGTTAGGGCAATGAAATAGGTACGGCGTTCACACTCATCATTATCATTTAGTTGTCTACAGCAGCCCTGTTATTCATTTTAGTTTATTATTTTGAATGATAAGCCTTCGTAACCGTATCACGAATTATTAACCCTCCCCACCCCAAATTTTGTAATTTTACGTGCAATGTACGTAAGTTCCAAATCTGCATTGACCGTCCGACGCACTATGGTCCGTCGAAGCGTAGAAGACGGTCAATCGCCTAGATGGATCTTGGGCGTGATGGTTTGCCGGAAGTGTCAGACGTCCCGCGTTCATTGAGGAGACGTTCAAGGCAGGCCCATATAAGATCGAGGTCCGTATGGTCAAGGAAGCATGGCATCTACCCTTGGTACGGACTCACAGTTGGATAGTTAAAAATTCGCCGCACGGTATGATGTGGAAGGACAGAAAAAATAAGTTTATTCCTTTATCGGTTAACGACCTAGTCTTCCGCAGAATAGAACCACGTGTCAATAAAAATGTGCACTTAAATAAATAAACATCTATAAGTGCCTACTTAAGGGGGGGGGGGGGGGGGCTGGAATCGTGATACTATAACCCTTACATTTTCCGGCTTGCTGTCACACACCAACGATTAAACAGATTTTTAATTACTAATCACCTTTCATCTCAAGTAATTACATTTATTCAGTCTGTAAAATTTCACAACGAATCTTTAGGAAGTTTGACCAATTACCTCAACATCTTTCATCTGAAGATTTCTTTTATTTTCTATTTTATAATGGTGTCACTTTGATTGTAACGAGGAAACTGGTGTGTCCTTGGCAGTGTATTTTTTGTATGTACTTATTTGATGAAATTTAGAAATAACTGATTATTTTTAACACATGTGTATTGTAAATTGTATTATTTTGGTGATTTTGGTTGAATCACAGTATGTAACTTCTATAATATAGAATAATAGTGTAATATCATTATTCTATAGTATGATATTATTATAGACTGCGTTTTGATAAATTGTTTTAACAACGTCTATTCACCAGTATAGAAGGCATCAGCAGCATCTGCTTTCTGCTATAACGTAACACTTACCTGCAACAAAACAAAATTGTGATTAAGATGACTGGAAAAATCGCACACAGAAATTATTGTATCTAGGAGTCATGAAATCAGTTGAACAATAACTTAGTCAGATAACAACTTAGATTCGATTTGGAAAATCGAAGAGGCAAATTGAGAAATAGGGACGATGGAGGGTAGTGAAGAAATGGGTGAACAGAAATGTAAGAGAGGAACATCTGCCTAGTTGGGGTTACATTAAGGTGACCATCCGTCCCGTTTTTTAGGTTAGTGGCCCACTGTCCCCAGATTTACTCGGGGGACGCTATTATGTCCCGCTTTGGCAGGACAAACAAATAAACGTCCCGCTTTAAATATTATTTAATATTGTATGCTGAAATAAAATGTTCTTGACTGACTCCTTCACAATGTAAATATAAAAGCAACAAAGAAATTGCATATAGTTAATACTCAACTTAAACGTATTGTTTATTTGGTTCCTAGTAAATTAAAGTTTCATGACAAAATAAAAGGAGAACCAGCTCTCCTAATGACATACATTCATCAAAAAAGTATGCCAATGAGTGAACGTGTGTTTTCCTGTTTTTAAACCAAGGGGGGCTTTAGTTTGGTGTTCTAAACCCTACGTTTATCACCAACTTCTCAAATTCATCGCAGTGTGGTAAATAGTTAGATGTCACTTTAAACCAGATGTTGAATGAACACGTATTGCTTTAAATAATTAAAATATACGACTAAATTTTTACGTAAGTCAATGTATGCACTTGTATTGTAGGCTCGCTCACAACTGATGTATAGTGGAAGTCCAACTATAAACGTAGGCCCGCCTAGCTACTTCAAAGTTGTTTGAATGTAGTAGTGTTGAATGTAGTATAAATGTACAGTATGTAGTAGTAAAAGTATGAATAAGTAGATCATAGATTGTGTATATATTATGATGTCGAAATGCGCCGATTATGCTCTTATAGAGAAGTACATAGTTAGAAGTACTTAAAGTAGATATGTATTATGGTATAACACTGATTCCACTAGTAATCGCAGGAGTAAGAATAGATGGTAAATAAATGGAGTGACTTACATTGTAGATGCTGTATCAAATATTCTGATTCATTCCAGGGTCTACAGGCGGGACAAAAGCTTTCTAACTTGTTGCTGATTATAGAGGTAAACGCAATCAATCATAATCGAAAAACGACGCGTATGAACGTTAGAAGGTATTACCGCACATTTTTTGAGATAGACGTATCAATAATTAAATGCAAACCAAAACCGAAACACGAAAAGCGAGGAAACAAATTGAGCTGCAAGCAACTGCGGAAGCGGAAAGGTAAAAGCAGGCTGCACAAGCCTTCTAAATCTCCAACGCAATTTCCAAAATTCCAACGTAATTTCCGAAAAATATTCAAAATTCATTTTACTTGGTTTTTGAATAAACAAATCGAAATATGAAAACAAAAATTTTAATAAAATGTTACTTATAAGTAAGGGAGAAATAATAGAAAGTATAAAATAATACGCAACAGCCGCAACATGCATGGAGAAGTTGTGGTAGACGGATATACTCGCGGCATTGGACCACGGAGAAACCCCCCGTTGTCTTCAACCCAACGTTTTGCTGTCATCGGAGTGATAAGAGAAACCTTATTCAAGACGGTAAAACCGTATTTATGAATTGTGTGAGGATGTGCGTAGGATTACGAAAGCTGGTACCGCAGGACAAATTCATCATTTCCCTTAATGAGGTGAGTCAAAATGTAAATAATTAAGCAGTGAAATAGCAATATATCTAATATATATTTCTATTTCGGCGGGACAGTCCCGCTTTTTAGGTTAGTGTCCCGCTGTCCCCAGATTTACTCGGGGGACGCTATTATGTCCCGCTTTGGCCGGATAAACAAATAAACGTCCCGCTTTAAATATTATGTAATATTATATACTGAAATAAAATGTTCTTGACTGACTCCTTCACAGGATAAATATAAAAGCAACAAGGAAATTGCACACACTTGCACGACTTGAACGTATTGTTTATTTGGTTCCTTGTATATTAAAGTTTCATGACAAAATGAAAGGAGAACCAGCTCTCCTTATAGTCATACATTCATCAAAAAAGTATGCCAATGAGTGAACGTGTAGGCCAGTGAACATACTGTACTCTTGTTTTTATTTTTATATTGAAATGTGTTAGATTGCATTGACAATTTATACTTTACCAATTTGCCAATTAACCTTTTTACAAGTCTGGTAAAGTAAGATGTTTCACAAATTTGTCTACATAGTTTTCCAAAACTTTTCTCCTCCCGGTCGGACAGTACATTCAGTTGATTTTACTGTGTAACTTACAATATTTTCAATTGTTAAATGTGTTTTTTGTTTATTTCATTATTGATAAATTAATTTAACTGATGGTCCAATTAGTGTAATTGTGCTACTATTAATACCAGGACAGTAAAGTTTTTCCTATTCTTATTTCTGTAAATTTAAGTGCTCAAATAGATAAAATAATGAGTTTAGGACGTTTAGTTGTGTCAATGTAGAAAATATCTTTCACGTGATATCTGGGGGGGGGGGGGGGGGGGCTGGCCACCATAATGTGTGTTCCGCTTTGAGGTCATTACAAATATGGTCACCTTTGGTTATATTGAGCCTTTGGAACGATAAGACCAAAAATTCCAACTGCTAAATTTCGAGGATTTTGAACACGTTGCCAATGAGAAAATTAGAAGTGATAAGAAGAGAATTAGAAGGTGAACAATTAGCAAGTTATGAGTTGAGCGAATTGATATAATCAAAATTATAAAGTGTAATTTCCGTCAGTTCTTCACTTTAGTTTATTAATTGTTAATAATAAGAATTTGTTATCGTGTAACTAAACAATTTTAAAACCTCCGACCCCCTCTCAAACTTTAAAAGATTTAATTTTCAAGCTGCATAGCTTCAAAATTTATAATGCCCGATCCCCTTAGAACCAAAGATGCTGGGGGCCAAAAACTGGAAGAAAAAGTGCCCCGAACCTGGTTTTTCGAGGTTCTTACTTACATAGGCAAGTAGGGTGTCGTTTTCTAGAGATTTCAGCCTTAAAAGAGATTGGGACAGGCGTCAGATCCGTAGAAATTCCCCCGTAGCAAACAATCGAAATTGCTGAACCTGTAAGTGACTCCACACACTTCATAATGACTGGGGATCTTGTCTCGACGATCGGAGATCCTCTACTGGGTTCTACTGGGTTTGCCAAATTAATGGCAAAGTACATGGCAGTTATCATTCTGAATTTTCAGTATTCAATACCGCTAGCTACTTACTTTCAATTTATTTTGAAAAGAAAGTTACGTTATTTTTCGTTCAATTTGAAATATTCGAGGCTGTTCAGAGAAATGTCTCTCCTGGCTTAGAAGCCTAAAAAAGTTGCAGATCGTTATGGCTGCAGGTTTGAGGGAACCTTACGGAGCTGGATTCATGGCAGCACCAGTTGGATGCATTGGTGGAAGCAGGAAGAACAACGTGGATTGAGAACATGCGGGCACGTGCTTCTCAGTCAAAAACCCTCATATGGCGATAAAGGGTGCTACTCAATCTGTCAATGAGGTCATTCAAAGCCAAGCCATGCATCACCTCTTGAGGCTACAAGATCATGTAAATGAGGATGTCGTTCAGCTTCTCCACACAGAGGATCTGACTAGAAGTCTGACGAGAACCAAGCCACTCGATTTAATTCACTTAGTGTGAGCATCTTAAAGTGCAAATATTAGGACAATAAGGACTAAGTGATGTATCTTAGATTTCTTAATGTACGCCAACTATATAATACAATGATGTTGCATATAAGTTTATAACTTGGAGCAATAAAACAAATTAATAAACGCTGCAAATTCTTTCACTGGGGTTTATTATTCAATTGGCTTGCGTTCATGATTTGAATTTCTACTAAGCTTTGGAGTGTGCGTGTTTCACAGGTGATAGAGCGATTATTGAATTTCAAGAGGCAAACAAATATGATCAACTGATCAATCCAAATAGGTATTTTGGTTGAGAACCGATTCACGTGCTCTATGCATATCTCCTGAAATGCAATAATCGCTCCATCACCTGTGAAACACGCACACTCTAAAGCTTAGTAGAAATTCAAATCATGAACGCAAGCTAGTTGAATAATAAACCCCAGTGAAAGAATTTGCAGCGTTTTTTTTTTATTGAACCTCAATACCCCCCATAATAAAAACATCTATAATTTATCAAGTCCTTTAGCACTCATATTGCGTTAAAACTTCCCCAAATCCAAATATAAACGATGTAGCCAACGGTAGACTGATGTAGAGGAGGCACACAAATATCATCAACTGATCAATCCAAATAGGTGTTTTGGTTGAGAACCGATTTACGTGGTCTATGCATATCTCCTGAAATTCAATAATCGCTCTATCACCTGTAAAACACACACACTCCGAAGCTTAGTAAGATTCAAATCATGAACGGAAGCCAATTGAATAATAAACCTCAGTGAAAGAATACTTATTTACCCCAGTAATAATATTGAATAATATTTACCTATATATATCAGCGTTTCATGCATACCGGAATCCTTCAACCCCTGTATCGGCTATAAACTACAAGTATCCACATCGGCTATCACTCCAGTATCCACATTCACTACAAATCGACGCTATCGGCCGGACATCACTAGGTTACAAACAAACAATAATAAAAAAAAACGCAAATGTTGGCATCATAAATCGGGCCATACATCGGGAATGGTTTGACCTACGGACGTGGGGAAGGGCTCATTCGATTCCTCATGGTATGTTCTTCAAATAGGTAAATATTTAAACCGATTCGACTTGTTTTGAGGTTTTTAGGGATTTTACAAAACTTTGACAGCCCTTAAAGGGCACTTCAAGTTGAGTGAGAGAGCTGGCTCAAAAATTGGGTCGTCGTCGGACCAAGATGGATTTTTCCTGAAAATTTCAGATCTTTTGCTCCAGCCGTTTGGGAGAAATCGTGCGTATAGCGTACGGCGGACGGACGGAAAATTTTTTATTGCATATTCGGATTCTACACCCTGTGAAACGCAAACCATGACATTTTCATTTTTTATTATTATTGAATAATAAACCAAAATCATCATGTAGAATACGAAACTAACATTTGCCAATTTATTCGCGTTGTTGGTTAAATCAGAACGTGGTAAGCCCTTAATGTTTTTCATCTCCCAGCCATTAATATTATCATATTAATATTCCCTGAGATCGTAAAATATAAAAGTTTCATCTTCAAATAAATAGTGAGTAATTATTGAAATCGATAAGAATTTTTACGAGGCAAGAAACGTTACGGTCGGATAGCCGGACGACCTTCCTATCATTCCGTTATGCGCTGGGTTATAATCGAAGCAAATTGAACGAATTGCTTAGCTGAATCTTTATCATCGTTTCCTACGAAGAATAGAATTTCACCTCCTTTTCCAATTTTTATTTGTAATTTGAATTGAAGCTCTTGCACGTTTAGGCTTTTTTTTTTTTTACATGAACTTGTTTCTGTTAAAAACAGGCGGTTCCCTTTGCCGATTTAAACTTTGTCCACAAGGTGAGCTATTACATCTAAGGTGAAAAAGTATTTATCGAATTTCAGCCGAAATATGTTGAACCTCGAAAGAATCAGGCACTTTTTTCAAAACTGAATCTCGTACCTAATGGTATTCTGGCAAACTGTCTAAGCAATATCTGAACAAATTGACAAGCCAGGACGAGGAAGTAGTCACTGTAAAAATAACCGCTCATCTATGAATCCTATACCTAAATAATCGTATGTATAGTCCAAGAGCTACAGTGCAGTATTATGCACGAGCTTGGGTAGTTTTAGGACGTAGAAACCCAATACAGGTACATTATTCATTATCTTTACATATTGGTAGGAGGAAATTAATTTCTTTGAAATACACCGAGTTATTGATAATTATAATTATTGGATAAGATGAACTTGTTGCCTCAAGGCAAGTCGAACCTATTTAATGAGAAGTTCATTATGCTCTCCGTCCATAGCTTGTAAGTTCTGCTTTATCCTCACGATATCTTGTTGTTTTTGTCTAATCATTGCATGTTTGTCTATCGTGCATGGGTCAAGGTAAAAATTTCCTCGGATGTTTAATCCGAAACCACTGGATTAAACTTCTATGAAATTTGGCTCAAAAACCTTTCGTCGGCAGGGACGTGCCAACAATTTCAACCAATACCTATCTTTCGGAATGAAACTAACTCTCGTGCTTATCATGATATTGGATCCAAAGGATACAATAAATCCAAAATGTTCAACCGTTTGCTCATCCTGAGGGCTAGGGGTTACTCTGAAAAATTTTTAACACGAAGGTGAACAGGTTTTGAATGTAGTAAAAGTCGCTCAATGAAGCGAATCGAATCATCCGATATAATTGCAATGGGATTATATTATCAATAAATTGACTTTATTAGGACATCTGCTTTATATGTATACACGTGCAGATCAGTGTTCTACCCCTCAGTGGGTGTTTCAATACTCATTAATTCTCAATTGTTCAGTTCGTGGGTTTCTAAGTATAACGCACTGCACCATCGTAATCCTGTAAGCTGTTTTTACATGAAGAGAGATTGGTAAAGTACTGGTGTTTGTTGTGTTATATTTAAGACGACGTTACCTATTCTGTCCCCTGATAACCACAAAAAAGTGTTTCAAAACAGGTTCCAAATGGTGTTGCTGGAATGTTGATGGTTAGGCGAAACATTTTCTAATCAACCTTAGGCACAAGGCGATGGAGTGCCTTCAAGACTTTTAAAATAAAATTTGGGTGCAAGTAGTATTCACACTTGATGTTGAGGAATGTACAATCAATCTACTACCGATTGAGAAAGAGTTTCTACCAGGAAATGTTTTTTTGAATAGGTAGTGCGGATTCAGTAAAATATCGTCACTAATATTTGTATTCCTTTTGTTTGGTTACCTACCAAAAGAATTTATTGATTTTCAAGAAATAACCGAGCAACTTGAATTATTGTGTCGACAGCTTATTCATCTTTAGTGGCGCATTTCAGTATTCTTTAACTGTTGGCTGACGGCTTGCTGATATCAAAGGATAAGGTTCGGAGTAGTTCACTATAATCTAAATATTTATTTGGAACTTTGGAATCTTTTTTTTTTTTTTTAATTGCATCATAATCAAGCCGTTCGGAAGTGAATCAACCTGGCACTGGCATAGGTGCTTCTCTCTTTTACAGAGGAAGATTCCGAAACTTTATACTGTACCGGTTTGTGCCGTTTTGCTTCATTTCAACTTTTTGTCGAACACGGTCTTATCTATCATGTATATACCTACCACTTCATTTCAAGGTGTAGCTCCTACTGCACAATAAGAACGCGCTATTTAATGAAGTCACAATTGAATTGGGAAGAATATTTAAACGGAGATATGCGCTTAGTCAGGTACTGCGAGGTGGCTTCTCATCTTAGGATGAAAACAATGATTGAATATGGCTTTCTATCATAGAATATTGTAATGGGATCAAGTATAAATAGATAAGTTATTAATCAGATAGATAAGTTATTTATTAAATATAAATAGATAAGCTGCAGCATTCAATTTAAGAATAAGATGCCAGTTAGTTCTTTTTATTTTGTATATTTGCGTTCAGCTAAGAACTTTTACTTTCGTACTTTTTTTGTCTTTTTGTTCTTTTTGAAATTGGCGAACTCTGCAGACGGTCCTATGTGACCAGGTCATTTGCATGTTTCTTTGCAGTCAGAAAGTTGTATTTATTTTCACCTATTATAATAAAGCATGTTTTTCATTCATTCATTCATTCATTCATCTATCATGTATAGCAAGTTTGTATATTAATTATTGATTGCGCCTCTAGGAAAATATCAAAGGACGCACTGTCAAAGGGATCTCCATTCATTGTTACCTATATTGTTGCTTAGCGCCCATTTTCCGTGTGTTTAAGCAAATCTTCGGAGTTGCAATAACATTTTAATGTTGCGAGTCGGAGAAAATTTTCGTTCGTGACCGAGACTATTAACTTTTCTGTTTGTTCAGCGACGGAACTCAGTTCATTTTCAGGACGTTTGAGTCCGCATTGTCCGCCTTTAAAGACTCAAAGGTCTATGCGCCATCGCACAATGGGACGACCGTCACTGGAGTACAGAGTAAACGCTTGTGTGAGGTCTAGAACAGAGATCTGAATGCGACAGTGTTATCTCGGCGCATAAAATCTTATGCTCTTACTTTCCAACTTTTGTCCACAGGGTTCGCAGGCGGTCTGGGCACGGTGGGAAGTCCACGATGATCGTAACTCTTTAAATAACGGGGTTTATGAAGACACGATCGAGTTCCTGCTCCCCCGTGTTTTATGATCGGAACATCGCCGTTACGTTGGCGAAGGTTGTTGAAGTATTTTTTTTCCGCCAGTTTTGCCTTCGTTCATCCAGAAACAATGTACAAAATATATAAGAGGGAAAAACGAAGTTAATTACAGTGGCTCATTTTTTCGTTATTAGATGGATTGTGAACATTTTCCATGGAGGTGGAACGTTGAAATAAGAAATTTTGCCGCCAGATTAGACTTTTTGGTTAAAGGTTTTAAGTAAACATTAAGCCCCTGTGTAAGGAACAAAGATGCATGATATTTGTAGAAAGTTACACATCTTACATGAACAACAAGAATGAAACAAAGAATAACATAGAATGCCAAGTACTTCTGAAACTTTACAGCTTGATACGAGGCAATAAAATATCTAAGAAAATACAAAAAGCACATGGAAAGTAGAGTTTGGAACATATCTTTCTGGCACGGAAAACATGAGTGTATATACGAGCGGTTCTCAAACTTTATAAGTGATTTGCTTTTTGATCGCTTGCGCACTGTTATGAGGGATTATCTTTAATCGTAATCGAACAATAATTTCTAAGGAAAAAAGTACGATTTTGCTTCCGAGTCTAGCTTTAGGAAGCTGAAGCTTTGTTTTAACTTTCGGGTTTTCCATTCTGAACAACTTTGGTTTCGTATCTGTGTCTGTTCTTGAGTCCGAAGTTCTTGTAATAATTGTTCCTAATTCGTATAGTTTTCATTCAACTTTCACGAAATTTTGAAAACGAGGTTGAGTGTGTTAGGCTGTGGATCACTTCACATGAGTTCCATTACTCAAAACTCAGCTCAAATTTGCTCGTTCCTCGGTGACAATCGGTCACAACATCTAATATCAATTTAAACTCGATAGTACTATTAGTAGCTACTGAGCATGCACGAACGTGAAATCCTTGTAACAAAATTAGTTTCTTCAATTTCCATCTTATTTCGATGAAATTTTTATGAAATATGCGGCTTGTATGGTAAAAGATCTCTTAAGAGTTTCATTTCATTCCACTACATGTTGACCATCCTTTTGAAGGTGTCCATGTGTGCCGGGACATGACCCACTACATTTCTGTTCTTTGAATTATCCTAAAAGCTTAAGCTTTACATCTTTCAAGATTATCTAAAACATTTCGAAAGACCTATACGTTCTTGCCATACCCACCCTGCAGAAATGTTTTTAGTTATTTTCCCCTGCTGAAGAAGATAATTGATATTTCTAATTCAAATCAATAATACTGAAAAAAAGCTTCGGCAAGAAGGACTTTTTGTTTATTATTTTCATAGTTTATAATCGAACGAGTTTTCATAGTTCATAATCGAACCTTTATAATCGACTGAGAAGAAACATTTTTGACCCTCCCTCTAAATGAAAATATCAAGATAAGTTCACTAAAAAAATCAAATGAAAATTTTAATCCGTCTGCCCATTGTACACCGATCGGAGCTTTCTCTGAAACTACAGGATCAAAGATATTTAAACTTTGGTCTAAAATCACATCTAGTTGGAACTGTACTCTCGGAATCAATTTTTGACAAAACGTAAAAGGGTGAAATCAAATTGCTGAAATACTGAATGGTAGAATTAGCTGGGTGTATTGTTTTATCTTGTAAAATCAGTTGTTCTATGTGTCCCTTTACAGTATACTTCACTATTGTAGGAATCGTGATATTAGCTTTTGTTTCGTGCATTGGGTCAAGTAAAGGTAGTTATTCACAGAGTTATATTTTAGTCAAAAACATCCCACGTTCATCCGCTTGTTGTGATTTCACAAAAATTAAAAGTTTGCTTTGATATTTTGTAACTAAATTTAATCGATTTTTTGAGCAAGCTCCCCAGAGCCTTTGTTATGTCCATTTGGGGGTCGCCCAATCCGTTAACAGCTGCAGGTACAGACCATAGAAATGCTGTAAACAATGATATACCAACCACACAAAGATATGTACCTATACTTCCTAAAATATTTGCATAAAAACCAGGAATTTGAAAAGTGAGAACCCTTTTGAAAGTGAACGGGTAAAAAAATTCAAGGTACTGAATTCGATCTGAGCGAAGAGGCTTGGAAAAAAAGTTCTGAACTGTATCCCATCGTATCTCTTTCGGAAAATGTCCGTGATGTCGAGAATACGTCTGTTTGAATAAGTGATCTGAAAGGAGGACAGAAATCGGGAAATAATGGAGACTGTTTTCTCCCATGCCGAAGCAGGTTCCCTTATTAATAAGACAATGACCGCTTTTGAGGTGCAATTCACCTATTTTCTATGATAACTTATTGATTTCCGGCCCCCTCTCCCCTTTTCCACCGCCTCATTCCATCCTTATATGGGTACCTTCCTGTTTAATGCATCGTTGCCTCAGGGTGAATACCCCACTTTGTCCGGCTGGCATCGCGTGCATCATCATTTTCCTCTCAAACCGGAATCATATAATATCCCGATGGGTAATTTTCTGTCATACTTTCCCCTCTGCGGCTCAGCCCGTTATGTCGATGTCAGAACCGTTGTCATGTAAGTAAAAATAACATCATATGGAGAACGTGATGGCTTGGACCTGTTTCGTACCTGATATGGTAATACCGTAAGGAGCTGTTAAAAATGACACTAATGTTGAATGCATGAATAGCTAGTTTGGTATATCAAACGATCCAATGGAAGATGATCTAATCTCAAACTCAAGAAAAGATTTACGATTGATATCAATGAACAACACTAAGTTTTGTATAATAATTGGTTGTATCTTTCGTTGAACACTTCTCGTTTCCAATGTTCCAGGTAGGGTATAAACTTTTGAAATTCGGTTCTTTATTTGTTTATTAGTTAGGGCCAATCTGATTCATAAATTGACCATTGGTTTTTACTTTGGTTTAACACTTTCAATAGTGAACCTTTGTAGAAAAAATGAATGTGTCCCCATTCCCCAAACATTTACGTGTCGACGTAGAACCCGAACAATGAATGAAAAGCAACTCTCTACGTCCACCGTAAGGAGTTTTTATCCTAAACTACAGGTCACAGACCGTCTTTGGGACATCTAGAAGTGAATTACAACGTATGGTGACTGATTGATCAACTGAAGGACCTTAGCAGTTGAATCTTTCCTGTCGATCTACCGAAATGAAATGAAATGGGAGCTCGTTTTAAGACATCTGGAATACAATAAAAGTTATGGAGTCTTAATACGCACAGTTTAGATGATGTAACGATGGCTTCGTCCAATAAACATAGAGTTGATTATCTTTGTGAAATAATAAATGTTATCCTTTTTAAAAAAAATCCTTAAAAACGCTGTTTTGATCTGGGAAAAAGTTGTGCTGTGCATTGCAATGATCTAAAAGCGGTTAACACATATTTAAATAAAATCTTAACTTGGTTGCTTTCGATAGTTGAATGCTAAGAATTGATTGGGGAACTAATATCCGTTTTACTCGTTGAGCTCGGAACCGTTTATGGAATATTTAACAGTTCTTGCAAACTGTCACGGGAGCCGTTCAATGGAACGCAACCCAAATCGCAACTAAAATATTCCCAGCGATAAGTTTCTGTGCTTTACTTATTAAACTTTATCACAAAATATTCATTGTCAAGAACAACAACAATTTTATTCACACCTATTATTTAAGTATTCTTTTGTTAACTTATTTATTTATAGTATTTGACTTTTTTCCAGAGAAGACTCGGTTAGAATGCAGGAATCGAACATTTCAACGATGTCAAGGAGTGAAGCTGCAGTACGATGGAAATTAAAAAAAGGTAAGTTTCGTTTAATACCTAGATGCATTTGACTTAGCTATGAAAAAGAGGCTTGGATAAACCTCGAGCGCTCGGAATGTCAACAACGGAACTCCAGCAAGTATTTCTAGGCAGCCGCCTTGTAAACTGGTTTAAAACACTGTAGACCAGTAAAAAGAGTAGGACCAGAGGGGAAGATAGGGGGTGACAAAAAACAAGGAAGAAATAACGGGAAAAAAGAACGAAAAAATATTCCGAACGATTATTTCTATTTATTATACGGAAGGCTTCGTCTTAATAACACTTTATTACAGCGTTATAATAAAGGCAGATAGCTCAGCTTCTTGGAGTCTTCCGAAAACAAAACCTCAGGGATGAGCGGTTGGAGACGGAGCAGAGATAATTGCCACGGCGACCGTATATACGTCTAAGCCACACAGAGGGTTTGCCCATTACGTTTTGAACTATAATCACGGCCGTATCCAAAGCATATTGATAACGCCGGGCTTCCGTCAATCTTTTTTTTTTTTTTTTTTTTTGAACACACTTTCCCTCTTAATAACCGGGTTTTTTGAGTTTATTTTGTGGCTTGATAATCACGTGGGAGGAGTGAAGGGGGAGCGAGCGGAGCTTTTTTTCGGAAACCCTTTTCTTATAATAAGGTTAATGATAGCCCTTCCGTTTTTAGCCGGCAGTTCGACGGTAGTTTCGGAAGGGTAGTTTGGTTTTAATGAAATAATCGGATTACAGATTGCGAAAATTGGGATCGTCAGAGGAAGGAGTCTTCTGACTGTCTTATTAATAGTAATTTCTTGGATGAAGTTCTTCGCGGATTTGCATTTTTAAATCATATTCATTTCAATCGTTCCGCTGCTGAAAGGCAAATACCCAACCTACGCAACCTCGAGATTGATTGCCTGGAAATAACCTAATAGTATCTATGATTATGGTCACCTTTTCGAGCCACCATGTGGGTATCGTAAACTGAAACAACGTTGGCAACCCAATTCAACTTTGAGGCATGTTTTTAAAAAGCAAGGCTTCTCTTCCTTACTAATTTAGAAAGTATAAACCCCCCTCCTCCAGAAATGCTCCAACGAAACCATATCCTACTGATCAGTAAAAAGTATTGGTTCTATCGCTACATTTGAGTAATCTTACACGCCTAGAAAGCACGTTATAAGTATCTGCCGTGTATGTTTTCATGTACTTTAGACATGTTGTTAACAATAACAGAGTCTCACTTGTGGTCTTGTCATGCTTGTCATTGGTAACGATATGTTACCTTTTTATGTCTCTAAGAGTCTGCCAGACTTCTTTATTGTCGGAAGCTGATGTTATTTTCCAAAATGTGGGAAAGTTATGTCATACGCTCGCCTCCTTTATTAATCAGAAAGAACTTGAATGGCGAGCTAATGCATTTTTTTTTTTTTTTTTTTTTTACATTTCATCCTTAAAATCTATGTAAGCCAATAATTTTTTAGAGGAGGTTAAAAATTTGTTTCATGCTCGACTATGTAATCGACGTTCATTATTTAATAAACAAAAACGTCTGCCAAGTGGATGTGGCACATAGCTTCCTCGTATCCATAACATGACTGTATAGATCATTGAGAATTATTATTGACTAAAGAACTTCGTTCAATTAGGCGAAGTAAATATTGAATTAGGGTAAATTTATTGTTGTGCAGGAGCATAACTTGAGAAAATAAAGGTAGGCATGTTCAACTACTGAAAAAAATATAAAATATATAGTTCGATCCAAGCTCGAGGCTAAAACTTTATTTTCTGTTTAATACTCACGAGGACCATCTTTACATCAGTCCGAACAATCCCTGAAAATTTCATCGAAATTGTTCATGAACTCCCGGAGTTATGCGTGTAACAAGGATTTCACGTTTGCGCATGCGCAGAGGCTACTATAGATCCGGGGGTCATGAAACTCATAGGGGACCATTTACACATCAAACCAAACAATCCCTGAAAATTTCATCGAAATTGGTCAAGAACTCCCGGAGTTATGAGCGTAACAAGGATTTCACGTTTGCCCATGCGCAGAGGCTACTATTGATCCGGGGTTCATGAAACCTATAGGGGACCATTTACACCCCAACCCGCACAATCCCTGAAAATTCCATCAAAATCGGACTATAACTTCGTGTAGTATTGCCCGTAACAAGGATTTGCTGACAGACAGACACGGAACCAAAATTGTTCAGAAAGGTCTAAAACGCAAAAGGCGAGTGGAATTTTTGATTTTGGAGACAAACAAATTTTCACATTCCGAAAGTGAAAACAATACTTCCGCTGCCTTGGTAGACTCGGAAGCAAAATTTGAAACCTGATAACAATGTACGATTGGTATTAGTTTTTTTTTTTTTTCCATTCAGATGTGTAATGAACTTCATTGCAGCTGTCCTTTGGTCTCAAATGGAGACTCACCAGCTCATTTCATTTGCTCACAATTCTCATTTCAATATTGGAAATCGTTAATTTTTAACATTTTTTCTCTCATATTGGTCGAAAGAAGCGCACGATAGCAAAACTAGAAGAAGGATACTGCGGTGAAAAAGACGCAAGCCAGATACATCCTTCCACAGACTGTGATACAATAAAAATGTGTCTGTTAATGCCCGTGAAGGATGTTCACAAATTATTCACATACCTAGGTCTACTCCACCACCCTTCATTTTTAATTCAATGAAAAACCAGGATTTTTGCCATAATAAAACCTCAAAATTTGGAATCTCTCCGCTTGAATTGTGCTCGTAGAAATTAAAGTATGAAGAGAAGATTAGATTTGTTTTAGTGGGGAATTTGATTAGAACGGAGCAAATTAAAGTGTATAGTACATTAAATAGTTTGTTTCCGTGTTATTATTATCCCACCGCTTCATCACGTAAGTGCATCGTGATAGAATAGCAAGAACCCGAATCTCCTTTCATGGCTTCAAGAACGTCAGTTACCAAAAATGATCAACAACCAGATTATAATTAGGACTTTCAATAATTTGTGACTCGTAAACCGTTTTTTACTAGCTGAAACTTTAAAATTCAGATTCGTGCTTTTGGGGCGGTGGTGACGGTGATATATTCGCGATTTAAACAGTGTTATCAAGTCGAAATTCCAGATCATTGGTCAAGTGAGATGAGGACAGGTGTGCATTATTCCGAATCCCTGGACATTTGGACCCCATCAAAGTTAAATTTGGCATATTTTTGACGGAGACGAAGATTGATTACAAGCTTCTGATGTTGATCATAGACAGTAAACAAGGGTATGACATTGTCCAGAAATCAGTGAGATGCTACTAGGAAGTCAGAATTACGATTCCTGCATTTGATTAATATTTCCACTACTTTCACAGAATAAGGCAATAGAAGTTTTGCTCATGCGAACCTTACTTGTTTGTCAAGTGATGGAATCTGCGAAATAACATTCGTGTTTACTAACAATGGTGACACATCGTGTTAATAAGTTTCAACGCTTCAGTGTCAGAGAAACCCGTAGATTTAAATAAAGATGAATGGCAGGAAGAGCAAAACATCCTTGGAAAAGTAATTGAGTTGGGTATTCTTCTCTCTGAAAACATTTGAATCCACTTCGATACACCCGAAACCTGCTTGTTTTTCGACCTTATAAGCTGCAAACACAATATTATGATTCCTTGAATGGTATTGACTGCTCAATGACAGAACTGGATTCTCGGAACCGTACATTCTCTCATTCTACCGTATGGAGACAAAAGAATGTTACACCCAAACAACATTCAGTTGATTATACCATCTCTTTTTCCTGTAAGGTACATTCTATGTATAAAAAGCTTATACGAACTTAAGATAAACTAAATAGGCCTGTCATCCCAATTATTTGGAACAAGTAAATATTAACCTGTAGTAGGTACAAAGTTTTTTGACCGATTCCTATGATTTGAAGATCAAAAAATTGATCTAAGGTGATTTTAACTTTCATTACTATTTTGATTTACCTATTTATGTAAGGTTGAAGAAATAAATATGTCAAAAATACTCTTCCAATATTCATGTAGATTTATAGGAGTTAAATTCAAATTGCTTGATTTCCAATCATTAGCTCATTACAACCCTTATGTACGAATCAGCCAATGATATCTTGTCACTGTTCTTGAACTGTGGTTTAGAGATGTAGATCGAATAATCACTACATTGTACGTCAGAAATCTACAATGACCCAACTGGAAAATTATTTATTATTAATCAGTTCAACATAGAATCAGTGCTATACTGTCGTGGCTTATGCTTACATCAAATATATGCGGTACAACGGTTATGGGGTGAACGTCCACATTAGAGTCACAATGGTCTAGTGAATTTGTATTTGAAGTAACAAAATATTGGCAATCTGCGTGTTCCATATGATACATTTAACGTCATATTGAAGATGGATACTACTTGAACCGTTGGAAAATGAAATGCAGCACAAACAGGAAATAATGATAATGTGAATCATGTTGATAACTGATAACTAGAAGGAAGTAGAGTTTCAGGCGTAGGAAAGATTTACCATAGACAGATACGTCATACAGATAGATAGATGGTCAGACGCTGAACCAAAATTATTTATTTATTAGCGACCTCTGAAACGGGAGAAGCAAGCGGATGATTGTTTAGGTTTTTGTAGAATAAAATTAAACTGGGATTCTCTATTCCGTTCATGAATCTGGCTAAATAAAGTAATAGTAGATAAAGATGGTGCAGATGTTTGCTCAAGTGGAACTAATATGCATCCCGAATAACTACATTGGTCTGGATGGACCTACGCATGAAGTTATTATTCAACCTCACGGAGTTGTCAACGGACAATGGCGAGCGCTTAATCAATCACTGAGTTTCCGGGAAGCGGGGTGTGTAGATTTTTTTGTCACGGTTCACTATATACGGTGTTCTCAAATTAATACACAATGGTGTGTGGCGAGACGTCCTCTATATCAGGGACCTTCATTTGGCCTACAAGGGTAATATGTATTACGTACTCCATGAAACGAATTCAATTTGTTCCAGAAATAGCCTAACTGCCTACACAAACCCATGTTATTCTAATATTAGGGGTATCTTTCTGTGTGTAAGTTGTTCGTAGAATAGAACGGAATTGAAACATTCCTAAGTAGATATCATTATGTTTTTCCATGGCTTTAATAGGTCAGCTATCGATTGAAAATAATCAAGACATAGACAACCCGGTTTCATGGAACCTGAAACCGTATGCAATGTACGAGAGTAGTTGGATCATTTTCGTTAGTAGCTCGATTGCCTCTTCAAGTGTTTTTCCCAACGAATCGAAATTTTTCAGTAAGATTTCGGATGTGTTAGAACCCAGCTGTGCATGAGGTACTGAACCAGTTGGTTTTGGAATGTTCTACGCTAGTCCTTCCGTTCCTTTTTGATCGTGGATGTCCGGACTTGATGAGAAGGTTGCTATTGTTCGGCCCTTATTGTTTGACAGTTCTGGACAAAATCGGTTAACGGAATCCCTTTTGAGTTCCAAAAAACGGATTAAGTATCCACATACTTCAGTGTGAACGATTTTACAAAATACAAGTGCTGCGTAAATGTACTAGGATATTCCAGCAAGAACAACCATTTTGTAACCATCCGCATCACCAACGGCACATCTCCAATTGGTGATATTTTCAAAGAGACAATTTACTATGTTTGCTTGTATCTTCACATTGGGAACTGGATACAGACGGGTTCCTGATGACTCGGTACCTACTGTTGTCTAATTTCCTGTGTAACTTCCTGAAAATTTAATCAATATCTGATGGGCGTTGTTGGGGTAATTTCAATGTAACAAGGGTTTTCCTTTCGAGTATGAGCAACAGTTGCTGATGATACGTTCCTGTGGAAATTGATATGGGTTGATTAAGTTGTATCCATCATTCCGACCCTCAATGTGAGCGACATCGGATGACAAGGCATGGAAGAAATTTTGCGCCGTACGGACGATTTCTCCCAAACGGCTGAAGCGAAAAAGGTGAAATTTTCAGGAAAAATCCATGTTGGTCCGGCGACGCCCCAATCCTTGAGCCAGCTCTCTCACTTAATTTAAAGTGCCCTTTAAGGGTTGTCAAAGTTTTGTAAAATCCCTAAAAACCTCAAAAAAAGTCAAGGCGGCCTAAATTTGTACTTTTTTTTTAAGAACACTCCACGAAGAATCGGATGAGCCCCTCCCCAGGTCCGTAGGTCAAACCATCCCCGGTCTATGGCCCGATTTATGGTGCCGACATTCGCGTTATTTTGGTTTATTATTGTTTTTGTTTTGATATCAGTAACCTAGTGACGTAGTGATGTATTGATGTAGTAATGTGGATACTGGAGTGAACTCCAAAAAGGCTTTCTAGCCGAAAAACGCTGCAAATTCTCCAATTTTTGGGGTTTATTATTCAATTGGCTTGAGTTCATGATTTGAATTTATACTAAGCTTTGGAGTGTGCATGTTCCACAGGTGATACAGCGATTATTGAATTCCAGGAGATTAGCATAGAGCACGTAAATCTGTTCTCAATCTAAATACCTATTCGGATTGATCAGTTGATCATATTCGTGTGCCTCCTGAAATTCAATAATCGCTCTATCACCTGTGAAACATGCACACTCCAAAGCTTAGTATAAATTCAAATCATGAACGCAAGCCAATTGAATAATAAACCCTAGTGAAAGAATTTTCAGCGTTTTTTCAACTTATTAAGCTCATTTTGATAGAAAACATTGGCATTTAGAAATAATTTTCAACAGCGTTCCTCATTTTGAGCGTTACCGTTTCGTAACGCTAGGCCCCTTATCGACACTAATGGTTGATTTCTTGAAATTCACCAGTTACACAATATTTGAATGAATAGTGCACAATAAAAGATATGCATCGTCAAAAACTTCAAAACGATTTCTTTAGTATTGTTCAAAAACGGAACAAGAAAAATCGCATTGAATATACATCAAACTGTGGATGGTCATTTTTTTTCTTCAATGAAACCCTCTGAAACAATCGAAACACAGTCCGATTTAGCATGTTTCACACATTGCAATCTCGCTGGCTTTGTATTTACCTCCAGCTTCTATGCCGCTTCTTCCCATCCGAATGTTTCACTAAATGATTTCCAGTGTACCTTATATCTTTGGAAATTCAGGATTTTTGTAGGCGTCCTTTGTCAGCGCTGGTAGTCCTGAACGTTTCCTTGGTTCATTTTTCATATCGTTTCAATAGTCCCAATAATGTCTCTTTGTAGGCAGAATTTTAAACCCTCTCAAAAATGAAATCCCTATTAAGCACTTAATCTCGTTACCTACTTGTAATGTTAGGATCTTGCAGATTTCTGGACTGTGAGTAAGTATATCCGTGTTTGTTGAGTGAGGAATGTGTTATTTCGTCAGTTACAAAAAGTTCAAATGTTTCCACAGTAGTCAAATTTTTGTACGAATCATAGTTTGGAATTGGAAAATTATAAGATTTTGGTTCTACCAAATCGCAATCGTAAAGGTATCCATTTTATAGACTATCGAGTCTTTTGAACCTGTCTATTCTTGAGGCTTTTTGGCGCTCTCTTTTTTGGACGAGTTAAATTTTGAAGGGGCGATGAAACAATCCTACTATCCTGTATCCCCGTAATTCTAATGCTTTCTGGCAGGCACACTTTCAAGTGAGCTACTAGCTGGCGACCTGAAAGATTATCAAGTATAGCCCCCTCAACTTCATCGCCTGATCCTTCATCTGTGGGCGCGGGGTCTGGTGGCTTGATGAACACTTCACCTTCTTCAGTGGACAGTAGGAGATCGACTGCTTTTGCCACAGTTAGCCCTTCTTGAAGTTGCATCGTAGTTCCATACAGTACCTAAAACAGATTGTACGAGGACAAGAATGTGTACGTTGTTGAAAACAGTATAACACTTGGAATTCATTTGACAATTTTGATTGTGGCGGAAAAAACGAATAGTAATAACCAATATAATAATATTTTCTGAACCTGTAGGTATGTTGCAAAACATGTCACAATTTTATGCTTTTTTGCCATTGCAATGATACATTTGTACTCCGCAAATAAAGGGAAATCTTTTCCTTGCATTATTAATTGATAACTCTCCCGATGTTAAAAGTTTTAGATTGAAAAATATTTCAAGAAAAAAAGGGCTAGTGTGGTGAGTTGGAAAGCCTTTTATCAATTATATATCTACAGAGTTTCCGATGTTGGATGTACCAAATTTGATAAATCAATTCCCAAGTTGTTCTTAATGTGTCTCTTGTGACTGTTCCTGAATATTCATGTGACCTTTCGTTTCTAGGAGAACCATCTCTGGCCATGACTTGAGAACTCGGTGGCTTGTCAAAGAGTCGATTTCACGCCCCAATCAGTAACTGGAGGCGTGAATAAGTTACGATTTGACACCCAAGAGCCGGAGAATGTACTAATCCTATCTCGGCTTAGGTCAGACGGGTCGTCCTCGGAAAGTGGTGAAAGGAACATGAGAACGATTCCATCGTCTACATTAATAATCACTAATATGTTGGGCAGGTACGTAACGCGTTACCGCATCAAGCTATTGATCGGATTATGCTGGAACTTGTTGGATCGAGACGAGCAAACAAGTTTATTTTTAATCGAGACTCAAAACCATCACCGTTTCAATATTGTAAGCTGTAGTGCTTCAAATCCTCTCACAATATTTGAATGGATATCAAATGATTCAACATCCAGGTTTAAACAATTTAGTACTAATTACGCAAGTTCATGTTACACCTGAAAATGTACCTGCCATTTAGTGAAAAGGACTGATACAGCCATGCAGCAGCCATGGGTTTCGCTCCTCACTCTTTCACATCAAATCAAATGATTCGTTATTATTGAGCCAAAACTGGATGCAATAACAAAGAAACACTGCTTCTGCTATATTGTACAGATACTTTCGTCGTTCACAACGTTTTTAAACGTTCTGGGGAAAAGTAACGAAAAGGGCTATGTACTCTCGGAAATGCACACACGGAAACCTTCAAATAGAACAACTGAACTTTAACAATACAAAACAAAATTACAAGATGCTTCCGATTTTTCGCCTCTACTTGAATCAAACTGAACTACTCAACTGAATCAAAGGTTGGGAGAGAGAATTTTGGATAATGTAATTTATGGTATCTACTATGGTGAAAGGGCTGTCAGCAGCCAACGGATATTGTTAAGTCTTCCCTTTAAGGACCACCCTCCCAATTTTTTGAAATGGTGAGCGAACGGACAGTTGTACAGAAACCCGAGTGATAACCCTCAATTCAAGGAACTAATTTCCATACGAATCAAACAAAAAACCCACCCTCTTATATTTAATTTTTGATATTTCGATTTCCAAATAATTCTTTTCCTAGATATTAACCCTCAGGAAAGGTAAAGAGTGATGCCAATGTAGAAGGATCATGGCACCCCCTCATGTGGTTTCATTAAATTTGGTTAAATAGTTTCGGAAAAAAGCTCAGAGCTTCGATCGGAAATTAAATCCTTCGAATTCTACTCATCTTGAAGCACGAACTAAGAAATTTTGAGGGGATCAACATTTTTGTTCGGTTGCAAAGGCTAATCAGTGAAAATTATTAATCAACACTCTTTTTAGTTTGTGAGTAGGTATTTTTGTCAATGTCTCATCCCACCATTCACAATTTTGTTTAACAAAACAAGTTTTACAGTTTTCAACAACTACTAGTGAACTTTTCAGGGATTTTTAACGCTTGCGGTTTCTTAATTAGAAGAGATTCTGTCGAACAACTTTCGAAAAATATTGGTAGAAGGATAGATGTTGATAGAATGATAAATCTCTGCGGGTTTTTTGTTCGATCATCAAAACGCAATCTTGAAGGTGCAGGCTATAACTTCATTTTATAGATCTAGAATGGTGATGGTGATTTCTACTTCCAGGGAAGTAACGTCCCCCGTCTAAAGAACTCCTGTATGCAAACAGCAGGAGAGCAACTCGTGAAAGTTACGACAACGTCGCGGGAGGTAGATTTGATGGGAAGTCGAACGCTTCTGATTTTATTAGCGATTATCAGGAAAGATCATATTGTAAAGGGTAGGTGGGTTGTACGTAACCTGTAAATGAAAACATGATTTTTTTTTCTGAGAAATAAATTTGTCGGCTCTACTTTCCCCCCTTACGAAAGCTTCACAAAACGACTGCGAGCAGCGGCCGCCGGTAGCAAGACAAAAACGATCAGCCCCTCGTCTTCAAACCGGTTTAACCCCCACTGGCCTGGTGCCCATTATGAGCCGGCCAGGACTCATTAACCCCCGAGGAGAGCTTGTCTGACTAATCAGGTATCATCAATATGAGCCTCAAATGAAACATAAAACTACGCAAGCTCATTGCACCATGAGGTTGCTCGGACGGTGTGTTAACCCGAGATCAAGCAACGAACACAATGATCAGCTCAGCGCGGTCATTAATCGTGAAATCGTAATCGTGGAGTAAAGATGTCTAACCACTGAATTAGTTCCCCTATGTATGAAGTTATTACCTCAGGATTATATTTTTGTCGTATTAGATAGAATCTGGAAAAAAATATATTTAAACAGTATAAAACTATTTGTTGTCTTCATCTAGAAACTTGCATTGCTAAAACCATTGAAATGGCCATGACATTCTCGATTGGTCAATCGTGCAACCGAACTAGTCTCTACTGAGGAGGAGAGCAGAACTGATATTCACCATTTCATTTCTTATCTTTCAATTCATTTCCATACAACAATTCTAAAATTTTCAATTGATGTAAATGTAATGTATAATTGAATTTGAAATGTATATTTGAATTTGAATAAATTAATTTGTATTTGATTTAAAAAAAAAACAAATTTCATTTATTATGACTATTATAAAACTTTTGAATAGAGTCGCTACTACAAAGGACTCTAAATTAAATTTTGAATTTAAAAATGAACCGAAATTTGTGTCCATACATACCTATCAAACACGCTACGAGTTCTGGGTTGGGAGAAAGAGTGGTAGGGGGCTGTTATTCTATAAATTACACCAAAATATTGTAAAATGTATTTACATTATATTACGTGGTGATTAGAAACAAACGCTACTACTAGGCTTCTTCAAATAAAATTAATTTGGATCGAGTTGCTGTAGTAGTGTTAGAGTTGACGGTACTCCTCAACGATAACAAAAGTGGTCTCTTCTTACGAGCGTCAGCATGTTGCACCGGTCTATTGTTCGTCGACTCAACGGTTTCTATTGTAATTTCATTTCCATTCAAAGAGGGGGTTTTTCATTTCGTGGAACTGCTCCGCTCTTTTGTTCTACCTTAGGATAATTTAATATAATATGGACACTTTTGCTTCGGTCAGGTGGAATCCGTTGCGAATACTTTACCAAATCAGTCACGTTCTCCTTTTGTGGAGGTTTCCCGTAAATGGGCCCTTATGCGAGAACCCAGATTATATTTCACATGGTTTCCATAAACAGGAACGAATGAGTAATTTTCTGTTGTTCTCTGTTGTGATCAACTATAAAATATGGAGTATAAGCTTAGTTTGGAGTACGGGCTTTATTTACAGTTTTCAAAAATCTGTAATATGAATTCTATGTGATTTTAACCCAAGGGTAATTCAATTTAAACTCATAAGCATGACTCACTAATTAAAAAGTTGCAGTGTGATCAAATTTCCTTAATTGTGGGTTTTATATCGATGTTTATTCGTGTCCAATTGCTTGCATAGCACATCAACTTCTTGAACCGTCTATTCAGTAATGTGCACTAAAGTTTTTAATTTTTATCGTTTTTCAACTGTTAAATATTTTTAACAACTTTTTCCTCAAATTTTAACTATTTATTGTTAAAAAGTTCAGTCCAACGAAATCATAATATTTTTTGGAATAATACTTTTTGGAGAAAAGCGGATCTCTTGTATCATTTTTAAGACTTGTTGACCCAATTTGACCGACATTTCTTGACAAAGTTTTATGAATTGTTTTTTTGTTCGATCCTTCTCCCTCTCTAGTTGTGGAACAAACCAAGGAAATTTCGAGTTTCATGGAGGAGGGGATACATTTCTGGGGAAAGGTAACGCCCCCTCCATCTGAAATTGTTATCGTAGGGATAATAGCCGATTCTTTCAAGCGCTGTTCGGTTTGCTTCGCATTCATCATTGTCTCTCTAAACGTTGAAGCATAGACATTAGCAAAATATATATACATAGGTACTTGGCTATTTTAATTTATCCTATCCACTTCAAGTTGGTGGACCTGCTGTTAGTTAAATGAAATGTTCCTAATCAAAATATGATGAGAAATTCAGAATTGAATTTGCGAGACAATTTTTTGATCTCTTACTTTCCTACTTTGCGAGTAAGGTGTGTTTTCTCTGTAAATGTAACCATTCTCAGTGAACTTGTTGATCGATTGTACAATCTAAACTCCTTTACATTACACGATAATAGCAAGGGAGGATGAGGTAATACATTAATTTGTGTTTCATTATATTGTTTTGTATCAAGCAAAATCATGATCTATTCTCTTTTCTCTCAAAAAACTTTTTCAACTGTGGACACACTCCCTGTAAAGCATGCATTATATTAAAATATTGTAAGCTTATAATCCAGAAATAGTTTCAGAATGCCTGAAAACGGATTCCCACGGAAAGTTTTTATTTAATACTTTCGAGCGATTGTAATATCTACATGTGATACGAATATGTGGATCTCAATACGCTCACTGCTGATGGATGTTTCCATTCCAACTAGTTCATGCGTATCATGTGAGTACCTCATGTGAGTAATCGTATTGCTCCGGGATTGAAGGAAATACCGTATAGCGGAGGAGTACTTACTTACTGTTGAATATCGGTTTTGACGGAATTGCGTCAGTTATAAACTCACTTGCAGTGGGGAGAAATCAGTGTGCTCATCCGTGATAGCTGTTTGAACCAAGTTCAACGGGCTAAATATAGAAATGTAAGGTATCGCTCTGAATGTATCGCACATTTAATCGAGACTACATATATCTTCCCGACAAGAACTTCAAGCATCTTCCTGGAAGGGGATTTCGAGAAGTAGTTCAAGATCTGGAATTTAATAAGAATTTGACGTTTTTCATTGTCCGGAAGTGTAGCTCTGTCCATGATTCCTTAATTTTACTAACTTTCCGAAATTACCGGGACCAGGATGATGCTAAAACAACTGATGCAAGCAGCCAAAGTAACACCATCCGTCGATACAACAGCAGCACGCGCGAAGCGCCTAACATAGTTCTAGAAATAACGATTTTTCATAATCGTGCCGATTTCATCCACATTTTGAAAGGACATACGGATGAGTCTTATGATGTTATCTTATGAATTCCGTAGGTAGTAGGTGTATTAACCATTACCATGTGGAACCCTGAAATTGTTTGTTATTGGGAAAGCTCCGAGACCGATTTCGAAGAAATGCTCGTGCTGGATGTTGCTGGTCTGTGGACTGGTGGAGGGCTATTGGGGAAAAAACATTGCGAATCATTTCACAGGGGTTTATTGCTTCTGTCGTAGAATAACCGTTATAAGTAAATCCATCCGTGTATGTTAGATGTACTATCTATCTGATCTGAGTATGTTAGACGTAGTCAGTGGTACATTGGTACTTTATCTAAACATGGCGGGGAGAAGCCTCCGTATCTTGTCTCGTTCACCGTAGATGCCATAGAACGATTTCTATTCCAGTACGCTAAGTGGATTAGGAACGAAATCGGCCACAATGGCCTTCAAATGATCACTGATCACCATGCCCTGTGATTGACTTCAAGACGTCCGAAGACAGTTGGATTACTTCGTCTTAAATATAGTTCCTGCACGGACCAACCCGGAACAGCCTTTACTATTCCATTTGTACGAAACGGAAGCTGATATCAAATCTTGTCACAAAGCAGAACTTGATCTGCACGCCAAACCTTGGGTGAAACTCATTCAGTTCACGAGGAACAATAAAGCACCTGACAACTGTTCACCAGTACCACATTTATATTAGATCAGAATTTAAATGGAACTCAGCAATTACATCAGCTGATGTTATCCTCACGTGATGCTAGGCGATTTTTACTATGCCCAAGCACGTTCATATTCACTGACCAAAGTTTGATTCACTTTCGTTCCATAGTTTTGGAGATAAACTCCGTACGGCGGAAGGTGTACGGCGGACTGGATAGGATTTTTTGAAACGTAGAACAGCAAATTTTGAGGCGTTTAAAATGTTTTTTCTTGTTCGATTACAAAAGTTCATTAATTGAATATAATAAACTAAAAAGAGAGTAAAAGAATGGCAGTCGCCGGGTAATTTAGGTAACTATTTTCTTTACTGAAATGAAGAATTTCATCATTGCTGTCTTACAGATCGTAAGGTCGTCCTGTCCTTTCTTTCGTCCCCCCCCCCTCCCCAGCCAATGAGCAGGCAGTGCAACCACCTTCCCGAAATCCTGGATATCCGGACTTCGAAGTTGTTGTCAAATAATAATCTTCGTGTACGACAGTGTTGCAGGAGATCAATAATCTTTCAATCCATTCGAAGGAAATGATGAAATAATTTATATTAAATATTTAAAAAAAATGTCTTAATGAAGCTGTCGACTGAGTTACTCCTACTTTCAGGAGGTGTAGGGGGTAAAAGGCAACGCTATACCCTGATACCAAAAAGCTGCCGGTTTATTCTCAGCATTAGGAGTTTCATGGAACGGGAGGAGGGGCTTTCCATATACATCTCGAGCTTCACTTCTGTTTCTTGAAAATGCTGCCTCTGGAGGTTTTTAGCTCCAGGGGTATCCGGTGGTTGTTGCTGGTTAATGACCTAACCCATTCCACTATCTCCTCATCGCTAACATGAATTGCATGTATAAAAATGGAGATTATTGTTCTGCTTAGTATTAAATAGTTTTGACAAGTACATTTTACTTCAACAATTCTATACAACATTGTTACGATGGGTTAGGAATCACTATTGTTCGGATCCGTTAATTATTCCATTTCCCAAACAATACTGTATCATGTTGGTTTACAATTAAATGTTGCAATTAAGTATATTAATCTGAGTACTGTTAAATTTTTGTGATACAAAAAAACCTCAGATATCTCATTTATAGGATCTATTCTCGAAGAGTTGCTTAAGATACGTCATTTTGCGGTCTTGAAAAGTCTCGATTATTAGGCCTCGTAATGACGCCAATCATCAAAACTGTAGTACGCTACAAGCGTTCCTGAGGAGTTACATTAATTTCGAGTAAGATTCACGAGCGGCTGTAAAAGCGAGGCACTTCTCCCAGGCTCTTCTGAATAGCTGAAATCCATTTTCTGCATTGAAGAAGAAAAACCGTCGGAGTGGGGATAAATAGAAGTGAGCAAGTGAGAGAGAGAGAGAGAGAGAGAGAGACGGAATAAATGGGACGGAGAATGGAAAGGAAAAACGAGGAAAAACGGGAACAATGGCCTCACCTCGGGAACCAAGATAAAATGCTAAGTACCTACGTAGTCTGATGGGTTTTATTAAGACAAGCTAACTAACAATCGGGGGAACGGGGTGACTCCCCCTTGGGGCGGTGGCATTAGCTTTTTGCCAACCCTTTTCCTCTTGAAGCCTCAACCCTTCGATGCTTAGAATACGAACAAGTTTTCTGAATCCTCATTTGGATTGGCTGAATTTTTCCAGCTTTCATTACTACCCGTAGATTGATACAGATTGCATAAATGGTTTATCTGACTTCGTTGACTCCATTGGGAGAAAGAAATTGAGTGACGAGAGATATCTCAAAATGGAAAATACACTCGAATAACACCTAAAAACAAAAAGTAAAACAAAGGGATGGTTATTCTTCCTCAAAACTTCTACGCTCATTTAGCGTGTCAAACCTATCTGAATAACTTTCGTTTCTTGTCTGTCTATCTATGTGTCTGTCTGTCCGCGTGTCAAGCATCCTCTACTCAGTTATGTCAAGTATGTTGAGAAAGTATGTTGAGAAATTATACTATAAAGATAAAGCCTCCACCATTTCGTCGAGCTTTCTCTCGAACACTCAAGAATGTGGTGCTAACTGGGATCGTACGAATATTTTTGTTGATAAACTCTTGCATGCAATGATCACTATAGCAAAGTTTGGAAATCTCAGTGATAGCTCTTCTTCGCTAGGCAAAAATTATAGCAGCAGATGATGTGTGGACCCAATAGAGAATGGAATACGGAGTAATGCTTCAAACGACATGAAAAGCTGTAACGAGAGCATGCTCTGGGAGTAGACCAGCAAGTCTGCGAAGAAAAGAAAAATCAAACTATAGGAGACTTAGCCAGCTGCTCACAATTGAGTTTCCAGTTTAATTTTGGATCGATAACACATCTTTGGATCTGGTTGTGAATTCCGTCAAGTTCTGGTTTCCATGCTGCAGTGTCTTGGTTTTCAGGGAAAGTCGAAGCCTGAACTAACCTGGAGTCCGGTATTCGTAAATTAGTACGGTATTATTATTTTTTGCCTTCCGCAGACATTTAACTTGGATAGTACAGATAACGGGCTTGGACTGTTTGGGACCGAAATCGTAATTTCAAGTCACAAAACCGTGAGTTGTAAAACACGACTGACCGCGGAAATTGCATTTCGTGGGAGGACTCTTCCGGTGCCCGGAATGATCATCTCGGATCACGGATCGTCTTGGATCCGATATTGGATCACCGCCTTTCCCTGGGACCTCACGTCCGACATCCGAAGTCGCGGATTGTCGCGGGCCCGGCCGACAATTTCCGATACCCAGAGCATTTAAAGTCGCGTCGCCGCAGACCGGTTCGAACATGTCCTCTAATCGTCCTAGATATCTCCAGAGCAGCGCGCTCCCTTCAGAAGACAGTTATAATGGGGTTTCGCTGCCTCCTCCGTTTCCCTATCACTTCATCATTCCTTCATCAGTATTCGGGTCACAGTTCCAGTCAATTACCCGCTCCACCTTTCGTCGATGTCCACTTAAAGCGAAGGGGGCGAGGCACGGGATGCCGTCCGGTGGAAGAGAAGAATTGCTCAGAGGGGTGAGAATGGTTAGATAAAGAAGAGAGGCATGTTAGCGAATAAAAACGGTGGCGGATTAGCGGTTGACTGGATTGAAGATAAATGAATAGCTGGTGAAATGAATTATTATGAAAGTTCAGTAAAATCCGCTTCATGCTGAGTAGATATGCTAGTGACATTGCTTGATAACACAAAGATGCACTTTTGTATAACAGGTTTTAATGCAGTCATCTAAACACAAATTATTCTGTTATATCCTACCAGTTTTTTTTTGGTATTTTTCATCATTGTGTTGGACACAATATTTGCCAAACACATCGAACTAGTTTGCTGAATTATTTTCTATGTGTGAACACAGGAATTCAGGAATTGAAAAGGTGCTCACATTTTACTACTCGGATAATCATACTAAATTTCTGACATTGTCCAACTTCCTTGATTTGATGATGACTGACAAGTTGCACATGTCATACGTTGTAACTGAAGAATACAAAATTCATGCTCAAGATTCTTCTTTTTTTTCTTTCTTTTTTTTGTGTGAATGAATTCAGATAAAAAAGTAATGAATTCATATTCAGTTACTAATGGTGACTTAACCGTTGAAATCGATTTGACATTGATAACTCTCCGACTTTGAACAAGAGAACTACGTTTTTCTATAGAATCTGTGTTTTTTACAATTTATCTTATATTTCCAGGTCTTCTCTATGCTGCTAGCTCCTTGATGATGGACACATTGTATCGATGATTGCTCTTTCCCAATGACCCCAATGCCCGTTGCAGCCCATGTGGTTATCGTACCACTGGAAAAAATTTGGGGTTCATTTCAGTCATTCGCATTACCCTCACTGAATCTGCAAACTCAGCAAATGAAGCGGATGGTGTTGTTCGGTCGCACCAAAACGATTACGAGTTTTCACCGAGTGAGCTATAATGATCAAGCAAGCACTACACAGTGCTGGGAGTAGCCCTATGGTCGAAGTCAACAAGTTCAGGTTTCTACGAATCATTGAATAGTATCTTAGATTGATCATGGAGACGTTTTGATTAGATCCTATCATACTAAAAACGGTTTTGTATAAAAAGCTGTACTACAAATGTTTTACAGCGTTACCAGTAGTCCAAGGTCAGAATTGAGCCGAGGGGCCAATTAGTAGACAAAATTCTGGAGTATGAGGATGGTGAAACGAAGACATTTGTTACCGATTCTCAAAATTGGAGATCATCCACTCTGTGACGGTACGACCTTGTGAGCTGGCCACCCATCCATTTGGATGGGTTCCAGGGGCACATCCTCCTGATAATAAAATATTTCATTGTCCAGGAGCTGCAATAACAAATCCGTAACAAGTCCAGAAATCAAAAACACCTCCATATCGGTGGCATTTTGAAATTTTGATATCAACCACTAATACTCACCATGCGGGGATCTGATCCTCCAAAACCACCGTGGTCTTCCTTATGCGGTCGACTCCATTTGCAGATGAGCGACCCTCTGTATCCGCGAGAACGGGGGACATTTTGAACAATTCTTGCGAGTTATGGAAACCCAAATGTGCTTAAAAACACACGGTTCCTGCATAAAATCTCAATTTTCTCAAAAAAGTTCTGTCTGAAGAATAAAAAGTAATTAAACCATTGGAAAGCTGAGGTTTTTATGCATTTTTTAGGCTTGCAGTCTCAAAAGTATCATTAAAATTAAGAGGGTACTAATGATTTTTTAAAAACTTGTTTTTTTTTTTTTTTTTTTTTTTTTTTTTTTTTTTTCAATTTGACAAAATTTGCTTTTCAGGCTCATTTTTTACTCTTCAGATCTCTTAAAAAGTTATTGTTAAATACTGAAACGATGGGAAATTCGACGTTTTTTCCAACGGCATACATAGATTTGAAAATACTTCAAAAAACGCCAGAGATATGGCCGTTTTAGTGACGTAAGGTCGAAAACACGAAAAAAATCTTAAAAGTGAAATAACTCAAAAACGAAGCCTCTAAGAAAAAACTGTAGGATGCACTTTTTGTTGGAAACTAGTTTTAAAACACGCGTGTGAAGTTTTTCGGATCATACGCTGGGCACCCTGTATAGTCGGAAACCGATTTTTAAAATCGAAGATAGACAGAGAAATAGTGCAGGGAAATTAAGGAAACAGTAGATAATACTAAAGAATTAGCAGAAAAAGGAATACAGTTTTACCACGAAAAAGGGGTTATTGACAATAGTATTTTCATCTTACTTCATTCTTGTCCTGAAATATTTTTAGAATTTTAGATAATCAGAATTATTCCAAGGTTCCTTTTGCAGTAAGCAAAATAAAAAGAAACCATGAAGAAAGTAAAATTTATTTCCAATAAAAAATAATAAAACTAACTTTAAACATATGAATCGCGACCATTTCCCTCCAAAAAGTGGTTATTTTCTGTTTTCAAGGAAATGTATTTCATATCAAGTAAGTTTTCGACATTAGAACAACCTCAGTTTGGACATAAACCTGAGTGCTTCATACCCTCATTATATTTCTTCAGGATTTTATATTTTGAAAAATAAACTCAATGAAAACCCTAAATGGATATGACGATTTTCTCATTACTCTTACATTTCGACATTAACTCACAATTATTTTTCCACTATAATTGTCCCTGGCGGGAGCATTCTTCTCAATAGTTTTTGGAGAGCTCCTGTTTTTGAAGACTGTAGTTCTATCCCGTCTGGTGTTTTACCATTTTCTTTTTCTGCATCGGTAACTGCAACACATAAGAAAGTAATCAAAACTTGGTAGCATTACTCAAAACTTTGGTTACAACGGTTTCATTTTTCGTGAACTCGGAAAAGTTGATGAGTGTTTTATTGGACCTTTTCATTTTTCAGTCTTGTTATTTACTACGTCGGTGTCGTTATACTTACAAAGTAACGACCCATTTTCCATGGTTATGTATAGTTTGAGTTGATGCAAAAAAAAAGTTAGTGTGTATACAGCTATATAGAGAACGATGTCATCCTTTCTCTTGAAATTGGTGTTTCCAAAATAGACTGCAAAATATTGATTCTTAAATAGTAACGGTTCGCTGGAATGTTTGATAATCAAGCTTAGGTGCAAGAATTGTAATGGAGTGCCCTTTAGATATTAAGGAGCTTGGCAGCTGAATTCTTTCCGATTCAACATGAGGTGCTGAAATATGAATGAAGCTTCTTTTTTGGGACAAATATTATAAAGAAGAAAGGTTTTACTTTTTGATTGTTTGTTAAGATCGAAATAAAAAACGCTGCAAATTCATTCACTGGGGTTTATTATCCAATTGGCTTGCGTTCATGATTTGAATTTCTACTAAGCTTTGGAGTGTGAGTGTTTCACAGGTGATAGAGCGATTATTGAATTTCAGGGTATATGCATAGAGCACGTAAATCTGTTCTCAACCAAAATTCCTATTTGGATTGTTCAGTTGATCATACTTGTGTGCCTCCTGAAATTCAACAATCACTCTATCACCTGTGAAATACGCACACTCCAAAGCTTAGTAGAAATTCAAATCATGAACGCAAGCCTATTGAATAATAAACAACAGTGAAAGAATTTGCAGCGTTTCATGCGTATCAGAATGCTTCAACCCGTGTATCGGCTACAAAGCCTATTAGGAGTTCACTCCAGTATCCACATTTCTACATCACGAAATCACTAGGTTACTGCGTTGAAAAACTAATTGAATCGGGCCGTATATCAGGAATGGTTTGAACTACGAACCTGGGTTAGGGCTCATTCGATTCCTCATAGAAAGTTCTTCAAAAACAGTCCAAATTTAGGTCTCTTCGACGTTTTTTGAGGTTTTTAGGGGTTTTACAAAACTTCGACAACCATTAAAGGGCACTTTAAATTAAGTGAGAGTGCTGGCTAAGGAATTGGGGCGTTGTCGGATCAATATTGATTTTTCCTGAAAGTTTAAGATTTTTGGATCAAGCCGTTTGGGAGAAATCGTGCGTACGGCGTACGACGTACTGCGGACGGACGGAAAATTTTTTATTGCAGATTTGGATTCTACACCCTTTGAAACGTAAACCATGAAATTTTCAGGGGGGTTAGAATTTTTTTTTTTTTCAAGAGCGATTACAATGGTTTATTATTGAATAATAAACCAAAATGACTCTCCCGATTTTACAAAGTATTTTACTAGTATTACTTCTATTTGAAAAGCTATTAAAGTAACCATAGGTGCCCTTGATTTTTTTTTGTAATCTTCCTTAATTCTTCTGTCTGTTATAAAATGTTATCCGTGTGGTCAATTTCAACGCATTACAATGGTTATAACTCACTTAATTGAAGGAATAACTTCATTTACTTAAATCATTTTGAAGAGGGTGTTAAGTTCCATATTTACATAATGTAAAACTGAAAAACTGTTTTTCAAATAAGCTAAACGGATGAAAAATGAACTTGAAGAGGGCAAATCGTCCAATCTTGACAACCTCCATTTATGTTAATCGTATGAAAGTATGAAAATTGCCAATCATAAACGTGAAACGCGGCCGACTTACCCAAGTCTTCTAGGAAAATATCAGCACAAAGGACAAGAAAGAATAAGGTCGACATTCTTAACGTTCGGAACCACGTAGTCGGACTGATGATTTTCGAACAAAACATTATTTTTTGACGGTAAGAACCGCCCGTTACTGATTACTCCAATTGTTTATCTACACCTCATTAGTATATACACTAAGCATTATAATCTGCCAACCTCATTAGAATGTACCTACTTCTTCCGTTTCCTATGTATTCGGAACTTTTATCAATTTAATGAGAGGTCAATATCAATCGTTTCATTTTATCTGACTCTAAATATTGTTAGACCTTTGCAATTCTTTCCGTTTCGGAAACTTTTACACCTTTTCTCAAAATGAGACAATAACGCTACTCACGTTAGACGCTATGTATATATACCTGCAACCATCTATAGTTCGCCATGTCATTACTAATTTCCTTGCAAGAAAGTCGGTTCGGAGTCTTACATAAGGTTGGGAAGGAAGGGTTCATGAAGAGTCTCGCTCCAGATCACGAAATCACTCTTCTTTATTTGTACCCAAGTTGGACTTTCTCAAGAACTGATATTTATAATTTTTTTTTAAATTTTGTTCACTACCTACTTTTCTTTAAAGCCTCCAACCACTGCTTTTAGCAACGGCAGATGCGCAAAGATGGGTTCGAGATATTGTCCGTCAAATTCAAAGTTTGTCCCTTAATTCCCATCTATGTTTTACTCATATCGGATTTTCTCAAAAACTGATTATTCACATAAGCCGGACGAATTGCCACATTTTGAATTTCGGAAATAATTTCAAGCGATTTTTCGATATTATTGAAAAGCATGTGACTCACACATTGAACATTGGATGATTGTCAACAAAATGAGAGAAAAAATGGGATCTGTTGATTTTGGCGTTGTCACGTGGTTATCGCGTTTGGAACTGAATTTTGGCTTAATATCTGTTAAGGTATGCCGTTTCTCTATTCTTCACAGTACACTTGTCCACACAACAATATTTGCCCATTAATGAAATGCGCACGTGCTGGTACATCCATCATTAGAACTAGTGGATAAATGTGACCTCCTAATTAACTCCTTAACTACTTAAGACTTCAATAAATACATATTTAACAGAGTCCATGGTATACTATTTAGATTTCTACATGCAATTAACAACGAGAAGAAACTAAATAAATTATGATTGCGGTGAGGATTTAAACAGGATCTTCCGAATTACGGTTCAGAACACACTAATTTTCAGTCGAAACTTCGCCTGACGGATTACAAAGAAGAATAAAGTTGACGAAATGAGTGACGAATATACTATCTTCAAGATAGTGGAAGAAGTGTTGATATTCGCTGGAATTGATCCTCAGATAACAGGACCAAGTAGGATTTTGAGCCAAATTTCGTAAATTTTAATCCGAAGGTCTTACCGACAAATAATTTATGTCATAATTTGAAGTTTTTTTTTTTTTTTTTAATGTCAAAAGTAAGTAGACACTGCAATGAAGAAAAAATAAATTGTTTAAAGTTGAATGAAATCAAAAACTCCTATCTACCTCTTCTTCAAAAGCCAAGTTGAAAGTCATTTCCTTGCACTTTACATGCTGATAACTGATCCATTATTTGCGGCTCTCTTCATAATCCACATTCTCTCTTGAGTTTGTCTCGGAGCTTTAGCAGATTGAAGAGTATCTGCATAAACTACAATCAGATTTGTTGTTAACAAAAATACCCAATTCACCATTAATTTATTTTTTCAAGATATCATTATTAAGAGAGTAAATTCGGTTTTTGGGTTAAAAATAAACGTACATTATGATTATTCATGAAGAATTATTAATGATTTTTTCAATAATATTGCAGGGTAGAAAATTTCATTGTTATTTTAAATTTCCATGGGACAAATGAATGCGAAAACAAATGTTAGAGTTGGCTTTTTATGTATCATTTTCGAACAATCATAACATTTACTGATCATTATAACTGAATCACCCACGTTGGATCACTGTCCAAGGATGAGACATGTCAGAACATATATTGTATAGAAACGCATTCAAAATATGTTTTCAGAGGCAAGGATGCCCAGAACTCCTTAACTTGTTTTAATCGGATGGATAAATTACCGTTTCCAGACAATTGAACGAAAAGTGTATATCATCTTCGGCATTCACACGTAGTCCTACTTGATTCCAGAATCTTGAGTGATGGAGAAGGAATTTATATTCATAACACTGTGAGCTTTCTGGGAAGTTACCCAAAATGACAGGAGTGTATATCATTGGCGTCATGAATAATTTTATGTCACGGGAACGGAGGAACTATAAACTTGGAAACATAACCCACTATTAGCGGTAGAATGGATTATTACGGCCATTATTAAGCTCAAAACGAATTAATATTCATGGATCACGAACGATTTACGAGGAGCACTATACAATTTTTCAAGGACCGTTAGAATGCTCTCTTGGTACATCTCAATAAACTGTTTACGAAGAGTGAGATCGAAAAATTTTGAGTCTTCCACAATAACACCGAGACATCAATGGACATAGCTGATGAGAAATACACTAGGTCTATTGGGCATTATTACAAATATTCCAAAGGAATGGAGACTTGAAGCGTTTGTATTTTCTTCCAAAAGTGACTAGTATTTCTAGTTCATATTTACAACAGATACTGTTGGCTGCTATGGAAATCTGTCCATCAGCAAAAGACACACTATAACTATATATTTACAACTTGTCCTGATCTATAATTCCAACGTAGTATATCAGCTATGAACTAGATACTAAAGTATTTGTCATTACGGACTTTAGTGCATGATCTTGAACGTGACCCCTTAATAAGACAGCCATGATAATTTATTGAAGTTTAATAATATTGGTATTAGATATTTCGGAAAACAAACACCAACTTCACATATTCCAACTTTAAGTATGTACACTGTGCTAAAATGTCGAATTCCACATGCAATTAACTTTTGAGACCGCTCTAAACCACTATTTAAGTCGGTCTGTTTGCTACCGCTGAAAGTGTGTTGGAAAAAATGAAATACGTCCATGTTTTTTCTTTAATAAAACTAAATTTCTTCAGTTTTCCACTGATTTTGTAAAATTGTTGACGAATTCGTAGGTCAAGCTGTAGGTGGCTTCCTATCTGTTTCATTGCTCACAAACAATGTCATTTCAACTTGCAGAAGAGCACACATAAAATATACAAACAGTATTTTCCAATAGCTTTGTCGTTCAATCTTAACTAAATTCTTGGATTATCGGTAAAAACTAATCAATTTCATCGCGTACCAATTTCAATACGATCATATCGTCAGTGGCTTGTTTATCGTCCATGCTGTTATCTGAAATCCATGGGACAAGCTTAATTCTAAGATGTGACATTTTGAAAATGTGCAAGTTATCACGATGGTTCTTGAGGTGTATATGAACAACCCCAGTAAGTGACTCAGTTTATTCGTCAAATGATGATACAAAACTGATCTGCAGAAACAGTTAATCAATGGGACTGGGAGGGAGAGTACCTGTATCACAGTTCTGTATCAATTTCTTTGTTTGTAATACCTCACGGCCTTTTACTTATGATAAGTTCACGGAGGCTTGTGATTTTCATAACGGTTCATAGAAACTACCTTCTATTTATAGAAATATTTAATTTTTAGAAATGGAAACACGACGTCCAACTTGAAAATTCTTAACCACAGTTTCATTTCCACGAATACATGTGGAATATGAATTTGTCATTCGATCATTGGGCACGTCGCTAAACTACCTAATCAACTTCTTTTGCTAAGCTTTTGAACGATATATTACGTTGTATAGAGCTCAAAGGATATATTGTGTGAATACATATTCATGTAAGTTACAATTTGAGGTGGGGATGCGACAAATTCATTCAACTGCCTCTCAAGGAGGAGCTAGATTCCAAGAACGTTTCACTCGGTCCGTTCTCACCTTCCCAAATTACAGGTGTGAGCAGTAACTCGATCCTCGAGGTGAGATGATTCTACCGTGGGTATAAGTCATACCTTAAATTGCCCATTTCCGAAATGACATGGAGCAGAGCAGGGGCGTGTTTACACAACCTCCGGGCGTTATGGGTGCGGTGAAGGCGTTTTGAGCCTGTAATGGCCTGTGACGGGTCAGTACGAACGTTATTGTATCTCGATGAGGGAATTAAATTACATGCTGAGGGCACTACCATTCAGGAGGCCCTGGTGAACGATACAGTTCCCGATCCCTTGATATTTTCTTCTTGGAGGCTCTGAAAAAAAAAAGGCAAGAAGAGTTCACGGCCGTGACATCGGAACTAGGTGGGTTTGCAAAGTCCGTCATGTCCTTATACCGCTATCATGAATGTTCTGTTTCTCACCTCGCTCTATATACATCAATAACGAAGAATAAGTAGACTGACGAAATAATATTCCAAGTACCAGCTTAAGAACAAATCTTAAGAAACCAGGAGGACGGTGAAACGCTCACGGTTAGGATTTTCATTGATTGTACTCCATATACTTCCCAAATAAACAGAAGTTCACCCCCTTCAGCTCATCAAGTCAGAACATTTTTTATTCGTATTCTGTAAAGAAAAAAAAAAAAATTGCGTACCTATCCACCACATAAATCACATCTGCACAAGCTTAGGTTTTTATTTATTTAAATATTTCTTAAATAGAATTTAGGACAATTTTTGATCAGTGTTCATCAATTGATGAGCTGCTGCTTACTGGGTATGCCTTATTATGTGGGCTACTAATTTTAAGTTGAATAGCACTTCGGTACTTGTGAGCTTTCGGATGGATGTATAGGTGAACATGCACAGTCTCTTTGTGTGTAGCCTTCGGAACATGCAAGCCACATGATGTTCGCAGAACGCTCGAAACATTGAAATATTAAAGTGTACTTGAAGCAATTTCTCAAGATGAATAAAACCTCATTGCGTTTTAATAATTCTTGGAAGGAGTGCACATGTCAGGAGACACTTGACTCTAATACAAGACTAACTAGATTTTCTGACCGGTTGCCATGGCACCCCAGTTGATGATGTTTTGAACAAAATCTTTCATAATTACAGTTAATATCAAATAACTAAATAAGTAGGTAATTCATATTACTTATTGCATTAAGATGATAGTCGTTGAGAGAAACAAACAAATTTGATGACTTGTGCGTTGTGTTGTATCTCAGACAAAATTCGATCTGTTAATTCGATTTTGATCAACTCTGTAAGAGACCTCCTATTCGCTCCCCCAATTTCCGAACATTTTTTACTAGATCGCAAGTGCGTGTGTGAATTATTCATGTTGTTTCAAAGCCATTATCATGTTATAATGATTGAATTCAAAAAATTGATGGTGTCTAGATGATTGTTCATTGCCAAATTTAATTTGTAAAAATGATTCCTATATTATATTTAGATATTCTTGTTATTTGAGAATTACAATACGGTTCCCCCACGTTTAGTCGGCGTAGGATGACTTCCCACTATGGAGGAGTCCAGCTTCTTTGCCCACTAACGCTAACACTAACACACAATAACTAACCGAACCAATATTTCTATGAGCTGGTGTTTCAATATACGAGGAAGATATTCTACCATTCGGACTTGGCAGACACTAGATTGTTGTTCATGCAGTCCCGAGAAACGGTTCAAGATAATCATTATTATTGCACGGTGAGCGCCGGAAGTCGTTGGCATGTCATCCGCGTTGTGATGGCTGTCTGGTATTTAAAAGATGGGTTACTGATCACTCAAGTACATACCTACTAACTCCTAATAATTGGAGTTTGTCATGAAGTCGTCTGGGTCGCTTTCATGATTGAAAGTCTTGGAGACCCGCAATTTCTTTTCACACCAATCATCATTTCTACATCCCTCTCCATTCATCTCTACGTTTGACCTTGACAATAAATTATATGGTGGTTAACGCCGACGACGAAATTACTACTCTCATTCTATAAGTTCTTGTTTCTCACACCTCTTATCATTGAATAGCCGATAATTTTTTATGCTCAAAATGAAAACCCTGCAAACTTTAGAACAAAGACTTATTATCTCTATACTACACTCCACCTATGTAAATCAATGATTATCTAATAGACGTAGTCTATAGTAAATTAAGTAAATTCGGCGATTACATGCCTGGTAAGAATTACAATATACTGTATATTGACTGGGATTGCGAAAACTGAAATTCAACGAGGTATAAAACAACCTCCTATGATTCACTGGTCCACAAACAAATGGCATAGGTGGGTTATGAAAAACTCAAGGCTAAAAGAACTCATGAACTCAAAATTACATTGCAGTTATATCAGCTGGTTCTTACGCCAGTAATTTACTAGAAATTTTTTAGTGTGAACAAGGACGCTTAAATTCATATCTGTGTTGATGGCTTTTTCTGAAAAAGTTCTAGTACTAAAGAAAGCGAAAAGATGAATGATCCGAGTGTGCTCATTCGGTTAATTGGGGTGTCGATTCCAATCAGTGTCCACAAAAACCATATTTATGGCAAATGTTATCAATATTCAAATTATTGGACATTTCAGCCGTTTGATTTCACTCTTCAGGGCTCGCAGAAATTGAGGAATGAAATTCGGTCCCAACTAGACCCCATTGGTGATTTTTGACACATGTTAAGTCAACTTTGAAGCAGTAGCTTTGGAGGAAAGCTCTGGACGGTTTACGGTAGGGAGATGCATTTAAAAAACAGAGTTAAAACTTTTTTGTCTTGATCGATCATGTAGGTACAAATGAACCTAGCGATATCGTCATCACAGTAGCAAGTATTGGCGATGAGACATCCGTATTAGTAATGGGAGTGGACGAAGTCCCCCGGACATACATAATAATATCTCAACTTGGTCTTGAAAGTGGCGTCTCAAACTCAATGAGAGAAAAATCTGCTCACAACATTACTAAGAATTGCGGCATTTACTGGTTAATTTAGGTATTGATGAGAGTTTTCGTAAAATATGAAGTATTTTGAAATCCTTCGAACCTTCTCCTTTGTCGGCAACTCGAAATCACGTAAAACTTGAATGCCTAACTAAAGAAAGAGGATATTTTCGTCACAATAATTGTGGTTAGTTAGATATTTGTTGACAGCCCTCACATGAAATTATAGTAATACTGGTACTTACGCACAGTGTTCCAAGGAAAAAAGCAAAGATTCATTATTTTCAGGAAACGTTTATGTCATCTATCTCAATGTGTGAATCTATATCATTGTTCTGTCATTCTGGAACTTCAAAGGTACCTTTACCTCTTTATCACATTTTCCGATCCCTATAAGAGCAATACCAATTTTCGACTACCGATTTTGTTCACTTTCTAAATATTTTTATTTCACTTCTTTGGTGAGAACGTAGGAATGAAGCTTTTTTCTTTACATACAATTACCTAATGAGTTCCATTTGCAAAGCCAACAACAGACAAACGTACAATGTTTGGACAAATTCAACAACATACCGAAGGCATAAAATGGAAATTAAAAGCGGTGGAAGAGGAACGAAATAAACTTCTCATTAAACAGGCTCGACTTGCCTTGGAGCTACAATTTCACCACAATAATTAATTATAATTATTTTTTGTCACAGATAAATACCTATATTTTCCACTTTTATTCAGCAATTTCACCCTTTTACTTCAATGGCATATTTGTTTCAATGCGACAAAGCTAATTTTAAATAATGAATGTATGAAAAGACTAAATTATTTTATTAGTCAAAGCTATTTTTTAATACATACAAGCAGAGCCAACCTCGCCTGATATTATTAGCATTATGATTATGAGTATTATGATTAATGTACTGCCATGTGAAATGGAGCGAATTTAGAACTGATGGGTTCAAAGACAAATTCCGTTGACACATTGATCATAGCTGATTAGGCTCCGAGTACAACTTCTTCCTTAATGAACCGATTTTGATACGGATCCATTGTGGTAAACAAGTTCCAGAAAAGGTTCCTGTCAATATTAAATGTCGTTCAGCTATTTCCTTTGTCGTGAAATCGGATGCCGTTACACTTTCGTTAATAGGGAAAGGTATCGTAGCTGCACGACTTTTCAAATCGAATGGGAACGAGATGCAAGCGGCCGGTAATAACAGTTTGTAATGAATCCAACGACAATAGTTTTAATTTCATTCGTCTTGGAATATTGCCAAAATGCAGTGACAACATGGTTTTAAATGATGGGTATCGATTATTAGGAATAATCACTGTTTTGTTTCTAAAACCGATTTTCTCGAGTGATTTTATTCTGGCTCGATTAATCGGTAATTGATCAAATGGGTTCGTTTGTTTAAATTTCAAAGTATCGAATTTGATGTATCTTCATTTTACCGAGTCCTCATTAAATAAATAAAGATTGTAATAAATGAAGGCTTTCCGCTGGACGGAAGAGGCGAATCAAAATCCCCCAGTTCAGGGGGAACATTATGTTACTAGTTCCAATTTTTAACTGTTGATTGAAATGTAGAGATTCGAGAGAGTCGCCTTTTCGGTTCAGTGAAGAAAATATACCTAAAATTCGACGGCAAAAATCACTTTTGGTATCTAGTTGATTTTTAGTTAAAAAACGATTTCACGGTACCAACCCTGGTTTTTCCGCCTTCACCTGCAGTTTTCTTTGAAAATGTAATGTGAAACAATTGTTTTCTCAATACCGTTGGAAAGCTGAGATTCTGAGGAAGATTCTTTTGTAAGTGGGAGTTATAGAACTTGTGTATGCGGAAGAGAACACATAGAAAACCTGAGAAACATTTGAAAAAAAGCTTTTTTCAATAATTTTTCGCTATTTGATGTTCGGACTAATTTGTCACGTTCTGAGTGATGATGAAAATTCCTTTGTTGCTCTGAACAGATGAGAAATTTAATGTTCTTACTAATGGTGTCCTCAAATATGACTTTAGGGATTAGTTGACAGGAGTTGCAGTCATTTTGGTGACCTAAAGTGAAATAACGGAATCTAAACCTTTAAAAGAAAATGTCTGTGGTTCATTTGTTGTTGAAAAAGAGCCGTAAAATAGACCTTTGAAGTTTGATGAACTTGTTGCGGGACACCCTGTATGGCGTTGTGTTTCAATGAAGATACCAACAGTTGAGGAAACAATCGAGCAAAGTGATGACACCACGGAGCACTCTTGGTTAAGTACCTAAGTTGGGGAACTCTGTCATCCATCAGGTCAAATCTTAGGTTGGAAATAGGAGGCTTCTGAATATTATTTTTATCATTCAGATAGTGCGATTCTAGTTCCTTACTGTTTATATTTTACACTTTAAAAAGCTCCAGTTACTCTACAAGCAAATTCACCTTTGCATGGTCCAAGCAATGAATTGCTGTTTTGATATAGTCGTTCAAAACGACGTTTACTTTTTTAATAACCATGCACTGCATACAATTTATAGGATGGGTGAGAGTGTCCATAATATATTCCATGGAATAAAATACATAACAAACAGAGTCAGTAAATTGCTAACTTTTAGAACCTGGATTTGGGTAGTTGGTTCATGATCTTTTTGAATGACTTGAAATATCAATTACTGCACATCAAAATTGAATTAGACGAGATGGTTTTCCTTGGAATCACACTGGGGTCTTTTTGTACCCCGATCAGTTGGGAAAAACACACTGGGTGATTCTGTACCCTTCACTCTTTCACATGCGAACTCCACGAATGCTCAGAGCCAACTGAACTCGGACGGTGTGATTACCACTTACAGGGGTACCAACTGAATTTACATGGTTTCCAATCGAGTGGGAAAATTTTTGTGGCTCGTGTGCACGCAAAAAAAGAAACAGTGGTGTACTTGTACCCCTGTGTGAGCTCCTAGGGTTAAACTGCTTCTGATTGTATTTGAATGAATGTTGACCATCATGATGTGGCAGTGTTCAAAATAATTTCTCGCCTCCTACAAACCAGATCAATTTTCCGGTAAGCCTCCCTCCACCTTGGTGTTTTGTGCCTGCGGGCCTTCCCTCAACTCGCCCGGCTTTTTGTTGGGGTCTCCCACCCCAACCTCCGTCCCGGACCATTACAAGTCCATCAGGCCACTTATAAATCAAAACCGTCTGTAAATCCGTCAAGTCTTTATTGCTCTGAGCACCGTCAGGATGAGTGGTGGAGAGGAGAGATGGAAGGGGTAATCTCCGAAGTTGCCTTCCTCTTCAAGAAAACGCTCTTTCGCAGCTGTAAAAGCTCTCAGTTTTGAGGCACCGCCACTTCAACATTACATCTTCCCTCCCCATTTTATTTTTTTCGAAAGCGCCGTATGAAACCGACCCCTCTGTTTCAGATAATCGCTTCCACGGTGTAAACACAGCGGGTTTATGTTTCCACTGAATCGCTTTAGACGGAATGATATTCAAACCCATCCACTCAACCACATTTTATTCACAAGACTCTCCCTAGAGATCGTCTAGATCCCCTCCCCGGGTAATTTCCGTACTACTTCTAAAATGAATTGAATTGGCTGACGGGCAACATCATTTCTATTGATGCCCACGAGGATGGTATGGTAATGTAGTTGAGAGATCTTTCAGTTGTTCATGAAATGTATTGATCATACATGGCCATTACTGCGTGCAAGATACGATACGACTATTGACGTGCATTGGGAAAACTTATAGTCTAGACCACCGTAGATATAAATTTATTGATTAATAGCTATAATTTTCTGCATATTACCTAATACAGTTTTATTGCTGCAAGTTCTGCATGTACAGGGTGCGTCTCAAAACACCCTTCCCGAACCATTGATTTCTGGGGTTAAACAAATTTTTTCTAATGTGGATATTCTTTCGTCAAGGAGCTTGAAAATGCGCACGTTAGGCATCACGAACTTGTTCAAACGTGCAGAATGCAGATCAATTTTGTTTTTTCGAAAGAGAAACCCCATTTTTATTGCTAATTCGAATTCCACGCACGATTTTGAGAGAATTCGACCCCTCAAACGATTTTTTTGAGCGATCGCCTCAAGATGAGTTACTCCAACGCTGCACTGTTTATTGGGGAAGAAATTCATTTGCACGTTTTTTGAAAAATATCTCAAATATGACCATATTCCATCGAACGACGAACCACATCAACTTCGGTTTTTTTACAAAGGAACCATAATTTTTATTGCAAATTCTACATTCGATTTTTTAGACCCCGAGCGACACGTCAAATGCAATATTGATGAATTGTGTGCAAATGTGTCCACTTGGTTCATCTCCTAGGTACCTGACGAGGTAGGCATCCACCACAACCTAAATACCACACCAAATTTTGGTGTGACAGCTATAATATTAACGATGTTCAAGCTTGGAGCCCTAAGTGGTGAAATTTGTAGTGAGCATTTTGATTAATCAAATAATTAATAATAATTCTTGTTTATTATACATTTTTATTCCAAAAAGAAAAGAAATCGTTAACGTTTAGTACACTTTTCACGCTTTATGAAGTATGTTGCGGATCTTACGCGCATAATTATCTGTTCAGACCTAGGCAACAATAAACCACAATTGTTTCTTGTGAAATTCATAGTTATTTCGTTTTATTTAATCACCATATTTTATCTAATATAAAATAAATTTCGTTGCTTCCGTGAAAAATTTTATTCTGAAGTTCAATGTGTGTTCCAGACGTACTATTTCTATGTATTTTACAGGAAATTCGAAAATCTTTTTCAACCATTTTGTTCCAGTGGTCATGTTTCTTGGAAGATTCGGTTTCGGGTTCGAGAGTTTGTTAGTGAATCTGTCCACCAATATCACTCTGTTCCAAAAACAATATCAGGAATTACTTGAGTTGAGTAGCCTTTGTTAAGTACCGCCTCGAGTGTGTTCGATTTTGGATCAGTCAATCACAAGTATAATAAGTATATCATAGGGAATTATTTTCAGGTGGTTTCACAACGGTGGTTTCCTCATTAGTAACCGGTTCGTAGAAGAAGCATCCTGATTTGTGGTCTAGCACCCTCGTCAGGGCCTTCATCCCAGTAAAAACTCGCAGCTTATACCTGACTCAGTGAGAACAGAAATGTTCACAGATGTTCGGCTTATTATTTCTTCTTTCACGCCTTCATAAAATTGATTCTTAACGGACGAAGTAAGGAAAAAACGTTCTTCTTCGTCTAATCTCGTTTCATGCCAGTGCGTGAACCTTTGGTCTACATATTGATGACGGAATCATTCTTTTGCCCTTCGAAATTGATATCTTACGAAACGTAATGTGACTCGATTTCATGGCCCATTGTCAACAGCACAAATTTTCTCCGGACCACTCGTTTTTTTTTTCAGTTTTCAGTAAGTCTTACCACCACCACATTCAAAGTTTCTGCCAAAAGCATATAACCTGTATAAAATCAAATTTCTATCAGAAAAACTGAAGATCAATATTTATCAGGCGCTGTTTGAGTCAGTATTACAGTATGCCATTGTAATATGGGGAAGCACTTTCAAGTAAAATTGATAAAATATCAAAGGAAGGAAGGATCATTTCAAGTAAGATTGATGAAATTTCTAGGTTCAAAAAATGACATTAATTCAATAAGCTAGTTCAATAAGGCCAGGCGCCATCCCAGCTATAAATTATTTCATGATTTGAATTTGTTTACTGTCCACCGAATGTATACATTGAACATGCTCAATCTCAATGTGAGGCAGCGGCAATCAAAATCATACAGACTCAAGTTACCGGGACTAAAAAATACATTTGCTCAAATGACGACAAAATACAGAGGCATGCAAATAGTCAATAAAGATTTTGTGAAAATTAGAAATCTAATGAAGATAAATAGTGAACAGCTATTCAAAAAAAGAAACGTAAAATAACAAGAGTCTAAAAGTATGAGCCTTGTCTTCACGGTCTAAAATTGATTATTATACAAAATTAGCAGCTATATGAATGGCGTATATACTGAGTTCCATTGAAGTGGAAATTTGATTACAATTATTAATGTGGTGTAAATATAGTGTTATAGGTTGGGAATTTATAAAAATTAGAAGTAAGAACCAACTTCGGGCTGGGACACAGTGTTACGATCCAGCTCGGTCATCACATTCAATAGAAGAATGTAACATGTAAAATTATGTAAATAAGCTATCTATCTTTCTTACGAAGGAAAACTTTTAATGACACAGTAAACAGCTGATCAGTATGGCCCCAATGTTCTGAATTCCCATGAATGAATTGAGCGCCTTATTTCATGCTTTAGATCCCTGAGTGAACTAGGAAACAAATCTGCATCAGAAGTCTCTCAGTTGTGCTGATACTCCAACTCCTAGTATTTGTATTAAAGAAATCCCTATATGAGCTTGTTCATATCCGAATTTCCACGATTATGCATACGCATGTGTGGATATGCACGTTTAGACAACTTTTTGTCTTAAAATATGACCGAAGTGCTGCTTTGCGACTATTCCAGTGAGCTCAAAGTAGCTCAAACATCAAGGTTAAAACTTAATCCATTCATTGCGCTTCACACGAGTTTACATAACAACGAGTTACCTTACTTATTTGAAGTTAAATGTTTAGAACGAGGCAGGTAGGTGTTCATTGTTTTCATCCCTTTCATGACGCTGTGGGCGAGAAGGCCGTAGGGCGCTATTTACTTTTCATTGAGTCGCAATTATTCAGAGGTTCGTCTTCAGGGCCTGAGAGAGGCTCAGGTAGCCCTGTGAACCCCAGCACATGCCACAGGTCAAAGCAAACACGCCAGTTGTTGTAGGGGGTGGAAAGGGCAGTTTGAATTGTTGATAAACACACTTAAACCCGTCTACGGCCTCCCTAAACGCATTCAGGAGAGCGTCACGACTGTTGAGGCAGCCCTCTTCACACGTCGAGTGCACTCTGCTTCCATTCAGAGCAAAGACTCCAACATACCAAAGCAGATTCTTCCACAAAGGCTCAACAAGGGAACAGATCGAGTAGAAAATCAAAATCCGTTTGTAATGTCGCCTTTGGTCTGCCAAGGGAAAGATCTCAGTGCTGAAAAAAAAAACCACTGAAAAAGGTTAGAGGTATAAAAAGTAAAAAGAAAAACCAATGAATCTTCGAAATTTTCCAAAAATTTAAGGTTAGAATATGTCTAACATGATAAGCGGTGAGCGATAAAATCAGATTAGTAGTTATACGTAACTTATTACTTAGAGATGCAATTAATGTTATTAGATTGGTTAAAGTCATCCCTGAGGGGGATTGTATTTGAGAAGAGAAAGGTAGTGAATCGGAATGAGCTGATAAATGGAACAAACTATAGTGAAACTAGTACAATTTGACAACTGTGGAGCTTAATTCCAAACAGGCACATATCAACAACCAAATGTTCAGGTAGTGAAAAAAACGATTTGCAGATTAGTGGAGATGTTTTTCTGCAGTTTCTCATAGGAGTAATGTGTGAGAAGTCACAGATAAAGATGCCTCAGAATATGAATCAATTTTCTCCAGAACACGAGGCTGTATATCCATTTTCACTTTGGAAATGTGCCCTTTTGATCAAAACTCATGGATTTGTGCCTTTTTGAAAAAGAAAGAATTCATTCTCCATTCTGTAGGTTTTATTGAAAACTTTACCTGACTCCATATTTCCATCTGTCATGCCTGCCATCTATCGAGTCTCGTGTAAATATTCCTCAAGTAAATAAACCTCAAGACAAAGGCGCAATGCTTCTTTTTGGATATGTGCCTTTTTGAAAACCCACGACTTATCGCCTGACGATATTCGGAGGATATGTGCCATTTCGATTGCAAGGCACTGAAAAAAATGTTGGGGACGGATTTGTTACCTTTTGATGAAAACACATAACTTTGGCCCCGGAATTGACGTGGATGTGTTCTGTTTTGTTCGGAAATGATAGAGGGATCTGATTAAACTCATATTCAGAGATAGAAAATTGAAAAAAAAAAAAAAAAAAAAAACTTTTTCTCCCAGATTTGGATATGTGCCTTTTTGAAAGTAAGCTCCTCAACTGTCGTTTCATGTCTTTGTGAATCATCGGACTTCAATATCAAACTCATTCCTGCAGTTTCATCTAGTTTTTAAATGTTTCAGGGGATTCGTGGTAGATGCTATGGGTAGTCTGCTATGAGGTTCCTGTTTCGTCAATATCATTACTTTCGCGTCAGCCTGTTCATGCGCAAAAGTATAATCCACAGAACACTATTTTCCTATTCCCTTTTGGTCCGATCTTGCTCAAATTTGGAGAGTAGTCGGGAAGCTACTGCCCTTGCGCTAAAGTGAAATCCGTGTAACACCCTGAGGTGTAAAGTTTTCCTTAGATTTCGTTGAAAGTTTCTGGCGATGTGGGTTTAAACGTGTGAGTTTCATCCCTAGGAAATCAATAGTTAAGTCGGTGCTAACTTAAGATTCATCAACTGTTACCTCACCGCTTTCTAATCGCCCGATCTAACTTATTTTTTGAAGAGTGCTTGGGAAATGATTCATATCTACTTCAACTCGATAGTTCTTCATTGGACTATCTTTAGAATTGGCGCCGCTACATACCTGCAACACAGACGGAATCACCTGTTGATGGATTATGTCTGTGGGAACATGTCACGTGACAATATACTCGACGGTGGGTCCACACAATTGCCAAATGAGGATTGGCACTCGATTCAGGTGTTACACGGAGGTCAGTTGGGAGTCTTGATGCTACGCTTAAATCTCAAAAATGAGGAGGAACAAATATAATAAATGAATAGTTTTTAGTAAAATACGCATCAGTTGTACAAATAGATCGAAACCAGTGATAAAACTATCGCGGTGAAGAACTAGTGGCCTCTATGTTAACATCTAATACGTCGCGGCCTCCGTTTAATACCCAATGCAAAATGGAAATTGAGCTATTGCGCTTGCGATTATTGTGTGTACCCACCGTCGAGTACGCGAGCCTCGCGATTCTTTGTAACTAGCTTTAATTCTACATCGTTCAAGATTTAGAATCTCGCAAGCTTATTAAATCATTTCAATGGTCCACACATTCATTTCACATATACAAGAAAGCTATGTTGCTTCGCCCAGCTTAGGAGACGTTTTTTAAGTAGATCTCTAGTTCACCGCATACTTTTGAATAGAGGTGGATCCCACCTGGGAATTTTCGTAGCAGTCGCTCATTATCATTCTTTCTCCCAAAAATGTGCGCATTTCAAAGAACGTCCGTTCACTTCTCTCTAGGATACAACAGCTGAAAGTTAACGATTGTATAAACACTCTTTTCATGCAAGTACCCTCTTGACGTTGGAGCATTATTTATGGTATGAGGCTGCAATGAAGAAAAATGAAGTTCGCGCTCGAAAAACGCAACCAGAGAAAAAATAAAACGAAGAAAACTAATAAGAAACTTTAAAAGGTATCCAAGTTCACGAGGGGCTCGGGAGCCACCGCCAAAGGATTCCTGGCGTTCTGGAGGGCGGCATTTCTTTGATAACCTTCGAGAACACGGGAGTTTTTTTTTAATTAGCTATAAAGTATTTCCCGTGCGGTGGCCGTCAACGTCAGCGCAGTTCGGCGTTTATACCCGGGAGACGGATTTCGCTTCTTCTTGCGGATGCGCGTTTCGGGAATTTTCGCGAGGTTTCTCAGGGGCTCAGTTGGCTGGGGCAAGCGTTTGAGATACTGTGAGAGCCCCGTTCGATGGATACGCTAAGGTTGTCCAACGTTTATTAGATCTCGAAGAAATTTCTCTCCTTACTTCCAATGGATTCCAAGGGAAATATAATTTCTGGTTTTTAGGGCCACAATTGACAATTGACATTTAATTAGATGAAATATTTACTTTTAATTTTGTCCGCAAATGTATAAATAAGTTATGATAAATTCGATCGGAGATGGTAATATGACTAGTATATTCGTATAGAGCATCATCCTTTCAACAAGTCTGTCTCTAGTCACTTTTAGCCTCTGTTTAGCATTTAAAGACCTGCGATTTGTGAGCGAACGGATGATCGTACAACAACCATTGTGGCCTCATTCAATTCATAGAATTAATTAGGACAGAAACTAAATCTGGGGGGGGGGGGCATTTGAGATTTTGATTTTTTGATGGGTTAACCCTTAAATGTATCCCCTTATGGTTGACTGATCAAGAAATCAAAATTGCTACCACATCGGGGATTGATGTCGGATTTAAGAGCCGAATTTCGTAAACTTTGGTCCATTGGTTCTGGAATAAAGCTTCGGACGACGGAGCACCTATGGCGTAAAGACGGATTTTTATTATTATTTTTTTTAAATCCGATTTTTGAAATACAATTTACTTCTTTTGAATTTGAACCAAACACTTGATAGTGGGGGTTAGATTTTTTCTTTGTTGATTACAACGGTTTGTTATTGAAAATACTCAAAAAACATAAAAATCCTTTATTTACATCGTAAGCGGTGCACACTGCACGCATGTACGAGTATCACTTGGAATATTGTTTAGCATTTTGACGGAAGACACCATTCAGAATTAGGTAATGTTGTTTCAATGATTGAAGAGTGAATGCTTGTGGATCAGCTCTACTTCCATTGAACGTTCATTTTCTACGACCGCCTCAGATAGCAGGTGCCAACAGAAGGCACCTCCGATTCGCATAAGGAGCCCCCCTTACCGGGAGCGGAGCAAGCTTCAGAAGGAGTTGGAAAATTGTTAAACTTTGACAGTTCTCGAAACAAGTCTTGAAACCCTCCTTTTCAGAGGAAGACGAGCGAAGGCTCCCAGGCGATTGTGACTCCACAGCTCATTTTCAAGGGGCAGTAGTAATTTGCGGTCGTCGCCTGAGGTATCCTAGGAACTCTATGATTCACTTTTATCTCTTTTGAAGGGCTTTTATGGTGTCAGCGTCACGAGTTAAACGCAGTTCTCTGTCTTGAATACGAATCTGAAAGTACGCGGAAACCGATTTCCCAAATGGAAGTTGAAAGATTTTACTGCCGCTGGACACCTGCCCTGGCGTCGAGAAGGACATGTATTGCGGCTCTCGAGAGAGAGTTCTCTAATTTATGCCATGATAATATCATGGTGTTGAAAGCATATGATTATTAGATTGTTCTTCCCTGACTAAATTGAAAATTTTGGCTCGATCAAACCACCAGAACTTGAGAGAATGCTTGACGGATTTTACGTTTACGTATGAGAGACTAGTGTCAAATTGCTGACCAATTACCTCACAGGAGACCATGTGCAATATGAATAACACATCATCTACAAATTTCATTGAAATCAGTTGCAAAATGTCAGAATGAGCTTGTAACAGGCGTTTCACTTTTTAGCATGTGCAGTAGCTACTGATACTACCGCGTTGAAATTATTACGAGATTGTTAAATATTTTTTCCTAATTGGGCTATTATATCTTGAGAAAAGGATACTGGATTGATTTTATGGTTGCGCATGCGCAGTCCCATGTATTGATTTCTGAACAATTGAATCAACGCTGCAGAATAACCACATTGCAGGAAATTTTCATGCATACGCGGGCAGACATGCAAGAAAGCAAATTCGGAATGACCTACAATACATAATGCGGCTGGAAATGTTGATTTTTGCACACAAAAAATGCATCACCAGTGAAGACAAAGCTTTCGTACCTACATGAAGACTTAGAATAAAACAACACTCTATTTTTCGAAAGTTCTCAATCTTCTTGATTTTGTCAAATATTTCAACGCTTCGAATGCAATGCCGTTGTTTAGGGCTATTTTCGAATCATGTGTAATTTAACGCCAAAGTTTCATTGGTTCAAATTGCAACTTTTTTCCCCATTGATCTACCTAATTTTTCCTATTGATATTTTCCTTATTGATATAAAGGTTCATTATTAAAGTAATGAGCTAAAACTTGTCGAATCCTTTGTATCGTTTCCGAAGACCTTTAATTACTTATTATTCCCATCGTTATCTCGTCAATCTGACGTCTCCTCATTATATTAAGATGGAATGTAATACGCGTAACCAATTATCAAATCATGATTCAGTTCGATCTGTTGATTGAAATAGTTAATGTTCAGGAATGCGATGGAAAAGATAACATTTATTCAACCATTTTCAGTTTTCCGAGGGAGAAACTGTTGTGAAGAGAGTAAGGGCAGAAACGGCGTTCTAATGTAAAATGAAAATGAAAGTACCGCAGGAATTCTCCTTAGGGCAAACAGGGTTACTCGAAAGATAAACACGAAGAAATCATCCACGGTTCGGTCTTTTGTTGAAGGGTGTTTGCTGTTCTCGAAATAATTGTTCCCTCGTTGCAAAAGCGGCTTGTAACTGAGAGAGGTAGATAGTTGATGGAATTAGAACCCATCGGCGGGGCTACATTAGCGCTTGATACGTTGTCATTGAATCACCTTAACTACCGGGAATTGGATTATAAATACACCCGTGTCGGAAAATTGTCCGGCATCCCGTGGGGCTGGGTGATTTGATGTTCGCTCGCCTTCACGCAAATACTCCTCGCATTGCGTGGCGTTGATCAATGGCACTAAGGGCTTTTTTCAACTTTCAATGATAAATCTTTTTAACTGACCATAAAATTTTGTTTCTTTACTATCAAAGGTAGCGAAGCTTTGTGTTCGTGCGTGAAATCTAAACAGTGTTTTTAAAAATATAGAATTTCTGCTCGTCTTTTCTAGTTAGTTTCAGAGCTGGCTAATCCACTTTAGTTTTTGTCTGTCTGACTTTTCATCAGTCGTAAGTACATGTCACGCCCAAAATCAAACAACGTTTTAGAACAATTGAAACTGAAATTTTCAAGAATTGAGGGTGCTACCTTTTACATAGTTGTCTATTTTCATTCATTGTCCTCCGATTAATTGAAATCCGTTTTTTTCTCCGAAACTACTGAGCCAAAGTTAATGGGACTTGGGTTAAAAATCATATGGGGTATAGTTGGGATTCAATTCTCACTCAATTCTAAAGGAATGAAATATTCAAAAATCTTAACATCGAAATCGTTTGAAATAGAAAAAACGGTTTCATGTTCAATATTGATGGATATCAGTCGTAGTTCATCATTTAACTATCCCTAAGAGCTAGGTGGAACATAAACAGAAAAAAAAAAACGCCAACCCCAATGTAGGTGTGAATAGATGACATACTCAAAATCGCTCGTTATCATTTGAGTATTGCACCAGCTGGTATAGCAACAAAAGAATTTTGTTTTCAAGAGTTCATTTCGGGGTTGAATTTTTCAAGACTCATGTTGTACAATTGAGAACAAGTAAAGATTATCTTGTTATTTTGTTTTAGCTCATTGAATTTCAGTAGTTCTATTCGTGGATTTTTTAGTACTGTGCATTTACAGTACATCGCTCAATTAAGAGCATTTTTGATATCTACCATTGTTTCAGACAAAGAGACCAGTGAAGTAGCATTTGGGACATCTTGAAGTCAATTACAAAACTTGAAGACAGAGCACTCAGCTGAAGGAACCTTGCAGCTAATTTCGTTAATTTTCCTTATAACTCAGCCAATTCTAAACGGTGAAAAGTTCTGAAATTTCTAAACTTTGAATATTGAAAGCTTTCGAAGTAACACTAATGCTTTTATGTTGGTTATTGAAAAAGTTCCTTTCGATGAATGGAATGAGCACAATCGCACCGCTTTACGATCAGCTGCCCGTTCTCCCTAACGGCTAGAACTTTGATAGAAAAAAGAGCGTCAACAAGGATGGGATTTATGAACATGATGGGACATGGTAAAAACCACCTAGTGTTGAAAACCGCATGTTGTTCTCGCTCGGTTGACATAATTCTGATAGAGGTGTGTTCCAAGAGTTTTTTTAACATGATTTTTTCAATTCTTATGTTATATGATTGTGGAGAAATGAAGCGTAGGCACTTGTTTCCTTTTACCTCTCTAAATTTTGATGGTATCGGTTGATTTTTAAGTCTTGTTCATATGTATATGAACTGTATACAACCCAATGGCTAATTTCTGCTCTAATGTACCTAGAAAACTGAAATTAAAATGCTAGCTCCAGCGGGTTTCTCATGATTCAAAGAAAGTTGGCAGCTTTCCAACGTGACATTTTGAAAGGTATGGGATGACGCATGGTCTCACGTGAACAGCTTTGTGACCTGTGAGTTTTGCTGTCTGCTTCTTTTTCGTACAAAGGGACAAAGGGACTTCTCTTTCGTGTAAAGGTTCTATTTCACGAGTTATATGCAAGACGAAGGCTCTTTTGGCTAATTTCGTTCCTAATCGATCTCACGTGCTGAAATATTAATGGGCCTTTTTAGGGCATCTGGAATACACAGTACAAGATGTCGAGGCACGAGGCCCCGACCTTAGATAACATATCACTAGGTAACTGTATTTAATTTACTGTGATCAGTGATTTACATAGAAGGGTCATTTTGATACAAAAATGATAAAACCTCACAATAATAAATTGCGGCGTTCCCAATTGTTCAAATGGGTCATTTCCAAAAGTAATTCAACAAAGGGAGATTTGTTTTAAATTATTTTCTTAATTGCTATTCCTGGTTGATAACATTTTATTATCAATAAAACACAAAAATAGAAAATGAAAAATCAATGCCTCTTGATGCCCAACTGTATGACCAACTCATTTAATAGCGACAGCTGTAATTATCGAGGGATTCTCTTTCAAACAGCACTAGCGACTTACGCCGTTGCCTAACCGTTGCCTGGATCCTAAACGTAGTTAATTGGACACATGAATTGTTGAATTACTCATCAGTGCGCGGTGAATGAATTGCTCGTTTGTTGAATACCTCTGCGGAGAACGACTATTCCAGTCCGTTGCGTCCAGGCAGTTCGCATCCAAAACAGGAACCCAAATTTAATTCGATTGGCCAACTCAATTGTTTTCCTACAGAAAAGAGCCCTGACGTTGAGCGGACCCCATCGCTCGTGACGTTGCTGTATTTCACGTTAAAAGCAACGAGCGCGGGGTAGATTTAATTAATTAATTTAATCCGTATTTAACATGCAGTTGCAAAGAGATATTGAGCAGCTGTAACAGGGCCCGCGGTCTAGTGGATTCGCAACTCCGTCGCCACTAGCGATTTGCTTTGACGGGACACAAAGGTTTCATGTTTCTGCAACAGTTAGATCAACGATGGAGCTCACGAGCGTAGATAGAATGCAGAGTTGGATATAAGTTCATGTTCAAGCTTTTACAGTTCGAATTGAAGAGACAAAAAGTTGAAAAAGATGTCACCGAGTTTTATTATTTCTGTATTAAAATATACCCCCTGTGTAATGATCACTCAGCTGATCGGAGAACCCTCATCAGATTTCAAAAGCTCCACAGATCGTAATAATGGTATTATTTCGGATGTTTTCGATATTCAGATGTTTGAAATTTCAACTTATCGGTTTCACCCTTTCGCAGTGACTGAGATAATTGTTGAGAAATCTGTATCTATCAGACCCCAAACGTGATTTCCGGTCCAAGTTTCATTAACTTTGTTCAGCATTCCCGTAGGGAAACCCCATACAGCGACCAGACAACGTAATTTTTATTTCAATTTCGGATACAACACCTAACGAAACTTAAACAAGCACATTTTTCCCTCAAACCCCCTGGATTCATGTTTTTCAGTCCCTTACAAAGATACGTTATTGAAAATAATAGCCAAAACGCTCTGAATTGTTAGACGTTAGTTTATTATTTTGGGATAAGATTGCAACACATTGCAGATTACGGGTTTAAATAATTAATAAACCGAGTGTATGGATCATTTTATAAAGTTGAATAGGATACAATAGAAAAACCGTTTCTATATTATCATAATTTCAATTTCAATTATATTTAAACTCTGTGTACTGAAAAAGAGTCCTTCAGTTGATCAGTGTGTCTACATACATGTAATATACTTCAAAATTGTCCTTAAGAGGGTGGAATGACTTGCTGATAAACATAACTCCATTCCCAATGTACGAAACAAAAGACACTGTCAAAATATCTACAATGTACTTTAAATAGTACTGCAGTAATAATGTAGCGATGGGATAGCTGAAATTTAGCGGTTGTCATTAATTAATAGCAACCAGAGTGATCTCTTCAACATACGGGGTAGAACAACTATTGAGTAAAATATGAAGAAAAAATCTTCCTTCTAATCTAAAATTTTTTGAAATATTGGTTGTTTAGATTCCCACCCTTAATTATACGCATTTGGGTTCACAGATACCTAATGATGCCGAGATTACAGCCTTCATTTGACGGATATGTTTCGAGCGAGATTTTTCACATTGTGGTGCTACAGTCGAGGAGAAAAGGTTCTGACGGCGGATGGATGGTTCGTAATATGTTTTACTCGATTATTTAAATACATGTATCTTTAAACTAAAACCAATGATTTGTTAGTAGCACACCAGTTTCATTTTATTTTTCCAAACTACGGTCGATTTTTAGTAATCCAAATTAAGATATTAATAATAGTATGACAGCTTCTCAACAAAGTGATTAATGTAATACATCAATCAACATTATTACTAAACTTATTATTTCATTCGAGCAATTGTCTAATAAAAGAAATGCTTATTCTGCACAGAAATAGTCACAACCTTTTCACACTAAAATTAGCAACATCAGAAGAAATAGAACCTTCCCTAATGTCATCCAAACGCATTAAAAAAATTCAGCTCAATCAGACTTCTGAATTAAAAAATGTGGAAAAACATACAGAAAACCTCTAATATTTTTTATGTAAGATAAAGGTTCCTCTAACCCATAATTTAGACGTAATTCAACTCCATCACCATAGTTACAACAACGCAACAGAATTTTCACAAATCGTGTGACTGCATTACAAAATGTAATCTACTTAGATAATTCCAATCTCGACTAACTCATTTCCAGATTGATTGGGTGGAGCAGGCATTTGTTGAGTTGGTTTTTGGCCCCGTGTAGCAACATGGGTCTACTGACTCAGCCCTGGATCATCTGGTGCTTTCATAAATCAGCACTCTCTTTTACTTTAATATTGAATGGGATATTAACCCCCGTATCCAGAACACCATGTGGTTCATTGTCCTCCTAAAAGGTCCCCGCAAACCCCTAACACCAATCCCATAATGGGGTTATGAAAATGTGATTTTGTCACGGTTGCCTTGGGTCCCGATGCCTTTTATTAGACAGTTATTGAATTGTGAAAGATATGAGGGGGGTATCGGGGTGGGATTCCCTTCAGTCCCTCTCCAGTCGTGTCTAGGGTGAACCACATAACAAATGGTCTTTTACCTCCCTCGGCCATTCAGGCTCGGTTACCCCTAGCAAAAATCAAACGTGATAGGTATTTATATGAGTTTGTGTTAAGACCCATTCGTTACCCAAGTCGGGGAGTACCGTGCGTCTCCATTAGTCGAGCTCCCCTGACCCTGAAGTTCGGTCGGCCAGCACAGTGTTCGATATTCCATGGATTTACCACTACCTCCTTCATTATCACACATCACCTTTGAATTTATGGGTCTAGTTCTGAATAGGTTGTCTGACAATTTCACAACAAAGATTAACGCCTGCGTTATGGTTGTACTGTGCGTCGAATGCTTGTTTGATTCCATAAATTGAAAGTTCATTTCGTTAATAACGAGTCCCCCACAAAGTCAATAACGAATGACGTATTTGAATCAGCGTAACAAGTTAGTTAAAACAGCATTAACGGCAAATCTTCAATCGCTTCCATTAAATCTTCTAATAAATATGTTCACCCTTCTTCCATGTCTTCACATTTTACATCTTATCACAAAACAAACTAAACAAACAAAATTCAAAACAGAAAGAAAAAGTTTTAAAGAAATTGCTGCTCTAACATAAACAAAAGCTTTTTGAAGTGTTAGTTTTTATGTACAGAGTAAACTAATCGTGTATGATGAAATAAATCATTCATACAGGATAGAATTTCCTAAGCGTTCATTGTCCTCACTAGTTCACTTTACTTACTGAGGTATTCCATATTTCATTAAAGGCAAATGGAGCCTTATGAATTGTTCTCCAGACATGAGTTCTTGCAATTCTGAACCATATTCGTTGGTCTCACACCATCACGCATGATTAGGAAAGAGTTTTGATCCTTTATCCCAGCGGTTTTGGTTTCCATAGTCATTGCAGAAGATCCATACAGCTTAAGCTCATATCCACGTATCAATAGGCAAAACCGTCTTCTGTTCGGTAATCGCAGTAAAATTTCTGGGGATTTCAGAAAATACTGGAGCCAGAAAAGTTGTCCAAACATAAATGTCAGCCTCCGAATGCCTGTTCAAGAATAACTTGAACCTTGCAATAAAGTGTTCTGTAGTAAAGCAATCAGTCCATCAGATTCTGCACATATTCCTTTTCCAGTTTTATCATTACTTTGAGAATAACGCGGAGTCAGGACAACATAACGCGGTAGGCACTCTATCAGTTCCACTGCAACTCAAACAAGTAGTTCAATCTGTTGGTCGGCCCAAAGAAGTTCAGTGAAATTGTATTAAAATAATATTTAATCATAATATTCTAAAAAATGAAAACCTCCGATAAACTGAATACATGGAATTTATTTTAACTTTTTAAACAATCATATGAATGAGTGAAGCGTAGGTACGTGATTTTATTGGATTTTTATAAAATATTTTCGGTGGGGTAGGTGCCTACGTTTATGTAATCACACTCACAGTTAGCTGTTGTTATGCAGACGGACTTATCAAAATCGGCTTGATCCGTGTAGACATAATAAGTATAATTCGCATTGGTGTTTATTCGTCTTTTTATGAATCATAAATCTTTATAATTATGTAGAATAAAAACATACTACAAGTAAAACATCCTACTGAACTTTGAAAAGTCATAATATGGTTGAGAGCTTTAGGTTTTTGGGGAGAGTGATTCTAAATACAAATTATCCGGTATGGAAAATTTTATTAAAGGAAATGGTGTTGAGGCTGTTTTATCTGCACATCATTACATTCCATTTGAGATTTCATGAGAAATAGAAGATCTTGTATACAGATCACTTTGAATCTTTTCAAGAATACATCGAAGGGTGATTATTGCTTTTGAGATCTAAAAGAATGTTTCCTCACCGGAGTGATTGCTAAATTGTGGAGAATCAGCGGCCGATGTAACTGGCCAGAACGACACAGTTTGAAAATGTCAGGTTGGTTTGGCTAGGTCCTAAAGGTCACTCAACCCTCGATCTTCAAACTTTCTGAACGTGTGGGTGAACGTAATCAAAGGGCACTAAACACGGTCAGCATCTCAAAAATCAAATTAAGCTCAATCAACTCCTGACTCATACTGCTAATTAGTTCTGAAACACGTTTAGTAGTAATAATACGAGGGATTTGACGGTCTCCATTCCATATAATTATAACTTAAGTAAACTAGGCTTGTATAAATGAGCTTGGTATAATTCAGAAACTACTCAGATTTTAACAATTTTAACAAATTTGTTGAACTTGAACGTTCTAGAAGTTCTCAAGGGTAAACAAATTGGGGAATACCACTGGGGAAGGAAAAAAGCTTTGTTGCGGAGGGGGGGAGGTACGTTGGATTAATTAATTTTGGGTAATAACAGAAGAGGTCACTTGGTTAGACCATGATGTCACTTGAATCATATTGAGCAAGACTTTAGGATGTCCTTCTAATATTCCGACAACACGAAAACCAAAAAATGCCAGTCGAGAAAAAAAGATCCATTTATCAGTAAGTATCAAGAGAATGGGGATCCAACGTCTCCTTTACAGATGCAGCTAAATGGGTTATGCAGCTCTATTATACCGGTCATCGTCAACCAAAATTACTCGCTGGTTGAAACACTTGAAATATATCATCCCTCATAACTACTTAATTGAAAAAGAAAAATTTCACAACGGACAGTAATCACGATTTTCGCGTAGCAAATCAATCCGCAGCAGACCTCTTGCTACGTGTCTGGACAGGATCCATAAAAGCCCGACTTACACTGTCATCGACTTATTTTTGCTCCGCATTAATGACAAGTTTTATTGTTTTTGTCCGAACCAATCTCAGGAGAGTTTGCGTCGCTTAGACCGCTGAAGGGTTTATGGCTGTCTCGTTCACTTTTCAAAGCGGTATGCACTTATAATACCATCGCATGCTTCATCCGCCTTCAAACGGTTTTTACGACTTGATTTCAACTACGGCTACCCACTCGGCCCAGGGATGGAGAAATTGGAGATTACCATAAACATTGCCAGTCTGATTTATCTTTGCTGCGAATCATCGGCGGAAGGGGTGACTACGGATACCCTACGTCTCCATCTGTCCTTGGTTTTTATTAGAATCGCAACCACGCACAGGAAATCGATTTCGCTTTTCTATTTGTTGCAGATGATCATCGATATAAAGTTTAACTAATTTCTATTGTGCATTTTAGACACAGCAGCACAGTGCGGCAAACAACGGACAAAAGTCCAAAACGTCGCTATTTTCTGCTGCTTGGTTTAACTTACTAATCCCTTAAGAGGTATGTGTGGTGTTTGGAACAAGTGCTGTTAATACAATATTATAATCACAAAGAGCAGAAATCATGTTTGGACAAACACACGAGAGTTCATCAGAAGCCTACCTTCTTTCAATTTCGGTGGTTCTCGTTGTTTGTTTTTCTAATTTTTTCCGCATGGACGGTGCAGAGAAAGAAAGGAATATGGGTTTTCCGTGTTTTATCAGTTATTTTTATGCACATAAACACTAAATTGAACCACTTTTCATAAACGTTGATAAGCAGTCTTCATACCACATTCAAATTCGACTCAACGCATTTAGGCTTCGGATGTATCACTTCTGATGTGTAACACAACTATTATACTTCATTCACATGTGAAAATTGTCAGCTTCAAACTGCATTTGAAGATTCTGTATCTTTTTTTTTTTTTTTTTTTTTTTTTTTTTTTTTTGAATCTCTTAACTCACTGATCTATGTACATTAGACGTAGTAAGTTGGAGATTATCTAAACTCCTGTCCGCTCTAGATGTTATAAGAACAACCCCATTTTTATTTTAGCAAGCCAAATCTATTGAAACGAATTGAAATGCAGAAACTTTAATTACGACATAAATACCAATAACAAGTACGCAAGATCTGAGTGATAAATCGAGAGCTTTCCGACGAATGGAGTAAGATTTTTGTCCGTGGAAAACTGAACAACACTAGAAACGGCTTGGTTGTACGTGAAAATCATCGGACAACTTTTGTGGCACATCCGCGTCATCTTTTTCGGCTAGCTAGTTCAAGGAGTTCAGTTGATCACTGCAATGCAATACTGTGAACACTAACATTTACTAGTATTTTTGTAAGAAACAGATGCTGATACCAGAGCCGAAGCTCTGCACTATAAAACATTCCATATGTTTCAACATTCTATACTGGAAAGCCCTCAGTTTATTTCAAATCATCACGCCAACATTCAAATTTCAGCTTTCTACAGTAGTGTTATTACAAACGCTTTCGATAATCATATTTCTGAAATTTCAGCCTTCCGGGTTCACTGTTTAGGATTGACTGAGATCAATGCCGAGAATTTAGTGCCAACTAGATCTAAAATGTGATTGTTGATCAAAATTTCATTAACTTTGGTTGGGTAGTTTCGGAGAAAACGGATGAATTTGTTTTAAATTGTATTTGTGAATTATAAATTTCTTGAAATCTAAAACAACAAATTTTGAGAGGGTAAAAATCTGGTTTTCCAGGTCGATTGCGAAGGTTCATTATTGAAAATAATAAACCAAAATCAACTTACAAAATATATAAGTAAACCTATAGATTGGTCAGTCCGCCGTTCTAAACTTTTCTCTGTAAGTAAAATTTACGTGTTTTACTTGCTGTATTAAGTGCATTTACGTACTCGTTTTTCATACACATGCTCAAGTATTTGAATTTATTGCAATATACCAACGTACAATTTTTAATAATTGTTAACCCTTAATTAATCTTAATCTAGTATGTGCTAATATTTTGGAGTTAATTCTTTCTAATACCCAAGCCTATGTTTTGAAGCGTTTACCCTGAATCAGAGTAGCTTCCCAGTAATCTCACAGGTTCTTAGCTGCCACTGGAACCATATGGCTCTGGAGGCGTTCAATAAGTGGCTTGATGACCCAGACGCCATTATTGCATCGGGGTTTTTAAGCGTTTCATTAGAATAGGACGTAACTGCTGTGTTTAGCGCCATATGGGCTCCTGCTTGGGGCCCCGTCCATACAATTTTCACGGTTCGGATCGGGTGTTGGCCAGAATTGCGTAGAGTAGTAATTTGTGTGGTCGGACTCGGCTGGACGGAATAATCAAGGAGAGGCCGGGATCTGGAAACTATAGCGCTCAAGAAGCGTACAATAGATGTGATAATTTTCATTCATCAGATTTCGTTATACAATTATAAAATGATACGCTGTCTGTTGTGCTTGACCATTGTAATGAATGTGCATATGTTTTAATAATATATACAAACCGTTCCTACTGGTGTCCGTCAGTTATTAAACCATCTCTGTCAGCTAAGGAGTTTTTATGACTTGACTATACCAAGCTTGAATAATAAAGATACTATCAACTGTAAGGTATTAGCGAGGTATTTAACTTCCAAATAATTCATATTATGTCATACATATATATGATGATCTCTTCACCAATCCTGCATAATCTCCGGGAACTTCTTCAAACAATTCCAAATCCGTGAATGGGCACCTTTGGTCTTCATGGCCGTTCGAATAGCTAATTGTCATAGAAACAAAGCATTTCCAGATAACTTATTAATGTCAAGATTTGAATGTATAAATCGTAGAAAAAAAATGTATTTAATACATTTTGATGTAGTAGGTCGGAAACTCATAATTAATAAACTGGTATTATTGTATGTGAGAAAACTAAACAAAAATATTGATTGAACAGATTGAACACTGATACGATAGAGATATACACGCTGCGGCTTTATGTTACTTAAAGTTGATGAAATATCACAAGGTAATGCAAGTCGTATGTTATCAAGAAGTCAGAGAGCCGAACAAATGTATGAGAATGAAAAAGTGAGCACCTATTACATATTTAGAGCTTTTGACGAATTCATAGTAAAGTAGTCTGAAGTGAAATGTATACTGCAAAGAGGTCGCCGTTTTTAAAACAATTGTTGGCAATCGCTGGTATATTTAGGTAAATTGCCACTCGTGGTGATCCGAGAGCATTTACTCTTAGTGTCAATGATTGTGCAGCTATCTTGATTTAACAAAATCACGAATCAAGTACATTAGAAACAACTAAAATAATTACTATTACCTAGATTCAAATAGATGCTGCTGCTTATGATTTCCACATTCCAGAAACACGGGAAAACAATTATCTTCAATGCAGTTCTTCACACACGTTGAGTGAACTCCGGATCGACGTTATGTACAATGCCTCTTTCTATGTCTACTCTCAACTGTGCTTAACTGTGGTTAACCTCGATAAATGGGCATGAACCACCTTGGGAACCTTTCTTACTGACCTAGGCATGATGGATGTACATTAGTTCAGTAGCAAATCTCGAGGTCGAACCGCTCAACCAGGGTTCTTGCTTGAGGGGAAGAATTATATCTGAGAATAACTTTTCTAATCGACCTAATGAGCTGACATATGTAATCAAGTTCCTTTTGGAAACCTGGGATACAATTATGAAGCACGGGGGGTCCTTTATAAATAAATCATTTCCAACAATATATGGTTGTAGTACAACAGTTTATGAGTGTGAATAATTAATATTCGCCACACTTGTCACGGCGAAAATTATTTTCCTCACAATTTGACCGGATATACCTGGTTTCAGGTCTTACGCTGCAATCGCAATAAACTGCAAAGCGTTCTTTCATTTATGTAAAATAACACAGCAAAAAGAAGTAGCAGCAAGGGCGATGCAGCGGAGAAAAAGACCGTCGGTTTTTAGAGCGCTACGTAATTAATGCAATTACCGGTCCTAAACAGTGTTTTCTGAAGCAAAACCCTGTTGCCCCTTCTCACCCTGACAACATTGGACTAAGTGAATTCTATAAAAGTAATTAAAACTTTATTTAATCTTTTTGCGCAAGAGTTCCGAGGTTAATCATTTTAAACTGATTACGAAGCCAAAGACCTCAGAACCAAGGTAGACGTTTGAGGGGGAGCATCGAAGGACCATCGCGTGGAGTTAGGTTTAAGTTATGTTTAGAAAACGTGTTAGGTAGGTCATTACTGATGGGTTTTTGAATAACGACAAAACTAGCGATTCTGAGCGGATGACAAATAAGCAGTTGATTTTGAACTGATCCTGTAGTTCGAAATTGTGGTGTACGTATTTAGACCGTAAAGAAAAACACAATACACCAGCACATTAAAAATGATGTAAAGTATTTTAGATGATGTTTAACTTGGTACACTTCATTAGTCGATCGTTAGTCGTTGATGCTAAGATATCCTTTATCGCAGTGTTACGGTATATACTCATCTAACTACAATTATTGACTAATAGAACACGCTCTAAAAGCATATTTTGGAATCTTACAGTTTAGTTGGTATAGTGGATCAAAATCGCTGCATCCGGACAATCTTTCCACTTATGTATGACACTCAACGCACCTATTACAGATCAAATATCTGGCACAAAAATTAGTATTGACAACACCCATTTGCTCCGGTTGCAGATATTTGAACCTAACGCCTATTCGCTCTGAATGCACCTCATTCTCCCATCATCACGGGTGACACTCTAAAAACCTATTATACGTCAGATAGGTACCTGGCACAGAAATCTGTAAGTAGACACTGTGATTTAATACGAATCGCATCCCGTGAAATTTCAAAGGATTCACTTCTTCATCTAACGCATCCTCTTCGTAAACCGCCAACCGACGTTCTCGGATTAAAACGATATTCAACTTCGAGTTGGAGGTCCCTCGGTTCCGTTGACGACGGCGTTTCGCGGCGTGACGCCTACTGATGACTCGTAAATAAGTGAAAATAATTAAGGCAGAACATCAATCAGCGCTGACTGGCGGTGACGTGAAGGAACCGCATTCCTCCGTGTTTCAATATTAATCTCAACAGTGAGACGGTGGGTCAGCAACCATCTTCAGTCAGTAGAGAACCCAAAGAAGAACTCATTTAGAACCCAGTACATTTCTAATAAGAAACGTTTTTTTTTAAATGGTTTTTCGTGGATTTGAACAGCGCCGTTCACCAACATTTTCCAAATACAAAGATCTAAGTAAAAAACCTATATCCATACTAATGATACACGGGAGAAATTTGATATTTCGTTCGACTCAATTGCTACCCCGATGTCAAATAAAAAATTGCTCAAACGATTTTAAGAATTCATTTACCCTTACAGAGCAATTTAGGTTGTTTTATGTTTCTGAGGAAAAATAGAGATACAAAAATTGTCCTTTCTAAACAATGTGAACCAAAGTACTTACAAAAATGTCACTTATGGAAGACAATATTTTACGTGTGCTGTCGAAAATATTGAAGATGTACGAAATAGTGTTCATCATAATAAAAGTACTCATGATCAGTTACAAGAAATTCTGCAATGTTATTTTATTATTCGAATTTATAAAAGCAATCATGCATTCATCAAAATTCTAGTATTTTCATTGAAATATCGTACTTTTCTATAACCGATTTCAGGGAGACCATCATGGTTTTCCTTAGTTTTTAGGAACTCATTTGGGAAAAATTAAAAAAAAAAAAAAACAAAAAAAAACAGACAACGTACGATATCTCTATATTTATTGTATTTGTCGCTCCCTCCATTTGAACAAAGGAAGACAATGTCGTTAATTTCGCTTCAAACCAGACCTGCGACTAGATACTACCCCACAATTTCGTGAAAATTATGAAAAGTAAAACTACGTGACCATGATTACACTCATTAAGTTTGAGCTTCCTGGAAAAAAATGAAACGAAAACAAGAGGGCAGAAACGGCAGTACGGTAAAATCGTTATTAATTCCTGCCACCTTCATAATTTGTATGTTTATGTAGTTTACTACCGAAGTTTATATACTTCGAAGCCAGAAAGACAGAGAGAGGGGGGAGCATTTTTTTTCTCGTCCCCTTTTTAGCGTCAAAAGCGGTTAAAATCACGTGGATATACGGGCGAAGCAGTCTACAACAAGCGTTGGCCTCAAGGAGCGCAATCTCCGGAATATTAATGGTGAACCGGCATGCGATGTTTCCCTTAAACAGGCAGAGGCAATGGAAGGTGGACGGAGCGTCGCTGTTAAAATGCGGAAAATGGAAGATTACAAAGGCAATCTTTATCAACTCAATCGGATTTGGGTATATTCAGTGACGAAACTGGTTAACCGATCAAGAAAAACTAAAATTGATAACGCCCTATAAAACTTTTTGTTGTATTGCGTTAAAAAAAGTGTAGGATGCAAAACATTTCAAATTTGTAGGCAGTTTTTATTATTTCTGTATTTTACTACCTTTCAACGCGGATTAATGTACTGACAGCACTGAACTTCACGTCTAGATAGTGGTTCATGGGTACATTCGAAAACGTACTTAGAAATCCAATTGAAACTTTACAATTTAATACAAAATATAGGTAACAAGAATTAATTAGTTCAGTTCAGACAACTGAACTGAATCTTCAGAGGTGTCGTAGTAAGTAGTACAATCGTATGGCGTACACCTTCCTATTGGGGCTTTCGCTAGCCAAGTGGTCTATCTCAGACCTCCCGTTGAACGGGCTCTGCAGCTCGGTTTTGCAGCCCGACCGTCTACCTAATCGATTTTTCAAATGGTGAGCGAACAGATGATCGTAACAGAAACCCGAGAGGTCTCATTCGATTCACGGAACTAATGCCTATCTGAATCAAATAAAAAACTGCCCTCTTACATTTCGAAGTTTTTTGAGATGTAGATTTTGTCATTGTTTAATCCTTATAAATATCCCCTTAGGGTAGTTGGTAAAGAGCCAAACACTCCGGTTCGATGTTGGATTTTTGGGAAATATTTCGGTGGCTTTGGTCCAAAGATTCCTGAAAAAAGACGGCGGACGGACTGATTTTTTTTTTCTTTTTTAATCTGAGTTTTGAAATCAATGTATTTTGAAACGTAAATCAATATTTTTTGAGGGAGTGGGTGTAGTTTAACACTTTTTTTAGTGAATCAAAAAGGTTCATTATTGGAAATAATGAGCCAGAAGACGTCTAACCATCCAAAACCCATTTTTGAGCGATGTCTTGTGACTAGGACATGAAAAATTACTGTAAAGTTGCATTTTCAGATAAACTGGTCCGCTCAAAAAAATTAATTTTCTCTTGCTTTCTGAGTTATATTTGATTCTACTTGTCTTCCTGATTCATTTTTTTGATGAGAATGATAACTCCATTAATAATTAATGAGCATGCGCCGGATGATTTAAACTAATTATTTTAGAAAGTAATGTTGCTAAAACTTGTATTTGGTTGTTCAGTACAGTACTAAGCAATGATAATGCATCTTCTTCCAAAAAACTTTTTGAATGGATTTGTCTGCCTCTAGTTACAGCAGTTATCAGATCTAACTTGGATAATTATTGGTGTATTTCAATGCTTTGTTGGCATCATCGCTTTATTTCGAAGATTAGACTACCAAAGACGAATGTTGGACGAATCAACGTATATTAAATCAAATAAAATGTTGCTGCTCACAAGGAGAAGCAAGTTTTTCTTACGCGTGTGGAGAATAGCGAACTCCTCTCAAGTTGAACTGCACTATTACCAAGTATATCTGAGCTCAAATAGCTGAAATTCACTTGCGATGGTTAGGTTTGACAATGCTTCGTTGAGCCTGCCTTCTATCACGTTTCACTCCGACAGTAAAAACGCTATTCCGACCAACGCAGCAATTCCTCGTAAGAGGAAGAGAATCATTGTTTAAACTACCAGAGGCGTTGAGTGAAAAGCTCAGAGTTATAAACCCTTTTAGGGGCGGTTTTCCGCGGTTTTCCTTGTTTACAGTCATTTCAAAGAAGATATACTGCAGAGGGTCGCAGGTTCGAATATAGTTGAGAGAGTCTGTTGTGGACCGCTCTTGGGTGTGGTTTTATTTTGTGGTACGACCATCGTAACGCAAGTATTAAGGTGTGGTATTAAATGTGAACCTTGAACTGTGTGAAAGAATGCTCTGCTAAACTGTTGCTACTATTTCAAGCAGAAAGAGTAGAACAATGTCCAGAACCAACAAATGTTACTGGAAACAGCTTCCTTAGTTCGACACGTACTCCTATCTATCGTCCAGCAGGCCGAACTCTTTTGAAATATTGCCCTAAATGAGTTAAGACTAACAAGGATCGGGGGTACTCGTCCAGTATCGCTTTCCACCATACTACTATAGTAGGCCGGGTCCTGGATTGGCTGGGGAACCCTATCAAAATCCTCTTTTAGGGACACAGGTTTTTTGGTTATTATTATAAGTAAAGAAGCTTTGCTATCGAGAACACGTAAAAAAATGTCAACCTCTTAGACTTTATTGTTTTATGTTCCAATATGTCTGGTTCCCTTGTAAAACAAAATCGTTCCTTCCGCCTTCCGGAGCTTTTCTACGAAACTGAACCAAATTTAATGAAACCTAACGTGAAATCAAAGGGCTGGTTTCAAAAATCAAAGTTTCAAAAATCTGAGTCCCGTAAACACTATTGTTTCCACGTTTTTCATGACCTTACAGTCTCAGAGAACGTACTTCAAGTATTGTATCTACCTATTAAATGATATCCAAATTTCTTTATAAATCTTCTTTTCCTTCAATTTTACGGTGTAAGATATGAGAAAACGAGTTAAAAGTTGAAATATAAAGAATTGGAGACTTTTGCCCAGCTAGATTTGCCATTCGGACCAATGTGCAAAACCATATCTAGAAGTCGATATCTAAAAGTCTACTTATAACAAGGTATGGAGGTGGTCAGTGATCAGAAGGGTTATTCCGAAACATAATAAACCTCTGTGATAATTTGAATCATTTCCCCCATAGCCCAGTCTTCTCAACGCAGATTCTTGTTTTATTGTATTAGTATAATTCAAAATATGTGTTCTAGTCATTACTCAGCAATGGGCAATTTTAACGCAAATGAATATGTATTTATCGATCTAACTTAACAGCAGGATAAGCGATTTTCAGATTTACTTTCGAGTTGTAAACTCAGAGGTGGATGATAACAGAAAAACTCACGTTTTGGGAACACTCTAGAGGTACCTATACGTTTTGATTATTTGATTATAGGTACCCTGAAGAATCCGGATTGAATGATTGTCGTTACTAAAAATTTCAATGGCCTCTTCTAATCGGAAGCATCGCACACCTTAACTAATTCAGCATTCTGCTTCATGTTCGAAATTTTTCAGGAACTCGTTCCTGAATTGGGCATTTAACTTCAAGCAACATAGTTATATTTCATAATGGACTAACGTAAATAGTGTAATCTGCTAGTGTTTTGTCAATAATTGGGTTGGAGGTGATTCGTAAAGGCATCTCAAAGTAGAACAAACGGCGCTGATTTTTTTCTTTTACAGTGGTATTTGGTGATTGACGTCGAATATGCAGATTACTGAGCTGAAAGAAGACAAGCAAAGATGGATTTTACTCAATTGATCTGCATTGCAGGCCTCGTCTTATCCTATTTGTAGTCATTCAACCGGAGGAGGTTTTGATGGAGATGGGGGACTACAGTGAGAACGAACAAATTCTTTCATTTGAAAGTACCATTTATTTTGAATCGGAGGGGTTAATCACTTAGGGCTAGTTGCGTCAGAATCTTCATATTAAAATTCAAGGCCTTTTTAGTAAAAAAATGAACCATGATTCTGTTACTAACTGTAACAATGAATAAAGCAGAAATGGGAACGCGAGAAGGTTCTTCGAAAACGAGGGTAGAGTCAGGAATGATGGGATTTTACATGACCCAGGACTAAGAAGAACGAGTCAGGGGTCTGGTGGATACCGAGGTGGTGTAGAGGGGGCGAGAATCCCAGGGTGAGATATCAGTGGGAGGAGATGGAGCGAAGGCAGTCGTAGCTCAAAATAATTTGTATCTCGGGAACGGTCGCGAGAAAGGGAGGAAAAGCCAAGGAGGGTAGTTTTCTGAGGAATCAATTGGATTTCTCCCACGCCGCCTTCCAGGGGAAGATTAAACGGAGTCGCTCGCTAATTCCGCTCATCTGTCGGCCGGAAAGAATTCACGACGTCTTTCTCGTTGAGATTCTAATTTGCTCTCTGCCGGAGAGGATCAGCCGTGGACCATTAGGTATCGATTATACTACCGATTCTCGATAATCCTAATCCCCGGATCTCCGGCAATATAATCCCGATTCTGAAGAACTCCCCCACTTAATGGGCTATCAATTATTATTCGGATCTAATTCCATTTATCATCTCAAGTTCTGCTCATCTTTGTCCATGGATATTATATAGGTTCCAGTTATTTTTTTGTATCAATGTGAGTCGTGTGTGTAATGGAACCTCAAGGAATCGCTTGAAGGAAAACTGAGTAAGATTGGTTTTTTTTCTCAACTGCCAAAATGGAACGACAATAAGATTTTTGGCCTACTCCTATAGGCCTTCTGTAGGGTTTGTTTGAACGGATCATGTTCAAAGATCACGCATGATAGTCCATTAGTAGAATCTATCTTTGGAGACACATACATACTCTTACCAGTCCACACTTGTGTTTGTAAACCGGTGACCAAATTATTATACTTCTGAAATCTCGGTTCTTTCAATATTCAGATGATTCCACACGCAAATTTCAATGAAGAATATGACAAAGTAGAGAGCCTTAAAATTACTTGGAAATTAATATATATTCAGCAATTACCTATCGGCCTAGTGGATGCATCAGACTTGGCAAAAAAAGCTTTTTATAGAGGAACTAATCAGCATAACCACCCTGAAGGTAGATGCAGAGTGCAAATATCCGCGAGGGAAGCAGGTACCCAACGGACATCGTCCTATTGCCAAGAGACTTGGGAAAGCGCATGTTTTAGCAATTGGAACTAGCGAAACAGCAGCCGAGAGAGTTCACTTGCGGGGAGCGTGCACTTTCAAACACACGGGAAAGCGAGGGCGGGTTAGGGTAAGCCTAATGGAGTGACATTAGGACGTGATCAAATTTGTAGGTCGTCCCCGAGGACCATATGGGGGAAGGGGGTTTGCTGTGAAATATTTATTGCTGCCATCCCATTGCTGACCCATGTCCTTCTGTAGGAGTCTCATTATTTTCTGCTCAAACCCGTAGTTTCAAGTACTTTACTTTTTTCTCCCATAATCAATGCGATGACCAGTTCCGACTTCGGACAAGTTCCCAATAGAATCCTTGCACATTAAAAGCTGTTTAGTATAACATGGGTGTGGGAGGTTGAACTTTGTTTATCCGCCAGAATGTTGTGGGGAATTTTCCGGAAAAATGGGTGTATTGAGTTCTGAAAAAAACAAATTTTCAAAGGAACAGAATTTTTTGTAAATTATTTGGAGAATCGACGTTTTAAGGATGGTACTCCTTGGCGTTGAAACCCTGTATGAACGTTTGTGCTACGTTTTAGACAAGTTTTGTATTTCTGGCTGTCAACGTTTAATGCTTCCCATCGTTATGGTCATACTGTGACAGTGCCTCGTAAAAAGTCTTCTCATGAGCACAAGGGTAAACTTGAATTTTTTGAAGCGTAACCGAACCCGATGTACTGACAATAACTCCCTCGAACTTGATAAATGCTTCGCAGATGATTGAAATTGATCAACAGTTGATGCTGTTTCAAAATTTGAAATGTAAAAGAATCAGGGACATTTACCGGGATCTGTTTGGTGAAACCGAACCTTTCAAATCTATGTCCATTGATGCAAGCAATAAGGATAAAACAATAAGTCAAAAAGTTACCACAAAATGCCTTTCACAACGATATAACAGGGTTGTTGAAGGTGGAATACGTGCAGCGTCCAACCATATCTGCCTTCTACCTTGCTAGCATACGTTCGGTTCACTGACAAATAATTGTCTATAGAGTCATCATTCGCACCCATCCACAAAATACTGTTTTTTTTCCTCCACATAATGAGTTTTCACTCGAGCTGTGAACGCTGTATCCATTGTTCACATTTTCTTCCATCTGAATTAACAAAATTTAATATTTAAAGTTTAAAATTTAGACTTTGGTTACATATTTAATATGCTACAGTTCAAAAGAAACTAATGTTCACAATCACACTGGTGTTTATATTATTTCTTTCTGTTTAAGTTGTAGCCCTCACGTAAAGCGAACGGATGAATGTTTAACTTAATGATTCTGAACATTTCTTTCCGTCATCATTCATCAGATTTATCGAACAGACATCAAAGATACAGATAACTATGAATAAGTCGTACAATCACCAGCAACTAACTCGCGAAATATACATGTTCCAGGTGTTGAGTACGAGTTATTGGCTGCAGGCGGAAGAAGGCGGGAGCGGCTTGGCTTGGAAGCTCCAATAAATCAAACATTTCACGGATGCCCTTCGCTACAATGGTTCGCTGTGGGAAATACGATGAAGCCGATTTCAAAAGGGGCCAACTAGAAGCGAACAAAGGAAAAAAAAATTGAACAAAAAAAAAAGACTTGGATAATGAAAGAATGAAAAACTCGAATGAACGGTTAATCGGACGTAATGAGGGGCCGTGCAATTTATATCGGCTGTGTTGATTAAGACGTGGAAATGAAATATTGGGGGCCAAAGGGTGTTGGTAACTAGCCGTAGCAACCCTTCGGATCACTGAGAACGAGGAGAACGAATCGGCGGAAAGTGCATCTGGTGTCATCCATCATCTCACGGTTGCTGAAGAATAGTGGAAAATTAACAAGGACGGACGTTGTCGCTTGGTGTCGGATAATGTTAGTTCAGAGGGTGAATCAAGACAATGTTAAAGGATTTATAGAAGCAGATCATTTAGATCCTAAACGCTTTCGTGATCTTTCGAGCTTCTCAGCTTCGGAAGCGCTCGGTCGAGGGGCCCACTAAAGTGAATGGATTCAAAATAGCAACTCGATGTGGGTTTGTATATAAATAAAATTGATAAATTCGTCAACTAGTTCGGTTTACGAACTTCTTTAGACGGGTTCGTTTTTCCCATAATGCTCAATAAAAAATTTCTCAGTAGAATTCGCGTAGAATTTCTCAGATAAATACTATTTTTCAGATTAATACAATCAATAGGAATAAAAATCATATGGAAAACAGCTGAAAATAAATTTAGACAATATCTGCCCGAGACATTAATTTAAATTCGAATGATTAATTAAAACAAGTTCGATGAAGCGAACAGATGCCTTGATGTTAAAAAATCTTCATTATTAAATTAACAAAACTATTCTACAATTCAATACAATATAAACAGCATGAAACATAATTATTCCAATGGCTTCAGATGTACAAAACTGAACTTTCATCTTAAAAATGGAATACTGTTTTTGGTGCTAAGCGACAAGAAGTGACCGGAGTTAAGAATAGAAGTTTCGTGAGAAGTGTAGTGGAGGGAAAATGCATTCGCAGTGACGTAAATCAAAAAACGAACTTTTATGAGCTACCATTAAAGTGGGCTGGATCCACGGTCTATCCATTGTTCTTCATCCTAGCAGTGAGTCAGCGTTATTGTATGAGTCTAATGAGTATAATGGAATTATTCCCACAATATATGGGGACCTTACTGATCAACGGAATGAATCATGGGGCTAATTTATTTCCAAGGTGATCTACGGTGCTTAAAAACAATGTGGAGTCTTCTCCCTAAGCCTCACATCCCTTGAAAAACCCGTCAAAAGAAGTGGAAACCTGAAAGTGGGATTTTATGTCTCTCGTCGCAAGTGTGGGGATATGTTATAGACGATCATGGCGATTCTGTATTTTTTTTTTTTTTTTTTTTTTTTTTGAAAAAGTGATTCTATCTCTACCAAGATGCACACCTAAACCTACCTCTAAACACAGCTAAAATTTCTTTTCGTATACTCTTAAAATGCATTACAATTATATTCTGGAAGTTCTTAAGAAGCCGTGTGATCGCCAACGGTTTGGCCAAGAAATGTTAAGAGATCTAGGTGTATTGGACAAGAGATTGGTAGGTCATACATAAAAAGTACGGCACTCAGTAGTCCATTTGAGAATTTGAGCAGCTGGAAAGAGCGTAGAGAATAAAATATAAAGATTATTGGTACGCAGATGATTACGAAAGGCAGGCGCTCAGCTTTCAAAAACATCTCCAATATCTTGCTCTTCGATTGGAGAGTGATGTTGTACCCTTCAGTCAGTTCAGGGTTTCAGTTTACCTAGTAGCTTCTAAAAGCAATAGGTGACCTGCTACTTCTAGAATATAGACCATATGATTCTAAAAACCTAGAGTGCGATATCTGCAGCAGTAGGGAAATAGAAAATAGTTTTCACCCCATCGAGAGGTGTTCAGCTTCATATGAGGTCAGGAGGCGGCACTTGGGTGAAGCGGTAGTGGACTGGGATGAGTGGCATTGCTCAGGACGAGTGACCCAAGGCTGTTGAAATAGGGTAAAATTGCATGGGACCTGGATATAAAATCACAATCAAATATTTGTTTAATAGAGGCTAACTCAAATATTGCAGTTTATCTCCTCTGTTGCGTTTATGCTTATAATGTAATTCATTGATTTTCGAATGTTGTTGTCAATTCTTCATTTATATTTGTTGGCAATATAGCAGTCACAGCTTCGTAGTTATAGCTTACGATGAAAAATTGTTCATTTATCGTGAACAATGCGAACCCACCGGACCCTTAGACCACGATTGTCGCATACATCCTTGTAATTTTGTAAAATAGTATATTTCTAAACAATAAATCATGTTTCATCAATCTTTCTATCTATATGTATATAATAGAAAACCGTAGAAATTGGGCTCGTTGGAAGGATCGTACAGCTATTTATAAGAGATGATTGAACTGTTGTTAAACGATATGTTGTTACGTTATCCACCTCCGAATTTAAGCGAGATCAAAATTAACAAATGTGGTTCCGTGTGCCCTAAATCGTAAAACTTTAATGTTAATTTAGATTCGACAACGAATTTCGATTTCTTAATCTTTTTGCATTATAGCCAGCGATTACGATTCCTCTAGGTACACCCGGAAGCAAAATCTAAGCTGGCGGCATGCCAAACGTCAGTACTTTCCATTGATTGTATTGTGGTTTAAGTAAGTAGACGATTTTTCTCGTTGAAGAAAAAAAATTTCAACATCTCTACTTCTACCGCAAAAGAAGTTTTCTCATCTGCCGTTTTGTAAACACTTGATTTATGGACTTTGAGGAAGCACCGCGCGGCCCGATGCAGAAGATTATTGTCATAACTTTTACGACTTGATTTCTCAACAATAAAGATGAAATATCTGTCGGCAGCCCAACTTACGGTCCGACGTTCTAACCACACAATCCGCGACGATAATGCAAAATACTCGGAATGATTTTATTAACACGCTTCTAGAAGCCTCTCATCGGGTTGTTAACTCAGTAGCTACCTGCATTGTAGAGAATCCACTGCAGAAAACCGAGGAGTGTAGAACCTAATGCAAATATATGGTGATCTATAAAAGTTTAATATTATCGAGCTGCATCATTAAGTCCTGTCAATTATGTTGAACTGAATTCAAATGTATCAGTTTTGGTCGAAAATGTTTGTTTTTAATTCATATAACGCTTTTTATGAACTTTATTCATATGTACTATGAAGTTCCAGCTCAAAATGTATCCCTCCCCTCTTTTTCAGAAAGACGGACGGTTCAATGACAGAAATATTGATACAGCTGCTACAGTGCGACTTTTACTTCATACACAAAAACGAAAGTTGGGTGGGTACTATTCTTGTATAACTAATTGGTAAGTAGCAAGTAGAAAGAAAGAAAACTTAGCTTTCTGTGAATCAATATCTCAATCCTCTAGCGATGTTATAGCATCATCAAACTCGCGAAAGGGATCTCACATTTTAATTGAAGTGTAGAAGTACGTGAAATTGCATTAAAACCTATTGGTACATAATGCATGCAACGTACCTGTGCCCGTTTTTTGTACTATCAAAGTTATACACTTGATTATAAAACCTGCGCATATTTTCAAAAACTTCAGTGAATTCTCGATCGAACGACAAAAGCACAAAAAGGCTGAGATGATAGCAGCGACAATATAATAATTTATCACTATTACCCTCTCCATTCACCTCCACCAATGTGGAAATTGAAGGTTTTGAAATATATTTTAATACTAAACCAAAACCATGGAATTAAAACTACAAAAAATCCAGAAAAATAGCGAGAGTTGTACATGTTTTTAATATTGATACTCATATAGATTGTACTGAAATTTTACCTTCATTTTTTTAAGTTCAAACAGCTCCACTCTTAATGTTTATATAGTTACACATAACTGTAGAGATTATGTATGAAGGTGTTTTCAGTAATAGGATGAGGGCAAGAACGGGATATCGTAGGGGGTCCCGGGTAGGTACGTTTGAATTGTAGCGGGGGTTGTAAATCCTAGAAAGGCTCAGAAAAGCCGAATTGATTCTAAATGGCCTGCATGAAATATACCGAATTTTCCCTCGATGCTATCATGTCGAGGAAACGTTCGGAGAATTAGTCGACCCTCAGAGTAAACGGCAAGAGGAAGAGAGGATGGAGGAGGAATCGCCGAAATATGCAAATCAAAGGGCGGGTCAATTAAGCCAGTCCGGAGGTCCGAAAGCGTAGTGGGGAGGCAGTAAAAGAGGAAAAGGTGTCAAATGATTTAAATGGCCTCAGGAAGAATGGTTGAGAGACCGTGATATACGGGGACCTGGTTAATTCCCAGTTTCGCTGGTTGTCGATGGAAGGACAGAGGGAAAGCTTTGTGATTTTCCAGTCGTTTTTCATCTCGCCTATGGCAGACAGGAAGTTGGGGAAATTCGTGTTGGCAGGAGTGGGGGTGGTATAATGGGAAGAGGGTAGAATCTCAGGAGTGGAAGGGGTAACTGTACTCCCTGTAGGGGTAGGACTGCTCAGCAGGGTGAGTAGGCTGGCACGAAGGGTTCTGGAACCAGAAGTGAGGCTTGATTAATGCGGTAAGAGGCGAGCCCTCTTGACGTTTATTCCCGAACTCCTAGGCCTTTCCTCCAACCCCCTCCCCAACATTTCTTCTTTCATCTCCTCTCTCTGCTTTCTTTCTTCAGACAGGACCGAGAACTTTTTTCCTTCTCGAGAGAAGTTGAGAAAATATTTCACCCTCCCCTGTTCCTCCGTAGTATAAATGGATAAAAGCATCAGGTTGATTTTCCAACCCTTGGGTCGAAATTTATTTCAGGAATAGAACTTAACTTTTTGACTACACTGCACGGGCCATTATGACAAACGTGGCCCAGTTGTAAGGAGGGATTGGAATTCGTAGTAGCTTTCCAGGCAGGCTCACTGAACAGAATCTGGAGGGAACCCTTGTCATATTAATGTAGTAAAACACATATTGGTAGGTAATGCATCCATTACAATGAACCGTCTATCCAGTTTGTAGGCGCTCGCACATAATTAAAGTTGTTTATAAACACAATTATGAACTTACATAAAATACATTTTTTTAAAACTAGACCAAACTCTGAATTGAACAAATAGAGCACTAAAATCGGATGAGAATCGTGGTAGGTATGAAGAGCGATTGAAAAGATCGGCCATCAGCCCCCTTTCTGACATCAAAATCAAAACTTCTGATGCTCTTTCAACACGTTAGGCTTATTAGAAAAAGTTAATATAAGAAAAAATAAAAATGAAAAGCAGATGAAATTGGTGAGGACACGATTCATTTCTATGAACCCTCCATTCACCCCTTCCAATATTTAAATGACAAAGATCTGAAATATGTTTCCAAAGGTGACCAAAGTTGTTAATTCAACGAGAAAGGATCAAGAAGTTTGTTGTATAACCACACTACTATTATGGTAGAAAGAAAAGTTTGTGAATCAGTCAAATTAATTAGTCACTATCTACTACCCTCTCCATTCACACCCATTCACAGAGGAAATTGATTATGGTGAAATATCTACCCCCCCCCCCCACACCCTTTCCTTGAATCAATTCCAACGAAGCATTGCTAAAAAACGCGATGTAGGTGTGTCAATATTACCCCGAGTAAGTTCTATTATTTTAAGTTTTAAGTGCTATAATCTCAGCGAATCGGTCCCCAGGCATTGCCAACGTATCTCCAAGCTAAAAAAAAAAGGAGAGTCCTTGCGACTTTAAAGCCATGGAAGAAAGAAGAACACCGAACGTAGCCATGAACAGAAAACATTATCTCGTAATGATAGAGAGATAGAAAGGTAATAAACTATATTCAGTAAAACCTTCACATAGGAGATGAGTAGAGCCGCTTAATCAGCCACGAAAAATAATAATACCAATTGAACATACAGATAATATCAAGGCCAGTCTCGTTGATAAAATTCAACATTAATTCTCTCTACTACGAATCGTTTACAATAAATAGACAATTAGGCATTATTGCTGTCTTTTTTCAGCTTAATGAAGATGCCCAATTACTTTTTATCATTTTAATTGTACTTAACTTATTTCATTGAACCTGATGAATATACTTGATGTTCTCCTTCATATTGAGGTTAATATTAAAGAAAATATTTCTCAAAATTATCACTGTTGCTTTTTAGGTTTCATATTTTATTTTATTAATTTTGTTCGTATTGTATAATTCAATACATTTCCCAGTTGAATTAAACTTTTTTCTTGAAGAATTCAACCTTTTCCCAAATAAATTAAACCAGTAAGTAACCAGTAAAACCAGTAAAATTAATTTATTTCATGCCTAGGCGTATAGCTAAGGTGCATTTCTTGGATATTGTCTTCAGCGATGTCGGGTATGGCCTCCATTTTAAAGTAAGTCCGTAGCGTCTCTTGATAATAGTGCAGGTATAGTATTATTAAATGAAAAAGGCCTTCCTTGGTTACTTCCTAATATATATATGTGGAGGATGTTTACGTGACCCGAAATAATTTATGAAGAATGATACTTAACATCGACAGATTGCACATGCCTGGAACATTTAACAGCAAAAACTGTTACTCAAAGCTTCTTTTGCTCTTAGTAAACATATCAACTATAAAAATCTGACTTGTATTACTACAGTAAATTTGTCATTATCTAACCTTGTTCCGTGTCTATCGAATATATCACATTCACTCAGATTTCAAAAGCTTAAGGCGTCGAGTTGGATCTTGCACATCCAGCAGCTTTGCAGCTATCTCATTCATGTGATCATTTTGTCTCGCAACATGAACCGTTGGTCGCTATCTGATCACCTCATCTACTTAAAAGTCTTGTTAGAGTGTCTCATTTCGGGAGTGCCAAAGCGCATAGGTTCGTCGTGGCAAATCAGGTTTCTTTTCATTGGATGATACACATCTTCTTAATTGGTTCCTAAGTATCGGTGTGATAGCTAGGAGTCAACCAGCTCAACATGCAGCTAGCGTATTCTTCAGTTTGTAAGTCAGCACTTCGAAAGCCAGAGATTCGACTAGAAAGAGGTTCTTTTGTTCTAACGCTCTCCTCGATAATGTTGATCACAAAACCGGATATATACAAAGTATGTAAGTCAAGTTTGTTGCGCATCCAAAACGCCTGAACTGCCAAGCAGGGAATTAAAATCGTTCAGAGCTGCCAAAAAATGCGGTTTTAAGTTTTGATTTTATCAACCAATATTGATTTATTCCGAAGTGAGATAAATACTCATGCTATCATCAGGTAGACTGGGAAGCAATATTCTCATGGCAATCTTCTCAAGATACGTAGTGAGAAAATCACTAAACATTAAACCACTTTTACTTTATTTGAATATTCTCCTTTGATTCTTACCCCACGAGCCGAATTAGATTAATAAGCCACCTTCCCCCTTTTTTTTAACCTAGGTCAAGACGTCCTAGGAAATACAATCGATCCGATACCAAGCAAACTGCGTGACACGGTGAACGAGACCGTAATATAATTCCCGCCCCCTAAAGAGACCCAGTCAACTACCCAATTGAATTTCCCCAACGCGTCTCTACCGCCACGTGCCACCGACGTAATGCAATGATGAGTTAAGCTCTTTAATAACTTGGTAGGAGAAAAAATATATATATTCACCTCGTACATCACGAAACCCTCGACTCTATCCATCTTTCGAGACCCCTAAAATCTTTTGACACCCTTCTCCGTGAAAAAAAAACTCAACCCCGGGTTTTCCAACGGGCCCCCTTAATTGACTCCCCAGTTTGATTTGCATATTTTCCAAATTCCTTTTCATTTGTTCCCTTTTCATTTTATGGAATTATCCGCCACTTTACCACTTGGCGTCTTTCACTTTGGGCCCTACCCTGTTTATTCCTTTCTCCCCTTCCTCCTCCCTCACCCTATTCCGGAATATCTCTCCAGCGTTATCAGCTCAGGTCGTAATTTCGGGGTCTGGGGTGCATTAATGATGCGACACCATAGCACAGTTTTCCCCTCCCGGAAGCCATCCCCCGAAAACTGGTTGTACATAATCCTTTAATAAGACGCCCGGCATGCATAAAAGAAGCTTCATTAGCCTTTGAGTTAACTTTTTTCTTTTCTTTCCCGTTCTAGTAGCAAAAGCGGGTAAAACGATTCTCCCCCTGTGCTCCCTTCAAAGTTATGCAAACATATGAAATCCAGGAAACTTTGCGCTTCAAGGTTTTTTCCCTCCCTGTCTCTTTTTCTCTCTCCTTGATTTACTTTTATGAAATACATAAAAGGTAAGAGTAGAAAGGCATTAAAAGAAGGTTCTTGAATACAATTCACCAGGTAAACAACGTTTGTTCTGTTGTGTTGAAGCTTTGTGTAGTTTTAGTTTAACTCGTAAGCTCATTAAGCTCGTTATGGGAATTTCTGGAAACTCAGGTCATGTTGCGTCTCAGTTCTTTTTGCTTGTAAGCTACAATAATTTGTTTTATTTTGCCCAGTTGTCGATGTCGAAGAAGCATGGAACGATCAGCACATATCGGTTGAGGTTGAATTGTTCAGGCCGATTGATTCTTCAAGCCGAGCTCTGCACACAATTTGTACAAACTGTAAGATCGTAACAATACCTACTTGTATTATTTGATTAAAATTGTCACCCACCTTTCCCGAACCTTGCTGATGGCTGGAAGTTTTTTATACTAATAATCTTGCTAGTTACGATTATAGTTGAAGAATTTTATTCTATATGATTTTTAGCTAAATGATCCTTGTAGTTGACTGTGACACACAGCTTCCCCGTATCGGTAACACAAATGTACAGATCATTGAAATAAACTTGGAAGATTATTGATCTTGAAATATGTTTCCTATAATCTTGTTACAACGAGACATGGGGTTTAATGCAGGTTTGTTGCTCTAATTCCATAGGAGTTACAGCAACAGTACAATCGAGTTAAAATTTATATAATATGATCAAATTTTCGTCATCTAATTCCAATATTTCATCAAAAGCGGACCACTAGAACCTGAGAAAATCATGTTTGGCGGATTGTGTGTTTGCAAATGAGCTAAATTTATTGTTCATTCATGAGCTTTGAAAATCTTAGATGACCTCTATTTCTCATCAATTTCGCACAAAATCCGATGAAAACTGTAGAAATCAGGCTTTTTTGCAAGAATATGCATACACTCGACAAATAAACCTTAAATTAATTCAGAATAGTGTGAAACCTAAAACGTGAAAATTACGGTTTAGGAGAAACAACATTCTTCATCTTCCAAAAGTGAAAACAAAGCATCTGCTACCTTCATGTAAACATAAAACTTGTGTTAAGT